>OY992527.1:7694748-9094823 GCA_963921215.1 Scoparia ambigualis
GTAGTTGTTATGCTTTGTCGATTTTAGCAAACGTAGCATCGGTTGAGGTTTCTAAGAGTGCTTATTATGGTAGCGTATTCCCATTATTAACGTACGGTGTAATCTTTTGGGGCAACTCTGTGAATGTCCACTCCACATTTATTATGCAGAAGAAATGTGTTAGGTATATTTTTAAATTTTACAAAAGGCAATCTTTGCGAAATGTTTTCAAAAGGAATGGTTTACTTACTTTGACTTGTATTTATATTTTGGAAGCCTGTGTATTTTTGAAAACCAATAGTGAGCATTTTATCAAGAAATCATCACATAGAAACAATTTGCGTAGTAATTATTGTCATGATTTTTGTATTCCCAGATGTAATGGAGCAGTAATGTATAAAAGCATTTTTGCTTCAGCTGTAAGAATTTTTAATAACCTACCTCTTGAATTCAAAGTACTTGAGGTAAACAATTTAAGAATAAACTAAAATCTTGGTTAATTGATAAAGAATTTTATAGCCTTCATGAATACTATATGAATAAGTAGATAAATGTCTAAATTGCTTGTTTTTATTGTGATTTTAATTATTAGGAATCCTTATATTAATTTAAATTTTATCTTTTTATTTTATTTATATAACTTCACAAATTACTAATATTAATTTTTGAATAATTTAATTTAATAATTTATGTTAATTTTTTGAATAATTTACTATTTTGAATAATATACTATTGTACACTCAATTTTGGGTAAACTGATGGATGTATACTAATTTTTAAGATCTTTATGTACACAGTTTTCACAATAAAGGTATCAATCAATCAAGCAATCATACCCAACAATCAACACTTTAAAGAGATCTAATTTTCCACTCAAAAACTTCTCTATTATTTTTTTTATTTTGGCGTCTTTTATTATGTCGGATGTTTTCCTTTTCTTCTCACCTTCTCTCACCTTTCATCAAACCGAAGATATGTAAAAAATTTAATAATATTGATTTTCACAAATTATGAAATGAAATGCCACATAGTTGACGGAAAAAACGTACTATCATAATATGCTTCCATTTGGTCAGCATTTTCCGCCTGGAGAAACTTCTTACAGATTATAATTTCACAACTGTACATGGACTTGACCTTATTTGGCAAATTACATAATTTAACGAATTACCAATTTGTCTAATTTCTAATTTGACGATTTGACCAATATCAGACTTGACCAATGTCGTAACACCCATATAAATTTTATTCAATAATTGGTAGGTACTGTAGAGTTTATACCATGTTAGGGCGCTGGCTGGTTTTACTTTATAGTAATTTGTAAAAAACGTAATATGAATTGACAAGATGTCAAACCGGGAATGAAGAGAACGAGCTGAAGTGCCAACATGGGTAGACCACGGACCTGACGTGGGGTAGACTTGACCATGTTATTTTTATATTGTAAATATGTAATTGTAAATGTATATAAAAGTATACAATAAATGAACTCGTATACTAAATAAAGGTTGTTGTTATTCAATAACAAACGCCCCCCAACCTTTACGAGTTCTACAATGGTGGAGGCGCCAAGAGCCGGCCGTGCGCGAAAAGTTTCCGTTTTTCAGGTGGCACGAAAGCACTGAAAATAATGGTGAATAAGCTAAGTGTTGAAGAATGAAGAATAGAAAAGAAGATTATGATAACATATACCTGAAAGAAAAGGAATTTTTTTTTAAGCAAAATGGATCGCGTAGTCACTTGTTTTACGGGTCATTTTGATGAGTCGGTGGAAGAGTTTCTGGAGCAGTTCCAAGCAGTAGCAGTTTATAAGAAGTGCACTAGCTCTGAGGATCAGTTATTGTTGTTGCCAGCATTTTTAAAAGGGTCTGCACTTCACTATTTCCGATCAATAAAAGCTACATGTAAAAGCTTTGAAGAAGTGGTGGACAAATTGAGGGAAGAATTTGAAGTGTGTGATTACTCCGAATTATTTTATAATGCCAAGCAGGACCAGAAAGGCCTGAGCGAGCATTTTTATAATTTATCGGAGTTGGCTAGCAAAGCAAACATAACCAATGAAGCATCATTCATTACGCAATTTTTAAAGGGATTAAAGCCTTACTACAAGAGTAAACTGGCATATTCCCACTATGCGTGTAAAAGAGACCTCAGGGAGGTTATTTTACAATTGGAGAAGGTGTATCCACAAGCACGTGAAGAGCAGATGAACTTAGCGCAGAATCCTGCTGCGTTCGTTCATAAGTTTGTTGGTGGGGGAGGTGATCATAGCACGCCCACTCCATTTGGTCCGCCAATGACAACGGAAGTGCAAGATGAATGCCGCGTTGTACCAGGACCTGCACCTTCAAATAGCTATAATTTACGTTCTAATTTTAGGAAAACGCAGTCGCAGCCGGGTTTTCAACCGCGCCGACAATAAAGAAGGCCAATTGTCGCGACGGTGATGTTTTTGAGATGTCGTCTGGTCTTTTGCAAGCGCACACATCTGACGTGAAATTGCAAGCGATGGATGAAGCTAGTCAACAGGTTAGACCTTCTTCTACGTTATTGCCATTATTAGTATTTTCTACAAATGAGATTAATTCTGTAGCTCTTGTAGACACAGGTGCCACGGTTTCCTGCATCAGTCAAGTTGCCGCGGATGAGATAGGAGTAAAATGTAGAGATATAGAAAATAGATGTATTAGTGCGAGTAATGGTAGTAGGTTAAAAGTAGTTGGAAAATGCGATATAATGTTTTCTTTGTGCGATTTTTTATTTAAACAAGAATTTATAATTATAACTGACTTAAAATGTAGTGTAGTATTAGGTCAGGATTTCTTAATAACGAATAAAATGTGTATTGATTTTTATAACAATTGTGTGTCTTTTTCCCAAGGAAAAATTCATTTTGTTCAACCAAATGAGTTGAGCCAAAAAGATGAATCCGCTTTTGTTGCAAGACAGGACTCTGAAAGATGTTCGATTGTTAGACAAAAGTTAGGAAATATTCATTCTGTTCAGCAAAATGTGTTGAGCCAAAAAGATGAATCCGCTTTTGTTGCAAGACAGGATTCGCAAAGATCGAGTTCGATTGTTAGACAAAAGTTAGGAGATATTCTTTTAGTTCAGCCAAATGTGTCGAGCGAAATAGGTAAAGCCGCTATTGTTGCAAGACAGGATTCGGAAAAATCAAGTTCGCTTGTAAGACAAAAGTTAGGTAATTCATCGAATGTTCCATGTCAAACAATTGGTTTAGAAAGTTTGAAGTTAGAACAAAAGTCAGATAGGTCATCGAATGTTCTATATCAGGCAATTGTTTTAGAAAGTTCCGAGCCGGGCGCGGAAAAGAAAAACATTGATGTGTCAAAAAATGACAGGCATCAATCAATTGTTGACTTTATTGATTTTCAGAAATTGCGTAACAATGATTACGTATATTTCTTGAAGGCACCAAATAGTGGTGAATTTTCCTTGCCGGTGGAGGAAAAACGTTTTGTAACTAATGTAGATTTAGGAACGGGTTATCCTAAAACGAAAATTCGATAGAACAGGTAGGTTGTATGAGTAGATTATTTACGAAGGCACTACGTAAGAATTAGACCGGTATTCTTTAACGTCAATGATTTAGTTTTATTATGTTCCAAGGCGAGTTATTGGCAGATGTACGAAACTGGCACGTCTTTATCAATGGCATATAGAATCATTAAGCGATAGGAGGTCTAATGTTGGTGGCTTGTAAAGTTCGTTTTTCATACAAATCGCCTAAAGCATTTCATGTCACGATGATGTGTGTTTGTAGACATTGTTGTGTGTGTATGTTTGTAAATTAAAAGGGAAGGCTTTAGTAGGTTAATTTTAAGTTATATGTTGTCATTGTTATTTGCTAATATGTGTCTTAATGTTTTCATATGTACGAGGGAAGTGAGAAAAACGTATTTTAGGAGCAATTGATGTTTGAAAAAGAGGCCCAAATACAAATAATAAGTAGTAGTTTGATATAATTAGAAAGGAAATACTGTTAAAAAACGTGAGATAGGTTTATTAACGTATATGTAATGTTGAATGCTGGTAAAGTAATGATTTGAGAAAGATAAAAAGGAGTTGTAAGGGTTAAGTAGAATTAGATTGTTATAGATCTAGTCGACTAATTCTATTATTTAGTGTAACATGATTAGGCAATAAGCTATTTGTCATGGATTCCTGATTTGGGTTTCACACACATAAATGATGGGATATAGGGTTAGTATCTGGTTTGTAAATGGTGTGTTATTATTACTGAGGGTTAAAGGATTGAGTATTTATAGCATAGTTGGTGAAGGTTTAGGAGTTAGCAGTATGTAGTATGCAGTTAAAGGTTTGAGTATTTATAACATTAGTTTATGAAGGGTTAAGGAGTTAGTAGTATGGGGGAGTATGATGTTGTAGGTTATTTGATTTATAGAAGTAGTGTAATAGTAGTTTAGGGTTAATTAATAGTTTGTTATTTTAGTAGTTTGTAGTGAGTTAATAAATTTCTCTCACGATAAGCAATTTCTGGTGTAGAATAGAGTGACTATTCTCATAAGCATTCGGAATTACTTAGTAGAAGTTCTACCTAAGTAATGGATTGGAAATAGAGGGATTATCTTTTGCCTTAAAGTTTAATCAATAATTCCCTAATTCTAAAGATTATGAGGGAATGTTATATTTTTGAGTATCAAGTCATAACGTGGGATAGTTGACATGTTTTTGGGGATTTTGTTTCTTACCTTGTACTTGAGCCTCTTGAATTCTTGAGAGTTTTAAATATAATGGTGTAGAATATTTTTTCCTATTGATAAGTTGATAGTATCTGCTTTGAGTCTTGCTATAAAGCTTAAGTTTAAGAACGACTATCACACCCTTAGAAAGTTGGAGTTTTTCTCTGCATTAACATTAAATATTTTAACATGCAGATTGATAAAGTTAGTTATGTAATTTTTGTTAAGGGTGATGTATATGAGTCGTGTTAGTTTGTAATTTAGAGAATGTTTCGAAATAGGTATATAGTTTTGACGGGTTTATATGTGCCAAGTTCTTCGAAGTTTAATTCTTCGAATAGCTAAATCCAAGTCGGGTTTAGGTTGAATCATTCTTGTATGTATTATTTTTCCCGTTTCCACTAGGATGTTTAGAAATGTTTAGAAATGGGTAGAAATGTAAAAAAAAAAGAAAAAGTTGTAAAAAAAATTGTTTGTTTAAAAATTTTTTTTGGAGGAATGTAGAGTTTATACCATGTTAGGGCGCTGGCTGGTTTTGTTTTATAGAAATTTATAAAAAACGTAATTTGAAATGACAAGATGTCAAACCGGGAATTAGGGAGAACGAGCTGAAGTGCCAACATGGGTAGACTTGACCATGTTATTTTTATATTGTAAATATGTAATTGTAAATGTATATAAAACATTGTAGAACTCGTAAAGGTTGGGGGGCGTTTGTTATTGAATAACAACAACCTTTATTTAGTATACGAGTTCATTTATTGTATACTTTTATATACATTTACAATTACATATTTACAATATAAAAATAACATGGTCAAGTCTACCCATGTTGGCACTTCAGCTCGTTCTCTTCATTCCCGGTTTGACATCTTGTCAATTCATATTACGTTTTTTACAAATTACTATAAAGTAAAACCAGCCAGCGCCCTAACATGGTATAAACTCTACAGTACCTACTGTAATTTTATATATTATGTACTTGCTGTGTGTGCCCTTGCAGGGTAATGTTTGTTTTTTTAACATCTGTATATTATTATGTAAAACATAAATGTTATAAAGAACTTTAAACGTGAACGAGTACGTATATTATTGTAATTTTTATTCGTTCGCAGCGTTAAAATCACCAGTGTCAACAAAGTAAAGCAATAAAGTACCATTTTGGTTAGCAGAGTGTATCACTTACACAAACCGCTTTCGAAGCATTAATAATTACAATAAATTCTGCCTCTCGCGACACTAATTCTGCAACACATGTGCTCGTGTGATATAGTTGTTCTGGCTCGCAGTTGTGCGTGCGTACGGGACATTTAATTTCAATTATAACAACTCCAATCCTCTTTGTTTGTAACCAATATTTACATGTTGAAACACTGGCTTTTGCCCGCGACTTCGTCCGTCGTTGGCGTTTGATCAGGTGGTGATGTTTTAATATCTAATCTCATCACAACATCCCCCTGGACACTACAATAAAACTCATTTTTTTTTAATGTGACTCGTCATAGTGACTACATCTTGCCTGATGGTAAGCAGCCGATGCAGTCCAAAATAACGAGAACGCTCCTCACCTCACCCACGGCTGGGAAACACATGCGCCGGCCAAGAATTCCAAAGCGGAATGGTCTTATATAGGAACGACTTGCCAAATTTTTTGGTACGAGTGCTGATAGTCTGCACAGTATGATGGTGGTTCCTAAGACCAGCACGTGTAGTCCGGGAGAGGAAAGGAGAGGGCGGGATTAGTTCAAAAAGTTCTTCAGAACACACTCCATAGTAGTTCCGGTAAAAGACACTGAGAGAAGATGTCTCTACGCAGCTCAAGAGAGGCTGTCCCCTCAGCGTCGCCAATAATGCGTACCGCTCGCCTTTGCAGTCTATCAAGTGCATCGAGGTGGTATTTAGCGGAGCCGTCCCATAGATGGGAACAATACTCCATACTCGATCGCACCTGAGTCTTGTACAGCAAACAGCGCTGCTCGGGAGTGAAAAACCGCCTCACCTTATTGACAATACCCAACTTACGGGAGGCAGTTAAAAAGTCCTTATTAATGTGGAGTTTATAGAAACAAAAATCAGCTTTTTTCTTATTTCTGTAAAGCCTGTCAAGCCTAAACAAAAATCAAGAGAATTAAAAACGAATTAATGTTTTGATATCCTAGTTCATGTACTTATTAAATTTTATATTTCTAGACCTATCAAGCGGTGTTGCATTGATTCAATCAGTAAGTGCACATGTGCTCAGTGTGATATCTACGTGGTTAGGTGGTGAGCCCATCGCCGCGCAATGCTGTTGGACGTACGGTCGGGGTCACCGTCGCTTTACCACTTTGCAGCGATTTTCGTATGAAGCGCACTGACCGCCCGGGTACGTGCCCGTACCAAATAGACGACGCGGTGTGCAAGGGATTTTTACCTTTAGACTAATAAAGCGACGGAGTCCGCCATTGTACGTGCATTATTCAGTTCGTTAGACCAAAGACACCCAATAATAAAAGAGAATGGTTGGTGGTATTTTTAACAAGCTACCACCAAACAGCTCTATAATATATAATGTGTAAACGCGGTGTATTCAAATTAATTACTCTTGAAGCATTCCCGTATGCAAATTTCATCGTATATTATGCCGGGGAGCGGTAATTGTCACAGAGCGTAATGCAGAATAACCGTGTGAGGGAGCGGCGCCTGTTTGCTCTAGTTAATTGTTCCGCCCGAGTACTATGTACTAGGTACTCTTGGTCTTATGTTACTTATACATGTCGGAGAGGCGAGAGAGACGGGCGCGGAGCGAGCGAAGGTAATGAGCCTGATTCTTCATCATCCGCCATTTTGGTTAGTTGAGGATATTTCTACAAAATAAACTCATAGTCTGATTACGATTAATTCTTTTAATCAATCCACTCAGTATTTTACAATAGGCTAGGCTTTGTCAGGGAGGTCGTACATGGTGTTACATTATAATCCTTTCGATAAAGTATAGGCGACTATTTTCACAATGCAAGGAGAGAGATTACTTTTAGGAAACGCGGCGAGTTTGATACAGCGACGCAGACCTAAATTCATAACCGTTCGTGAGTACACCCGTAACCAGAACGACGGCGGTGTCCACCGGGCACCGTCGTCGTCGCACCCAATGTCATCTCAAATTGACAATCCTCATCAGTCACTGTCATTTGTCACTCAGTCAGTCGACAGCTGTCAATGTCATCGCCGCTGGTTTCTCCTGTGTTCTTTTAGCTGTTGCTACACCGGTTGCGGTTGTATACCAGTTTAAAATAAAAATGTGGAGAAGATACGCCCGTCTTATTACGCGATCATTTTAAATGTGATGTAGAGCTTGCATTGCAGCTAAAGGCAAACAGTTCGAACATTTGTTATACTAAAACCTTGTAAATCTGTTTTAATAAAAATCATAACTAAAGGATGTATTTTTTTTTTCAATTAAGAAGTAGCAATTAGTAAGTGTCATACCATTTTAGAATCCAGACTAATTGCGCCATCTTTTAATGTGACTTGCCAAAACAGTGTAGTACAACTTTTTTAAGAAACAGTCGGTTGAAGTCGGTTGATGTAATTATTTTGAATCAATGTTGGTCACAAATCTAATATTTTATTTGAAACTGAAGCAGTCATGTTTTAACTTTTAACTGTAATTTACAGAAGGGTTATTCATGGTTACATCACAAAAAAAAAACTGACGAAAAGTTAATATTTGTAGTCACAGGACTTGAAAGATCATCACAGTCTGTAAATTTTTAGGATTTATTTTTAAATCGTTATAATTTGAGAAGTACAAGACCAAGATTTTTTTCATATTTTTCTAATAACTAACACGACTTGGCCTATTGCCCATTTCCGGCTTGACTTTGATTATTGGGACATCCTGTATAAAGGGTTACTGGAAATAAGACGTGTTCGTAAGCCGTGTATGTAGCGTCTCACTGAAAGACCTACTACTACCCCCTTTCTTCCCTTGAGTGTCGTAAAAGGGTAACGGACTAGACACTGCACATGCATCCAACAGCATAGAGCGGCGATAGGCTCACCACCTATCACGCTGAGCACATGTGCAGTTGAAATTTGGTGAAACATGGACTATGGCAGTGGACTACTTCTAAAGTCCTCAGTGCCTAGTCTCTGACTGTTTCTTTGGTGATAATAGTCGTGTATGAAGTTTGAGATGAGATCAGAAGCAACCGATTTTGTTAGTAAACTTAACATACTGAAAACTTACTGGTTTTTGAGTTATTTGAGTTTTTGTGATGTTTTAACAATAATTTAGACAAAAGCGACTATTTAAAAGCGAAAACAAACTATAAACTACCATTTTTATTCCAGATGTATCGATGTCATCTGATAGAAAAAACAAATAATAATTCGGGCAGAAACTACATCCCTTTCCAAAAAAATTGTCATTAATTGCTATGTTTATATTTTAAGTTCAATCATGTTCCAATAGTATGGGAGGTCGAAATTTTTTTGTCAGTTTTGCACATAGGTTTCTTGGGGAAAGTTGTTCAGTTTCATGGGTGGAACTCACCCTTAATTTCATTAAAACGAATAAAAATTGAGGGTGTTGATGATGAGTTAGGTTCAAGTACAATAATTAAACAAACATAGGCTTGTGTCCACTAAGAATAAATCGGATGGTTTGGCGTTTCTAATGATTAATTATGTTTTATAGAAACAAAATATCTAAAAAATTCATTAAAAAAAATTGGGATTATTAATATTTTTAAAGAAATAAATCGACAATAATACGCATTCAGTCATATGACATTAAACGGAAATCAGACGCCGTGACGTCACGCCATGCCAAATGTCATTTTATTGTTGTGACATTTCTATAGAACAAGCCTCGAACGAAACGGATGTTTTGCACGGCGTGACGTCATTTACTCAACATGGCGGTCTTAAGCGTTTATGCGGTAAATTTAAATTGGAATATAAAAACGCAAAATAAATATTGTAAATGATCGATTTTTTGAAAAATAATGTATTCTTATGATAAAATAGGTAAACAGGTATCGTTTTAATATGACTTTGAAATTTAGTCAACTAGCCTATTAAGTACCTAATTGACAATGCATATTGTTTGGTTCCTTTTTAAAAATTAACAATATAGTATTACCGTGTCGCGCAGCGGTGAAAGAATACTACCACCCCCTCTCTCTTCCCTTGGGTGTCGTAAAAGGCTAACGGACTAAAGACTACACATACATCCAACAGCAAAGAGCGGCGATGGGCTCACTAACTGTCACGCTAAGCACATGTTGAGTCGCTATTTGGTGAAAAGTGGACTATGGTAACACCACAGAATAACTAATAGTACTACCGCAACACTTCGGGGATAATAGCCGTGATTTTATATATGTACAATTGCGTATAATTATTATCTATATATCTACATTTACTTTTACATAATGTCTAAATAAGCCACAATGGGTACCGCCTAAAACGTAATCACAGAAGGAACAATGGCGCATAACCAACTATCATTGAAATCAAACAGCAAAGTCGATTTCGCGCAGCCGCCGGCACCGCCCGAACAATTAGTTTAAACAACCCGCTTCATTATAACTTGCGCCGCCCGAGGTAGCGACAGAGCATTTGCGAGTTTCAGGAAATCAATTTAAATCTTTATTTTATCATCAGCAGTCTATAAAAGTCCCACTGTTGGACACATGCCTTCCTACATAGACGACAACACATAGGATATTGGGCTATAACTTACCACGTTGCGCTGGCCCTGTACGAGTTGAAGGTTTTTTAACGATTACCATCCTACGACAACAACCAGGACCAACGACTTTACATGCCTCCCGAAGCATGGAGGAGGACCAGATGTTTTTAATTCGGTCACGCATCAAGTGTTTCGGCATTGCCAAAGTTGCTTTACTGACAAGATCGCGAACTGAAAGCCTTAGATGCTGCCCTATCGAGCTCTTCTGCGGTAGGTAATTATACATAAAAAATATAGCCTATAGGCTATAATTATAAGTAAGTTAGCTATAAGTATAGTATAGCCTATAGGCCCCTGATAGGCATCGGCAGAATTGAATAAAAACTATTACACAAACTACAAATGGTTATAATGACATTCATAAGTGCCTAAACATGGCCTAACCTAAATAAATGATAATTTTATTCTTATCTAACTTAGCTTTGCAGTACTAAAAAGCTGCAAAACCCCTGCGTTAGTTAAATAAATACAGTATCGAACTTACTAAATGTAAATAAAACGCTAGTATCAAATTAAGAATAACATTTTAATTATATTTCGTAGTCGAGTGAAAACTTCTGTTCTCTGCCAACTGCTACGAGCCGTAGCACATCGTAGCAACCATACGTGACTTGTTTGTAAAGCATATTCGTAGCAACAGCATCTTCGTAGCAAAACACACAGCTTGGGTCTAAGACCGGTGGTATAACTAGACTAGAGAGGCGGCAAATTTTAAACACTAAAGCTTTTGCCCGCAGCTACGCTCGCGTAAATTTTTCAGGGGAAAAGTAGCATATCAGGGCATAACAAAATTCACGAAATTTGTTTAGCGGTTTAACACTTAGAACGCGGCGCCACTAGAGACCATGAAATTTCTATTCATTGATATCAATGCTCAGTGCGCGGTCGCAGTTGAAAGGTTAATTGTAAAATCGTAACAAACAAACCAACAAGCTCACTTTCGCATTTACGAGTATAATATTGATTACGATAATGATAGTGATTGGCATACAAAAATGTAAGTATTATAATTATTTAAAGAATATTCTTAGTCGCACATGCGAACCGTACCCGAATAAAACAATATGGATTCGCAGACGGCGAGCGAATTTCCACTCAATCCCATTAGAAATCGCGTTGAGATTATTAAACAGTCACCTTAACGAGAACTGTGGGCGGACGGGGTAGGGGAAGTGGGGGGAGAGGCGGCCTTTACATAAGGGATTGTTTACACTCGCGCCTGAATACATTAGCTGAGGAGCCTGAGGAGGATACGTTACAAACGTGCTTTAGGGACATGTAACATTCGATTGTGACGATTAGGGTAGGGTAATTTTTTTATATCATTATTAGCATACTTAAGCTACTTTTAAGCAAGCTAAGCACACTCGACTACAAATTTCACGATGCTCTCCACGTTGCCTCGGACAGAAACAAATGGCGTAACATCGTGAGGAAGAAAGTAGCATATCCGGGAGGTCACGACCCTCAGCATTGAGGAATACGACGTAAGGAGGAGGAGGAAGTATTGATAAATTTATATGTTTCGGTTAGCAATTAAATTAAAAAGTATACTGTCCCAATTCATGCCATAGGCGGGGACTGATAGCGGTTACGGTATAAGGTTACGTTACCGGTATAAAATAAGTGTACCTTAATAAAATAGAGGTAACGCTATACTGTATTTTACCTTTATGCGATATCGGTACCGTAAAACGTTGCATTGACAGTTGCGGGGCGCGGGTGAGAGGTTTTGATATCGTGAACAAAGCAAACTAATGCAAATTGATGAGAAAACCATGATATTAGTCGTTTATGTTTGAAATGGTTGTTAGCCGTCTCTTTCATACCGAAATATACGTTTATTATTTGTAAACTCAAAATTACGGTAAGTACCGAAATAAATTTGGATATCGGAATATTCCGGTAACCGTTAGTTTTCGGTATGACGTCATACGGCAATATAAAGATACCATATTTTTGGGTTTTTCAGTCAGGGACTGAGGCAAAGGCCTCAATTATTAAAATCAAGTCCTTTGCAGTGGACTGCTTTTGCGGTCCTCATAGCCTAGTCTCTGACTCTGACTTACTCTATGGAGATTATATAGTCATGAGTGTCTGTATGCTTAAAGAAGTACATAATCGGTCTAGTAATAATAGCATTTACTCCATTTAGGATGACGTAGTTGTTCATCATCATCATCAGCAGCTTATAAACGTCCCACTGCTGGGCACAGGCTTCCCACGTGGACAATAGCACGTGGGGATATTGGGCCATAACCCACCACGCTGGCCCAGTGCGGGTTGGTGGGTTTTAACGACTGTCATCTTACGACAACAACTGGGACCAACGGCTTAACGTGTCTTTCGAAGCACGGAGGAGCTCGAGATGTTTCTTTTTAATTGATCACCCATCCAGCGATCCGGCATTGCGAAAGTGCTAAGCGGGCAAGATCGTAAGCCGAACGCGCATGCTGCTGTGCCATCGAGATCCTCAGTTAGTTGTTGATATTGATTAAATGCTATACTTTATTTCGCTCTAATTCTATATTTAGAACACTCCATAAAGACAAGGATGTAACAGCGTTGAGGTATCATAACTAAAAACGATACCGCGAAGCAATTTTTTGCGCACCAAGTTCCGGCCCATGGGCTGCAAACGCCTCATTGATAGTGAGCAGGGACTGAATAACCCAAAAAATATGGTATCTTTATATTGCGGTATGACGTCATACCGAAAAATAACGGTTACCGGAATATTCCTATATCCAAATTTATTTCGGTACCGTAATTTTGAGTTTATAAATAATAAAGGTATATTTCGGTATGAAAGAGACGGCTAACTACCATTTCCATAAACGACTTATATCGGTTTTTCTCATTCATTTGCATTAGTTTGCTTTGTAATTTGTTCTCAATATCAAAACCCCCTCACCTCGCGATCCGCAACTGTCAATATGCAACGTTTTCCGGTACCGATATCGCATAAAGGTTAAATACCGGTATAGCCTTACCTCTATTTTATAAAGGAACACTTATTTTATACCGTTAACGTAACCTTATACCATAACCGCCCAGTAACGCTTTGTCACTCACAATCAGTCTCTGATTGTGAGTGACAAAGCGTTTGCGACCTTGACAGATGGAATAGATTGTGTGACAGTTGGAAAATCATGCGACGCGGGCGAAATCACAAGCAGCGTTCGTGAGAAGCCTATAAACATCCCACTAATGGGCAAAGGTCATTCCACATACATACATATAATCACGACTATTATCCCTGAAGGGTTAGTCAGAAACTAGGCAATGAGGACCGCAAAAGCAGTCCTCTACCATAGTCCACTTTTCACTAAATAGCGACTGCATATGTGCTCAGCGTGACAGGTGGTGAGCCCATCGCCGCTTTAAGCTGTTGGATGTATGTACAGCCTTTAGTCCGTTAGTCGTCTTTTACGACACCTAAGGGAAGAGAGGGGGTGGTAGTATTCTTTCACCGATACGCGACACATGAACATGCATATGGACAGATTAGGCCAGAACCCACCACGCTGGCTTATAAAGTAACAAAAAAACGAACAACCCAGTCTAACCCATTCCTAACGCAACCGGAATCCAGGAATATCTATTAAAACATGCCATCCGCGACCAAATTATACACGATTAATATCAAAACGTTAGACAATCGGGGGTAGCGCCGGGGGGTCCGAGATCAGGTGTTCGATTCCCGGGAGCGCGAGAAATGAATATTAACAACCCTTTCGGGCGCTAAGGGGGAGGGCCGGGCGGAGTGGGGGCGGAGGTAATTGAAAATAATAGGCGGCGCGTAACTCGACGCGCGATTAACGTTATGCGATAATAGTCCCATGCAATTTGTGCGATTGTGGACCTCTTTGCGCTTGGCTTTTTGCAGTACTTTTTAATTAATATCTTCTTTTAATTTTAATTTTTAAAGGCGACTAGCTGACTAAATGAGAATGACCATTTTACTATGGGAGTTAGGCTTGTTTTTTAGCTAGCTAGCGTAACACAGCGCTTTAATGAAATAAATAGTAATCAATAGCAGCAATGCTCTGAATTATGTAGAAAAAAATACATTACAATATCATGCGGGAGTTTGAAGCTATCTTCATTTTTAGCTTAAGACTTTTTAGGTATTTTGAGGTTATGACAACTGTTAAACTGACTTTCAGTTCAGCATTTATTAATCACTTGACACTTAACGCGGTGTTTTATAGAAAACCTTTTTTAACAGTAATCATTATAACTTAAGAGAACACTTTTGATATGTAAATGATTAAGACGTAATAGATATCGAATAGGCTGGTTTGGTCGTTCTCCTTTGTTTGCACATACATCCAACAGCATAGAGCGGGGATGAGCTCACCACCTGACACGGTGAGCACATGTGCAGTTGCCATTTGGTGAAACGTGGACTGTGGCAGTGGACACATCTTTTATTTTCTTACCTGAACGTGGCATCTGTGACAGCGGAACGATGCGCCCAAAGAAGTCCTTGTGTACCTGAAAATAAAGGTGGTATTATTATAACAGCAGAGATATATACATATTATAAAACTTAAATTTGTTTTTATATTAGCTATTGTAACTCTACCGCGTCGTTGTTTTGTTTATATAATGTGGAAAAAGGCTATGTCAGAACAGCAGAGGCTGTAGATTGTTCTGTAGCCACTGAGATGTAGTTCTTTTTCTCTATGTTTTATGCCGGTTGTTTACTATATAACCTACAATGTAATTGTGTTTTAAAGGCAAATAAACGATATTTATTTATTATTATTTATATTGTGACGCAGTGTGGCGGCGGGCAGCTCGTTGCTAGAATACTGGGTGTCGTACAAGGTCTGGCGGCTAACTGACTAAAGACTGCAAATACATGCGATGCGATGGACTCACCACATCTCACGCTGAGCACTATGTCAGTGCACTGTTTCTGTGGTCCTCATTGCCTAGTTAGCCTCTGATTAACTTCGGGGAGAATAGTTGTGATTGTATTTGTACTCGCGATTAACTTTACCTACAAGTTATTTTTATCCTGATCACAAGTCGCTGCGACCACGGACTTTTTTTTCTTCTCTTAATTAATGGCTTCGTGCCATCACCATATTTAGGCAGTGTCAAGTAAATTATAATAGTAATTATTTTCTTTGCCATTAGTAGATGATAATTAGTGATAATGAACGTTTAATGGTAAATGATTTTCCCCCAAACCCCTCGAGACACATTAAAGATGGGACTTTATTGAGATCTCACACGGACTTCTTGAGAGAATTTGAAAAGTGATGTTGCACTGTTTTGTTTCATTTGCCAACACTCATGCACGTTCACGAACACTTAACAGTAAATAATCCACCATTATTTCACATTAATATTCGGCAAAATATAAGTTAAAAGAAAATAAAACAAAACTGCAGACATGATGCTTCTCTTTCCCGCCAAGAAGTCCCATCACGGACTTTTTTTTCTCTATTTTAATGGCTTGGTGCGGTATGCACATTTAGCCAATGTCAAAGTTAGGGAAATATAGTAAAATAAATAAGGATTCGGATTTTGTACGATTTTAAGGAGGATCAGGAGAGTATATTTAATATATTTAAATAGATTATAAAAAAAATGATTTTTTAAAATGTGAAATGAGGCAAACGAGCAGGCAGCTAATCACCCGCCAAACCAGAGAACTCGCAGATACGTTGGCCTAGGTCCCTAGGTATCACTATTGACTGTTTATTAAATTCATTTTATATTAAGTACTTATTTGAATTCTGTTTTTATTTTTGTTTTTGTCGCACATTTGCTTGTTCTGGTGCACTGCCTGTCGCTCTTTTTCTATTGTCCTATACCACAAAGGTTGTCTGGAAGAGATCGCTTTAAGCGATAAGACCGCCTTTGCCCACATCAGTTTTTTTTAAAATACTTACTGTATGTTTTCTCTATCTTTGTGTGGTGCAATAAAGCGTTGTATCTATCTATCTTTTGTGGAAGGAGAAAGAATTGTGGAGGGCGGAGCGGAGAGAGATCGGCCTCCGGTACTATTATTACTCACCGGACGAAAAACCACAAGAACGATTGAAATTTTTTCCCGCCGACATTATGTGAGAGGGTAGGTAGGTACTACGCCGGGCGAGCCGGCCCAATTCGTGCTGCAGCGCAGCGTGGCTCTATCATTGAGTTTTAATGAATCCTTAACTACTGAAATTGGCTATTTGACAGTTGTAACAACAAAATATGAAATATGTCGGAAATGGAAGTTTATGATTTAACGATAATTATCCAATAGTTATTTTTTTTAAGATAATTTGTAAATATTTTACTTTTAAAAAATAAATTTGCGTTTTTTTATCTATGGATTACAAGACACGAAACACGGGCGGCAAGGGGCGGGCGGCCATGATTGAGCTTCATGTGACGTCACATTTCACAAAATTATCAAAAACTATCTGTCAGGTTTCAAGATAAGTTTCTATATTTATTGAAATGCGACGTCACAGAGCAAAATGTCACGTGACCAACCGTTTTCGCACGAAATTTGAAATCAATAAACAAGAATATGTTTTTTTCTGTTATATAAAGGTTTTTTCGAGAAAGAAAATATTGTACGGCGTATAAAATAAGCGTTTGTAACTTTTTAAATACTTTTTTGAAAACTGTCAAGTAGCCAATTCAGGCATGCGAGCCTAGTGCAAAAGTTGCTGCATAAAAATTTTATTGTAAATTTTTAACAGTGTCGCGTAGCGGTGAAAGAATACTACCACCCCTCTCCTTCCTTGGGTGTCGTAAAAGGCGACTAACGGACTAAAGACCGCGCATACTTCTAACAGCAAAGAGCGGCGTTAGGCTCACCACCTGTCACGCTGAGCACGTATGCAGGCGCTATTTGGTGAAAAGTGGACTATGGTAGAGGACTGCTTTTTTTGTCCTATTGCCTAGTGTCTGACTAACCCTTCGGGGATAAAAGTCGTGATTATATGTATCTATGTATGTTTAAGTGCTAATAAATTTATTATTATTAAATAAATAAATAAACTTTCCTACACTCACACCAATTATCTAGCCCTAGAGAAGCTTCGTTATGAAACTCGTTAAATGGTTAATAGACAACGGATAAACATACTTAAAATACTTAAATGCATACTTATTATACAGACCCGAGACAATTTAGAAAAACAATAATTTCGAAATTGACCCGACCGGGGATCGAACCCGGGACCTCAGAGATAGCGACACCATAAAAACCGGTATACAAGCCACTCGATCAAGGAGGTCGTCGATGTTTAACTGTAACGTGAATCGTCCGCCTAATGTTTACAAAACAACAAGAAAACAATATCATTTTGAAGCGGCACCTCCGTGATTTGCCTATTAGTCGGCCATTGCATCCGGCGGCAGACCACTCGTGCCGTCGCGAGTGCGGTCTGAAAGTCGTTTGTCGTCAATTAGGCGGGGTCGTTAGCGGCGCGCGCCGAGTGCCACTACACTACACTACGAGCGCGTTGCGAGGATAACACACCGTGGTTTACACTTTAATTGTAACTTTTTACGATAGACGCAGAGCTGGAGAATTTTTTCAGAACAAATAAAAGAAAAAAGTAAAAATGATTTTTTTCTATCTATGCGTTGTTGTCTGTAATAAAATAACATATTTTTTTTTGTGTAGAAAATAAAAGACTTAATATACAAGTGCAATACTGAAAATGTAAAGGTATAGAGTCAAAAAGGCACCTCAGCCGTCAATATAACAATTTGCATGGCAAAGATCTCCCAAAGTCGCTTCAGGACCTCAATTCTGCTATTTTTAATTGTACCTCAGTTTTAATATTTGGACTATTAGCAAAATAAAGGCATAGAAGTAACTCAAGCATCAATCTGGAATGCTTCAAGGTATTTTAATCTTGACGACTTTAAGAACTAAAAGACTACTACATTATAATGACGATACCAAACAATATTTCAGCATTATTTACAGCTAAATCTTAATAACAAATTAGGAAAAAAATGTATTTTGCTCTTGGACTATCCGCTATTACACGTCTTTGTCAATTAGAATGAGCCAGACACGTTTTGTCATACTAGAGTGGAGCACGTCGCCATCTGTGAGATTCCAGGTTTAATTCCTAGTCCGGTCAATTTACAACAACTGTAATCACTGATTTGAGTTTGAGTGTTTTCTATGTTTTTAGACAAAGTCAAAATATTTTTATTCAAGAAAATAATAAATAATAAAATAAATAAATTTACCTACACTCACACCAATTATCTAGCCCAAGAGAAGCTTCGTTATGAAACTCGTTAAAATGGTTACTAGACAACGGATAAACATACTTAAAATACATACTTATTATACATAGAAAACACCAGACCCGAGACAATTTTGAAAAACAATAATTTCTAAATTGACCCGACCGGGGATCGAACCCGGGACCTCAGAGATGGCGACACCATGAAAACCGGTGTACAAGCCACTCGACCAAGGAGGTCGTCCATAAAACTACTTAATCAGCTCTTTTAAATCAAATATAATTCAATACCAAAGTCATTAATTTATTATATTTAAGTTTTCGTTAACGTGACCGAAATGCGAATAAATGTCGCACCTAAAATAGTCAGTGAAATTACATAATTGCATTGTCGTAATCATGCATCCGTCCCTTAGAATACAGAACAATCGATCTCAGGAACAAATCCGTTCATACTACGACGGACGCGAGTGCTACAACGCGTGCTACAACGCGTGCTACGACCTACGACGTAGCACCATAGTATTTCCACTACGATACCGTAGTCTTTAAACTATTTCGACCAACCTACCACTAAATTATATAACTGCACATGGAGCTCAGCGTGACAGGTGGTGAGCCCAACGCCGCTCTATGCTGTTGCATGTATGTGCAGTGTTTAGTCCATTAGTCGCCTTTTTCGACACTCAAGGGAAGTGATAAGGCGGTAGTATTCTATTGATAAGCCGCTATCAGCACAGCACCTGCTGGGATGGGATTAATGCTTTGATCATATAAAGGATTAATGCGATGAAATTAATGATATATAGATAATAAATATTTAATTTATAAGTATTTCGATAATATAAAAGAGATGAGTGCTTCCGTTAAGAAATATTTTAATTAGTAAAGTAAAAAAGCAGTAGGTGGCCGCGGTTCTTATTCGTCAGGGAGTCTAAATATGTAAAATTTTACATCTATACTAATATTATAAAGAGGAAACATTTGATTGTTTGTTTGTATTGAATAGGCTCTGAAACTACTAGACCGATTTAAAAATTCTTTCACCGTTGGGAAGCTACACTATCTCCGGGTGACATAGACTACTTATATTAAATTTTCAAAAAAAAAATAGGGATCTATACTAAAACTCAAATAAATTCCTTAAATCGCGTGCGCTAAGAAAACTATTGATAATAGAATAAAATAATGTACAGAACACACCATTATCTACAAAAAGTGTCGCGATAGCATATGTCTAACTATTTTAGTTACGTCACAATAAGTGTTCTTGGGAGGGGAGTCATTTAGGAAATTCGTCACGGGGTACGGGGTCCACGCGAACGAAGTCGCCGGCGGTCTGCTAGTTAATAATAATTTCAATTCAAACATTTCACGTTTGCTTAAACTTCAAAGACAAAACAAAATTTTACTGAGATCTATGTCAACAAACATATGATAAAAGCAATTTGGGATACATAACATATTAAATAATCTATTCATAAGAAAACGAGTGAAGGGTATGAGCCGACAAACGATATCACCATCAAATAGAGAGTGGGCAATATCAAACCAATTACTTGTTTGTTAGAGCCGTCGTTGGAGCCGGGATCGACAATAACACCGCAGTATGGCTAGATTGGACGCGTGGTGCAAGTATGAAGCTTTTTTTTTTTTTTCTAGTAAACATTTTATCCTATATCTATATAGCATTGTGAATGCAAAATTTCAACAATAAAAGATATTTATAAGCAATTACGTCTTTATCGATTGTTAAATACTTGCAATAGTATTTCTTTCGAATGTGAGGGTAGACTTCACAGTGACGTAATACCGCTGGCTTGCAGCGTAAATCAAACTACTAGGAAAAATTCAACGAGTCTTCTGGGGTCTCGGTAGCTCAGCGGTTAGAGCAGTGGACCGGCAATCCAAAGGTCGTGGGTTCGAATCCCACTCGAGCTTCCTGAGACTGGTTGATTTTTTTTTTTTTTTTTTTCTAGTAAACATTTTATCCTATATCTATATAGCATTGTGAATGCAAAATTTCAACAAAAAAAGATATTTATAAGCAATTACGTCTTTATCGATTGTTAAATACTTGCAATAGTATTTCTTTCGAATGTGAGGGTAGACTTCACAGTGACGTAATACCGCTGGCTTGCAGCGTAAATCAAACTACTAGGAAAAATTCAACGAGTCTTCTGGGGTCTCGGTAGCTCAGCGGTTAGAGCAGTGGACCGGCAATCCAAAGGTCGTGGGTTCGAATCCCACTCGAGCTTCCTGAGACTGGTTGATTTTTTTTTCTAGTAAACATTTTATCCTATATCTATATAGCATTGTGAATGCAAAATTTCAACAATAAAAGATATTTATAAGCAATTACGTCTTTATCGATTGTTAAATACTTGCAATAGTATTTCTTTCGAATGTGAGGGTAGACTTCACAGTGACGTAATACCGCTGGCTTGCAGCGTAAATCAAACTACTAGGAAAAATTCAACGAGTCTTCTGGGGTCTCGGTAGCTCAGCGGTTAGAGCAGTGGACCGGCAATCCAAAGGTCGTGGGTTCGAATCCCACTCGAGCTTCCTGAGACTGGTTGATTTTTTTTTTTTTTTCTAGTAAACATTTTATCCTATATCTATATAGCATTGTGAATGCAAAATTTCAACAATAAAAGATATTTATAAGCAATTACGTCTTTATCGATTGTTAAATACTTGCAATAGTATTTCTTTCGAATGTGAGGGTAGACTTCACAGTGACGTAATACCGCTGGCTTGCAGCGTAAATCAAACTACTAGGAAAAATTCAACGAGTCTTCTGGGGTCTCGGTAGCTCAGCGGTCAGAGCAGTGGACCGGCAATCCAAAGGTCGTGGGTTCGAATCCCACTCGAGCTTCCTGAGACTGGTTGATTTTTTTTCTAGTAAACATTTTATCCTATATCTATATAGCATTGTGAATGCAAAATTTCAACAATAAAAGATAAGTATGAAGCTACCAGTGAGGACCGGAGCTGTGCCAATATTAACCAATAGAATCTAATCTCCGCTTTACGGGAACAAATTCTATTGGTTAATATTGTTCCACCCTTCTCTCGGCCGAGCAGCTTTTAGGAGCAGCGAGAGAAGTACATTTACTTTATAGCGGCACGGATAAAAAACTAAAACAATAAAAAAGAAGCAAGATTGGTTGTGTGTATAAAGGATTACCATAGTGTTTTATTTTATTGTAAAATCTAGCCGTCTTATTAATAAAATGGCCAAATGTTACACCTCGGTTTAAAGTGACGCTGTCTCGTTTTTGTTAATTGTTAAAGATGACAGATAGAGACAGCGTCAATTTAATCAAGTGTAACTTTAATCGACGTTTATTAATAACAGGGATTGGGTTAAGACTGAGAGTAGACTTAGGCTCGTATTCTAAAACCAAACTCACACTCAAATCTCTGCTTGAGTACAGTCAGAAAGGGATGGTGCTATTCATCGCATATATCGCCATCCCTTTCTAACTGTACTGAAGCAGAGATTTGAGTGTGAGTTTGGTTTTAGAATACGAGTCTTAGACTGAGAGTCGGCTTTGTAACTCGGCCGAGACGCCTTGAATACCTACAATGCCGTGCTTGTGATAATAGCGGTAAGTATGTTTTTTTGTAACTTGAGTTTTATATACAAATATCTAGTGTCACTCCGTTTATAAAGGTAAGATAAAGAGTATGCGTCTAACACCCGTATTCACAAACATTACTTGTCTAAGCAAAGTAGAAATGCTATGCGAAGTAAGACATTTCTCGGTGCGTTTCGTATGACAAGCCTGGCTACCTTAGCTATGCGTTCATTTTAAGGGACGCATAGCACCGGTGGTCACTCAAGTACTGTTTATGAATAGGTTTTTGAGACCCTGTGCGTCCGACCGCATTGTGAGACCTCATAGTAATGTTTGTGAATGTGGGTGTTAAACTACGTTAAACATTTTATTTACAGACAAACATCATCATCATTATCAGCCAATAAACATCCCACTGAAGAGCATTGCAGATTTTCCCACATAGACTACATCACGTTAGGAAATTGTGCCATAAGAAACCACGCTGGTCCAACGCGGTTTAGCGAGCTACGTGCAATGATATTACATTTTAAAAGGAAGTATCTATATGTTACCACTCGGCTTGAGTTGAAGACTCCTTTATAGCCCAATTGTCTCATGTCGCAATTAGGTTTGCATCAAACAAGACGGAGTGCGAGTCGTCCGCGCGTGACAGTTGGTCGTCACACTCTAAGCGCAATGACTTAGAAATAGCTCTCATTTACTCTCGAGCTCACTGTATCTTTGTTCGTCATTCATTAGTGAATCACATGAACATAATTCAGTTTATAGCTATATAAATGCAGCGCGACGTTTTTCAAACGCAATTTACTAGGATCGTAACATATCATACTATAAAATATTATTGGCTACGTGTATAAACGAATACAGCAAAAGCTTATCGCCCACACCGGCGGCTAACTTCGTTCGGTCGCAATATTTCCGATTACCCGCCTCCTCGGCGCGACGGTGAATCGGAACGCGCCGCATAAACACAATCCCGCGCTCATAAAAGTTACCGCGGGTGACGCGGGGAGCGCGATCAATGGCGGCGACGCTGGAGACTCTGTATCGACATGTAACGCGGTTGGTGTAAACTTAAAGTAGTAAAGAATAGCCTGTTTAGTGACCGACTATTTGAGGGGAAAACGCCTCAGTCACAATAAAATAGAATAAAACTAATCAAACAACATAGAAAAAGAAATATGAGAGATGAAACTTCAAGGTAAAAACTAAAAATAATTAAGACATAATATAAAACACAATCCACATTTTTGTATATACTGTTAGTTGTTCTCAGTTGTCGATTGTACCGAGCTTTAGCTACGGATTTACACGTAACATCGTAAATCAAGTAATCTCTACAATTAATTGCGTAACTCACCACGCTCTGGTTTGAATAGAATAAAGAATTGAATGCAAAATTATAATTTTAAAGTGCAGCTAAAATGTTTTCATGTAATAAGTAAGGCAGATGTGTGATGAACGACGTTACTATACAGTGTGTCTGGTAATGAGGTAGCGATAATTGAAGGGCATCAAATGCACCTAATTTTATCGACGAAAACGCCTACTTTGGGGGTCTACCCCCCTCTTATTGGAATAGTCGTATAATAGCTGTATCCTTGTACGTTATAAACAATGTGTACCCTAATGTAATAATTTTTGGGCCATGTAATAAAAATATGTTAAAAATAATTCAAAAAAAAATTACAATGGTTTACAGACTATTGATTTTTAATTCAAAAGTGGTATTATTAGCTTTAAAACAATATTTTTGGCGGCTATCAAGAGGGAGGGTAGACCCCCAATGTAGGCGTTTTCGTCGATAAAATTAGGTTTTTTTTTTTTTTATATAAGAGGGAGGCAAACGAGCAGGCGGGTCACCTGATGGAGAGTAATCACCGCCGCCCATGGACACCCGCAAAACCAGAGGAATCGCAGACGCGTTGCCGGCCTTTAAGGGAGGAATAGGTTTAAGGAAGGAATAGGAATTGGGAGGAGGGGGGGGGGAAGGGGCCGCCGGAACCCTCACTGGTCGGACGAAACACAACAGCACCAAGTGCCATTATTTCACGCCGAATATTAGTGAGAGGGTGGTATTACGCCGGGCGAGCCGGCCCAATGTGTGCTGCAACGCAGCGTGGCTCTACCACTCAGTTGGTGTCACTCATTTAGGACCACCCAGGGATCACGTGTAGGGTCTCAAGGGTAAACCTACGGACGCGAGCAACTTTGACCCCCAAGGTGCATTTGATTCCCTTAAATTATCGCTACCTCATTACCAGAGACACTGTATAGTGAAGCCGGTAACCGGGCATAGTGAAACTTGCTTAACCCGCAAAATAACTTAACCCTCTGCATGCATATATACATATCATACAATCACGACTATTAACCCCGAAGGATTAGCCAGAGACTAGGCAATGAGGACTGCAAAAGCAGTCCTCTGCCGTAGTTCACTTTTCACTAAATAGCGACTGCAGATGTACTCAGCGTGACAGGTGGTAAGCCCATCGCCGCTCTGTACTGTTGGATGTAGGTATATGCAGTCTTTAGTCCGTTAGCCGCCTTTAACAACACTCAAGGGAAGAGAGGGGGTAGTAGTATTCTTTCACCGCTTCGCGACACGGTAACCAGCGGTTATATTATATATAATAAGATAACGCTGTTGCTCTGTCAAGGGATCAGCGAAAACTAAACCCCAAAGCCGATTATCTAGTGAACCTAAAAGCTAGCCGTAAAAAACAATCGGCTAGAATACAACTTTAAACATTCATTCTGCTCTCAAATATTTATCGCAAACACACGATATTTCACGTAGATAACATTTTTCCGGTCGGGTGCGCGGGTCGGGGGTGAAGGGGGGTTGTCATAATAAATAGATGAGGAGTATAGAACCTTTGTACTCAAACTCATACAATAGTTGCGTTTACGTAAGAACTAAATGTTTATACAATTTATATAAAAACACAATGTTTCTACAACAAACTTCCTACTGCTGGGTGAGCACAGGCCTTCACATTTTTTTTACAGATAGGAATCTTTATTCCTATTACTATAATGAAAAACGCACCGACCCAAACGTTGAGTAGGTACTTATATCTTGTCTTTACATTAAATATCACAGTATGTGGTCTGTGATGTCACATCACTATGTTTGCTATTTGTTTCACACGCTTTCTTTTAATTCAATACAGGTATTTCCATCCTCGCATCACTTCAGAACGGCTGCACCTATTTGGGTAATTATTTTTTTGTTGTGTTCGTAATTCTCAAGACCTATCAAACCTGTCTAGTTTGTGTGACATATTTTTTTGGAAATTCGTCACGAGACATAAGATGTTCACGCAGACGAAGTCGCGGGCGGCCCGCTAGTTATAATTACAATCTATCGTACAACGTCAAGTGTACTATAAAATATATCGCTTGTAATAAATTTAATACGTTTACTGAAAACCTCAATTAATGATTGTGATAATCAACTAATATCTGTTTAAATATGTGAGATAATCATATGATTTTGTGATACAGTTACTACACCACTTTAGCATCGACTGCGGGGTAGGTATCAGATCGCCCCGCCCAGCAAACAATACAATCAGAGCCAATCTGGCGCGCAAATAGGAAAATAGAGTGCGCGACGGCACAGGGCCGCCTCGGGCGGTCGGCGGGCCGGCCGAGACGCCGGGTAATTGGGCGCGCGCCGATATTGTCGCGCCAATTTCACTTCATTTAATTGCTTCATTGGGGGTACTTTTTTTGGATTGATGTATTATTCATTTAGATGAAGAAATTGTTGGTTTCTTGCATGGGGTTTAGATGATAATAATTAACTATGTAGCCCTGATTAAGGCAGTTAATTGTAATAATATGCTGATTTCAGAGAAACGTGTTCCTTTTTGATCGAGCTGTGTGGTGGCGGCTCAATATTTAAATAATGCTACCACACCTTATCTTTCCTTGGGTGTCGTAAAAAGCGACTAACGGACTAAAGACTGCACATACATCTAACAGCAAAGAGCTCATGTGCAGTAGTTTATTGGTGAAACGTGGTCTGTGGCGGTGGACTGCTTTTGCGGGCCACATTGACTATAGTATCTGACTAATTCTTCGGGGATAATAGTAGTAATTGTATGTATGCTTATTTTGCTTTATAGTTAAACTGTAAACTTTTTTGTATTTGTTTAGTTTCTAAACACCACTTTAGGGATGCAGTCGTTCCATCGGATTTGTTACGTGTAATCTATCTCTCGTCTCAAATTCTACCTAAAGCCGCCCAAGTCCGCCCCAACCGTTCCTTAAGCAGTATCGCGTCGCGCCGCGGCCGGATTCCGCTCGGATCCGGCCAATTTTACGCCGGTCATTTTTCATTGTTCTAACTTGAAGCCCGGGGCGGCCCGCCCGCCCCCACTTATTTGTTCGCGCCCGTAAATACGGCCCTGTGTAAGTAGTTACACGAGTTTTTATTTACGCTTCAAACTATTCAAGTTTCGTATTAAGGCATCGGTAAAGGGAAAATTGGAAAATAAAAATAGCTAGCTGCGATTTATTCTACGGGCTTTCATGATTGAATAGGAAATGTGGGTACTGTTGTTGGGTTTTGTTTGTAATGCAATACCTTTGAGTACACACAATTTAGATAGAAAAACGTTTTGTTGGTTAAGCATGTATAGTTTAAATATGCCGAATAAAATAATACATTCTACATCAAATATTGCGAGGCAAACATGCTTGAAACATTGTTGTATTTCTGTTAGCTATTGTTAATCAACTGACGCAAAATCAAAAATTAATCTATCTCAGTGATCACAGACATAAAATATATTTCAGCAGGTTAGCGTTATGTCCGCTAATTACACGAATTCAATCCAATTGAGGTCTATTGCAAGTTACAGGTTTAAATTGAAATCGCGTTGAACTAAGGATTATCTATCATGTTGTAGATTTAAATAAAACCTTGTAAAAATAGATATCGTTTTAAATTAATAGAATAGAATAGAAAAAACTTCATTTAATATAATATATTACAATATTTAAATTTAAAAAACAGGAATATTAATATGCTTGTACCAAACTGGTTTCCGCTCACCATATGTCCTGGTGTTACCCACGACACGGTTCTTCCGCAGATAAGATAAAAAAAACTAAAGGCGCTACATGACACATCAAGTAAATACAGCTTAAAAAAAATACGTGTCACCGAACGTCAACTGAACAATGAACGACCTAAGCATCAAAGATGATTGATGTAGACATAGATCTAGAATTTTTAAAATCTATGGATGTAGGTGTAACATCAAAACTTACATAAAAGTCACAGAAATCACTACACTACACAAACAACCTCCCACCAAAATATCAATATCACCATTAACGCAATACATATTGCGTGAAATCATCGTGAAAGCCTATGATTCCGCCAAAGTAACAATAACAAATCATCCGCGTAATAGCATACGATAACTCACAAGACAAAGCGGATTTACGAGCGCAACGCTCCACCGTATGTGTATCGTTCGTATCCGCAAATTGCCCATTTACTACCTAATACCTCCGAGTACCGAGTCGCATTTACCTATCTATACCTATCGATATTTATTAGCCGTTTTATTTTTACAAAATATCCGGTATATATTGGGTTCTAAGGAAATCGGTGAAGAGGTAAATGGACACTGCTTAATGGTATATTGTACCTATCTAGGTATACGATATTTTTTAGGCGGTTTGTTTTTGCTGAATAAGGATATTCTTCAAAGACAATAAATACCGGTAGTATTTATTGGGTTGTAGAAGATAGATAGATAGATAGATACAAGGCTTTATTGCACACACAAAAATAAAGAAAAGTACAAACAGTAAGCATTAAAAAAGAAAAAAGCTAATGTGGGCAAAGGCGGTCATATAGCTTAAAGCGATCTATTCCAGACAACCTTTGAGGTATCATCATCATCAGCCTATAAACGTCCCACTGCTGGGCACAGGCTTCCCACGTGAACAATAGCACGTGGGGATATTGGGCCATAACCCACCACGCTGGCCCAATGCGGGTTGGTGGGTTTTAACGACTGTCATCTTACGACAGCAACCGGGACCAACGGCTTAACGTGCCTTCCGAAGCACGGAGGAGCTCGAGATGTTTTAAATTTGGTCACCCATCCAGTGACCCGGCATTGCGAAAGTTGCTTAGCAAGCAAGATCGCAAGCCGATCGTGCTAGCCGCTGCGCCATCGAGCTCCTTTGAGGTATAGGACATCGGAAAAAGAGCGACAGGCAGTGCACCAGAAGAAGCAAATATGAGATAAAAAAAAAAAAAAAAACAGAATTCAAATACTTAATATCATTCAAAAATTTATTTTTATTTAGGAGAGTGTTGTTTCTGTGGCTGGACAGTTATTAAAAGTAAAATATGGAAAGGGGGTTAAACCCTTAGTATTACCTATATACTACAAATAGCATATTATTATAGACTTTTCAGTAAGTATCTATAGATAGTGTATCTCATCACATCAATACGAAATATTGTAGAATATTATTTTAGGCACTTAACAAAGTATACAAAGTATACCTTAGATCTTTATATATTTATTTTCCATTTCATGGTTGGAATATCATATAGAAAATAATATTCAAATAAAGAATGATATAAATAAGTTTATTAATAAGATATTGTAGCGTTTTATTAAACATTTCCACAATAAATAAAATAAATAAATAGACATTTAGAATAAGCGCGTCGACAAAGTCAGCCAGACTACAAAATAAACTGAAAACCATAAACAATTCATGAGAGGTCCTACTTTAGCGGGTAAATGGTATTATGCTTATTTATACCTTTGTCCTTTTGTGCCAGTATCATTTGCCAGATACTTAACGACAAATATTATAAATATCAAATGGATACAGATTTCTATTTCAATAGTAAATGGTATGAAAAGCAATGAATAAAGAAAGGTTTGCAGTAACTTGGCACTTAGAAGTAAGGCAATGTTTTTTTCCAGATTGAGGCATAAGTTTTTGAAATTTAGTAACTATAATCAGTCCGTGTCGCGTGGCGGTGATATAATACTACCATCCCCTCTCTTCCCTTGGGTGACGTAAAAGCCGACTAACGGACTAAAGACTGCACATACATCCAACAGCTGGCGGCGATGGGCTTACCATCTGTCACGTTAAGCACATTGTGCAGCCGCTATTTGGTGAAAAGTGGACTATGGCAGAGGACGACTTTTGCGGTCCTCATTGTATAGGTAGTCTCTGACTAACCCTTCAGGGATAATAGTCGTGATTATAATGTATGTATAATTTTTTTATTTTTAATTTGGCTCGTCATAGTGACTACATCCTGCCTGATGGTAAGCAGCCGATGTAGTCCAAAATAATGAGAGCGCTCCTTACCGTGGAATAGCAGGATAACAAGCGCCATTAATGACGGCCTGCATAAATGTCGTTTCACGCCCCACTTTAAATAACAATTACAATTTACAATTATTGTAAACTTACAATTGGCTACTTGACAGTTTTCGAAAAAGTATTTAAAAAATTACAAACGCTTATTTTATACCTACCCCGTACAATATTTTCTTTCTCGAAAAAACCTTTATTTAACAGAAAAAAAACATATTTTTCTTTATTGATTTAAATTTTGTGCGATAACGGTTGGTCACGTGACATTTTGCTTTGTTCTGTGACGTCACATTTCAATAAATATAGAAACTTATCTTGAAACCTGAATGATAGTTTTTGCTAATTTTGTGAAATGTGACGTCACATGAAGCTCACTCATGGCCGCCCGTGTTTCGAGTCTTGTAATCCACAGATAAAAAATCGTAAAATTTATTTTGTAAAAATAAAATATTTACAAATTATCTTAATAAAAAAAACTATTGGATAATTATCGTTAAATCATAAACTACCATTTCCGCCATATTTCATATTTTATTGCTACAACTGTCAAAAAGCCAATTATTAAAAATTACAATTATTGTAAACTAGCGGCCCGCCCGCGACTTCGTCTGCGTGTAGGCACAGTATAAATATGAGCTAGAGCAGTAAGGAAGCTACGTACAAACGCTCGAAATGACGCACGCCCACAGCCGCACGTCTTTACAGGGCCCCTAAGCGGACATCGCAGTGCTCTCAGTAGCGCGTATCGCGTCGAGACGAGATGTACTGCGTGTGCTGTGCGCGCGATTTTTAAAAATTCCGCGAGTGTATTGCGTAGTATACGGCTGCTTGAACTCGGCTTCTTCAAAACCGGAGCTTTCGTTTTTTAAACTTCCTGCTGATGTTGAAAGGTAAAAATTATTTATTATTACTAAATAAAAAGCTTTTTCTTTTAAATAAATCGTTTGGTTGTCTAAGTGATATTTGCCGTACTTACTTAAGTATATTTTTTGAGCGCGCGTTATTTAAATGTTGATAAATAATAAGAATTGATACTACGAAACTTCATCGTTAATAAACTTTGCTTTGAAAATCAATATCTGGGGATCTGTGTGGTTTCTGACAATGAATCCGTTATTAGAATAAGAAAAAGTAGCCGCCATATTGAACATTTTAGTTATTTAACCAATTGCTTTGAAAATCGATATCTAGGGATCTGTGTGGTTTCTGACAACGACTCCGTTATTAGTATGAGACAAAATAGCCTCTATCTTGAACTTTTTAGTTATTCGACCGATTGCTTTAAAAATCGATATCAGAGGATCTGTGTGGTTTCCGACAATGAATCCGATAATAGAATGAGGAAAGTAGACGCCATCTTTAACTTATAAGTTTTTAATTTTTTTTAAATAAAAAGTGACAACCCTTCTTTTTTGCTAGTTGTCTCAAAAAAACGCTAACTAGCTGAGATACAGCGCAAACTAAACAAAAACTTTTTCAATTTTACAAAAATAAGAGGACAACCCTAACGCTCAATTGGCGCGTAGGTATATAAAACAAGAAAAAGGCCGAGCTTCCGTACTGCTTTAGCTTATATTTATACTGTGGTGTAGGTACACCCCATATCCCGTGACGAATTTCCATTTTATATAAAGCGACTGCTAGAAACCGCAAGAAACTTCAAGGGCTGGTCAGGTCAAATGTTTTAAACATGACAAAATGACAAAAAAGAAATTCGTTTTTTTTTCATTTTTAATTAAATAATTCATTTTGTGATTTTTCATTAGATGGTCTTTGAGTATCTTATTTATCTTAAAGCAAGAACTTAAGAAAAATAAAATGAAAAACAATCAAAAATAATGATTATTTACAACGCGCGGGCAGCGGCCTTTCGTTGACCCAACCGTCTGTTGACCTGTCCGCGTCAGCCGGGCGATAAGTAGGTACCTACGTTAGTCTGCAATGAAACCATTTATTTTCCTTTTACGAAATGTGCGATTTTTTTTGTCATTGCTTTAAAATAAATTAGATGCTCAAAGACTATCCAATTAAAATTTGCAAAATGAATTATTTAATTAAAAATGTAAAAGCACGAATTTCTTTGTTGTCATGTACACTTGACCTGACCAGTTACCCTATCGGCTAAAAATATGAATATGGACATGGGCTTCATTTGACATTTGAAGCCCATAATATTCCCATATAAGGACAAAATATGGGCTTCAAATGTCAAATGAAGCCCATGTCCATATCCATATTTTTAGCCGATAGACCCCCAGCCCTTGAAGTATCTTGCGGTTTCTAGCAGTCGCCTTATATTTCTTACATACCTTGCCCTGACCGTTACAATCTGTTACAATAACAAAATAAGAACTAGTCAAATAGATGCAGCCGTTCTCAAATGTTGCCCGAACAAACATACGTGGCAATTATTGATTTTTATTTATATAGGTACTTAATAGATAAGACATAAAATAACATCAAATAAAAAAGGAAACATTATCTATTTAACATCGAAACAAAACATCTTCCTTAGGGAAGAGAAGCAACATTTTCATATTTTTAATATCATTCGTCTAATAAACTCGATCGACGTGCTTTCAAGCGAATTACATTGCACGACAACGATTTGTTATTCGATACTAAATGAGTAATCGACACCGCGGCGCTAACTCGATGATCGATCAGACTATATCGTCTTCAAAAAGTTAAAAAACATTAATTCCGACGATGGCTTACTTACATCATCTTATTGGATGCAAAACCATTTTAATTTTATTTTATTTTATTTTACAACTTATCCAAGTTGAGTTCCACAGTTGGAGAATAACCTCAATAGTTTATATACGGTTTATCTTCAACTACCATTAAAAATCTTTATTGTTGAAATTTTTTCATTCACAATGCTAACTATAGAGATATAGGATAAAATGTTTACTAGAAAAAAAACAACCAGTCTCAGTCAGTTTTTTTTAGTGACCCTTTTATGCTATACCATTATCACAACAGTTAGCTGATTGATATTAGATTGATCGGAAAACATTTAGAATCAGGCTACTCGATTACGATTGTGGACTTTTCGAAGTAGCAAAGTCAAGGCTATGAGCTAGATGAGCTAGAGGTCAAAGGCTAACCCTTCGTACCATTAAAAAAAAAATTAAAGTCCCAATACATTTTTTTTGTAAGCGGTTAATGCAAAATATGGACATTTGCCACCAGAGGTGCTTACCCTAAACAGGTACTAACAAAAGAACTTAATAAAACAAAAACTAATCACCTACACACAAAAAAAACTTAACTTAGTAACTAACAACTGACGATCATAAAAATTCAAAAGCGGAATCTAAAACCAACATCTGTATCTATTGCGTGGAGCAAACAGCGCGCCCCGGGGCGTCAGTGGGCCGTCCGTTTGCCAAATTCAAATAATGGTGTAACGAGCTCGCGGCGAGAGGGCGGCGACGCGGTGCAATCAGCCCGGTAATCTGCATCGACACCGCGGCATGTTGGGGATCGCCTTTGCTTTAGGGTTGGAACTAGACACGGTTAAGGCCTATTCAAACCTGAGCGGTATTCGCTGCCGCTGTGGGTAAAGGTTTCACACGCGAGTTTCGCTCAGGTATTTAGTGTCAAGTTCCGCGGCTAGATCGACCAGAACGGTATTCTCTGCCGCTCTACTTACAGCGGCAGCGAATACCGCTCAGGTTTGAATATGCCTTTAGGCTGACTTTAACTTACCCAGATACTGCGACGGGGCTTTTAAAAGGCCCGAAAAAAATATTTTGCTATTTTTCCCAGTTATGTGTCCACACAGTCGTTTTATCTATCATATCCGAATATCACCAAGATCGGAAAGAAATTATTTCAGTAACATCTCATTAACAGAGCTGTGAGGTAACTAAGCGGTGCGCTGAGCAGAAATCCATTAACCTTTTGAGCGCTTGTCTTCGCGGTTCGCGTTTGTCTTCTATATAAGGACCAGTTTGCCTTATATAGAAGACATACGTTTTGTAGCCTGCGGTGCTACGAATTTAGCAGAAGTATATTTATTAGACGTGGCGCGGAGGGCACTAAAAAGTTTGTTTTCTATAAAAGACCGCGGCGCTAAAAAAAATCAAATAATGATGTAGGTAACGAGCTCGCGGCTAGGGCGGCGACGCAGTGTAATCAGCCCGGATTGCAGATTACTGCATCGACACCGCGGCATGTTGGGGATCGCCTTTGCTGGCTTAGGGATGGAACTAGAAACGGTTAGGCTGACTTTGACTTAACTAAGCGGTGCGCTAAGAAAAAATCCATTAACCTTTTGAGCGCTTATCTTTGCGGTTCGCGTTTGTCTTCTATATAAGACCACTGTGTCTTATATAGAAGACATACGTTTTGTAGCCTCCGTCTCCGGTGCTACGACTTCAGTAGAAGTCAATGGACGTGGCGCGGAGGGCACTAAAAACTTTGTTTTCTACAGAAGACCCAGCCCGGTAATCTGCATCGACACCGCGGCATGTTGGGGATCGCCTTTGCTGGCTTAGGGTTGGAAACTAATAGACACGATTAGGCTGACTTTCGGACATAGCTGTGACGTATGTAAATGATTGACACAGCCCGAGTGGTAGAGCCACGCTGCGTTGCAGCAGAATTGGGACAGCTCGTTCCAGCGCCCTGCGTAACACCACAGAATAACCAATAGTACTACCGTACAGAAGGTTCACTCTCTAACGACATTCACGCGAAATTGAAACTTATCGTGTGGCCCGAGCGTTCATATTCTGTCAAGCAACGCTGACTCGATATCGATTTGACGTCACGACGTCACAGAGCTTAGGTTTACGCGCGCGCGCAGGGATTACGAGTTAAGCGATGACGCGCGACGTGAAGCGTGCGTCGGCTCGCGGCAACCTTTACTGCCATACGCCTAGGCGGCCTGCCTGGGAGGCGCGTCGACCGAACGTACCTAAACTGCGGAGTGACACCCCTCTGGTAACAGCATCCTCACGGAATATCGATGTGAAACAATGGCACTCGTTGTTATTGGGTTTCATCCGGTAAGTAAAAGTATCAGTACCCCCCCCCCCCCCCCCTCTCACAATACCTAACTCCATCCTCAAGGCTGGCAACGCCCGTGACTACTCTACTACTCTAGTTTTGCGGCTGCCCATGAGCGGCGGTAATTGCTTTCTATCAGGTGACACACCCGCCTGCTCGTTTGCTTCCTTTTCAAATTACAAAAAAAAATATCCTCATTCAAGCTACCACAGATTCCGAAAGACAAGTGACGCAGCGTGTACCTGCCAAAAACCATAGCTAATAAACACCGGTGACAGACATGCGCGTATCATTTAATACCGACCTGTCCAGTTAGCGCCTAACAATTCACCGTTACATTATTAAAGAGGATATAACACACTGTAATTTTCATTACGCCCCGCACCAACGGGATTACGGTCCCAATTTTCAACCCCATTCACTCCATTATTGCAACTAATCTTGTCACTAATCCTAGTCCGATTTATGTCATTGTACTATTAACGAATGTGCGGTCCAAATTCAAACAAGCTTACATAATGTCTTTCTGGATTCAAGCGGGCTCGAATAATGCGGTTCGAAATTTAAACACGCATGTAATTTTTGGCGTTTGGTACGCCATATGCACTGCCCGCGGCTTCGATTGGGGTATGTGGCATAAAAGAGTTGCGATGTGAGTGCGTACGCTAATATTAGTTTAGTAATGATACCGTTTTTTAATGTGGTTTGTAGCCATTTGGCGTACATCTTATGTTTGAGGCACGTTAGATGATAGACAGTGTACTATTGGAATGTATAAAGTTACAAACCGAAAGAGTTCCCATATACAATATTGTTAGAAAATCTTTAGATGTAGGCAATGGATGTAGGCATATTACAGAGCATCCTAGCGCAGCCAGTTTTGAGGCCCGCTATGATGCTCTATGATCTTGCTTCTAAATATAAATAGGTTTAAGTTTATAAGGTTCGATGGGACCTGGCATGTTTTCTAAAAACAAAAGTCCATTTAATAATATGTAGATAAAAAAGTGACTTATTGTTCATTGTCGACATTTTTACAATGTTTCACACTGCACTGCAATGTTTCCTAATTCGAAGAACGTACAGGCCTACAATATTGTTTATTAGGATTTTGAACGAAATCTTGCAATGTACACACGGCGTCAGATCAACCTACCCTAAATTGTCAAATTCTTTGACCTCATCCCTCCTTCTCCCTTCCTTCATAGGAGTACGCGTGCTGCTCTGCGGAGTCACCAATTTACAGTCTCTAACATTCCATCTCGCACAAAGAAATTTGGTGACTCGTTTCTTTGCCGCACTTCCAAAAGATGGAATAGTCTACCAGCACACGTATTCCCTCCTACCTATGACATAGGATCCTTCAAACGAGGCGTGAAGAAGCACTTTGTGGGCCGGCAGAGTGAGGATGACTGATGCTACGTCTCTTACGCTGCACCAATTGTCCTCGCGCCTGGACCTCATTTCCACTTAACATCAGGTGGAGTGGGGTCATTTGCCGGGCTTAGTATAAAAAAAAAAAAAATCTCCAATGAATATTGATCCTTAGAATCAAACAATAAAGTTCAAAATTGATTGTAGAAATTTGACAGTTTTGGGTAGGTTGATCTGATGCCGTGTGTACGTCTATTTTGCAGCCACGTGCTCACCATGGAATTCTGGGTTTGTATTAACGTGTAATTAAAATGAATACTACCTAACTCATTTTTTATACTTATTGCTTATTAAAGGGCGCTTAAATAAAATCCAATCAAAATATTTTTATTCAAGTGTTAATAGGAAAACCACATATTTATAACATATTTTAATGGTTTTTATGTCTATTATTGTAATTGGAAAAATGACTTAAAAACGTCCTTATGCAAGTACAAATTTCCCTTTTTCTTGGCTCTTTGGCGCCATAACGTCGCACCCGTTCGGAAACCAACAAGGAATATTTTATATAACACTCTTTGGTAGTAAACGAGCGGACGCATTTGTAGGGGTGGAAGGATAATAAACGGTTTTATTGGCTTTGTAGCGCTGGATATATCGTGCCAACCGGGTTAGCATTATCTAACTTTTTATTTAGAATAACAATTTTGAAACACCTTAATTGCTCTGTATGAAATTAATATTTAAGAACTCAGTTCTACATTTCGTAAGTCAGTAAATAGAAACGGATCTAAAAAAGTTGATAATCTTATTTTGTATACTAGGTAGGTAGACTATGTACTTAAGGTGAAACCTATTACTGTATGTTGGGTAGTGTTTTATATGACTTGCACTAAACTTATAAAAATTTCGATTAAGTAAATCATGCATAAAATGCATAGCTCTTACTATCTGTTTTCTTTAGCAAGGCAAAGGTTCAAAGACATTTACTAAATCACTCGTGTGGGAAAATATAGGTCAAAAATGGGATCCTCCACATGATTAAAGATATTTGATATGTGGTTACTTCCCAGGTTATCGTTCAACAAAATCACTTTCGACCGTAAACAGAGAATCAGTCTACGCTTCCGACACACTATCTATCAAATCCATGGACTTAATGTCCATGGTTAAATCTTCAACGGCCATAGACAATTCACAACCCTCCCACAAAAAAACAAGGAAGCAAACAGTTTTTATATGCTATTAAAAAGCAACCGCATGAAAGGAGTGCAAACAAATTGCTATTAACCCGTGCATTATGCGACGGGTCACTCTGCCCACTCCGCCGCGGGCGACTGGGAGCTGTGGCCAGTGAAAGACTGGCTTGTTTGCGGTAATCAGATAGGGTATAGGGTCGCATCTTGCAATATGCCACATGTATGTTGCGGCCAGTCTTTCAGACTTGTTTGCGTTAATTAGATAGGGTCGCAACTCACAATATCCTCTTGTCTGTCACGAAGACTTATGAAGGTTGCTAACAGTTGAATTTCTATTATAACTGGTATTAGAATATAATAGAATAGATTTATTTCGAGTAATAATTACAACTCATAGTTGCTAACAACAGTGCTTAAAAACTATGTTAGTAAAAACCAGATAAAATTAGGAGTGCTAAGTAATTATTTTCGTACCATGCCATTGATATGGCACAGCACCGTTTGACAAACGAGCAGTCTGTTCTGCTGGCGATCATCTCTAGGATGAACGAACAGTCTGTTCTGCTGGCGATCATCTCCAGGATGCTGTTGATGCTCGCGCGTAACCCGCCGCACCAGGGATGCGCATCATTTTCGCATGGTTGCGTAAAAGCAATCAATGCGAGCTTCTGCGAACATCCCCGATGCGCTACAAAAGCGCGGTATTACGACAGCTGAGCTTTATGCCACATGTATGCTTTGGCCAGTGTAAGACTGGCTTGTTTGCGGTAATCAGATCGAATCAGCTCCGAATGCCAACATTGCAAATTGCCAACCGCTCGCAACAAGCCAACTTCTCAAAATGCCAACTTCTCGAAATGCCAACTTCTCAAAATGCCAATTGCTCGCAATGCCAACTTCTCCAAATGACAACAATGAAATACAGGAATGGCAAATGCTACCGTGAATAACAAAAATAAATATCGCAATATTTGTAACATGTACCTAAGTATTACAATTCCTAAATTTATAATCAACACACTGGACTGTTGTTTGATCATTGTAAATAATATATTCGTAACATTTATATTGAAATGGTTTACATGCTCATTCAATAAAAATTTGAAGATTTGTGATTTAATATGACCCTAGTATGTTGATTATAATAATAATAAAGACTTTTTTAGTTATTTTTATTATTCACGGTAGCATTCGCCATTCCTATATAGTTGTCATTATGAGAAGTTGTCATTTGGAGAAGTTGGCATTTCGAGAAGCTGGCATTGCAAGAAATTGGCATTTCGAGAAGTTGGCATTTTGAGAAGTTGGCTTTTTGCGAGCGGTTGGCAATTCGCGTAGTTGGCATTCTGAGCTGATTCGAAACAGATACCTACGCAACTGACAATAATGCCACATGCATAGATATAAGCAAAAGAGGAAGACACGTTACCCGCGTACCGCGCGCGGTCCTTGCAATTTAAGTAAAACGACGTCGTCTACGTCGTGGAACTCGTGGAACGTCGCTGAGCTTGCAGAGCGCTCTGGCGTAGCGTTGTAATTTAAGTAACGCTCTGTCTCGCTCGCTCGATTGACACTAGCTGCCACTCTTCAATACGTAGGTATGTAGCTGAGTAGGAGAATTTTTCGATTCATACTACTAGGGGCATGCCTTCAGGCATATCTTCAATGACATGTATGCTGTTGTGGCCACTCTTTCAGGCGTATTTGCGGTCATCAGATAAGGTCACAACTCGCAATAATATACATAATTCATATAATCATGACTATTATCCCCGATAGGTTAGTCAGAGACTAGGCAATGAGGACAGCAAAAGCAGTCCTCTACCATAGTCCACTTTTCACCAAATAGCGACTGCACATACCTTTGCTTAGCGCGACAGGTGGTAAGCCCATCGCCGCTCAAGCTGTTGGATGTATGTGCAGTCTTTAGTCCGTTAGTCGCCTTTTACGACACCCAAGGGAAGAGAGGGGTGGTAGTATTCTTTCACCGCTACGCGACCTGGTTATCAATAATATATCAAACTTTAATAATACAATATAATCAGAAAATACATATTTTTTTTAAATAATAAATATTTCATCGTCAACTTTTAAGCGTCCCAGCAGTGGGACGCTTTGGCCATCCCACATGGACAACAGCACACGGGGAGATTGGACCATTAAACCACCACGGTAGCCCAAAAAGTGTTGGTAGGTTCAATAATAGGGCCATACCTACGCCCAGGGGGGTTACTCTTGAACGCAAACTCAATCTCAATACAATTCCAATGCGATTAATATGTATCGATATTGGGATAAGTAAAGATAATTCCGAAACGCCATCTCGATAATAATTTGTTCAATCAATTTTTACGCAATTTAATTCCAATGTTTGTCGCTTACAAAAGTGCCATTTGACATTTTTTAGATTTGTGATTGGAAATTGACTAATGCAATTGTGTTTCAAGAGTAAGCCTACTGGTGGTAATAAGTGTTGGTGGGTTCCTACCAATGAACACTGGCGGTTTGCGAAGCGTTCTTTCTATTGCCGTTGGTTAAGAATTCCGTAGTAGCCCAATGATCTACTCGTAGAATTTGCTAGACGCGTTGCATGACGTTTTTGCTCGTGGTTAAGGGTCCTCAGGCGGTGAAAACGGAAAAAAATGTTGTTTTCTATTAGCTGTTATTTAAAATATTTTAGAAATTTCGCACTGAAATTTCCAATGTGTATTGTATTACCTACATAACGTATGTGTGAGGGGATGGACGACGTTCTAACACGATTGGAAACATATTGCTTGATTGAAAAAAATCCTGAAGTTACCTCTAAAATTTCATATAAATGCACATGCTCAGGCCTCAGAAACATTTATACAATAAAAATATCAAGAAGTAATCTTTAATATTAATATTTTAAGTTCTGCGGGTCTATCGGCAAAAAAATATGGATATGGACATGGGCTTCATATGCCAATGAAGCCCATGTCCATATTCATATTTTTTAGCCGATACAGGGGCTGGTCAGGTTCAATAGCGTCCAACACTCTTTCCCCACTAAAGATAAGCTCCTAATCCTAGGTTCAATAGCGTCCAACACTCTTTCCCCACTAAAGATAAGCTCCTAATCCTAGGTTCAATAGCGTCCAACACTCTTTCCCCACTAAAGATAAGCTCCTAATCCTAGGTTCAATAGCGTCCAACACTCTTTCCCCACTAAAGATAAGCTTCTAATCCTAACCCCCAAGTAAGCTCACCGAGCACAACTTTTGCAATGCCAACACGAAACCGTGTTACCGATCTCGTCGGCCAACAAAGGCGGAATCTTTATAACAATCTCAACTGCGGCGCGTCTAAATAACCGCCAACTAGCGTTATGTTGCATTGATGCGATTCCGCGCTCAAAGGGTGCACTGTAAAAACTAGCTAACAAGCGAGCGCCCGCGGCCCTAATCCGCAATTTGCTTTTGCCGCACCCGCCCGCCGCGCCAACGGGAGCTATGCTAAATTTAAATTTTCAAATGTAACCCCGTCGACGCCGCCGCGCGCTGAAACGAACACATTCGGTTCGGATTCGGAAAGGATATTTTTGTAATACTACCTCTTTGTACATCTACTTTGGACTTTGACTTTTGGTTGTTTAGTAGGTATATACTTAACTCTCTTTCTCTACTTAGGGCTGATTTTTCAATCATCGGATAAAACTTATCCTTCTGTTAAAGAATGACGATATCAACCTAAAATATTATCTGTAAAAAACATGACAATACCTTTACAAAGTAGTTTCATAATACTTTAACAAACGAATACGTTTTATGTGATAATTGAAATCGGCCCCGAGGATTGAAAAATCCGGTCTTACTTATTTAAAAACTAAGATATACCAGAGGGGTGTCACTCCGCAGTTTAGGTAAGTTCGTTTGCCTGCCTGCCCAGGCAGGCCGCCTAGGCGTATGGCAGTAAAGGTTGCCGCGGGCCGACGCACCGAACACCGAGCGCCGCGCTGAGCCGCTTAACTCGTAATCCCTGTGCACGCGCGTAGACCCTACGCTCTGTGACGTCAAATCGATATCGAGTCAGCGTTGCTTACCGGAATATGAACGCTCGGGTCACAAAATAAGTTTCAATTTTGCGTGAAATTCGTTAGAGAGTGAACCTTCTGTACAGTAGTACTATTAGTTATTCTGTGAATATACATAGTTAATTCTTAAATTAGGTGCCCTTAGTATACGCTACAAATAAAAAAAATCCTATTCAAAGAAAAGGAGAATGACACCAGTTAAAGAAATGAATTAAGCATTCGCATTCTGCTAACAACAAATCGAAGTAAAAGCAAATCGAAGCAATATTAGTCGATTGATTTTCGATTGAGTTTAGCTGGTGGATCGGTTTGACATAACCCTTTCACCGCAATTATCAATTCATTGGCCGGACTGCCGGCTTACTGCCGAGCGGTGTCACACCGCTACTAACTTAGGAATACTTCAGGTGGGACTTTTTTATCAACGCAAAAAATTCAATATTACGAAGGACAACTACTTATACTAATGTTATTGTTTACTTACCTATATAATTTTAACGCATATTTTGTTGCGAACAAATTACAAATTAAAAAAGACAAGTTGAAAAAAAATTCACGAGCAGGATTCGAACCCGCACCCTTCTGGCAATCCGGGCCAGATGCTCTTTCCAGTTGAGCTACCGTGGACTTATCCAACAACAACTATATTACCACGGAAATAGATATAAATAGAAGCCGCATATTATGTACCTACGTAATTTACGTGTCACTATTACTATTACTTGTCATTGACATTGTGCAAGCCGTATAGTCTAAGATCCGAGTATAGTGTAGTATGAGAGTTTATATAATAATATCATAAATCATTAATGTTCAGTCTCAATAAAGACGTTGCACCAATCAGTTGTTTACTTGAACCGCTTCCCGCACCACATGGCGAGCCTGCGCCAGGCGCCCGCGCCGCCGCGACAGAGTTCCACGAACTAGCCCGGAGCGGGCGAATATCGCAATTCAGCGCATTCTTTTGTGCCTCAGTGCTACGAGTTAGGAACAATAATTATGGGCTACATTATTATAACTCTGACCAGCTACGTGCAAACACGGTGTGCGTCGAAATTTTGCGAACTTCCACAATGGGAAAATCCTATTCGAAAACCGAAGACAAAGAAGTAATCATAGCACAGAATGCTGCGGGAGGTACCAACGGAGCCTCAACTACGGACGTGGAATCTCACATCCACTTTAACAACATCATTTTGACCACCATTCTCGTGGTAATATTGATTGTTATTCTCGTGATTTTGTATATGAAGGTGAAGAATAAACAGAAAAACTGGATGCGGAAACATATAGAATCTGAGTTCATTAGAAGGATGCGACTTCGACTGTCTGGTAGACGAGCGCGAGATGACGAAAACGCCTGATGCTGCCCGTGACCCTGAGTGATTCTTCGTTAGTTTAGCGAGTGCTCCACCCCACCCCTTTACCTTGTTTAAGTGTCTTTAAATCTTCTATCACTTACATAACGCAAAAAAAAATTAAATAAAGGTGCGCGTGTGTGTTAAAGTGAAAATAAAAACTACGGTTTCAGTGCAAAGAGACTATGAATTAAAACGGGCTATATTTAGGAACTATAAGTGTGGTTAAGTACCTAGTGTTTAATCATGTGTTGTAAATAAATGGAAATAGAGTTAAATAATTTCCTGACCGATTTAGAACATATAAGGGTAAGTCTTAGAAAATTAGGACCTGTGCGAAGGTCAGAAGTTCTTGAAAAAAAAAAAAATTAAGAAAAGTATTGAAATTTATAAACTTTATAAACTATATTTAGAGAAAGCTGATTTAAAACAGTTAACTACCGAATATTCGGGATTATTAGTAGAAACTTTGTGTAAGAAAATACTTATCGTAAAATATTAAGTTACAGTGAGTCTAATTCATCAGAAATCATGGCAGGTTTTGACTTAAGAACGGCAAGCTCGTTGATTCCAGTTATGGATGGCAAGGAGGAGACCACCGAAAATATTATACAAGGCATAGAAATGTATAATTCTTGTTTAACTAAATCGGAGGACAAGAATTTGCTGATTAACTTTGTTATTAAAACACGTCTATCAAAAACGGCAAGATTAAAATTAAAGTCGACATACGAATCAGTGGATAATTTGATATCGGACATATAAAAAATAGTTATATATAGTATAGGTAGTATAGTTTCTATATAAGTAGTATAGTTTCCAACCCCGTAGGAATCCATCAAATAGAACGTATTATTAAGGCGTTCATGAAGGTCGTCAGGGAACGACACAAGAAACTAATGAGTTAAACGATCAAAATAAGTTTTTTCGAGCATAAAATACTAACATGTGAAGGTTTAGAATGCGTTCGTTTTAGAGTAGGTAATAAAGATTGTTCATTCTTAGTTGATACTGGAGCAACATTATCAGTAATACATAAAAGTAGAGTCCCACAGTGTATCACTTTACAAAGTAATGACACCTTAATAAAAGGTATAGGTGGTAACATTTATTCCAGTGAGATCGCTTGCTTACAATTGTATCATTATTTCCCACAAACAAATTTGTCGTGTTGCAATAACTCGACACGGTTTGAATTTATGTTTCATGTGTTGGATAAAATGCCTTGTCAGGCGGATGGAATTATCGGGTTAGACTTTCTGGAAACATATTATGCTGATATAAATTTACTAAGCAACAAATTGACTTTGATGAATAACAATATAGAGATAGAGGTAAGTAGATTTATTTAAAAATAATTTCAACAATAAAATATTACACATTCCAAGTAGATCTGAATCGATTCATTTTATTAGTGTTGCTTTGAATTTAACAGATCAATATATCGTGATTCAAAAACAATTAGCTGATAATATATTTTTGGCTGGTAGTATAGTTCAACCGAAAAGTGGAAAAATTCCAATAAAAATTTTGAATACAAGTGAAGAGAGTATAGACTTACCGTCATTTGAAGTAGATTTAGAAAATTTGAACAATTATTATTTATGCCACTATAGTCAAACTAAGACTAATGCTGACAGAATCAGAAAACTTTTGTCTATTTTAAATCTTACCTATTTGCAATCAGATGAGCAAAAATCTATTGAACAAATATGTGCAAAATACGCAGACGTGTTCCATCTTGATGGGGATAAGCTTGGTATAACTAATATAATGAGTCAGTCTATTGACGTTAAACCAAATGTTAGCCCTGTTTATACAAAGGCGTACACACTCAATGAAATCAGAGATTGATAAACAAATACAACAAATGTTAAATGATGATATAATTGAACCCACAAATAATAGTCCTATACTTATCGTGCCAAAAAAAATCTGATAATAGTAATAAAAAATGGAGGTTAGTTGTAGATTATCGGAAAGTTAACGAAGTCATAAAAGATGATAAATTTCCGCTCCCGAACATTACAGAAATACTAGACTCTCTTTCTGGTTGCACGTATTTCAGCCATCTTGATTTAAGTCAAAGTTATTATCAAGCTGGGCTTGAGCCCAATAGTAGGGGCATCACTTCATTCACTACAAGCTCAAACAACAGCTCAGGACAATACCAAATGAAGCGTCTCCCTATGGGCCTAAAAATTAGCCCGGGGGCGTTCTCACGAATCATGTCCATAGCAATGTCAGGTTTAAATTTCAAAAGTTGTATTGTTTATATGGATGATTTAATTATTTTTGGCAGAAATTTGATCACACATAATCAAAATTTAATAAAAATACTAGAAAGATTAAGAAAGGTTAATTTAAAAGTTAATCCACAGAAATGTGAATTTTGTAAGAAGGAATTGCTATATCTAGGACATGTTGTAACACCGGAAGGCGTTTCGCCAGATCCACAAAAGGTTAAAGTTATTCAAAATTACCCAGTACCTCAAACTTCTGATGAGGTACGACGTTTTGTCGCAATGTGTAACTACTATCGTAAGTTCATACAAAAATTTGCAAATATTACTATTCCACTAAATAGATTATGCAGGAAAAATGTTACATTTGAATGGACTGGGGAATGTTAAAAAAGTTTTGCAATTTTGAAAAATGCAATAATTACGCCACCAGTGTTACAATACCCAGATTTTTCCGTAGAGAATGAATTTGTATTACAGACTGACGCATCTGGAGTAGCTATTGGGTCAGTACTATGCAATAAAGATCTGAAACCAATTGCATATGCAAGTAGGCCCTTAAATAAAGCTGAAATAAACTATCCTACAATTCAAAAAGAGTTGTTATCAATTGTTTGGAGTGTTAAATACTTTAGACCATATTTATTTGGAAAATCATTTAAAGTCATGACAAACCATAAACCATTAATATATTTATTTAGTATAAAGGACCCATCAAATAGTTTATTGAAATTTCGATTAAAACTAGAAGAATATGACTATAAAGTAATTTATATCAAAGGTAAAGACAATACAGTAGCCGATGCTTTGAGTAGAGTGACAATAACATCAGACGACTTGAAAAACTTAAATGAATAAATATTAGTCACAACAAGGGCACAGAGTAGAAAAATAAATGATGCGAATAAACAAAATAGAACTACAGATTTAAGGCCTGATCAACCGAAAATCGTAGAGATATTACGTAAACCAATTTATTTAGTGGAAATGAAATTTATAAAAGGCAAAGATTTAGATAAATTAAGGAAAAATAAATTAATAAGTAACGAAGATAAATGTCTAATATACATAGAAAGTCAGCTGATTATTTACATAAACCTCAATTTTATGTCGCATTTCACGCGAGACGTATTTGTGAATATGTTGAGTGATTTTTGTAATAAATTAAATATTAAAACAATTTGTATAATTAATGAAAAAGAAAACGCGTTATTTGTAGAACAGTTGTGTAAGGAAATAAGTATTAGAGAAAAGTGGTCCGGACCCCAACTTCTTATTCTCAGAAATGTTAAGAGAATTACAGATAAGGACATAAAAATTATAATCTTAAATGACTATCATTTATTGCCTTCGAGCGGACATGCCGGCGTTCGTCGAATGTTAAATAATATAAAGAGTAAGTACTATTGGCCTGGACTAGAAGGAGAGGTAAGGAATTATGTAAGTAAGTGTAGTAAATGCCAAGTAATGAAACATTCAACAACATACAAGGAGCCAATGGTGATAACAACAACCGCCAGTTCAGCGTTCGAAAAAATATTTTTAGACCTTGTTGGACCCTTAGTGCAGGATGATGAAGGTAACCAATACATACTTACCATACAGTGTGAGCTCACCAAGTATGTGGAGGCATACCCACTTCCAAACAAGGAAGCTGTGACTGTGGCAAGGGCACTTGTTTGTAATTTTATTTTAAGGTATGGCGTACCTAGAGCTATCGGAACAGATCGAGGTTCGGAGTTCATTTCATCGACGATGACAGAGGTTTGTAAATTATTAGAAATAGAAAAGGTTTATTCCACACCTTATCATCATCAAAGCAAGAAAATACGCATAAACATTTAAGAAACTTCTTACGAATTCAATGTGAAGAAAATTCTTACACGTGGGCCATTGGCTACCGTTTTGGTGTTTTTCGTTTAACACAACGGTGCATTCAATGACAAACTATACTCCATATGAGCTAGTTTTTGGAAAGCCATGCATAATTCCAAGTAGACTAAAAGTTGAATTAGAGCTACTGTATAACATGGATAATTACGTTTTAGAATTAAAGTATAGGTTACAAATAGCGCACAGAGATGCACGTAAAAGATTAATAGACAGTAAGTTAGATAGGAAAATACTTTACGATAAAAATGTAAAACCTATTAGTTACAAAAAAGATGATCTAGTTTTAATAAAAAATGAGAGTGGAAATAAAATGGATAAATTGTATGATGGCCCGTATAAAGTTATTGAAGAGGTTGGACCAAATGTTAAAATTATAGTAAACAAAAAAAGATTATGCATAAAAATCGTACTAAACCTTTTAAAAATTAAGTTTGTTTCGATTTATATAATAAGTAGTTTAGTAAGGGGAAAATTGTATTTTCTTATATTGTTTCTATTATATTATACTTAGAATAATGTTCTTTAGCACCTTTGTTCATTAAAAGTGTTAAGATAAAAAAAAAGTAAACTATGTTTTTTTCTCTATTAGGGGGGTGATGTAGTGTGAGAGTTTATATAATAATATCATAAATCATTAATGTTCAGTCTCAATAAAGACGTTGCACCAATCAGTTGTTTACTTGAACCGCTTCCCGCACCACAATAGAACGACCTTGACCGGGAAGGTTAATGGATGAAAAGTATTTTATATCAAATTTAATATGTTAAATAACATATCGCGAGTGGGTTGGCTGAAAAATTTCAGTCCAGTACCTTTAATGAATGATTAATTTAATATATATAAAAAAAAATTACATTGCACTGGTTTGGCGTGTGTGCGTTTGTAATGAGCTTATCTTTATATAAACATAAATTTTATTTATTTAACCAAACGGTTGCAAATTGCTAATATTGACTTGCCTGTTTACACCTGCCTACCCAATGTTATGACAGGAAAAAAATAGTCAACCTAACGTTTGCATATTCAATAGGCTTCATACTTTCGATTGGTACCTATGTCATTTATCTATTATCGAAACAAGTGCAAAGTTTAAAAAAATAATATTTTTAAATATTTAATTAATCTGTACTGGACTGAAATTTTTCAGCCAACCCACTCGCAATATATTTTTTAACACATTAAATTCGATATAAAATAATTTTCATCCATTAACCGGCTCGGTGAAGGTCGTTGTATACTCGGATCCTCTACTAGTTAAAGAGCATAAAAAAAGTAAGACCGGTTCGTCACCCACGTCACCGTGGCACCGCGTCTTGGTGGATTTTGACTGAACATCAATCACAGCTCAATCACAGCTATAGATCCTTTAGAAGCTATGGGTGGGTGTGACGCTTCTAGGAGTCTCTAGTGTGTTTGATTATTACCTTTTGTACCTTTCTATCACAATATAAAAATTAGATTCACATAACCGCATCTGTGGTCTAGTGGCTAAGTCACCGGTTTCAGACCCAGAGTTCCCGGGTTCGATTCCCAGCGGGGGTACATCTTCGTGTGCTCGGTTTGGTTGGTGGTAGGGCTGTTAAGTCCGCCTGGCTAGCTACCACCATCTTATCTAAGTCTCTCGCCATAACGATGTTTATAGCATTGTTGTGTTCCGACAGTTTGAGATAAGATAGCCAGTTCCTCAGTGGTTGAGGATTCCGGCGCAATTCGGCCTTATCGTCACTTACCATCGGGTGAGATGAAGGCCTAAGCGATTATGTTGTAGAATAATAAAAAAAAGTCCGAATAAAAAGAGTACAGTCTGCATCAAAAGTAACTGAACAAAAACAAGGTGGCAAAAGTAATAGTCACGCGTAAGTGTTTTTACATAAACATCATTTAACATTTCAGAATTATATGACATTTTTTGTGTTCATAATTAGTTATAACTTCTCTGTAATTACCTATAGTGACGGTCATGTACTTTTGACACAACAGCTATGTCAGACAATTCTGGTCATTTCAACCGTAACAATCATTTGAAAATTTCATATGCTAAGCTACTTTTGATGCTGACTGTACCTACCTACCTAGCGAGATGTTTAAGCACTCATTTCGTTTGGTAGTGTGTGTGCTAAGTCTGAACATGACGAAGTGCTCCATAAAAATTGCTATTCTGCCAAAACACATATAGCCGCACGCTACAGCCGGCATCGGCAACCAGTACCGGCAACCAGTACCGGCAACCAGTACCGGCAACCGGTACCAGCAACCGGCGCGGAAAAATCTCGCCCTAACCGAATAACCCCAGGGTGGTGGGGGCGCTCGCTTCCGATTGGCCGAGCGCCGGAAGGATATGACCTATAGTTTTTCTTCTTAAGAACTTCCTACGGCCATTGTGCGCTTGATTTACGAGCGGGCGGGCGGCGGGGGCGTAGATTGATGATTCCGTATCCGGCGGCCGTACCATGAGTGCGCTGTGACGGCTTGGCGCGAGTTTCATTCGACATTCGATCGCGTTAAAGGCGCGCAGTCAGTGCGCTTGACAGTGCTGCTCTCATTGAGTTTTTACTTATTTATAATGAATTTATAACCAAATTCACAAAAAATAACGCTATCTAGTACACTCAAAAAACATAAGACTTTAAACTATCGCGTCGCATTGCATTAAAACTATTTTAACGGGACCTAACACGATTAATTTTTGTAAGTAAGTACATATCTACTTACGTTTGCTTGTGACCACGGCCGCAACGTAAGTAAGTAAGTACTACTTACTTACTTACATTGCGGCCGTGGCCGCTTACTAAGTAGATATGTACTTACTTACAAAAATGAATCGTTAAAAATTAATCTTAATCGTAACTCAAAAAACATTTTCTGATATTTTTGAGATGTAGGTATTAATTGCAAATAGCAGCAATTTTGATTATTGCGTAAAGTGGCCACAATAAGCAATTTAAAAAATTAGAGCCTAGCTGTGGGTCGCTTATAGGCTGACGATGATAATGATGATATTAACACTTCCGCGCGACGTTGTGCTGTAAAGAAAATGAATAGAACGTTCTAGGGTTTAGTTAAGACCGTACAATTTTGATTTATAAATCATTCGAGTACATACCCAATATTGGCGTGAAAAACTCACAACGCTGTCGCCATTTAGTATCGCGAAATGTACACATAGTAGGGCTGCGGGTCTCGCAATCACATCTGCCTTCGCTCCTCACAATTCCCCCGCATATTCGTTTACCCGGGCTATTATAGGGGCACTCTTTCCGAGTCTGAGTGTTATTGCGTCTATTATGAGCTGGAACTTAATGCTGGAAGTCGGGAGTGATAAAGGAACGCTCCGCTTTTATGATGTTAGCGAGATGGGATTACGGTTTGGTTCGTCAGCGGTAATGGCGGCACCGCGGAATATCAATGTTGTTAAGGTTGTTTACTTGTAATAATTGTGACCGCTATTTAATTGATATTGACATATTTTTTATAACTGTTAATTAGAAATTAATTAATTAATTAGTAAGCTTTTACCGTAGCATATGAACACTTGAGGTATAACATCACGCTCTTAAAGCACATTATTTATTCATGTGCTTAAAAAGGTCTATATTTTTTTTATTATATTAACAAGTTTTTGCCCGCGGCTTAGTTCACGTTATTCGTTGGAAAAAGTAGCCTGTAACGAGTTTCAGGGCCCATCTGTCTCTTCCAAAATTCATCAAAATCGGTTAAGCGTAAAAATGTAACAAGCAAACAAACTCGACAGTGATCGATTAGACGCAAAAAAATCACAGAAACAATATTTTTAACATAAATCGGGTCCTAGGCGGAAACACCATAACAGTGTCGCGTGGCGGTGAAAGAATACTACCACATAGAGCGGCGATGGGTCACTACGTGTCACGCTGAGCACATGTGCAGTCGCTATATGGTGAAAATTGGACTATGGTAGAGGACTGCTTTTGCTGCCCCTATTTACCCAGTCTCTGACTAACCCTTCGGGGGATAATAGTCTTGATTATAATGTATGTATGTATGTATGTAAATCAGGTCAGAATAAGGGGTTAGCAATGATGTTGACTTAAAGTAGTTCTTCAATTAACAACTTTTATTACGTTATACGTTATTTAAAAATTATTACTATTTTTTATTATTATGTGGTATAGGAAAAAACAAGGGAATCTTAATTACTTACGAATATCTTGTTTGTAAAAGATGTACCAATACTCGTTCTGACATAACAATTTACCTAACATGGATACTTGCAATAAAGGCATTGTCTGTAATCATACGTGAGTTTAATTACACCTTTTCAAGTAATTACATAAATCTCGTAGTTCAAGTCGCCACTGAAGTGGCAACCCTAGAGCTCAGTCGCTAATGGGCCATTACGCTATTAATCGTCGGTCTTTAGAGGATAGTCTGTACAGTAAAGATTTCGGGGATAATTGATAAGAAAATGGTAGAGTAAGTTAACTTTCGGTTTAGTTTAAACAAATAATCGATTTGGTTTTTAGTTTCAAATAGCAAAATGATTGTATATCAAAAGGTAAAATAATACACTCAAAATTAACTTTAAACAATGTTAAGCTGAACGACTAAATCTAAGACAAAGCTGTTATTAATAAACGTTGATTAAAGTTACACTTAGGATTAATTTTAGCTGTCTCTATCTGTCTTCTTTAACAAAAACGAGACAGCGTCACTTTAATCCGAGGTGTAACATTTAGCCATTTTTAAGACGGTTATAATAATAATAATAATTTATATTTCGAGCATTTATGGCTCACTTATGTTAGTAACAATTTAATATCTTAACCTATGTCAGTAAATTGATAAAAAAAATGCAAATTAAAATAAATTGCAAATCAAATTAAAATTAATAAATTAATCACAAATTCATTTAAAATTTATAACTAAAACATATACTTATTTGACTTTGGTCAGTAAATGAACCATGTTACAATGGGTCACGTACTGACAGTCAAACCTTTCCGCAAATATCTTTAGGATAGTATTCTTGGTTATGATGTAGTAGCCACGAGAAACTCGGAAGGTGCCGTATTCCGTTCTCAGTTATAACAATGCAAAAAAAAATACTACCAACCACCAACCACTCTCTTCCCTATGGTGTCGTAAAAGGCGACTAACGGACTAAAGCCTGCACATAATATATCCCGTTGAGCACATGTGCAGTTGCAATTTGGTGAAACGTGTGGGAGGATTGCCTAGTCTCTGACCCCCTTCGGGGATAAAAGTCTTGAATCTAAGGCTTGTATTCTAAAATCAAACACACTCAAATCTCTGCTTGAATACAGTTAGAAAGGGATGTGCGATGAATAGCACCGTCTCTCTCTAACTGTACTCAAGCAGAGATTTGAGTGTGAGTTTGGTTGTAGAATACGAGCCTAAGTATGTATGTATTTTTTATGTAAACGCTATACATTATGTAGCAAACTTACTGGTCAGTTTTTATCTGTGCTTTAAGTCTATCGCGTGCAGTGAATTAACAGCCAGTAAATTTATTAGTTGGGCGTGAATCCCATTTTAATGCCCGCTATTGAGTACCTACGTGAGGGCTTGTGTGTTTATATTATATTTGCTATTTAGCCTATTTGAATGTCCGTTTGATGGGAAGCGGTCACACATCTATTAACACGCGTAACATTGTTTGTGTTAATTAAAATAATAGTTAAAACCGAATTAACTCGACAATAAGTTAGTAATAAAGATATTTTTTGTTAGTCCGGAGTTTTTCTTATAGACTTTATTTAATAACAATTTGTGGTCTACTGGCTAAAACTGTATAGTTTACTTATTGAATTTATTTACATACATATAGTCACGATTATTAATGTCACGATTATTAATATCCCCGAAGGGTTAGTCAGAGACTAGGCAATGAGGACCGCAAAAGCAGTCCTCTGCCATAGTCCACTTTTCACCAAATAGCGACTGCACATGTGCTCAGCGTGACAGTTGGTTAAACCCATGCCGCTCTACACTGTTAGGTGTATGTGCAGTCTTTACTCCGTTTTAAATTAGACAACTAACAGATGTTGAAACTGCTAGGACTGTTTACTTTAGTTATTTTCATAATGTCATGTCGTATGGCGTCCTTTTGTGGGGAACAGCGGCTGATGTTAAAACTATATTTATTTTACAGAAACGAGCAATAAGAACATTTATAGACTGGAATCGCGAACTTCTTTGAGAAATATTTTTAAGGAAGTTGATGTTCTTACTGTTGCATCGCAGTATATTTATAATTGTATAGTTTTTGTGCGTTGCAATATTAACACTTTTTCTAAACACGGTGATGTACACAATTTCAATACTAGAAATAAGTCAAAACTAGTAATGCCACTGTTTAGGTTACAAAAGGTTCTCGGCTCTTTCTAGATTTACCTTTAGATAAGTTTAAGAATCATGTAAAATCTTGTTTACTTAGGAAAGGTTATTACACAGTCAAGGAATATTTAGAAGACAAAACAGCCTGGTTATAATAATATATTTACATTGTTTTTTTCTTAATCCATTATCTTTATAACTGATTGTATAATTTGGTAACGACATGTTGTTTTGTAAATGTCGTTACTTCTATATTATTTTAAAGCTGTAGAGTTTCTTGTGCCCGTTCTTCTCCACAGCTAAAAGAATTCCTAAATGGGTGGGGTGGGTGGGTGGGTTTTTTCCTATGCCTATCCATCCATCCATAAAAAAATAAATTTAGACGATTCAAAATGCTTAATTTAAGCTTACTGAATAAAGATATATTGATTTTGATTTCATTTTTAGTTAGTCGCCTTTTACGACACCCAAGGGAAGAGGGGGGGGGGGGGGGGGGGGTAGTATTCTTTCACCGCTACGCGATACGGTTATTATTGAATTTATTTGTAAATGTATTAGTCAATTACACTGTTACTATGCCTTATTAAATTAAATTATATAACATTCTGAACTGGTTGCGTGAATAAGACGTTCAAAAAGCTGTGTTGTTAAAAAGTTAACTTTCCATTAAAACATTACAATACAACGTTTCGGTAGCGTTTACTAATACGCTTCAGTGCTTTCTAGTTATTAACCCGTCCAAGCAAGAATCCCTCAAGCACTTTAAAAATGTAACACACCCATTGGCCGGATCCAACCCTAAACTGATACATAAGTCGTAAAGGCACTTACAGCCCGCGGCAAGTAGCCGGTAAATTTATTAGGTGGGCGTGAAACCCATTTTTGTGCTCGCCGCTGTAATGGACGAACTAATACACGCTAATATATCTTGAACTGAGCTATTTTTCACTTTGCTAATCTTTTTACACGTTGCGGGTAGGAAAGCGAGCGAAATTGAGGTGAAAAAATGTGAAGTTGCGTACTGTCCCAATTGTACCCATTTTTTTGTTATTTTTAACAATTTGAAAACAGATTTTTGTAACATCTACTTATGCTCTTTAACAGAGTAGGTACCTACTATAACACTGTAAATAATTTTGTTTTTTAAAGTTTCCGCAACCATTGCACTGAATTAAAAAAAAAAACAAATTACGAACCTATTTGCGTTGGGTTTATCATAGTTTTTTTCTTGAGTGCTTATTGGTCATGTTGGAAGGCCCAGAAATAGGATGTTTTTATGCTAATTTATTTATTGAAATAAAACACTTTTTTACGGATTAACTCGCGTTTAATAAACAAAAAAAAACTATGTAAATAGTAAATTAAACGCGAGTTAATCCGTAAAAAGTGTTCCATTTCAATGTGTAGTTCTCGCTTAAACCTCAGAAAACAGTATAATTTATTTATTTTATTACACTTAATAAATTATTAAAGAAGATATCAATTTGATAATTAAGTACATTTTTGAAATAATAGTACACCAATAGACAGTTATTTTATCATTTTCTTTTAATTTAATGGTGTAATAAATAGTAATACAAGTCGCGAGCCAGCAAGTTATGAACATAAAGATGACGATATTGCGTAACAAATTACTGAATTGACGAGTTGAGCCGCAGTGCCATTAGAGGGGAATCATTTTGTAAGGAAAATAACTAAAGGAATAACGCATACTGGACTGCGTTTTTGCGGCGATTTTCCACTACCTTTTTTTACATATAAAACATTTTATCTTTATTGATTGGACATAGATGTTACTTTCATTTATATTAACTAGATTGATTGTTTTTTTATGATTATACGCAAACAGAAATGCACATCGAAATAATATACTCGCGTTATTTATATATTATTTGATCCTGCCGTTTTGAACTTTGTATGTTTTGTTTACTTACATACAATAAAAAAATTTACTACATATTAAATCCTTTGGGAACAGGTCAGTAAGGAATGAGGTATAGTGTGCGAACGTTCGTGCGTAAGCATGTTAGTACAAGCGTGCGTGCATTTGTTAGCTAGCTCATATATTTGTTTGTGTTTTAAACTTTTTATTATAACTTAGTTATTAGTTATTATATTTTTAAATAAAAGTTAGAAGATCGTACTGTGGACGGTAACCTTTAACCGACCCTCTGATGGAATTCTTCCAGAGTTTTTTAATAGAGACGCGACCACAACCCTTTTATTGTGATTAGTTATTGCATTTGAGAGGGCGAGACGAATAGAATACGCTTTGGTAAGGACGCAGTACCTCTTTGTAACAATAATAATTACAAATCATTACGGTAGGTAATGATGAAAGATTATCAATGAGATTTTGTGACAAAATATTTATATAAAACTGTTTTTACTCAATAGATAAATATTTATATTTATAATAATAAACTATTAAAATTAAAATATACCAAACATAAATATCACATCCGCAATTTTATTTCATTATATTTAACTAAATAATAATTTCATTTAAAATTGTAATTATATTAAAAATATATTAATGAATCAAGTTATACTTAACATTAATATCACGTCCGTAATTAAATTGATTTAACTATCCTATCCTATATCTATTTAAAGAACCATCTCGATCACGTCAGCCTTCAAACAGAAAAAAACCACATCATGATCGGACCATTCGTTCAGGAGCTCCGATGCCACAGACATAGACACAGACACGTCAAACTAATAACACCCCTCTTTTTGCGTCGGGGGTTAAAAATTGCAATATTTCAAACAAGAGATACTGTCATTTACCGTACCAATATTCTTAACAGAACCATATTGACAGTGGCCTGCCCTCCTTCGCAAAGTAAAAAGTTCTCCTTGTAATGGGAATTAAAAATCACGAGCCGAGACAGGAAATTACGGGTCGTTAATGATTTACAAGATTTTTGAAGGGGTTTTTTAAAGAATGGGGCGAGTAATTAGCTGAACAAGTTTGACAAGCTGTATTTAAACTTTGCAGGGGCAACTCTTAATGACGTGGACCATCGCTTTTTGTGTTTTGTTGCTTTGTGCATTTTCATTAGTGAATATGGAACTAAAAGCTTAGGTATTTTAGATTACTTTGGCATTGTTTTAAGGTGTTCTTATATTTTCGCTTTAATAACGTAATTAAATCATACAAATTGCTATGCTAAATCGTTTTATGATTTTATTTGACATAATTAACCTACCTACCCTCTCTACATATTAGCTTTTATTTTATATTATTTTACTATGTGAGATAATAATATGTGTCCTTGTAAGATAACGACCTTTTTCAATATTTCTGACGCTGTAAAGAAAAGCAAGAAAAAAAAATGAGGTCTCCGGCAGTGGCCTTACGAACCGATGGCGTAGTAATTGCATAAGACTCCAACTAAAGTAAAACATTTATTTTGAATTTAAATACCTATGCAAAAAGTAAAAAAAAAATGTTCTAATTCGCTACAACACTGCGACATTCCAACTCAATAACTGTACAGTATACAAGCAGGAAAGAAAGAACAGACAGCAAAATTCACATTCATACGCAATCAAACAAAACGTCAAAGAGCAGCATAGTGAAGTAGACGTGACAAGTGTGAACGGCGCGGGTTAATTATTTCTTTTTGTGCGGCCCTCTCGGCGGGAGATTGCCGTGATTACGTGACTGCGCGCCGCAAAGTATGATTAGGGCGCGTCGCCGCACGGTTGTATTGTGCCTACACTTGGGGAGCCTCTAAGAGTTTCCTTTTGAAACTTTTATTAAAGATGCTTCTTTTGTTTCTTTATGTGTTAAATCTTTACAATCATTTTAGAATTATAGGATAATAAGAATTTAAAAAATTATAATAACAGTTGTTAAACGATACGACATCAACAAACAGACACCGATATTTGTGGTTATGCTACGGAAAGCCTTATTTACGTTTATTTTATGTCGTATAAACCATCCGTGCTTTGGGTTTGTGATCACAAACACGCATTTGGCAAGCGTGGTGGTTAAGCCAATACCCATCTATTGTAGCGAAAACTTGATTTGAATGATGGAGGCCTTTGCCCAGCAGTGGGACAATTTATAGGCTATACTTTACTTAAGACACCCACCAAAATTCCTTGTAACCACAAACCCTTCAAAGCGTTTAAAATCGCCCCCAAATTAAGACATAATAAAAGCGCGATTTGACCTGTATATATTATATTTAACGAGAATAGGCTTAATTAAATGTCCTTCCGAATAACCGACACATGAATTTACCTACTACCTATACCAGGATTCATAGTTAACCTTCTGTCAACATAACCTAATCTTTGGAAAGATGTTCCGGGGCGCTTTCACGCTCTCACAATACGCGGTGCAGATTTCGCAAACACAGTTTTAATTAGGGAGATTCGTAGAGTGCACCGACGCTACAGGCTGTTGTGTTTCGCTTATGTGCCAGCGATATAAGCAATATAAGCGAATGCTTACTACACTGAGTAAATACACGAGAAGGTGCGGTTAATATAACTGTATACTATCTTATCTACATATGTCGCTGTAACGACAATATGTCGACAGCAGTTAGAGATAAGATTGCTAGTTCCTTAGTAGATGAGAATGCCGGGTGAAGAGCGCTTGCGTCTTCGTTCTTATTATCACATAGCATCAGGTAAAATGAAGGCCAATTGCTAACCCATAAATGAATAAAAGTAAAATGTATACAGCGTTTAGGAATGGGAATATTATGAGTATTACTCCAAGTTAAGCTACTTTTGAAACTTGTTTTATAAGTTAGATAACGGATAAACATACTTATTACATATAGAAAACGTCCAGACCTGAAATCAATTTATAAAACAGTTATTTCTTAATTCGGCCGGTAATTGAACCCGAAACCTCATAGAGGGCTATGCTAGAACCTGCGTGCTAACCACTTGACCACGGAAGCCGTCAGTATATAAAAACATAATATAAATTTCTGAGGCACAGCAACGGCCACACCCTATACGTCGCCGGCGCTACACCCGACTCGTTAATATATTCCATCAGGCGAGTAAACCTCAATCTGCGCGCCGCCCATTCACGCGGTAACGAACCCCTTTGGTATAGCATTAGTGACCACTGTCGAATAGATGCTATCGCGACTCATTAAAACAGATAGTCCCTTCAATGCGCCAGTAGTCGTGCCGGCTTTGTCATAATATCAGCTTGATTTTATCGCAATGATGATATTATGGTGTGATTTTATATTAAAACCTTTAGTAGTAGTTTTCAGATAGTTTTTAGATATAACATCACTGTCGAACGGCCGCTATCGCGACTCATTAAAACAGATAGTGCCTTCAATGCGTCGGGTAGTTGTGCACAGCTTGATTTTATAGCAATGATGATGATATTATAATAGTGCGATTTTATATTAAAACCATTGTAGTAGTTTTTAGATTGTCCAACGGCGGCTCGCGACTCATTTTTTTTCCTCCAATGCATTTATAGTAGGGATGGGCCGAAATTCGTTTCACATTCGGTTTAACCGAATTTCATTTTCAATTAAAAGGCAGCTTGAACCGAACTTCGGCATTCGGTTCAAATGCCGAACTTTCGGTACAAGAAAATATTGAAATAACACTTGATCTTTTCTTAAACTCATTGTATTTGCATCACGAAAATATATCTATTACTTACCTCGTTAATTCACTTAAAATCACTTAGATAATAATGTAAACAATAACGCAATTGTCGCGTGGATAGGATAACGTATTTGCTAAAGACCGGCGGGCCGGACTGGAGTCGCGGGTTGCGGCTGGTTTGCGGGCGGGATGCAATATCAAGAATTGAAGATAGTTAGAACGTGTTGTAGTTGTAATAGAGAAAGCGCCGTGAAAAGAACAAAACTTCGGCCGAAATTTGATTTTTTACCGAATGTTCGGCCGAAGACATCTAGAACCTATTTCTATTTTGGAATAGAATAAATATTAGCAAGCCATACACGTGCTCTTCATGAACCCGCCTTTTACCATGCGCCATACTAATCTATGGTAAGCGCCATCTATGAAGTCATTTACGAACCAATTTCTTTTTTTTTATGATCTCGGAAAATCGCCCATTGGCATAACAATGTGCTGTATTTAATTTAAGTTTAAGTATTTAAATTTAGGAAGACAACTTTACAACAAATGCTGTGTATACCTATAATTGGCAAACATATTTAAGATACTACCCTTGTAAAATTTATTTTAATTGTTTATGTGTATTGCTGTTGGTGTACCTTGTAAATAAAATAAAAAAAAAGATCGTATTCGGTTTAAACCACATTCGGCCCATTTCTAATTTATAGTCGATAAGAACTTGCGGTAACGCACTCCTGCATGTTAATTCTCTAACGCTCGATCGTAAGCTTGCGCTCACTTTGACCGTCACGTTCCGATCAAAAGTGACATTTGTTACGTTACCGTAGAGTCGAATTTAGAGAATACGGTTTTTTTGGTACATAATAAAAGTGTTCTGATGTTAAGCAATATTTTAAACACTTTTATATACCACTTCAGTCCCCTTTTCCTTTCCAACAAGTACATGGATAACTTCACGCCTACGTATGTATTTGTTGTACTCGGAAACGGAGACGGGCGTATCCACTATCTCGCCAGCACATCTACCTATCACCAGGTGGTCGTCATGGTACGTTGAAATTGTGGGTGACCAGTTTCGTCTTTCCAGTGAGAGCTAGTCACCACAATGACAGACGACGACGCGTCATAGCCTCATCGGCATTTTTGATGATAGCAAGGATGTCCCTGGCGCCATGTGGCTCGGCGCATGTTCAACGTTCTAATAGCTGCGTCCACACCGGCCGAGCACGGCTAATGATGAATGGTTTGCAGTGACGAAGGTTCCATACAACTCGATTCCCACCGGCTTCCCTTCAGAAGTTTAGAACACAACCACTCTCTACTTGAATTGAGAAATGGCACAATCAGTAATTATAAAAGTAAATATATAAAAGAAACATTACAAAACACCTACACTATGGACATTAAATCAACAAAATTTGCTTTTCAACATTATATTGCTATAAAATAAGCCGCAGGCGCGATCGGCTTTTTGGCAGTTAAACTTCTGTACAAAATTTACGTCATGACGTCACATAAAGGTCAATAAACCCACCCGCGTATTAGCAGCCGGTAAGCCGTCTTTATCCGAGTTACTTGATAGAGAAAGTTATACAATTTGCCTGCGCGTGAGCGGGATGGAGGAATATCGTTTTCGGTTTGTGTTCTGTTGACAGATAATTTGACGTAATTGCAATTCATCATTGAATGCATGACTGTGTTTTATTAGTATTTGAATTTATTAGTTAGTTTCACCTATTAGAATGATTAGTATTGTAATTGGACTTTGTTTATTTGTGTTGTGTGTAGTGATGAAAGTAGTTACGAAGACGTACGTTGTAATTAGGTATTTGCGGTAAGTAGATATTGTAATAAGTTGAAATTACGTATTTAGAATAAGTAGATTTGCAAAGTAATCGGTAGAATTGTAAGATGTCGGCATTAATAGCTTTAGATTCTTCCCGGCTTTTATGATAATGTCTTAGCGCACTTTGTAAGAAAGAATAGACGAATAGCTTTAGAGTATAAACAGTATTATTAGTACTTATTCTATTAAGTTTTGTTTAATTTACATCATATCATCATTTCACCACAAACGGCTTTTATCAAAGCCACTTCTATTATGCTTGCAAGACACTGTTTCAATATCTCAGTGCTTACACGTATAGTAAAAGAGGACTGAAGATACATCTGCCTATACAAGACTGAAGCCAGGATGCCAATCACAGATTTTTGTTAAGGACTCAAGACTGCGTGCCCGCGCTCGGAGTAGGTAAGCATTTTTTTTTTGTTACGGCTTACCTCTCTCAATATTTCACGCTTCGCCACTGATGGTTTGCCGTTGTTTTAAATATCCGGTATTGGGTAACTCAGTGACCAGCATCGAGGAACCTCTCCATAAGTTTCAACACTACTTTCTCAGTAGTTATTCGCTGAGGAGGAACGCTAAAAAGAAGAAAATAAATAAATGATTTTGAACGTGCGCACAGTACCTGCGGCGTGACTTTTTCGACTTCCTTCGGCTTCAACCGCTGCAAGTGGTTGGGCAGCCGCGACTCCTTAGTGGCGGCGGCGGCGTTCTCACTTTTGGTCTCTTTGGACTTGCCCTGTGTACTGGTGGCAGGTCTGTTCTTGTTAGCTCTATTTGCCTGTGTGGAAAATATTAGAAATTTAAAATTTTCTATAAGTGAGATTTGTGTGGTAGCCCTCTCTTCCCTAAGGCTCTCCCAAAATCCGAACTGGCGGTAGATTAGTTAGGTAGGTAGATTAGGTAGTTAAGTTATTTGATAAGATTCAACTACATGCTGTTAGTTAACTTTTTTTATATACATTTTTTTTACGTCAATACCTGTAAATGTCTAAATTGAATAAAGCATTTGACTTTGACTGTGACTTGACTTGGGTGTCGTAAAACTAATTAACTAACTTATTGGTAATTATTGTATTGTGACATTGTATTTTGACTTTTATTTTCCTTTATTTTATTATAATTTGACATTGTTTTATATTTCAATAATTATTTTAATTTGGAATGTGCTTGACTCTTTGTGTGATTACTGGTAGCTATTGTATTATGTTGTGACATTGTATTTTGACTTTATGACATTCACATATTCAACTTTTTTTATCTTATTTTCCTAATATATAACATGTTTACTTGTTTGATTATATTTCGGTGATAGATTCTAATTTTAAACTTGACTAGGTTTGTTTGTAATTAGCTTGCTGGCGTTTTGGTCTACACTGTAAGTCAGCAAGTACACCTTTTCTTTAAATAAATAAAATAAATAAAAGGCGACTAACAGACTAAAAACTGCACATACATCCAACAGCTTAAAGCGGCGATGGGCTTCACCACCTATCAAGCTAAGCTCGTGTGTGTGTTTGAAGCGGTCAAAGGTTAGATAAAAATATTTATTGATTGATATTTTTACCTTTGTGTTGTCGAAAATGTTGAAGATCGGGAACTTACACGATTTTATGTATTAATTAATTAGATAGGTAGATAGATAAAATATTTAATTGCATCAAAAAAACACACATGCTTAATTAAAACGTGTATGAACGAATATGGGCATTAATATAAATAAATACTTATTGATTTAGGTATAAAAAAATAAAAAAATTGATAAAGATTAAATTGAATTGATTGATTTAAATTAAATAGAAAATAACAGACCATATGTGCCTTTATAGTTGCCTACTCACTAACAGAGACCGTCACCATGCGACCACTGACGCCTATACCCGACTTTTGCATATCTATTAGTGCTAATTTTAGTTTATTGTTAAATGCGTGTCGGGGTGTAATTACCAGGGTAATTACTCATTCATACCATTTCTTCGTTTCGCCTGATCATCTCCAGCTGTTGTTCCCGCGCTATGGCCTGCCGCACCGCTGGTGGCGGTCTCATTCTTTCCTCGTTGCCTACAAACATAAAACTTTATTGTTAAACTGTTTAAACATTCTATGGTATATTAACCCAAAAAAAATCTGAGCGCATCTCTCACAAGGACTTTTTGAGAGAATTTAAAAAGTTACGTTGCATTGTTTTATTTTTATTTGTTTTTTTAACACTCATGCATGTTCACGAACACTTAACGGTTAATTCGACAAAACACTTTTTGAAAAAAATTATAAAACTGCAGACATGCATGACGCATCACTATCCTGCTAAGAACTCCCACTTTCTCTTTAATTAGTTCCATCCTAAGCAATAATAAGTGTTCACCCATTAGGGCCACTTTATAGATATCGGGTTCTAATTCGACAAAAAACAAATTTTCTAAAATGAAACAAAACTGCAGACTTTCCCGCCAAGAAAATTCCATTTTCTCTTTCATTAGTTCCATCCTAAGCAATTAGTGGAGGAGCTCGAAGGCGGCGCATGTGTAATTTTTCCTTAATCGCAGTCACCTATATTATCGCTTCATCTTAAAGATCCAGGGGACTACTACAACTTTTCCGAAGCAACCATATTTCTTTTATGTTTAGTTTTGAAGTTATTGAAGGTTATGCTGGCGTCAGCAAAAAACTATTTTTATTTATTTGTTTTTAAATAATAATATAATTGACCTATAAAAATATTGTTTTATTGTATTAAAGCATTATTGAGCTCCATATAAATTTTAGTTATTTTATATTGTACTTATCTGGTTTTTTTTTCTATTGTCACATTTTGTTTTTCTCGGTAGTCCTATCTCTTCTGTAACCGATTTTAACTGTGAACTTGCATAGAATAGTTCTTAATAGCAGAAATATTTCATTTCTAAAGTTTCCATAGAACTTCTATGGAAATAGGGTTGTCAAATTTGTAATAATTTATTTTATTTAAAGATAAAGATAACTATTCTTTATAGTACAATAACATATAATGAAAAATAGTTAACAGACTTCAAAAAAGGAGGGGTTCTATGTTTCACGGTATGTATTTTTTTGAATGTATGTCACGTCACCAATTTCTCCGTGAATTGTGGACCGATTTTCAAAATTATTTTTTTATTCAAAGAGTAATTTCTCCCGAGGTGGTCCCATTGTCATCAAGTCAAAATCTGATGATGGGATCCGGGAGAAATCGAGGGATCTCTTCAAATATTATAGGAACACCTATAAGGATTTGAGTATTTTTTAAAATAACTCCTGCATTTGTTCTCGAAAAGTACCATTTAGTGAAGTGGAACTGATGAAGACCACAAATGGCCAGCGGAACTACTCACCACTAAGTATTTCACGGGTTGCGAATATTGCGATACGATTGCTTTAATATAGTTGTTAAGAGGGTTTACGCATTTCGGTTTTCCATACAAAACTCCAAGTCGAAATTTTTAAAAACCATTGCGACAATATTGATGAAACTTTCCTTGCTGAAGTAAAACACAGGGATCTAAATAGTTTGTTGAACACATTTTTAAAAAACGTTTTGCTAGCTGAGTTGTTGCGATTTAAAGTCCACTATAGAAAGTAAAAACCGCAATAACTCAGTTAAATAAACATTTTTTTTTATGTTTTCAACAAACAATTTAGATCCTTGTGTTTTACTTCAGCCTGCAAAGTTCCATCAAAAATAGCACATTAGTTTTAAAAAATTTCGACTTGGAAGTTTGTATGAGAAACCGAATGTCGTTAACCCTCTTAAGTAATTTATGCTCGTCACAATGCATAATATGATGACCTACCAAGAAAACACCTCAACAATTAACGTCCTTGCACCGGGAAAAGCAATACTATGTGTTTGACGACCTCCTTGGTCGAGTGGTTTGTACACCGGTTTTCATGGTGTCGCCATCTCTGAGGTCCCGGGTTCGATCCCCGGTCGGGTCAATTTAGAAATTATTGTTTTTCTAAATTGTCTCGGGTTTGGGTGTTTTCTATGTATAATAAGTATGTATTTAAGTATTTTAAGTACGTTTATCCGTTGTCTAGTAATCATTTAACGAGTTTCATAACAAAGCTTCTCTTGTGTTAGATAATTGGTGTGAGTGTAGGAAAGTTTTTATTTTAAAGGTGTTAAGCAGTTGACATAAAGGCTATTGCAACTTAGAATATCACAAACAACAGAACTCCTCAGCCGTTAGTAGTACTAACTTGTCATTTTAAATGTGCGATTTATTAATGTGTGCATGTACTAAAAATACTACAATAAAAATTATTACGCTAAATACGTGTTATGTGATGTTGGGCGAAGCAAAATATGAAACATAGATTAGGACTTCAAAATCATACGAGAAGTTCCACCTTTAAAAATATATTTACATCAAGCAATAATTATACATTTTATTTTGTAAATAAAAGTTAGTAAATCAGCAGTCTAAGACATTTAAGAATTTGAAACGGTGAATGGAGGTGACAGCCCTAACCACGAAAATAAAAATTAAATAACTCTGAAGTTCCACTTCATTCACACTTAAATTTATTTTATATATATTGCAGGTAATAAAACAACATTTTTCCTGTAAAAAGAAAATCCGGATTTGGCAGGACTTAGCGAATTTTTTTTTATTTAAAATACAATCTTGATTTTTTCTTCTATTTGCGATTGTTTTTTTAATCCTTATAGACTAAAATAGTAAGTGTAAGAGCCCTTCTCAGACCCAATTCAAACAATTTATAAAATCGCAATTTTTAAAGGAAATAAAGCATTTTTATGGTTTCTATGGAGTTTTCTTGAGTTTCAGAATAACTTCAAAACGAGACATAAAATAATTATAGTTGCTTCGGAAAAGTTTTAGTACTCCCGTGGATCTTTAAGATGAAGCGATAATAAATAGGTGACCGCGATTAAGGAAAAATTACAGTGTGGCGCAGCGGCTAGCGCTAAGTAACTTTCGCAACGCCCCGGGTCGCTGGATGGGTGACAAAATAAATAAAAAAACACATCTCGAGCTCCTCCGTGCTTCGGAAGGCACGTAAAGCATAGTTCTGGTTATCGTCGAAAGGTGGCAGTTGTGGTCAAACAGCAGACCAACATTGGGCCCGCGTGGTGGGTAATAACCCAACCTCTTCATATGATGTTATCCATGTAGGAAGGCCTGTGTCCCAGCAGTGGGACGTTTATATGCTGATATTGAAGCAATTAGTACTGTAATGTGGGGTGAAAAGCAACTGCGGGGTGTTTTACAACATTTTTGTTATCAAATGAAAGCATTGCCAACTTTCAGAAATTAAGTTCGTTTAAAATCGCAAAGGTTTGTTTAAAAATAAGCGTGATAATTTTTTTTACATAATAATGTTGTAATACACCCCGCAGTTGCTTTTCACCCCATATTACGGTACGTGCTCACCCATGAAGGCCACTTTATAGACGTCCGGCTCCATCACGAACGCATACAGCCCGTCTTGCGTGCGCTGCTGCACGTACTGTAACCCGTAGTCACACATGGCGCCCGCGCACGTACGCAACGCCTTGCGCTCTGACTCGCTGCACAGCTAAACATAACAATAATAATCATTTGAGTATTTGCACAGACACAACCAAGTAGCCAAAATAATTTACCAGCAACTTGCTCTTGGACATGGCCTTGTTGAATCAGAGGTGCCGTACTATAAGTACGCACCTGCGCCGGTTCTCGAAAATGGTCAGGCAACGATTTACTGAGATCGCTCTATCATCACGGATAGGACTATTGCAGCTAATAAGCCTGATATCGTGGTGGTCGACCGATCTTAGCGCCGAGCAATATTGGTTGATATCACCTCATGAAGAGAACCTCATGAAAGCCGAGAAGGACAAGCTCAGTGTACCTTGACTTGGCTCACGAGGATACCGCCATGAGGGATGAGGATTCAACCATTATTGTACCGATAGGCGTTTCGGCAAACGGTCTTTTAGCTAAGAGCCTCGATCAACACCTAGAGAGGCTGTTGCTGAAAGGTTGGGGTCAAGGGTCAGATACAGAAGGCAGTACTCGAAGTATGCGAAGGCTCGTGCTTTCGCACACGGCGTATACATACGTATACGCGCTCGTATTGCTCTCGTCCTACGCGCGAATTACGATACGCTTACGATGCGTCGTATCGTAACCGTATCGTAAGCGTATCGTAATACGCGCATAGGACGAGAGCAATACGAGCACGTACATGTTCAAACAAGTCCGCACACGAAGCGTTGCTGCAGCGAATCGTAGGAGACACCGCTTCGTGTGCGTACTTGTTTGAAAATGTACGCGCTCGTATTGCTCTCGTCCTACGCGTGTATTACGATACGCTTACGATACGACGCCGTGTGCGAAGGCACTAAGTCACCGTGGACGAGGGCGCGGGCAGGTGTACATAAATAAAGACTAGTTAGTAAAAGATAGCTAGTAACCTGGACATTAGCCGACCGCAGCGCCGGGTTGAGGAGATGCGGCAGCAACGGCAGCAGCTCCTGCCGCAGCGGCGGCAGCGGCAGCAGCACCGCCGCCGCACTGCCGCGCCGCACCGACGCCGCGATGCTCTCTATCTCGCTTTTTTTGCGGTACACCTGATAGAATAGTGGATCCTCATCATCATAATAGTGTCAAATATCATAATACTAAAGTGAAAACCACCTTTGCACTTCTTTTTCCTCACGTCTACTATAAATTGGTCAACATTTGCGATTTAAAGCATTGTCTACACCAACAAGCCATATCTACGGTTCTGCCCTTATTATTGACTTGGGATTACGCGCTATCCGAGGTAACCATTAATGTTACGGCATAACAAGGTCTTCCAACCTTAGATTAAAACAAAAAGGGAAGATACGGCATGCTCCTACTTGTAGTCATTCAAAATATAGTCCTACTCAACTACTTAAGCAAACACTCACACACGCACACCTATAAAGTGTAAATCGAGCGAGCGAGACAAAGCGGTAAGTTTCAACGTCAGCGCGAGGGAGTCAGCGAGTAGCGCGTTGACGTCTCGGTCGCTTCGCAACAGACGAGTACGTACGACCGATTCCGACGCCACTGCGGAGTAGCGTCTTTCTCTTTTTCACACAGTAGAATATCCGCAATAGTGCGATGTAGCCTGTTCACTCGGCAAATTGTGACTGAAGTGAAATTGTGCCTTTAGGCCTAATTTTGGCGGCTCACTCACGAGACGCTAATGCCGTATCTTCCCTTTTTGTTTTAATCTAAGCTTCCAACTGATAGTGGACAGCCGTGGCAGTCATGTCGCTGCTGTCCGATCCCAAGAGTCACTCGCAGGGTTACCCATTACACTTACACACTAGCACCACAGAATAACTAATAGTACACGTACAGAAGGTTCACTCTCTAACCACTTTCACGCGAAATTGAAACTTATCGTGTGACCCGAGCGTTCATATTCCGTTAACCAACGCTGACTCGATATCGATTTGACGCCATGACGTCACAGAGCGTAGGGTTTACGCGCGCGCGCAGGGATTACAAGTGTTGCGACTCGGCGCTCGGTGTTCAGTGCTATGGCTCGCGGCAACCTTTACTGGCGTATGCCAGTAAAGGCGCCTCCCAAGCAGGCCGCCTAGGCGTATGCCTAGGCGGCCTGCTTGGGAGGCGCGCCAAACGAACCTACCTAAACTGCGGAGTGACACCCCCCTGCTAGCACTCCACATTCGAGCTTTGCATCCACATCATACATAATGATTATTGTATAGTGTTGTCATTGTTTTTGTATTCTAATTATTGTTCATGACGATTATCCACTACTTAGATACATTGCTTTGTAAAATAATTGACACCCACGAGTCAGGCCTAGCCTTGTGTGGGAGTCATTCTATCTTGTATCTCGGCTTACGTTAAGTTGTGCTAAAAAATAATCAGCCCGTGTTAGTCCACTGCTGGGTATAGGCCTCTCCCAACGCATGCCACTGAGCCCGATCTTCGGCTTTTCTGGTCCAACTGCTGCCATAACCCTGCGTATGTCGTCGCACCACCGTCGCCGGAGGGCGTCCTACACTACGTTTGCTGAGTCGTGGTCTCCACTCCACAACACGGCTACAGATTTTTTTATATTTTTATATTCTACAACGGGCAAGCGTTTGGCCTTCATCTCACCTGATGGTAAGTGACGATAAGGCTGAAGGTGGAAGCGCGCTTCACCCGGAATCCTAAACCACTGAGGAACTGGTTATCTTATCTCAAACTGTCGAAACACAACAATGCTATAAACCAGCTAGCCATGCTAGCCCGGCGGACTTAACAGCCCCATTATGAATAGAGTCGTATCAGCGGCAGAAGCACTGCGGCCGCACTGCCATGCCGCACCGATGCCGCGATGCTCTATATCTCGCTCTTTTTGCGGTAGACCTGATAAATTGTAGATGGCGTAATGACATCTATAAGTGCTGGCCTGTAGCCTAAACAGACCATATGTTGTTGTTGTTATGTTATGATTGTACCGTAACCATCACACAATCACAACGACTTTTCACGAAAGTATTTTACGTTTTCGTTAGGTTATTGGAAAAAGTGCCATGACGTCCCTTTTTAATATGCTTAGGGAAATGCCTAACGCCTTAGCTTTCGCCCTGAGTTATTTAGGACTTGCACGAGTAAAACACAACCTCGCATATGTAGGAATGATGTAGGACCGCCCCAGAGCTTGCACCACGACACCCCACTGCGACGGTTTGCCGAGGCAGGCCCCCTTAAGTCGGTGTGACGACTACCGTCACCAACCGGCAGGAAATTGCTCCCAGTTGTTCCTACGCAGTCAGACGTTCCTGCGCAAGTAAAAACAAACTCGCACAAAGGACTAACTACGTTAGGTCTTGACAGCGAATTAGTGCCCGCCGAAGCGCATTTTTCCTTCAGTACTCATAAGACCAGTCTCGCAAAGCAGTCTGGCGGCCGCAAATAACCTTTTAATGTTATGTAGCCGCGGGAATCACCGAGGACACTCCCTTCCAAATCACAACCACCGATCAGATTTGTAATTTTGTACTTACAATAATTAAACTTTTATTTTATATAATACACAGTACACAAATAAACATCGAATTATTATATTACTACGGCGAAACATTGGTCCTTCGAGCCGGATCAAACCAACTCGATCGATTTGAGTCGATTTAATTGTGTTACATAAAGATTTTTGACCTAACGTCTAACCTTTTGCCCTTAACATATTTAGTGGTATTAACAACTACACGTTATACCGTCTCACTAACTTGAGGCATTTATACGCTACCTGTTCCGTCCATAGCCGTTAGAGATAACGACTCTGACATGTATCAGGTTATGGCATTTCATTCCTGAGCTTACTCTGTAACAGGTGAAGGTCTAACTTAACTGGCACTTACTTCTGGAGATTGCGTGAGGTAATTACTCCCTCTGGGGAGTTCTAGAAGCTAGCTGCATCTGGCTATGATAATATATTTCTTTACTCACTGCTGCGTCCAGGAGAAACAATAATAATATACTTTTATTGCACAAAAAAATACAGGCACAATTAAAACTGGCACAGAGTTAGAGAACAAAAAGGCGACGGAATAAAATAGGTCATGCTATAACTCAAACTAATTTCTTGGGTTGCATAGAACTTGACCTCTATTAGGCTCTGAAATCTAGGAGCGTGACCTCGGAAATTGTTTTATTTATTAATTTATTTTGCTATGGGTAAGCACTTGGTATTTACCCTTGATGGTAAGGCCAATGGAAGCGCACATCACTTGAATTCTTCAACTACTGAGTAACTGGCTATCTCACCTCTAACTATCGGAACACAACAATGATAGTCGCATTGATTTTATGGCGACATAAACATGTACCCCATGGGAATCGAAACCGTGAGCTTTGGATCTTTTTTTTATGTAAGAAGGAGGCAAACGAGCAGGCGGGTCACCTGATGGAGAGCAATCACCGCCGCCCATGGACACCCGCAAAACCAGAGGAGTCGCAGATGCGTTGCCGAACTTTAAAAAAGGAATATGGTTAATTAAGGAATAGGAATTGTGAGGGGGGGAAAGGCCTCCGGAACTCTCACTGGCCGGACGAAACACAGCAGCACAAGTGCCATTATTTCACGGCGGATATTCGTGAGAGGGTGGTATTACCCCGGGCGAGCCGGCCCAATGCGTGCTGCAACACAGCGTGGCTCTACCACTCAGTCAGTGTCACTCATTTAGCACCACCCAGGGGTTACGTGTAGGGTCTCAAGGGTAAACCTACGGACGCGAGTAACTTTAACCCCCTGATCTGACCAAGTGGTAACCACCTAGATTGAAAGGTGGAAGGAAGGAAAGAGGTGATTAAAAATAATATAGCTCTGTTCTGACCCGCGCCAGGTCATTTAATTTAAAGAGGTAGGTACTCACTTCTTGTGCTTGCCAAGGGAACTTGACCCTCTGAGGAGTTCTAGAAGCTAGCAGTGTGTGGCACCTCGCGATGCACAGCGGCAGCAATCCGTACAGGGAATAGTTTTGGCCCCGCAGCGTCCAGGAGTGCACTAGATCGTACAAACGCAGCCACGATAACGTCTCGCAGGCTATGTGCAAGCGTGCGTCCACGCGGGCGGATAGATAGTTCTCGAAGATTCCGTCTATTAACCTGAAATGTAATGAAATGAATTGAAATACTATTTATTTGCTGCCTGGAAAGTGTAATGTTTATATTAAAGACAAGTCGTACCGACAGACGTTGTTCTGCCCTATCATTAAATGTTTTTTTTAATATATAAAAGAAAATATGGATTGTGCTATGCCAATAACATAATGTCAAAACAACCAACAGAAAAATGATTAATGTTGCGAAAACGAATATAGAAATAGCAAAAGTTTTTTAATAATATAGCACGTTAAAATTGGCAAGAACCATATTTTTTTACGATCTCCCCTACTCTTTTTCTCTCTACACGGTAGAGTAGTTACTCTGCCACGGAGGTCGTTAAGTGATGTATAAAGAATGATGTTAAAACGTATGTTTTAAAAATCTCACCTGTCATATTCGCCGGCAGACTGTATCGTCCTTATGATGTTGGATTCTTTGTCGTTGGTGGTGAACAAAGCAATGAGGGCTTGCATCAAGCTCTTGTTGCAGTCTTTTGAGCCTATCGATGCGTTCTCCACGTCTTCTAGCTTTAGCTGGAATAAAAAGTAATATTCTTCATTTTATTCCACTTGTTGTAGAAGCGGATAAGGTATTTTTTCTCTTAAATAATGGCTTCGTGCGATCAGCACATTTAGCCAGTGTCAAGCAAGACATAATAGTAATTATTTTCTTTGCATTAAGTGGATGATAATGAGTGCTAATGAACGTTTAATGGTAAATGACATTCCCCCAAACCCCTGGAGACTCAATAAAGCTCTGGCTTTATTGAGATCTGACACGGACTTCTTGAGAGAATTTGAAATGTGATGTTGCACTGTTTTGTTTTATTTGCCAAAACTCATGCACGTTCACGAACACTTAACAGTAAATAATCACCATTATTTCACATACATATTCAACAAAACACAAATTATAGAAATTAAAAAACTAAACTGCAGACATGACGCTTCATTTTCCCGCCAAATGTCGATAAGTTTGAAACATTTTTTTTCTGGTGTTGTTTTTTTATGGGAAAATGAGGCAAATGAGCAGGTGGGGTCACCTGATAAAAAGTAATCACCCTGAACACCCGCAATACCAAAGGAGACGCAGATGCGTAGCCGGCTTTGAGAACGGTGAAGAATCTTGAAGGAGGGAGATGGAATTGTGATGGGAGGGGGGAAGGGAGAGATGGGCCTCCAATACTTTACTCGACGCATGATGTCTATATCCTGGACTCAGAAAGTCACCAATGAGGAAGTTCTGCGACGGGTCGGCCAGAAACGTAAGCTTAGGAAAGCAAACAAAGCTATCAAGCAAAGGAAAGTTGCGTATCTGGGCCATGCGCTTAGACACGACAGATACGAGTTCTTGCGACTGATAATGATGGGAAAGGTTGCAGGAAAAAGGAGACCTGGCCGCAGAAGAACGTCTTGGTTGCAAACATTCGGGAGTGGACGGGAATAGGGAATGCCGCTGAACTCTTTCGCCTTGCCAGAAACAAGTCCAAATATGCAGAGCTGACTGCCAACCTTCACTAGTAGCAGAGGCACTCTAAAAAGAAGAAGACTTTACTCACCGAACGAAACACAACAGCAACGAGTGCCATTGTTTTTTTTTGTATTTATTCAATAAACACAATTAATAAGTTCTTTGAATAGTCCAAATCTTTTTAAACCTATCACCCATCAGGACGTCCTTGTTACCAGCTACCCTATCGGCTAAAAAACATGAAATGGGCTTCAATTGACATTTGAAGCCCGTAATATGCCCATATAAGGACAAAATATGGGCTTCAAATGTCAAATGAAGCCCATGTCCATAACCATATTTTTTAGCCGATAGACCCGCAGGTCTTAAAATACGCAATATGAATTTTAAAAAATATAAAATTATGCAATTTTTTATATAAATATCAATAATATAAATGATCAAAATTTCACGAATATGTTCCGTGAGAGGGTTATTATAACGGGCATATAATAATAAATAATAAATAAATAAATAAACTTTCCTACACTCACACCAATTATCTAGCCCATGAGAAGCTTCGTTATGAAACTCGTTAAATGGTTACTAGACAACGGATAAACATACTTAAAATACTTAAATACATACTTATTATACATAGAAAAATCAAGACCCGAGACAATTTAGAAAAACAATAATTTCTATATTGACCTGACCGGGGATCGAACCTGGGACCTCAGAGATATCGACACCATGAAAACCGGTGTACAAACCACTCGACCAAGGAGGTCGTCAATACAGGCTCAATGCGGGTTGGTGGGTTTTAACGACTGCCATCTTACGACAACAACCGGTAAACGGTTTTACTCGCCTCCAACGCATGGAAAGTTTCAAGTTTCCTTGAATATGAATATTTTGAAACTTTTAAACTGGGCCGTGTCTCGTAGCGGCTCATTAAAACTATAATACCACCCCCTATCTTCCCTTGGGTGTCGTAAAAGGCGACTAACGGACTAAAGACCACACATACATCCAACAGCTTTTAGCGCGGTATCACGCTGAGCACATGTATAGTTGTTATTTGGTGAAACATGAACTACGGCAGTAGACTGATTCTGCAGTTCCCATTGCCTAGACTCTGACTAACCTTTAGAGGAATATTTGTAAGTGTATGTACAGTAAGGGAAGTTTCTCGACCACTTTTCGGCGCTTCTTTTATTTTATTTTGGTCTGCCAACGGTTGCTACATTTAAGTAAAATATTACAAATTGTGACATAAATCTAAATGTGCGAACCAATTAAAGGCAAAATTTAAACAGAAAAAAACTTAAAGGAGAATGACCAAACCAGCCTATTCGATATCTATTGCGTCTTAATCATTCACATATCAAAAGTGTTCTCTTAAGTCATAATGATTACTGTTAAAAAAGGTTTTCTATAGAACGCCGCGTTAAGAGTCAAGTGATAAATAAATGCTGAACTGAACTGATAGTCATACGATAACAGTTGTCATAACCTCAAAATACCTAAAAAGTCTTAAGCTAAAAATGAAGATAGCTTCAAACTCCCGCATGATATTGTAATGTAATTTTTTCTTCATAATTCAGAGCATTGCTGCTATTGATGACTATTTATTTAATTAAAGCGTTGTGTTCCGCTAGCTAGCTAAAACACCACCCTAACTCTCATAGTAAAAATGTCATTCTCCTTTACTTGATCCACTTACACAATATTTTTGTTATTTGCGTTATGTGCGTCATACGCTTGCGCTCCATTCCGACCGCGCGTACGTAGTGCGTTTCATCAAATAGTTCCTATGTCGTCATGTTGGCATACCTGTCTTGTTCCTGCAATGTTGCCAACTTAGTGGATTTTCTACTAAAACTGGTGGTTTCGACTCAATATTTCGCTACTAAAAGGGGAGGCGACTAAAAGGCACTATAGTAGCGTCCGCGTAGATAGTGTACCGCGTAGTGTGCAAGCGTGCATATCGCCAAAAATTTAAAAACAGAAAATTGAAATTGAAAAAAAAACGTTTATTGAAAAAAACGTTTATTGCCATCACACAACAAACACACAAATGAACAATTATAAAACAAAAAAAAACATAAAAAAACAATACATTGCGCCCAGTTGTGTGACGCCAACACTGTGCACAACTCAGTTTAAGCAGCAAGCGGGGCCTCCTGCACTGGTATTCTAGAGTTATTCTAGAGGTATTCTAGTAGACATCACGGTACGACACATAAGAAAAATAATATTCACATACAAATTACATTTACAAACATAAAAACAAAAAAAATAAATTGGTCGATCGGGTATTTCCACGACTGTATGTATAACAAGCGTTTTGCAGTTTCTATATGAGAAAACTTTGGCGTTGAGTATGTAGCATACGTAGATAAGCTACGAATTGCTTACCAAGCACTTTAGGGAGTCACGTAGCCACCACGCTGCGGGACCCAGTCGTTTCCCATCGGTCGTAGCGTAGGGTCTTGGGTGTGCATCAAGTGTGCTCGTATTTGTTAACCCAATTTAAGTGTGAATGACAATAAATTTATAACTCAATTTCGTGTGTAAATTCAATTAACCTTCTGAAAAAGTCCATATAATCAAACAACCGTACAGATTTACTTACTTTGATGAGTGTTTTTATGTATATACGTGTTTTTCGTTACTGTCTTCCATCAACAATACAACTAGATGTCAGGTCGGCGCTAAAAATATGTCTCGGTAAATAACAGCCCACTTGAGAAGTGAGCTCTTATTTTCTCGCAAGGCAATAACAGGAAAAAGTACTTTATTTGTTGCCCCTTAGGGTTGATTTCACCACTAAATGTTATTGACGTCTATTAATTTTTAAGTGACAGGAATACTTAATCATTGCTTTGCTCGTTGTTGGTGACGAATGATCGTAAGTGCCTATAAGATAATACTTAGAAGATTTGTGATTTTACAACTGGGTGCCATGGTTGTAATTAGGTTGAACTTAAAACTGTTTTAAACTTTTGTCTCAGTTCAGACAGAATTTAGCTTTGATTTTGTACGTGACGCGTAATCTAGTTGGTACTGCCGATCGAAGGTTACTGTATTGTTTTCCAAATAAAAATAAATGACCAACGACTGACCTGCGTCCGATCCCTCGCCCTAGTGAAGCTGAGCACCTGTATGGCGGTGCGTACGTCTCCCTGCGCGCGCGCTGCCAACGCCGTCAGCACGTGCGGCGCCGCGCGCACGCCCTCGCGCGACGCCACGCGGGACAGGCGGGAGGATAGGCGGGCTGTTGTTACACCGCCCACGTGGATCACTAGCGCCACCGCCCTGGGAGATTATATACATATATAGGTACAAACATAGATATAATTAACTTAAAACTAGTCAAAACCGTAACAGCAAGTGTATTGGGGGTTAAAGTTACTCGCGTCTGTAGGTTTACCCTTTTTTTACCCTACACGTGACTTCTGGGTGGTGCTAAATGAGTTACAATGACTGAGTGGTAGAGCCACGCTGCGTTGCAGCACGCATTAGGCCGGCTCGCCCGGGGTAATACCACCCTCTCACGAATATCCGGCGTGAAATAATGGCACTTGTGCTTTTGTGTTTCGTCCGGCCAGTGAGAGTTCCGGAGGCCACCCCCCCCCCCCCCCCCTCACAATTCATATTCCTTCCTTAACCCTATTCCTATTTTAAAGGTCGGCAACGCATCTGCAATTCCTCTGGTTTTGCGGGTGTCCATGGTGTTACATTTGGGATTTTGTCCCTTTTGGGGAAAAGGCAGAAAATCCCAAACGCAAGCGTCAGTGGGATGTTATCAAATAAAACCATAAAATGTTTTACAGCTAGGCAGTATATTGTAAAAGAACACCCACTAAAATTTTGTCCAACAACAATAAAATTAAATTATAAATTTTATTTCACTCTTATTATTTAAAAGAGGGGGTTAGTCACAATTTTTCCTTATATTATGTTAGGTAGTTATCATCTACGTTACTCCTTTTAATTTATTAAGCCGAAAATAACAAAAAAAAACTATCAGTCGAAATTGACCCTAGGGTCAATCTCAAATAAAAGTCCAACAAACTTTCTATTAATTTTGCCAACTATAATTTACTGTTTAAAGTACTCTAAACCTTATTACTAAGCTATATCACCCCCTAAAACACCCTAAAATCCTAAGAGTCAAAAGTGACCAAGCGGGTCGGTGATAATTTTAATTTCAAATAAATTTTATAATACTGTTCCTACTACTACCTAACCAGCCAGCTAAAGTGGTACGAGCTATGGTCGTGTGGGGTTGGGATAAAACCAGTACCGTTCGGAGTATGAAGTTGAAATTAAAATTAAATTACTCCGTCTATAAAAATATTAAATTAAATGTTTTAATCTGTTTAACCGTATCAAAACTATCACACGTTTAAAGCCAATACACTAGAGAACTGTGGGGTTACACCGATATAAAATTAATATTAAAGGGCGCCAGGGTCTTGATGTAGACCCGAATCTGGAGACGATGTCACCATACAACTTCACACAGGTCGAACTCGCAGATCCTCAAATGTTTCACAACTTCCCCAACGCTGGGGGTCGTTGGATGTAAAAAGAAAATAATGGTTAAGGTGTCGAAACCTTAATTTAAAAAATGTTACCAAATAAAAAAACAAGTATCCCAGAGTACTGGGTAACAAAAAACCGTCAACGCCTGCTCATCCGCTAGGCGGCGATAGCTCGACTGGCAGCAGGTGGCCGCTGGTACCCCGACGAAGCAGGTCTCGCGTCCAGGCTTTAGGGCCCGGCTCTAAATCCTGGCGGCGAGACGGGCCTCTCGAAGCATGCGCTGGGAGATTTTATCTTTGCGCGTGGCTGCCAGCGACCGGAACTTCGTTTCGGGCACGGATCCCTCAGTGAATCGATCTCAACACATCACACCACACCACGTCACGCCAGAGATTGAAATCATTTCGACGTCATCAGACTCGGCAGCTTTCCTTCGCCGGAAGTCTTATAAATCGAAGGCCAGCTTATGACTTCAACTCGTAAAGTGGGGTAATCTATAACAACCTGTTCTTTTAGAATTTTCCTTCAAACTATCAAAACGTCAAATATGACGTTTTCATCTCTCGTTCTGACACTGAAAGAATCTGTTAATAATAATACTACAGTAGAACTCCAATTATCCGAATTAATGGGGACCGGGACCCATTCGGATAACCAAATATTCGGATAATCGGATTTTTCATTAAATGAAAGAAACATGAAATTTTCACATGTTTTAAATATAAATAAAATGTACTTATGTACAAGTTTAGAAATAAAAATCATTGTTTTTTAAACATCTCCGTCAATGTAAGCTGTTTTGCGGTCTTCAACCGTTTTCGGGCAGCCAGGTCACGCATTCGCTTGACGGTGAGCAGTTGCAAGTGGTGGTTTTGTGATTCGGATGATCGGCGATTCGGATAGTCGGAGTTCGGATAATTGGAGTTCTACTGTACATGAACTAGCGACAAGTTAACGTTTAGCAATCTGAATTTCGTCCTTTTTTAAATTTGGAAATTGATTCCACTCGAGTTAATACCCTGTCTAAATTTTAGGGAGTATTAGTTTCCTCTCTGGTAACCCCTACGGGCAGAGACAATATCCATATAAAAAATATTTCTCCCGTTCGAATGTTCTAGATAAAAGTCCTTATAGAAAAAATAGTTCTATTTCCGGATTTGCTTGAATTAAAAATTACTTAAAGTAATTATTATACATATTAATTTATTATGTAATTTATTATTGGAACTTTTTCGGCTATTTTAAAAATTGAATCTTTTATGTTTTTTTTTTTTTTTTTATATAAGAGGGAGGCAAACGAGCAGGCTGGTCACCTGATGGAGAGTAATCACCGCCGCCCATGGACACCCGCAAAACCAGAGGAATCGCAGACGCGTTGCCGGCCTTTAAGGGAGGAATAGGTTTAAGGAAGGAATAGGAATTGGGAGGAGGGGTGGGGGGGGGAAGGGGCCTCCGGAACCCTCACTGGTCGGACGAAACACAACAGCACCAAGTGCCATTATTTCACGCCGAATATTAGTGAGAGGGTGGTATTACGCCGGGCGAGCCGGCCCAATGTGTGCTGCAACGCAGCGTGGCTCTACCACTCAAAAATGTGAAACTAGAAGCTGACAGCTACTTCGCCCCGCTACCGCTAGGCGTCGCTACGGTGGCTGTCATTTTGTCTATGGTGTTATGTCAAATACAAAACGTAAACAGACTTAATTTTCTCCAAATCTAATGCAAAGTCTTGCTAAAACTGATTTAGAAATGTGTATTGATTGAAAATGCAAGAAAAGTGTGTCTTGCAATGTGTCAGCCAAGGCTTCATGTCTTTAATGTGAATAAAAATGGATTTAATTCAAACAAGCTACAATGACTAATGTTTTTGGACATCTGATGATTTATCTACAATGATTTCAGGTAACTATTATTCAACTATTGCGAACCCCTTTTGTAGATTAGTAAAGGCAGACAGGGCCCTGTATTTACAACGTAACAATGGGCGGCGGTGATTGCTCTCCATCAGGTGACCCGCCTGCTCGTTTGCCTCCTTCTTACATAAAAAAAAAACCACGTATGGCTGAAATAGTACATTCTAATACAAGTGTGCAATGCTGGTCATTACCAATGCACACGCGTTTCATACGACGTTATTCATCACACTTGTGAGGAAAAATAAATAAAATTGTAATTTTATTTTATTAATCAATTTTTTTATTAATAAAACAATGATAATTATAAGACAAAGGACAACGGCCAAACAGTGTATAGATATTAAAAATATAATTAACTAAACAATAATGTTCCGAATTAAGGTTAATTTAATGACAAAATCAAATAAATAATTTGGTGAATTTACTCCGTGTTAATTTATCTAAAACAGTTTAATTATTCATATTTTAATCAAAATAGTAAATTAATTCACAAAAATATTTGACTTTATAAAAAAAAATGATTAAATATAGCCATACAGCCTACTTCAAAATTATAATTTTAGTGATAAAATGCAAATATTTTATAACAAATTATTGTGAATTATAAACAATTTGATACTTAATAATAAATGTGTTTTCGTCTTAATTAGGGACACATTTATTTATTCCAAAATGTAAATGGTATTTCAGCGGCATAAAACCTCTTTGTTGTTACAAAAAAGCTGTATTACCCGGTTAAATTGTGTGTTTAAAAGTGCTCTGTTTACTAGCATATAATTTGCATTTAGGTACTAACCATAAAGTTACTATACCTAGCGGAATAGAGCAACAAACATGAGCTGTCAAACGAAACCGAAATATGATGGCATTTGTGTGTGTAAAGAATGCGTTCAGTGATTTTACGTCATGTCGTTTTTCACATTAACATCGATATCGATTATATTAATTACTAACAGTAATAGTAATAATAGAACTAAAATGGGATGGGATGGGAAAATATCCACGATTTTACGTAATATCCAAAAAATTCACAAAACCAAAATTCTTAGCGTGCTGATTAGTGCTGACAAACAGTAGCCAAAAACAGGTCTGTGACGTCGCATCACGCATCTCTTTTTATCCCACAGTGTTGTTGCTAGTGACATCCTGCTCGCTCAGCCCTTTGTTGCTCTATTCCGCTACGTATAGTAACTTTATGGTACTAACTTAACTTTGTAGGGATAATTCTATTAAGCACTAGTGTGTAATATTATTATGCACGTGTGTGTTATAGTTCGGTTTATGGCCCCAAGTGCGTTAATAGTACATTATGATATAAGTGCGGTAAGATGAAAATTACAGCCGAGGCGATATTGCTAGCCCGAGCCGTAGGCGAGGGCTACAACAAAGCAGAGGCTGTAATTATCAAAGCGCACGTATGCCATACGAGGTTTTATAACATATTTGCGAGGAAAACACATTTTCCGAAAATTACTGCGTTTTTTGTTGTTTTACTAGTGCATGAATCTTTGGTAAGCCAACATATATTTTTCTTTGTCCAACTCTATGCTGTTGGACAAAGAAAAATATATGTTGGCGTAGATGGGCTCATCAAAATAATACCACCAACCCCTCTCTTCCCTTGGGTGTCGTAAAAGGCGACTAACGGACTAAAGACTGCACATACATCCAACAGCATAGAGCGGCGATAGGCTCATCAAAAGAATACTACCAACCCCTTTCTTCCCTTGGTTGTCGTAAAAGGCGACTAACGGACTAAAGACTGCATATACATCCAACAGCATAGATCGGCGATAAGCTCATCAAAATAATACTACAAACTTCTCTCTTCCCTTCGGTGTCGTAAAAGACGACTAACGGACTAAAGACTGCACATACATCCAACAGCATAGAGCGTAGATGGGCTCATCAAAATAATACCACCAACCCCTCTCTTTCCTTGGGTGTCGTAAAAGCTACTAACGGGCTAAAGGCCTATGTTGTCCATAGATTCAAATGATTACTAATTTTTCAATTACATTACCGCACTAGTGCGAAACTTATTACATTACGATACTGAAATCGGTGTAATAAGAGCTTCTTTACGAGCAAATGTGTTATAAAAAAAATAATCGACACTACAAAAAAGCGAAAAATTGCCCTAGCACGTGCGGCGGTGAGCGCACGCCCTCGCACGCGACAGGCGGAAGGATAGGCGGGCTGTTGTTACACCGCCCACGTGGATCACTAGCGCCACCGCCCTGGGAGATTATCACCTACTTACATACATGTAGGGTGAATAACCCATATACTAGCACTGCACTAGTTTTTCAGCACCTCGTAAAAAATATATATATAAGATAATGTCTATGATTTCAAAGTTGCAAGGGTAAGAAACGCGTTCAGAAAGTTTTAAATTATTGTACTAGCAAAACTCTGTATAGTTTGGCATTTATCATGGCGCCGTATTCTTGAGGAGAAGTGAACGTTGTGTGATTTTATGTGATTTTCGGCCATTCAGTAACATCAAGGGTAAGATTTTGCTTACGTTTATTAGTCATTCAGTAATGCGATTAAAGCACTATTTATAGATACTGGTATTTAAACACATTCTTAACGTTTTTCGCATCCTAAATTGAAATAATTATAATGTTAAGGTAAATTTGGATCGTGCCATAATTAATAGAAATGTTAAATGACTGATTAACAATAAAAAATAGTACTCATTATTTCAGCCCTTAAAACGTATAATTCACGTGCTTATAATTGGGTAAGTAGGTGATATTAATTGGTGATGACTGTGCTGATGAATGGTGAGGCTTGTTTATTGATAAATTGTAATTTTGACTCAATAATGACAACAAATATTTAAAAAATCTTACTTTACACAACAGGTGATTATATTCTCAACATTATGCAACACAATAGTTATAGAATATCGTAACATATGAAATATTTAGAGTTGAAATTTAATGACCTCTTAAAGTGTTCAAAATTGGGTCCTTCACCCTATATGTAACAGTCAAAACCACTTCAGGTTGAAAAAATCTGTCAAGTGTTTTTGACTGGGATGTCGCGTCGGTCAAAACCACGTTTGCCTAATTTCTTCAGTCTAAAGTGGTATTGTGTTTTGACTGCAACATATACATCACGCCCGTTTCCCAGAGGGGTAGGTTTTTGTACATTCACTAAGATTCACTTTTATAACTTTATAAATGTCCTATAATAAGGAGGACATTTCCAATTTTTATTACAGCTAAGAAGCGAGAAAAGAAATGCTCTTGCCGAATTGTTTCCGGCCCATTGCAGTACAAGGTATCCCGCCTTATAACAATTAAATGGCTTGGATGACTCACCTCAGCGGCCGCAACTCCGGGGCGTACTCTTGAACGCAAACTCAATCTCAATACAATTCCAATGCGATTAATATGTATCGATATTAAGATAAGTAAAGATAATTCCGGAATTCAATCTCTATAATAATTTGTTCTATCAATTTCCACGCAATTTAATTCCAATGAGGCGCTATTGTCGCTTACAAAAGAGCCATTTGACATTATTTAAGATTTGTGATTGGAAATTGATTAATGCAATTGTGTTTCAAGAGTATACCTACTGGTCGTTGCATATGCTTTGCCGTTGCGTACAGCTAGGGTAGCTATCGGCTAAAAAAATATGAACATGGACATGGGCTTCACTTGACATTTGAAGCCCATAATATGCCCATATAAGGACAAAATATGGGCTTCAAATGTCAAATGAAGCCCATGTCCATATCCATATTTTTTAGCAGATAGACCCGCAGGTCGTTGTTTATGCTATACCGTGGCGTACAGGTCGTTGTTTATGCTATGCCAGGGCTTGGATAACTCACCATAGCGGCCGCAGCGCCGTGGCTTACGGGTCGTTGCATATGGCTATGATTAGATTATCTAAACACTGAACTAATGCTCCAACAAAGGAAGCATTGGATTGCTGTCAGTTGTCATTGGACATTGCCGTCCAAAGAAGAATGGGCGTTGTTGTATGAAACCCGTCCCACCCCTTGTAAGTTCCCACATGGTAAGTTTCGAAATAAATAGTGTATGTTGTTGTAAGGACAGCAAATATGAACGAGCGAATGAATGAATGAAAAAAAAATTGGTTGCCTGTAAAGTCGGTATACGGGCGAAAGTTTTACGTGACAACGACTTTGAGTGGTAAAATAATTTTAATGTGAATATTCATTCGTATAGTAGGAAGAAGGATGAAATAATATGGAAGGGACGCGTGCCTTTCACTTTTTATGTCTGTCTCTCTCGCTCTTAGGCGGGCTAACCATGCCCGAGTGGAAGGGACGCGTGCCTCTCACTCGCTCTCATTGTGAGCGCATAACGTGAGCGGAGCGTAACGCAGTTTCTTGAAGTGTCACCCGGCAAACCAATTTATAAGACGTTGTCACGTCAAAAGGAAAAAAATTAAATATGAGGGTGTATAGTTTAATTCAAGAAAAAAATCTGGACTTCAATTTTATATTATCGCTATTAATGTTTGTGTTATTATGTTACAATAAAAGTATAATCCATCTATTATCATTTATTATTTTAATTTTCTTCTTCTCAATAACTTTTTTCTCCAATACCTGACAGATTTGTTGTCATACAATAAAATGCTTCACTTTTCAAGTACTTTTTTTGATAGTGTTACAAGGGGGGGGGGGGAACATTTTGCCCATTCTTCTTTTATACCTAATGTAGTGTTGATAGGGCCGATTATCAAAATTAGTTGCGATTATTGACCTCACCTGAGCGGCCGCAGCGCTGTTGCGTACAGGTCGTTGCATATGGCTACGACGGGCCGCCGCAGCGGCTGCGGTTTGGCCTTCTTCTTGGCGTCGGGCGCCGCGACGCACCACTTCACTAATAGCTCTACGGTGGGGAGAGGCGCGCCGTCTATCTCATCTGTTGGAACATACAATTATTTCGTTAAAAAGAGGCGTAGTAAGTGTCAAACAAATAAATAAATAAGTTTATATTCATCATCATCATCATCAGCCCATTAACGTCCCACTGCTGGGCACAGGCCTCCCACGCGGACAATAGCACGTTGGGATATTGGGCCATAACCCACCACGCTGGCCCAATGCGGGTTGGTGGATTTTAACGACTGCCATCTTACGACAAAAACCGGGACCAACGGCTTAACGTGCCTTCCGAAGAACGGAGGAGCTCAAGATGTTTTTAAATATGGTCACCCATTCAGCGACCCGGCATTGCGAAAGTTGCTTAGCGAGCAAGATCGCAAGCCGAACGCGCTAGCCGCTGCGCCATCGAGCTCCTCAAGTTTATATTGCTCTAGCTCATTTACATAGATCGAACAGTAATTGCAATTTTGTATGGAAAAGTTTTTATTTTTTTTTGTAATTTCAGAGCTCACATACTAATATTTTTTGTTTGTACTTAATAGGATGGCGCAGTTGAGGGATTATATACCTATTACTAAAAACCCTGTACAAAGCACACCATCTGGTGAGCAGCCTGCTCGTTTTCCTTCTTTTTGGCTCTCCCAAAATCCGAACTGGTGGTAGTTAGGTAGGTAGATTAGGTAGGTAGGTGAATTAGTTAGATTAGCTTTTAACATTTCACTACAAGCAGGTTGGTGTCGGTGTTGGGCTGGTTGGCGTATGGCAGTAAAGGTTGCAGCGAGCCATAGCACCGAACACCAAGCGTCGCCGCCGAGTCGCTTAACTCCGAACCCCTGGGGTGCGTTCCGTCGTTTTGGGTGTAGTTGTTTGGTTAAAGTTTACCCCGTTTGAGTTGCAACAGAGCCACGGAACGATCGAGTTGTTTTTATAACCTCTTCTGAACTGTTCCTGTCCAAAACGAGAGAAAATTCTTCTTTTGTCTCCATTTTTTCCACTTTTATGCATTGAGTTATTATGTACTACGTACTAGAGAAGACATCTCAACTAGATTGTTTGTAAAACGCGTTAGAGCCAGCTCGCTCCAACTGTAGTAGTCTGTGACAGGCGCTAGACGCAACAATAAGTGTGTATTCTGTGTTCTATTTTATTAAAATATACCTTTATGTGTGCTAAACAACTCAGGAAATACAAATAAAACCAAAGGAATCACTTTTCACCTGGAAATACGTACTAAATTATCGATGTAACATGCATTTGACTAATTATTTTATCAAATCGCCGAGACATGAAGCGGCGGCCATGTTTCGGTAAAATGCATATAGAGTAACAATATTTCTGTTTTGTGTAGAAGTGACACTTTTAACGCTTTATGTGAAATAATTACTACGGTTAAGATTATGGTGGCAGTTTGATTGGGGATTTCGTTATAATTAATAAACTTACCTAAAATACTTTTTTATTAATAAACTTGACCGTTTTTTTCGAGATCATTAGACATATTAATAAATATTAGATATTTACTTTCGGGGTATCACAGGATTTACACGGCGTGGAAAATGACTTTATTCTTTAGCTCCGATGCATCGTTTCTGTGATATTTTTATTTATATTTTAGTACCTACTACCTAGGCAGAAGAAATAGTACGTATGTATATAAATGTATTTGGTCATAAATAAACGCAAAGAGTTTCTTTCATTTTATCAAACTATAGTATTATCTGTGGTTTAATCTGAAATAATAAAATGTAATAAAGATTGAATTCTAATTAAAGGTAGGTAGAAAACATGCACAACAACTATGTCTGTTCTGCAGTGTAAAATCTATTATCTGTTGCACTACGTTGAATATGGTTGAATAAAACGTGTAAGCGCGCCGTGCAAATGGCGGCGCTTTTGAACTTTTGGCCGCGAGAAAACAACACTCTAGAAGCGGTCTAGCGCTGTTAACTGTATATGGTTAGAGGTAATATATTGTCAAATAATACACAATTTCACTCACATTGTCTGTCACGAAAACACGTAGAGGTTACTAACCATTAAGGTGCAATAAACAATGAAGACCTGTTTAGTCTTTACCTGCTACACCTTGTTTAGTCACATAGTATTATATCTTAATTAATGGCTATCGCGTGTAGCATTAAGCCAATTTCAAGTGTTTAATTTAAAATAAAATGGAGTCTCACAACACGTGTTGTTGCTAAAAGAACACGGGAGAAACGCTGTTTAGTCACTTCCCAGCTATTACGTTGCCTATATAATTTTGAATAATAGGAGTCAAGGACCATTTTTTCCAAAAAGTCGTGTCCTAATTTTAAATAAACATTGGAACGCGACTTTTTTATTTTACTTTATGGCTGTGAGTAATTAAACTAAAGTAATTCAGATGAAGCGGGCAGGACTCAAATACGATTTTTAATCTCATCTCAATAATGCTTGAAAAATTTGAGCATCTGAATATTTGATATTTAGTAATATTTTTACACTAAAATATTTTTCCAAAATAATTGAAAAAGATTTTTATTAAATTTTTTTTATTTTGTTTTATATTTTAGCGTTCTATTAACGCTTAAATATACTTATGTAAATTTTTTTTAAACACTGAAAAAAGACGACAACTTCAGGCGGGAATCGAACCACGCACCTTCCGCATTCCGGGCGGAGATTTTTATTATTTTTATGAAAAATGTATTAAATAAATTATTTACTTACTTTTATTTTTGGCATTAATTTACTTTTTTTCATTTCAATATTACAATTAAAACAATCAATAAATATAAAAACTAACATATTAGTTTTTAAACAACATTAACTTACAACTTTACAACTCTGTAATAAATCTGTATGAACAGTGTGTCGCATCTGCGCTTAGACATTTCTATGACAACTAGGTAAGCCCCACACCACGGTACAAGTCTCATTGTAGCTGTGCACAACTGCACATTTATTGTATGGGATGTCTACTCTAGTATATTTACCTCAATGCTTTTATGCCATATTTAACAAAATTATAAAAAGTAAAACAATACGAAACAACAGGCAGAATTGTTCAAGACGACTTGACATAAATTGCAAACTTTGACACTTTAAAACAATAGTTTGAACGTCAAATAGCTGTCAGAGTGAAAAACAACCATCCGATTTGATGGTTGTTCGGTTGCTGCGCTCTGAGCCACGGAACGGATGAATCTACGCTCTGACAGCCGTCAGAGTAAAATTTCACCAAGCCACGGAACGGTTAGAGCGCGCGCCGGAGTGCGCTCGAGTGCACTCGAGCGAAGCGACGGAACGCAGCCCTGCGCGCGCGCTTAAACCCAAGCTCTGTGACGTCATGACGTCAAATCGATATCGTGTCAGCGCTGCTTAACGGAATATGAACGCTCGGGTCACACGATAAGTTTCAATTTCGCGTGAAAGTCATTAGAGAGTAAACCTTCTGTACGTAGTACTATTAGTTATTCTGTGCTACAAGTTAGTTAACTGTTAATTTTGTTTGTGACGTCAATAAGTGGCTGTAAAGGTTTATGTTAAACAAATGATTATGATTTTGATTTCACATAAAAAAGCCGTTTGGGATAACAGTCGCGTGTATGTATGTATGAACCTAGTATGAGGCAGTTGGGTCGCCTGTCCTTGTCTAGCACGGAGCGCATGAGCGTAGCGTTTTGCAGCGCAGTGCGAAACGCCTCGGTGCTGCGCTCGTCGGACGCGTTCAACTCCACCGGCCGGTATCCTGGAACATGCAACATGAGATAAAGATAACGATAAAATAATATTCTGCTATATAAAACACCATGACTCAATTGAGTTATTTCTTTATATCCAGTCCAACATGGTTGCCTGGAAGAAATTGCTTTTTAGCGATAGGCTAGTCGACAAAATCATTAAAATATTTATTTTGCGTTTTTATTTTCCGATTTTAAACCGCAAAAACGCAAGACCGCCATGTTGAGTGAATGACGTCACGCCGTGCCAAACATCTGTGTCGTTCGAGGCTTGTTCTTTAGATGTCACAACAATAAAATGACATTTAGCACGGCGGCGTGTCGTCACGGCTTTTGATTGGCGTTAAATATCTTAAGACTGAATGCGTATTATTGTCGATTTTTTTCTCTAAAAATATATTTTATTTTTTTTTATATAAAAGAGGGAGGCAAACGAGCAGGCGGGTCACCTGATGGAGAGTAATCACCGCCGCCCATGGACACCCGCAAAACCAGGGGAATCGCAGACGCGTTGCCGGCCTTTAAGGGAGGAATAGGTTTAAGGAAAGAATAGGAATTGGGAGGAGGGGGGGGGGGGGGGGAGGGGCCTCCGGTACCCTCACTGGTCGGACGAAACACAACAGCACCAAGTGCCATTATTTCACGCCGAATATTCGTGAGAGGGTGGTATTACGCCGGGCGAGCCGGCCCAATGCGTGCTGCAACGCAGCGTGGCTCTACCACTCAGAAAATATTAATAATGTCAAGTTCAAGTGTCAAAAAATTTGGCATACACGGTAACGAGCGCACCCATTCATGACGGCCTGCATTAATGCCGTTTCACGCCCCGCTTAAAAGACCCGGGATTATAGGAGCTGGGAAACCCATGCGCCGGCAGAGAATTCCAAAGCCGAATGGTCTTACAGAGGAACGAATTGCCAAATTTTTAGGTACGAGTACTGATATAGTCTGTACAGTATGATGGTGGTTCCTAAAACCATCAAGTGTAGTCCAGGAGGAAGGGAGAGGGCGGAATAAGATCAAAAAGTTCTTCAGAACATTCTCTGTAGTAATTCCGGTAGAAGACACTGAGAGAAGCAATGTCTCTACGCAGCTGGAGGTCCTCAAGGGAGGCTGTAACCTCAGCATCTCCAATAATGCGTACCGCTCGCCTTTATCAAGTGCATCGAGGAGGTATTTAGCGGAGCCGTCCCATAGATGGTAACAATACTCCATACCCGATCGCACATGAGTTTTGTACAACAAACAGCGCTGCTCGGGAGTGAAAACCCGCCTCACCTTATTGAGAATACCCAACTTCCGGGAGGCAGTTAAAAAAGCATTCTCGATTTCTTGTAGCATTTTGACGTCCATGCCAAGAATGCTGAGGTTCACCGAAATGGGTAACGGAGAGTTCTGAAGAGAGGGAGGAGTAAGGAAGGGAGTTACCATGGGCCTGTCACGTACGAATTTGCCAGCCAGCCAGCATTTGCAATTTGAATAATCACGACTATTATCCCCGAAGGGTTAGTCAGAGACTAGGCAATGAGGACAGCAAAAGCAGTCTTCTACCATAGTCCACTTTTCATCAATAAAGACTGCACATGTGCTCAGCGTGACAGGTGGTGAGCCCATCGCCGCTCTATGCTGTTGGAACTATGTACTATCAACAAAATGTACCGTATACCACCTTAAGGGCTATTTTCATTTGCATTTGCCCTGTCCCAACATCCTTTTTAAACATTTGCTACAACATATTAACTCAAAAATCATAAAATTGTGACGACAGTCAAGATTTTAAAAAAGGGACGATTTGTTTGTCGCTAATCAATGAAAACAAAAGGCGGAAAACGGTATGCAAAAACTTTCTTTCTTTTTAATAAACGGTTTGTCGTCATTGGTCAATGGGCGGAAGAACTATGGTCATCTTGTGCAAGCAAATTTTTTTGAAAACGGTACTGCATCAATTTTGTTGATAGTACAGTCTTTAGTCTGAGAGAGTGGTAGTATTCTTTCACCGCTACGCGGCACGGTTGAAAGATCGTACCTAATGCAATAAGAATATGTTACCAGCGATCTTGGCCAGCAAATGCGCGAGCGTGGTCTTGCCGACGCCGGGCGGGCCGCACAGCAGCGCCACCTTTAACATTATTATTTCACTTTATAGTCAAATTCCAAAATCACATTTAGCAAGCGCGCAGCGTGACCAAATGCCGAACATGTGCCAAATATGTCAAATCATCGTCAAATCGAGTGGGGAGGGGACAGAAAGCCTGGCTATGTATCAAAAAAATTAAACACACTTTGACCGGCCTGGTAATTGAACCGTAGACTTCTGGTCATCGGGCCGAGTTACAACAAACAGTTTTGCGTTACCTACTCAAATATGAACGCAAAACACTTCCTACGCCTTACTTAATAACGCTATTTAAGCATTCTTTATTTTTAAACATTGTTTTGTCACACAAACATCATTTTGAATTGGAGCAAAAGGGACAAAAAAATGTCTAACTAAATAATGCTTAAATAGTGTTAAAAAGTAAGGCCCCAAGTGTTCACCTTGTGGTGCGGGCGCCCGTCGTCATCCACCTCGGGCTCCGCCTCCCGCTTGCCGCGCCACTTGTTGCTCAGCTGGAACTGCCCCGCGCGCTTGCTGAAGCTGTTCCGCTGCTGGGGCTCAGAGATCTTCACCTCCTTCTTGAACACCACCTGGTGAGGCGAATGTTGATTGTTTGTATTTTGTTTGTGTAATTGATAAAGTAATGGCAATAGATGAGATCAGTAACTTTTAGTAGGTAGTTAAAACTCAAACAAACTATTTAGCAACATATTCATCGTCAACCTACCAACTTCTAGTGGGAGGTTTACCTTCCACTTCTAGACACAGACCTTTCCACGTGGACAACGACAATTAGCTATGTAGCTACTAGAACACACTATGTATTTATTATGCACCCTATGCACTTGGAATAAGATTAAAAAGCAATGATTACAACTGTATTGCCAGAACAACTAGATTTTAAGATTTTTCAAACTTCATATTTAGCTACAAACTTTGTCCCATAGATGGAGCCAATGCAACAGGGCCCTATTCACGGGCTCTTCAGACAGCAGATCCAGGTAAGACAGCGGTTTGTACTTTTCAACCCACAAATTGTTGTTGTTGCTGTTGATGTCAACCGCGATATCCGGCAACACCTCTTGAGACTCCCGTATCAGTGCATCTTCTTGTTTTTTTTCTAGCTGAAATGGTAAATGAAATACTTAAATTAATATAGTGTGATGTCAATAACAACATTGTTGGGTAACTACGATTCAAGCCGCTACGATAATAAAATCAGGACCTCTAACTACCTCATAGAATAGAGAAGTTACACTCCCTAAAACATGGTTGAGCGAAGCGATGGCTGATTCATATGTCATACTCGTGAACGGGTGCCGCCTGTGGAGGCTGGTCTGCTCTTGCAATTTTATTTATTATTGATAGTATTTAATAGTCTTTCTTTTTGTTTCAAAGATACTATAAGATGTTGTTCGTTTTATTTTAAATCGAGGAATACCTGTTTTTTTATTGAATATTTTTTTGTATGTGTTGTGTTGTCTTGTAATCGTATTAAATGTTTTTTTTGTTGTAATGGAAAATGTCATTGTATGATAGGGAGGGCATTTTCCAATTTGTATTGACGCTCACAATTTGTATATTGTATGATTTGGTAACGACATAATATTGTTTTGTAAATGTCATTACTTCTATATTATTATAAAACTGTGGAGTTTCATGCGCCCGTTCTTCTCCACAGCTAAAAGACTTCCTAAATGGGTGGAGTTTGCTCATCCATCCATTAAGTTTAGACGATTCAAAATGCTTATTGTAAGTTTACTGAATAAAGAAATTTTGATTGATTGATCACATTGATCTGTTGCTTCGTTTCAACGAGAAGAAAGAAGAAACATCATCAGTCTCGCTTCACTGCAAGGCATAGGCTAGACCAAATGGACCATGTGGACCAAGTCTCCCTATATACAGCAAATAAGAGGACATTTCATCACCTACTACTCTGGCCCAATGTAGATTGATGGGTTTGCGGATTGGTTATCTAGGCTTAGCTAGGCTTTTTATAGCAAAATTAATCAGTTATAAATGATAACATTTTGTACTTCAAAATGTTAACAATTACCACTGAATTTTTGTGTACATTTTAATACAATTATGGACCCACACCAGTAGGTCAACCTATCTAAAACGTCAAATATATCTAATGAATATTGATCTGTATACCTAAAAATAAAGTTCAAAATTTATTAACACAATTTTACATTTGATGATTAAAAAAATAAATTAAACAAAATTAATTTAAATAAATGGACACTTAATAATTACATTGTCATTTCATTGATCTCTTGGTTTACTATATTGATGATTTATTAAATATTAATAAAGTTGAAACCATTTTGTTATTGTTTTAATGTTGACGTTTCAACTTTATTATTATTGAATAAACTATCTTGCGAAACTCAAGTTGCAGTGAGCTGGGTACACCTCTCGTAGAACCGACATCCATACTGACAATCTGATATGAAAGTCTTCCGGCTGATAATGATAAAGATCGTGAAGTTGGTTATTAGAAACCTAGAAGCCAGCTACATTAATAAAGTTTGTACTTACAATTTGTCTGGCTTCTTCCCATGTCTTTGTATACAAAGAATGCAAACTCCGATGATCAGTTAATGTGTCCAACGACTGATCCCATGAGTCTTCTGACTCAAGCTTTACATAAATCCTGTCCCCATCAGAGTTTGTAATAGGCATAAAAGCCCATCTGCAATCATCAAAGTGTAGATAGTGAAAATAAATTATAAGCAAAAGAAGCATGTAACCAGTGCAATGTATTTATTTATTTATTTCAGCAATGGTTCTCCCACTGCAGGGCAAAGGCCTCCCTTCCCTTCTTCTTCTTATTTATGTATGGAAATTATAAGGCTATTAAAAAAGCTATAAATATCTTCATCTTAACGATAACGAAATGTTGAAAAAATGTCTACCTCAGAACTTTCAATGTTTCGTTATATTTGAGTTTATTTAAGCGTTTTTTAACACAAATAATCAGATAATACGTATCTTGTTTTTTTTCAACATTGATTATGTAGTGTGAATGTAGCCACATGAAGGTGGAGTGGACAACAGAAAATATTAACTATTGTGTTTGCTTTTCAAATTATTAGGTAACAAACATAAACAGTCCACTTTTTATACACTGAATGGGTATTGATCACAGTTTGCTTGTCTAGTAAACCCAGTTCCATAAGTGTTAAAATATCTGTTAGTAATCTGTACAAACTATATTAAGAGTTCAGCTGTCGTAATACCAGATACTTAAGAAATTCAAACCTCTAGGAGATTTTGTGACATACAATGGGTAATGCTCCAATTCCAATTCTATGGCAAACACCTTAATAAGAATTTTAATTTGTAGTGAACTATGTTAATAAAGACAATAGACTATTTTACATAGATTAGGATACACACCTTGGTATACTGAGAGAAAGGTTATCCTTAGCATTAAATACTGGCTGGACTTCCCTCTGGGCTCTTGATGGCTCCAGTAGCATTTGTTTAAGCTTCCTACTCTCTACAATTTTGTTAATCAAGTCTAAATCATTCTCCTCCTCAGTCTTTTGTCTTTTACTGGGCAGCTCTACAGCATCAAAGTCTATGTCATCTATATCTCCAAATAAATCGTTGGCAGTTCTTTTATAAGACCCAGTTGTAGCTGTTAACAGTTCTTCCACAGGTTGAAGAGGCGTTAGAGATATTTGACTGTTAGTTAATGGAGTATTTACAACTGCCGGTGGTATTTGCGGTTTTTTAGGTACAGGACTTGAGAAGTCTAAACTCCTTTTCGCCGGCATTGGCTTTTTCGAGACGACATTTGACTCTGAAAGGAAAACTTTATAGTTTAAACTTTGAATTCAATTAAAAAGGTATTTAAGTGGTTATTAGTGATATAAGGGCCGTTTACATAACTTGTTCAAAGCTATCTTACCAGTGTCATCATCATTCTCTCGAAGTAATTCAAGATCATCAGCGTACATAAGCTCGTATTCTTCATCAGGATCCGGATAATCACCCATTTTTTCAGTAAATGATATTGCAAAGCTCTCAAAACACTTTTTCTTACTATAAAATCTCAGACCAAATATTATTTGGTCTGAGTATAAAATGTACAATTCTTAGTGATATTTTATTGAATGTTAACAATTTTTAGTAAACATAACCTATAAACACATAAACAAAGCTGACTGACAGGTGACAGAAAACATTTTTTTTTTAATATTTGTTCCGTGAAGGAAACAGGCTAAGGTCAGAGACCATACTGCCTAGTCATTAGTATTTTATTTCATTTTTTCCCTAGATGATAATGAGTATTTTATTTCATTTTTTCCCTAGATGATAATGAGTGGTGATTAAGATGATGAATGATATATGATATTCCCCCAAACCCCTCGAGTCCTCAGTAAAGATGTGGAACTTTACTGAGATCTCACGCGGACTTCATGAGAGAATTTGAAAAGTGATGTTGCACAGTTGACAGACAGACAGAGACAGCTATTAATAGCTATCTACATAAGACTATAGGGATGCGAAAAATAGTTCAATTATGGAAATCAATTTAAAATTGAAATACCTAAATTTGAGTAAACAGATTGTATTGTCATTTTCATAAATATTTATTACCTGATGTCGGACATCGATCTTACAAAAAAATTAAAGTTTTAGTCCAGAACATGGCCGTGCAAGGGCATTGCAACAGTAAAAAAATATTATGAATTTTATTCGATTCACATTATATTATTAGGTATGTCGAAAAAACAATTTAGAAATATCTTCCAATATCACTGCCATTTTTAAATTCATGTCAAAATATTTTGAGCAGTTTATATCGTCATCAATAAAATACTTAACGAACAATTATTGTTCGTTAAAGTAATCTAACCTGAGTCAACGGCTTGATTTCTACGAACTCATTGTTAAAAAAAACTGTTTTATCCAAGCACAGGGGCCCAAGTCTACTAATTTACGAATGGCATAATTGAATCGCAATCGCAAAAATTCTCTTACTCATTTAAGAATACCAAATGTGTCAAAGAATTACAATGCGATCCAATTGCGATTCAATTATGCCATTCGTAAATTAGCAGACTTGGGCCCCTGTTTTGTTTACACTGATTTTTCTATTTCGACTATTTTTATTTTGATGTTGATTTAATTTGTATAAGTTTACGGACTGTCATTATTATCTCTGTTAATTATTTTATTAAATTAAGGTTGAGAAAGCTGTATCGTTTAATATAATTAAGAGTTTAATTTGATGTTTAAAAAAGGGAAACAATTAATTAATTTTGTAAAATCAAATATTAACCACAAACAAATGATTTCCACGCCACGTAGTAATCATATTTAAAGTTATCACTTTTTTATGTTGAATGTCACACCCCTATAACTGTCAAGCAATGATTTTTTTTTCTTCCTTTTAGATACGACAAAGGAATCACAATAATACAGTCTCATATTTCGAATCATGTTTTACATATGTAAGTTAATTTGATTTTACTTCTCCATTAGGTACCTAGTCCATAATTTTTATAACTTAGATGAAAGGAAAAACTAATACCTACTGAACAATTGTTTTCTTTAAGCGATTTAATATAGATACCTAAGGTTACAAGTTAAACACAATGAATGCTCTAAGAACACAATAGGTACCGTAAAACGGGGTAAATTGGTCCAATTTTTACTTTCAACTGGAATTTACCCTTTCTTCCGGAACGGTTAGAGTATCTCCTAGTATACTTATGTATGTATGATAAGCTCTTTTAAGTCTTAGATGTCTTTAAAATTCCAATATATTGTTATATTTTAAGAAATTTAACAAAAACCCTCTTGGATCCCAATTTACCCCTAACAGGGATAATAGGTTCGTGAGTGAGGTAAATCGGAATTTTAGCTAGGGTTGTCACTATTTAAATAGGTATCCAAACATTAACTTCCTACTTAACATAAGATTTTATATATATTTTTTATATTTTATTAAGAATTATATTTTAATAACTTCATAACTATAACTATATTTTAAAATATAGCATTTAAAATAATAAGTCTTAAATCAGTCTATTCATAATAATAATTGGTCTCCTCTTTGGATTAAACTTAATGTAAATAAACTGTTAAAATGGGTATTAAATACTCAATCAAAATACTAATTTCGTATAGGTAACAAAAACTTTAAAAAATATTCTTCGACGACCACCGTGGTCCAGTGGTTAGCACGCTGGTTCTCTGAGGTCCCGGGTTCAATTCCCGGTCGGGTCAATTTAGAGAAAAACTGTTTTTCTAAATGTATTTCAGGTCTGGATGTTTTTCTACGTTTTTGTATGTTTATCCATTTTCTTACCATATGAACGAGTTTCAAAAGAATTCTCATCTTGGTCTCTAGATAATTGGTGTGAGCGTACACAAATTTTGTTTGTATATTCGTATATTCTTCTTTAAAATCTTAACTTAATAAAACGAGAGTTAGTACCTAGTTAGTTTAGTTTCAGATTGGTGTTCGAAATAAATGTAAGTAGAATAAAAAAAAATCTAATTTTATTGCTTAGTTATATTTGATGATCCAATAAACATAATAAAATAAAAAAAAGATGTAAATAACATTGCAATGTACCTTTAATAATATTGAGCCAACTATTAAAGAAAATATTTTGGAGTTTATAAAGAAGTGTAAATAATAACATTATTTTTAGTATTCCGAAAAGAAATTTTCGTAAGTAGGAAAAAGTACTTAAATTCATTATTTTATCTAAGTACTTATAGGGTTTTGGCAACCCTATTAGGGAATTCCAATTTACCTCATACTGAAACCAAATAACCCCCATGTTGTTCCAATTATACCTGTTCATGTGCCAATTTTCCCTCTTCGCGTTCCTTTTATCACCAAAATAACTTAAAAAAGTATTGTTCGACTCAAACGAGGATTTCTAATGAAATATCGTATATATTTACTTACCTTCACGTTTCTTCAAACCACTAACTACTATTATTATCAAAATTAATCTTTTCCAACACTTTCCCTCACTCTAAATAGTCAAAAACCTAAAGTGAAAAAGCATAATATTCACATGTGAGGACTACTACTTCTATTTCAACGAATTTTTTTAGTGAAACGCGATTGGCTGGCACAAATTCTCAGTGTAACCAGCAGTAAAAAATATAAGCTATTCGAAATACAAGAAAGTGTGGATCTGCCTTATTTAATACCAACGCTACAGAACGGTTTAAAAAAGTAGATTTTTATTCCAATTTACCCCGCCATTCCTATTTTCCCCGTTTTACGGTACCATAAACCTGTTCGGTGAAAATAAAATACCTACATTCTGATAAGTAGGTACGTGAATGACATACATACCTACATAAAATATGTTCACGACTATTATCCCCGAAGGGTTAGTAAGTAACCAAGCAACGAGGACCGCAAAAGCAATCCACTGCCTCCACAGTCGAATCCACGTTTCACCAATTGACAAATGCACATGTGCTCAGCGTGACAGCCGGTGAGAGTTCATCGCCGCTCTATGCTGTTGGATGAGGTATATGATAAGCAGTCTTTCGTCCATTAGTCGTTTTTTATTACGACACCCAATTTTGCTGCGTGTGCTGTGCTGGTAGCGACTCATTCATAGAATTCTTCACTTCCGTCCTATCTCTTCCCCCATCTCTCACGTGAATGGCCAAGTTAAAAAACAATGAAATCAATAAAAAAGATCAAATCAAATCAAATAATTTATTTGCTCAAATATTGTGTACAGTCAAGATGTTACATTCATTAAATAATAGATCTACAATATTTTTACCTTATTAACGTAGGTGTGCAAATATTTATATTATAAATGTCGACTCTAAATTCTGGTTTTTATTAATCATGCATAAGTCAGATCTTCTAATTCAATTAATCGTTATACATGTCAATATGGTATTAAGAAAAAAAAATTACATGTCAATACAGGATTAAGTTAATAATAAAAGAAAATAATTATTAAATCATAATAATTAAAATAATACAAAAATATTTAATGTCAACTTAATAAATTTATCATAATTAAAAATAGTTTAGATAATATTAAAAATTAAAGCATAAATAAAAATATCACATTACAATTTGTCATTTAGAAATTCATTAATCGAATAATATCCGCGTTCCAGCAGCCAACGACATAGGGAATTTTTAAAAGAGTTTTTGTCAGATGAGCGATTTCTAACATCAGCTGGCAACTTATTGTATATCTTAACTGCCATACAAAATACATTTTTATTAAAAAGCGTTAGATTGCTTTTAGGTAAGCATAATTTATTTTTTCTGGAATCACGAGCATTTGGATTCCTTTGACTGTGTGTGACGAAGTAGTCGGGATATCGTTTTACGAAAGATTTATAATTTAACCTTGTTCTTTCTTGTTCCTTTACTGGTTTATGTTTTTTTAAACATGTTTTTAATTTTGTACTTTGCGTGTTAGCTGACGATATACGATGCTAAACCACGAACTGGTTGGCACGCCTGCTCTTGCAAGTGCACATTGAGCCACTAATGGCGGCCACTAGACGCGACCACAAGCGGCGGACGCGTTTTTTCATACATTTTGTATGGCATCGGCGCAAGCCGAGCATTTGAGTGGCCGCGTTCGAGCCACAAGCTGCGCGAGTCGCCCGCGCTCGCTAATAGTGGCCGCGTTTTGTCGCTCGCATGACGCATCGCGCGCACACTCGGCAACGGGCGGGAATTCAGCCATTAGTAGTGGCTAAGTGTCGGCGAGTGGCCGCCACTAAGCCACTAAGCGGCTGCGAATGGTGGCCGCGTCTAGTGGTTTGATTAAGCCACTAGTGGTCGCGTTTAGGGGCCGCGGCTAGTGGGGTAGTGTACGCCCGTCCTAATACCTACTCTACATAAATGGGGGTTAAAGTCACACGCATCGCGTCCGTGGGTTTACCCTTGAAACCCTACACGTGACCCCTTGGTGGGGCAAAATGAATGTACACTGTCACTGAACACTGGCTGCATGGAAGAGCTACGCTGCGTTGCAGTACGAATTGGACCGGCTCGCCCGGCGGGCGCGGCGTAATACCACCCTCTCACTAATATCCGGCGTGAAATAATGGCACATCTCTGAGGTACCGGGTTCAACCCTGGGGTCAATTTAGAGAAAACTGTTTTTCTGAATTGATTTCGGGTCTGGGTGTTTTTCTATGTTTATATATGTATATTTATTTATTACTTATCTAGTTTGATCATAATAACAAGTTTCAATAAAAGCATATGTATCTTTGGCTCGATAATTGGTGTAAGCGTACCTAAAACAAATTAAAAAAAATATGGCAGCTAGCACTCGGTTGTGATTCGTCCGGTGAATGAAAGTACAGGAGGCCCATCTCTCCTCTTTCCCGCCCTACTTACAATTCCAACTTCTTCCTCGAAGGTCCGAATATTCCTTTCTCAAAGGCCGGCAAAGCATTTGCGACTCCTCTGCAAAACCAGAGGTGTGTGGGTGGGTGTGTCTTAGTCCGGCAGTGATCTCATCAGGTGACCCGATTGCTCGTTGCTTTGTCCCTATCTACCGACCTCAATAGATAGGGTATCGCAACTGGAACTACGGGTCCGGTTGTGTTTTCAGAGGTACTACGGGGTTCCGGTTCTAGCCCCCCGCTGGTCGTGCCTTTAACCAGGCGCCTCCGGCGGGATCCGGACATGGGTTGGACTCGTAGTGGCGTGTGGTTAGCTGTAGAGCTTGGGAATGTTCGTTTGTCCTGGTATTGTGTGCCAGGACTTCCAAACTCGTGCACAGCGAGCGGGGCCTAGTAGCGGTCTCTGAGGGGCCAGAAGCGAAAAGTCCTGCGGGGAACGTGAGTTTCCCTTATAGTTGGCAGCTTTGTCCGGTGGTTTTCATTGGACAGTGGTGTTGACATCTCCGGTACTAGTCTGGAGAACTAGTAGAGGCGGCCTCCTAGATGCCGTAGCCTCCACTGAGAAAAATGGGGCACTATAAACTATTGTGCATGCACATCTTTTTGACCAATCGTGCAAGCACGTTAAGTTACACTGCCGACGATGCACATAAAATTATGGTTCCACCGTAATTTAGTGACGTCACAACCTTATTTGCAGCTCGCACTATAAAATATAGTGCAAGATATCATAACGTTTAGCCCTAAGAAAGAAAAAATATAGTGCACTGCTCCTAAATACCTAGTTGACGGCATTTTATATTATAATGCATTGCGATTACTTATAGTTCCGTATCATTATACTATTATGTGCGTTTGCACTTTACTTATTGGTGCCTACCAAGTCATGCACTATAATATATCGTGCCTGCCCATGATATTATACGATTGCTGGAAGCATGTCTTTACATGCGAGTGCACTAACTATTATAGTGCTTCTTTACATTGGCATGATCTTTTTATGTGCTCGAGCATTTTTGTCGCACTATTTAATATCGTGATGGGATGGCTATTTTTCAGGATTAGCACTAAATCTACACAGGGTGTTTCCCGACGATGAAATAATATATTCAAATTAGTGTTCGGAGAGGTACCCTGAGTCAGGCAAGATTGATAGGTCATACGAAAAATTCGGTTGTTTTTTTGACTTCACATACAAACTAGCGCCTCGTTGGAACTGATAAACGATTTGTATAGGGAGTCGAATAAAATAATCCGTTTTATTTGTTTGACCTATCAATCCTTTGTGATTCAGGATACCTTTCCGAACACTAATTTAAAAATATGATTTCATCGTCGGGAAACACCCTGTATAAATTTAGTGCTAATCCTAAAAAATATCCACTTAGGTACATCACGATACATATAATAAGTACAGAAAAAATGTGCTGAAATTCACGATGCCTATTGTAATAATCACACACAAAATGTAAGGTATGTAAGTAATTTAAAAAAAGGTTTAAAATTATACAAACATTTATTATCCATAAAAATTAGAACTTATCCAAAAAATAGTTGGTAACATTGATTAAAATAATCTTTATTATTATTAGAAAACGAAGGTTTAAAATTATACAAACATTTATTTTCCCTAAAAATTAGATCTTATCCAAAAAATTGTTAGTAACATAGATTTAAATAATATTTATTATTATTAGAAAACCATCAAATAATCTATAAAAAAGGCGCTTAAAGAGTTTACATTGGTATATATAATAAATTAATTTAAATACACTTGGCAAACTTACAACTATACATATTCAAATAGAAACAGTCCTAAATACTAAAAGCCAATTAAAGGTTTCCACATCTGCTCTAAACACACAAAAATACACATTTACAAATACACAAATTCCAAGTTTAAGAGGAAACACTACGTGGAAGTGGCATGCAAAATTCTCATACAAAACACAGAAAAAACGACGTTTCGTTTTTATTACTTTTTCAGCATCGGTTAAAGAAAAAGATTTTCTAAGTCTGTATGTTTGATTTTTTTGCATTAAGTCATTTATTTAATAACCAGAAGCCTTCAAAATTTAGCTAAATTACTCCGTTTTAAGGCGTCTTCAGAAATATTAAGTGGCTATTTAAAAAAAAAAATCAAACATACAGACAAAGAAAATCTCTTTCTTTAAGCGATTCTAAAAAGTAATAAAAATTGGTCAAGTTCTGAAGGAGGAAACAGAGGACTACGAAACGTCATTTTTCTGTGTTTTGTATGAGAATTTTGCATGTCACTTCGACGTAGTGTTTCCTTTTAAGAAGCCTATGAAGCTGTTATAAACAACTCCATTATGTAAGTGGTACGCATTAATATAAAAAGACAACAACAGTGACAAGAACAGTGGTATGCAGTTAAATAATAAATAGACAACATTAGCACTTCAAACCTTAGATTAAAACAGAATCGGTCGTACGTACTCGTCTGTTGCGAAGCGACCGAGACGTCAACGCGCTACTCGCTGACTCCCTCGCGCTGACGTTGAAACTTACCGCTATGTCTCGCTCGCTTGATTTACACTTTATAGGTGTGCTTGTGTGAGTGTTTGCTTATGTTAGTTGAGTATAGGACTATATTTTCAATGACTACAAGTAGGAGCATGCCGTATCTTCCATTTTTGTTTTAATCTAAGCTTCAAACTCATAAATTACTCGGCAGGTTTTCGTGACGATTCAGTAAAAATTAACAAATATATTAATCAAAAATATCTCTAAAACCTGCCGAGTATAATTTATGAGTTTCATGTGCTAATGTTTTGCTCCTTTTTTATTTTGTTTTTATTTAGTTCGACCTCATAAGCCTGATAATGCTCATTGAATTCAATAGTATCAAATAACCGACAAATAAAAGTAAACAATATTTGAGGGAGTTACAACTATTGCTTCAATGGCTGCAAAAATGGGAAACTCATGATTTGGTTCATCGAAATCCACAAATACAATGCTGTAGGGTTTCCACTCCACACCTGCTATTTTTATGGATGCAACAAAAGTTATAGGACCCCCCAGGTTAAAACGATCAAAAGAAATGCTCAGCCGAACTTTCTTGCCAAACTGAACGGCATCAGGGATAACCTGATTAAAAAGTAAGTTGTTTAATTTAAGTTGATGTTTGATTGCTACAGTTTTAGTAATATTAACACGTGTAGACGTTGATCGAGCCACTATTTTTGAAGATTTATGCTTTGCTTCAAAACGCATTGCCCAAATGTTTCGTATTGGGCAGAATTTACGTAACATGGCAGCGTAATGAGTAAGAAAATGAAATTTAGGCTTTAGTAGTTAAATTCAGAGACTAAGTAATTCAATTTTTTGGTTGTAAAGTCATAAATTCTACAAGCTAACAAAATGTCCAAAATCTTACGTAATAAAATAAACAAATCCAAGTTCTCTTCGCCAGTGGGAATATATCGACCAACGATTAGTCCAAAGTACCTTACCAGAACTATCATTTCGGAAGCTGAGCATCTTAGCCGGACTCTAGCCCCTTCAAACACTAAACAATTGCTAGGTTTTGAACTTGAATTGGGGCCGTAATTGAACGATATCATGGCTTCTTTCAGTATAATAGCCTGTAATATACCATTGCTTACATAAAGGTTTATTATGTAAGTCATAACATAGCGACAAACACCTTCCAAGAAATCGTGCATGGCGTCTACTGCTACATTTTCAATCTACCTTGACAAATTTATCTTGACATCGTCATCATCTGAAAGAAAAATTAATTCAATGAAAACATTGTTTTCCGAATAAATTATCAGAATAAATTGGTAAGTGGAGCTGCCGTCGATAGTACTTATTATGGTGGTAAAAATATTTTACAGATATTGTTAATTTGACTTTGGTTTTTAAACTCCAAAATACTCAGACATCTAAAAGTTAAATAGTACTCAAGTGACATGCTGTCACTGTTCCAAAAATATAATATAGTATTCAGCAGTTTTATGAGAAACTCACCACTTAACATGCACTGCTTCGTAATCGTTTTGATGGTAGCAACAACAAATTTGTCTTTCAGGCTTTTAATCTTGTTTTGCCAGTAGCTAATAATTTTAGGGTACCAATTCTTTGCACGTAGCAAGCCTGTTAGCTGCGGCTGGGTAAAGAGCTTCGAAATCTTTAATGAGGAGTCTCCAGCCTTCAGATCCCTTCAGGACAGGATATGTGATAATTATTCTTAAATCTTGCCCGTTTCGTGGTAACATGTATACAGACGAGCTCTAACTGTCTCTGACCACAGTTCATCAATTGTCGGCCAGGGTACGCTCACGATGTCTTCCTTCAGCTAGTCTATAGCGCTTTTTACCAAATAAACTTCACCTGAAACAAAATTAATAATGAATACAATAATAAAGACGTTTTGCCACAACCGACCATTGCATTCTACTTGACAGTTAAACGTAATAAATCACTAAGTATATACTAACTAAGTGTATATAAACGCAATAGTTTCAGTGGTCATGCTAGGAGGCTGGAGATAAATGGAGAAATGATTACTGCAGCGCCCCCTCGCAGCTAAACACCATAACACATATCTAAGAACCAACGCTGATAACCTAGAAACCCGTTGCAGAAAACCGCATCGAAATCAGTTTAGTAGTTTTTGAGAACTTTTCAAGTGCCGACTTATCTGGTTGCTGCAGCGCCCTTTGGTGGTCTACCACCATGAAACATGTCTAAGCTGCTCTGAAATAATACCTTTTGAATGCAAAAAACCGCATCGAAATCGGCCTAGTAGCTTCCGAGGAAAATGCTAACAGACATCCATACAAACAAACAACCTCTAACCCCAAACGCATATAATATACCGCCTCCGTTCCGTTCCGTCCGTCGGTAAAATAATAGGTACTTATTGCTATCGCGATAGAATCGCTATGAGAATACCAAATAATGTTTTTTTTAATCCAAATGTTAAACAAAAGTACGTTTACTTATCTACCTAAATTATTAGTTGAAATGAAACACTTTTATAATAGTAATAGTAAAAAACTATGTAAATAGTAAATTAAACGCGAGTTAATCCGTAAAAAAGTGTTTCATTTCTATGTATAGTGCTCGGTTAAACCTCAGAAAACAATAAATTATTATTATGATAAATATTTTAAATTACACATTTTATAACGCCGCTAATTATATAGTTTAATAGATTTAAAATTCATGTTTTTTCCATTTAAAACTTTAGCACGTAGGTACTTATTCTATTTTTTTCAACACTATAACCACGCACGTGTCTGACGAAACGAAAAAACAGGAAACTAGGTACTTACTGGCAAAGTGTTCGATGATTTCTTCATCAAAGCCCCATTTTCTAAGAAGTTCTCCCATGGGATCCATTACAGGTTTACTAAAAGCACAGCACGATACGCAAAAAAGCACACGCACGCTCGAGAGGTCACAATGATGAATGAGAGAGATGTCACATTGCGTCTACATCACCGTTCCCGGACCCCCCGCGTTTGATGCATGCACGTAATTTTTAAGTGCATACGCACCATATATTTTAAAACTTACATAATACTTTTATGTGTTGAGCAATATTTTTTTCAACCTGGCACGATTTTTTATCGTGCAATAGTATGAATGCGCACTGAATTTTAATGGTATGCATGCACGTAATCTTTATGTGCATACGCACTATATATTTTAAAACTGCTTTAATACTTTTTTGTGTTGAGCAATATTTTTTTCAACCTGGCACGATTCTTTAACGTGCAATAATATGTATGCGCACTGAATTTTAATGTTCCTCGGGATTGTTATACTTATTGTGCAAATAATCGAGAATGGCACTATAAAATTTGCTGCATAGTTTGAAATATATACATGCATTGCATCAAATGTAATGATGCAATTCTTTGAACCATAACTTTCTACGCAAAATAGATCACTATATATTATGATGATATCCACAATTGTACGATAAAAGATAGGACATGTGTACTTTATATTTTGGTGAGGTTTCTTGCACAATAAAGTTTAATGCCCAGCAGAATAATTATACATTCGTGTCACTATTTAAAGTGTTGCGCACTGTTTTATTAGTGGTAAGCAGCATTTTAGAATGTTTGCATAATATTTTACTTCGTCGACTTCAATCCATTTTTCTCAGTGTCCGGTCCAGCCAGCCGCGTAGGACGTGGGAACTGGCTAGGCGCCCGGATGGGTTCCGAGAAGTGAGTGTGCTTACTACTCCGCTACCAAGGTGGACACTTGGGAGTCGACTTTAGAGTCGTCGACCCTAGCAGTGGCAACTGCGAGTTGTGCCCTTCGTGCAACGAGAAGTGAGCGAGCTTGACAGCTCCGGTTACCTATCTGGACAATAGGCAGTGAACTACACGTGTTCACGGGGATACTCTCCTGAGACACTAGTCTTATGAGTACCGAATGAAGAGCGCGCTGCGGCGGGCACTAATTTGGCGTCAAGACCTAACGTTGGTGGTCTCCTGCGAGAGTGTTCTACTGGCGCAGGGACGTATGGCACTTCTTGTATAACCTAACGGTTGGTCTCGAGGTGCCAGTACAAATAAACTTAGTGAAATAAGGAGAGGGGATGCTCGTTGCTTTCTTTTCGTACATATAGTTACCTATAAAAAATACGTAAGTAGGTACCTACATTATTTTTCCCGTTTCCCTTTTCTCGCAGGGGTAGGGTAATACTTTATTTATTCATTTTATCAGTCTGATAATATTTTATTTATTTTTAGACGCAAACGCTCGCTTGCTTATGATTGGAACAAAACTAGGGTCTAGGGTAATTTTGTTTACTGTTTTATGTAGACGATAAAATGAAAACGTGGATGCCGCCGTCACCGGATGATTGATACTTCGTCTTCATTTGTAGGTAGGTACTTTGGAATACTCGTTAAGCCATTGGTCCCGTTTGTTGCCGCTAGATGGCAGTAGTTAAAATTATAATTGTAGAAATTATGTAAATCTGATTGCTGTACCTACGCAAACGGCACGCGGCAGCCTGTAGCTGTGATGCTGCCTCTGCCTGCCGTTCTTCGTCAACTCCTGTGAGTAATGACATTTTCCTGGCACTTCTATTTAAATGTGGTTTTATGATAGAAATTGTCCTTCGTCGTTGTCTATGATAACTAATTCATTTTCCAATAATCTGATGCTATTATAAATCAAAAGCGATAAGGAATACACTTTTTCTGTGTTTCTTCGCGTCACATCTTTTCTTCTATTCTTCTCAGTACGACTTCCGCAGTGTAGATACTACTCGTAGTACAGCACTACTCTGATTATGTATGATCAGATCATAGATGGCGTAACGCCATATCAAGAAACGGATATGTAGACCAATTAACTTATTATAACTTTGAACGATTATACTGTTAGAAAAACTTAACGTATGGTGAAAGAATGCTACCACCCCCTCTCATTCTTAGGTGTCGCAAAAGGTGACTGACGGACTAAAGACTGCACATACATCCAACAGCATAGCGCGGCGATGGGCTGACCTCCTGTCACGCTAAGCACATGTGCAGTCGCTATTTGGTGAAACGTGGACTATGGCAGAGGACTGCCTTTGCGGTCCTCATTGCCTAGTCTCTGACTAACTATTCGGGGATAATAGTCGTGATGGTAAAATCGTGATTGTAAAGTCGTATATAAAAACTTAGAACAATAATAACAAAAGCGGCTCATGTTTCATGTTCTTAGTTTTTCTAACGTAGGTCGTCTACTTGTTACAGTTTAACAAAACCGTAGTCAATCGTAGCACCGTAGCACTCCTTAGTAATGTTTGTAGCGCTCTCGTTGTCGTAGCGTCGTTGCTACATTCTGCGAATTGTAGCAGGATTTGTTAGTACAGTGTAGCAAGACTTTATACTTAGCATATTGTGACCTTAAAATTTAGTTAAAAATCATCAAAAACACATTTATTTATGTCAGAAGTCACGACTCATCATCGCAGACCAAGAAACTTATAAGTTCCTTTAGGTCCATGGTCCTTTGTTTCACCCATTTCAATATTGAGATGATCCACACTCAGCATGATGTCTGGCTACCAAATATTATACAATATTTACTATTGAAATAGAAATTAAATGAAAGCTTTTCCGACTATGTGGTATACTAAAGTCATAACAAAAAATAATATACCTACCATTATTTCTTCAAACTTTAACAAAAACACAGGATGAAAAAAAATGAAACTACAAATTGTATATATACGAAAGTTTTTTTTAATAATTGGGTATATTTACAATAGTTTAATTAACAAACGTGAGTTACATGAATAATGTTAGAAGTGGTAACTGACTATACGCGTCTTTAGAATTATTGTGGCTCTAATTAGTATCAAGGCATTTGCCCTCTAATATCTCTCTTTAGTAGGTTTTTAAACCACAGTTATGAATTTTCTTGCGCCTATTCTTCTCCACATCTAAAAGACGTCCCGAGTGGGTAGTAGCCAAAACCAATATTTCCCAAGTACTTAGATAAGTACTTTAAAAAAACTTTATTGAAATAAAGAATTTTTGAGTCGAAGAATCGCCAAAATGTGGTCGACCGGGAAGCTCCTTGATTGTACCTCGCTTTAATAATTCTAAATTCGCTCATATCCAGTGCCTTCAGTACGCACATTCACACTCAATATCAAATACACTATAATAATACCAGAGATCATCGGATTGAACTTAGCTGACTTAAAGTTAATTACTGGAATGTAAGCCTGACTAATAACTGCGCAACCTTAAATAGTAATAACAGAAATAAATTAACGAAAACAACAATTTTAACTTAACGTTGTAATACAAAATAAATTAGCAACCCACGTTGAACGCATTGAAGTTTTTGTTAAGTGTCAGATAGTGTATCCAGAACTTTTGTAACTAGCTGTAGGTACACAATTTGTGTACATAAGTCGTGACAAAAATTTTGAAAAACACTGAGTTCGCGGGACAAAATTGAAACTTCTTTGTTGCTGATATTATCTAAAGACAAATCAATGTTAACCAACGGACATTTGAATAGTCGTTATTATGTAATTTGACAGTTTTTTAAAACTACAAGATAGAAATAGTGAAGACGGCATCATAACGATTGTATTCTAAAATGAATTTCATTATATATAATCGTAAGGATATTGTTGCCTTAAGTCTTACTTAACCATTTTAATACGTCTTAGCTTACAACGATTCATTGAGATAAAATAAATGAGATTAACCACTGCCCTCAGAGATTCTCGGTAGCATTAACAACCACTTAATACTCATAATTTTTATTTCCAAATAGTTCTTACGTGTAAGCACTACGTTTTGGACGTCAATGATTTTCACCTTTTTACAATAAAAGTCATAAGTGCTAAGGGGTCATTACCGCTAATTAACGTCTCCGAGAGTGGCAGTAAGTACAGTCAGCAACAGAAGTGTACACACTTAACCGTTCGTGGTTCTTAAAACTAAAGACATGTTAATACATAGCTTTCAAAAGTGCGTATCTGTTTTAGTTGCTGACCGTACAACACGAAATGTGTACCACAAACACAAAGCTAATCCAATGAACATCACAGACAACTACTTTTTTATATCTAACCTTTAATAACACGGAACATTAGTGAGATTCCATCGAAATCATTGGATAATTACATTCATCCATGTAATGGTACATAATGTAACGCCTCTAAACACTGACTACGGCACTCGGTGCGAAACAGAACCTCGAAGAGTTATTTTAGCATTATAAAATAGGACCTAGGTCAGACAATGAGAGACCCAACGCATCTGTATACCTGTTTACATGTTTCAGAATACAATAAATAATTAATGCAAAGCTTCTTTCGTTTCCAATTTAAGCCCACCAGTCTTTATTTTAACATATCGTATAATCTTCACCGTCATAAAAAAATAATTTATTAATATCAAAAAAGTCACAAGCCTATGTTACGACGGGCAGTAATCCGCTTCATAGGACTAACTATGAAAACAGTAATAAATACGTTTTTATAATTTAAACGCTTTTGAAACAGCGCTCGTATTCCAAGGAAGTTTAAAAGTACCTACACAGATTAAAACCAATATAAACTTAGAAATCGACGGGGGCCTATTCTCACGCACTGAGATATTCCTTAATATATTTTATTCTATAATAAATAATAAAATTAATAAATTTTATCTTTAATTTCCCTTACCGCCACACCAAACTTTTTAAGTCTCACCGACTGGCATTCCATCCAAACATCATCGCATTGGGCCCGAGCAAGACCGAGTGCCGCCTCTTCATTTCTCTAAACTATACTAAAGACTTAGGAGATAACATTTTATTCGACATCACTGTACAAAACGCTTAATTCATTCGCAAAAATTTGACCTATTCAGTTTTTTAATTTTAATAAATCATCGCGTCCTCAAACTGTCCGAGCTTTAAGCCGGCATTATTACGTACAAGTCCAATGAAGGGTTAACCGGTGACGGTGACTTAGCTAAATACGTTATTGCACCCTCCCGCCTACCAGACGATTCGCTAATATCATTATCAACTAACTATATGGCAATACAATCATTCACTACTTCACGAGACTTACCTAACTATGCTCTGCTCTATTGGACTATGTTGCAGCTTGTGCAGCCACCTTCGGTCACACATAAAAACTAAATTCCATACTACGGTCTCAAAACGTTCGCACGAAGGGCGCTTTCAATTTAGCAGGACGTTGGGCACCGGGATGTATCATGTTATATTTGCTGTCCCTTGATTTACATATAGAGTCTACACTATTGAGATACACGCACGTCCGTTTATCGTACGTAGGCCAGAATGCCCTGGTTGTTTACTAGTAAATAGTCTAGTAGTAAAGTACTAGTAAATAGTTTCAAGTGTAACTTGAACCATGTTGGTCATGCTCTAAACGCTTATTGAAAGCAGCCAAAAGGAGTATTTAACGAGATGTATAAGTACTCCTTTCGTATGGTAGAGTGCGAGCAAAGTGTCAAGTGAACATGATGAAGTGCTCCTTCATAAATTGCTATTCTGCTAAAAAAAAAAGCGTCAAATGTATACAGGGTTAAATTTGGAACCCCCGCCAAATTTTTTTAAGTGGTCCTATAGCAGCAGTCAACCAAATAATTAGATAAAAAAACATTTTTTTTACATTTTTGTCTAAAATTATTGTCACCTAGCGCGCGGCCTATCGTGGTTATCAAAATGCGCGTGACCGCTATTATACACCCCTTGCACCAATGACAGCGCGCCGTCGCGAGGGTATAAGCGCACGCACATAGAACTTATACTAATATTATAAAAGCAAAAGTTTGTAAGTAAGGATGGATGTTTGTTACTCTTTCACGTAAAATCTACTGAATGGATTTGCACGAAATTCGGCATACAGATAGTTTATAACCTGGATTGTGTTGTGTGTAGGATACTTTTTATCCCGATATTCCCACGGTAACGGGAACCACGCAGGTGAAACCGCGAGCGAAAAAAAAAACATTATTTTTATGTCAACAATTTTTTTATAAGTACTTCTTTTACCCCTTATTTACTTTTGGCGGGGGTTAAAAATTAATCCTGTAAGTGTAAACTCCACTGTTCTATATGAGATCGTGTATCTGGTTTTCTATATGTGATCAAATACCGCAACACGCCGCAACATATCTTTTACCAGACAATTCCTACTTATACAACAGACAGTGCAAATCGAGTAGGTAACAGATTCTACTAATGACAGCAGTTCGTTTGGGGATTTTTTATTTTTATTTTAACCACTCCATTCTAAGCCGTGGAAAGTTTACAGTAATGCTATAATTTACAATAGACTGCATATACATCCAACAGCAAAGAGCGGCGATGATCTCACCACATATCACACTGCGCACATGCATGCACTTGTTATTTGTTGAAATGTAGACTATGGCAGTGGACTGCTTCTGCGGTCCATATGCCTAGTCTCTGACTTACCCTTCGGGGATAATAGTCATGTCTACATAGATACCTATGTTAGTATCTCGGCTCAATACTGACACGCCGCGTTATCATCCCTTACGAACTGACCCATCGAACAACGGCGAGAGGTAGCCATTAAGTGCCTTACATACAAACACTATTTAAGCATTATTTAGTTGAACATTGTTTTAAAACTCTTGCTCAAAATTCCAAATGACGTTTGTGTCATTTCCTTGCATAGTACCAGAAACGCAAGTTCCCGTGCACGCCTTTGACCACGTTTTCAACAGCGTGACGTTGACAAAACAATGTTTAACTTGGAGCTCAGCTGTCGTAATACCTACCAGACGCAATATTAATTCAATTGTTATCACGTGACAGTGACAGACATGAGGATAAACTTCAATAGTGTTTACAAGTCCGGCCGTATGTCTTCACTAACCTAATTGTTAATAACATGATTATTATTATAATACCATGGATCCACTAATAATAGCCCGTCGACTATCAAAGAGACATATATTAATATCAGTTATCAGCGTTAGAGAGTCTTTTGGCATGATTGAATGCTTTATGTGAAATGAGTTTGAACTGTTTGTATGGCTTTCTGTGTGGCCCTTCGTAGTTAGTTCACTAAATACTAAAACCATGTGTGTGTTCTGAGATCCTTGAAAATTCAAACTGCTTCACATTATCACTACATTTAATTTAAATGGCTGAATATCAATATCATTTATCGATCTAGAAAGGCCGCAATGGGCAGTTCAATTGCAAAATTTTGCATTTTCTTAAAATTTATTCTAATAATTCTGTTATTCGACACATTTTGTGCTTTGTTTTAATCAGCTCCGTATAAATTTGTCAGACAGCTAATCAAAAACTTTGATCTACTTTTTGGCAAATTAACACAAAGGTTCTTTAAAAAAATACGATTTGTAAGTACACGAAATCGTAATTGCGAATTATAAACAAGAAACAATTTGATTATTGACATTAGAAATTTAAACAATTAGAATCGTCCAAAGTGGCCTTTTCCGATCAGTGGTTTTATGAATGAACTCCTCGTCCTATCTCTCTCTATCTAATAAATACGAATGCAGCTGTGTCAGTCGCAGATTTGTGTCGCGTCGCGTCCCCCTGGATCTCTCTTACTCAAGTATTATAATACCATGTGACTGCGAGCGAGTCCTTGGTCAAACATCGTTGTGGTCCTTTAGTCATTATGTTGTTAATGGCCATTGAGCAAATTGAATTTATGTTGACCATTATCGAATTAATGATACAGCATGATAAGCAGGTAAGTAGAGATTTTTCTTTAATTTTTCGAATATTCTATTATAAGCTCTCAACTGCCGTAAAGCCAGACACAATAGTAATCCAATTGTTAGTAGGTTTTCTCACAGACGAGAGAATAAAGAATGAGGCAAATTTACTCTTTCAAAATAGGTAGGTACCTACCTCTAAATATCAACTAGCTAGACCATTACGTTCAAATTGTTTACTTCAATTAAACATGGTGCTATTAAATTCTTTACACATTTATCATTTTACAGTTAACTGGACGATAGATCGCACTTTCTTTCTTTTTTATAACACAGTTTTATTTTCAAATTTTGTTTAGCAGTCGTTTACCGTTTCACACCCCTCTTCCGCAAAGAGAGCGGAAGGCATAACGCATCAAACCTCATTTCTACACCTACTTATTGCCGTATATTCTAATTTCAAATAGACGATGATTGGCCAAGAGCTTCAGTCATGTAAAGCCGACATCAGACCCGGCTGGGTCGGTCGGTGAGCGCGAGCCGCAAGACCGCGACCTCCGTGTGTCAGGCAGCAGACAGCGCATGCGGGGGTGCGGGCGCGGGGTGCGCCGGCGCGGGAGGGGGGGACTCCACCCCGCACGCCTTCAGCTCCGTGAACACTTCCGTGAAGAAACCAGGCTCGGAATTAATCCTCAGCATGTTGAAGGACAACCTATCGACGATGAGGAGACAGCGGTCCCAGAACTTGTCTTTAGAGTCTTCGACGAGGAACGGCTTGAGCGGGTAGGAGATCTCGTTGCCCATGTAAGAGTAGGACAGGTATAGGCAGGTCAGCACCACCGCCTGCAGGTCCTGGGGGCGCCCGATGCGGTCCCCGTCGACCAGCTCTCGCACCAGCATGTACACGAACACCACGTTCGCGGGGTTGATGAAGGCCACGTCCTGGAAACGAAATGAATAAAGAATCAGACAAAGCCAAGCAGTTAAAAGTTAAGAACGGGGGCTACTTTCGAGAAGTGAGCGAGCTCGACAGCTCCAGCTAGGTGGTTACCTATCTGGAAAATAGACAATGAACTTTGTGTTTACAGGTTTACTCTCATTAGGCGCTAGTCTTGTGAGTACTGAATGAAGAATGCGAGTTCTAATTCGGCGTCAAGACCTAACGTAGTTGGTCTCCTGCGCGAGTTTGGTTTAACTGCCGCAGGGACGTCTTTCAATACTTAAACAACCTGATGGTTGGTCTTGGATACCAGTACAAATAAACTTAGTGAAATGAGAAGAGGGATTGCCCTTCCATTTTGTTATCGGACGTAGCCCAGAAACTCACAAAACTGGGCTGGTTAGTTTGGGTAACGTGGGCTGAAGGGTACGATTTGTTTCAATATTTGATACCCACGCATCATTAGGGCAAATCTACGATCTCAGACAATTTAAAACAAAGAATTCAGTGTTATTCTAGCTTCAAACAACTTCTTAATGTCTCTATCGAAGAATCTTAAATTAAAACTTTTTCTTTCTTTTTATATCACAGAATTAACAAGGAGACAGAATTATCTAGCCGCTGTCTGTCATTGAACCCGTCTGTACGTCTACCCTTGTCTATGTAGAATTGTAAACACACAATATAGTTACAAATAGTTAATATGTCTTGCGTGTGTACATACAGGCGCGCCGCACCTTACATTGACCTGTGCAAGAAAATAAAGATAAAAGACTAGTTAGTGATCTAGTCATAGCATAGCGCATGCTGTGTTCTTCTGTTAGTGTTAGAACATGATTATATACTCAATAAGTATTTTTAACAAATAAATAAAACTGTGGTACTTAATTGGAAATGTATTTCGTTTATCTTTCTGATCAACTTTAGGCAGAGCGTTACACGGGAATCTCGAACGGTCTGCGATCAGTGCTATCGAAGCGTGCGGTCAGTCTGCTATCAAGCAAACAGTATTTTTAATCAATCAAAGACGCAGACAATGTACTTACTTGTACAACAGACGATTCATGTTGTATATTATCTGAGAGACAACGATTTTAGTGAATACGGCGGTAGCTACGCCCCTGGATCCTAAATAGTCCGATGGGATTGTTAGATATTAACCCATCGAACAATTTAGTCACACGGTGTGTGACTCGAAACTCGATCTCTCGCGCGCTTTGGTAACACCATAATAATAATTATGTGATCGTAGCACATCGCGCCACTGGCGTTCAAATTTTAGCGGTCCGATTGGCACTAGCGGTGTTTCCGTTTAGTTTAAAATATTCTTTGGTTCGTATGGAGTTACTTTTATTTAGGAACTATAAGACAACGACTCGGAATGAAAGTCAGAAAAATTAAAGAAAAAGTTGAACGTTTTCGTTTGTCATTTGATGTGTCGCGTCATTCATTTTGTGGTGGGCGCTCGGACCAAATATCACAATTGGTCCGAGGGTGGGCGTGTGTTGTTCAAAATGAATTCTCGAACAAAACGGCGAATTATCATATATACAGTATATATATATATATAAATACTGGTAAAAGAGTTTAGATTGTGTTAAAATAATAGTTATTGTAGAATTTTCTTTTATCAGTGTTTATCTTTGTGAAAAAGCCATGGACTCTTGAAGTGTGATTTTTTCGTAAGAGTGTGTGAGTAGATACGTATTTTCGTCAGTAAATTATGTTGTGAATTTTAATTAAAAGTTTGCCGATTACATACACAGTTATTGATAAAATCACATTTTATTACCAAATAACTAATTTAATGCTGTGACAAATGTAAACTACGAAACAACAAGAAATCGCGGTTTGAGATCGGCGCTGGCTTCCGTTAGCTATTTGCCTGCGGTGCATATAATTGTGAATAACTAAGTCACTATGTGACTTCAAAGCCTGAAATTTGAAATGTAAATAGTTGAATAAATGTACTCTGTGGTGTTAGTGTTGTTTTGAGTGAAAGTGTAGGGGCAATATGTGTATTGATGTGTGAAAGTACACTTTCACACACGTACGATGCGATGATAAACATTCATCTTATTTCAATCATCATCAACACCCTCATGTAAGTTTTTTTTTACTAAGCTTATGATATTTCGATAGGAAATTTCATGCAGATTACATTGAAACAACATTTATGGATAAATCATACAGGAATTACGTAATTAGGTTATTTCTGAAGACTAACCAAAAAATAACAATTTGGTGATATAGTGGGGCACTAGAGGGGCTTTCTTTTTTTTGTACGTATCGATCGCTCGATAGGTTGAGCAGGCAGAACACCTGATGGGAAATAATTACCGCCGCGCATGGACGCCTGCAAAACCAGAGGTTTCGCAGATGCGTTGCCAATCTTGAGGAAGGAGTAGAACTAAGAGACTAAGGGAGACGAATGCCAAAGTTTTATGACGATATGCCGTGAGAGGGTGGTATTACGACGGGCGAGCCAGCATCATGTCCAGCGAATTGTAGAATACGTATGGACGTACATTAAATCACTGCGAGGCGGATCCAGTTATCCTAAGATGCTTACATACCGAGACAATAAGTTTACACAGGGTTTAGAGATTTGCAACGCTTTTAGTGATTACTTTAAAAGTGTTTTCGGTACGCCATCAACAGATTTGAACGTGACTAACTACAACAGAGCAACAAATGATAGTATATCTAAAATATTTTTATCAGTTGCAACAGTCGAAAAACAACTGAAGCTATTAGATCAATATAAAGGAGCTGGTTGTGACGGTATACCGCCGGTCTTCTGGCTGAACTGTGCTGAAACGCTGAGTATGCATTAGCTTATATATTTAACTCCTCTTTAAGTAATGGCGTATTTCCTAATATCTGGAAAAAAGCACTTATTGTACCAGTACATAAAAAGGGTACAAAAACCAAAATTGAAAACTATAGAAGAATTTCGATACTAAATACAATTGGAAAAGTTTTTAAAAAGAATATATTTGATGCTTTGTACCCCATAATATGTAAGGAACTACCGACAAGTCAACACGGTTTCCTTAGGCGCCGATCAACGATGACCAACTTGGCATGCTTTTCAAATTATGTTTTGTCTAACATGGAAAGGGGTGGGCAGATTGACGTGATCTACACGGACTTCGAAAAAGCTTTCGACCGTGTGGATCACGACATTCTGATCCATAAGTTATTCGGAATGGGAATACACGGCGATCTGCTGAGGTGGATTAAATCGTATCTCAGCAATCGTTCTTAGGCTGTTGTTGTAGGGGGTTACAAATCAGATTTTATTAATATTCCTACGGGCATTCCTCAGGGTTCCCATTTAGGGCCGTTATTTTATAATGTTTATGTGTCGGATATTATGTATTGTTTTGTATCGGCGCGACATTTAATGTATGCAGATGACAAGAAAGTATATATGAAAGTAGACAACGAAGAAGACTGTTTGAAAATACAATCGGATTTAGATAAACTATCCGATTACTACACAAAAAATAATATAACGGTCAACATTAATAAATGTGAGTGCATAACTTTTACCCGTAAAATCAATCCTATTACATACCTTTACAACTTTAACGGTACTCCTATCCGTAGAACTTCTTTGGTTAGAGACCTGGGTGTGCATTTTGACAATAAAATGCTCCTCAGGGATCATATAGATACAATAGCGGATAAAGGTTATAAAAATCTTGGATTTGTAATAAGAACATGCAAGCCTTTCACTAATGTCAATACATTAAAAACGGTATATTTCGCCTATGTCCGTAGTGTTATTGAATATACTAGCCCTATATGGAATCCTCAATATTCTATTTATATAGATCGTCTCGAACGACTGCAAAAAATTTTTACAAAACATTTAAATTACCGATTTTCTAAGAAAACAACGACATACAGGGAAAGCTGTAAACAATACGGTTTATTAACACTTGAAGATAGACGTAAATTAATGGATATGTGTTTTTTGTACGATATGGTAAGGGGCAATGTGGATTGCACTGAATTGGTGGAAGGAATAACGTAAAACGTACCGACCTTGCGCTCCCGTCGGCGGCTCCCATCATTGTTTCTGACTCCCAAAACGCGTACTAACTATGCTCGTAATGCACCCATCACTCGTTTGCAACAGACTTATAATAATACATTTAATGAAATTGACATGTTCACTGACAGCAAAAATATAGTTAAAAGTAAAAACGAAACAAATTTTGGAAAATATGGAAGTATAGTTTATTATAGTACAGTAAATATAGTATTTATCATATTTATAATATAATAAGTAATAAATGTAATGTTATGTATTATAATAGATACCTATATAAATATGTTGTGTATGTATGTATATGTATGTATTTAATATAATATTATTATTTATGTATGTTTTATAAACTATGTATTTTTATATAGTAAATTAATTTATATTTTACATATCATCACTTTTTTTTTTGTCTCACGTCCTATGCAATTAGTAATGTTAAGGGAAACCTGTTATTAGCTTTAGATTATTTTAAAATACTATGTAAGAAAATATTGTATTGTTACGCAGTTGGTTTTCTTAATAAAATAAAATAAAATAAATAAAATAAATACAGACAAATTGCGAACCAGACAAACTGCGAAACACTCCTAGGTATGCACTTTTTGGAAAAGGCGGTGGCAGCTTAAACGGGCATCGGTTTGTTAAATGATTCAGTCGAATTTAACACATAATAAGTGACAATCCACAACTTACAGTATACTGTAAGTATACACAGTATACTGTGCTATAGCACAGTAACGAATATGGAGCCTTTTTTCATAAAAATTGCAATCTCATCCTATACTTATGGGAACCGAAAATAATGGAAGGTCACAAACAATGAAATTCTAAACAAATGACACCCATTCATTCGTTGCGTAAATTTTTAACACCATTTTTCATCAATTTTCGGTTTAAATGGGTCAGCAGAGTATTTTCGCCTTTGTGGGACACTGCTAATTTGTTTCCAAAAAATGTTGTACGTATATTATGTCCCATCAATCAAAAAGTAATAGGTATGGTTATAATAAATATAATAGGTAATATCTCAATAGAATTGAATCAATATTCAATAATAATAATTTTATTTAAACAAAATGAAATGTGCTGTCGCTTATTCTTTTCTAAGGTTTATATAGTTAAGGTTTAAGCGAGTACTACACATTGAAATGAAACACTTTTTACGGATTAAACGCGAGTTAATCCGTAAAAAGTGTTTTATTTCAATGTGCTGTCGCTATTTGGTGAAAAGTGGACTATGGCAGAGGACTGCTTTTGCTCTATAGTCGTAATAATATCGACCTTTTCCAATCGTAATAGATTACAGGTATTTATGTATAAGTAGCGGCCGCTCGCGGTTTCACCCGGGTAGTTCCTTTCCCGTGGGAATATGGGATAAAGGTTCTATGTGTTAGTCCAGCTTATAAACTATCTGTATGCCCAATATCATCCAAATCCATTCAGTAGTTTTTACGTGAAAGAGTAACAAACATACACATTCTCAAACTATCGCGTTTATAATATTAGTGTGATTAAGAAGACGTACTTCCATGATTGCGCTTGCATAGTCACCTCATACAAGCATAAGAAATCGTGTAAATGTAGAAAGGCGTATGTCCAACTACAATAACGTACAGGTAAAAATACTCGTAGAGCTACAGATGAAGCCTTAGAATAGTAACAGTCTTTCTGCTATTGCGTTGTTTGCATAAAGCCAAAGACAAATTAGATTGTAAGTATATCTTCCTTGATAGAGCTAAGCTAAATTTTATTTCAGTATAAGTACCTACAATAATGCCTGGAATGCACGAGTCTGGTTTTAATGCACTTGTTTGTTATGGAAAGTAACCTGGTAGTATTTGTTCACAAGAAACAAGGTAAATAAAATCAAAATTAAACATATTTACAACTATAAAATAATAAAATAGTAACATACATACATATAATCACGACTGACTAGGCAATGAAGACAGCAAAACCAGTCCTCTGCCACAGTCCACTTTTAACCAAATAACGACTGCATATGTGCTCAGCGTGACAGGTAGTGAGCCCATCGCCGCTCTATGCAGTTGGATGTATGTGCAGTCTTTAGTCCGTTAGTCGCCTTTTACGACGCTACGCGACACGGTTAAAATAAAAGGTAAGTAAATAATTAAGTAATATACGGGGCGTCCCACGGCTATGCCACATGGACGGAAAGTACCTTGAATATTGTAGATGGAACAATTTACTGAAAGAAGACATTATTTTAATTTAAAAAACAATTTAAACTGCATTCAAATCAAACCCATTACATGAGAAAAATAATCTCCCTGTAATTTTATCATACCGATCGAAAGGCTTTATTATAAGGATTATTTTTTGTTAAATAACATAGTGTCACAAATAAAAGGAAGACCATGAATTAAATACATAAATTGATTAATTTTGAATTAAAAATGTTAAAATTCATAGTCTTCCTTTTATTTGTGACACTATGTTATTTAACAAAAAATAATTCTTATGATGAAGCCTTTTGATCGGTATGATAAAGCTACAGGTGATTATTTTTCTCATGTAACGGGTTCGATTCCCGGTTCAACCATGTAATTATTTAAATATCCTATGAATGCAGTTTAAATTGTTTTTAAATTCAAATAATGTCTTCTTTTAGTAAAATGTTCCATTTATAATATTCAAGGTACTTTCCCTCCGTGTGGCATATCCGTGGGACGCCCTTCTATATAAAGTTAATTATATTGCCGCATGCCCCGTAATTCAGGCTTAGCTTGCACGGGTTGCAGTTTTACAGTCTTGAGTTAAATTTATAATTTCACCGCGCGGCGACTGTAAAATTTAAAGTAAAAATTACATTAAAAGGTGTCATAATATTTAGGTGTGGTGGCGGCTTATTAATATAATACTACCAAAACGCGACTAAAGGACTAAAGACTGCACACATATCCAACACATAGCCCGGCGATGGGCTCACCACCTATCCCGCTGAGTACACACGGCGTCAGATCAACCTACCCTAAACTGTCAAATTTTTCTAATCAATATTGACCCTTATAACTGAACAATAAAGTTCAAAATTTATTGTAGAAATATGACAGTTTTGGGTACGTTGATCTGACGCCGTGTGTACATGTGCAGTGTAGTGTAATTTGGTGAAATGTGGACTATGGTACATAGTATAGACTGATACTGGGGCCTCGTTGCCTACTCTATGCCTAGCCATTTGAGGAAAATACTGATAACAATAAAAATGTTGTTATCCGAGGTATCTGCAATCTTATTTTTAATTTGTAGTAGACATAGTCTTTCCATTTCTTGTTTCAAAGATACTAGACGTTGTTCATTTTATTTTAAATTGAGCAATATCTGTTTTTTATTGGATATTCTTTTGTATATGTTGTGTTCTCTTGTAATTGTATTAAATGTTTTTTTTTTGTTGTAATGGAAATGTCCTTCTATGATAGGGAGGGTATTTTACAATTTGTATTGACGCTGTAAAAGAAAGGGAGAAAAGAAATGCCCTTGCTGAGTTTGTTGCCGGTTCTTCTCAGTACAAGGCTCCCGCCCCATAGTTAAGACTTACGAACCGATGGCATAGCGAAATTATTAAGTGCTCAATTATTGTAGCCTAAATTGAATAAAACTCACAAACCCGCATTGGGCCAGCGTGGTGGGTTATGGCCCAATATCCCCACGTGCTATTGTACATGTGGGAGGCCTGTGCCCAGCAGTGGGACGTTTATAGGCTGATGATGATGATGAAATTGAATAAATATTGAAATTTGAAGTATCCTAGTGCGAGTTATATTTACCTTTCGATAACATTATCGAAAACGAGAAGCATCCGATTGAAGCAGCAACTTTCGATCGACCTTTTCTCGTAGCGAATCGAAAGTTTTCAATAGCGTCTACATATTTGATGACGACATGTAGAGTTCAGCCGCCCAAGTAGTTTGTACTCACGGCCATAGACAACAGCGGTATAAATACACGCTTGGCCTGAAAGCCTGGAAATCACTGAAGGTTCTACGATCTATGCCATCAATAGATCGACCTTCGTAGTGGATTCGTCAGCACGCCGGGGTTCAATTTCTGTCGGTCCCAATTTAGAAATAACTGGTTTTCGAAATTGTCTATGGTCTGGGTGTTTTCTATGAATCAAAGTATGTTTATGTCGTAGGCTAACTGGAAAATGGGATATTAGCAAAAAAAAATTTGTTATCTTCCGAGCAATTTTCTGGATTGTATCTTCATGTTTAACTGTCGGAACAAAACAGTTCTACTAGCATGTTAATCTAAACATTAGGGGCCTAACTTATCAACAATATTTAATACGCTGACGACCATAAAATCGCGAAAATGGTGACCGCCATGGTGTTTAAAGTCTTTTATTTAGTTAAACATTGTTTTGTCTCTTTTGCTCCAATTCAACATGACGTTTATGTGACGTAGACAAGACAACAACAACAAACAGGAAAACAACATGTTTATCTAAATAATCCTAATTCCCTTATCAGTCACGAAGACTTCTAGTGGTTGCTGGTAACTTTGCCGATTTCGTATGATTGACAATGTCCGCACCTTTGAGTAATATTATGAAAAAAATGGTGATAATTTTTTATGAACTAATTATTGTCATAATTAAGTTAACAATTTTTCTTTAAAAGTAAAAAGAAATAAAGTTTGTACAATGTATTTGAATAGTTAAATTGATGTATTTTTTATAACACTGCGTTCTGGTTCCATACAAAAATCGAGTGTCTTCATGAGACCTTGCATTGGATAATGTTAATTCATTTGAGTACTAAGTTAAACAAATCATTGTGTTTCCGTATAGGGTGACATAAATGTAGGAAATGTAAATTGTGATTTAGTAACTTTTATTATATTTTAGAATAAAATCATTGAAAATAAAAGGTGTTCTCCAAATATTTTGCGTCCGTTACATTTTTCATCCATTGCCGTTTTTGGCAGATTTCACTATAAAAACTGGCTACATTTACTTTTTTTAGGAAACGCCATCACTGCTCAGGTTGACGTTTATGATGACAGCTCTATTCGACCATTTTGTTTGAAGAAAAGTGTTGAACGAATTTGTGTTCTCAGCGTGTCTCTCTCTCATGTTTCCGTGAAAAAAGCTGTTTTTCGTTAAAGTAAGTGAATGTTTTATCAAAATTTGCTTTGAAAAGTGTGGCTAATGGTCAGTTACAAAGGATTTGTGGAAGAAATTAGGTAAATTACAATAGAGTTAAAAGTGATAATAGATTAACCACGTAGCATGGGCGTCCGTTACCGTCCGTAATTCGAATCTGTTACCGTCCGTTACCTAAAGCTTAGTTTACACCAGGGTTTTCTAATTTAATTCGGAGAATATAAAAATAAACATGATATTGCACCTCCGCTACAATACTGTCTTATTCTTGAAATAAAAATATCTTCTATAATTCTTTGGAGAGTCAGTTTGATGTTAGATAAAATAATTATTTAAAAAAATTTGTTAAATGACGGTGTTTTAGCGCGACACGGATTAACTGTAATGTGTAATTGTGTATAAACCTGAAAAAGAACTTAAATACCTAATAAAAATGTGGGCAATTGATATATGGATAGACCTGAATGAGTTGTTAAATAGCTTTATCTTGGTTTAATTTAAACTTTTTGATCAAGAATATGATACTGCTAGACCTTTCGGAATGCCTTGTTTACTGTAATTTGTGCCTTCAAGCTTTTAAAGTCTTTTTAGATGCAGAGAGCGAATTAAACTAAGCGTAGTACCTGAAGAACATGAAGCATATTTTGATTAATACATACCTACGTAAAATTATTGTGTGTTGTTGCACACTTAGTTGTGAGAGGAAACTGTTATGTTCATTTTATATTTTAAGAAATGCCACTTTTTTGTTGTTTTAATGCTTAAAAACCTTTCTAAGCAATAATAAACATATAATAATAAAAAAATACTAAGTTGATATTTTTATTTTGCAGGTTTGATCTTTTTATAAAGTACGTGAACTAGGCTTTACAGTTTTGTCGCGTAACCGTCCGTTACCGATCGTAAGTAACCGTCCGTAATCGCGTTAGCGGCAAAGTTTCTCGGCCTTACCCTGCTAACAATTATGTCTTATACTTAAGTATAATAAGGCCGTAATTCACTGGCTTAACGACCCGATGTGAATGACTATCATTGTTAACGTAGGTAACAAAATGTTACCAAAACTTACCTTTTAAATGTTTAAAGCGTTTTTTTCATTCAGTTTATCAAACTAATGATAAAAGATGTCAATGTTTGATTATACATACGTACCCTTTTCCATCGTCATCATTAGTGTTAACCTAACGATCAAACATAATGATAGGCCACGTTCAAGCCTTCCAAAATGTACACACGGCGTCAGATCAACCTACCCAAAACTGTCAAATTTCTACAATCAATTTTGAACTTTATTGTCTGGTTTTAAGGATCAATATTCATCGGAGAAATTTGACAGTTTAGGGTAGGTTAATCTGACACCGTGTGTACAATCAACAGCAAAACTAGATGATCAAAACCAGAACGTGTGCGCGTGTTTTGTCAATGTACATGCAAACATACAACTATATTTACGTCTCGACTAGTGATGGGTCGAGGGCAAAAACAGTATAGGGCAGAAACGGGCATAAACGGGCATATTGGGCATAAACTAGTTTACGCCCAAATAAATGCCCGATCACTGGGCAAAAACAAAACAACAACTTTATTCTGTAAAAAAGCTCCTAAGTTTCGATTTTAATTATATTATGATAAGGATATCTTTAAAATAAAACTAAATATTGATATTTTGTAACAGTATGTCAGTTTCAATCAAATAACGTAGTCATAAAATAATCTCAGTCATATTAAATCACAGTTAAGCATTTTAATAATTTAAATATAAAAAGATAACTAAATCTAACTATCGTTAATATTTCTGAAAATTTTCAAGTATTTCAACGTAATATAAGTACAAAGTTTTTTTTTATGATAGATGGGTTTGCTCTTGGCCACATTCCTATCCGTAGGATTAAGAAGAGGCTAAAGATGAAGCGAGCTTGCCCCGAACCAGCCTATTTACTCGGGCTTTTAAGACGTTGGGGCTATATGCACTCGGGAACACAGACGCCAGCAGGGAATTCCATACCTTGGCTGTACGCATTATGAATGAAGACGAATAACGCTTGGTGCGTATGAGTGGAATATCAACCAAGTAAGAGTGGTAACCCGCCGTACGTCTGGACTCCCGATAGTAGAAAGGGGACGGTGGAATGAGCTCGTGTAGCTCAACAGCACACTCTCCAAAGTACAACCTGTAAAATACCGACAAGCAAGCAACTGAGCGACACGCGTGAGCGAGACTGTGAAGCTTGGTTTTCACAAGCTTATCGTCACCTACGAGGTTTCCTGGCTCTGCGTTCCACCGAATCGAGCGCGGCAAGTTGATATTTAGCTGAGCCGTCCCAAATGTGGCAGCAATACTCCATGCACGACCGGACTTGTGCTTTGTATAGAGTTAGAAGCTGTCCCGGCGTGAAATATCACTTCAACTTATTTAGAACATCCAGATTTTTGGCCGCAATTTGAGCCTTGATTTCGATGTTGTCGTCGAAGTTAAGATTGAAGGTCAACTTGATGCCGAGGAGATCGAGGTTATCGGTAAGTGGTGCATCTACACACCGGAAAGTAGGAGCCAGGTTAAAAGGTCTCCTTTTGGCCGAGAACAAACACGCCTGCGTTTTGGTGGCGTTAAAACGGACCAAATGGTTTTCACTCCCATTGGGAGACAAGACTTGAAGTCAAGTTTGTCCGCTCAACCATGACCTCTCTTAAGGAACGAACTTTCTCTCCGCCAACCCTTGCGCTAGACAGATACCTCTCTGTGACCGTGCTGTCATCATCTGCATATCCGACAATTCCGGCTTGAGCAGATCGTTAACACGCAACAAGAAAAGAGTAGCAGAGAGAGCGGAACCCTGAGGAACCCCGGCATCGATAGCCATGAGGTCAGAATAACAGTCATCAATGACTACTCCGATTAAACGTTCACTCAGGAAGTCTAAAATCCAGACACTAAAATCAGCAGAGATGCCGTACGCTGGAAGCCCCAGTCAAAGGCTTCCGAGATGTCAAGCGACACGGCAAGCTCTTCGCCATGCTTCACGGTTGCCTCGCCCTAGCAATGTGTAACGTACACCAGAAGGTCCCCCGTGGAACGGCCCCGCCGAAAGCCATATTGGCAGTCGCTGAAGAGTCCGTGGGATTCTAGATACGACAAAAGCTTTCTATTCAGTATCCTTTCCATAACTTTGCATCGTGTGGAGGTGATGGTAATTGGTCGGTAGTTGGTGGCGTCGGCACGATCGTCCTTCTTGGGCACTGGCTGCACATTTGCAAGCTTCCAGGACTGAGGAACCGCTTTAGTAAGAACAGAAAGGCGGTACAGACGCGTTAGAACCGGAGACAATTCAGGCGCACAGACCCTAAGTAGTCTAGCAGGAATCCCGACCGGGCCGCTGGCCTTATTCACGTCCAGATTTTACAAAGCTTTTCTTACCTCTTTGGTGTGAATGATGACACTTGGTAAGGAAGCCCCACAGTGAGGTAAAGTTGGTGGCTTTGCAAGGTTTGCGTCTAGTCGCGAATTGCCCGCGAACAGAGATGAAAAAAGATTTGCTTTCTCCGTTGCAGTGTGGACCAACGTCCCATCGGGCCACAGCATGGGGGCAAAGTGGGCCGGCAAAAATTTTACTCGACCGACTTGGACAGAACTGCTTACTACCAGCAGGGAAAGATGCTAGTCTGGCTCCTATGCGGCTTATGTGGTCGAATCGCGCCTTGCGGATCATTAATTTTTTTTAAATTTATTTATTGCACTTTATTGCACTTTTCCACCGCGTAGCTGCAGAGTTGAAGGTCTTCTTTATTGCACAAACCCTCCGAGACCGTTCTTTACAGTCACGAGCGCATACCAGGGTAACACGCGGTAAGCGGATTCTTTACGTGCTTCTGCACTTGCACAGTCCACATTAAACCAAGGTCGGGCATTGTAACCGTGAAGGATGTCTGAGAACGGATAATAAAGTATTCCATACCCTGACAAATCACTTCTACGATCGCGTCTGCAGAACTAGAGGGATCGTTCGAAGAAAAACACACTTGGCGCCAAGGGTATGATGCAAAGAAGTACCGCATCTCGTCCCAATCAGCTGACTCGTAACGCCAGATACGACTCGTGCCCCTAGGGCTGACATCAGGAGGCGAGCAGACACATACGGATTTCACCATACAATGATCGGTTCCCAGGGGAGCTGAGACCGATACTGAGCGTATATTAGGGTTCGTCGTCAGTAAAAGACCGAAACAGTTTGGCGTATGGCCATCAGCATCAGGTACCCGCGTCGCGACATTCACCATCTGGGTGACGTGACTGGGTGACTGGGTGCTTGAGATATCGTGAACGGAGTTCCAACGTGCCTATACCCCAGGAGCTCGGCATTACGCCGCGTCTGTCGGCCGTAGTACAGTGGCGCATACTGCAGTACTTTGACCATGTCTCTCGGCGGGATGGCGATTCCATGGAGCGGCTCGTCGTACAAGAAAGAGTGAAAGGAACCAGATCACGTGGCAGGTCACCTACGCGCTGGACTGACCAAGTCAAATCCGCAATAGGGGACAGTGTATCAGACTGTGCCAGACAGTCTAAAAACAGGGAGAGGTTATGGGAGATCGTGAGCGCTGTGTCCGCCTCAACCACCAAACTTGACAACTCAACGTGACCACGACCGTTCTGCCAAGAACGAATCCATAGAGAAGAAGTTAAACTTAAGAAACTATAATAATAGGTAATAAATAAATAAAGTCAGTATAATAGGAAACATCAGTCATTATCATAACGGAGGTTGTTGTTTGCAACATCAACGAATTCTAATTCTAATCACAGTCACATTAAATTACAGTTCAACATTTTAACTTCATATTTAAATATAATATTAGAACTAATTATAACTATCTAACTATCATAAATACTTCTCAATATGCCGCCTTTTTCTAACTATTTTAAGATATTTGTTATTTACAAAACAACAAAGGTACAACTTTTGGATTTTCACATTTACTCGTACATGAATGAAATCAAGGCCAATATTACAAATTAGTATGCATAAATTTACCTTTAAAAAATATAATTAAACCAGCATATAGGAAATTTCAGTCATCATCATCATCACTGAGGTTGTTAAAAGCAACATCAACGAATTGTAATTCTCGATTGATCGAAGAAGATATTGATGGTTGGGGATCATCGGACATAGTCCGAATCAAACCAAATTCAACCGAATCAAAGTTATATTGTGTATCATCATCATCATCACTAAAAGTATCTTCGATATCTGAATCTAAATTGAAAACGTTTGACAGTGGTATACTGCCACCTTGACTACTTTTTAAATTCCAATTGTACGCCAAAAACGAAATTTTAGCTGCTCGTTCTGTCGTAAGGCGATTCCTTTTTGCACTGTGTGTGTATATCCATGAGTGCTAAAAGAACCGCGTGGCGTGGCGGCGCGGCGCGCGGGTACCCCGCCCCCTCCTGCCCCCGAAATTCTAACGTATTCGCTAGTAAGAAGTAGATAAATGTGTTCTGAATTACTAAACTTAATTATTTTTTTTCATTTTGAGAAGTTGAGTAATTTATATGTCAATAATATAGTCATAATCTAATTTTATGTAGGTATTTACTCATGCTGCATGATAAAATGTCACTTATTTAATTTAAAAAAATGATAAATGTTCTCTTATAGTTTTTGCCCAATCAATGGACATTTATTCGGCATATACGGACATTTATCGGGCATTTATCCAATGCGCCCAAAACGTCCGGGCGTAAACCCATCACTAGTCTCGACTAAATTATCCTCGAAGGGTTAGTCAGAGAGAGACCGGCCTAGCATGCGCAACACGAGAACTCTTTTCGACCCGTTTTCTCGTGTTTTATAAACACATGGATGCGCTTAGAACTCTACATAATATGTCTAAAATAGACTTAATAGTAGTTTTTGCATAAACTGTCATCAATGTAAACTGTAGTATTTTTGTCTACAAACCCTAACATGACAACTTAAAATGATTTGTCGTCTCTCGTCCGCGACATATCTCGTGTTACGCATGCTAGGCCTACAGGCAGTGAGAACCGCAAAAGCAGTCCACTACCACAGTCAACGTTTCACCAAACAGCAACTGCACATGTGCTCAGCGTGACTGGTGGTGAGCCCATCGACATGTGGCAATTTAATTCAATTCAATATCATTTATTTAGTTTAGGCTACAATAATTGAGCACTTATATGTCGCTGCGCCGTCGGTTCGTAACTTTATATAGCGGAAAACTTGTATTTTGAGACATTATAGTGTAACGTTTTATCATCAAGTTTTATTGTTGTTTGTGTCATATGGAGATATGGCAAATCCACTAAGATATCCTGATGGGGATTAGTGGGCCACTGCCAAACTACAACAACTGGGATCAAGGGCTTAAACCCTCTTCCTAACAACGTTGGAGTTCGAGACAATTATATAAAGCCAACCATCTAATCAAACCGTCAGATCTAGGTATCTTCCACAACAGTTATCCGACCTTTGGAGTATACAAGAACAAGGGCCTTAAAATGAACTTTGTGTGACGTAGAAAATACAATTTTTAACTATTTATATAATTTTTAAATACTGTTTATAAATAAGGTCGCAAATGTTTATTTCGAATAACGTTGAGAAAACTAGTTGCAATCCGTATTTGGTTGTCGAATGAATCGATTATGTTACATCGATTAGCTTTCATCTCACCTGGGGCGTTACTATCGAACGCAAACTCAATCTTAATACAATTCCAATGCGATTAATCGATATTATCGATATTGAAATAAGTAAAGATAATTCCGGAACGCCGTCTAGATAATAATTTGTTCAATCAATTTCCACGCAATTTAATTCCAATGTGGGCGCTATTGTCGCTTACAAAAGTACCATTTGACGTTTTTTAGATTTGTGATTGGAAATTGATTAATGCAATTCTGTTTCAAGAGTAGCCTACCTGATGGTACTGACGATTAGGCCGAAGGTGGAAGCGCGCTTCACCCGGAATCCTAAACCACTGAGGTACTGGCTATCTTTTAACTGTCGAAACACAACAATGCTATAAATATCGTTGTTATGGCGACAGATAAGATGGTGGTAGCTAGCCAGGTGGACTTAACAGCCCTACAACCTACCAAATTAAGTACACGAGGGTGTAACACTTCGCTGGTAATCGCACCAGGGACCTCTGGGTCTGAGACCGGTGGCTTAGCCACTAGACTAAAGAGGCGGTTAAATATTAACTAGATCATAGGCTATTTCCCAACCCGATTAAGTACTAGCTGCACAGTACATAAGTAAGATTATATTGTAACCTTAATGTTTTCTGAAGCCAAACGTAGGTAATAAAAAAGAAAGAAAATTTTCATAGCAGTCTTGTCAAAAGTCTACCAAGTCAAAGCAAGTCGACTTCATAACTTCCAACTTCAATCGAAGTCGTTTATTTATAGCACAACACAACTGGAAACGTGCAATTTACGTAATGCACGCACTTTAGGGTCGCGGCAACCCCAAATCCTCCGTCTCTGTCTAAACAAAACCCGATTCATGTCTTGGCAGGCACGCTATCGATTTTCCCGGTGCCGCCATACGTTCAGCCCATCTATATTGAATGAACTTTCCCTCGCTACAAATATTGCCGTAGCTCTACTAAGAGATTACACTTTTTGCTTGGCCGAACGTTTTGTGCGGACCCGAATGAGTGCCGATGATCTTGAAGAGAATTTTCTTTAGATAGGTACCTAATATGATTTTTTTTTGTGTTTCGTACGTCGTCGTCGTGTCATAATAATGGGAGATACGGATTTTTTGTTGTTCGTCTACTGTGGCTGTTTTATAAAGTATGAGATTTTTTGAGTTTCGTACATCGTTATGAGAAATACGGATTTTTTGTTTATTATTCCTTATCTTGCTCTGAAAACTCAAGTCAAATAAGTTTTGGGGATCTCAGAGTAATTGTTTTTGGATACTTAGTAGGTTTGAGGTTATATTTAAATGTAACTGGTATATATTTATGAGATTGGCACGAGACCGTCAACAGTGGCACAAACCTACAAAGAAAGGCCCACTACCCAGTAGTGGGTGAAGGATGATGATGATGGTATATTTATTCATAAAATATACTTTAACATTTTTATGTACTTTATCTATGTAAGTATTTATACAGGATGTTTCTTGTAAGGTGTCAAGCTAATGTGTGGTGGCCTCTCATAAATAATGGTAATTTTGAGGATAGAGTTGGTATGAAATGTATATTTTATTATTAACTGAGCTCTTCTTAAACGTAAAGAGATAATTAATCTCCTGATAGACAAAAATATGCAAAGCTACTAAGAAATTATAAAATATGAAAATTACACAATTTCCGAACTACCACGTTCAACGACCGATTTCAGCAAAAAATGTCCCATTTAGTACTTACATCTTTTTTTGTATTAGCGTATTTGGTCGGGCAGTTTTAAAACTAGTCAGAAGCTATGGAAAATCCATTAGATTTTTTTATGTTTAAATTGAAAATTCCATTCTGTTCTGATTAACTCAATTTTTAAAGTTAGGATTAAAATTGTTGTATCTTAATTTAAAGTTAGAAAGGAGATTTTAAAAGTTGAAAGTGCAATTAATAGGCATTGTATTAAAAAAAACATCAAAAATAAGCGACCCAAAAAAAAGATAAGTAAGTATAATTTTTTTAGATCTGTCACGTCGTTGAATTATATAAAATAACGAAAAACAATTATAGCTCGAAAACTACGAAAAATCATCGCTGAACATACTTGGGGGTTCAATAGATAGGGTATGGTAGCTCCCTATCACCACACATCGGCTTGACACCTTACAAGAAACAACCTGTATAAATAAAAGTATCAAAAGATTACTTATGTTGTTCTGGACAATATAATTTTAGAAATTTCAATTGAATTGAATTTGTAATTAGTATTTCAAATAGTTTATTCATAACTTGAATTGATTCTGCAAATAAAATTAAGTACTTACAAGGTTGACATTACATTATCTACATGATTGATTTAGAATAACTACGCTAAGATAAAAAGTCGTCTCGTTTTTCTTTCTTCACTTTTTTACTCAATTATACAATTAGGTTAAATTCAATGACTTAGATTTACGCTCCTTCTTTATAGTTTTGTGTGTAGAACTTTTGTAAGAGATTTGACTTTTGTTAGAATTAATCATAAAATTTTATTAATATTGAAAGAAGATCCTTGGGGGAGGCCTTGGCCAACAGTGGACGTTCTTCGACTGATTGTGATAATGGCGATGATGAGGTAGGTACCTACAAATCTTATTTCAGAGTGTCTATATGACTGTTGAACAAATACAGGGTGTAATCGTTGTGTGCACAGGCGATTATTCCGAAACTATGAGAGATATCAAAAAACTTAAAACTGATAACGAAAGTACGTTATCTAATGAGTAAATTGGCATCAATAACTTTTTAAAAATCAAACGAGAAGTATCCAAAATTTTGACATTAAACACTCCCATACATTTAGTATGAGATTAGTAGAAAGGTTTTAGTTTCCTTGTTTTAAGTGGTCCAGTATTCATTTTACCTTGAACACATTATTACATTATGGCTGAAAAGCAACTTACTACAAAAATACCAAAAAAAAGTAACTTTTTGTCATTCGTTCTAAATTTAATATTCCGACCCGCGATCAAGATTTTTAATTTAGAACGAATAACAAAAAGTTACTTTTTTTTGGTATTTTTGTAGTAAGTTGCTTTTCAGCCATAATGTAATAATGTGTTCAAGGTAAAATGAATACTGGACCACTTAAAACAAGGAAACTAAAACCTTTCTACTAATCTCATACTAAATGTATGGAAGTGTTTAATGTCAAAAATTTGGATACTTCTCGTTTGATTTTTAAAAAGTTATTAATGCCATTTTACTCATTAGATAACATACTTTCGTTATCAGTTTTAAGTTTTTTTTATATCTCTCATAGTTTCGGAATAATCGCCTGTGCACACTTAACGATTACACCCTGTATATCACTGCCACTGAATATACGAATATTAATTAGTTTAAACAATAAGTTAATTTTACTTTTTAACGCTTATTTTACTTATTAAATAAGCGGTGTCACTACAATAATATAATCCTACCGACAATTTTCTTTCCTTGGGTGCAGTAAAAGGCGACTAACGGACTGAGAACTGCAGATACATCTAACATGCTCTAAGATCCATCAGCATAGAGCGGTTATGGGCTCACCTTCTGTTACGCTAAGCACATGTGCAATCGATATTTGGTTAAAAGTGGACTATGGCAGAGGACAGTTTTTACGGTCCTCATTGCCTAGTCTCTGACTAACCCTTAGGGGATAATAGTCGTGATTATATGTATGTACAGTCACGAGCACCAATATGTATACACTTTGACTATTATTCCATTGCATTAAGAGTTACAATCGTTTGCATATTTTTGCTCGTATTGTACTTTTAACATTCTATTAAGTACCTACCTATTTAAATAAAATATATATATTATTCTTACATCAGATATAAGATTTCAAACGGTATCTCATTACATTTAGTATAATTAAAAATCTCTCCAATACAAACAGATCCAAGAAATGTTTCCTTTTTCGGATACAAAATTGATATTACTCAGCGTATTTCTGCCAATTCACAACATCTGCCTGACTGCATAGATCTTAAAGGTTATCTTTTTGGCAAACAAAGCTACCACGGGCTTCGGCGAATCGCCAATTCGTATTACTCACGGCTGTTGAGCCCGAACGCTGTCGTAAACTTGAATAATAATAAATAATATACATGAACACGCGAAACTGTAATAAAAGGTAGGTACGCGTTATAGGGCCTCCGAATAGTTTACACACGCTCTTGCTAAAATACCAGGAAATGAAGTCACAAAAAAAACATAATAAGAATAATATCACTGGATGGTTAAAGCTTTTATAAACCTAACAACCTCACCGTGCTTCGGGAGGCACGTAAAACCATTGGTTTCGGCTGTCGTAAGATCAACATAAAAACGCCCCACAGCAACAGCACACTACCATCCATCCGGATTAATCCGGACATGTTCGGACTTGTAGACTGTCCGGATTTTGTTCGGCTTTTTATTTTGTCCGGATTTTGAAATAATAATACATGTTATGTAATATCGAATAAGTCTTTAATCTTTTCTTTTTTTTCATTTATCTAAAAACAAAATATAAAAAGTAAGTAATGTTTCCATTTTGTGACTAAAAAGTCTGGTCTTTTATCGAAATGTCAGGCTTTTTGTTAGAACTTTTCAAATTCCTTAATGATAACCCCTCAGGCAAAACATCATAAAGATAGATTGAGTTACCAAAATACTTTACAACATCCCGCTCTGTTTCCGGACAATGTAACGCTACATAATGAAAATATGTAGAGTAAACGCAGGTATTACCGCGGTAGTCAAAAATCTGCAGGTAACACCGAGGTATGTAATATAATTGTAGTTTTAAGCAATTTTATTCAAACGTTAAACTTTTATGAAAGATCAATTTATATTCGTTGAATGGATCGGTGTGCACAACAAAGCAGGAAAACAAAACACAGATTAGTTTGCTTCAAGCCGGTGTCGGAGCACTACGTTCATATAAACGCCAGTCGCCAAAAGTAGGAACACTCAATATTTTGCTAAGGTTAATGTGTCGTAAAGAAACCATTTATTCGATGTAGATTACAAGGTGGATTATAGTTTCAGCCATTATTGTAACTAAGTATCTACTTTTCGTTTATTTTGCACTATTATCAATATTTTTATTTAATTTTTATGAAAATTGTGTAAAACAGTAACCCAAATAATTTGGTAATTCGTTTAGGTAATTATATATTTATTGTAAAAACTATTTCGGCGGTATGATAATTGCGCTAGAACTCTTATTTCTTTGTCCTAAATTGAGCTATAAAAATTAAATTTGTATGAGAGCACTAAATTGAATAGAACATGAAACCTTACTTTAGAATGTATTTTAAACCTCAGTACTTAATTAAAATATCATGTATATCTTTAAGTAACTTCATTGGGTATCGATTAAATTTTTGTTTTGTTTAAAATTAATCAATTTTCATCCCTCGGTATTAGATTTTTTTCACTATCGCGAACGAATCTAACACCGATGGTGAAAACAAGCCATTATTCGGTAATAACTTGTATGAGAAGCTATTACCGAGTGTTATTACTCGGTATTAACTTTATCATAGAAATGTAATACCGACTGATAATAGCATTATTTATTATTTTTGAGTTTAGAGTTCTCTAGAGACAATAGCTAAATGAAATTCAGAACTCTATTTTTACCTATATCTACTTTACTAACTTAGGATTTAATTTTTACGTAGGCGAAATATTCAAGGTTCCTTCTTTAAAATAAGAGGTAGCTTTAAGGTAGAGGTAGTTTTAAAATAAAATTAGTTAATTATTTAATTTCTTATTCCATAGATTGCAAAAAAATTGTAGGCAGCTTGATGTACCGGCAACTCTACCTCCATAACTTTGGACCATGTTCCAGGATTGAAGATATCAGGTAATAACAGTGGAGCAACTGCCTTCTGATCTCCGTGACCCTGTTAACAGGGGAACCTAACCAGCTGGGATCATGGTTACACATTCAGTCGCCTGAGTGTACAGGATTCCTCACGATGTTTTCCCTCATACATAGAGTAGCCAAAAATTAGTATTTTAATAAAGATGTTGGACGGAACTAAAATGATTATTATGTTTCTACCCTTGGTAATAGAATCACTACTCGCGGTTATAGCTGCAATCACTTTAGCATACGTCGGTAATAGTTTCATCCGGCTTTTTATATTTAATATATTTTTTTAACATATCTTTCATCATTAGATTCCTAAAGTCCAAAACTCAAAGTATTAGAAAATATATATATACTTGTAACTGTTTTTACGATCGGAAATTCTTATTTCGAAAGTTTAAAGCTTAAGGCCTTGATTTTACCTCGGTAATACTTGCGTTTACCTTATATTTGAACAACGATGATATGAAATATTTTCATTAAAAACCTTAAAATAGTAAAATTTTAATAATAACAGTACAAAATTCCAATGGGAATTCGCATAGTAAGATAAAGTAACTAAGAGTTTACTGTAAGGTCCCTGTCTGTCGTCAGTACTATAAGAATAAATAATGAGCAGAAACGACACTGAATTAACCTCTTCCGTGCGTGCATAGAAGCCACAAAAATGCCTACGCTACCCCCACGCTACTGGCTGCCTACTCCTGATAGGGTTGTCGTTGTCGGCAATAATATAAACAGCCCCCTTAGACAAGTGGAAAACTCTCCCCGTCTATTCGTTAGCGTTTGTCATTTACTGACTATTAGACCAGAAGAGCCGAAGGTCGCGGTCGGGCTCAGTGGCATGCCTGGTCGAGTTTAATGACAGCAAAACCCAGGTTTGTCTTTATAGCGGGTGGCTCATAAAAATATTTATGATCAAGAAATATATGAAAACAAATATTAGTATGAAACCAATTTTATTGTCGTTATGTATTAGAATGATTAAGAGATTCGATCGTTAGTATAAGAAAATTTATGAAAAAAAATATTAGTAAAAACAAGATGTATGATTAAAGATATTATGAATTCTGATGATTATGGGTTTCGATTGGTAGTATTAAATATTTTTATGAAGAGTGAACATTATGATGTAAAATAGTATGAGAAATATTTTCGGACTTCCGATAATAGGACTTAAAAAGTTATGTGAAATAATGCGCACCTAAGAATACACCAACCCCTCTCTTCTTTTAGGCTCGTTAAAGGCGACTAACGGACTAAAATTTGCACATACATCCAACAGCATAAAGCGGCGATGGGCTTGATTATTAATATCTATATTTTACCTAGGTTCAGTTCTCAGATCGAGCAAAGTGTGTTACAAATTTTCCGATGCATATCTCAGGAATTCTCAGGTTTGTGATCCTGATCGCTAACGTGCATTGTGTTCTCTGAGATAATGCACTACTTTTATGTAAGTAGGTATAAGCTGAGAGAATAAATACACAATCGGGGAGAAATTTTTTCACTTCCTGAGAAATTGTGTTCGTGGGTTGCCAGTTTTCTTACTGGGCGTAGCATCAAAATTGTAGTCGACGGTTCGTGCCCTGACATGAAGCCCGTGAATGTTAGAGTCCCGCAGGGGTGTGTGTTATCCCCTACTCTGTTTCTTCTGCATATCAAAGACATGTTGCATAACAACAGCATTTATTGCTATGCGGACGACAGTACTGGGGATACGCTCTACACCGGACGAGCTAATATTTCTCTGGAAAGCGTCATCGAGAGCCGGAATAAACTTGTGACTGACACCGAGAACATTAATGTTAACAAGAAAGTATTTCCTGTTGTTTACACTTCATCCCAGAAATAAAGACAACTTGAAAGATCCATAATTTATTTTTTGTTTTTATGTGCGTGTTTTTCTAGTGTTTTTTAAACTATAAATTTATTTTATACTTTTTGGTCTTTGATAACAAAATTATAACGATTGAAACATGATCGTGTTCAAAATCCATTAGGTACGTGGCCTTTCTCACAAGTGCAAACACGACTATGATACGATATTCTATCATGGATTGCCAGTGCCTATCTTCCGGCTTCATCATCAGACCTTGAAACCTAATCAATCTGGTCAAAGTTCATTACAAGACTTTTCTAAGAAATCCAAAACAGCTATGATACGATTTTCCAGCATGAAGTTCCAGTTCATATCTTCCGGCTCCATCATCAGATCAGTTCGACAGTACCATATTATTGTATTGTCATTAGAACTACATACAGCTGCCAATTTTTAAACGCTACGACCCTTGGAAGATTAAATTAGTTACCTTAGATTCCATTACATAGTTAGTTACATCGACTTAATAAAAGCGTGATAAAAAGTTCGATAACTCATATTGTAATACGTTTGATCACTGGAGAAATAATAAAGAACACAAATTGAAACTAATATTATTAAATTAAAAAACAATTAAATTTAATTAATAACGTAAATGTAGAAATTATCAAATGTAGTATTTGGTAAAAAATGAAAATTAATATTTGGTAGGACAACCATTGTTTGCAATTACCGCACCGCATCGACGAGGCATCGAGGCTATTAGAGTTTGGCAAGTTTCAATAGAAAATAGCATTCCACGATTCCACAAACGCACAGTAAAGCTCGTTTAGATTACTTGTTCTTTAAGGGATACTCTCCTTTTCATTCACGCCACAAATGTTCAACGGGATTGAGATCTAGGCTTTTTGCAGGTCAGTCTAGCATCGAAACTGATTGCTCCTTACTCGTAGTTTGTTTAGTGCCATTATCATGTTGAAATATCCAGGTCACTTGTAACGTCTCCTCAGCCTAAGAATGCACTATTTCTTCCAAAATGTTCTTGTATTTAAATTGATTTAAATCACCTTAAATTTTTTTCACGGGGCCCACACCATATCCTGAGAAACATCCTATAATTTTAATGTTTCCTCCTTCATGCTTTACTTGTTTTGTGGTGTATTTATTATTTAACGCTTGCTTTGCAGGACGTTGCACATACAGCTTACCATTGGAACTCAGTCTTTTTATCTTTGAATCATCAGAAAATAATACATTTTTTAATTGATTTTCCGCCCAGCTGCCCTAATTTCGAGCGAAATCTAGTCTCGCTCGTCGGTGCTGCCTGTTGACAAGCGGTAATTTCCGTGCGATTCTTCCAAATAATTTTGCATCATTTAATTGTCCACGAATACGTGCGGATACTCCTTGCCTGCTGCCAAAAACTTCCCTTCTTATCGTTTCTGAGCTCTTCTTCTTTCTGGGAGGAAGAAAGTTTTTGCTGCCTGAACAATCATAGAATCCTCTTGAGATGTCGTTTTTAGGTTTTCAAGACCTAACTCTATCTCTAAATTCACACTACGATTATTGTACCTATACAGTGTGTGAATTTTTCTTAAAGTTATTGAAAGCTTTAAAAACTTTAGTTTTTGAACATTTTACATGATCTGATGATGATGAGCAATCTTTTTGTAAGACCAATCACGTTCAAAAAAGTGCAACTTTTTTGCTTTCTTTTCTTTTTTGCGACTTTAAGTACCTCGGTTCACTACTTGTGACCTATCGCCATTTTATTCATCCCGAGTTGATTCTATGCTTTACATCCCGATAGATATGCAAGAGTGAACCGAGGTACTTAAAGTCGGAGCAGACTGGCAGAGCTATACCATCCATTGCAATTGGCTCAAAACCGGAGAGACCGCCGAAATCGCAGAATAATTGTTCGGTTTTTGATCTGCTGATCTTAAAGCCAATATTCTCCAGCTTATGTTGCCATATTTTCAGTCTGCTCTGGACCCCGAGTCCATCTTCACCGATAAGCAACCAATGTCGTCAGCAAACAACATGCACCAGCAGGCCTCCTCTTGGATATCGCTTGTTAATGCGTCCATTATCAGGAGGAACAGCAACACTGAACCTATCGGTGGTGCCAGCACATGACCGAACACATGCACGAGATCTAGCATACATAGCCCGAATCAACTCCACATACTTGCCAGGTACACATTTTACTGTTAGGGCCCACCAGAGGACCTCACGCGGTACCCGATCGTAGGCCTTTTCGAGGTCAATGAACACCATGTGCAGGTTTCTGTGCGCTCGTTTGTATTTTTCGCACAGTTGGCGAAGAGCAAAAATGGCATCCACTGTTCCTGGACCAGGCATAAAACCAAATGGCCGGGTTTTGCATGATGTCACTCTCCTCTCTTAGTCTCCTCTCTATCTTTCTCCCATACTTTCGTACTATGTGACATGAATTTAATTCCTCTGTAGTTACCGCAGTCCTGTACATCACCTTTATTTTTAAAGATGGGCACTGTATCCATCCATGATGTATGTGCAGTCGTTAGTCCGTTAGTCGCCTTTTACGACTCCCAAGGGAAGACCGCTACGCGTCACGGTTACGGACACATCGATATGTGATCTTAACATTTCGTTAAAATCCCGTTCGTGATGGTTTTAAACAGTTCTCTAAATTAAAAACAATAATACGTATATATATATAAATATATTCGCAAATGAAGTTGTTAAAATTAAAATCTAAATAAGATTAGGTGAGAGCGATCTTGCAGGTCGTCGGCTTGTTGCAAGAAATTATTAACTGCAAAAAATCAATAAGTGTTGTTATTCACATAGCTAGATCAGCAGCAATGAATACTATATTAGGCAAAAATCGTTAATTTCCTATCTGCCGTATTTATAAAGTTACTCCGTTGTAAAAAGTTGATAAACCTAATTTCAGAGATTTTTATCAAACATAAGTAATTTTTGTCCCTTGATGATTTTTTTTGATATAACACATGGTTAACACTTTCATATTCATCAACTGACAGAACTCGATAAGTTTTATAGTGATCTTTTGTTATTACGTCGTATGAATAAAATCTAGACTTTATTTTCAAATAAAATCATTATCAGCCTCTTATTGATTTTTTTGAAAAAAAATTACGACTCCCGCTCCTCAGGCAACTTCAGACCTACTTTCCGTGTATGAGGAATGAAAAAGATGTTCTCTTACGTGGGCACATGGATACGGTCTCAAGTCGGTACTTTAGTGTTTTTGTGTCAAAGATTGATATTCAAGTCTTTTTCAGTCTTTTTCAGTGATGGATGATACTGGAATATTTTTGTTATATAGGTATTCTGGTTTTATTCCCATTTATCCAAAGTTTTCTTGAGTGTCAGCGAAGATGACATGTAAGTAGGACTTTGCTGAGACCCCAAAACACTCCCTGAAACGTACCTTTCGCTCTTCCCGGCACAGACCTTCCCACGGACGTATTATACATAAGGGAGATTGGGCCATAACCCACCAAACTGGCCCATTGCCGGTTGGTAGGTTATAGTTAGAGGAGCTCAATCGTTAGCGCGTTCGGTGTGCGATCTTGCCCGTTAAGCAGCTTTCGCAATGGCGGGTCGCTGGATGGGTGACAAAATAAAAAAATCTTGATCTCCTTTGTGCTTCGGAAGGCACGTTAACCCGTTGGTCCCGGTTGTTGTCGTAAGATGGCAGTCGTTAAAACTCACCAACCCGCATTGGGCCAGCGTGTTGGGTTATGGCCCAATATCCCCACGTGCTATTGTCCACGTGGGAGGCCTGTGCCCAGCAGTGGGACGTTTATAGGCTGATGATGATGAAGTTATAGATACATACATATAAAATACATATAATCACTACTATTATCCCCAGAAGGTTAGTCAGAGACTACGCAATGAGGACCGCAAAAGCAGTCCTCTGCCAATAGTCCGCTTTTCACCAAATAGCGACTGCACATGTGCTCAGCGTGACAGGTGGTGAGCCCATCGCCGCTCTATGCTGGTGGATATCTGTGCAGGTTTTAGTCCGTTAATCGCCTTTTACGACACCCAAGGGCAGAGAGCGGGTGGTAGTATTCTTTCACCGGTACCCAACATGGTTATACAACGTCAGTCGGAAATGGGGTACTAAGCTAAAAAGAGGGTAAAGTATACATGATAGTGAATAACTTTTGTCGAAAAACTCTTCCCTAAAAATGGATCATTTAAGATTAATACCTTTTTTTAAAATTTCAATAGAAATGACGATGTGGTAGCCCTGGCGGTCAGCTGTTTTGAGAGAGAGACAGATTTGAGTTCATTGCCGGGGCTTCTTGCGTTAGCTAACATGCGTTAGCCCCGTCCGTAATCAGGATTATACATTTTTTAAATTACGTAACCAAAAGTTTATTTTGAATGGAAGGTAATATAAACGTTTTTCGCGAAGCTTATATTCGCAATATAACAGTTGATAGTAGCACTTTCAGTTGTCCGCGGCTTAGTACCCCCTTTCCGACTGACGTTGTAGTTATAACTTCGGCTTTAGAAATCATTGTCTCGGTAGCTCGTATTACGCCGGCGAGGCAGCCCATTTCGTGCTGCAATGCAGCGTGGCTCTAGCACACCATTCTAATTTTTCTGATGACGAACACTCATGCATGCTTACTGATAGCAGTTACCGCACGAGCCGTTGTAAGGCTTTGTCCTCCAATGTCGAGTCACCTGCAAGGTCGCTCTCACCTAATCTTATTTAGATTTTAATTTTAACAACTTCATTTGCGAATATATTTATATAAATATATACGTATTATTGTTTTGAATTTAGAGAACTGTTTAAAACCACCACGAACGGGATTTTAACGAAATGTTAAGATCAGATATCGATGTGTCCGTAACCGTAACGCGTAGCGGTCTTCCCTTGGGAGTCGTAAAAGGCGACTAACGGACTAACGACTGCACATACATCATGGATGGATACAGTCGTCGGCTTACTGCAAGAAATCATTAAAGAGCGGATAAGCGTTTTCGAGAAATGACTTAGTGAAGTTTAGGAAGAGAAATAGTCATTGTATAAAATATTTATGGGGTATCGTTTAAATAAAAATGCTGACGTATAGATCTAGTTTTTATTAATGAGTATTTAATATTGAAACGTAGGAACAAATCAACATACTTTTTTTTAAATAAGAAAATGAAATTAGTGACTTTTGCCTTAAGTTCAATAATAACAAATCAACAAATAATGATTTTATTTACCAATATTAATTGGTAAACATTATAGTTAAATACAAGTAAGTGCTTTAGTAATATTAACTTTGAATAGGGAAATTAAAGAATTAAATCTCTAACTCCTTCGTCACTCACAAAACAATTAAATGTAAATGTAGTCATATACAAAATAAAAATGGATGTTATTAGTAATTTCCAATAATTCTTTTTGATCCTAAAGCCATAGTAATCAACCCTCCTTCCATTTTATTGACGTTAAATTTCATCAGCCGATGAACTATCAACTTCAGGAATGTAATCAGGTCCTGTTTGATCAGGCAAATTTGTATTTTTTTTTTTTTATAGCAGAAGGAGGCAAACGAGCAAGCGGGTCACCTGATGGAAAGTAATCACCACCGCCCATGAACACCCGCAAAACCAGAGGAATCGCAGGCGCGTTGCCGGCCTTTAAGGAAGGAATAGGCTCGTTTCTTGAAGATCCCTAAGTCGTAACGGTCCGGAAATACCGCCGCCGAGAGCTGGTTCCACAACACTGTAGTTCGAGGCAAGAAATTTCTTGAAAATCGCACAGTAGTAGACCGCCATCCATCAAGGTGATGTGGATGGAATGACAGTCGATTGCGTGTAGTGCGGTGAAGGAAATTAGCGGCAGGGATCAAGCCGAACAATTCCTCAGAACACTCCCCATGATATATACGGTACAATATACAGAGAGACGCAACGTCTCTCCGAAGAGCCAGTGGATCGAGCCGACCTGAAATAACCACGTCGCCGACAATTCGAGCAGCTCTGCGTTGAATGCGGTCAAATGGAAGGAGTTGGTATTGGGGTGCTCCAGCCCAGAGATGGGAGCAGTATTCCATATGCGGCCTGACCTGTGCTTTATACAGTTGTAAACGGTGGGCCGGCGTGAAATACTGACCCGCTCTATTAAGCACACCCAGCTTTTTCGAAGCTAATTTAGCTTTACCTTCCAAATGACCACGAAACTGAACGTCACTCGAAATATCGACGCCAAGGATTCCAATAATCGGATTGGTATCAAGGAGAGCTCCCTCAAAGTTCAGAGGTACGACGAAGGGATGTTTTTTCGCGGTAAATGCGCAAACTTGTGTTTTGGAGGGGTTAAAGCGGACTAGGTTATGTCGGCCCCAATCCGAGACATGACTTAACATGTTCTCGGTGTCAGTCACAAGTTTATTCCGGCTCTCGATGATGCTTTCCAGAGACATGTTAGTTCGCCCGGTGTAGAGCGTATCCCCAGTACTGTCGTCTGCATAGCAATGAATGCTGTTGTTATGCAACATGTCATTGATATGCAGAAGAAACAGAGTAGGGGACAACACATACCCCTGCGGGACTCCAGCATTCACGGGCTTCATGTCGGAGCACGAACCGTCGACTGCGACTCTGATGCTACGCCCAGTAAGAAAGCTGGCAACCCATGAACACAATTTCGCAGGAAGCCCGTATGATGGAAGTTTAGAGAGAAGAGCCCTGTGCCATACCCTGTCAAAAGCTTTCGCTACGTCCAAGCTAACTGCCAGTGCCTCCCCCTTACTCTCGACTGCCTCCGCCCATCGGTGAGTAAGGTACACTAAAAGATCACCAGCCGATCGACCGCAAGGAAACCATACTGGCGATCACTTAGTAGCTGGTTCTCTTCTAGGTACCTGAGAGCTGGCGGTTTATAATGGACTACATTACTTTGGAGAGTAAAGAGGTAATAGCTATTGGCCTGTAGTTGGACGGATCTGACCGCCTTTTTTTGGAATCGGGTGGACAAGGGCTGTCTTCCAAGAGCTCGGGACGACGCCAGTGGTGTAAGAGAGCCGGAAAAGGCGCGTTAGAACTGGTGCCAATTCAGCAGCACACGTCCGAAGCACAATGGGTGGAACTGCATCAGGCCCACTCGCCTTATGGATATCAAGGGAAAAAAGAGCCTTACGAACTGACCTTTGCAGGAACTGAACGTTTGGCATTGTACAAGCGCAATGCGGTATGGTTGGTGGAGAGTTTTCCCCATCGTCCAAGGTCGAGTTTGATGCGAAAAGAGAGCCCAAGAGATCGGCTTTCTCCTTTGCAGTATAGGCCAGGCAGTCATCGGTCTTGTGCAATGGTGGTAGGGACGGCTGACAAAAATTCCCTAAGATAGCTTTGGCGAGAGACCAGAACGCACGCGTCCCCGAAGGAAGACGCACTAGCCTCTCGCCAATTCTACCTATGAACGATGACTTCGCCTTGGCAATGTCCTTCTTAAAGGATCTGGCGGCAAAGTTGTACTTCTTTCTGAGTTCACTGGTGTTTGGATCCTTTGATGACACCGTATTAGCCCAGGCTTGGTAATGTTGTCGCTTTTGGCGAGACGCCATTTTGCAGGAACGACCAAACCATGGTTGGGACTTGCCGCCAATGAGAACCACAGAGTTTGGAATGAAAAGTTCCATTCCCTGCAGTATCACATCAACGACAGAGTCAGCGGCGACATCAGGATCATCCAGCGAGAAGCAAACTCGCCACCACGGGTAGGACGCAAAGAAGCTTCGCATCCCATCCCAGTCCGCTGACCTATAATGCCAGACTCGACGGCTAGCCGCTGGTTGCGGTTTTGAAGTTTCTGTGAGAGGCACAGTGCTGCGAATCAGACAGTGGTCTGATGAGCCTAGTGGTGCATCAACAGAAACTTGATAGCCGTCTGGGTGCGAGAAGAAGGAGAAGCAGAAGGTCCAATAAAGAAGGTGCATGGCCCTCCACATCTGGAACCCGTGTTGGCTCGGTTACCAATTGGGACAGACTGTAGGCCAAAGCGAAGTCATGAACGGCTCTACCCGCGTGGTCAGTTGTGCGTGAACCAAGCCATTCGACGTGGTGGGCATTGAAGTCTCCCAATACCACAATCTCGGCCGAGGGGATCCGTTGGAGAAGGGAGTCTGTCGCTGTTTGGACGGTCTCGATAAGTTGGTCAGTTCCGATGTTACCGCTGTGGGACCTATACAGGCACGCGTAGACGCGAAGATGACGTCCGCAGTCGACGTGCAGCCATAAGATGGAGAGGTCCCTATCTTCAAGATTGCCAAGGCAACGAACGCACATATCCTCCCTGACATAGGCACAAACACCGGCTCGTAGCACAAATGCATGTTCCAGGTTGTATCCCGGGTAGCGCAAGTACGAGATGTCAGGAGGGGGGGATATCTGCGTCTCGGTGAGGAAGAGCAAGGCCGGTTTCGCCGTCTCGAGGTGGTAATGGACGGCGCTCAAGTTAGAGTGGATTCCCCTGATATTGCAGAAGTCCACGCGAAGCGAAGGAGGGGGTGCCAATTGTCTGGCCTTTCTCCTGCCTGCAGCATGCCTTGGCACGAGCGGACTTTTGCCCTCCCTAGAATACGTAGGGCAGCCTGAGCGAGAACGCTCGTATACCAATACGAACGTATACCAATGATGAAGTTCTTAAGGTATCTTTTGATCACACATTTTCATTGGATCTTTTTTATTTATTTAGTAATAGGCAGTGGTTAGCTGTAGGCATTCTTAAGTTTGTAGTCATCATAAATAAAAGTGTTTTCATTCCGCTTACGCTTCCAAAGATTTTTCGTACGTTCAGCAGTTTTTCCTTTTTTTAGGCCTTTTTGTTCAGCGTCCGATAAGCTGACTTCAAGCTCTTTGTACGTACACGTAGTCGTATCTAAACATCACTATATTTGGTTTTGCTTTCTCAAATCGAAAACACTTAACCTTGAGCCATTGAGCTACTTCTGCATCATTTGATATGGATATGTTTTTGACTAGATTATTTTTCAAATCCTTTAAGTCGATAATGTCAAAAAAATAGAGTTGGACTGGCTTGTAAGATTTATTAATTTTTCCACCTTTGTGCATTGAGAGTAGTACATTATAACTCAATGCCTTTGTGCGACTTTTTGCTCGACCTCGCCAACTTTATGACGACAAGTCTATCATGGAGTATATAGGGAAGTAGGTGCTCAATTGCACTGTGCATGCTGTCATCCTACTAATATTATAAACGCAAAAGTTTGAAAGTATGGATGGATGTTTGTTACTCTTTCACGTAAAAACTACCTAATGGATTTGGATGAAATTCGGCATACAGATAGTCTATAACCTGGATTAAACCAAAGGATACTTTTTATCCCGATATTCCTACGGAAACAGGAAACACGCGGATGAAACCGCGAGCGGCCGCTATAGCTAGTCATCCATATGAGGATGGCCGGATTCAAGGTATTTATGTTGAATGACATCTAATTTAGTTTCTTGTACTAAATACAAAAGAATCAGTAATTACTGGATTCCATTTTGCCCAGCACACGTAACACCGAAATTATCGGTATTAGAATAAAAAACTACAAAGATACATTATTATTTATTTTCATTGTTTTTTGAAGTATTCTCCGTGACTATCGATGCACCTTTGCATTCGTTCAAACCAATTATTGTACCTAACAGTAATTCCAGTCTGAAGTGGACATAGTCGAAACGACCAATTTTTAAAGCTTCGACTGCCTCTTCTGGACCTTGAAACCGTTGATTACGTAGCAAATCTTTAGTTCTTGGGAAAGTAAAGTAATCATTGGGGTTCAGGTCAGGATGGTCCATCAACTCCACGTTTTACTGATTTAAAAACGCGCTTGTTAACCGAGCGGTGTAGGAGCTCGCATTATCGTAGTGAAGGATTATGCGACGATTCGGATTACTTTTACGAAGTTCTCGTATGCCTTCTGGCAAACAAACTAATGTGTACCAATTAGCAGTGACCGTGCTCTGTTCCTGTAAAGGAATCGTAGCCACATGTCCGGTTTTCGATACAAACGAAGCAGCACGCTACGAGAGCGCACAACTTTTGTTAGCTTGACCTCACCTTCGTTGACCCAAACAGCCGATTGCTGTTTTCTTTCGGGCTCATATGAATAATTCATTGTGATGAATCTCACAAGAGACAATATTGTAAACAACATTTGAGCTCCCTCTATCGAACCGTTGCAGAGCAGACCGACACCAATTAACACGAGCCGACTTTTGTTCTTCGGTCTAACGATGAGGCACCCAGCGGGAAATTAACTTCCTGACACCCAGTTCATCATGCAATATTATTTGAATGGCTGTGATACCAATGCTGAGAGAAGCCCGTATCTGCTTGTGTGTCACATGTCTATCTTCTTTTATTAATTGGCGTACAGCATCAATGTTTTCTTGGTGTTACCGTTGTTTTTGGACGACCAGTAGAGGGAACTGTGGTAAGAGATGAACGTTCTCGACGAAACTGAGAATACTAGCGATATATAGTAGTTTTACTAGGTACCTACTTCAAGTTCATAAATAGAAACAAGCTCGGCAAGACATTGTTTTTGAGATAAACCTCGGCGAAAGTTGTGAAAAATTATCGCACGAAAATGTTTCCGCCTAAGCTTCAATAGTGGAAATATCTACCACTATTTTTTAAGAGGCCTATTACATCTCGAATGTGATTTTTGCGTAAAAGGCCTATTTTCGCATTTTGTAGTAATTTTGCAGTTGTATTTCGTCGTCGTTAAGCTTAAGTTAAATTTCTCCACTAGTAGGAAAAACAACAGATAGATTGATGATTAATTTCGACTGTAAGCTATGAATTATCAATTAACTATGACTTCATTTTAATGATGGAAGTCTGGTCCCTAATGTTCTAATATAATTAAGCCTATTACAACTCGAATGTGATTTTTGCGTAAAATGCCCATTTTCGCATTTTAAATTTTGCAGTTGCATTTATCGTTTTTATCGAAATAGGATAATAAATTTGTGCATAATATTACAAACCTCCATTCTGTGAGCATAAGTTGAATTCGGACGGCGGGCGCATCGCATTTTGTAGTAATTTTGCAGTTGTATTTATCGTTTTTATCGAAATAGGATAGCAAATTCATTATAAAATCTTTATTCCTCATGAAGTAACAAATACTCCGGTATAAATTTTGCTCAATAATATTATCGTAGATAGGAGATATTCACAGTTAACTTATAGCAATTTTCTAAGTTTTTTGGTTTAGAATAAGATTTTTTTTTCTATATAAAAACAATGATATTTAAAAATTCCGAGGCCGCTACGCACTATTCGACTATATAAGAGATAACATTATAATTTTTTTATTTCACTTGTTTAGAACAGTAGTTCAATCGATGAACTCAAAAAAGTGCCTTCGCGCACTTTATGAAAATCTTTCACTGCAATTTTGGGTTTAATTAAAATTTTAAACAAAATTTACAAAAAGCGAGGCCGCTACGCACTGTTTCAATAGCTATTATTTACTATTCAATAAGTCATAATTGTTAATGTATTTTGGTTTCTGAGATCCATAACGCCAAAATTGGCCATTTTACGCAAAAATCACAGTCAAGATGTATTATGCCTCTTAAATAGTTTCTTTTTTTTCATAAATGGAATTAATTTCGAAAGAGTACTTACTAAATTTCAAAACATAAAAGTCTAATTTATTCAAAAGTATTCCATTCCCGATCTTTTCGGTGTGGCCCTCGACTATTATCCCCGAAGTGTTAGTCAGAGACAAGGTAATGAGGACTAATTATTAAAATACACAACAACACCTCTTTTCCCTTGGGTGTCGTAAAAGGCGACTAACAGATCAAAGAGTGCACATACATCCTACAGCAAAGAGCGGCGATGGGCTCATCAAAATAATACTACCAACCCCTTTCTTCCCTTGGGTGTTGTAAAAGGCGACAAACGGACTAAATACTTCACATACATCCAACAGCATAGAGCGGCGATGGGCTCATCAAAAGAATACTACCACCCCCTTTCTTCCCTTGGGTGTTGTAAAGGCGACTAACGGACTAAAGACTGCACATACATCCAACAGCATAAAGCGGCGATGGGCTCATCAAAATAATACTACCAATCCCTCTCTTACCTTCGGTGTCGTAAAAGGCGACTAAGGGACTAAAGACTGCACATACAACCAATAGCATAGACCGGCGATGGGCTCATCAAAATAATACTACCAACCCCTTTCTTCCCTTAGGTGTTGTAAAAGGCGACTATCGGACTAAAGACTGAACCAACATACAACAGCTTAGAGCGGCGATGGGCTCATCAAAATAATACTACTAACCCCTTTCTTCCCTTGGGTGTTGTAAAGGCGACTAACGGACTAAAGACTGCACATACATCCAACAGCATAGAGCGGCGATGGGCTCATCAATTAATACTACAAATCCCACTCTTCCCTAAGGTGTCGTAAAAGGCGACTAAGAGACTAAAGGCTGCACATACAACCAATAATAGAGAAGCGATGGGCTCATCAAATATTACTACCAACCCCTTTCTTCCCTTAGGTGTTGTAAAAGGCGACTATCGGACTAAAGACTGCACATACATACAACAGCATAGAGCGGCGATGGGCTCATCAAAATAACACTACCAACCCCTTTCTTCCCTTAGGTGTTGTAAAGGCGACTAACAGACTAAAGACTGCACATACATCCAACAGCATAGAGCGGCGATGGGCTCATCAATTAATACTGCAAATCCCTCTCTTCCCTTCGGTGTCGTAAAAGGCGACTAACAGATCAAAGACTGCACATACATCCTACAGCAAAGAGCGGCGATGGGCTCATCAAAATAATACTACCAACCCCTTTCTTCCCTTATGTGTCCTTAAAGGCGACTAACTGACTAAAGACATTCATGTTTTTGTTTTTCCTTCCTTTTATTCGTAATGAAAAGCACAGTGTTTACCTCGGGTGAAAGACTGATTTACTCCCTCGAACTATTGGCCAAACTCCGTCTCTGGAGTAAATAAGCGACTTTCTCCCCTAGAGTAACAAAGTACTATTGTTTATAGTTTCCTTTAGTTTTAAGTTTGAGTAAGTTTAAATAATTTTGTAAGTTAAGTTGTGTTTTTATGCATATATCTTTTCTGTTTTATGTAAAAAATTAACGAATAAACTATACCAAAAAAAAGCAAGAAGTAAAAGTAAATGTCAAGGTACATGTCAAACATCTCGTATCCATAAACTAAGAAAACCGGCCAAGTGCGAGTCGGACTCACGCACGAAGAGTTTCGTACACGTTTGTTGTATGGGAGCCCCTCTTAAATATTTGTTTTATTTTAATTTAATTATTTATTTTTAAATTGAATAATATACTCAAAATTCTGTGAATATTTTAAGCATCTACATATTGCTGTTATCAATATCGGGCAAAAACAAGCAAAAAAAATCATGTTGTGGTCTGAGTCTGGGAGCCCCCCTTAAATAATATTTTATTTTAATTTAATTATTTATTTATAATGTGAATATTTTAACTGAACTAACTTTATTTGAAATATTCTGTGAATATTTCAAGCCGTTATCAATATCGAGCAAAAAGGAGCAAAAAAAAATCACGTGTTTTGTATTATTCTGTTTTTTAGTATTTGTTGTTATAGCGGCAACAGAAATACATCATCTGTGAAAATTTCAACTAAAGGTCTTCGCATACGTAACGGGAAATTTCCCGGACGGGACGGGGCACGGGCCACACGGGGGGTACGGGACGAGGCACCGTGTTTTCCGCCACGTATATTTTATTGCTATATTTTTAAATGCAACAATGTCAAGAAATCGTCCCGTCGTCGTTCCGTCCGGGAAATTTCCCGTTACGTATGCGAAGACCTTAACTATCACGGTTCATGAGATACAGCCTGGTGACAGACGGACACACGGACGGACGGACAGCGGAGTCTTAGTAATAGCGTCCCGTTTTACCCTTTGGGCACGGAACCCTAAAATTTAAATGTAATTTAGGGTGATAGTGATAAATTAAATTAGTAGACATATTTTAAGGTAATATTAATAAAATAAAATAAAAAGTAGAAATGATTGGCATGCTGTGTACGCTAATTCTGGGTTATTGTCTAGTTTTATCATGTGGAAAATATGTTTGTAAGCTCTATTGTAATGACAGTAATCTATCAGTGTACTTTTTACAAATCCTAATAATATTATAAACGCGAAAGTTTGTAGGTATAGATGGATGTTTGTTACTCTTTCACGTAAAAACTACTTATTGGATTTGGATAAAATTCGGCATACAGATAGTCTATAACCTGGATTAACACATATAACACGGCAAAGGCCGCCATCATTGAAATCAAGTTATCGAAGATAACGAAACGTTAAAAAAAAACCGGCCAAGTGCGAGTCGGACTCGCCCATGAAGGGTTCCGTAGCAGCAAGTAACATCATATAAAAGTTCTTATAGTTCGTTGTAACTTTGATCGATTTTTTAATAATAGTGTATTTTTTTTGATCTCGTTCAAACCAATTTTCGGTGGAAGTTTGCATGGTAATGTACATCATATATTTTTTTTAGTTTTATCATTCTCTTATTTTTGAAGTTATGGGGGGGGGGGGGGGGGGGACACACACACATTTTACCACTTTGGAAGTGTCTCTCGCGCAAACTATTCAGTTTAGAAAAAAATTATATTAGATACCTCAATATCATTTTTAAAGATCTATCCCTCCTCGCGTCGGTCTCCTCAATGCTGAGGGTCGTGATCATCATTATGGAGTATCTTATCGCGTATTATTTGTCGCCATCTGCCTCTGTCCGAAGCAGAGTGAAGGGCCTCGTGCAAGGTGGTTTCAAGGGTGGTGCGAATCTGGTCACACCATCGCATAGGGCTCCTTCCTCTTGGTCTTTTTCCCTCGATTTTGCCAGTGATCACGAGTCTTTCCAGGTTGTTGGCATCTTTTCTTGCAATATGGCCGAAGTACTTCAAGATTCTACGTAGGCAGGTGGTGGAGAGCCTTGTTTTTATATTCAATTGTAGTAGGATCGACACATTGGTACGGCGTGCTGTCCAAGGAATGCCCAGCATTTTCCTCCAGCACCACATTTCGAAAGCGTCAATGCGATTTCGGTCGGCTTTCTTTAATGTCCATGTCTCTGAGCCATACATGAAAATGGAGAACACTAGGGTACGCACGAGGTTGGTCTTTGTCTTCATGCTGATGGATCTGTTCATCCATATCTTCTCTAATTGAGACATGGCGCCTTTTGCCATACCAATCCTCCGACGAATTTCTCCTTCGCAGGAACCACTGTTGCAGATTTCAGAGCCCAGGTATATGAATTTATCTACTACTTCTAGTTTTAGTGTCCCGTTGAGCTCTAACCTGCCAGTGCGATCCACAACCATGACCTTGGTTTTAGACCTGTTAATAGCGAGACCCAACTCGGCACTGACGCATTCCATTCTGCGTAGTAATTCGTGCATTTCTGCCTCGTTGGCTGCCAACAGAGTTGTATCGTCAGCATAGCGCAAGTTAGTGAGTCTACATCCGCCAACATTAACCCCACCGTTCCAGTCCTCGCAAGTCTTCCTTACGATGTACTCGCCATACATGTTGAACATGCCACCGCTTTTCCAGGTTTTGTTGCAGATGTTGTGCAGTGCGTCAATACCCGATTCGCCCAGGGCTTGGAGCACCTCGGCTGTTATTTGGCCGGGGCCCGGCGCTTTTTTGGTTTTGAGTTTGTGCAATGCAGCTGTTATTTCGGACCGTAAGATGTCGGGCTCCAGTTCCAGGGTCTCCCAGACTACATGTGTGCCGACTGCCGAAACCGATTTTTTGTAGAGCTGCTCGCAGTATGATCGCCATCTATCTACTATCTTGTCGAGTTCGAGCAGCGGTTTGCCGTCGATGTCTTCAATGACCCACGATTTTGGTCTGAACTGGCGACTTAACAGGCGGACTTTTTTGAATAGGTCTGCTGTCTGTAGTTTGTTTGCATGACATTCCACTTCACTACATATATTATTGAGGAATTGGTTTTTGTCGCTGCGGCAGCATTTCTTTATAACTCTGGAGAGATTTGAGTATTCCTTCAATACAGCGCTGTTCTGTAGGCCTTTGGTTTTTACCTCCTTTCTATTTTGGATCAGACTCCACGTGTGCTCTGAGATCCATGTCGCTTTCTTGGTGTTGTTCATATCCATTTTCGGGATAGTTTGCTGCAGGGAATCGTTCATGATTGCTTTGAGCTGTGTCCATTGCGAATTGATGTCTACGATGGCATTTAGTGGGGTCTCGGACAGTCTCTTTTCGGTAAGGTCTTGGAATCGACGTTTTTCTGCGGGTTTGAGGGATCTGGTAACAGGACGTGGCGTCCTAGGGTTTGCCTTCAAACGTAAGGAAAAGTAGGCTACCAGTAGCACATGATCAGAGCCACAGTCGGCACCGGGGAACGTTTTTACATTCCTCACGGAGGATCTCCAGCGAGTATTTATCATGATGTAATCAATTTGGTTTCTGTATCGTTCCCCAGGGGATCTCCAAGTGTAGAGGCGTCTTGGGTGATGCTGGTATTGGGTGTTCATGATAGCGAGTTTCCTACCTAGGCAGAACTCAACCAGTCTGTGTCCGCGCTCATTCCTAGTGCCCAGGCCATACTTTCCCACTACGCCTGCTGTGTGTGAGCTAGATTCTACTTTGCCAATCTTGGCGTTCCAGTCGCCGAGGATGATCGTTATTTGGCGGCCAGGTAGTTCATCAAGCGTCTTTTCTAGGATCCCGTAGAATTCGTCAGTGTCCTCGTCAGACGCGGCCGAAGTAGGAGCGTAGACCTGTACGATATTAAGTAAGCATGGCTTTGTGTTAAGCTTCATTGTTATTATTCTATCCGATATCGGATTATAGCCGAGAACATATTTGTTCATCTCAGCTGGAAGCAGGATCCCGACTCCGTTTCTGCTAGAACTCTCGTTTCCTGAGAAGTAAAGAGTGCTTCCCGAGGTAGTTCTGAAATGACCTTGTCCGCGAAGATGAGTTTCACTGATGCCCAATATAGATATTTTTAGGTCTTCTCTTTCCTTGTCCACAATGCTTAGTTTGCCTGGGTTCAGTAATCCCCTGGTGTTCCAGGTGCCAATACGATGTTGTGTTTGTATTGAGTTCTTATTTCCACCAGTAGTCATACGTCCCTCTGAGTCTAGGTGGTTAGCGTCATCGGGAGCTTCGGTAGCAGATTTCACACTACTCGGCCCGGGTACCGAGCAGCGCCGGGCGTTAGTCGGGTCGTCCAACAAACAACTTGCATTTCCTTTTGTGTCCATTACGATGATTTTCTTGGGAAGTAAGCATGGTGGGTTCCCACGTCCTTCCATGTCAGTCTTTTCGAGGGGATTTAGATCCTCGGGGCCACTGCTGACCTTGTGATGGGTTATTTAACGCCGAAAGATCTATCCATAGATACCGCAATCGGATGGGTTAGATGAAAAAAAAAATTGAGTTTTAGTTATAAGTATGGGAAACCCCCAAAATTTATTGGTTTTTTTTTCTATTTTTGCGTGAAAATCTTAATGCGGTTCACAGAATACATCTACTTACCAAGTTTCAACAGTATAGTTCTTATAGTTTCGGAAAAAAGTGGCTGTGACATACGGACGGACAGGCAGACATGACGAATCCATAAGGGTTACGTTTTTTCCGTTTTTTGCTACAGAACCCTAAAAATGTCTACCTCAGGCGGGAATCGAATATTACGAATGAAGTTATCGCTTAGTATTGGCTAAAACACCACGCTTGCCAAATGCGGGTTGGGGATCGCAAACCCGAAAACACACTTTGCACGACCTGGGAATTGAACCCCGAACCTCTGGATACCGAGCCGAGTGCTTCACCACTCGTCCACCAAGGCGTTCGATCCGTAAGGTAACAACAACAATGTGTTGAATTGGCTATTTGACAGTTGTAACAATAAAATAAGTTTATAATTTAACGATAATTATCCAATAGTTTTTTTTATTAAAGATGATTTGTAAAAAAAAAATATTTACATAATAAATTTGCGATTTTTTTTATCTGTGGATTACAAGACCCGAAACACGAGGCGGGACGGCCATGATTGAGCTTCGTGTGACGTCACATTCACTAAATAAACAAAAACTATCTGTCAGGTTTCAAGATAAAATTTATTTGTTTATTGGAGTGTGACGTCACAGGGCACAATGTCACGTGACCAACCGATTTCGCTCGTTTGAAATTAATGAAGAAACATTTTTTTCAATTTTAAAAAGCATTTCGAAAAAAATAATAGTGTATGTGGTTTTAAATAAGCGTTTGTAATTTTTTTCAATACTTTTCAGAGAACTGTCAAGTAGCCAATGTATGCAAGCATAAGCATAGTCGTCACCGCAGCTGCACTAAAGGTATTCGCGTTGCTGACTACTTATAACAGTCCCACTACAAAAACATGTGTAAAGTTAGACAATGGTTAAAACAGATGCTCGCACTTTAAGTTGACATACTTTATTGTAGATTTGGCTGTAATTGTAATGTCCAGTAATTTAACTGTACCCCGCAACCATCAAACCAAACAATGTATGGGCAAACTGCTTAACGGCAGAAATCCTACGAGGTTGCGTAAGGAATACTGGAAACGAAGATAATATTGCGCGGGTTGGCTTAATTGAAATGTTCATTCTCAAATATAATAAAGAACACGGTTCATAAAGCTGCGAAAAATAAAAATTCAACCCATTGGTATTGACTATCTAAGTAGAGCAAACACAACAACAGTTCATGGCTGCGGCGCAGTCTCACGGGCGGCAATGCACGCACGCACCGCCGTCACACAATGGTGGCCATAATGAAACCTGCGCATCGCCAACAGCGTCTGCTTTGATGTCCAACGACCTGATGTTGAAGTATGACACCTTTCAGCAAGTGCAGATAGCACATAATGCATTGTGCAATTTGTGCATTTATTTACCTGCCAGCCCTGTAGGAGTAGCGAGCGGTCCACTGTCCGCAGCCACATGACCGCGTCTCCTGCTTGGAAGTCGCGCAGCCGATGGCAGCGCGCGTGCAGGTAGAGGCCCAAGCACTTCAGCAGCTCCGACGTGGACGCCTGGATGACGGTCTTGCGCGGCGCGACCGCCGGCCCGACCACGCCTGTGGGCAGCTTCTCGTAACACACATTGTTGTTCAGCGCGTTGGCGCGGGCCACCTCGGGCGGCAGCGGCGCGGGTACCGGCGCCGGCCGGTAAACCGTCTGCACGCTCACATTCTTGTTGCGATCCAGCGGCGCGTTGTCCGTCAACGGCGCCCGGAACGTCGTCACGCTTTTGCTCTTGCATTCTAACTTCTTTTTGTTGTTGTTGGCCGTCGAAAACCTTTTCCAGGATAAAGCGTTTATGAACAGCGAGTGTTTCTTCAGGTTCTTTTCTAGGGCCGTTTTCTCGGAGATGATTTTGGCCGCGTCGTCTAGGGTGGCGCGCCGCTCGTCGCGGGGCAGCGGCAGCTCCCTGTTCTCTCGGTTCTTGGCGTTGTTGAGCCGCTCGTAGGAGTATGCGAGGGCAGCGCGGTCGGGTGGCGGCGCGGCGGCGGGTGGGCGCCGCTCGCGCGGGCTGAAACTCAGCACGGTGCCCATGAGGCCCGCGCGCGTGCAGCTAGGTGACCGCATGCATCTCGCGCCGGCGGTGGCGGCGGCGGCGGCGGCCCGTGTGGGCTCGATACGGCCGCGCAGGCGCCCGGCGCCGCCCGTATCGACCGCGGCGCGCGCACCCAGCTGACTCCCCGCCCGCCCCCGCCCTGCCCGGTAAACAAACCCTCGCCGAACACTACGGCGAGATCGACTTATTATAATTACAATTAAGTGTCGCCCGAGTGACCGCTCCCCCACTTATGGACAATCTTTAATTTCACAGGTGACGCGTCGAGGTGCCGATGCATCAATTACCTGATGCGGACGTTACTTATTACAGCGCCTTCTTCGGTTGTAGAGACTGCTTTCCGGGACATAATCAAATTCGAATCGAGTTACCTTCGGCTGCAGCCGAGTAAGATTTATCCCGCTGGGCTCTCGCGTCGAATATAGGTTGACTCTCGCCGACCTGACCTGAATACAAGATTCATTAAAACCTCTGGCTATTATAAAAGCTTTCGCGGTGCGAGAGCTTAAAAGCTTCCTCTTAATCCAGAACGCGAGCCGTTTTTCTTTCATTATTTATGTATTACTTCGAATCAACAAGGTTCATTAAACGAATGGCGATAAAATTAATTCCGGGGATTGTTTTGGCCCGGTAGTCAATAGCAACATTTTCCTGTAAGGCCGTAAAGAATAAGTGATTTAATATGACGTCACTCCGCAAGCACGCAACGAGTCCCGAAGCTACCCAATCAATATTAACTGGCTACGTCACGACTTTAAGCAATCACAGACGTAAAAAGCTTTAGGTAAAGCTGAGATGCTTTTTATGACACAAGTGAAGATAAATAGAATCTAAATGTTCTAACTTTTAACGACTATAAAGCACCGATTTGTATGGGACGGTAGTAGCAATTGCTACAGGTAACATATTGTATGGTTCGTTGTACAAGCAGGGAAGTTATTGTATGAAAAGAGAAAATCAGTATTTTGTTTTTACTTTTTTCACATCCAGATACTTAGATATTTATTCAGTAGGGTACATAAGCGCACGTTTTTTGTAAATTGTATACGAAGAACTAAAGATTAATAAAGATTTTATAAAGATTTTGTTCATACAAGTGTTGTAACATTCTATTCAGTCGAGTTGGAATAAAACTGATTTCATTTTCCTGTCAAACAGCAACATATTTCTATGGCAGCAGTGCTGTAATTATTCAAAAAAATTCCAAGACTGAGGGGTACTTTATTTTTATTCATACATACACACTTACAGTTCAGTACATTACATACATTTGTTTGTTGTATTTTATTGTATTGTATTAAAGTACAACATGTAAGTATGTAATGTAACGAATGTACGTATGTAGGTGTGAAATAGGATCGGATAGGAGGGGAGAGGACGTCTGTAGAATAATGAACAAAGTGCTAACATGTAAAATTGTTGATATGTATTTTATTTTGCATAATTATCATAGTCACATAGGTACAGTCACGTGCAAAAATATATATACATTTCCACATTTTCTAAAATATGTAAACAAATAGCATTTTAAAAATATTTACTCAACAATGTGTTCAAAATTATGTAACCATCAAATTGTGCTAAAATTAGGTATACGTTGGGTTCACATTAATGTAAACGATACATAACCAATAACAAGTACTCACTGTGTATATCAAATTTATGTAAACTTGGGAATATCTATAACATGTATACTATTTCAATTTTAAACTAATTTGGAAGTGGAGACTGTGTTGGCTTAAATATCAAAAATATGTATACACAATTCAGTTTCAAAATTATGTAAACAAACGGTAAAAAGCTTAGAATAATTACGTATAGAAAGTAAGTCCGCGCGCCCATGGCTCCTAACGCCGAGTTTTCAATGTACACTACGGAGTTACAAGCGTACGTGTGCGTGTCGCCAAGCGCAAGCAAGTAATCGTCACGAAAGTGTGAATCGGTTTAGTGCTTCACTTTTGACAGTGCGCTTGTATGAAGACTATCTTTCTATACGTAATTATTCTAAGGTAAAAAGTGTATTTTCGTTAATAACTATACTTAATATTTTTTTATAAGCTATTATGTCTTTTGTTCGGGTGAAATTTTGCAACTCCATTTTGATCAACGTTTAGGTTACCGATTCAGCTGAAATTTTGCAAACATGTGTGAATCGCTTGACAATGCAATATTATGATGACGTGGTGCTGATCTGATGATGGAGCTGGAAGGTGGTCATAGGAACTTCGCTTCGAAACAACATAATTTCATCGAGTTTGTGCTCGTTTGAATCGTCTTGATGAGTAGTTTGTCTTTCAATAGTAACCAGGGTCTGATCTGATGATGGAGCTAGAAGGTGGTCCTAGGAACTCAGCAAAGAAACGGCGCAACTCCATCGAGACTCGGCTCGTTTGATTCATCTTGACGAGTACTTTGGTGCTAGATGGTAATCAGGGTCTGATGACGGAGCTAGAAGATAGCCATACGAACTTAGAAATTAAACGACATAACCCCATCGAGTATGGGCTCGTTTGATTCGTCTTGACGAGTCATGTGGTGCTAGATGGTAACCAGGGTCTGATGATGGCGCTGGAAGGTGGCCATAGGAACTCAGAGTAATTAGGCGACACACCCGCGTCGAGTTAGATTCGTCTTAATGGGTGAACCGTTTTGATGGGTGGTAAGTGGTGGTGCTTTGGTGGACGTGAATAAATTTTGTATACACGTTCAGTGAGATAAACTGATGAAAAACGTGTCCAGGGATAACAAAAAAAAAAAAAATTAAAACCTTTTTTAAAAAACAAGCTTTTATTTAAATTCGCTAAAAATAAAAAAATAAAAACTTTTACTTTGAAACTTTTACTATCAACTTATGACGTCATTCATTACACAATTTATATGATATAAAAGGTTGTCGCGACATTTACTATATACTTACTATATAATTATGTGTAATTAAATAAGTAAATCTAATAACTTGATTTGATTGATTTTAATAGTTAAAATCGTTTTTAAAAAACAAGCTTTTGTTTAAATGCGCTAAAAACAAAAAAAATACTTTAAAACTTTAACTATCAACTTATAACGTCATTCATTACACAATTTATATGATATAAAAGGTTGTCGCGAGATTTACTATATACTATATAATTATGTGTAAATAAGTAAGTAAATCTAATAACTTGATTTGATTGATTTTAATAGTTAAAAATAAATAAATAAATAAGTAAATCTAATAACTTGATTTACTTATTTATTTAGACAAAATTATACAGAGTTACAGGTTAAGTCGACCTATATCCTTTAAGGGGATGTAGTTTCCATCATTTGTGACTGATTTGACTATGAAACACCGTACCCCAAACCACCGTACAATTTCCATAAAGGATAATTATTGTCCTAGACGCAGGGAGTTACTTAACGTAATACCAATATTTTGATTGCTACCTGGGAGTCTTTCATCAAAGTTTTTTCCGAGAATACTGATAATATCCTATCTTGTTATACCTATATAGAAAGCTAAGGAACCGTAGATATTTTTACGATGAACTGCCGCATCACTGTCATAGACTTTTTTAAAATATCGAAAAAAGAAATAACATTTTATTCAGAATTTAATTCTTTTTTATACTGTTCATCGTCTACTATGATTTAATTGGAACAACTACTTGCAATTTTAGTGTTAAGAATAATTAAGCATCTCATCTTCTACACAAAAAAACCAAAACTAAATAAGTTAGAGGCACAAAACACAAAAAAAGGACCATAGACAAAAAACGGATTTTTTTATAAAAAATCTTCAAAGTACCATAATTTGAAAACAGTTAAGTTTGGGTTACGGTGTTTAATAGTCAAATCAGTCAAAAATGATGAAAAATACATCCCCTTAAAGGATATAGGTCGACTTAACCTGTAACCCTGTATAATTATGTGTAATTAAATAAGTAAATCAAGTTATTAGATTTACTTATTTATTTATTTTTAACTATTATAATCAATCAAATCAAGTTATTAGATTTACTTACTTATTTACACATATAGTAGGTATATAGTAAATCTAGCGACAACCTTTTATATTACCTATTTAAATTGTGTAATGAATGACGTTGTAAGTTGATAATAAAAGTTTTAAAACATTATTTTTGTTTTTAGCGCATTTAAATAAAAGTTTGTTTTTTAAAAAGAATTTTAACTATTAAAATTAAAAAGTTATAACATTTACTTATTTAATTACACATAATTATATAGTATATATAGTAAATCTCCCGACAACCTTTTATATCATATAATAGGTTCATCATATAAAGCACCACCACTCACCACCCATCAAAACGGTTCACCCATTAAGACGAATCAAACTCGACGCGGTTGTGTCGCCTAATTACTGAGTTCCTATGGCCACCTTCCAGCTCCATCATCAGATCAGACTCTGGTAACCATTGAAAGACAAACTAGTCGTCAAGACGATTCAAACGAGCACAAACTCGATGAAAATATGTTGTTTCGAAGCGAAGTTTCTATGGCCGCCTTCCCATCATCAGATCAGCACCATGTCATCATATTATTGATTGTCAAGCGATTCACACATGTGTGCAAAATTTCAGCTTAATCGGTAACCGGAAAGTGGATCAAAATTGAGTTGCAAAATTCCACCCAAACAAAAGTAAAAGCTTGTAAAAAAATATTATAATTATTAACAAAAATGTACTTTTGACCGTTTGTTTAAAATTAAAATTGTATACATGTTATAGATATTCTCATGTTTACATAAATTTTATATACATAGTGAGTACTTGTTATTGGTTATGTATCGTTTACATTAATGTGAACCCAACGTATACCTAATTTAGCACAATTTGATGGTTACATAATTTTGAACACATTGTTAAGTATATATTTTTAAAATGCTATTACTTTACATATTTTAGAAAATGTGGAAATGTATATATATTAATGCTCGTGACTGTACATTAAGACTCCCACATTTGGGCTCAGGTCATTCTACATGAGGCTAATCAGCACATGGAGACTTCAGGGCATACCTATCACGCTGGCCCAATTCGGGATAGAGGATTTATAACGACAGCTATTTTACGACAGCAACCGGGCCTAACTATACTTGCCGTCCAAAGCATGGAGGAGCTCGAGATGTTTTTGTATTTGTTCATCCATCTAGTGACCCAGCATTGCGAAAGTAGCTTAACTGGCATATCGCAAACTGAACATTTAGCAGTTGCACCATCGCGTTCTTCGAGAATGTTACTGTAGGTCTATTCTCTTGCACGCAAGTGTATTTAAGCGTCACTTCAGCATTCAAATCATTGCCTCATTAATATAAATGCTCTAATTTCGAAACAACCTTTTGTACTTAGTATAATCTGTTGGGGATTCGAAATACATGTAAAAGGTATATTGCTCTACAGATTTATACGGTTACATATTGTCTAAATGTCTAGACAAGTTCACCAAATAAATAAAACAGTTTTAATAAAGAGACTAGGTAGTGAAAACGAAAAAGCGTGAGCGACACACAAACAAAGAGGTTCCAAACTTTATTAAAACAAAAAAGCATGTTTTATTTTAGGCATTGTGGTAATAGTGGCAGCTTACATTTTAGGCTCTACGCTCTTAATCGAGTAGGTACTTAATAAACTATATGCTGCCCCACTGCTGGGAAAAGCATGGTAGAGTGCATTAAAATCACATTCAAGTCATCGCTACAATCGAAGGGTATTTGCGGAACCATACGTTTGCTATATGACAAGATCTCAAAAGCCTTAGCCGCTATGCCCACCGAGCTCTATGGATTCGGATGGTGAAATACCGTTCCAAGCAGACTGATTTTATTAATTTTTTCGTTACAGTTTAATTAAGAAGTTTTAAAAGAAAGAAGTGGGTGAATCCTGGGTGAAGCGTTCTTCGCATCAGAGCCTGGCGTTTATTTTATCTCGTGACTGGTGAAAACAAAAATTACGTGGCAAAAGAAGGGTTAAAACGAGTCAGTCTATTAATAAGGCACGGAAATTATTCACATTAATTAATTGTAATAGATTATCTACCTGCGCGTCGCGCGCCAGACACAATAGAATTTTTAATTGTCTTTGCCGATAGTCGGCAAGTCGACGCTCAGTGGTCAGATCTACGGCCGATAAAACAGATCCATGGCTTAAACCAACGGATTTTACAGTCATGGATCTGACGACAATTTAAAAATGAAGCTATTTATATAAAACTATAAATAAAAACGTATTAATTTTGATTTCAATACCTAGTCAGGGATGAATGCAACCATGTTCTCGGGACAGTTAAGTGTAAGTATTCTTAATTTAGTAGCAAAACAAGACACGAGCTGTACCTCCTACTGAACCAAAGTTTTAAAAATGTGAAAGAATTTAAAAATAAAGTATTTGCGCGAAAGCCACGTCCTTCCTGACGAAGTGCTGCAGCACTACTTGCGATGGTTTGGACCAATCACGAGACTCTTACCACGTATTCAATGAAGTAGGTAAACGTAATTTCGTCGCGCGATTCAACATTTGCCCACCGCGTGACATTTTATTGAACGACTACAGACACAGGGTTCTGATTATATTAAAACAATGAATACATGATTTGATAGACGCACTCTTTTCGTATTCAACAAAGTATTAATTAACGCAGTCTTATAAATGTAAAAAATCTAATACACAATAACTCACCTATCGTCGCGCGTGTGACATGTAAAAATCTTGTCAAATCACCCCATTTTTCAGTCTCAAATGAATGTTTAAACAATTCATTCTGTAAAATATTGGTTTCAATTGATATACTTCAATACTACATAAGTTAAGTAAATTTACAAGTGCTAAATTAATTTAGTGTGTTGTTTATTTTATGCTGTGACCCTCAAAATCAAGTGTCCCAGGATTGACCCAAGTGTCGATAAATAGTTAGTTTATTTAAATACGTTGTTTTTATATTCTTAAATTATTCGAAATGGTGTACTCGTACAATTTAGATATCAACGAAAATATCAACTAAAATACGATTGGTCGTAGAGATCTCTAAAACTAAAATATTTTTATTATCCTGTCACGTACCGTATAAATCGAGACTCATCTCAATTTATGAGAGAATTTGGAAGAATTATGTGCGCTGTAACATACCAAGCTAGTAGAAATGTAAAATCATTTTAGCACTTTGTGGTAATGAGGATTTTGGATTTTGATTTTAAAACTGTCTTTTATGGGGTAAATTACAATGACAAAAAATAAGAGTGTAGAATAATAAAAAAACAGTTAAAAATTTGTGTGCATCGCAACCTTTCTTAGGCAGTCTGGTAAAATAATATTGTGTAATATAACATAATCACTAGCTTTATTTTAACAACTTGGCTGACGCCGCCATCACGCTTAAAAATCATCCTTCACCTGTCACCCATTTTCAAAATGTCCTAGACAACCGTCGCTTAACATTCGCGATCGCACACGCCACCGGGCTGCTCCATCGCAAATCATCAGTCACGTTTCGCCAGCGCGAGGTCGCCGTAATGTGGTTAGCGAAGCCCCACTCGGCCCCACCACCCCCACAATTGATAATCGAGAATCTGCTTATATAATGTGATAGACTTCTAACCCATTAAGGCTAAGATCTGAATTCATTGACAAAAAAATAATATGGGGGGCCCAACTTAGTTTTGAGTACCTAATCTGTGAAAACATAAAAAAGTGATTTAAATCACAAAATAATTAAGTAATAATTTTTTTCTCACCAAAATAATCTCAAACACACGGTACAAAGTAATTGAATAGTTAGCCAGTGTCATTAGCTACCGTTTGCATTTTTTTTCATGTTTCTACGACGTACGAAACCTTTGATATCGCATAAAGTATCGAGCGCGCCGCTGTCCCATATTATTTTTTTGTCGATGAATAAATTAAGATGTAGTACTTAGCCTTAAGGGTTAGAAGTACCAACCCTATCACATTGTAGAATAGGTAATGTAAGTAACGCGAGAAGCGAGAACATATGACACGAGATATGGATAAGTCTGAATCATTGGCCAAATTTTGACATTTGACGGCTAAAGAACTCTCTTTTCCATACTTACCTACATACATACAGTGTTAAGTACTAGCGGCCGCTCGCGGTTTCACCCGCGTGGTTCCTGTTCCCGTGGGAATATCCGGATAAGAAGTATCCTATGTGGTAATCCAGGTTATAAACTATTTGTATGCCGAATTTCATCCAAATCCATTCAATAGTTTTTACGTGAAAGAGTAACAAACATCCAACCATACTTACAAACTTTCGCGTTTATAATATTCTACTGCCAATGTCTTAGTAGAATTACCCAAAAAATGCACAACATTTCTCACTATACTCTTCAATGCCATTCTAAGAACATCCCATTTCCCTAAACTTTGGAAGATCTCTTAAATTATCATGATCCACAAAGCTGGAAAATCATGCCATGATGCTTCGTCTTATCGTCCAATCAGTCTTACCCCAGTTATCTCAAAATTATGGGAGAAAATCTTTGTAAAAAGTTTGAAGTTTGAGTTTACTCTATACAAAATTGAGGCTGGTGTACCTCAGGGCTCGGTTCTCGGTCCTGTACTGTATAATATCTTTACATCAGATCTTCCTTCATCTAAAGATGTGACCGTTGCGATAAACGCCGACGATGTAGCATACCTCTCATGCGATAAATCTCCAGTAGAGGCTAATAACAAACTACAACGCCTATTAGATAAAACGGCAACATGGTTGCAAAAGTGGCGCATTCGAGCAAGTGCCCAAAAGTCAAACCACATCACTTTTACGATGAGAAAAGAAAACTGCTCGCCTGTCAAATTGGGAACTGATTACCTGCCTGAAACAGACTGCATCAAATTCTTGGGTTTTCACCTTGACCGTAGGCTCACCTGGAAAATTCATATAAAAAAGAAAAGAGATGCGATAAATCTGAAATTTAGGAATTTCATTTGGCTTCTGGGGAGGAACTCTATCCTTTCTCTGGACAACAAACTCCTCATATACAATGCAATTTTAAAACCTATTTGGACCTATGGAATTCCGCTATGGGGTACTGCCAGCAAAATAATATAATGTGTCTACAACGAGTTCAAAATAGCATCTTACGTCTCCAGAAACGACGAGATTCAGGAATACCTCAACGTACCTATCATTCAAACTGAAACAGAGAGGCAAAGAAAGGAATATCTGTAACGTCTCTCTTCCCATCCAAACCCCTTGGCTACCCAGCTCTTAAAGCCTTCCTTAGCAATAAAAATACTGAAAAGGAAGACTATTCTATGAAAGGATTGTTGAAGCGCTGGCTTCATCATCTTCAAGATAGTTATCACCCAACACATCAGCTTATAGTCTTGCCGACTGATCGCCGATAAAAGCAGAAAAGAAAAAAAAAATTAATCAACAAGTCTAAAACCTAAATGATACAAGTAATATATAGTATCTACATTTAAAAACTATAAATTATAAGGCATCAACAAATTGGTCCACATCACTGTCATTGGGTAACGTGCCCAGAAGACTGGCCGCATTGCCACGCTGAATGGCACTACTGATTCTCTGGCCAAAAAAGCACCAGCCCTCTGGTTACGTGAAGAGTCGACCAAACGCTTTGACATCTCTTTGAAGAGAAGATGAGCACTCGGACCTCACGGCCCCAAGGTTTCAACCTCAAATGGCTCAAAAATGTAATTTCCGATCAGGTTTTTATACTTACGCCGTTTGAGGTTTTCAGCACTCGCAGCAGCTGCACCAGCACAATACGCCGTACTTGAAAGATGTGAAGGCGCAAGGGTATCTACGCAAGTTGCGTCCCACACCAGAGGCCTTCCTAACTTCCAAGGCAACAATGTCATTACATCTGGTCTTTTACCATCGTCCCGAGCCAAACCATTGGGTTCTAGAACAGCTGGCACACCAGCAATGGAAAAAGCACGACGAATAATGTCATTTAAGTTGGCGTGCCGTGCAAAGCGACATTAAATCAAATGATCCAATAGTTTAAAAAAAAACCACCGATCTAAGAGGTTTGGGGGATACAGTGACTTAAGTCCTCCCTACCTTCCCCTTTTCGCTAGCTTTTCTCCCGCCGCGTTGCCATTTGATCAACGTATGCGCGCAGCGCAAAACACTACGACAACGCTACGCACCGCGCATGGCACTACGACAACGCTACGCACCGCGCATAACACTACGACAACGCTACGCACCGCGCATGGCACTACGACAACGCTACGCACCGCGCATGGCACTACGACAACGCTACGCACCGCGCATGGCACTACGACAACGCTACGCACCGCGCACACGCCCGCCGCCGCCGCGTCTACGACTGAATTGTACTCGAGTACGTAGCTAGTTGCTACGTATCTCTCCTTTTATTTCCTTTCTTCTTTTACTAGTTATTTCATTATCCACTATTAATGTAGGTATTGTGTTTGTAAAATTTTATGATTTTAATTAACATTTTGGATTTATACCTACATAAATAATTCAACGTCACATGGATTCATATCGGCCGAAATAAATGTATTTCATTGATTTTATTTATTTACTTAATCAGTTACCTTGTGCTAGTTTTATAGCAGCACACAGTAGTTCCAGTTTCTGTTTCAGGAGCAGTTTACCTTACTTTTTAGATTATGTAATTTTAGAAGCGAAGTCAGTGAGCATAATAATATATTTTGTTGTTTTATTTCATTCTCTTTAGGTGTCCACGTAATATAAGTTTGTACTGGATCACTTTTAGTGTCTTGACAAATGCTAAGTGAGCGGATACCTTTTATGTGTAACATGTATGTCTAACTGTCTAACAGATTTTTAATACTAGACACTGCGCAGGACTTTATAAATTATTTTAATTTCATTTCACATTTTCCGCTGTTGCTAACGTAATCGAATAGTGAATAATACTTATTCGCACTAGCCAATGTAGTCAGAACAAATATGCTACTCTAGAATTCTGGATTTACCTGAAGCAAGATTTTTTTGATTTTTAATACCTAAGTATCTATTTTTTTATTGTTTTTAGTACTAAATAATAATAAATAAATAAAATTTCCTACACTCACACTAATTATCCAGCCCATGAGAAGCTTCGTTATGAAACTCGTTAAATGGTTACTAGACAACGGATACACATACTTAAATACATACTTATTATACATAGAAAACACCCAGACCCGAGACAATTTAGAAAAAACAATAGATTCTAAATTGACCCGACCGGGGATCGAACCCCAGACCTTAGAGATGGCGACACCATGAAAACCGGTGTACAGACCACTCGACCAAGAAGGTCGTCTGTTTAATCGCTGTTCAATCGTTTAATCGCGAGTTTCTCGGCGGGTGAGTACGCGTGTCCAGTATAGCACCGTTCTGCTCACGCAAGGGAGATAGATACAGCCCTACAGGGTGCCTAAAGCCTGCCGAACCCTCAATGACATACCCGCTTGAAGGTGGTGCTCCTCCTGCAGTTCATTTCAGAAATAGCTAGCACCGTAGAGAAATCTAAACAAGATAATTATATCAGGCATCCTCTCTACGGTCACATTCTCCAAAAAGCTCGACACTAAAGCCGCCACAGCTTTATTGCTACTACAAAACCCTATTATCACAACATAGCAATGCAAGAGTCAAACTGTGGCAAAAAATATACTTAGTCCCCCGCCTGGATTTGTTGAGCCTGCAGAACTTCCCGCCGGTCACCACCTTCCATGATCTACATGGAAGTCCTTAAACAGACTACGGATACAAGTGGACCGCTGTGGACTTAATAGATTTAGATGGGGTTATGCCGACGAGTCCCAGGTTCCGTGTAAGTGCGGTGTCGCCGAGCAGGCTATGCAGCACATGCTCTCTTGCCCGCTGGCCCCTCATGCGTGCAGTACAGATGAGCTCATGGCAGCCACCGATGCAGCGATAGATCTGGCTGCGTACTGGGTCAATCATATATAATTATTAAATCTTATATATTTATTAATTTGTATCTTTGTTATCCGAACTAACGATACGAAAGAAGAAGTACTTAATTTAATCCTGTATTGCGATCTGGAATATCTTTGTTCTTTTGACCCGTGCTTCTTTGGAACAGTAGGTGTACGGTCTGAGAAGTCTGAACAAAACCTTAAAAGATCACTTAAACATATAAAAACACGGCCTTGTACATTCGACTTTCGTGTTCAAATTAAATTATCACGGCCATCACAGCATTATGAAGCATAATAAGTACAATGAGTGATGTAACGGCGCATCCACGATTATTTAGTCATACAGTTTCGCTATTCACTTCATTACCCTACCAGTCGAATCCAATTAATGTCACACACCAAACATCGGGAGCGATTAGTTCCAGACAGATTATGTGGCGACGAAGGGAGAGGGTGGAGTAGGGAATGGTGTCTTACCAATATTGAACTTTATGGCGCTTGAAATATGGATGAGACGGAATGGCCGTTTTGATATATGCGGTGGGGGTGAACGACCTCTTTGATTGGAGAGCAAACAAACAAGACTGATTGCGGGTGTATGCAGAAAAATTGTCAACTCTGTGAATATTTTACAACTCTTTTTCGTCTGATCTCTCGACTTTAAGTTACTTACATGAATCTTTTCTTACTACAAAGGATTGCAAATTGCATGATACTTGATGACGTAGGTAGGTATAAAATAATCAATCATTTATTTTTTTTATTGTTGATCCTTTAATAAAATCAGTGTAATATAAAAACATGAGTGCAAAATCTCTAAAGAAAAACTCTATTGACTAAGAATTGGCCTCCAGAATTTAGAAGATTGGTCGATCGGTGTCAAAACTAATACTTCTTGATTTGATTGAGGAATTCTTACGGAAACCAAACAGATATGTTTTACGAACAGAACTGTACTTTAGAAGTACGAAATTCTTAGTAAATTATGACTGGGTGCCGAAATGGGAATTGATCGCACTTCAATTTCCTATTTCCCTACCTACTGACCTACCACCCTTGGAATGCCGAAACAAAACACACACACTAAAACGAACTACAGTGGACAATGGACGTCCGATATTTTTGTCGACTATAGAAAACACATTGGTCTCCAAAACTTGACAGCCTTGGTCATAATATGACCAACGCTGTCAAGTTTTGGAGACCAATGTGACGTCCATTGTTCACTGTAGTTCGTTTTAGTGTGTGTGTTTTTAAATAAGCCCCCTTGTCTGTCACGAAGACTCCTAGAGCTTGCTAACAATTGGATTTCTGTTGTGACTGGATAACGACAGCTGAAGCTCTTATACGTAAATACTTACGAAAAGGAGTTATCAATCATAAACCTTAGGTAGGTACTTTAAGCCCATAGGCTAAAAGTACATGTTGCTAATAATATCTACTACTTATATGAAATTCAGTGAAAATAGATTGAATTTTCGTAGGCCTTATTTCAAATTTTTGCAGTGCGTGCTCAATAAAGTAATATAATTATTTGTACGTACATTTGAATACCAACAATTTGACGCATTCGAAAGATTGTTTTATTGTAGCTCATTCCAGAAACGATTTACGTTATTTTATGTGACGAATGTGAATAATTTGACAACCTCCGTGGCCGAGTAATTAGCGCTGGGTCTGGCATCTGGCCATCTCTGAAGTCTCCCGGGTTCGATTCCCGGTCAGTTCAATTTAGAGAAAACTGATTTTCTAAATTGATTTCAGGTCTGGGTGTTTTCGTATGATTATGTATATTTATCCGTTATCTAGTTTAACCATGTAATCGAGTTTCAATAGAAACTTATTTTGGACTAGATAAGTAAATGGTGTGAGCGTATACAAATTTATTTATTATTATGATTATTATAAATCAACATATACTTTTACAACAGAGCCATATACGGCCATTATAATTAATCGATCTATCTATAAAATACTTTTAGGTGTTCTAAATGAATCGGATTCGTCACTGGACTAAGGGAGGTTCACGATAAGCTGGGTTCACGATGAGCTGGGTTCACGCTGAGGAGCTGATGATGAGCTGGGTTCCTTCCGGGCTGTTTGGAAGTAATCTCGAAATACCCCATTACTCAATACGACCTAAGATCTAAGACCTTTTCTCCTAAGGAATGAAACCCAAATGGACTCACTACCAGAAAAAACACTAGAAAAACACGCTTTTATAAAAGCAAGTAAAAACAAAAATAAATTATGGATCGGTCAAGTGGTCTCTATTTCTGGGCTGAAGTGTTTACATTTACAAGGAAAGACTTTTTGTATAACTTGCTGAGAAATCAACTTAACGATGTTACGGGAAGCAGGTTACACAGATTGGCGCTCTAACTGGAGTTGCAGCACGACTAGTAGGTGGCTCTACATTAAACAGTCTATTCAAAGTAACAGTTTGTCGAACTCAGACAAAACTTGCGCCAGCAGCGAGGAGAGACGACATTCACCGACATTTTAACGCCTCTTCTTTCAGGAAATTAAGTACATAAGGATAATGCGTCAACAGTGGCAGAATGTAGAGTTCTTGTTCGTGGACGAGATATCTTTGGTTCCTTTTGGTAACCCTTTGGCGGCATAAACGTTAAGCTCTTGTGCGACCTCACGCAGCTTCCGCCAGGAAGTTAGTGTTAGTATTTGTTAACAAGAAAGTATTTCCTGTTAGAGCGCCCCACGCATTTACAATCAAATTTCACTTTTTGGTCTAACCTTGAAACCTGATCATGTTCAAAGTCCATTACGAGGTCTTTCTCACAAGTGCAAACACGACTATGATACGATACTCTATCACGGAATGCAAGTGCCTATCTTCTGGCTTCATCATCAGACCTTGAAACCTAATCGTGGTCAAAGTTCATTACAAGACTTTTCTAAGAAATCCAAAACAGCTATGATACGATTTTCCATCATGAAATTCCAGTTCATATCTTCCGGCTCCATCATCAGATCAGTTCGACAGTACCACATTATTGTATTGTCATTAGAACTACATACAGCTGCCAATTTTCATTACACTACGACCCTCGGAAGATGGTTAAATTAGTTACCTTAGATTCCATTACATTAAAAGCGTGTTAAAAAGAGCGGTTCTCATATATACTATTGTCAATAAGACTTGATTTGAAATGAACCGAGTCTCATTGAAACTTATTCCCAAAACGTGTCATTCCCAAAATGCTTGCTTCATGCTTGGTTTCTTGCTTGCTGCCTACCTAGTATAGGTTGCATGCTGCATGCTTGCTTGCATACTGCAGCTTGCTTGCATGCTCCATGCTTACTTTCTGCATGTTTGCTTGCATGCTTGCTTGCATGCCTATACGTTTCTACGATTACACGTTGTTTGAGGATATTACGGATTTCAATTATTTGAAATGTTGTATTTTTAAATTATTGGAAACGTGTTTCTGGAAAATGAATCATCTAGCATTAATAGCTTCGGCAAAACATTGAGTGGGATTTTAAAACATAAAGATTAAAAAAAAAAATACAATCGATGATCGGCATTTCAAAACTTTATCAATTGTGTTTTCGGTAAAAAGAAAATTATGGAAAACAAAAAATTACAAAACGTTTTCGGCCAAATAAAATTCGTACAGGCAAATTTCGAATTTATGATAGGTAACCCGGGACCAGGTCTATTGAGAGGCAAAACTCATTATAAGTTTCTTTTGCTACCTAAAATTAACCTTTATAATCTTTTCGATTGTGTTGAAATTTGACTGGTGATGTTGTATAGAGAGTATAATAAATAACGGAATTTAGTGTGAAATAAGTGAATTTAGTGTGGACTAGGACGTTTTGAGAATCAGTTTTTATGATAATCGAGTACTTTGATACTAGAATTTAGTGTATTTTAGAAATGAGACGTTTTGGAAACAAGTTTCAATGCGACTCGGTTAATTTGAAATTGAGTCTTATGGACAATAGTATTATACATTGAGAACCGCTCTTTTTAGTAGTAAGTCCATTCGGGTTTCATTCCATAATTCAAAACATGTTTTTTAAAAGACATAAATATAAATACAAAAATTTTAAAACCGATGATATCACCCCTTTAAATTTGCGAAGAGAACATAGAGATATAACTTTACTATACAAAATAGTCAATAATTATGTAGATTCACCGTACTTATTAAGCAAAGTTTCATTGAAATGCTCAAGACCCACCAGCCGTTCGCGTAACACATTTTCTGTACCATTTTCCCGCACAAATTATGCTAAGAATAGATTTATTTCTAGAGCTTTGGATACTTACAATAAGAGATATAGTCACATCAATATCTTCAATCTAAAACCATCAAAATTAAAATTTGAACTTAAAACAAATATGAAATAATAAATTGTTTGTGGTCGGATTAACTAGTTGCTCAGTGTTGTTTGTACTAAACAAATTTAATATAAAGTGTTGTGTTGTGTATGTATTTAGTGAAGTATTTTAATGTCTATAAGTGGAAACTCTTTTGGCAAATGTAAAACCTAGATTAAGTTATTATCATGTAATACAAAAATGCAGTTTGTTTCCCAATAAATAAATAAATAAGAGAAAAGGTCTTTTAGATCTTAGGTCGTATTAAGTAATAGGTATTTCGAGATTAGTTCCAAACAGCCCGGAAGGCCGGAGGAGTGACACGATGAGAAAGAGTTTGATGAAGATAAAAGAGCACGATGAGTTCAGAAGTATATTCGATAATAATGGTTATTTATGAAGCACAATTTAAGCTTTAATGGGTGATTCTTCGAGGCCCTGATTTTTGACGTCCGGAGGCTTAGTTCAATGAACTCTTGGTTTAGAATGTTGGTTTTTTTTTCAGAGGTGACTGATATTCATATTTAACTGGGACATTGGTCGATTTTTGTGTAAATGATTCTAAGCGTTTACAAAAAAAATAAAAAATACCATTATTCTTACTACTCTGTCGTGTCCGTTCTCCATTTTATTGAAAACATATAATAATAACTTAAATTTAGACAACTTTATCAATATTTTGAGTGACCACATACAAAGAAGATTAATTGTTACATAAACAAAATTCAACAAATAATTTTTACATGCAATATTATTCTTATAACTGAGGATATAAGATTTGTTCGCCGTAAAATTCTTATTACTCTGGAGCGGGCTTCAATGAGCTGTATCATAAAGACATTTAAGAACCTAGCGACTTCTCCCACGCGGGCCGGTTTTTAGTCGTGCTCTGAACGTGTCAGGCGGTGGCCGTGTCGGCTGATGCTCTTCATTCCGGAATTACGAAGGAAAATATACCATTTCTCTGTCCTTGGTTTACGTAACATTCTTATTACCCTGTTAGTTTTTACAACACTTGTAAAACCTTTAAAAATATTAAGTTGTGATTGATTAACTGCTTTACGTGCTATCTTACCGTAGCATTAACGGTAGCCTTTCAGTATGTTTGTTTTATGAACCATCAGCATGTTTTCAATTTTTTATTACTCCTCTGTCTCTTATTACTTTGGAGTTAGGGACAGTAGAATAAGAAAATCATCAGATTTCATAGTTTTTTTTACTTTCGATTTTATTAGTTATTTATTTATTTATTTCGTCAAAGATTAATTAGTTTTTTAATTAATCGGATTATGCGAACTTGTGCACTTACCTTGGTTTTTTATATATTTTTTAATAAATAAGGCTGATTATAAGAATGTTGTGATTTATTGAATTGATTAAAACTACAATTAATAATTGCACATTGTTTTAGTTTTAAGTAATTTAAATACCGAGAAAAATCACTTATTTTTTAATATTTTAAAGCTATTCTTACTCCTCTGTCGTCAATTTCTTATTCCTCTTTGCACAAAAATTAAACAGTTAATTATTTTCTTAACGAATTCATTTCTATATGTTCATGTTGTTATTACTCAAATAAGCAAAAAAAATACGACAGAGGAATAAGACAAAAATCACGACCTCGAAGAATCACCCTAATACACTATACACTAGGACTAGGTATATGTAGGTTTAGGTTATTTAATATTATCAGGACGTATGCCCGAAACAGTAACTATCTATTTATAATAATAACTCACTATTCACTAACAATAGTATTTTGTAAAGATAACAATAAATAGAAGGAGCTCCTTCTAGCTCCGCGGATGAATCTAAACTAAATTTACATGAAAACAGAGGCTAGACAGAGAATGTAAAAGTAATACTTGAAATTTAAAACTCGAATAAACGAATGTTATTCAGAAAAGAGGTCACAAAAACCAACAAGGCTTTAGCTGCCTTGTTACACCCATAACATAATTGTATGGTTTTCTTTCATGATTACAGAATTGGTTTCGTAATAAAAAGTTGTGCAATATGTTAAGCAAAAATTATAATTGGAGTGATAACTGATTATTGATTATATTAATTAAGCGGCGATGGGCTCACCACCTATCACGCTGAGCACATGTGCAGTTATAATCTGGCGAAACGTGGACTGTGGCAGTGGACTTCTTTTGCGGTCCTCATTGCCTGGTCTCTGACTAACCCTTCGGGGATAATAGCCGTGAATGAATAATTAAAAAATATACGTGTAAGTAACACAGCGAGTAACATGCTTATCATAATATTTAAACCGCAGTAAGTATAATATACGCAAACGTCATTTTACAGACTGCAATTCTTAAAACAAAAGCAAAGCGTCGTGTCTGCCCCTATACGTTACGTCCATTCCCCCTATTTAGAAATAGCCGCGACGACGCACGTCGGTTATGTAAACGAACTTAACCTTTTTTTTGCAAGTTCCACTTGCTTTGCTTTTCTGATGTCAGCCATTTTTTTCTTTATTAAACGGGTAAGCCTTTTGCCTTCATCTAACCCTGATGCGAAGTGATGACAAGGCCAATGGTTAAAGCGCACTTCGGATTGAAGTGCGAAGTGAAGATTCCTCAACTGCTGAGGATAGCCAGATCCTCTAACTATCGGAACACAAGAATGCTAGTTACATTGATGTTACGTCGACATAATTGTATAAGATAGTGAGCCACCAACAGAACAGAGTACAAGCATTTACCACCCGCTGCGAAACGAACCCTAGACCGCTGACCGGTGATCTAACCTCGTAACCACTGAGGCGGTATTTACTTACGAAACTTCATTTATTTACAGAAAAGGCTCCGAATATGATTTTGTCCCATTCGGCGTCGAGACCCTTGGTCCGTGGGGTCCTAGCGCTATAAGGCTTTTTAAGGAAATGGCAAAAAGGTTAGTCAACATCACAGGCGACCGAAGAACTGGCAGCTACCTCGGACAAAGAATTAGTCTTGCTATTCAAAGGGGGAACGCTGCCAGTATCTTCGGAACCTTGCCTAAGGGGACTCCTTTTAATAATATTTTTTAGTTATTATATTATATTTTTTAAGGTTTTTAGTTTAAGGTTCAATTGTTCTTGTAAATAAATTTTAAAAAAACTAGATAATAATGATAAGAACAATTTGGTATACTTTTGATTATTAAACTCATTTTATATGTCTTTACAGAAAACCAACGCGCTGTGCACAAACGTATACCATTACATTATGCCTAATGAATTCCAATTCATTATCATCAGAATATAAACATCCCACAGATGGTCCATCAAACGAGGCGTGAAAAGACACTTGTGGGCCGGTAGGGTGACTGAGGCTGCGTCTCTTGCGCTACGTCCTCGCGCCTGGACTACACTTCCACTTAACTTCTTTTTTTTATGGTACTCGTCATAGTGACTACCTCCTGCCTGATGGTAAGCAGCAGATGCAGTCTAAAATAATGAGAGCGCTCCTCAGCGTGGAACAGCACGGTAACAAGCGCACCCATTCATGACGGCCTGCATAAATGACTTTTCACGCCCCGCTTAAAAGACCCGGGACTATAGGAGCTAGAAAACACATGCGCCGGCAAAGAATTTCCAAGGCCGAATAGTCTTACAGAGGAACGACTTGTCAAATTTTTTGGTACGAGTGCTAATAGTCTGTACAGTATGATGGTGGTTCCTAAGACCAGCACGTTGTTTTTTTTTATAGCAGAAGGAGGCAAACGAGCAAGTGGGTCACCTGATGGAAAGTAATCACCGCCGCCCATGGACACCCCGCAAAACCAGAGGAATCGCAGACGCGTTGCAGGCCTTTAAGGAAGGAATAGAGTCGTTTCTTGAAGATCCCTAAGTCGTAACGGTCCGGAAATACCGCCGCCGAGAGCTGGTTCCACAACACTGTAGTTCGATTCAAGAAATTTCATGAAAAACGCACAGTAGTAGACCGCCATCCATCAAGGTGATGTGGATGGAATGGATTGCGTGTAGTGCGGTGTAGGAAATCAGCGGCAGGGATCAAGCCGAACAACGTGTAGTCCGGAAAGGAAAGGAGAGGGCGGGATTCGATCAAAAAAACATCTAACATCAGGTAGAGTGGTCATTTGCCGGGCTTTGTCTTCCGGTCTTAGACTCAGAGGTGCCGTGTTCGATTTCCAGGGGGGGGGGGGGGGGGGTACATCTTTGTGTAGGTACTTGGTTTTTGGTTTGGAGTTTGGATTACATCAATGACAAAAATGCATGGAATTAACATTCCTCTAGTTTCGCACACATTGTTCTAATGCGTTCATAGTGCCAGAGTAAAACTTTTAGATTCACTTTTGTTTTTATCTTTTCTTTTATTATATAATTGTTTTATGAATATTTATTGTATAATTTAGTAACGATATATTGTTTGGTAAATGTCGTTACTTCTATATTATTATAAAGCTGTGGAGTTTCTTGCGCCCGTTCTTCTTCACGGCTAAAAGACGTCCTGATTTTGGGTCCCTATGCCTAGCCATCCATCCATAGAAGAAAAATTAAATTTAGACGATTCAAAATGCTTATTTTAAGCTTACTGAATAAAGAAATTTAGATTTTTGATTTTAGTTTTTTTGGTTGGTTTGGTGGTACTGCTTGTTGAGTCCGCCTGGCTTCTTCTGGCGCCTTCTTATCTAAAGTCTGGCGCCATTACAACAATGTTGATAGCATTGTTGTGTTCCGACAGTTTAGTGATAAGATGCCAGTTCCTCAGTGGTTAAGGAAGGTAAAGCTTGCTGCTATCTTCGGCCTTATCGCCACTTAATTAATATCAGGTGAGATGAAGGACAAGTGATTACCCGTAGCAAATAAAAATATTGGTTTCACAATTATTAAGTATATATAGTATAACAACAGATTTCGCTCGCTCCATAAGACATTGATCGTATCCGTAGATGATTAATTAATTATGCACAGTCGCTAATAATTTCTGAAAATTCTGTATTACTTATACATATATAGATAAATTAGCAATTAGAATTTTTTTTTTTGTTTTTTCAATAACCGTGCCGCGTAGCGGTGAAAGATTACTACCACCCCCTCTCTTCCTTTAGGTGTCATAAAAGGCGACTAACGGACTAAAGACTGCACATATACATCCAACAGCATAGAGCGGCGATGGGCTCACCACCTGTCACGTTGTGCATATCTGCAGTCGCTATTTGGTGAAAGGTGGACTATGGTCACAGAATAACTAATAGTACTACCGTACAGAAGGTTCACTCTCTAACGACTTTCACGCGAAATTGAAACTTATATAATGATAATATGTATGTATGTAATATATAACAAGTGTTTAGCATTTGATCACCACCCAGCCCGAATGCGAGCAGGATGTGGCCTCTCACTCAGGAAATGCCTATACTTTTGCCTTGACCAACGTTGTGGTGATCGGAAAACACATAAGCCGGGAACGCATTAAATTCTGTGCCTTGTGTGAAGAGTCTTCTTTTTCTTCAGCGTATCATCGTCCACTTACGTACGCCTCTCCAGCCCTCCTCCAACCAGCCCGGTCGCCAGTGAGTCTGGTCCAGATGGGCCCTGCGACCGAATTGATGTTTCTTGCTCTTTAGAGAAGAACTTAGTTAATTGCTCTGTGGAAAGTGATACGTATGTCAAAATTACAACTTTTCAGTGCAGCGGATACTGTGCTTAAAAATATAAAAATAGGAAAATCTATAACTTACGTATTTCCAAAACTTTCATGCAGATTGAATGAGTGTAGTATTATTTTGGTTTTAATAAAGTAACAGATATTTTTCTTTTAATTTTTTTAGACACAGCAAAATTGACACTGAGATGTTGTTAGTCAAATGCTTTATTCAATATAAAGCTATATAAGTACTTATTGACGTCATAAATTGTGTAAGTATACAAAAAAAAGTTAACTAACTGTAGTTAAATCTTATCAACTAACTTAATTTCCTACCTATCTAATCTTTTATCTTCTTATTTTTGGGGGTTAAGTTACTCGCGTCCGTAGGTTTACCCTTGAGACCCTACACGTGACCCCTGGGTGGTGCTAAATGAGTGACACCAACTGAGTGGTAGAGCTACGCTGCGTTGCAGCACGCATTGGGTCGGCTCGCCGAGCGTAATACCACCCCCTTATGAATTTTCGGCGTGAAACAATGGCACTCTGTGCTGTTGTGTTTCGTCCGGCGAGTGAGGGTTCTGGAGACCCCCCCCCCCCCCTCACAATTGATATGGCAGCGAACTTTAATTTAGATTTACCAACACACCCAGTGTCGGAGAATCCCCCCCTGAGCGTTCTCGCTCAGGCTGCCCTACGTATTCTGGGGAGGGCAAAAGTCCGCTCGTGCCAAGGCATGCTGCAGGCCGGAGAAAGGCAAGACAATTGGCACCCCCTCCTACGCTTCGTGTGGACTTCTGCAACATCAGGGGAATCCACTCTAACTTGAGCGCCGTCCATTACCACCTCGAGACGGCGAAACCGGCCTTGCTCTTCCTCACCGAGACGCAGATATCCCCCCTCCTGACATCTCCTACTTGCGCTACCTAGGATACCACCTGGAACATGCATTTGTGCCACGAGCCGGTGTTTGTACCTATGTCAGGGAGGATATGTGCGTCCGTCGCCTTGGCAATCTTGAAGATAGGGACCTTTCCATCTTATGGCTACACGTCGACTGCGGACGTCATCCTCGCATCTACGCGTGCCTGTATAGGTCCCACAGCGGTAATATCGGAACTGACCAACTTATCAAGACCGTCCAAGCGGCGACGGACTCCCTTCTCCAACGGATCCCCTCGGCCGAGATTGTGGTATTGGGAGACTTCAATGCCCATCACATCGAATGGCTTGGTTCACGCACAACTGACCACGCGGGTAGAGCCGTTCATGACTTCGCTTTACCCTACAGTCTGTCTCAATTGGTAACAGAGCCAACACGGGTTCCAGATGTGGAGGGCCAAGCACCTTCTTTATTGGACCTTCTGCTGACCTCGCACCCAGACGGCTATCAAGTTTCTGTTGATGCATCACTAGGTTCATCAGACCACTGTCTGATTCGCAGATTAGTTTATTTCAGTTACTTTCATAGTGTAATGTCGTACGGCATTTTACTGTGGGGAAATGCTGCCGACATTCAAACTATCTTTGTGCTTCAGAAGAGGGCTATTCGAGCAATATATAACCTAAAGGCTGGCGACTCTCTCAGAGAGAGATTTAAGAATATAAATATAATGACAGTTGCATCACAATACATTTATGAAAATTTAATTTATGTTCATAAAAATACTGGAATGTTTTCAAAAAATAGTGATATTCACAATGTAAACACTAGAAGTAAGAACAAATTAGCAGTACCTTATACTAGGCTCCATAAAATAAATAATTCTTTTAGGGGTCTGTGTGTAAGACTTTACAACAAAGTACCAAATGATATTCAGAAATTAGATCTTAATAAATTTAAAATCAAAATCAAAGAAAAGCTTTATAAAAAAGCTTATTATAAAGTGTCAGATTACACAGAAGACAAAACAGCTTGGATCTGAAATGCTCCAAGCACTCCAACAGCTATTTCTAATTGTCTTTATTTAATTGATACTACATTGTATGTATTGTAATTTTGTATTGCATCATTTTTTTTATTTTTAAATTCATATTTTGTATTGACCTGGTAACGACATACTCTTTTTTTTGTTTGTAAATGTCGTTGCTTTTGTGCGCTGTGGTTTCTTGCGTTCTTTGCCACAGTTAAAAAATTATGTCCTGAATGGGTGGTAGGTTAAAAAAGATTTGGACGATTCAAAGTACTTATTAATTGAGTTTATTGAATAAATATATTTTGACTTGACTTGACTTGACTTGAATTGTTCGGCTTGATCCCTGCCGCTAATTTCCTTCACCGCACTACACGCAATCGACTGTCATTCCATCCACATAACCTTGATGGATGGCGGTCTACTACTGTGCGATTTTCAAGAAATTTCTTGCCTCGAACTACAGTGTTGTGGAACCAGCTCTCGGCGGCGGTATTTCCGGACCGTTACGACTTAGGGATCTTCAAGAAACGAGCGAACGAGTTTTAAGTGGTCTAGTATTCATTTTACCTTAATCATATTTTATGATTACGTATGATATGATAATTATGATTTTCAAGTAGATACACGTGTAGATTAAAACCCAAGTAACACACATAGGCTGAATACTAGATGAATAATGGATTATTGTGTACTTAGCGCTGAATAAAATTACTGAATAAAAGCAGAGTAGCATGCTATTCAGCCACTACACTGCTTAAATGGGCACAAATTATTCAGCTTTAGTTCGCAATTGCTGAGTAACATCATAATAGTAACGTTATAATCGCAGTATAAGGTGTAACAGGTGGTAACAAGGCAAAATACTAGCAAATTAATGAAACACTAGTTACCCTTTATTTAGACAATTGGTGTCTATGTACGCTTTTATATCTATAGTAATTAAGTTAAAGGTTCACGATTTGTTCTGTAAGAACGTCTATTAATACTTTTAGTGACAGATGATTCATATTTATGACAGTGAGAGAAGATACGTTTTTAAAATGATTGTATGATATCGGTATATGTTCCTTTTGTTAATAACTTCATTATTTTACGTGAAAGCTAGTGGGAATTCAAAATTACTGTTAGAGTATACACATATTTTTAAGAAAATTTTCAAGCGCCAGTTCATAAATAAGTTTTTACTACAAATTATACTAAAATAAACACATTTAATCGAAAACATTTCGGGTAAAAACTTATTAATTGTGTCATTATTCTAGTCTGTCACCAATAATCACATTAAAAATATATATTTTTAATTCCTTACTTTACTAAGTTCGTGTTAAATAAATAAAATTATGTATACCAGTGTAGATATTTAAGGTTATGCAGAATAAAAAATGGTGGTGAAATTAAAGAGCGATGTGAACCGGTATACTTCAACATTACTGCCGTAGCCCGCGTAATGGGGCACATATGTCTGCTTATTCAAACTTAGCCGTAATAAAGTCTTACATGTGAATCCATATACGGCAATACACTGATTACTGGCTGAATATTCGTTCGAACTAGCATCGATAAAATGTGTGATAAAATACACTTTTAAGGATCCGCATAATATAGACTGATCCATTTTAGGGACTTGTTACGTAAATGAATTGATAAGTGACAAGATTCACGGGGATATACTCATTCAGTCATCACCAGATTAAATCAACTGTTGTGAACCTCTATTAAGCAATATACGTTATAAAATACTCAAAGTGCTCTCCAAGAGTAATAAGAACGTTCAGATGAACTTGTAAACAGCCACTATTCAGTCGTAAATAATAGCAGTATAGATACGGATAAACAGGGAAATTTTACACCATTTACTGAATAACACACGAAATGTACTCCTTTATATATCATATATCTGTGTAACAGTACACATGTACTCCCTTTGGAAGGCAGCGTTTAGAGGTACACATTTACTCTATTATACAGCATATGACATATTTGCCACTACTTAATTGCCCTTATTCAGTAAGTAGGCTTGAAAATTTAAAACGGCTGAATAAAAGCGTAGGTTATATACCAAATAAACGCATCTTGCTGTTTAAGGGTGAAGAATATCTACCATTATTTAGTTCTTATTCAGAATATAGCTCCGTGTGTACTAATATTCAGCTTAAGGATCACCAGTGAATTATAATAACGGTTTTAATACTCTGTAAGCAACATTTATGACCACAAGTGAATAAATATACAGCTTTCTGTGTTACTTGGGAAGGTATCTATCTAACCACTTATAACAAATAATAAACCTTGTTTCAATATCGCATTAATTTGAACTGGCTGAAAAGCAACGCACTACAAAAATACCAAAAAAAGTATTATTTTTTGTTATTTGTTCTAAATTCAAAAACAAAAAGTTACTTTCTCTTGGTATTTTTGTAGTGGTACCTAGTACTACGATGGCGGAAGGGGGCTGGAGGAACAAGGTCGTACACACACACACACTTATATTTTTAGCAGAATACTTAGACTAACCGTGTTGCGCAGCGGTGAAAGAATACCACCACCCCCTCTCTTCCCTTGGGTGTCGTAAAAGTCGACTAACGGGTTAGAGACTGCACATACATCCAACAACACAGAGCGGCGATAGGTTCACCACCTGTCACCCTGAGCACATGTGCAGTGGCTATTTGGTGAAAAGTGGACTATGGTAGAGGACGGTTTTGCTGTCCTCGTTGGAGTCTCTGACTAACCCTTCAGGGAATTATCCCTGTTAATCAATTAATGTTATGAATGAATGAATTATCCATGTAATGATAATATAATCACGACTATTAAGTCGTGATTATATTATCATTACATACATATGTATGTAGGTAATGATAATGTCATGATGTAGGTGCCATCAGCGTTGCCAGACGTCCCGATTTTGGCGGGACGTCCCGATTTTTAAATCAAAATTAAATGTTCCGCGCGGGACAGGGTCAGTTCCGCTTTTCGGGGATAACTCGATCGTGCGTGCAGCACGCTGTAGCTCGGCCGTTAACACCGTGTAAGTGTGAACCTGATTTAAAATATCATATTTTATAAAATACATTTTCTATGGCTATTATTGCTATCAATATATTGTCACGTAAACGTAATTTAAAACATAAAAAGAAAAATATTTAAAAAATCTGATTAACTTGGTTTTCTTACTATGTCCCGATTTCGACGAAAGAATCCGGCTTTTTTCACTCAAAAAGTTTCAAAATACCGAACCTGATTTAAAATATCATATTTTATAAAATACATTTTCTATGGCTATTATTGCTATCAATATATTGTCACGTAAACGTAATTTAAAACATAAAAAGAAAAATATTTAAAAAATCTGATTAACTTGGTTTTCTTACTATGTCCCGATTTCGACGAAAGAATCCGGCTTTTTTCACTCAAAAAGTTTCAAAATACCGACTTGACAAAAAAGTTATCTGGCAACGCTGGTGCTGATGGAGAGCAATCACCGCCGCCGCCCATGGGCATCCGCAAAACCAGATGAATCGCAGATGCGCTGCCGGCCTTTGAATTCCTTGAATTTAACACCTTCTCCTTTCCTTCTTTTTACAAGATACTTAGAGATACTTTGTAAATAAACCCATCTCTTCTTGTTCACTTATTATATAATGTATAAAAGAGATCTTATCAATAATTCGTCGCCTCAGTGCTTGTTTGGCCAACAGACCATTTGGGTAATTTTACAGGAGCAATGTTTTTTTGTTTTTCTATGTTATGACTCAAACAAAGGAGTAATGTTATGGTAGTTTCCAAAAATATGGTACATCTGGACATGTAATAATCTATAAAAATTAAAAAAACTTTGAATTTTACATGTAAAAAAACAAAAAAACATTGCTCCTGTAAAATTACCCAAATGGTCTGTTGGCCAAACAAGCACTGAGGCGACGAATTATAGACGGCCAGGGACACTTGTCAAATACAAGTGGAGCAGTATGTAATTGTGCAGTGGCGAATATAAACTGCACAACTCAGTTAAGAGGAAACACTACGTCGACGTGGCATGCAAGATTTTCATACAAAACACAGAAAAAACGACGTTTCGTAGTCCCCTCTTCCCTCCTTCAGAACTGGACCAATTTTTATTACTTTTTCAGCATCGGTTAAAGAAAGAGATTTTCTAGGTCTGTATGTTTGATTTTTTTTTAAACCAGCCACTAAATGTTTCTGAAGACGCCTTAAAACGGAGTAATTTCGCTCAATTTTATAGGCTCCTGGTTATCAAACAAAGGTCTTAATGCAAAAAAATCAAACATACAGACATAGAAAATCTCTTTCTTTAACCGATGCTGAAAAAGTAATAAAAATTGGTCCAGTTCTGAAGGCGGATACAGGGGACTTCGAAACGACGTTTTTCTGTGTTTTGTATGAGAATTTTGCAAGCCATTTCGACGTAGTGTTTCCTCTTAAGAGGGTTTACACATTTCGGTTTCCCATACAAACTTTCAAGTCAAAATTTTTAAAAACCAATAAGCCAAATTTTTTATGAAACTTTGCATGCTAGAGTATAATACAGAGATCTAAATAGTTTGTTGAAAAAAATTTTAAAAAACGTTTATTCAACTGAAATATTGCGGTTTTAAAATTTCTATGGTGGACTTTAAATCGCAGTAACTCAACTAAATAATGTTTTTTAAAAATGTTTTCAACAAACTATTTAGATCCCTGTATTTTACTTTTGCATGCAAAGTTTCATTAAAATTGGCTTATTGGTTTTTAAAAATTTCGACTTGGAAGTTTGTATGGGAATCCGAAATGCGTAAACCCTCTTAAGCAGTCAGTTGAGCAGTGGGGAAGAAAGGATACCGTGTTATTCAGCACACCACAGTCCTTCCTACTTAAAAAATAACATATATAAGAAGAACTGGCATAAACCCACCGCACTTTTCCAATGCGGGATGGCGCTATTATAGTGATTGTATGTATTTTAATTATTAATAAGAATTTAAATAACTTCATTAATAAGCTAATAACAAAAACACCAATAGCTATAACTTCTATGACGCTTGAAGACGTCTGACATTTTTAGGGATAATAATAGTTGATATTTGAATTAGAAGATAAAACATAAATAGAATAATGTTTTGGATGACTGTATTTCCATATGAATAATTAAGCTCATTACAAAAACATATCAATAGCTAACTTTTATGACGCTTATAGGAAGACATCTGATATTTTTAGGAATAATAATGGGCTGAATTTCAATAATTAGAACAGGTACACTTACGAGTATGAATACCTGTGAATTATTCAGATTAATGCACCTCCACCACCAACACTGTCGTGATTAGGCTATTAATTTAATTGTAAATTTCTCCTATCTACGATAATATTATTGAGCATTATTTAGATTTGTTAGCCGTAGGTTCAATACGCAATTCAACCATTTCGCATTTTGCCATTCGCCTACTACTCAATTCGTCAATAATTTGATTCAACCATTAAGTGAATCGTCATTACGCAGTTCGTCCATTTCCAGATTCGTCTTTATGCAGTTCGTCCATTTCATGAATCGTCATAACGCAGTTCGTCTTTTTCGTCCATCGTCATTACGCAGTTCGTCAATGAAGGGCTTAGTCGTAAAACGAGTTCGTTAATTAATTCTGCATGCAGTATGCTTTAAACCAGCAGCTGTAACTATTAGGGTTCCGTATCCAAGGGTACATACAAAACTGGACCCTATACTATATTTCTCTATGACTATGACTAAGATTACGCTGTCCGTCTGTCTGTCACCAGGCTGTATCTCATGAACCGCGATAGCTAGACAGTTTGGACATACGGCCAACAAATCGAAATTTTCAGACGATGTACATATTTCTATTGTCGCTATAACAACAAATACTAAAAACAGAATAAAATAAATATTGAAAAGGGGCTCCCATGCAACAAATGTGATTTTTTTGCCGTTTATTGCAAATAAGCCGCCGTTTTTTCCCTTTTAGTCTAAATTAATAAGTAAAATCATTATTTGTTTTATAAACTGTTTAAAAACTATTGTTTTTGGCGGGCGGTATGTCCGATAGTTATAAACCAAATAATTTGCCATGCCAAACTAGTATCAATAAAGCCATTCGTCAGAAAGCACGTTGTTTTTCTACACCCGTTCCGCCAAAGAATTATAGACCTTAACATCGAAGGCAAATAATATAATAACGAAACAAACGAATTGATTTACTACTATAATAAATAAATGCGTGTTGAACCAAATACGTATTGACGTAATATACGTTGGACGAAATGCCTTTTAGACGAAAAACCTGTTGAACGAAATGCTTGTTGGACAAAATGTATATTGGACCAAATACGTGTTGGACAAATAGATGTTGGACGAAATGCGTGTTGGACTACACGAGTTGGACAGAATGAGCGTTGAAATACCATTTGAACAAATTGCGTATTGAACCTACGGCTAACAAATCAAAATTTAGATTTATTAGCCGTAGGTCCAATACGCAATTCGTCCTTTTCGCTTTTTGCCATTCGCCTAGTACTCAATTCGTCAATAATTTGATTCGACCATTTCGTACCAGAATAATTGTTACTTCATAAGGAATAAAGATTTTGTAATGAATTTATTATCCTATTTCGATAAAAACGATAAATACAACTGCAAAGTTACTACAAAATGCAAAAATGGGCATTTTACGCAAAAATCACATTTGAGATGTAATAGGCCTCTTAAGCATAAAGTTACTGTACCTTCCGCTAGGTAGGTATCGTAACTTTATATAATTAAGTGACGCTACTTTTTTATTCCGAAAACAATGAAAAAAATACGAGTTTCGTGTGTTGTCAGAACATTGTTTTTTAATGGGATAAAACACCGTTTAAGCACAGCAATGGCTTATAAAGTGTTATCCGGAATCTGCTCCATCTAAACCAACCATTTGTCGGTGGTATGCCGATTTCAAACGCGGTCGTATGGACATAAAAGACGCTGAACGCTCTGGTCGTCCAAATGAAGCAGTGACCAACAAAACATCAACCAAGTCCTGAAAATCGTGAAGGAAGTTCAAAAAGTAAAAGTGCGCGAGATAGCTGAGATATTATAGTGAAGATTTCAACTGCTGGTAGTGTTTTCACTATTTTACAACAAAATTCGGCCATGAAAAAGCTTTTTTCCAAATGGGTGCCGCGTTGGCTAACAATTGATCAAAAGCGACAACGTGTTAATGATTCAGAGCGCTGTTTGGCACTGTTTAATAGAAATTAAAAGGACTTTTTTACGTTGGTATAAGACAATGGATGCAACATGGATTCGCCATTTCACTCCGGAATCCAAAAGGAGTCAGCAGAGTGGAGAGCGGCCGGTAAACGCCGCCCGAAGCGGCCTAAGACACAACAATTTGCCGGAAAGGTTATGGCCTCTGTATTTTGGGATGTGCATGGAATACTCTTCATCAACGACCTTGATTGAGGGAAACATTTAAATAGCGAATATTACATAAGATTATTGGAGCGATTGAAGTACAAAATCGCGGGAAAACGGCCTCAAATAAAGAAAAAAAAGTGATCTTTCACTAGGACAATGCGCCGTGTCACAAATCCATGATAACGATGGCCAAACTAATCGAATTGGGCTTCGAATTACTTCCTTATTCACCGTCTTCTCCAGATCTGGCCCCCAGTGATTAAGCTAGCTGTATGCAGACTTAAAAAAAAAAGCTCCAGGTCAAGAAATTTTACTCAAACGGTGAAGTAATCGCAGCAACGGAGGCTTATTTTAAAACCAAAGGTAAATCTTTCTACACTCATGGTATAGAAATGTTAGAAAAGTGTTGGAGATATTGTATTGCAGTTGAAGGAGACTATGTTGATGAATAAAAAATAATTTTATCAAACAAACTTTGTTTTAGCATTTAGTCTCAGGTCTTATTGAACCAAGTGTTTGTTCGGAAATTGTTTATAATCTGCATTTCGTTGTGGAAAAATAGTGTAGCAATAATATATGATATCAATTGTTTGTGTAACAACTTCGTCTAATGGATAAGATTTATTAGAGAATTGAAAATCGTTCCTTTGTGTAAGGGTGGATTCGACCAAACTGGAATCAGGCCTTATACCTAGATTAAACGCCGAATTTGTATATTATTATTCCAGTTTGGTCGAATCCACCTTAGTTTTCACTTCAATTTTCTTTTTATATTGTGTTAGATAAGCAGGCTCGATAGTTGTTCTTTATCTTTCTATTTTGCTGTTTTGTTTAGTAAGTTTTTTTCTTACTTTGCATCGGGTCTGTTATTTTATAAAATCCATAAAAATTAAACAATGAATGATTTTTTAAATTTCTTATTATTATACTGGCAGTCGCATAAACTTTAATACCACGTACCAACAGTTTCTGTATATTCAAAACATACACGGAAAATACACATTCTTTCAACATACTGACATGTAACATACATAACACAAAGAGTCACAGTAAAATGTACTTTTAGAATGACAACGGTAAATGCCTTTGAAAATTACTTAACATAACATTTTTATTATCACTATTTAGTACTTAAAACCCCATAAAGTCAATAAATAGGGTTGAGCTCAGAGTTAAAAAGAGTATTTTATAACAACATAGACAAAAACATTTTATAGATATTTATTTTTGTACAATGGTATTTCTTACTATTTTTTATACATTTATTAAAGTATATTTTATATATATTGTATAAGTATACTGTGTATTTTTAATAGACATAGATATTATATTGTTTTATTCAATTCCACATTCAATTAGACAATTTTTATTAATAACTGTGACCAATAGAACTAGGCTTTACTGTGTCAATTATAAAACAGCTTCGCCATGATAGAATGTGAAGTAACATAGCATGCATGCACCTAATAATCAAAATGCACCTATACGAGTAAGTACGATTTTTCTCAAATATCTTAGACAACAGTCTTAATGATTTGAGATTGCACTTGACAATAATCTTAGCAATACCATTTAAGAAGAAAATCAGTCCAAAATTCACTTCTCTTGTATATGGCACTTGCTCTCTTACATACGAAAAATATCAATAAAAATACTAAATACCTAAACATTTAGGTAGTCGCGTTACACGCTCTAAATCTAAAAATATTTACAATAATAATAATCCTTTGCTACTTTTTAGAACAATAACAATCAATTCAAAATCGCATCCATTCCATTAGAAAAATGTTGATTATTTTTTTAAGGTTTACATTTTGTACGTTTTATAGTTTTTTTTTGTTTATTTTTTTCATGATTCGTAACAAAGGCAAGCGTTTTAAACGCGTGTTCAGTCGCGCCGTAAACTTACAAGCTTAAACATATTTTGTGTCGGGCTAAACGTATGAAATGGCTTTAATACAAGTAAAACGCATTTCGGCCCCTTTTAATACACGTTCCAAAACAAATGCATCGCACGCTGCATGACGAAGTTACGAAGAAACATTGAACGTTTTCATTACCTCCGTTTCATTTAAACGATAACGATTGGACATATCGAATCGAATATGACTGGCGATAATAACATAGCCAGTTTATGAGATAAGCACCTATGTTCTCACCTTATAAAGGCCTCCGATGACAAAAGGCAGAGTAAACCTGGCAATCCAAAGAGGTCATTTTGCTAGCATTCTTATAATATCATTCTATGAGTACGATTTATTTTTTGTTTTTTTAAGTTGACATACCTCTTAAAATGTGTCATGGTTTAATACAGTTCTGAGTAACTTTTGCGCAGCATTCGTTTTGGAACGTTAATACCTATTGAGGTATTATAACTAGATCAGCTATTCCATAAAATAAAAGGTGCTTAGATTCCAGAAAACAGCGTTCAAAGCATAGGGCGTAAGGAGCGCGGGGCTACGGCACACCACTTGTTACACTGCGTCTTGTCTCTAGTTACAATACGTCAATGGTCAATACAATAATACTTATTTCTAATATTAGAGATCCATGCTGAACGTCTCCTGCGACTCGTCGAAGGAGATGGAATTGGATCGCGTCTCCCTCGGCGCAGGGCTTTGCGTGTGCGGTACGGAGCCCGGGTTCCTTAAAAGGGCCGCGGGCAGGGCACACTTCGGTGGGGTCTGTGAGATCGGGGACTGCCTCAGGGACATCATGAACGATCTCTCGTACACGATCCTTGTGCCTGGAATAATGAGAAATGGGTAAACGTTAGTTTGATGTTGGCTTTGTAACTGATGTATGGCCATCAAATAATATCATAATCTGTAGGTAACACCTAGGGAGTGATCTTATTAATGTAGAGTCAGGACTCTATCGCATCAATAGATTGCGTTGCATCAAATGTAGTTATAAGGCATCAAATAATATCATAATCTGTAGGTAACACCTATAGAGAGTGATCTAATTAATGTAGAGTCAGAACTATCGCATCAATAGACGGCGTTGCATCAAATGTAGCCACGAATAGTCTTTGAATGTAGCTAATAGCGCTATTCGTAGTGCCGACATTAATTGAACAAGCACTCGGGTTGAACCTTTTCTATTTCTGACTCATTTAAGATAATATGATAACCTATTCTTGGTTCATACCAATGCTCATGCACATATGCAGATGGCTGTTAGTTCTAAGTTTATACATCTGCGTACGACATTTTTATTGGAGTGTTTGTTCAAAAATCACAGTTGAGGGATTATCCCTTAGCCACGCAGTGAACTTATATAGCGACCATCATATTTTGAACTTTATTCCATGAACATAAGGTCAAAAACTAATGAAAATTTTTAACCTGCTGTGCCAGTTTAACACCTAGATATTACCAAACAGACAAAAACAAATATAACACAATTTAAAAACATTTGTACACATTCATATTGCTGGTAAAATTGTGTAGGTACCTAAACCCGTATAAAGCTTTAAATTCTATGTGTTAGTTAACTGCTCCCATAATGCCACCAATTTACCAAATGGAAACCAAGACGTCCTTCACCAAGACCCACCAATAACAAAGAGTGCCCGACTAAGAAGAGAAGAACTCTATGTGTAGTGCTTACGTTAAGTTTAGAAGACAATTTAACAAAAAAAAATTATGATAAATTAGTATATCCGGTGTCTCATACGTTTACAGGTTACGGCAATCGCTTACAGGAAGACAATATAAATCCTAAAAGGTAAAAAAACCATACCACTTCTTAAAGTCACTTAGCAAGACTTTTTGTAAAAAGGATTTTTCGTTGCATTGCCCCATGCATTAGTGATTGTGTTATTGTAATTTCTACGATGGAGGCCTTCGCCCATCAGGAGGACAGTATGTGGGCTATATTTACTTGTTTTAATTAAAAAGTTACAAGACTGTAAAGGCTCGCGTGCAAATGGCACCCTGCCATAGGTATTTCAAAACAATAAGCGTATCTAGATATACGTTTTGTCAAACGGTCGTCTCGACCTACTTGCTGATCATTAGGCACATTTTTGTTGTCATTCTATTCGCGATAACGAGCGTTTGTCTAATACTTATTAGAATGAGGTTGTTGACCGAGTTCAATTTGTGAAAGATTTAGTTGTGAAAAAGTTTTCCTCTCTTCAAAGTTTATTTAGTTGAGAGTTTCTTGCTCTTAGTTTTATTTATCGCAGTTTTTAAGTTTGAAATGTTTTTCAATAGCTTATGTATAGCGCGTGTAGAAGAATAACAGTATATACAAATAGAGGAATAAGAGTCTATACATATAGACTACGTGTTGTTTACACAAGCTATTGGCAAACAAGACAAACTTAAAAACTGCCAGAAAGAAACTCTCAACTAAGACTCGGTTGTCACTTACAGCACTTATAGTGTGACTAGGGTTGCCAGTGTTGCCACCCGTACTCTAAAATAGAGTATTGTATTCTTTTTTATGTATGCGTATTCTATAATCTACGACACCAATAGAGTACGCTAAAGTACTCTCTATTTACGAAAAACTGATCGTTACTGGTTATGAGTACTCCAGAGTTGACTGAGAGTCTTCTCTCTTATGAATGTAAAGTGGAGAGACGAAAGGAATAGAGCTACCCTAAATTTAATAAAAAACAAGTTGATTATATAATTTTAATCTAAATTATAATAATTGCAAAGAGGCTGCAAATACCTTCAAGAAAAAAATATTTATTCAATGTCGCAAAGAGCAACTAAAAATACGTTTTTAAGGACAAATAAATAAATACTCTTTTTTATGCTATGTACTCTATTTTTGTTCTAACAAAATGAAAAATTACTCCATTCGTCCTAAAAAAAGGTAGCAACCCTAAGTGTGCCTATTATAATCTGTGACACGGAAAATAATGAGACCAGTAATAGTGAGTTGTTATAATGTCAGGGAAGTTGTTAATGTTGATTAGGCCAGCGTGGTGGGTTATGTCTCAAGTTTTTTGTCTGCAAATGTGCTTTGGCCACGTGGGAAGGTGTGTCCCCAGCAGTGGGACGTTTATAGGCTGATGACGATAATGCAATATGCGCAACAAACTCTTCTTTTTATTACGTAACGCTACGAACAAACAATAGTTAGCTTAACGTTAAAGTGTTGCCACGTGCTTTAAATTCAAGGCCACTGTCACATAAGTGACGCGTTGTAGTCATTATCAGCTAAACGAGCGGTCTGACCTTGACTGACAATCGCTCAGTTCAAATGTCAAACGATTGAGATTTTTAAATTCTCAATTTTATTAAAAAAACTTCTTTGACTCTTTATTAGCAATGACATGGAAGAAAAATCTTAGGAAAACTTTGGTAATCTAATGCTTTAAAAGCCAGTAGCCTAAAAGCTAGCTTTCGTAATACCAAACAAAATAGCTATTTGATTGTTAGCAACCTCTAGGAGTCTTCGTGACAGACAAGTGGCTAACTAACTAACTAAACCAACTAACTATTTTTTTCCATATGGAAGGGTTGATCCCAGAAGTTATTTGCATATATTATAATAATAAATAAGATTAAACTATTTAAATCCTAGAAACAATAAGAATAATACTTACATTAGAGCTAACTAACTAAACCAACTAACTATTTTTTTCCATATGGAAGGGTTGATCCTAGAAGTGATTTGTATATAGGATAATAATAAATAAGATTAAACTATTTAAATCCTAGAAACAATAAGAATAATACTTACATTAGAGCTTATTAATTATATCGTATTTCAAAGATAACTCTACATTTTATAATATCTGAATTATTTAATTATTAATTAGTTATTATCTTAATTAGTTTTGAACTAATACCTACCTTCTATAAGGAAAGAGCTCGTGAGGAAAAGTTTTTTATAAATGACTAGCGGCCCGTCCGCGACTTTGTCTGCGTGAACAACGAATACAACAAAAAAAGAATTAGCCTAATAGGTGCAGCCGTTCTAAAGGGATGCGCGTAAAAACATTTTGGCAATTCTTTTTTATTAATATAGAAAAATAATTATTGTCATTGTACAACAACAATAATAATCCTTTCTGTTTATTCGCACGTAATAAAATATTTTTATGTAGACTATAGAAAATCAATATTTTCTATTAACTGTAGAGAATTGGTTAAATTATAATAATTGTTTTTTTAGCACACAGTCTCTTGTTTCTTGATTTAAGACATTCGTAGAAGATACAGTGACATAAGCAAATAAAGACCAAGATTTACCTAACTATTTGGCCGTCTCTACTTCGAAAATGAACCTTGGAAAATAAAGGTTGGTAGGTAACAAAAAAGGGAAATGGAAACATTGAAAAAAAATTGTCCCATCCGAGCATCTGAGGTAATCGTAGAATATTAGACCCACATCCGAATTTAGTTGTATCGTCTTGCGAAATATGTTTTACGGGTTCTAAGTGATTTTAATTACGTAATAGCATAAGAAATCTGAAAACGATAGTCTTATAGTTATCAATAGGTTTATTCTACTTCTCATCGTCCTTTGATACCAACGACTGTTTGTTTTCTTACTAAAATAGTTTGTTTACTTCTTATGTAACTGACATAGGCAACGCCTCGTGGTGTCAGACGAAATGAGTTGCCATTTTGCCATACAAATTCTCGTTTGGCCTGGATGACATCATTAACAGAGCTCTACATTAAAGTCAGTTCGGTCTAAAAGTCAATGACATGTCATTGGGGCTAGTTCATAATCTGCCATACTTAGGTGCCTTCATGACATCATCTTATTTAACTCACCACATAAACTAATTGTTGTTGTGTTTCGAATGTTAGTAATACATACATACATATAATCAAGACTGTTATCCCCAAAGGGTTAGTCAGAGACTACTCAATGAAGACAAAAAGCAGTCCTCTACCATAGTACACTATTCACCAAATGTCGACTGCAAATGTGCTCAGCGTGTCAGGTGGTGACTGGTGAGCCCATCCCCGCTCTATGCTGTTGGATGCATGTGCAGTCCTTAGTCCGTTAGTTGCCTTTTACGTCATCCAAGGTTAGTGATAAGACGGCCAATACCCAGTAGTTGAGGATTCCTAGTGAAGTGCGCTTCCACCTTCGGACCTTATCTCTTCCCATCAGGTGCGAAGACCAAGCACTTCCCCGTTTTTAATTAAAATCATTATTCTTTCATAATTAGTTTTTTTCTATACCTACAATGCACTATAATGTTGTATATTTAAACAAGTGTCACTATTAAAACAACGGAATGGAGTTCAACCTATACGAGTATGCTGACTCATAGCATGATAATAATATTATCCGTGCTCATAGCCAGCCACACATCCGCGCGAGAGGTCATTGTATCGGGTCTATATAAAACGACAAACGACAATCCATTAACCACACGACACGATGTATAACTACACAGCTGTATATATAAACAACACAACGGATTGCTTGTAACTTTTTTGTAACCGGTACGAATAAGCGAACTGCGACTCTTTGAAACTCTCTTTCAACATTGTCAAATGCTGCTATGAAAATACTGTTACATAACTATTGTTATTATTCTAATTAAGAGGCTCATTGCCTAGATATTTAGGTTTTTTTTATTTAACCTCATCTGTTAATAATAGGTGTAAGGTCCATCTAGGTACCATACGGGAATGAATGACGCGATGCCGACCTAAGGCTTTTGTTTGCTTTAGGCTTCATGCCTTCATTCCCAGTATATTACTGGATCTCATACTAAAGATATTATTTAAAAAATCTTTAAAAATGATAACAATGTTAATCTAATTCCAACTATGACTTCACACCAAAATAGCTTGATAAATGCGTCTCTACAATATGCCACTGATTGTGGGTACTGTCGGCCTCGGAAGTTTCTTGACACATTAGTACCATGTCGTACTTAACTAACGCTGCTTTCATACATAATGGTTGCACGAGGCTGATCGGTCAGTGCGAGTTGATTGGTGTAACATGGTACTTCTGAGGCCGATCGTATGTTGTAAGCACTTTTTCTAATTGTCAAAGTTAACAACTACTTGTTACTTTGCTGATGTAATTAATTAACACGAACACGAACTAAAGTACTAAGTTTATTGACTTGTGACTAGATAAAATCTTAGGTTGTAATTTTTTTATATCACCAAAGCGGTCGATGGTATTTAAATGTTACCGTAACCTGTGGACGTTCGTAACGTAACACCAGATTTATCACGCATTGCGAACACCGTAAACAACTTTTCACGCTTTCATGCACTTTTTCTTTATTTCTTATAATTAGATGATCTGGGCAACAAAGACTCCTTACAAAATCTTACTTAATAAACAATTCCTTTTTTTTGAATTGTTACAAGTACCTAGGTAAATGTATTGTTCGTTTTAGCACTCCAAGCCAATTAAATTAATATTTCTTTTGACCGCGCGTGACCAAGTCGCATCGGTCCAGCGTGGTGAGTTTTGGCCTAATCTCCACATCTCCACAAGTGCAGCAGTCTATGAAAGACAGTACCCAGTATTGTTACATTTATAGGCTGCTACTGAATTCCACACACAAACTTTTATATCTCATAGAATATTCACCTCCGGGCGTTGTCGAGTACAGGGTGCCTCCAGGTGTGCTGGAGTAGACATCGGGCATCTGCGCAGGGTCCGTGATGAGGACCCGCCTCGCAGGTATTGCCTGGGTGTGGGTCGCTTGTCTCGCAATGGGTGACGCCGACATATTCAACTTTATTCCCTTGGTAATAACGTACAGGCACAAACACTGACACAACTAGCTTGGAGAGACAAGTAGCACTGAGCCGGGTGTAGCGGGCGCCTAAAATAAATACGCGCGTCGCAGGCTCACGCACACTAGCGGAGCGTGCTGACTGTGAACACACAAAACGCGGCGCACACGAGCGCGCTCCATCAAAACAAACATAGATTAGATGGGCGCGCGTTTCGATGCCGGCAGTGAACGAAAAGGCATCCTTTTGTGTCGCTCGCACACGATAGAAAAAAAGGGTCTGTTTCTGTGTCAGAAACGAAAGAATGCATGGATGAATCTTAAAGCTTGGATATATGAATTTCGTAAATACGAATATAAAGAAATAAATACAATGAGAAGTATGAAATAATTATCAGGACAGAAAAAAGAAAATAGAGTATTTTATAAGAAAACGAAGAGTGTGAGGTTATAAATATTGCTCAAATAAACTCGAGAATAAGGAAACGTTGAAAAAAAGGTCTTCCCTCCTGTGGTCTTGAGGTAGTCATTTTTTTTAATTTTTCGTTAAATAGATGTGTCACAAAAAACGGTGAACGCATGACCGACTCTCCTCCGATCCGTTTGACGCAAATTAAACATACGACGGGATATACGTGCGTTCAGTCGGTCGCAAAGTCGGAAATAAAGTAGGCCACCGACAATCGGTGCTACAAAAGTCGGTCGTGTGCGACGGCCTTTATCGTTAGCCTCGCTATGGCTTTGCGATATGAGCTTGTACACCTATCGGTTAACTATATTAAATCGTGTACCTAGACCGATTTGTGAAACTTTCTGTTATTTTCCATAGACACTCGATCGTTTAATTACTTTTAAGAAGGTTATTCTACAACCTTACTTTTCCAATAATGATAAAGTACCTAAGTCAGATTACTTTATTGTGTACGTAACATCATACCATATAATTTCTTTGCGATTGTCTTGAATTTCGAGGTTATTTTTTTAATAGACAACAGAAATACTGCTGGCTCCGGTACATTCGGTATTTGAACTTTCGGGATTTGAACTTTCGGGATTTTGAACTTTCGGGATTTAGAACTTACGGGATTTTGAACTTTCTGTTATTTGAAAATATACATATTGAGTGTATATCGGGTACCTATAGGTATTTCATCCATTCGGTATTTTTATTTTTGATGTTTTAAACGTAGGTATTTTAGTTGTACCCCATAATAATATGTTGATTGTAAACATCTTAGCTACAAAAGTGGCTAATAAAATGAATTATCATTTCGCTAACTAATTAATTACTGTGGATGGATACAAGGGGAGAGGTAGGCCGATAAAAAGATGGCTGGACTGCGGTAAAGATGATATGGTGAAGAAAGGAGTGACCATAGAATTAACGGTTGATAGGGACAAATGGAAGAAGCAGACATACTCGCCGAACCTAACTAGAGATAAGGGCAAGGAAATGATGATTCCGCTAACTAATTGACTCATTTATCTAAACCAAATAATATCTTATTAGGTGTAATCGTGTACACCTACACGTAACTATCATTACATAACACTCAAATATAATCATCACTCGACTAGACTTCAACAACATTGCGGTTCTTATCACAATAATCTTTGCCCTCACACAGCAGCACATGTTCACGATAATATTCTCTCGTTGATACTACATATACACCCACACACACAACGCGTTCACAAGCACGGTCTATATGCGTAGTATTTGCAGTGTTCAAAACACTACGGCTGATAGGAGTAGGTAGGTACTCATTTATATTCTTGAATTGTTTATCGCGTCCGAATGGCTGCTGTGGCCTGCGCTCGGAGCCGGTCTATAAAAACATCACCCACACTTGTTTATGTACTGTATATTATGTACTTACGTATTGGCAATTTGTTACTCTTCTGCCCCACATATTAAACCATGTGTTGAGCATGAAAAGTATGTAATACTAAACAATAATAGGTACTTACTTACTAAACTAACACAAAAATATTTGTAAATTTTCCTTCTTTTGTTTATCAAAAGAGTTATTCGTCGTCAGTCACCGGTAACCGCAATAGCATAGTAAATATAATTCCCATTTGTTTGTTAACACATGGGGGCCATGAGGGATATAATAAATACTTAGCTTTGCTAGTTTGGATGTTGGTCAAATCTTCCCTTCCATTTTGATTAGTGCTAATGAATGCAAAATACTTGCTTAACCAACTTTAATTAGAAATATTACGAGTATTCTTCATGATAAAATACACACTAATAATAAACACTTATAAAGCAGTGCCAAAACTTAAGAGGAAACACTACGTCGAAGTGGCATGCAAAGTTCTCATACAAAACACAGAAAAACGACGTTTCGTAGTCCCCTATGTTTCCTCCTTCAGAACTGGACCAATTTTTATTACTTTTTCAGCATCGGTTAAAGATAGAGATTTTTTATGTCTGTATGTTTAATTATTTTTTTTAACCAGCCACTTAATGTTTCTGTAGAAGCCTTAAAACGGAGTGATTTCGCTAAATTTTGAAGGCTCCTGGTTATTAAATACATGACTAAATGCAAAAAAATCAAACATACAGACATAGAAAATTTCTTCTTTAACCGATGCTGAAAAAGTAATAAAAATTGATCCAATCCTGAAGGAGGAAACAGGGGGCTACGAATCGTCGTTTTTCTGTGTTTTGTATGAGACTTTTGCCTGCCACGTCGACGTAGTGTTTTTTTTCTCATTAGTTACATAAATGCTATCGATATCTATACTTATTAGATACTAGCGGCTGCTCGCGGTTTCACCCGCGTGGTTCCCGTTCCCGTGGGAATATCGGGATAAAAAGTATCCATAATGTTAATCCAGGTTATAAACTATCTGTATGCCGAATTCGATCCAAATCCATTCAGTAGTTTTTACGTGAAAGAGTAACAAACATCCATCCATACTTACAAACTTTCGCTTTTATAATATTAGTAGGATTAAGCCAGTTAGTTTTAAATAATTAAGGATTAAATGTAAGAACTACCTTACATTACCTCGCTCGGCTCGATATCCGGAGTCCCAGGTTCAGTTTCCATGTCGGGCAAAGTGTGTTTGTGACCACCAAACCGTATTCAGCAAGTGTGGTGACTAATTAAGCCAATACCCATCAACTGTAGCTATGACTTGATTCAATGATGGAGGCCTCTTGCCCAGCAGTGGGACTGTATACAGGCTGCACTTTACTTTACTTTTACTTACCTTACAAATTCTATTGACTGTTAACGACTTGAATCCGTTATTTTTATGAAAAAACGGGATTTTTACCATGTCTGAGTTGTTTGTTTTGAGTCCCCGTTACTCCGTGATCATGGTGCATGCAACTGCGCCGAAATATAAGGGACTCAAAACAAACAACTCAGACATGGTAAAAATCCCGTTTTTTCATAAAAATAATTGTAGTGACCGTGAAAGTTTAAAATGTGACTTGAATCCGATTTTGAGCCTGGACATCCCGGGCCTAGCACGCGCAACACGAGAATTTTTTTGTCATTAATAGACATAAATAAGTAGTAGTTTTTGCTTGTCTGTGGTATTTTTGTCTACAAACCCTTGCAACATGATTTTATCGAGTTTTGACAACTGTAACCGAGATAGTTTGTCGTTCCAGCCATCGAAGGAAGAGAGAATATCGTCCGCGACCATAGAAATTATTTCTGTGTCCGTGACATACATCTCGTGTTGCGCATCCTAGACCCACTGGTTCACACTGTGCAAGTAACTCACTAGTTTGGTTATTGAAATTAGTTTTAATTAAGCAAAGTAGCGAGTGCTAGTTCTTGAATTTTTTCGCCTAAACTACAGCCAAATTAGATGAAGAATATTAATTGTAAACGTTATTATTCTAAGTTTGTAAACAAACTATTGACAGAATTACCAAAGGGATTTAATATAGTAATTTAATGTCTTTGTGAATTACGAGGGCTCACTCGGATTAATGTTTTTCGAAAGAAAGACACCATTTTTTTATTGTTTTCTCGTGAATCTCTCCAAAAAAAACAGCGATACTGTAGTACATACTTATCCCCTTGTCTGTCATGAAGACTCCTAGAAACCGCTATCTCTCCTCTCTCCCTTCCTTAGTAACCAATAATTGAATCCTCTCCCCTCCGGATGTCGTGCCGTACAGACGTGTCAACAAACCTCAGGTTTTTCGCTATTTATAATTTTTAATGTAAGTACCTAAGTTATGTTATTTTCTCCCGTATTTGTGCTATCCTGATGTTTTTGTTAATTCGGCCACGTCATGGAGAGGAGAGTAGTTACTGGGTGTACTGTGATACAGGTCCCATTTCAGGCACCAGTCTCTCACAATCTTTAACTATTTTTTCTTGTACCTCACTAAAATGTATATAATTTAAGATTGTGGAGAAAAATAAATGGTTTTTATTATTTCTATTATTATTATTATTAATTTCTATTGTGTCTGGCTTTACGGCAGAGCTCATATATTTGCACAAAGAGATGTAATTATTTACAAACAATCTTCATCTAATTTGGCCGTAGTATATAGTGAGAACCAGGTTTTAGCGCATGGTTACCGTGGCTCCGCGTATCTCCACCGACCGATGCCATCATCGTATTTTTTGCACACTCCAAGGCCAAACACCGTGCGCCGGTTTAAATTCACGGACATGGATCGTTAAAAATATTCTAAAGTAATCCGCCGTTTGCGTAGGTATACCGCGGCGCCACGTGGAGCTCGATCTTGAGAGATAAGCAACACTTCGATGCCAAGCCATGGGATTGCTTTTTTATTTATATACATACATAATGATCACTATTATCCCCGAGGGTTCGTCAGAGACTAGGCAATGAGGACCGCTAAAACAGTCCTCTACCATAGTCCACTTTTCACCAAATAGGGACTGCACATGTGCACAGCGTGACAGGAGGTGAGCCCATCGCCGCTCTATACTGTTGGATGCATGTGCAATCTATAGTCTGTTAGTCGCCTTTTACGACACCTAAGGGAAGAGAGGGAGTGGTAGGTAGTATTCTTTCACCGCTACGCGACACTGTCACTTTTTTTTCATGTTTTTACATACATATTCGCGAATATTATCCCCGAAGGTTTAGTCAGAAACCAGGCATAATGAGGGCCGCAAAGGCAGTCCACTGCCACAGCCCACCAAATGATAACTGCACGTGTGCTCAGCGTGACAGGTGGTGAGCCCATCGCCGCTCTATGCTGTTGGATGTATGTGTAGTCTTTAGTCCGTCAGTCGCCTTTTAAGACACCCAACGGAAGAGATGAGCCGCTACCAGGACAGCATAGAGCATTTTTTTCATTCAGCCTTTTTTGACCCACTCCTGAGCAAAGGCCTCCCCCAAACCTTTCCACGCATCTCCATCCTAGGCGCTTTCCCACCAGTTCCCAAAAGCCTCAAGGTCGTCTCGTCAACGTTTCCGCAGTCGATCCCGACCACGCCGTTTGCCTTTTATTTCCTGCTAGCTGTTAACACACATCATCACATCACATAATCTGCATTATCATCATCATCAGCAAAAGGACGTTCACTGTAGGACAAAGGCCTTCCCTAAGGATCTCCACCACGACCGGTCTCGAATCTCTCCATGCGCTGTTGTTCATGAGGAAATAGGGGGTTATTCCACTAAACTCCAAAAAACTTTCCACTTTAACTCCAAAACACTTTTTAGTGAATATTTTATTTATATTTAAATCATTCCACTTTGACTCCAACATTAACAGTCAGCACGTGAATTCTCAGTACCTATTCAGTGAACCAAACCAGTTCTAATAAATTTTAGCAATAAGTTTTGAATAGATTTGTTGACTCTACCAAAATTATTTTGGAGTCAAGTGGAATTGAAGTACGTACATATTTCTACATGTAAATTAAATGCCTAAAATCATTTTGGAGTCGAAGTGGAAACAATGTATAGACTGTGAAATTTTGAGAACAATGGCTTTAGAGTCAAATGGAATAAGCCGAAATAGAAATACTTACATAATTATTATTATTCTGATTACCGTCAAACATTGTTACTTTTGAATGAAGTGTAACATTTTAACACAGCTTTTGTTCCTTGTAACTTGTAGTAGTACGGAATGCTTACCAATATATAATGGCCATTACTTCAGAACCAAAACGATAAGGATATCAATTGCCAGCTATTTAGGGATCTTGATATACCTAGCTGTAAACAATGTTATACTTCATATGAAAGTATTTTTTCTTTCCATCTATGGTATGTGTTTAGATCTTAATAAAAAGTATTACCCTTTCGTTGAGGATATGAACGTAAAATAGAACATCAAAAGCCGGTAAAACAACTTAATAATTATTAACATGGTACTTTACTGAGTGGTAGAGCCACGCTGCGTTGCAGCATGCATTGGGCCGGCTCGCCCGGCGTAATACCACCCTCTCACGAATATTCGGCGTGAAATAACGGCACTTGGTGCTGTTGTGTTTCGTCCGACCAGTGAGGGTTCCGGAGGCCCCTTCCCCCCCACCCCCCTCCCAATTCCTATTCCTTCCTTAAACCTATTCCTCCCTTAAAGGCCGGCAACGCATCTGCGATTCCTCTGGTTTTGCGGGTGTCCATGGGCGGCGGTGATTACTTTCCATCAGGTGACCCGCCTGCTCGTTTGCCTCCCTCTATTATTAAAAAAAAAAAAACATAGCCTTAACTTTAATTATTACCAATGGCTGCCTTCGTCACGAAGGCTTCGTGTAAATGGTAACACTTCCTATCAATACACCGTGCCACCACCTGGTACAACCTTTCATTATTATTTTATCATCATTACTTAAGAAGTAAAATCGCTGTTTTCCTGTGTCTAGGCTACGATAGAGGGGCAGGAATTAAAAATATTATTAAACCTCTAAGCTTGTTCTTGCAAGATGTAGGTAAGTACCTCCATGTAATGTATGGTAAAAATAAATAAAACTGGAAAAAATAATCTTTTTTTAAATAAATTACACTGAAATGGCATTTACTCAGCAATTTACTTTAATGGTATGCTGACACACCACAACGCTGCTGGACTTCCGTAAACAACGGACATGAGGGAAGCATTGCTTTGCTACAAGCTTTTTTTCAAAAATGAACAGAAATACCAGGGTAATACTGTGGAAATACCTTTGTAATTACGTCTTACACTTTCTAAGAGGAATAGGTATTAGTACTATTTTATGTATTTTTTTTAGAACCTACCAGTCACTCTTCGCTTTGGGCCAGAGTGTGGTAAATTACCTAACTCTATCTCGCCATGTCAAAATTAAAATAAAATTAATTAAAAATATGAATCATATTTATAATATGTTCATATGAATGTTACTACGCTATTCTTTTCTTCCTTTTATAAGGGAATAGACAAAGGATACCTATGGAAAAACAAAAATAAAAGCATAGGAAATTTTCTATCACAGAGGAACAGTTTCCATTACAAATAAAAATTCCTACACCAGATTAGCAATGTTGCCAATCAAACTCCTTTAAAGTTGCAAAAGTTTGAGACCACGTGCGTAAATCTTCTACAGAAAACCTTCCTAAAGTCACGTGGTCACAGCTAATGTCGAGAGTTGAGTCGTCAGTTGCCACGGACCATACAAACAATTGATAAACTTCTCGGCTGACGCAAAAAAACGTACAAGTTACGCCGAACGAAGGTAGGGTGCGCAAATGTATTTTGGTATCAAAAATTCGCTCTATTTTTAGGTTTCCCTTGACCAACGCAACGCGGCGACTAGTCGTCGGCCGTAGATTCCGCGTTTTAATAATAAATTCGACACGCGCCGGGTAAATAATATCGTCTTAGTTCGTGTCGAAGAAAAACATTGCTTTTGGGTTCACCCAAATCAAATTGAATCAAATTGGACAAAATTTGGTTCACCAAATTTTGTCCAATTCAATACTTCCTTTCAGAAGTAGGTAACGAAGCAAAAGGTCGGTCTGTAATCTTGCTAGATAAGCAACTTTTGTAATGCCGGGTCACGGGATAGATAAATGGTATTGTAAATCTGAAATGATTGTGACTGAAGTATTTTTATTTGTAACTTTGTGTTCAATGCATTAAATAGGGTTCTTCCATTTTGCAGGAATTCATAAAACTATTTATCTTTATCATAAGCAACATTGACGAAGCGACGACGTCCTCTATTGAATGAACATTTATGATATTTATTGATAGAATGATAATTTTCGTAATTATTAGACAAACTACAAATTATCTCTTGCTAATTCATTAACAGAATATCTACCAATCTTCGATCTTCCATTGGGTGTAAAAGGCAACTATAACGGACTGAAGGCTACACATACATATATATATATATCCAAAAGCATAAAGCGGCGATGGACTCACCACCGCTCACGCTGAGCTGAGCACATGTGGAGTCGTTATTTGGTGAAACGTGGACCGTGGCAATGGACTTCTTTTTCCGGTTCTCATTGCCTAGTCTATAACTAACCCTACGGGGATTATAGTCGAGAGTAGTAGGTATGTATGTATAACAGTGTTCTAAACAAGAAAAACATCGTACTTCATTTAAAAATAAACATAGTTTATCTACAATAGTGCCAGACCGATTGTCGCAGTTACAAACCACAAAACAAGAATACCAAAGTGAATTGTTGAACACAATTTTAATTAAATCTTCGCGTTCTAATTTGCGACCAGCAAACGCTAGAAAACCGGTCATCGCCATCGGTAAAGGAATTTCAGTCAACAATGCTGTCAAATTATGTCGCAACGGAACGGACAGTGTAGGAAACGATTAAGCTCTAACTCTCTAACTAAGCAACTGGCACGCTCAGATAAGATAATGGTAGAACTGATTATACGCCATTATTCAAACTGGGTTAACAATCTGGTTTTCAATTGTATTATACGCCTTTAATCCCGATCAAGATATAACAATATGGCGTGGGGAAATAAAACACAAGAATTGTGCTGAGTTCGAGTTTTATTAGCTATCGATCACGTTGCTGGAATTTGTATGAATTTGTATGCCTTCTGGTGACAACATTGTAAGTTGCGATTTGCCATACAAATTGAGCTTTTCTCGCTTCGCACTGAGCACTATCGAATCTTAAATCGTTTGCTTTACATTTTATTTTAACCTGTGGGAAACGTTCTACGAAAGGCACGATCAGTCTTCAGTCTAGGATGTTGTCTTAAGATGGCAGTCGTTAAAATCCACAAACAATGCATGGGGATTGAGGGTTATGGGCATAATTGTGGGCAGAAATAAAACATCACATCTTTGACCTTATCGTCACTTACACTCAGGTGAGATGAATGCCGTTCACGTAGTGGTAAAATAAACTAGAAAATTGAAAAAACCCACCCATAAGGTTATGGTGATGACCTGATGTCCCCATGTCTGTTCTTGTGCTGAAGAAGATGGTGGGTTTTCACGACAACAATGGATCTTACATACATACATACATAGTAAGAACGTATAATCACAACTATTATCCCCGAAGGGTTAGTCAGAGACCAGGCAACAAGGACAGCAAAAGCAGTCCTCTACCATAGTCCAGTTTTCACCAAATAGCGACTGCACATGTGCTCAGCGTGACAGGTGGTGAGCCCATCGCCACTCTATGCTGTTGGATGTATGTGCAGTCTTTAGTCTGTTAGTCGCCTTTTACAACACCCAAGGGATAAGAGGGGGTGGTAGTATACTTTCACCGCTCCGCGACATGGTTACGATGGATCTTACCACATTTCAATTCGGTCTCCAATCCGGTGATTCGACATTGCAAAAGTTACTTAACATGTAACATCGCACGATCTCGAACTCTATCCTAATTGCGACTAATTCTTTTCCTGCACTTGGCCTTGAATCATAATGTGGGTCATGTAATCGTGTTACATAGTAACAGCCGAATATTTTATTCGGGCAAACACATACACCTCCGCCTCGAATAACGTAACCTAACACCAACGGAATAGAGATCAGAATTGATTAGACGCGATTTCACGAAGTAAAGAAAACATTGTTCCGATTACAGCGAAAAATATACAGTAGGTATATTAAAGAGTGCCTATTTACAATTCGGCCACGTTTACGTGAATTTAAGTGGAATTGAAGCAGCAACGCACACACATTGTCGAAAATCGAATGGCAAACGCATTGAACTTATTATGGTTACAATAAATGATGTGTATTTTCTTTATCACCACGCTTTCCCAATCCGAGCTTAGTGACCTATCACAAACCCGAACGAAAAATTGAAACAATCGAATCACACTTTACCGAGATCAGCCACTTAACCATCGAAGCAATGATCGTGTTTGACCATGGCATTGAGATTATTTAACTAGAGACGTCACCGAGAAACAATTTTTTCTACGATTCGTTGCGGCCCATGGGCTGCAAACGCATCGCAAACACTTAAAAGTAACTAGGCGTTTGCAGCCCGTGGATCGCAACGTAAACACTTAGAAGTGACTAGGCGTTTGCAGCCCGTGGATCGCAACGTAAACACTTAGAAGTGACTAGGCGTTTGCAACCCGTGGATCGCAACACAAACACTTAGAAGTGACTAGGCGTTTGCAGCCCGTGGTTCGCAACGCAAAAACTTAGAAGTGACTAGGCGTTTGCAGCCCGTGGATCGCAACGCAAACACATAGAAGTGACTAGGCGTTTGCAGCCAGTGGATCGCAACGAAAATACTTAGAAAGGTCTAGGCGTATGCAGCCCGTGGATCGCACCGCAAACACATAGAAGTGACTAGGCGTTTGCAGCCCGTGGTTCGCATCGCAAACACTTAGAAGTGACTAGGCGTTTGCAGCCAGTGGATCGCAACGCAAACACTTAGAAGTGACTAGGCGTTTGCAGCCCGTGGATCGCAACGCAAACACATAGAAGTGACTAGGTGTTTGCAGCCCGTGGATCGCAACGCAAATACTTAGAAGTGACTAGGCGTTTGCAGCCCGTGGATCGCAACGCAAACACTTAGAAGTGACTAGGCGTTTGCAGCCCGTGGATCGCAACGCAAACACATAGAAGTGACTAGGCGTTTGCAGCCAGTGGATCGCAACGCAAATACTTAGAAGAGTCTAGGCGTTTGCAGCCCGTGGATCACAACGCAAATACTTAGAAGTGACTAGGCGTTTACAGCCCGTGGATCGCACCGCAAACTCATAGAAGTGACTAGGCGTTAGCAGCCCGTGGTTCGCCTCGCAAACACTTAGAAGTGACTAGGCGTTTGCAACCCATGGATCGCGATGCAAACACTTAGAAGTGACTAGGCGTTTGCAGCCCGTGGATCGCAACTCAAACACATAGAAGTGACTAGGCGTTTGCAGCCCGTGGATCGCACCGCAAACACATAGAAGTGACTAGGCGTTTGCAGCCCGTGGTTCGCAACTCAAACACTTAGAAGTGACTAGGCGTTTGCAGCTTATGGGACATGGGCCGCTACTCAGTGCGCAAAAACTTGCTTTGCTGTGCGTCGCTAGTTGTAATCAAATTGAAGTCAATTTGATGGTGTGTGGGTGCGGTGGTGAAACTGACTTTGCCAGTTTACATACTGGACGTATTCTTGACTGTTGTTTGCGTAGTATTGTTTTTATCGGAGTCACGTGTTTCCCGGGCTCGTGGCGGGTTACATGTGTGGTATAGTAAACAGGAAACCAGCGATGATTAACAGTTAGTTAGTCAGTTATTTGGCCTCAGTCATACCCAGAGGTCCACGGTTCGATTTCTAGCGTAGAGTAATGATATTGTACTATTTTCATAAATGTCTCTCGGCAAACTTCGTGTTTCGCTTTCCTCAAATCTCTACCAGTTGCTCTTTGCAGGACGGACGCTCTCATGGACTATAATTAATTAATATAAATAAATTAAATAACATAGTCAAGATAAATGTAATACTTAATTGATTATGAATTGATTGCATTCGAAAAATCTATTATTACCGATTTAAGAAAATAAAACGCTGTAAGTTCTCGGTTGTGGTATGGCAGAGCTTATTCAAGTCGAAACACTGTATTAGCGACTAGCTTGATAAGATAAGATAAAGATTGTTGTTATAAAATTGTGTAAATATCGAGCACGTTTGTGCTTCGGAACTCATAAGGCACGTTTAGCCGTTGGTCCCGGGTTTTTGTCGTAAGATGGCAGTCGTAAAAACTCACCATCCCGCATTGGGGCTGCGTCTTGGAGTATGGCCCAATCTGCCCACGTGCTGTTGTCCATGTGGGAAACCCTGTGCCCAACAGTAGAACGTATTTAAGCTGATGATGAAGGAACAAAACAGAAACAAAAACCAATCAATTTAAACCACAAAACGCTTTACGCTCATAACTTAGGCAGATACGTACCTACAATGACATTAACAGCTTTTTTTTAATTTAGTATCGCGAATTGCGCAGTTTAGTAAAACGTTGTGTTATCTACCTCACATCTATATACATCATTCATTGTTATCGTCTCTCTTGTATCTGGTTTCAACCAGACATCGTGTACGTTCCCCTCCCTTCACTTTCCCCCCGTCCAAAAACACATGTGGCAGGTGACACACTTATGAAAGGACAAATACATTTTTTTACACTACGAGTAAAGTGCTTGGCCTTGATCACACCTGATAGTTGGTGATGGTGACAATAAGGATGATGGTGAAAGCGCACTTTATCCGGATTCCTTTACCTCGAAAACTGGCAATCTTACCTCTAACTGTCGCAATACACCGATTTAGATAACATGGTGATATTACTTTCTTCGTTTCTACCGATTTAGCCGTGTTATCAGACATAAATCTACATAGCACATTTCATTCTCCGACATTTCACCACCTAGTTATAATCATAATAAATAAGTCATAAACCTAATTCCTTAACCTTATTATTTGTAGAATGTTGACTATAAATAAGTCTCTGATAGTAATGTTTCGTGAATTACCTTGCTTGCTTGACTTAATACACATTTTTATGTGTATTATGTCAAGCTCTACATTTGTTATTCTTATCATAAAGTCGAAATTGTTGAACAATTTCAACAGATCTAACCAATACCTCAGTGCCTCGGTGGCGGAGTGGTCAACGCAGCCGCTCAGATTGCGGAGGACGCGGGTGTGTTCGATTCCGAGCTGAGACTTCAAGGGCTGGTCAAGACTTGTTGTATTGTATTGTGTAAATATTATTCTAAGGTAAATATTTATTATAAAGTGCAACTACAACATGTAAGTATGTAATGTAACGAATGTATATATATATATATAAGTTTATAATAGGATCGGATAGGAGGTGAGAGGACATCTGTAGAATAATGAACAAAGTGCTGACATCTAAAATTGTTGATATATTATTTTTAGTGTTGAACATAAAATGGGCAACAAATAAATGTGAACATTTTTTTCATTTTTAACAGGCAAAATACCACTGTGTCGTACTGACTTACCTATGGTCTAACCACACACTCACTCGATGTTAAGAGATGAGTCCGAAAAAGGAAGAGCACTTCACCCCGGAACAACTACCTAAGGAACTGGCTACTAGTACAGGTGCCAGGCAGGTCAATCTACGGGTTGGATTTTAGAAAGCGGTAGCTTTGTTCTGGGGAAACTGATACCATGGGGGGGGGGGCTCAAGGGGTCTTACTGAAACACTTAGTAACGATTTTGGTTGCCGAAAAGTTTGCTTCGTATTTTTTTTTGTTTCTTTTTGAGTGAAACGAATCGCAAGAAGTGAGAAAAAAAAGATAGAACAACACGCAAAAAGTACAAGAACAATGTGAAATAAAATTAACATAAGAGAAACGTCAAACCGCCATTTTATGTTGTGTTTATTCTGTTTCCGCCATGAACCAATACCTTACAGTTTTGTTAGTTGTTGTGTCCCGGTAAATATTAAAGAAACATGGACACCTTATTGAAAGAGACTTAACTACTACTTTTTATGCCTCTCACTCGGCTCGCTGTTACGTTCATAGTGCACAGTTCAGATATAATATAGGTTTATGGTTTCCGTTGCTTTTTTTAAAATATAAGAAGGAGGCAAACGAGCAGGCGGGTTACCTGAGGAGAGCAATCACCGCCGCCCATGGACACCCGCAACACCAGAGGAATCGCAGATGCGGACCCAGTGTACACGCGAAGAGAATAGGTAGGTCATCAAAATTAGTGACAGAACCGAATAAGTCAACCCCGACCACACGTGGTACTAGTCTACCCTACCCCTAGAGTGTTTATAAAAGCCCAGAAGCGCGGAGGGAGAGCAGCCCTCGCCCACTGGGCAGGGCGAAGGGGCTGCACTTCCCGCAGCGCCGGAGACGTTCAGAAGCCATTAGTTTGTAAAATAAAAAACTTTTAAACTCAAAACCTCAAAATTGTGACTCTGTTATGTACAATTTCCCTACACATGAAGTGGGGGAGGATCATCACTCTTCCCGTTGATGTCGTAAAAGGCGAATAAAGGACTAAAGACTGCACATACATCCAACAGCATAGAGCGGCGATGGGCTCACCACCTGTCACGCTGATGAAAAGTGGACTATGGCAGAGGACTGCTTTTGCGGTCCTCATTGCCTATACTTAGTCGCTGACTAACCCTTAGGGAGGGGATAATGTCGTGATTATATGTATCTATCTATGTATGTGATTTTACATATAATGTCACTTTGCCAGATATTTCTAAAGCGTCAATTTACTGCACGTAATCGCGGGTCACAAGTTATCAAGCGAACAAGTAAAGCCATTTAGCGAAGCCAATAATGTCATAACGCTTATCGCAAAGCATTAAGTGCAGACAACGAGATGCTTTAAGTGTTTAATGATAAACTTTGACTGGAAATAGATTTATTTATCTTCACACTAGCGGCCCGTCCGCGACTTCGTCCGCGCGGAGCCCGTACCCCGTGCGTATCACGTACCCCGTGCGTGACGAATTTTCAATACTTATGACTCCCGTACCCCAGTCAGAGAATATAATTAGTGAAGCCTACATGATATCGCATTTATGTGCTGCCTAGCTGTAATACTTCTAATACTTACATTTTTAAACACGTGATATCTTTCGCATGAAATGACCAAATTGAATAATTCTAAAAGTTATATAAAGGTATTGAAGCAGTCTTGAAGAAGTAATTCATTTTGATAAGGATTAATACCAAGGTACAAAAAAAGAGCCTTTTAGAGCGGTGGCATTTCAATTAAATTTTTAAAATAAAAGGTTTCTGATTTTGACATAACTATGGTTAGACATATGCTGTCGCGACATTTTTTGTAGATAATAATGTGTTCTGTTAAGTGGTAGTATTTTTTTTTGTTCTATCATCAATAGTTTTCGCAGCCCACGCGATGTAAGGAATTTTTTTTGGTATTTTTTTTACAAATAGGGTTACATTATTCGAATTTTAGTAAGAACAAATAAGTTTTAGTAAGGTACATAGGGATATTTTTTTGAAAATATTATATAGCCTATGTCACCTAGAGATAGTGTACCTTCCCAACAGTGAAAAAAATTTTCAATCGGTCTAGTAATAGTTTCGGAGCCTATGCAAACAAACAAACAAACAATCAAATCTTTCCTCTTTATAATATTAGTACAGATAACAGCATATCTATTTACCTACGTAATCAAGGAAATGGTTGCGTGATGATTGTTTTGTCTCTTTTAATATTTTTCTTACGAGATAGATGATACTTTTATATTGGTATCACAAACTTTCCTCAATTACAGTACACGTACAGACACCACTACCACAAAATGTCAAATGTCTTGAAATACATTTTGAACTTTGTTACAAGGGTGTAAGCATCAATATGGATCGGAAAAATTTGACAGTTTTGGCTAGTTTGATCCGCAGGCGTGTGTACTATTCGAACAAGTAAAAGTGACAAAAGTAAAAGTGACTAAACCCTGATAACATTCTCTAATTCAGCACATCTACCAATTTTGTAGGTTTTATTTACATTTCTAACCACATTTTACCAATTTCCTCCAATAACTGTGTTTGTCTTTTAAAGATGACATGATAAAATTTCTCAAAAATAAAATTGAAGACAACGGTGAAACAAAAACGTACAACCGAACTCGTAATAGGCATACCTACTGCATTAAACACATCACTCAAACTCACTAAAGTTCAAAATCGCTTAAAAGTGTCATACCATAGCTGCTGTCGTAGGTACTCGCACGCAACAGAGAGGGCCTACTCTCTTCCCTCGAAACGAAATTTCGGCCGGTTTTCGTTTATTTACATCGGTTTCCATTCCTTCCGAAATTTCGTTCATACAAAAAGGTTTGGCATTAACGAGTATATTAATATAATATATAATATATGGTGTAAATTCATGTTTTTTTTCATTTTTAGTTAAATAATTCATTTTGTGAATTTTAATTAGATAGTCTTTAACTAAGTACCTATCTAATTTATTTTAAAGCAAAAATAAAATGAAAAACAATTAAAAACAACGATTATTTACAACGCGCGGGCAGCGGCCGGCCGTTGACCCACACGTCTGTTGACCCGTACGCGTCAGCTGGGCGATAAGTACCTACGTTAATCTGCAATGATTCTTATAATTTTTGTCATGTTTAAAACACTTGACCTGACTAGCCGTTGAAGTTTCTTGCGGTTTCTAGCAGTCGCCTTTTAGCAAACAAAAATCGGCCGAAATTTCGATTCGGGCAAAGAGAGTAGGCCCTTAGGCACGGTCAAGGCCGTCACATCACAATGAATTATTTAACAGCAATCTTGACAGAGCAAGCCTACTAACTTGAATAAGTATAACTTTATTTAAGTTTGAAGCCTTTATATAACCTAGCTTCACTGGTTCAATTCCCAGAGGGCCTAGCCCTAGACAAGTAGTAAAATGGTATGGAATACAATGATGAATTTAGGGGATTTCACTTGTGTCAACGATAGTGCAACTACTTACTTAGCGAACGCTAAATTATTATAGTGAATAATTTTAAAATTCGAATTAGGTAGCTAATTTATGTAACATGATCCTTTTTCAATTTATTTATTGTTTATACAATTTTATATTCTGCGGTCGATTGACTAGAGTTAGCATTCACCATATATCTGTAAACTTGTCTACCACAAGCGCTAACGTTTGTAAATAGCGTGTTTCGGATTTTCCGAATACCGTGTCGCGTAAGCAGTGTAAGAATACTACCACCCTCTCTCTTCCCTTGGGTGTCGTAAAAGGCGATTAACGGACTAAACTGCATATACATCCAACAACGTCGAGCGGCGATGAGCTCTCCACCTGAGCACATGTGCAGTCGCTATTTGGTGAAATGTGTACTATGGCATTAACCCTTTGGGGCTAAATAGTCGTGATTTTATGTACTTATGTACTAATGTATGTATTTTTCGATGTTTAGCTCGGGTTTTGTGAAAGATTAAGCCAACACCCATTCATAGCGCTAAACTTTATTTAGGACTTATTTACTCTTTGATTATGTAATGTTAACCAAAGTATTTACTTTAGCTACATGCAGCTTACAGTGAAATCCTGTCAAAAAGTTAATTTTCGGTGAAGCAATTACCGAGCGCCATAAAATAAGCCATTGAACTAAAAGACAATTGCCAGAGATTTCACATTTAAGCCTTATTTGTCATTTTTTGGAACCGCAAAACTAACAAAACAGAAATAACAACATAACATAAAGAGTATTAAATAGACAACAAAGTCACAATCTGGTTTCCCGAAATCGTTTTGTTTTCATCGATAACAGAATATCAATGAGTTTCTACGAACACAATGCTGTGAATTTGAATTGTATCGTATTGCTCGGAACAAATCGTATTTAAAATTCTACGTAGGTACAAAGTCTGCGAACGCGTCGTAAAAGAAAAACAATAGTCCATACAAGCACAAACACCGATGGAGTTATGATTTAAAATCAATAATGTATTTATGATAAACATCTATAACTTAACAACGCAGCGTCTAATGCGTTCGGTTTGCGATCTGCCGGATCACTGATGGGTGACCAAATTAAAACATCTAAAGCTCCTCCGTGCTTCGTAAGGCACGGTAAGCCATAAGTCCCGGTAATCCCGGTTGTTGTCTAAAATGGCAGTCGTTAAAACCCACCAACCCGAATTTGGCCAGCGGGTCTATCGGCTAAAAAATATGAATATGGACATGGGCTTCATTTGACATTTGAAGCCCATATTTTGTCCTTATATGGGTATATTATGAGCTTCAAATGTCAAATGAAGCCCATGTCCATATTGATATTTTTTAGCCGATAGGGTAGCAGGTCTGCTGCTCTGCTGTCGATGTGCGCAGCAATGAGACGCCTATAGGTTTACGATGTAAGCGGTTCTATAATAACAGCATGTTACAAATAAAATATAACTGAAGCTTAGTCTTTTCTTTCACCAACTTTTACAATACAACTACACTCTTCCATGACTAACAACAAAGATGGTTGTTTATCAAGAAGTCGCCATACCACTCGTTTTAGGAATGCTGTAATAGAAAATGAGAATTACAGCATTCCAAAGAATAAACGGTGGAGCGGCAAAAATATTTACCCAAAATGTTATTGTGTGCATTGTGAATCGATTAAATCGTACATTCCTAATTCAATATAGGGGCGCTGCTGTGGCGAATCAGACATTTTATCACACTCGCACAACACACCTTGAACGTGTTTACCTTTCTGAACTGCGCTTAATTTTTTTTATGTAACCGCATTGAGTCAGCCGCTGACACACCTCTTTGTTTACAAACAAAACGCTTATGCAACACAATATGTGTCGTGACAAATGAAATGGAACCTTATGGCGGCAGTCCCTTACGCCTTAAAGCGTTTAATTACTATACATAAATATTTAAAAACGGCTTAAGCGCATGCGTTTATAATAGCTCTTCTAATTGGAACGCCACATATGCAATGTGTATTTATTTATGCGAGCGCCCGGCTTGGGCCAACGACTCATTTTAAAAAAACGAGAACTATTCTAGTCTAATACTTGACGTCTCTTTATCCTAAATAATCATTAATCAGATGAGATTCAACATAATATCCTAATTAATATCACAGAAAAGTAAGTTTGTTTGTTTGTAACGCTTTCACTCTTACCTAAGTCGCTAAACCGAAGCCGCAGGCAAAAGTTAGTTTCTGATACAAAGTTTAGCAAATATTGTACAGTATAATGCAAATGCAACACATTCGCGCTTTTATTTCACACATTATTTTAGCATGTTGGTCGATAGTCACTGTAAGGTCAACGTAGTCAACGTAACGTCACTATAACCAATTTGTTTTTGTTTTTTGTTTTCAGGGTTCGACCAGGAATACGCGCAAGTAGTCACATTGATTGCACGGCGCTCGGTGCCAGGTCCAGGTGCCAACTGATTGCTGGTAAACTAAACCTGTTCTCTAATGTGGTCTACATTGGCATGTTTCCCACCGTACCAGCCAAATGGCATGTCAATCGTGTTAGCTTACATTGTAAGTAAGTATACATACTTACGACTAAGTAGGTATTATCCCCGAAGGGTAGGTCAGAGACTAGGCAAGAGGACAGCAAAAGCAGTCCTCTACCATAGTCCACTTTTCACCAAATAACAATAGCTTATATATGCTCAACGTTATAGGTGGTGTGTCCATCGCAGTCTATGCTGTTGAATGTATGTGCAGTCTTTAGTCCGTTAGTCGCCTTTTACGACTATTGAAGAGATGTATACCGTTCAAGTAAAAGTTACATTGCTTCGCTTGTTTGATTACTTTAAAATTAGTTTCAAATAAGCAAAGTAGCAAAGCATTGTACGTAATTGTGGGTGATGAAGTTAGTCAATAAGCTAGCTGGTTACCTGCGCTGTAAAAGTTAAAAGAGGCGAACAGAAATGTCGCGTCGAAAAGAAAACTTTGTGAAAATATAATTGAACATACACTATTATTATTGGTAATTTGGTAGATACAGATTATCTCTCAAGGTTTCAAAGAGTGGCGTGATCTCGAGTGTACATGCGTAATCTCGTGACTTCACTCCTATAATAACAAACAAACACTCATTAATTCATTAATCTATTTAAAAATGTGTGCGTGCAAAACATGTTTACAATATAATACATAATACATTTTTAACGGCCGTCGTCGCGTTTAATGAAACGTCGCAGTTGCCGTCACCTATGTCCCTATGTGGACGCACAGGCAATAAATTTTTAATTATACCTAGTAGGTGTACCGCTTTCATTGCTTAGTTCACTGACTAGTTCTTTGGAGATCTATTATTTTATAGTGAATAATATATTTATATTTAGAGTGAATGAGATAGTTGGAAGGGGAATACCTCGGCGAATGTAGGTACTTAGATCAGATAGGTGACGTTCTCGTTAAAGGTCGAGTAGGTACCCTAAACCAATGAGCATGTATGAAGAACGTTGAGAGTAAGTGAAGCAAAGGATGTGTGTCAAGGAGGGTACTTACTCACCTAGCCATGTAGCATGTAACGTATCTGATATTATATCAACCTACAAGTGGGTACGGCTCGTCCAGAGTATCCAGCTACGCGTACTGCGAGCCGCCTTTGTGTTCGCAGTGATACCACATGAGTAAGAATACTCTGTGGTGATACCGCCACTAAGCGGGTGTCAGCGGGGCGCTGCGAGATCTCTGCGCTCTACTGCCATTGACCTTATATCGCTGTCTACTACGTAGTACTATTGTTTGTTCTGTGGCTCTACACGCGAGCGGCTCGCAGAGGCTCGCGCTTTCGATTACGTACTTACTTTTATAGTATCAGATACGTTACATGCTACACGGCTAGGAGTACCCTCCTTCAGGATAGTAGCAATTAGAAAGCTGTGGACTCCGTTTACCCCGCCGGGAAGCGGGCTTGATGTAAGTATGTAGGTATGTTGAACATCAAAGTGTCCAATAAAATATTAACAGCCAGCATCTCCCGTCACGGCGCATTTGGCCGGGTTCCATAAAAACCATTGAACCGGGATCGTAATATTTAGCGAGTCTCATAAAAACGCGCGCGGAATTGTAACGAGCTTTCAAAATGGTTTCCTCGTTTCACTTGTTTTCCGGGGGTCGCGGTACGTGGATCTAGCGGTGGTCTAGCGGCATCAGAAGTAGCTTTACACTTTAGTAGGTACCTTATCATACTAACTAGCCTGACACGGTCGCTCTCGTACGTTATGTATGATTGTATTAGTAGATGGTACAACATGGTACTAAAGTGACTACTAAAGCTACTGTGGTTCTGGCGCCGAGTTGCGTGTTACGTGCGCACTACGCCGTTTGCCCTTTCAAACCCTATGCTAAGGGTTTGAAATCAGGCTGAAACAATAACATAGGAGTAGGAGGAGTACCAACCACACGTTTGCGTGTAAAATAAAAGAAAACAAAGATCCTCCATGCTTCTGAAGCCACGTGTTTAAAACCCGTTGGTCCCGCGTTGTCGTCGTAAGATCTTGTCACTATGCAAAATAGTTAACATACATTAGTCATTACATTAATCACGACTATTATCCCCGGAGGGTTAGTCAGAGACTAGGCAATGAGGACCGCAAAAGCAGTTCTCTGCCATAGTCCACTTTTCACCAAATAGCGACTGCACATGTGCTCAGCGTGGCATGTGGTGAGCCCATCGCCGCGAGTCATTCTCATAAGGACAGATTCTCAAAAGGACAGCAGTACACGTAAGCACATAAAAAGAAAAATTCATACTATTATTATTTTATTATTTTCAGAGAAAAAAATTAAAGGTTTATATTTATTTAAAAAATGTATAATTAATAATAACAATTATTATTTTAAAAAATTGTTTTCAAATTAAACAATTAGGTAATTTGATAATTAAAAAAATATTTTTTTTTAAATTTAATTAGTTACCTACTTTTTTTTTATTTAATTTTATTTCATCTAATAAAAGTTTTTGTTTTTCGTTAAACCTATTAATGTATTTTATCAGTCATCCTATTAATCTATAACGTGGAAACAGTGTGCCCGCGTTAATCGCCTTTTGCGACACCCAAGGCCCAAGGGAAGAGAGGGGGTGGTAGGTAGGACCCGCTAACCGCCACGCGACACGGCTCTTTATACGAGTACATAAGCAAATATACAATATAATATTCTGATACATAAAACGTGATGACTGCAGTCAGCCCTTTCAATTCAACTATTTGTTTGCTATCCAGTCCAACATAGTTGCCTGAAATAAAATAGCTTTTTATCGAAAAGGAGGCCAATTGTATAATACTTGTCCTTTTATATGTTTCTGTGGTGTACAATAAATCTTAATTAACCTTTTACCTCCTCTTTAAGATGGCAGTCGTTTAAACTCACCAATACGCATTGGGCCTAGGGTTACTATCCGTCCGGATTAATCCGGACATGTCCGGTTTTTTTACAATTGTCCGGATTTTGACCGGCTTTTTAATTTGTCCGGATTTTGGCATATGAGTAACAAAACTACATTTTAAATAAATAAGTCTACTATTAAAGGTTTTAAATCTTTATTAACTCTAATTTATCTAAAAACTAAACATAAAAAGTGATTTCCATTTTGTGACTAAAAAGTCCGGAATTTTAACGAAATGTCCGGCTTTTTGTCAGGATTTTTCAAATTCCTAAATGGTAACCCTAATTAGGCCAGCGTGATGTATGATGACTTAATCACCCTATAAGAAAACCACCGGTTGTCCACGTTGGAAAGGCTGTGCCTAGAAGTGGGATGTTTATAGGCTGATGATGATGATTAGGTAAATAAAATTGTGTTTAGATAAACACAATTTTACGCAGATGCGTCTCCTGCGTTCGGTATACAGAGCTTCTGGATACATTTTACTAGACAATCAGTTTCGCAGACCAATGGACTGTCGCACGCGTCACTCACGCATGAATTTGCCAGCCTTAATGTTATGGTAACTCTTGACTTGAATCATCCAAAATCATTGGAATCTGTGGAATGTCTATCGGCAGATGGCGTGGTGGAGGTTCTATTCATAATAAATTATAAACATCAATGGAATGTCACCTAACTTTCCGTTCATAATGCCAACAAGGGGCGTTCGGTAAACCATTGATTTTCAACCTTCACGTGTACGCTCTCTCCTTAAGTCTTCTAAGGCCTGTTGCACACAAGAAATAACGTTAGGTAAGTATCCGTTTTACAGGTACGTTACGCAACACATTTAAGGAAAGCGGCTTGTCTCTTTTAAAAATAAACTATTCTAAACGCGGATAAAATGTTTACTAGAAAAAAAATCAACCTGTCTCAGGAAGCTCGAGTGGGATTCGAACCCACGACCTTTGAATTGCCGGTCCACTGCTCTAACCGCTGAGCTACCGAGACCCCAGAAGACTCTTTTGAATTTTTCCTAGTAGTTTGATTACGCTGCAAGCCAGCGGTATTACGTCACTGTGAAGTCTACCCTCACATTCGAAAGAAATACTATTGCAAGTATTTAACAATCGATAAAGACGTAATTGCTTATAAATATCTTTATTAATGAAATTTTGCATTTACAATGCTATATAGATAACGGATAAAATGTTTACTAGAAAAAAAATCAACCTGTCTCAGGAAGCTCGAGTGGGATTCGAACCCACGACCTTTGGATTGCCGGTCCACTGCTCTAACCGCTGAGCTACCGAGACCCCAGAAGACTCGTTTGAATTTTTCCTAGTAGTTTGATTACGCTGCAAGCCAGCGGTATTACGTCACTGTGAAGTCTACCCTCACATTCGAAAGAAATACTATTGCAAGTATTTAACAATTGATAAAGACAAAATTGATTATAAAAAAAAAATTCTTGTAAACATTTTATCCGATATACATACTTATAGCATTGTGAATGTTGATTATTTTATTTTAAATTGAGCAATACCTGTTTTTATTAGATATTCTTTTGTATGTTGTTGTCAAAGAGATTTTAATGTCTTTGGTTGTTGTGTTTGTCTTGTAGTCGTACTAAATGTTTTTTTTATCTTGTAATGGAAAATGTCCTTCTATTATAGGGAGGGCCTTTTCCAATTTGCATTGACGCTGTAAAAGAAAGGGAGAAAAGAAATGCCCTTGCTGAGTTTCTTGCCGGTTCTTCTCAGTACAAGGCTCCCGCCCTATAGTTAGACTTACAAATCAATGGCATAGCGACATTCATAAGTGCTCAATTTTTGTAGCCTAAATTGAATAAATAATTTTGAATTGAATTGAACCAGGACCATTTCGTGGGGCTGCGCCCTCTTGGTCGTTTGCGTCAACTTTGCCTGTCACCATCAGCTGTTCTAGGTTGTGATCATCTTTTGGAGCGATGTGCCCGAAGAACTCCAATACTCTGCGAAGGCAGATGGTGGACAATCTGAGTTTTTATATTGAGTTCTCGCTGAATAAACGCATGGTGCGGAAGGCATAGGGTACCTTCCTATTTGTATCTTTATCAAGCACAGAATCTGTTCTGTGCTTGATAAAGATACAAATAGGGAGAGGTTAAGGTATCTAAATAAGTCCGTATAATTCCACAAATTCATTTGATATTGTTTTTTTTCTATTTTCTTTTCTCCAGTGTGCCCTCAGCCGAGAATGTAAGCAGCGGAGTGAGCGAGCATGTCGCATCGGCAATGCGCCACTAATGTGCCTCGGTGGCGTAACGCAAGGCCAAGGCCACGCATACTACGCAATTTATGGCGATTAAAAAAATGTTTAAAAAAATATATTTTGTCCACATCTTGTGCAACCAAAAAGGTGGTGGGCTCGTATTCTAAAACCAAACTCAAATCAAATCCATGCTTGAATACAGTTAGAAAGGGATTGAATATATAGCACCATCCCTTTCTACCCGTACTTAAGCAGAGATTTGAGTGTGAGTTTGGTTTAAATGTGTCAGGCACAGACATATAATGTCTGTGGTGTCAGGCTATTTTCGACCACTAGGAGTGATTGACAGATCATTTCCAGACTTTCTACCCCCCGACACAGAATAAATAATAGTACCCCCGGAGGACGGCATGGCATTTATAAATGCCATAGGTATATAAAAAAAAACTCCTGTCACACGGGGGTAGAATACTCAGAACAATAACTTAGTTATTGTTCTGAGGGTAGAATACGGGCCAGGCGGCTGGGCGAATGTCAGACTTCTTTAATAAACACCACAGAAATAACTTTCTTTGCTAAACAATCCCTAGGTAATGCCATATACCTGGAGAAATCTATTTAGGCTTCATCGAAAGCGATATCGCCCCGTGACAAACAGTTATAAATCTAAGAGCTGTTGATAACGGAAACTGCTATCGCCCCGTGAGAGGGGACTACAAACAGTTGGAAATCTAAGAGCTGTTGATAACGGAAACTGCTATCGCCCCGTGAGAGGGGACTACAAACAGTTGGAAATCTAAGAGCTATTGATAACGGAAACTCTGTCTTTATCTCTCTCTCTGGTTTTGCGGGTGTCAATCTTAGAGCATTCATTGAATGCTCTAAGGTGTCAATAGGCGGCGGTGACAATATACTTTTCATTATGTGACGAGGCTGCTCGATTTCTTTCTTTTCTTAGTAAAAAAACCTATTTTGTTATCTCCGGCACCACAATTGAACATTCAAAAGACACTGCGGGTCCGCGAAGTCATTTTGCGTCTACCAAATCGCGGCCCGGTAAAAATATTTCAACATTATTCATCTACATAGTATAACAAAATACTTTTGTTTTTTATGTACAACTTGTACTAGACACTGTGAGTGACTAATGTCAAATATGTGTTTTGACTCACAATGTCGATTTGTTCAAAATAAGTATTTATATGTAATATAAGGTGTACCTACCTAGGTATTCATAAAAATAATGGAAATAAGAAAAACCTGCGCAAATTTTCCGTTGCCCATAGCCGGCGCTATTTGTTTTAGCTGGTTGCAAAGTTGGATTTTCTCATTCGCCAAACAAGCATGCGGTACGTCTATGGAATATAGAGACTATTGTCATGTATGTTTAAAATTAATTATATATTATTTAATTATTTAATCATTAGCGCTCGGTCCGATGTCCAAAGGTAAGTACTGGATTCAATTCCCAGGTTAGGCAACGTGCGTTACAGAAGCCCTAGCACCTAGCATGAGGGGAGAGTCCCTATCCGTTTGCGTCTCCTGAGACGACATGGACATGACATGACTCATACATTCCTTTAGTGGTACAAAGTTACTCACTGATATTTTGTAAATACGATCGGCCTCAGAAAAAGCCATAGCATGTATAAGAATACACCAGCCAAATTCGTTGAAGAATGTTTAAAACAAACTGTTTTTGCAATGAATGATCTTGTCTTTTAGCTTTTTCTTTACGGAGCAGAGACATGGACTTTGAGGCTAAAGGAGAGAAGGAAAATCAATGCACAGGAGATGTGGTGCTGGAGACGTCCTCTGCGGATACCATGGACTGCTCATCGTACCAATGTAACGATCCTAAAAGAGCTTCACATAAAGGAAAGATTATCGTCGACTGTTCAAATACAAATACTGAAGTTCTTTGGACACATAACTCGCAACGAAGACTCAATGGAGCGTCTCGTAGTTCAGGGCCGAATGGAGGGCAAGAGATCCCGTGGTCGGTCTCCAACCAGATGGGTAGACCTCATTAGATCCCTCACTCAATTTACCATGATCGACTGCTCGCACAATGCCACTAACAGAGCCGTCATTCACCCAGACCCCCCATAACCACGACCACTCTGTCAAGAGTGCCCGACTCGACTAAGAAGAAGTTTTTGCAAATATCTAGTTTCATTTCATTTCTTTGTGCAATATCTACTATCTAGTTTCACTAAATTTTTTTTTTTGTCTGTTTAACCGTGTCGCGTAATGAGTGAGTGAGTGAGTGAGGTGGTAAGCCCATCATCGCCGCTCTATGCTGTTGGATGTATGCACTATTTGATGTATGGCAGTCTTTAGTCTTTAGTCGCCTTTTACAACACCCAAGGAAAGAGAGAGGTGTTGTTACATACTCTTTTAGTGGGCCGCTATACCACACGCCTCCACAGCACAGTATGACATGGTACTAAATTGTTAAGCTACTTCTAAAGCAAATGTACTAGTTACTGGTACGTCTATCTAGCATGACATCATGCTACATACCGTATCGGGTGTACACAGAAGCGAGTGGCAAGTTCAAAGCCAAGGCAGCGCGGTCACTACACACGCGGCCAAGGTCTTGCTCGACTTAGGTACTATTTTGGGTATTTAGAACAATTAAACCTCCTTAGGAGTTTTATTCGTTTGAGAACTTTGATAAGGTATTAAACTTGAAAATTCTTTTCTTTAATAATTTATTTTAAGTCTTGTTCGCATAAGATGATTAATTTAGGAGAGTTTCGCTAGCTGTCCTTTGTTTCGCCAGTTTCATTATTTTAAAATTCGTTTTAATTAAGCCAACTAGCGAAGCAAATGTACTGCGCTACTCGATTAAATTACTTGCCTAGTAAGTAGGTAAGTTTATTTGCTTAAAACAGTGCAACAGTGTACTATACTCAACAGAATAAAATATAATCACACTATATAATATATAATCACACTAATATTATAAAGGCGAAAGTTTGTGAGTGTGTATGTTTGTTACTCTTTTATGTAAAAACTACTGAATGGATTTGGATGAAATTCGGCCTACAGATAGTTTATAACCTGGATTAACACATAGGATACTTTTTATCCCGATATTCAAACGGGAACGGGAATCACGCGGGTGAAACCGCGAGCGGCCGCTAGTATAATATAATATTCTAAGATAACAATCTTACAGTGTTTTTCTTGATACCTAACTAGGTACTTATACAAGTTTCTTCCTAGCTTTCATCGCTTTCAACAGGAAGACAGACACAAGATTGTTATCTTACCCTAAAAACATTTTTATATTTTACACATATATCATATTTTACTGTCTCGTCATGTTGTCTTGTCGCCAAGAATTGATGATTTTATCATGTAAGTGGGTAGGTACCTCCTAACTACATAAATTCTTGGTAAGTACCGAATGGTTTACGGGAATTGAATGGCTGTTATAATCTTTATTCGTATATTGTTTCTAATTAATGGATAATCCGACGAGCGTGTAAGTATGAAGAACGGTATATGTGAAGCAAAGGATGTTTGTCAGTAGTTACCTAATAGTCAGGAATGTAGCAATCGTAGTGATGTATGTATGTGTCGCAGGGATATGATAAAAACAGAGATTTGGTCAATTCTATGGGCCGTGCTACAGTCTCTCCAGCGGTGCCGAATTGACTACCGGTACATCGAAGTGTTGAAGTGTTTGTACGAAAACGCCACTATGACAGTTCGTCTTCAGGACCGGAGCTCGAAGCCAGTCCAGCTGCAGCGTGAAGTGAGACAAGGAGATGTCATTTCCCCGAAACTCTTCACTGCTGCACTCGAGGACGTGTTTAAGCTTCTGGACTGGAGAGGACTCGGCATCAATGTTAACGGCGTGTACATCAGTCACCTTCGATTTGCCGACGATATAGTAGTCATGGCTGTGACCCTGGAGGAACTCGGCACAATGCTCGGTAATCTCAACAGAGTCTCTCAACAAGTGGGCCTTAAAATGAACATGGAGAAGACGAAAGTCATGTCTAACTCACGTGTCGTACCCACTCCTCTGAAGGTTGGAGACTCTGCTCTTGAAGTTCTTGACGAATATGTATACCTGGGACAAACAGTCCAACTAGGTAGGTCCAACTTTAAGAAAGAGGTCAATCGTCGAATCCAACTCGGCTGGGCAGCGTTCGGTAAGCTACGTAATATCTTCTCGTCCAAAATACCGCAGTGTCTCAAGACGAAAGTCTTCGACCAGTGTGTGTTGCCAGTGATGACATACGGTACCGAAACGTGGTCGCTCACTATGGGCCTTATTAGCAGGCTCAAAGTCACACAAAGAGCAATGGAGAGGGCTATGCTCGGGGTTTCTCTACGTGATCGAATCAGAAATGAGGAGATTCGTAGACGAACTAAAGTAACCGACATAGCCCAAAGAGTCGCCAAGCTCAAGTGGTAATGGGCAGGGCACATCGCCCGTAGAACCGATGGCCGTTGGGGCAGAACGGTTCTCGAGTGGCGACCGCGCACCGGAAAACGCAGTGTGGGCAGGCCTCCAACAAGGTAGTCCGACGATCTGGTGAAGGTCGCGGGTAGCCGCTGGATGCAAGCAGCACAGGACCGGTCGTGGTGGAGATCCTTGGGGGAGGCCTTTGTCCAGCAGTGGACGTCTTCTGGCTGATGATGATGGTCAATTCTCTAAGTGATTTCATCAAATCACGGAGGATGTTAAAATAACAACACGATTTTATCATTTCCCTAAACAAATCTAGGGATTTGAACAAATACCAGAACTGGTTCCATGAAAAAACATGTGACCCTAGTATTTCTGTTGTCTAATAAAAAAATTACCTCGAAATTCAAGACAATCGCTAGCGCAGTGCGCTTCGCGATTGTCTTAAATTTCTAACCTATCACGTGACCTACAGGAGTAGGGCAATTTATGTTGTAGTGGTGTTCAAATCCCTAGAATTGTTTAGGGAAATGATAAAATGGTGTTGTTATTTTAACATCCTCCGTGATTTGATCAAATCACTTAGGGAATTGACCAAATTTCTGTTTTTATCATATGACTGCGACATAGCACGTTCTGTGTTAGTTAAATTATCCATCCCAATGTATATAGGTATGTAATGGATTGAGAAAGAGGAAACACGTGTCATCTATCGATTTGCATGTTTGCTTGCATTGATCGCTCCTCCTTTTGCATGTGGAATTGTGGATAGGTACATTTGCAAGCGAGAGGGCGGTATGCATGCTGCATCCGAGCTTAGCGGAATTATCATTTGTTGATTTTTGTATGCCAGGGATTACAGCAAAGAAACGCCTGATTCCAATTATTAAGTTATGAATTTTAAATAGCATTAATTAAGTTGTGTGAATGAAACACGTATCCTTTGCAGGTTCCCTGTTTTCTGCCAACCAAGGACCCAAAACGTCAGTAGGTAATAAAAATAAGAAAAAAGAGTAGATTCTTGCACTTAATCGTTACTTATTGCATTTCAATATTGAATCAGTTGTTGAATCAGTCAATTATTGAGTCTAATTTTTACATGCAATAACCACATAATAACGGACTAAAGACTGCACATACATCCAACAGCATAGAGCGGCGATGGGCTCACCCCCTGTCACGCTGAGCACATGTGCAGCCTAGCATAATAATGATCAAATTTCCTATTTGCATTGCCATAATTATGAAATTTATATTTAGATATATAGGTACCTACATTTATTGTAAATCATGAATTAATTGAATTGTATTGTTAATAATGAGTAATATATATATATATATATATATATATATATATATATTTTAATTTTATTATATTATATGTATACTAACATAATTAATAAGTGCATATTGTTACTAACCATATGGATCTATGTTATCTAAATAAATGAATTTGAAAAGCATAAACATAGCTTCTATGGCTTCTACTTTAATAGAAGTATAAGGTTCTCTTCAAATAAAGAAACATCGAAGTACGTAGGTATACCTACATGAAGGCATGTTTTATTGCCCTTTAATTTACAATTCGTAAACTTTGTTTGACTTTTCTTTAATCTATTTTAGGAAGAAACATTACAAGTTATTTTGAGTTATTATGCTGCGGAATTCTTTTGTAATAAATTTTCCCTCTGAAAGAATACGAATTTAACCCATTCTTAGGAGTTTGCAAAATGAGCAGGCAGTTTGTTTTGTTGTTTTGATGAACGGTGCGTAATACAATACGTATTACAGCCAGGGTTGCCAGGTGTCCGGCTTTAGCCGGACATGTTTGGCTTTTTACGGTCGTGTCCGGCCAAATATTTACGTGTCCGGCCTGTCCGGCTTTTGTTAGGCTTGTTTGTCCCATGCATCGTGCGGCGAAGGTACTTCAACTCCTGGACAAGTGCATTTACTGACGAATTGAAACATTTTTAGTGGATGACTTTAGCTGATGTTTCAAGCTGGTAACAAGCAGCTAAGACATTAGACATTTCGTCTAAAAAAATGTAGGTACATTTCAATGATAGCAAAATATTTTGTATTTTATAAATTTTATACAGCACAAGGAGAAATCTGATTTTATGAAGCTATTAGCACATCAAAAGTGGACTGCTTATTTCAAATTATCTGATAATGAAGAAATTCATTCTGAATTACTTAAATTGGCAGAATATTATTTTGCGATTCGAGGTCACAACGCAGACGTCAAAAGAGTTTTCTCTTTTTTTGCCCAGTGGGCAAAGAAACACAATAAACTATAGATACAAACAATTGCAAAGATGATGTTTTTATTGTGCAATGTTAAATTAACATGCAAAGAATTTTATAAAATGATCTCGAACAATGTTTTCGATAAAGTTGGTGCAAATGCTAAATTACTATAACTTTTGATTAGGTACTTTAAATTAGAATTATAAGATAGACGTGTTGATTTTGAGATTTACAAGAATTTGATTTTTGTTTTTGTTAATTACCTATTAATTTTAATGAAGGTGATTGCTAGGACACCAAATAGCAGGTTGATTTTTAATTTTAAGTAAGTTCCATTTGTTTTTTTTTTTAATTTTAAGATTGTTGTTTTTTTAGTAAGTGCAAATGTTAAGACTGATTGTGAATGTGTGATTCATAAATAATAAATATTAAAATCCTTAATCCTCATCTGTGTTTTTTTTATTGTAAAACTGTTGTCCGGCTTGAAAAGCGTAGGGGAAGTCAGCTCAATGCGGCCATAGAAGGCAAAGCGGCCACACCCAATTTTTCGGTAAATAAAAACGATTGCGCGACGTTGCCTTTGTGCCATTATAGCCCACCTGCCGCCCCGCACCAAGCAGTCGTTCGGTGCCGATTGGAGTAAACGCGTTGCCGCGGCGACATGTGCAAGGAATTTGTGCATTTTGTTAAAAAAATCCAGGGAAAGTTCAACCTGTTTTGATCAAACCTCTTCAGAATTCAATCTTTTTATTACACGTCTATTGTTACTTACCTATTTGGCTTTGAATGTGTAACATTTCTTCCGACATGGGATAAATAATGTGAGCTGAGTTTATTTTTTAAACAAAATGGTGGAAAAAGGTAAAGCGGTCCGGACAAAGTGGCCAATTAATAAGGGCAAAGTTGGCCGCTTTAATAATTTGTTTTTGTGTATTACGAGTACTTATGATTAGAATGTTTTATATTTTTTTTGATTTAAATACGAGTATTAGTTAGTTGTTGACCACAACTACAAAAGAAAAACTACGCAGGGGGAACTTTTGGTACATGGATTTTAGTAAGAAAGTATGAAGACTGAAATTATTGTTCCATTTGAAACTTTATTAGTTACTTTTTGATTTATCTTAAATAAAGCTATTTTAAAATTTTTGGTGTTTTGTTTTTTAAAATTAATTTCTTGTTATATTTAGGCATGACCACTTTGCCCTTACCCGCTTCGCCCGCTATGGCCGCTTTAAGCGGCCAACACGGGCGAAGCGGTTTTTTGACTAGTTTTCGTAATTTACAAATTAAAATAAACCGTAAGTATAAGTTTTTGCAAAATGTGCCTACACGTTATGAAAGCTTATTAAATTCCCTTTCTTTTGATATAAAAACTTTTTTAAAATTGATTCTATAGTGGTATTTTTTTAAAGTCAATGATAAGGTGGCCGCTCTGAGCTGACCTCCCCTAAGTCCGGCTTTGAAATAGTGTGTTGTGTTGTTTCACAAACACCATGTCCGGCTTTTAGGGCAAAATGTCCGGCCTAATACAGCGCTGAGTCCGGCTTTTATATTTTAGGACCTGGCAATCCTAATTACAGCCGTACTCAAAGAGCTCAATTAACTTTTAATGAAAATTAAGTTTCTTGCGCACGTTCTTGTTTAGTACTAAATAGAGAAGGAACGATATTTAAATGTCATTAAATGTTAATGGACGTCTCGGAGTAGGTACGGCGCACAGTGTTTTTCTATCGGCAAAAAATCGATTTTGTAAATATGATTACTACCCACTTTTTTCTTTATAATTAGTGAGCCAGATAGTTGAAGCACTTATTTTTGCTATAAGAAGGTATCAGATATTTCCGATAGTATGTTGTTTTCTTTGCGTGCTATTGATACGAAAGTTAAATTAAGTCGCTGTATCGTTTACGCTGTTTATTTTTTAATTGTGGTTTTAAGTACTAACTTAGTAATATTCAATATGAATAGTGAAGTTGAGGGTACGTACGCAATGTAACAATATTAATATACGTGTTTTTTTGATTTGCGTATTTTATACAGGTGTTAAAAAAAGACTAAATTTCTTTTAAAAAAAACTTAAATTGTGGTTTTAATAAGTGTCTGTGCTTTTCTTTATGATAGTTTATTTGTAGCATATATAGCACAGAACTTCTATTATGCGAATCAGTTAAAACAAATTGCTTTTGGTTGCGGTTGTTTGATTTTTATTGTACCTAAATGTAGGGAAAAATTTTCGAGAAAGTGTTTGCGGGAGTTCAATTTATTAGATGTTTTCAATAGACTTACTGTTTTCAGACCCTTAAATATCTTGCCTTCAAATAGCAATTTAAAAGAATTCCCCACGAAGTCATAAGCCTATTAAAGGAACCTGTGCCGCCGCAAACATCTTCGTGTAGCTCGAGTGCTGTAAGTTCTTCCGAAACAGATTCAGATGATATCTAGACACCTTAAATATATATTACAATTATTTATAATAACGTTTTTTATTATTTTATACCCTTTACATACTAACCTTATATAATTTCTGCCAACCCTTCCATATTGCGTAAAACACTGTGCGGCGGTAAGTATGTTGGCGTAAGCATTTGCTATAAACCTCATTGGTTAAAAAAAAAAGTATGAAGGCAATAATGCCTTCCGGGCTGTTTGGAACTAATCTCAAAATACCCATTACTTAATACGACCTAAGATCTAATAGACCTTTTCTTATAAGGAATGAAACCCGAAACGTTTTGGGGAATAAGTTTCAATGGGACTCGGTTCATTTGAAATTGAGTCTTATTGACAATATATTGAAATCCGCTCTTTTTGGTAGTAAGTCCATTCGGGTTTCATTCCTTTAGAGAAAAGGTCTTTTAAATCTTAGGTCGTATTGAGTAATGGGGTATTTCGGGATTAGTTCCAAACAGCCCGGAAGGAACATCCACACACACAACAATCAAACGCATCCATGCCAACAAACCTTTTTATACCGGACGTTTCGACCGTGTTGCACCGGTCGTGGTCAGGGGCTGACGGCAAGTGTGTATATTTTCTTTGCTGACTGGTATTTAAATGGTATCCCCATGCGTAGGATGCCTTTAATAAGTAGTTAGCGTTAATCCCCGTCTTGCGTTTATAATGAAACGCGATAGTTTGTTTGTTGTTTAATTTATTTCTCTTGCACACTTGCCGTCAGCCCCTGACCACGACTGGTGCAACACGGTCGAAACGTCCGGTATAAAAAGGTTTGCTTTGGCATGGATGCGTTTGATTGTTGTGTGTGTGGGTGTTGCCTTCATACTTCGAGTAAAACTATAATTATTTGCACAATAAAAATAATTACTTATTATTGTGAATAAATTGTTTTTAAACTTTCTACAACGAATTTGACTATAGTATAGGTAGGTAACAGGTACATTCTTTTAAAATTCAATCCATTCTCCTTTGGAACGCGCTGCCTCTCGAAATTAGGATGTAAACCATGGCAGAATCATCTCAATAACGTCGTTTTTATAAGTCATGTAGTGTTTTTATATTTATATAATTGTGTAAGTTTATATGTATTATATTATTGTTATTGTGTAAATATTTGTATATTAATTTTTTAATAGATTATACTGCCCTGTGTCATATTAATCGCAGACAATTGCACCTACCATGTCATCTCTGTACCAACCCTATGGTTGACTGGTAGAGAATGCCACAAGCATTAAGTCCGCCATGTAATAATAATTATGTTAAAACTTTAAACACTGAAAAAAGACGACAACCTCAGGCGGGAATCGAACCACGCACCTTGCGCATTCCGGGCGGCTGCCTTAACCACTTGGCTACCGAGGTCTGGCTTTCAACCGTCGAAATTTGTCAGTGCTTGATGATTATGTTTTTAGTCAACATTGCTTCATCAAATCTTAGAAGTTTTCACCTCTGAGATCCGAAAGAAATATTTTTACAAATATTTGAACGTTCGGTAAAGATGAAGCTGCGTATATAGATTAATGTTTTATATTTTAGCGTTTTATTAATGTGTTTAAAGTTTTACTTAAGTATATTTAAGCATTAATAAAACGCTAAAATATAAAACATTAATCAATAATTATGTTGCAAAAGTTTAAAATAAAATCATATAAAATACTTACCTATACCTACATTACCTACTACTTACTTGGCAGTTTTTTACGATTTGTTTAGTAGTTTTTTACCATTTACCAACATCGCAGTACTGCTACCTACTCGAAGTAAGCCAAGGTCGCATCATATCGCGAATATGTGATAAACTAATTATTCAGGTACTTACTTATAGTTGTTTGTTACTAAAACTATAGATTGTTTGTCTGGAGATAAAATTTTGATTATAGTGCGACTCAAACATGTACCTAGACGGTTGTGAACGCAGATACCGCGCATACATACCTATCGTAATTTTTTTTATTGAGTAACTACTTACAATGAATTCTGTAACTAGTTTACTGATCCCATAGGCGTAGCTAGCAATAATACTACATAATTTTTTTACTGTATCGTTGCACGAATTCACTAAAAATAAAAACTTTTTAAGTAGGTAGGTAGGTACTTTAAAAAATTCAAAGTTCGGAGGCAGCCCATGGTGAAATGCTAATGACACTACGGTTCACGATCTTGCCAGTTAAGGTACTCGTATGATTCCAAACTCCGCTGCACGCAGCAGTGCTTCCGCAGCAGTGCTTCCGCAGCACTCCAACGTTCCCGAAGTATAATAACGTCATATCTGCAAGAGAGTTGTACTGCACATATAAAGTTATTCGTCGGGACCTTCGATCAACAATAACAACTAGATAACGTGTCACGTACAAAATCAAAGCTAAATTTTACCACGTGAGTAAATACTTTTTCAAAGCAATAAATTATTCCTGTCACTTAAAAATGAAAAGACGTCAATAACATTTAGTGGTGAAATCAACCTTAAGAGGCAACAAATAAAGTACTTTTTTCTGTTATTGCCTTGCGAGAAAAAAAGAGCTTATTTCTCAAGTGCGCTCTTAGTTACAGAGACACATTTTTAGCGCCGACCTGACATCTAGTTGTATTAATCTAGTTGTATTGTTGATCGAAAGTCGGGACCGTCGATATATTTTCTATAAGTTTATATGAGATTACATTCCGAGCCACGCAGCAATGTCGCGGCAGCAATGCAATGCAATGTAGTCGCGCCGCTGAAGTCACTAAATACATAGACATATTACCTATATACATACATATTATCATTATCACGACTATTATCCCCGAAGATTTTGTCAGAGACAATGAGCCAATGAGGACAGCAAAGTCCTCTGCAACAGTCCACTTTTCAACAAATAGCGACAGCACATGTGCTCAGCGTGACAGGTGGTGAGCGCATCGCCGCTCTAAGCTGTTGGATGTATGTGCAATCTTTAGTCCGTTAGTCGCCTTTTACGACACCCAAGGCAAGAGAGGGGGTGATATTCTTTCACCGCTACACGACATGGATTGCCACTAACAGGGCGACCAAATTTAAAAAAAGGGCTTCGAACTGCCTTTGGTGCTGATTGTCGTAAGATGGCAGTCCTTCAAACCCACCAACCCGCATTGGGCCAGCGTGGTGGGTTATGGCCCAATTTCGCTACGTGCTGTTGAGCATGTAGGAAGGCTTGAGTCCAGCGGTGGGACGTCTTAGGCTAAAGATGATGTTAGTAATCTGAATAATGCTAACATTTCATCCATTCATTCTATCGCGAAAACGCCTTCTAAAAAGCAGTAATGTACATACTCAATCACAACAGACTATTATCCCCGAAGTGTTAGTCAGAGACTATTAGGCAATGAGGACCGCAAAAGCAGTCCTCTGCTACAGTCCACTTTTCACTAAATAGCGACTGCACGTGCTCAGCGTGACAGGTGGTGAGCCCGCCGCCGGTCTATGCTGATGGATGTATGTGCAGTTTTTAGTCCGTTAGTCGCCTTATCCGACACCCAAGGGAAGAGAGGGGGTAGTGTATTCTTTCATCGCTACGCCACACGGTTAGCAGCACAGACATAGATGTTAGCAGTAATGTACCTACCTAATGCTAACAGCACCAAACCTAGCGCATTGGCCCATCGTTCTGGGTTATGTATGTACATAGGTACCACATCATATCGGAATCGGCCAATAAACAAAATAATTGGCCGCCATCTTGGTCTTTATAAGGAATCAACTTAATTTGTTCGGCTTATACGAGTACTTTTAGTATGAAAAAGTTATAAACTTTAATTTCTCCTAAAATACTGTACATAGGAAACTGAAAAGTAGGAACTGGTTAGATTTTTACATCAACAAAATCTTGGTTATAGTCATAAACTCGCTACTTGCTCCATTCCTGTGGAAAAACCATGTTTAGGTATCAACACGGTGACCCCAGCGGGATAACCATAATTAGCGTTATATCTCAGGATGTACTGTAGCTAGATGGAGTTCTCGTTTTTGTCTAACAAATTTTCTCTCAGAGTCAACAAAATCTTCCCTAAATTTCATGAATGTAGCCTTTTTTCTTATACCTCAACTAGAACTTACTTTTCGGAGGAATTTTAACGAAAAGTAGTTATTTGATCACTTGGTAACTACAGAAGGTAGAATTCTGGAATTTTCACTGATGGATTCGTAATTGAATCAACAAAAAATTAGCACAATAACTATATCAGTAGCGTGTCTCGTTCCTGCTCGTTTTAGGTCAAATAACTTTGACGAGCGTGACTCCAGCGGGATGAGATGGATGACCTAATCTTCTCACGTGTTATTGTTCAGGCCCGAGCCCAGGGACGTTCAATTATCTATGTATTAATTTTGAAAATTATTTTCTGAATAAATTTATGTATGTATGTATGTAAATAAATAATTCGTAATAGGAGTTACAAATTTAATAAAACAATTAATTCGGTCAGACTGTTTATTGTGTCACTTTGATATGTGAATCTTTCAATTAGTATTATCATTATTACAAGTTCCTTGGAATAACTGATAGTATTCCCGTAAAGTTACCTACCAGGTGTTTACATAACAGTAAACTTTTGTTTATGGCACTTTAAAAAATAAAACATCGTAAAATTACAATAACTTCCGAAAAGGGACTGCATCAGATATGACTCGAGACTCGACCTCACGGCCATTCGCAATCATTGTATCGATTCTGCTACATCAAAATTGCACAATGGTGTCTCAGTAGTTTAAAAGTGTAATTTCGATTACAGGGAAAATAGTTAGGTCTCTTTTCGAAATTTCACAAATTTAGATTTATCATTTATTATAAACTTACAAGTTCGTATGGAGCATCGTGCAAAATAAAACATTTTACAACATAAACCACTCAACCTTAAACATAATCTCTCTTATTTCAGAACGTGGACTAAAGATAAAACTGGTTTTTACCTGATGCTCTCTCATTTCTGTTAATAAGGGTAGATAAGATAAGAACAACAACGGGTTTAAACAAAGTTTGAATTTAGTTTACGTTTCAATATAACACGGAGTTTTATTAACCTTAAACGGGTACAGAACGTTCAAATTTTTTATTGGTTTTCGACTTTATCTCAATTGCATAAAGTTCAAAATATGGTGGTAATATAATATATACCATTGTCCTATTAAGGGTTACCACAACAATGTTCGGTTTAAATAATGATGCACTTAATTTTTTGCAAACAACACATAAGACATGCGTTTACTAAAACATTTGTATCTTTAAACCTTGTCAAGTAACTTCTGTTACAAAGAAATTAAAACTTACAAATTAGTTACAATTAATAAATTAGTATCAGTAACTTAATTAAGTGCAGTCTTAACAGTTTCCAAATAATAAGGATATGTAAATATCATCGCCAATACTAAAGTCAATAAATAATACAACATAGTTTCACTTTCATCAACTTCTTATATAAACCATTACATAAAACAACTGTGGAACCAATAAAATTATCACATTACAAATCAAATCTCTTACTTACAATTCACAATTTTATTTCAATAGAAACATTTAATTAACATAATTAGGTAATTAATTAAACGTAAATTATTGCATAGATGGAGCTACTAACACACTTCGTAAATAGAAAAACAAAACCAACGTATTTTTTCTATTATCACAAAATAAATAACAAAAAAAGACATTTCGATTTACCTAATTTTGTTAGGGACGCATCACACTGCAGAACTATCTCAAATTTTAAGAAAAAATTTTTAATAAAAAAAAAAGTTAGTGTCATTTCATGGCGTTACGCGTCATAAATTATTGTAACGTCGATTATTATAAAACTATCAAATTTCTCCAGAAGATATTGATACTTAGGTACCCCAACCATAAAATAAAAATGAATCGAGGAAAATTTTAGTTTTAGGAAGCGTTCACCTGATGGCGTGTGTATATTACATAATTCAAGAAAAAGCTTAACTACAAAAACGTGTAAACCACAAATATCTTAATAACAATAATATCAAATAAATACGAGATCCAATCAGGTCACAGTATCATCAAATACTAAAGCTGTTATTAAGCATTTAAATTGTAGATCGTCTTACCTACCTATCATTCATATCTTTCATTTTAACATTAACGCATTTAATAACAACTAAAATTTTGTGTAAAGTAATCACAAAGAGTAAGTAGGTAGCGATTCTCAAATATATATACCTATAATAAAAAAGTGTTTTATACACGGAATTTCAGTTTAAACTATGTAAGTGTTACTTAAATCAACCTATCACAATTTAAATACTTTTGATATGCACTTTCTTAATTTTTGTAAACATATCATTTTGTAAACAATTCACAGTTAGCAAAGCTTATTGATATGCACATTCTTCAATTTACATAAACATATCATTTTGTTTACAGTTTTTATTAATATTAGGCGGAGTTAACAAAACCAATCGGGGAGTGTGAGCTACGTGAGTTTCACAGTGCCGTACGAAGCGCAGGCATCCTTAAAGTTAGTCGCGTTGAAAGAGGCGAAGTAATCGTCGTGTATGAACCGCACAATACTTTCAATGGGACACAAGTACGTTTTGTGCGTTTTCATGCCATCTGTGGGGTCAGCGACCTCCATCACAACGTTCTGGCGGGCCTTACAGAAACTCAGCTTAGCCGTAACGTCCTCGCCATTATAAACAACACGAAAGAAAAAGTCCTGCGCCACCGCTCTCCTTTTCGTGAACTTAAATTCGTCGCGCAAATCCTTCTTCCTGTACACCTCAAAGATCATTCTGGAAGCGTACTGTATATTGTAGTGCTGGTAATTGGTCAACCCCAGAGCCAGCACCAGCGGTTGTAACGTCTTATCGTGACCCGAATATATGACTAGCTTCGGCCGATTCTCCGATATTATTCTTATCATATTCTGAACTATGTTGTGTATCAATCCGTACGCTATTAGCAGACCCCTCTTCCTGTTGTGCACATTCTTAATTTCTTGCCTGTAACTCCATTCTAGATATGCGAAAAGGGACATCACGTGATCTTTGCCTATGCAAAAATCTTCGTTGTTCTCTGGAGTGGGTTCCCTGTAATCTTCGTCGAAATCAGTGTCCATCCGAGCGTCATTAGGAAAATTGAAGTCAGCATCGAGATTCTTTTTAACTATAACGACATCGTCGTACGTATCGCCTGTGTCCATATATCTCTGTTGGTAGTAAAGCAACTTCTCTCTCTCCATCTGCGCGTCGAAGTCTAAAGGCGCTTTTTGTTTATCTTTGCTATCGTAATATTTGCCGATGATGTCTCTCGCTTTCCTGCCAATCTCATTGTTAAAGTCTAGTTGATTGTTAATGTAATCTAACTCCATGTTGAGAGTGTCTATGTCCACGTCTAGGAGACTTCTTAAAGGTACATTTTCGCTTCTCAATTTCCTTTGGGTCTTGTGTAGTTTTCTGGGAATTCTTTTGGGTGGTTGGTTGCACGGCAACGGTGCGTCGTGGCACATGTATGCTAAAATAGCGTCGCGCACTACGTCGGCGTCCGCGCGCTCTTGGGACTCGAATAGGACTTTGGACAACTTACTCACTAGGTCTTTGATGGCAGGGTGGGATTCTAAACGGTTTTTTGCTTGCGTGTTGATTTTTCTGAAAGTTAAAAGGGTTTTTTTGTAGATACGTGGGTATTATACGATAACATAGCAGTGAAGTAGGTCATCAATGCGCCGTGTTATGGATATTATATAAAACCGAAGAAATCACATCAATAGACAAATCTACTAAGTCCTACTAACACAAAAACTAAAAAACAATAAAACAATAAGTTAATAAACACGAGTTCATCCGTAAAAAAAGTGTTTCATTTCAATGTGTAGTTTTCGCGTAAACCTTAGAAAACAATAATAAATTAGTATTGTTAGTAGCGAGGAGAAATCGACAGCTATGGACAACACCATTTTCAATAGAATTCTACCGCATCACTAGCGTTAGCTGTCACTTTGACATATAGGTTGCGCGCCAAAAGGCAGCTCTCGTATTTGCCGAGTTATCTTTTGAAATAATAAACGATTGTAAATAATTTTAGTCTATTAGGGTCATATCTCACCGGGACACTATGGCGGCGCAACCAGTCGCTGCCACCAACGAAACACTTGTCCGATACGTTCCTACACAACACATTACGATTTTTATTATTTTTAAATTCATATTTTGTATTTTATGACCTGGTAACGACATATTTTTTTTGTAAATGTCGTTGGGGGTGTCACTCCGCAGTCACACGCTCCACGTCGCGCGTCGACGTTCGCGCGTAAAACGAACGATAATTTCTGTGATTTTTGTGCACCGAACAATGACTACTAAACGACGTTAAAATCCGTTTATAAGATACTGTTGTGTTTACGGGTGTCTAAATAAATAACAATCTATGATCTGATTCTGTGCTTTTCTTATTTTCCACCTAGTAATAGTTGCTTAAGAGGCCTATTACATCTCGACTGTGATTTTTGCGTAAAATGGCCTACTTTGGCGTTATGGATCTCAGAAACAAAAATACATTAACAATTTTGACTTATTGAATAGTGTAGAATAGGTATTGGAAAAGTGCGTAGCGGCCTCGCTTTTTGTAAATTTTGCTTAAATTTTTATTTAAACCCAAAATTGCAGAGAGAGATTTTCATAAAATGCACGAAGGCACTTTTTTAAGCTCCTAGATTGAACTACTGTTTAGAATAAATGAAATAAAAAAAATTGAATGTTATCTCTTATATAGTCGTATAGTGCGTAGCGGCCTCGGAATATTTAGATATCATTGATTTTGTTAAAAAAAAAACTTATTCTAAACAAAAAAACTTCGAAAATCGCTTTAAGCCAACTGTGATTTCTCCTATCTACGATAATATTATTGAGCAAAATGTATACCAGAATAATTTTTACTTCATGATGAATAAAGATTTTATAATGAATTTACTACCCTTTTTCGATAAAAACGATAAATACAACTGCAAAATTGCAAAAAAATGCGAAAATGGGAATTTTACGCAAAAATCGCAGTCGAGATGTAATAGGCCTCTTAAGTCTGTAGTTATTAGCCATAAAAATCTTAAATGGTTATTCAAAAACCATTTTCTATCTGCTGAAGTTGCCTAAGGAGCGGGTATAAAGTAATACTTTTCCGCGAGCACCAATATATATGCACTTTGACTTATTCCATTGTATTAAGAGTTACAATTGTTTACATATTTTTGCTCGTGACTGTACTGCCATGTGTAGTTGTGACTTATTATTAAAATAATACTAACAACTCATCTCTTCCCTTGGGTGTCGTAAAAGGCGACTAACGGACTAAAGACTGCACATGCATCCAACGGCATAGAGCGGCGATGGGCTCATCAAAATAATACTACCAACCCCTCTCTTCCATTGGGTGTCGTAAAAGCGACTAACGGGCTAAAGTCTCACTACCTAAGCACATGTGCAGACTGTGCAGTGGTTTCTTGCTGAAGCGTGGACTACACAGTCCACGCTTCAGCAAGAAACAACGCCCACGCGGGCGTGGTCTGTGTTGTCCATAGATTCAAATGATTACTAATTTTACCATAAACTTTATTTATATATCTCAAAAACGTTGTTGATTTATGTAAAATATATTTTTTTTTAGCTAATTCATGTTTTTATTTTTAGTTACTTTCCTTGTCATGAAAATGAAAAGCACAGTGTTTACTTAGGGTGAAAGATTTTATTTAGTTCAGTTGCTTATTGCGTTTGTGTTTTGATTTAAGCTTACTTTCTAAAGGATGTTTGTGAATTAATTCACGCTATTTCCTTATTGATTGGTTTTAATATATACTTAAAGAAGAATGGGCTTTTTTGTATGATACCCGTCCCACCCCTTGATGGTAAGTTTCGAAATAAATAGTGTATTTTGTTGTAAGGACAGCAAATATGAACGAGTGAATGAATGAATGAAAAAAACAAAAGAGAAAATGAAAAAAAAATAAAAAAAACAAAGAATAACTATATATAGTACTACCGTGCAGTAGGTTCACCCGACGTTCACGCGGAATTGAAAGTTATCGTGTGACCCGAGCATTCATATTCAGTTAAGCAACGCTGACTCGATATCGATTTGACGTCAGGAGCGTAGAGTTTCCTTGTGCGCGCAGGGATTACTCGTGTTGCGACTCTGCGCTCGGTGTTGGGTGCTCTAGCGCTCGCGGCAACCTTTACTGCCATACGCCGGCGGCCGAACTGCGGAGGCGCGCCAAACGAACCTGCCTAAACTGCGGAGCGACTCCCCCCTGCTTAAATTTTATATTTGCATTTATTATTTTAATTTTCTTCAGATTTGCTGTCATACAATAAAATGCTTCACTATTCAAGTAGGTACTTTCATTGGATGCATAGATGTAAACGTTACAAATGGGGGGGGCGCGTCAGTGTTGCTAACGGAATATGAACGCTCGGGTCACACGATAAGTTTCAATTTCGCGTGAAAGTCGTAAGAGTAGGTAATTTTTTATACCTAAACTTGTTACCTACCTAGTACTATTAGTTATTCTGTGCTTTTGTGCTTTGTGCCCGTTCTTTGCCCAGTAAAAAAATGACATCCTGAATGGGTGGTAGGTTATAAAAGATTTGGACGATTCAAAGTACCTAATTATTAATTAAGTTGAATAAATATATATTGAGTTTGATGCTATTTAAAATTCAAAATAAACAATCAATCAGAAAGGACGTTTTTTAGTTACGAACCAACACACTGACCTGCTCAAGCAAATTTGAACCCTACCGCAATAAACAACTCTGTAGCGCGACTTAGCGATCACCGGGTGAGATACCCTCCATAAGCAGTATACATCTCTTGTTGGTGGCGGAAACTGGTTGCGCAGGGAATGATACCAGTATCCTAGTGAGATATAGCCGTTAGTTGCAAATTAGCGCCAAGGGGTACGCAATGAAGTTAATGTCTTTAGATGTCCACTCACGTCTGTGAATCTATTGTACTTTATTATGGATCAAACAGGGTTTATACTTATACATATTTCAACTAGCACATATATATCATCATATATCGAAGTCTAAGTCATATTTCTTATCTAGTTATTTAACATTTGATCATTGTTCTACAACGTACGGTTAAGGCTTGCGTCCACTAGGCGGATCGGGCCGGGGCGCATCGCAACGCAAAAATCCGCCTGCCTGTATTTATTATGAAATAGCGTCCACTAGCGGCGGGTCGGGGCGGGGCGGGCCGCAGCACGATAGCAGTGTTACGTATGCGATGCGGCCCGTACCGATCCGCCCCGGCCCGATCCGCCGCTAATGGACGTCTACCTTTATGACTTGTTACGTAGGATAGTACGCACCTGTTGAGCGCGGGTCGTGCGGCGCAGGCGCAGTCGCGGGCGCAGAAGGCGACGCTGTGCGCCTCGCGTGCCGTGGCCGCCCGCGCGCCCGCGCCCGCCCGCGCCGCGCCCCACAGCAGCGCCACCAGCGACTGGAACGTGCGCCGGTAGCGGGTGCTGTGGCCCACCACGAAGCCTGAAGGACGGATACCTTATTAGGGGCCCCACGTACGATCAGTTCACCGGCAGGTATCGGTCTGTCAGTTAGTACTAGCCGCCGCCGCCGCTGTGCGTTGTACTACTAACTGACAGGCCGATACCTGCCGGCGAACTGATCGTGTGTACCTTTTACATATTAGGTCCAAATTCAATAAATATTAATGTTTCTAAACAAATTATTGACGTCACGACACGGATGTTTTAATGTTTTCTGAGAGAAAGACGCCATTTTTGTTACCTACTACTTTTCTCGTGAATCTCTCTCCCAAAAAAAAGTTTAAATCCTATTAAACTCGATATTAGAAAACACGGATTAAAACTTTTCCATGATCTATTTCTATCTAGTACGAGCTGTCCCGGCGAACTTCGTACCGCCTTACAATCAATGAATAAAGCGTACCTACTGACCGCATGCTAGACCTAACTCATTGAGATATAATGTACTACTAACTATTGAGATATATTTACCTCAATGACCTAACTCAACATTTTCATATTTTAGAGTAAGCTGTAAAATCTACTCTATAAAGTCGATAATATTTAAATAAAAATTTTGAATTTAGTCTATATTTTATTTAATGAATGTCAACTTTAAGTTAAAATTTATTTAAGTTTTTTTACGTTTTAAAGGTACCTACTAAAATTAATTATATTAAGTTTAATAGCGTATTGAAAATAATAGCAATAACGTCAAGCTGTCTAAGTCAATTCTGCCAATATTTTTTATATTATTATTTTGAACTTCGAACTGTTTTCATTACTTTCATCCTCTTTGCGTGACATGAAGACATTCATGTCACTCATTCAATCACTTTACATGGAGATATTTTTTACACTTTTTATCCAATTTTTTACACTTTTCCGTACTTTTTTTTAACATTTTCTTTCACATAAACCTTTACTGACAATTAACGAACACAACAAAAAAAGAATTAGCCGAATAGGTGCTGTTGAGTTTTTCACTTGTATTGGTAGTGACGTGGTATGTTATATTGGGCCAGTCCAAAGGCCTGTGCCCAGCAGTGGGACCTTAATAAGCTGGTGATGATGAAAAACATGCACTCACTAGCTAGTCTATTAAAAATTAACCCGTAAAATCCCGCGCGCGCGATATCGTTTTCGGAACAGTTGAAATTCTATTGTCTGTATTCACGATGCACAACAGGTTAATCTGCACGTTAAGCAACCTCAGTTACTACTATAATAGTAAAATAGTTCATAATCATTTACTAAGTGAGGAAAGGGCCCTTATTCTGTAACGATTCCTTGTTTCAAAACCACGTTAATTCCTTAAAAAGTTACGATATCTTTCCAAAAACGTATGCGTTTGACGTTTGTGCGCGGTAAGGTTTAGGTGTGGAATCTATAGATTGCGATACAGAATCAGGGCCAAGGTACGGTAAGGTAGGTTCTGATCACATCTTCTAAATTCATTATATCAAATCAAGTATCTACAACAGAATGCTGAGTGCAAGTTTGCAGTCAAACTAACTTATCACTAGATGGCGCTGCTTCGACCATATACAAATAAACGTCTTTTATTTAACGTTTCGTTATATACGAGTTAAAGGGAACAAAATAATCTTGCAAACTGTTAACAGTGTAAAATGTTCAACTTAACACTTCACTTAAAAATTACATAATATGTGTAAATATACCTGAGTCCTTTTTCCCCGGAGGCTCTGTAATATCCAAATTTAATTTTTCACTATAAGCTTCTCTCATCACATTACCTGAAATTAAATGATTAATAGATATAAGTAAGTAATAATATTTATTTTTTCAATGTTTCAATATTTAAAGTACGGTATGTTTGAGCGATATTAACGAAAAAACATTAAATATTACAAATACACTATCATCATCAACTCGAAAGCGTGAGAAACGATAGTTTCTAATACAAGATGTGACGTACCTATTTGGGTACTGCCTGCCGCGCGAAATCAATGTTTAAAGTAAAAGAAGCTCCCGCACCAAGTCATATTCTCAAGCTTTTGAGTTTATGATTATTTTTTGATAACTTGAGAATTTCTTGTTTTTTTTTTCAAAATATAACTCGCATGATCTGATAATACTACTAAAGGTAAATTGTTCTGCCACGGGAAAACAACCACTAAAATGTCTCGGTGTATAATTGTCAATGGATGACCAAATTATAAAACGTCTCGAGCGCCTCCGTGCTTCGGAGGCACGTGAAGCCGTTAGTCCCGGTTACCCTAAGATGGCGGACACAAGAGTCGCGATGATACTCGCTCACTGCAGCTATAGATGCATCACCGGACCATGTGCATTTTCTATTAAGAAGCCGAATAAATTATTTTCTCACTGTAGGACCTCAACCTAGAACTAGGACTTTGAAGAAGACCGATAGAAGCCGCATCGACGCTTTTGAGATGTGGTGTTGAAGGAACATGTTGCAAATCCCTTGGACTGCCTTCCGCATTAGTGCGTCCATTCTGCGGGAGCTAAATGTAAAAGCTAGACTGTCCACCATCTGTCTTCGCAGAATATAAGATTCGGGCACATCGCTCGAAAAGATGGTCACAAATTCGAACAGCTGATGGCAACAGGCAACGTGGACGGTAAACGACCAAAAGGCTGTCTGGGCGCCAGCCTTTACAAAGCCCTTCACAAGGCCAAAGAGGAGGGCTGGAGGGCAATAGTCAGAGAGAGGGTGATTCAGCGGGGGAGTCACGAACCTCAGTAATGAGGAGCACGACGCGAGGAGAAGGAGGTGTAGCCTATACTTTACTTCAGTGTACACATACCGACGGTGAGCATCTGCAGCAGCCCCCTAGGCGTGAGTTGCCCCAAAGCGCAGTGCGTGCCGGCGGCGCGCGGCGGCAGCGACGGGAAGTTGTGGAACGGCCCCGCCCCAGACACCCACCACGCGCGCCCCGACGTGCTCGCGTTTAACACGTACTCTTCATAGCTGCAGTGACGATATACAACAAAGAGATGACAATACGACCTTAAATTAACTAATGTATACCTAATGACGCTCCTAAGCTATATTTAAAAAATCATTAGCGATCGATATCCTTGTAGTTTTCGAAGTTAACAATCGATAGCCAAACTATCGACTGTTCAGCAACAGCACTAATACATACATTTACATAATTTAACCTTTCGCCTGTGAGAAAACCTACAAAAAATTTAATCACTATTGTGTCTGGCTTTACGGTAGTATTGACAGCATATAGTATTGTATTATATTTCTGCAACAGCCCCTAGCCGTATGCTGGCCTAAAGGCCTAACAGACGATCAGGTAGCCGGCAGGTATCGGCCTCTCAGTTAGTAGTACAACGCACGGGCGGCGGCGGCGGGCGGCTAGTACTAACTGACAGGCTGATACCTTCCGGCGGGCCCCACACACGATCAGTTCGCCTGCAGGTATCAGCCTGTCAGTTGGCTGATACCTGCCGGCGGGCTCCACACACGATCAGTTCGCCTGCAGGTATCAGCCTGTCAGTTCCGCCGCCGCCGCCGCCCGTGCGTTGTACTACTAACTGACAGGCCGATACCTGCCGGCGACCTGATCGTCTGTGGGGCCCTTAACACGTTGAATGCCATGGCAGACACCATATATCTGCCACCGTATAGTCCCAGTGGGCTTAATGAAAAATAAAAAATGGTCATTATCTGTTTACATGTTTTTTATAGGCTTATTTGTTTTAAAAGGGGATAAGCCTATAAAAAACCTTGGCAAGGGTTACCTTGGCAACCACCCCCGCAACTCTGCGTGAGCGCTGCGCTTGCTCTCGCTCGACACAGCTCAGTGTCGAGATATGGTATCGAAACAAAAGTATCGATACTATACTCATGAGTAGTATCGCAACAAAAGTAATCGATACCAATATCGTACTTGCATCAAAAGTATCGAGTTACTCGGGTATCGAGTAGTTTTTGTTTTTTAACGGTAAGTTGTGGAACGGCCCCGCTCCAGACACCCACCACGCGCGCCCCGATGTGCTCGGGACGTCCACGTACTCCTCGCAGCGACGATACATACATACATAGAGTATCGATTGTACAAAAAAATCGATAACAACGATTGTTTTGTACAATAAACAGCAAGTTAGTCAAATATTCTAAATATTCTAATATCACAATCTTAAGAGAACCTTTAAGCGATATTAATGCCAAAAACATCAAATATTACCAATCTTCAAAGCAAAATCAATCATATTGATATTTAAAATTAGAACAATTCTGCTTTTAAGTTTCAGACCTAATAATTTGATTAGAGCAATGTTTTTATTCTGCGAAATGTACAAAACCAATCACGCGCTTGGTTTAAAAATTAAAATTTATTTTTTTAAGATGGGGGAATATCAATACAAATATTTTAATGAAGAATTATTGTTTCAAACGTAATATTAAGAAAGTTGTCAACCAAAATGTTTTTAGGAGTCATTAGATTTATGTATTGCTTGTTATTGTTCAAAGAATTTGTTTCAAATTTCAACATGGCCACGACCTTCAGCAATGATCAGGATTAACTTACGTAAGTTGTTTTAATGTATTTAACTAATTCAGCGCACAGTAAAAGTAACTTAAACCTAAATGAAAGTTTAAAAAAAAACGCTTTTTAGTCGACCTTAGCAGCGCACTTGAAGTTTACGTACTTTCGTTATCGTTATCACTTTTCATAACAATGCTTAGACAAAGGATTTGTTAGAAATTTTTGGATACTACACTGGCCTGCAAAAATACGTATCACACTTTAAAAATTTAACTTTTTCTAAACTATAGAAGTTAGAGATTTAAAATAAAAAACGTTTTATAGCAATTTTATCAGCTTTCTTTGCAACTATAGTAAACTAAACAATAGTAACATTTTTAAGTATTGTGTGTCTTGTTCATCTTGTGTACTTTAAAAGTTATTACAATTTTAAAAGTGTGATACTTATTTTTGCAGGCCAGTGTATTTATAGCTTTATTTCTTGAATCGTACCTATAGTAAAGTAAGCAAACCCGAAATATAGTACCATACTAAATCACGACTATTATCCCCAAAGGGTTAGTCAGAGACTAGGCAATGAGGACCGCAAAAGCAGTCGCCACATTCCACGGCACACCAACAACTGCACATGTGCTCAGCGTGATCGGTGGTGAGCCCATAGCCGCATTGCGTGCCGGCCACCAGCCACCACAGGCCGAAAATGAAACACCATTATATACTACTGAGAAATTTTATATTATCAGTGTCAATATGCGTGTAAGTCAATATGCGTATAAGTCAATATGCGTGCAAGTCAATATACGTGTAAGTTAATATGCGTGTAAGTCAATATGCGTGTAAGTCAATATGCGTGTAAGTCAATATGCGTGTAAGTCAATATGCGTGTAAGTCAATATGCGTGTAAGTCACTATGCGTATAAGTCAATATGCGTGTAAGTCAATATGCATGTAAGTCAATATGCGTGTAAGTCACTATGCGTATAAGTCAATATACGTGCAAGTCAATATGCGTGTAAGTCAATATGCGTGTAAGTCAATATGCGTGTAAGTCACTATGCGTATAAGTCAATATGCGTGTAAGTCACTATGCGTATAAGTCAATATGCGTGTAAGTCAATATGCGTGTAAGTGAAAATGCGTGTAAGTCAATGTGCGTGTAAGTCAAAATGCGTGTATGTCAATATGCGTGTACATAATTAGTCATTATGCGAGTAACCCACTAATTTGCCTAACGTAACAAATAACAATAAGTTCTACTATTATTGGATAAAATGTTTACTAGAAAAAAAATCAACCAGTCTTTTTAAAGAATGGGATTGAACCCATGACCTTTGGATTGCCGGTCCACTGCTCTAACCGCTAAGCTACTGAGACTCCAGACGACTCGTTGATTTTTTTCTAGTAGTTGATGATTTACGCTGTAAGCCAGCTGTAGCGGTTTTTTTACTAGTAAACATTTTATCCTATATCTATATAGCATTGTGAATGCAAAATTTCAAAAATAAAAATGTCTACTAATATTTTTGTTATGACGACAGTTTTAGATAAAATAATGGTAGCTAGCCCAGTGGACTTCTCCTTGTGCCTCTTTACTCATAAAATTTGGCCGGTAGCTTCCCAAACTCTTCCCTGTTCATACGAGGCGAAATAATTTTTCGACAGATTTTCAACAGAAGAGGACTTAGACATAGCTGATAGGTTATGCAAAGGCTAGGTAAAAGCACAAAGTAGGTAGTTACCTCTTCAATAGCGCTGATTCCGGTTGTGTGTCGCACGGCAGCTGATCGCCACCTTTGAGATGGGTGAGCGGGCCGCGGTCGCCGTGCCGCGTCACCGCCAGCACACCCTGAAGCAGCCAAGTATCACCGTCTACTATTCCTGCAAAACATATTAACGTACCTTGTATAACTGTGTCGAGTAGCGGTGAAAGAATACTACCATCCCCTCTCTTCCCCTGGGTTTCGTAAAAGGCGAATAACTGACTAAAGACTGCACTCATCCAACAGCATTGAGCGGCGATGGGCTCACCACCTGTCACGCTAAGCACATGTGCAGTCGCTATTTGGTGAAAAGTGGACTTTTTCCAGTAGTAGGTAGCTGTTTTTTTTAAATTCTTACCGTTCCTGTGATTAAGCATAGAAACCGTCTGAGTAGAAAAAAAAGCGTACCAGGCGATCTGTCTAAACTGTAGCCATTGGAGCCTTATAATGCTACCAAATTAAGTTATTCGCCCTAACCATCGCCTTTGTCAGCCAACAATGACCCATATAATTTTGTCGTATATTACTTGGATCATTGTCGTGCGTGTCGTCTGTTTAGATTGGAAAAGTGATAATTGTGTGAATACTGGAATTTCGTTGCAAAATAGGTACTCGAAAAAAATGTGAGTGATAACGCAATGAACTATGGCGTGCGTCGTTTGGAACTGTTAATCTCGCATAGGAAATAAAGAAAATAACAGTGAATTAGTCAGCTTCCACTGGTAAGTGATATTTCTATGTTTATTTACCGTTGTTTTGTTTTTATAGTTCTATCTTCGTTCGACTAAGTATTACCAGTTACCATTCATTATATTAAATTGGAATACTTAAATAGTTACACTAAGAGTACACAATCCGTTTTAAAATTTCGTCGTAGAGGGTTATGAAAGGGTTGTGAAAAAAGTTAAGTATCGATAAATTATAAAGTAATCGTAATGTTAAGTTTAATGTTATAGATTTCCTCTGGAGGAAAAAGTCCACAGTGGACTGCTGCAGTGTCTCCCGAAGATGGTTGGACACCAAAAAACGCCATCGAGTTTGTTCAAAACATTTAACTGTCGGGTGTTTTACCAGTGACGACAAATGGCGTAGGTAGACTGAGAGATGATGAGTGACGGTCAAACAAAGTCGTATAATATTTATCTCAGCTTCATGCTCTGCTTGAAGGTTCCCAAGTTGCCTCTAGCCTCTAATCAATAAAATATTCTTTTTCGATCATTCGTTTAAAAACTAATCAACTGAGCACCATTTTGTATGAGAAAGTATATTTTTTGGAATTTCTTAAAGTCGTCATAACATAATGTGTTCAAAATGATGGGATAATCTCCACCCCCTATACCCCCTATACCATCGGCGTATACTGCAAGTAATATTTTTCCCAACTGGTTAGCCATGGCCGTTCACCACTGTACATACATACCTACCATTAAACCGTTTATGGGCAGGCACAATACTAAAAAATTGTATACTCATAGATATTCTTTACTTTCCAGGACACACACACAACTGAGCTCCCAAGCACTACGACTTCAGCAACTTCGCTGTTACAACAATAACAAACTCTGTTGCTGCTGAGCGTGACAGCACCATCGCTAAATTACAATAGGAAATTTTGAGGCCAAAAACATTAGCCCAACCACATTTAAACAATTGGTGGCAGCACTTGACTCTTGTAGTCGCTTTAAAGCTTGTTTTTTTTTGCTTTTCAGTTATTAATATTTTGTAAGTAGGGTTTTTTGTTTAAATTCAACACAATATAATTTAATGTAATAATGGTTGTTTTATTTGAATAGTATACACCTAACCCATTGGCAGTGCTTTCGCTGAACTACGCTCAGATGCTAGCACTGCCACACTAGCTACAAAGTACCGATGTTATATGTTGGTCTATCCTTGATTAAATTTAAATTTGCACTACCATTGTACGTTCAACAGTACAACACGGTAAATACTTGAAGTTCGATTATAGCACTTGACGTCCGTCATAAAGGCAGTACAAGGTCCAAACTGTATAGTCTCACGTGCTTTTGACTGTACAAACAACATCACATCGACGTATCCTGATTTTTTTACCTAATGTCGATTACATAGAGTTCAGTCTATCAATTAGGGTTTTTTGATAGATAAGGGTAGTTTGAGCCCTTGGCCTATCGAATCAGTTAAAAATGTATAAACACTATTCTAAGAAGGAAATAAGTAACAACAAAACAACAAACAAAACAAAAACAAAACAAAATCAAAGTTCCCGCCCAATCCGACTTGTTTGTTAAAATCGATTTAGATAGATATTATATCTCCGCCATCCCTAGTAGATCAGAAAACTGGTATTAGGTAGTGGCAAACTTCTAGCTCGCCCTGAAGTTGCGACGCGCAGGTTAGTCTAACGATCCGAGTATAGAACGACCTTCACCGGGCCAGTTAATGGATGAAAAGTATTTTATATCAAATTTATTAAGTTAAAAAATATATGCGAGTGGGTTGGTTGAAAAATTTCAGTCCAGTAAATGATTAATTAAATATTTAATTTTTTTTTTAACATTGCACTGGTTTGGTGTGTATGTGTTTGTAATGACTAATGAGATTATCTTTATATAAACATACATTTTATTTTTTTAACCAGACGGTTGCAAAATACTAATATTGACTTACCTGTTTACACCTGCCTACCCAATGTTATGACGGGAAAAAAATAGTCAACCTAACGTTTGCATATTCTATAGGCTTCATACTTAAGATTGGTACCTATTAGACCGATAGCACTAGGCTATTTTGGGGTCATAAGTTTAAAAAATTCTAAAGTTACTTTTTTTCTTGCTTGTCGATACAGTCGTACCTAAGAAGCATAATAGTGCGTTTTGTGCCACATCTGTCACTTGCATTTTCAGCAATTCGATGTTTTGTGTTTGATTATTTTTATTCAAAGCAGAAGTGGCAAAATTAATTTAAAGTTTAAAATAATAATGGTATCATATCTATGATAGCCTGCGGAGTGTGCAAACACAGTTTGTGTCATCTTCGTCCAGTGCAAACTGAATTAGGGTCAGTATGTAAAAACATTGCAAACAAAAAATTACAATTGATTAAATAACTATTTCCTATCTCAGATCACTTTCATATACCCATTAAATAATTTTGTGCCAAATTAGGCCACGCGATTGTAAGATTTTTTTATTTTGTTTTTTCAAGCTACAAACACATAAAAAAAATATTACAATGATTAGAGTTCACATATTCAATATCATAAATGCATGAAAAATCGACTTTGTAAATTTGTGTCATTTTCATGCACGATATTTAAATGAAAAAAACACAAAAGCAAATTGTTGCGGTCTGGTGGATGCGGGCTGACCCGGGCGGACGCGGGCAGGCGACAGCGGGCGGGGGGGGGGGGGGCATACGCACGCACACACGTTCGTTCGGTACGATTTCTTTCATATAAATTACATACCTGTCATATTAAGTATTGATTGACTCTTATTTATCTCCGCTACGTAATTAACAAATTTGTACCTACCTAATTTTGAACGAAGCGCGTCTGCAATCCCATTACGGCGCACTAGAACACACTAGACGGCGAAAATACTGGTTCCGTTTTCGCGATAAAAACTTCGTGTTCCGTTGTCGCGATAAAGCTTAGCCACATCAAAAAAACTTAGCGACCGACGCCGACGTCGCGATAATCTTGAACTTTGTCGCGATAATGCAATTTAACTACCTAGTGGTGGGTAATATATTCAAAACCACATATCGATATTTGATATCGGATTATTAAACTATGGTAGGTACATAATAATATTTTAATATCGGTATCGACTATCGACCATATCTACGGACTATTAAAAATTCATGCAATATCGTGTTTTTTCCACTATTTAGTTTCAGAACGCATCGAATCGATATTGAATTTTGATGCAATATATGTACTTATAAGTTTCTTTTCAATAGATTTTGACGACTCAGTCAGTTTACCCACGTTCTAAGTGAGTGAGTGCCTATTAATTAACTTTCAACGTCAAATTTGACAGAATCGAGCATAGACTATGCGATATTATGCGATAACAATACATAAGATGAACCACAGAACCGAAATAACCAAACTTGTTCATACTAAAGTAGTCTGTAAGTCTATGAACACACGGCACAAAGTCAAGTGTGTTTTTGTAGGTGCGGTCTCATGCGACCGCTTGGGGTTTGAGTGGTTGAGATAATAATAAGTAAGTTGAATTTTTCTAAAATAAAATGTAGGTAAGTAGGTACCTATAATAATTTTATTTCATTAAACATTTACAAGCACAGTTGCTTGTTAAAAACTACCGATCAATGATAATTTCAATAAATATAAGTGATACGGTACAATATTCTTTAATCGGTTCACGTACAATATAGTGATCTCAACGCACACCGCATTCCTAACGCGATATAGTGTTTTCCAAAATAAATAGATTCAGACCGCATCAATATCGAATTTGCCGAAATTGATGCAATAATTATACGTTTCAGTAACTATATACGATTTGTATCGCCCACTTCTAATTTCAACGGAAAAAATGGAAGAGGCCGTTGCGCTTTATTACATGTCGGCAAATAATTATTTACTGCATCTTTATTATTTGAACAAAATAAATACAAAGGTGAAAATAAATGATGATGGTGGATGTTATCTATCTATACACAAAAATCAGACAAAGTACTTTTATATTGTTTAACTTTGCTTATGTTTGCTAGTTTTTAATACTAGTTTAATTGTAATATTTGATTACTTGCTTACAAATAAAAACTTTTTAAAATGTGTTTTTAAATTGGGAATGGTTATAATTTATTCCTAATAAACTTGGAAAAGAGTTGGAATAACTATTCGCTAGTTATTTTATGTACTCTATGGATTGGTCTATGGTTTTATTTGTTTTGCCGTCACTTTGATACTTCAGATGTTCGTGATAATTAACTTTTGTTCATTTTAAAATTATTATTACCACTTAATTCTAAGAAGAATTCATTTGCTCTAATTTTTATTTTATTAAAATTGATAACATATTAAAAAGTTAATATTTAAAAGGCGGTTTGATGGCCGGGTGGTCTAGCGGTCAGCGCCAAATGCTTGTGTGGTGAGCACGAGCATATGTGACCGAGGCATGGATGTTTATTAGTATTTATGTATGTTTGTTTTTCCGTTATTCAGTCACCATAGTTCGGGCTATGCTTAGTTTGGGGCTGAACTATTGGTGTGACAGTTGTGATTTTTTTTGTGATTTGTCTTGGGGGTTCCATAAAACCGGTTCTAATTCGTAATATTGTATTACTTCTAATACTTTATCGAATCTAAATCAATCCATAAATTATCGAAACCGAATATTTTCAATAGTCGTATTTGCAACACGTTCACACCTCTAGTTGTCTCGCAGTCAACTAAAGTGTGCGAAGGAAGTATAACCGCATTAACCGACAGCGGCGCGTTAATGCTACGGCCACACTATTTTCAAGATTCGCTTTGTCGCAACAGGTCTGGCCAAACACTTCGTTTTAGCGCGATGCATCATTGCGTTAACGCGCTGCTGTCGGTAAATTGCCGCTCATCAAAGAATTTCGTCACGATAAAGTTCGTGAAGCTACACTTTATTCGCACACTTTAGTTGACCTATGAGGAGTTGACTGCGAGACAACTAGAGGTGTGAACTCTGCGAACGTGTTGCAAATACGACTATCGAAGTTATTCTGTTTCGATCATTATGGATTGGAGTAACGATAAAGTATTAGAAGTAATAAAATATTACGAATAAACCGGTTTTATGTTACCCCCAAGATACGAAACACAAAAAAAATTACAACTGTCACACCAATCATTCAGCCCTAAACTAAGCATAACCCGAACTATGGTGACTGAATAACGGATACACAAAAATACATAAATACTAATAATCATCCATGGCTCGCTCACAAAATGCTTGTGCTCACCACACAAACATTTGTCGCTGACCACTAAACCACCCGGCCGTCAAACCGCCTATTTGTGCAACCCCGTCCTATCACTCTGCCTCCTCAGTGAAGATAATATTGCCATAAGCTTGGCAATGTCCTTGAAGGCGAAGAGCCTAAAATCAACTGGTTTCGGGTAGGCCGATCCCAGAAGATTCATTCTTTTCCTGGCAAAAGAGTCGCAGACACACAGTAGGTGCTGCATGGACTCCGTTTTCCCGCCACATGCCCTGCACAGGTTGTCTGTTGCTAGTTGCATATTGTGGAGCATTTGTTTTATGGCACAGTGCCCAGTCAGGGCACCGGTGATTAATCGGGCCTGCCTTCGCCTATGAAGGATTTTGAGTGTCTTATGCCGGGTAGCTCTTTCCATTCGGTTTTATGCCTGTTTTGGATGTGGTCCTTGAAGGCTTTGTTGATGGTACTCGATGCTAGTACCACAAACGGCTCAGGACCAATATATGGAGTCTCTGAGCCCTCCCTAGCAAGTGCATCGGCCATTTCATTGCCTTGGATTCCCATGTGGTACGTTAAAATCAACGTATCCAGATCAACCTCACCCTGTTGTGCCTACCTAGCTTGTTTAAGGCTTTCGTGGTTTCAAGCACAAGGCTGGAGTAGATTCGAGGCGATATAAGTAACTTGGGCGCGGCTTGGCTGTCGCTCAGGATGAATATGTTACGCTTCTTGGGAGCAAGTTCTAGATTATTTTTAACGCACAGGAGAGTTGCGAAAGTTTCTGCCTGAAAGACAGAAGCGAACTTTCCCATACTCTGACTGTGCTTAAAGTCATTGCTAAAGATACCTGCTCCAGTGCCTGACTCCATTTTGGATCCGTCGGTGATCAGGCTGTCTTTCACTGGAGACGGTGGTCGTTGTCCCGAGTTGGGACATGTATACTGAATTTAGCTTTTTAATATATAAGTTTAAGGCTGGTGACTCTCTCAGAGAGAGATTTAAGGATATAAGTATAATGACAGTTGCATCACATTACATTTATGAAAATCTCACGTACGAGTATGTTCATAAAAATATTGATATGTTTTCAAAAAAACAGTGATATTCACAATTTAAATACTAGAAGTAAGAACAAATTAGTAGTACCTTATACTAGGCTTCATAAAATAAATAATTCTTTTAAGGGTCTGTGTGTACGATTTTACAACAAAGTACCAATTGATATTCAGAAATTAGATCTTGATAAATTTAAAATCCATATCAAAGAAAAGCTTTATAAAAAAGCTTATTATAAAGTGTCAGATTACACAAAGACAAAACAGCTTGGCTCTGAACTGAAATGCTCCAAGTACTCCAAAAGCTATTTCTAATTGTATATATTTAATTTATAGTACCGTATATTTAACATTCAAATTATTATTTTGTATTTTATGGCCTGGTAACGACATATCTTTTTTTTTTGTAAGTGTCGTTGCTTCTCTGCGCTGTGGTTTCTTGCGCCCGTTTAATGCCACAGTTAAAAAATGACGTCCTGAATGGGTGGTAGGTAAAATATTTGGAAGATTCAAAGTACTTATTTATTGAGTTTATTGAAAAAATATATTTTGAATTTTGAATTATGACTCTGTCTCTTTCATATCGCAGTCATGCGCGCAGCGTCTATGTGTCGCTTAGAGAATCGCAAAGCTGAAACTATATATTTTGGAAAAACTAAGTATCGCGTCAGAAATGCGGTGTGCGTTGGGATTAGACATGGGCGCCGCCGTGGCTCGCCGCCGCCGTTTAGGTATGGCGCGCCGCCGCCGCCGCCGACTGTTCAAAATTTCGCGCCGACTAGACTGTTCTAATGTGTTGGGCTCTTGTAACAAATCTCAGTTTATTCTTTACTAATGTAGTCCGTGCGGACGCCGCGCGGGGGCGTCAGCTCAGGTGCTCAATGAGGACGAAGACGACCATAGAAGAGGGAGAAGAATCAGAAGAACGCCCTTTGCTTGGGGACTTCGCGAACGTGCCTAGCGTTAGACGTCCACACCAACGCGTTGGCATAGTATCTTAGAAATGTTAGGGAGTATGGCACACTGCTGTAACTGTAACCGGAACCCCGTCAGCTTTCTTAGCCTGGGCTGATGCTCGAGCGCGCAAATCGTCGGGTACCCAGACCCTGAGAAAGCTCCAGTTAAAGAACATTACGTAGCTTCGCACGCACTTGGAAATACCTTTATTTCCACGGAGAGCTTTGAGTACCTCCCCGCCGCGGACATGAAGCTACCCCCTAAAGGGGTCCGGTTATAGGTAATACAAATGGGTGCGAAACATTTAGAAATACCTTTATTTCCACCGCTGATAAAGCCTGACGGCTCACTTGCTCACACTGCAGCTGAGAAGTTAACTTGTTTGCCACTCTTTTTGCAAAGAACTCACGTCTTGAAGTCGCTAGCAAGGTTCCACCTAAGTTGCCTATAGCCAACCTCTCCATGGGAGAACCTCACATCCGCAGCAAAGAGGTACTCAAAACTCTCCGTACTCTAACGTGAATAAGGCTAGTGGTCCTGATAGAATCCCGGCCATTGTCCTACGTAACTGTGCACCTAACTTGTCTACTGTTCTAACACGCCTGTATTGTCTCTCACTTGAGACTGCTCTAGTCCCTCAGTTGTGGAAGCTGGCTAATGTGCAGCCTGTGCCAAAAAAAGATACCCGTGCCGATCCATCTCACTGTAAGACGAGTTCAGTCAAGTCCATACTCTGCAAGATTATGGAACGTGTAGTGAACTCTCGACTGCTGGCATACCTTGAGACCAATGATCTCCTCAGTGACTGCCAGTTCAGATTTCGCATGTTATAGATTTGGGAAGTTGGAAGTCATTGGCGCATTGGACCTAGAAATAGTGGACGACTTTATATACCTGGGTTTAGGGAATGCAAATCCGTCTACTTTGGTAAATCCGGATTTGAAAAAACGGATTTGCATGGTAAATCCGGATAACCGGATTATCCGGATTTTTCGGATTTAGAATAAAAAAATTGTAATAATTAACAAAAATTGTTTATTTTGTTTTCTTTATATTATTTCTCTTTACAACTTAAATGAAATGTTTATTTTATATGTTATAATCGAAATAAATAAAAAGCACGCAATTTAATCAAATAAATATATTACTACTCAAACAAGATCTACAGTACAGTACTTTCTCTTGTACAGTATAGTACAAGAGAAACAGTTACATTAGATCAAAAACTAAAATGAAAAGGAACTTCTCCTATTAAAAATAAAAATAAAATATAAGAACTTAAAATATAAAAAAATTTAGACTTTGTGTATCCAACTAGTGCCAACCACATTATAGAATAATATAAAATTAATAAGAAATGCAGATCGTGGATTATCTGAAACTCCTCATTAGTGAAGCTAACAAAGACTTTTGGATACAAGTTCGGAGTTTTGTGAATCTTTTAAGCATGGTTGCCATACTACTGGAGTAGTATGTATTACAATGGCGGACTCCGTCGCTTTACCAGTCTAAAGGTCAAAATCCCTTGCACACCGCGTCGTCTATTTGGTAAGGGCTCGTACCCGAACCACAGAGTTACTCATATGCCCGGACGGCCGGTGCGCTTCATACGAAAATCGCTGCAAAGTGTTAAAGCGACAGTGACCCCCACCGTACACGCTGGAGCGTGTTTTGCAATCCAGTAAGAGCACAAGTTCTTTTCCAAATTCATCTTTGACGTGTTTTTGCAAGATAGAGACGTTTTAAGTAGGTGAGTTTTTGAAGAGTTTTACTACTGTTCTGACTTTTTTATAATGCTTCGTATCGAAAGTCCACTTCGTCTGTTGAATAACGCTGATCGATAGCTGATTCCCCGATGGTAAGTGATTGTTTCTGTCATATAACACATCACAGATGGCTAAATCAATCCCATGAGCATGACATACATACATATCTGATGACATATATAAGCAAAAGGCGTCCTACTCTGCACATGACGCTTGCTCCATCAGTACCTAGTCATGCATGGCAAGCACATCATTTTCGCAGTCATTTAAAGTGAGATTATACAAAGCCAATCTAGCCTGGATCAAAGAAATGCAAACTTCAGCTGGCATAGACTCTTGGATAATAATCAAACCTAGGTTGAGAGACAAGATCCCATTTTTAAAGGATTTGCTGTGTAGGTATGTCGATATTTATAAAGCGATGATTGGTAGCCGTCCACTCATCGATTGTCAGTGCAAATTTTATATTTCTTAACTTTAATTGGTGTATGTATTTACATTCATTACAAGTTTTCGCAGTGTATGCCCCGCGCCGCGCGGCATTCCGCTCTGCTAGGGTCTATCTAACCTTGCCGTTAAGTCTAACAGAGCCATGTAAATGTTTTCTGTAGTTTTCTGTGTATTGTGTGTAGTTAAATAAATATTTTTTTATTTTATTTCATTTTTAATTACAAGTTCAAAAAATCCGGATTCGAATTTTCAAATCCGGATTTAACAGCCCAGTATAAATACATGTAAATCCGGATATAACGGATTTCGGATTATCCGGATTGCATTCGCTACCTGGGTTCCAACATCAGTAACGATGGTTCGTGCGAGAAGGAAGTGCGCAGGAAAATTGGCATGGCTAAGAGCGCCATGTCTCAGCTTGCAAAAATCTGGAGGGATCGCAACATTTCCGTAAAAACCAAAACCAGACAGGTACGGACTCTTGTCTTCTCGATCTTTTTATACGGCGCTGAGACTTGGACACTAAAAGCTGCAGACCGCAAACGCATTGACGCTTTTGAGATGTGGTGCTGAAAAAAGATGCTCCGTATTCCTTGGACAGCATTTCGGACTAACGTCTCTATATTGCGAGAACTCAAAATCTCGTCGCGGCTGTCATCCTCAGATGTCTACGCAGAATTCTCGAATACTTCAGTCACATTGCAAGGAAAGACGGTGACAACCTCGAGAAGCTTATCGTGACCGGCAAAGTAGACGTGAAACGGCCTCGAGGACGCAGCCCAATACGTTGGTCTGACGAAATCCGCACCACTCTTAACTCTTCAGTTCATAACGCCCTCCACACCGCCAGAGACAGAAACAGATGGAGGAAAACCCTAAGAGAGAAAGTGATGCAGAAGGGAGGTCACGACCCTCAACATTGAGGAACACGACGCAAGGAGGAACTAAATTATCAATTTTACCTACTAAGTGACTTTTCGCTCTACGGCAACGATATAATGTTTCGTTGTTGAAATCTTTATGAAGTGTTGGTTTTATTTATCACTCTTATTTCTACCTTTAACTACATAACCAAAAACGACTTCAAAAATCCTACGCCGCCGCCGACCATATTTTTAAGGCGCGCCGCCGCTGGTTTTTTTTTACTCGGCGCCCATGTCTAGTTGGGATCACTAATCTATATTGTACGTGATCCGATTCAAGAATATTGTACCGTATCGCTGGTGTTTATTAAATTATCATTGATTGGTAGATTTTAACAAACTAATGAGCTTGTAAAAGTTTAATGAATAAAATTATTAGAGGTACATAAATTTATTTTATCAAAATTTAACTTACTTAACTAAATCCTTATCACTTAATTAATAGGCACTCACTCACTTAGAACAAGGTAAACTTACTGACTCATCTAAATTTATTGAAAATAAACTTATAAGTGCCTACCGATCCGATATCGATTAGATGCGTTCTGAAACTATAATTAGTGGAAAAAACACGATATTGCATGAATTTTGAATAGTCCGTAGAAATGATCGATACCGATATCACCGATATTAAAATATATGTTAGCTATAGTTTAGGAATCCGATATCAAATATCGATATATAGTTTAGTTACCACTAGTTGAAATGCATTATCGCGACAAAGTTCACAATTACCGCGACGTCGTCGCGAAGTTTTTTATGATGTGGCCAAGCTTTATCGCGACAACGGAACATGAAGTTTTATGTTATTATGACGAAGTGTTTGGCCAGACATGTCGCGACAACGCGAATCTTCGCACTAGCGCGATAGTGTGGCCGTAGCATAAGGGTCAATATTATTTTAGATTGAGGGATGAATTACATTAGACCGGGCCGTGCACGGGGCTTGCGGGCGTGCCGTATGCGTGGCCTGGACGGAGAACTGATTTGAGACGTTGCATACAGCATACATTTAGTATATAAATTAGGCTCAGGGCCCTGACGCGAGCATGACGCTTCGATTCGCTTCGAATTTTGCCCGCCGCGCGCCGGCGGCGCCGCCCGCGCCCGCGCTCTTCCCCGCGCTCGCCCTACATGTGCTTAAAAGTCTGTTTTTATTAAAATAATAAGAATTCGTGGATAAAAACGACACAAATTATGAATAGTGTTCTGTTACACCATAATAATCAAAAACACTTATTGCACTTTCTTTTGTGGCTTTTACAGGGTTTTGTATTTAAAAAATGAAATATCTATAAATGTCGTGGATGAATTCGACACAAAATATTTTGAACAACAGATATCAGTACTCTAAAACGCATAACACCTATTTAACCTATTGTAATATTCTTTCAGAGCTAGTTGGGCGACGTGATAAGTACTGGTTAAATATCAGGATTTTCGTGGACAGAAATGACACAAATTGCCTATGTACATCAGTTACTACTTCGTTATTATGACATGACAGTAAAATTTTCATCTCTAATTTTCTTTTCGTCCAATACTGGTCGAAGCGACAAATACCTAAATTTCTACCTATGCAAGTACCTAGGATGACACAAACTAATATATTAGGTTGGGCAAAAGGTCCGGAAACTATATGTGAAACACAAACAACTTTAATATTTTTGAAACCTCAAAACCTAGCACTATCGGTCTATATGTAATTTATCTATTATCCAAACCAGTGCAATGTTTAAAAAAAATAGTTTTTATATATTTAATTAATCATATACTGGACTGAAATTTTTCAACCAACCCACTCGCATATATTTTTTTACTTAATAAATTTGATATAAAATACTTTTCATTCATTAACCGGCCCGGTGAAGATCGTTGTATACTCGGATCCTTTACTAGACGTAGAGTAAGCAACATTATCATTAGAGAGTTATAATATTTATACAATAGCACATCAAGATAATTTATAAAGTAGGCTATTTCTTTATTTTTTAATACATAAAATTAACCAGGATAAATTAATAACAACAATTAAATTATAAGCATACATATTTTAAAATAAATAACATTTTAAGAAGCTGTGGAAGCTGTGTGTTTCCTTATCGGGAGTACGGAAAACTGTCCAAAGATCCGACTTATTTGATTCTGCATTAATTCTGCGCACCGTCCATAGTCCATACTGAATCCAGTAGCAGCCGAAATTCTTTTTTGTGCATGTTTAAGGTCAATTTGTATACCTTTGTCAGCTTCTTTCTTCATAAATTCCGATACATTAACCGCTCACCACTGCTGTGTTCCGTTCAAGTGCAGTGGCCTGCCGGCCGCACTTGGGCTGCAAACGCCTCAGTGATTGCGCGTGATTCAAGCGATTGTGGACCTTGCGGCTGCACCTTAGTTGCGCACAACAAACTTGCTTCGCGGTGTCTTCTCTAATTTATTATACCTCAATGTACGTTATACATATTTTTTCTAGCTTGCCAACGTAAAACTGTAATACGCGTCTAGGTATTATAACAGCCTTTCAAAAACAAAACAGTACCTACTCCTACAATAACAGTAACAAAAAACATAAATCGACAACTTAAAATAGTAACGTAACAACAAACAATAACAAACACCTAATATCGCGACGCGACCAAATAAAATATACTCGTGACTGTACTTTCCACTGCTAAAGCAAAACAAGCGAATACACATACACATGGCACAAATTAAGTATAAGGCCGCGCGGCGCGCCCTATTTTGTGCACATGGCGAGCGCGGTACAGCCCAGGGGTGCGCGGGGGTGTGCCCCGCCCTCCCTAACCGCTTACGTCCCGCTGATACCCATATTGTGCTACTGCGACGCGAATCGCCTCGTGTTCACAGCGAGCTAGAAGTTTGGCGCGGGTTATACAACCTTGTAATTCGCCGTCCTGTCCAAAGTATATCTATCTTGTTCTAACATTAACAAATTTTCTATAAGAGTAGAAAGCGTAGCTATATTCAGCTTCTCTAAGCCATATAGCGCTACTTCTATGCTTTAGTTATTGTTCTGAGGCTGGTCCATTCTATACTTTGACTATATACATGTCTAGACGGAGCATCGCGGTTCAAGCGCTTCTTCGAAACCGCTCGGTTTTTGTATTGAATTTTTGAAGTGTGCGTGACAGCCGCGTATGACTGACACTAGCGCGAATAATTAAGTTACTTTTACTTTACTCTATGGAATGACCGCCGGGAGAAGCGCGTCAAGTCAATAGCTGCGTTCCGTCGCTTCACCCGAGTGCACTCGACGCACTCTGGCGCGCGCTGTAACCGTTCCGTGGCTTGGTGAAATTTTACTCTGATGGCTATCAGAGCGTAGTTTCATCCGTTCTGTGGCTCAGAGCGCAGCAACCAAACAAAGTTCAAATCGGGGCTGCGTTCCGTCGCTTCACTCGAGTGCACTCGAGCGCACTCCGGCGCACGCTCTAGGCTGCGTCCCGTCGCTTCGCTCGAGTGCACTCGAGCGCACTCCGGCACGCGCTCTAACCGTTCCGTGGCTTGGTGAAATTTTACTCTGATGGCTGTCAGAGCGTAGTTTCACCCGTTCCGTGGCTCAGAGCGCAGCAACCGAACAACCATCAAATCGGATGGTTGTTTTTCACTCTGACAGCTATTTGACGTTCAAACTATTGTTCTAAAGTGTCAAAGTTTGCAATTTATGTCAAAACGTCTTGAAAAATTCCGCCTGTTGTTTCGTATTGTTTTACTTTTTTATAATTTTGTTAAATATGGTTTTAAATTGGAAAAAATGGAGACAAAAGAAGAATTTTCTCTCGTTTTGGACAGGAATACTTCAGAAGAGGTTATAAAAACAACTCGATCGTTCCGTGGCTCGGTTGCAACTCAAACGGGGTAAACTTTAACCAAACAAATACACCCAAAACGACGGACCGCACACCTAGGCTGCGTTCCATTGCTTCACTCGAGTGCACTCGAGCGCACTCCGGCGCGCGCTCTAACCGTTCCGTGGCTTGGTAAAATTTTACTCTGATGGCTGTCAAAGCGTAGTTTCATCCGTTCTGTGGCTCAGAGCGCAACAACCAAACAACCATCAAATCGGATGGTTTTTTTTCTCTCTGACAGCTATTTGAAGTATAAATCATTGTCATAAAGTGTCAAAGTTTGCAATTTATATGTCAAAACGTCTCGAAAAATTCCGCCTGTGTTGTTTCGTATTGTTTACTTTTTAATAATTTTGTTAAATATGGTATAAAAGTGGAAAAAATGGAGATAGAAGAAGAATTTTCTCTCGTTTTGGACAGGAATACTTCAGAACAGGTTATAAAAACAACTCAATTGTTCCTTAGCTCCATTGCAACTCAAACGGGTTATTCTTAAACCAAACAACTACTTACACCCAAAACGACGGAACGCACTCCTGGCCATATCGCTGCTCCTGGCAGACTTTTTCGAGACGTTTTGTCTACTTATCTTATCTTAATTAATGGCTTCGCGTTTAGCATTAAGCCAGTTTTAAGTGGTACATATTTGTAGTTCTAGCTCCGTTATTTGTCAAAAGTCTACCCTAACCTAACCAACAAAACTATAGTTTTGGATACTTAACTTTTTCTTTATAGCCCCCCCCTTGCCCATTGCTTGCATGTCGGGGGGTGCAGGGGCACCCGACATGCAAGCAAGCATAGAGCATGCAGCAGGCAAGCAAGCATGCAGGAAGCATGTAGCATGCATCTAAGCATGCAGTATTCCAAAAAAACATGCAACAAGTTATTAGTCACAAGTCTAACCTAGCCTAACCAACGGAACTATAGTTTTGCATACTTAACTCTTCCTTTATAGCGGGTAGCTCATAAAAACATTTATGTTCAAGAAATACCTAAGTATTTGAAAACCTAAATTGGTTTCATCCAATTTATGAATATTGGCGTTATATGTATTAGAATGACTAAGAGTTTTGATCATAGATTTAGGATGTGTTTTGATCGTTAGTATAAGAAAATATATGAAAAAATATATTAGTAAAAAGAAGGTGTATGATTAGAGATATTATGAATTCTGATGATTATTGTTTCGATCTTTAGTATTAATTATTTTTATGAAGAGTGATCATTATGATGTAAAATGGTATGAGAAATATTTTCGGACTTCCGATAATAAGTACTTAAAAAGTTATCTGAAAAAATGCGCACCCAAATGGTTTTTAGGTTGTAGCGCTCTGAGCCACAGAGCGGATGAAACTACGCTCTGACAGCTATCAGAATATAATTTCACCAAGCCACGGAACGATTAGAGCGCGCGCCGGAATGCGCTTGAGTGAAGCGACGGAACGCAGCCCTGTTGTTTCGTATTGTTTTACTTTTTACAAATATTCTTTTTCCAATTTGGCTGTAGTTTTAAAAAAGAGGTTTTAAAACAAGATAATCGAAGTTCTTGGCAGGAAAGTGAAGTGTCATGTCTGCAGTTTTGTTTTATTTTCTATAATTTGTGTTTTGTCCTTCGATTAAAACAAAAAGGGAACATACGGCATGCTCCTACTTGTAGTCAATCAAAATATAGTCCTACTCAACTACTTAAGCAAACACTCACACACGCACACCTTTAAAAGTGTAAATCGAGCGAGCGAGACAGAGCAGTAAGTTTCAACGTCAGCGCGAGGGAGTCAGCGAGCAGGGATGGGTAAATGCCCGGATTAAAATCCACTGCTGGATTAAAACCCATTTCTGCCCAATAAACGCCGGGCGTTTTTAATAAACGCCGGGCAGAAATTAAGTTAGTTTATTCCCTATACTCAGTGTTTAATCAGTGACAAAAGAAGCTACAGCAAGGTGAAATACGAACTTAATTCAAATGCTTGTACATAAAAAAACATGTAGGGATTATTAAACGATATGCTTTCAAAGATATGGCTACAAACATCATAAAAACTATTTGACAAAGTCAAGCCCTAACATCTTTGCTGGCCAAAATCGTGAAAGAAAAAAATGTTGGCAAAAGTTTGAAATAACCCTGCGATACCCGTAGGGTTGGTCATTGTTTAAGTTTTCAAAGTATGGAAAACACTAAAGTGGCCCTTCAAACCTTGGCTGTCTACGAAAAAGCTACAAACTTACCATCGGAAGATAAATCAGCATTACTAGATGAAGATCTTTGGACAATGTTGAAGGAGTCTTACGATACCGGTATTGTACCGGTGTCTTGGAAGGAGGCGAACATACAACCCATCCCCAAAAAAGGGATCGCTCGGATCCAGCCAACTATCGACCCATCGCTGTAACTTCTGTGCTCTGCAAAGGGTTTGAGCGGATAATTAATTCCCAGCTCATTCACTACCTAGAGGATCACTCGCTGCTCCATGATCGCCAGTATGGGTTCAGACCAAAGCGATCAACGGGTGATCTTCTAGCGTACGTTTCTCACGCGTGGGTGAAGCGATGGACAAGCATGGCGAATCCCTGGTAGTTAGCCTTGATATCGCCAAAGCTTTCGATAGAGTGTGACATCGTTCCCTTCTTTCTAAGTTGCCGGCCTTCGGTGTGCCGCCCCGTTTGTGCGCCTCGGTTACAGACTATCTAGAAGAGCGGAGGGTTCGTGTCCTTTGTGAGGGTAGTTCATCCGCATTCTACAAAGTCAATGCCGGAGTGCAGCAGGGTTCTGTGCTCTCACCTACTCTATTTCTTCTGCATATTAATGACATGTTGTCCTTCGGCAATATTTATTGTTATGCGGATGACAGTACAGTGCATGAGCGGTACTTGGGACATCCTGCGGCAAAGCAAGCCGATATCGTGGTGAAAAGGCAAGAACTGGTTGCCAAACTGAACCTGACTCTCGATCGTGTCTCTAAGTGGGGATCTAAAAACCTGGTCGAGTTTAATGCTAGCAAAACCCATATTTTGTCTGCTTTTAGTTAGGTTAACGCATTAACACGGTTTTGCTGTTGGTAAAGTGTAATTTACGTGATACATGGAGAAAGGTAATTAAATAGTTTAATAATATCTATTTCATATTAAAATGGCGTATAGTAGTGACTTTTGTCAAGAAGATGAAACACTTAATGTTACGACATTATTTATTAAGTTTGAAACTGTAAAAAAATGTGTTCTCTTCTAATTTTTTGTAAGGAAGAGTAAAAATAATGAATATTACATCAATCAATACAATATGTTGTTTTTTATTTAATATTAACAAAATTCTACCCAACAATCTATTTTATTCAAATACAAAATGTCACAAAGTCTTTCGTCTAAAGTACATCCTTTTATTATGTCACTCACTGAATAAAACAATCTCAGCATTTTCTTTTCTTCCTTTTTGCAATTCATAACTAAGCAAAAAAAGTTTAAATTTTATTAAAAGCGATAATCGAAGTTGAACTCGACGTCCCGACCTATGTGTATACTTTTATCCTGTTCTCGTCATTTAATATTTTCCGAATGAGGTATTACAAACAAAAAAATAATTTGTTGAAATTTTCATTTATGCCCGCCAAAATGGGCAGAAATCCATTTCTGCCCGATTTAAATCCTTTCTGCCCGATTAAAACCCATTGGGCAGTAAAAGCAAAAACCCACCGCCCATCTCTATCAGCGAGTAGCGCATTTGACGTGTTGTTGACGTCTCGGTCGCTTCGCAACAGACGAGTACGTACGACCGATTCCGACGCCACTGCGGAGTAGCGTCTTTCTCTTTTTATCACAGCAGAATGTCCGCAATAGTACGATGTAGCCTGTACGCTCGGCAAATTGCGTCTGAAGTGAAATTGTGCCTTTAGGCCTAATTTTAGCGGCTTACTCACGAGACGCTAATGCCGTATCTTCCCTTTTTGTTTTAATCTAAGGTTTTGTCGAATTTTAATGTAAAATAATGGTGGATTATTTACTGTTAAGTGTTTGTGAATGTGCATGAGTGTTATCAAATAAAACAAAACAGTGCAACATCACTTTTCAAATTCTCTCCAGAAGTCCGTGTGAGACCTCAATAAAGTCCCACAGCTTTATTGAGTCTCGAAGGGTTTGGGGGAAAATCATTTACCATTAAACGTTTAATGTAAAGAAAATAATAATTACTATTAAAAACTTGACACTGGCTAAATGTGCTAATCGCTTGAAGCCATTATTTTAGAAAAAAAACAAGATAATTATTAATCTCACAAAATAAAGTTCCCTATTTTTAAATTGTCAATTGGTCAATTTTTTAGCTCAAAAAATACTGATTAAATGAATTAATAAATAATCACCTTCTGTGCCCCTGACTATAGTCTCAGGTGGGTTACAAGCTCGCAAGTATATCTTTCTGAACTTCAGGTCACTCTTGGATATGTACTCAGTTTGTACTATTTTCTTTACGGATATAGTTTCTTCTCCAGCTGACATGTATTTGTACATAACTGAAAACAAGTAGAGAAGATAATTGATCAAGTTATAAAATAAGAATGTTTTTAAAAACAGGAAAATTCTTGATGTAACTACCGAACAAATGTGTAACAGCATGTGAATGGCATTATTATTTCACCTATAGATAATTATAATATTTATGTTGCCTCTATCAATGTTATGCTATGAGTGACATAGTGGGGCCTGTCAAGCCTTCCCAGTCTCACGAGTAGGTCTGTAGTATATTTGAAAGACAGGATTTTGTGCGATTTTTATTTTTCAAGAACAGAACATTTTCTTATTAAAAAACTTTAACACACTCGTCATTATTAACACATTCAGTCCCCATACATTTTTGTTTTACAACCCTGTGTGTCCGAATAAGATTTTAACAAATTTATATTTGATAGTATGTTGCAAATACGGGGAAACCTTTTTTTCCTGGAAAATATGTTATGAAAATAATTTTTTCCTTGATTTTCGCGTGACTCCCATAGGTGGCACGGACTTGAAAGTTAAAAAGACAGTGACCCCTATTAGGATTCACGGACTTGTGAGACAAAAAATAAAAATCTTTAGAGTGTACAATTTTAAAAACTGTGATAAAACTACCAGCCGCTAGTCACATAAATCATAACATATGATTTATTTTCATTCTTAGTTTGTGAAAAAAATATTACTTGTTAGATTTTTGGAAGACAGTGATGCTGAAAGTGATATTTTCAGTATTGATACTGGTAGGACTGAATAGAATTCCTGGAAAAAAAACAGAGAGAGAAAGGTGCATAGGATGTTATAAAAAGATTATTGATAAAGAATAACAATCGTCACAACGTCTACAGCACAAAAACGGGCCATAAAAGTATGCCAAGAGTGTAAGCACTGTAAGAAAGTTATTGTCACTCCTGATTTTTGAATTTTCACAAGTGATATTTCTAGATTGCAAATGTAGATTGAGTCTTTTTTTTATTCAGATACTATCAGTTTCAAGATTTTTATTTCTTTTTGTATTGCCTGGAGGCGATTTTTGTTAAAAAGCAGTCTGCATGATATAACGGTTTTTATACCTTTTCTTCAATAAATTGTATTAAAATAAATTAATATTTTGTGGCATGTTTTTTTAAAATAATTTACATTTTTTCTTTATTCACAAGTCCACAAAATTGCATAAACATATTCATAAGTCCGAGCAATTTATTTAAGTATTGAGATGTATAGGTATTGTGCCCCCGTACTGGGGCACGGACTGGACACCTTACTTCACAGTGACCCCCTATGGGGGCACTGGACTGTGAATGTGTTAACTGTGTCATGTCGACCCCAGCTAACTTATGTTACTTTACTTCAAGTGCACCCAGTGCGGAAGAGCATTAAATATTTAGCATTAAATATTACTGGGAATTCCTAAAAGCCTACAGTAAGAATGGACAGGCATTTAACCAAAGTGGCTATGTGAGCAAAGTGTATCAATTAATGAATTAAATTTTATTATGCTTGCCTGTTATAAGGAAGAAAATCCATATGCTCATTCCAAGATAGCAATAAAATGCTCGATGGTGAAATGAGAACTTCATCATTTCTGATAATATTTTGCTTTTATTGTTAAATAAAGACATTTTTATTTTTTAATGGTCCATTTTATTTTATCAGCTAACATCTTGAAGTTGCAAATGCATAAATCAATGGAATTTAAAGAGTTTATTAGCAATATTTATTAGAGTAACATCTTTCAAAATTACAAGAACCTGACGGAACCGGACACTGATTGTTAATTTGACATTGACAATTTGATGATTTTTTTTTTATTATATATTTTGTTCCGTGAAGGAACAGGCTAAGATCAGAGACCATACTGCCTAGTCATCAGTTTTTTTTTTATTTCTTTTTTCCCTTGATGATAATGAGTGGTGATTATGATGATGTTCCCCCAAACCCCTTGAGTCTTCAGTAAAAATGTGGGACTTTGCTAAGGTCTCACACGAACTTCTTGAGAGAATTTGAAAAGTGATGTTGCACTGTTTGTAGAAAATAAAACTGCAGACATGATGCTTCACTTTCCCGCCCAGACGTCAACAAGAGACACCAAGCAAAAGCTCTCAGAACAATAACTAAGTTATTGTTCTGAGGAACAATATATTGTTCTGAGCAAAAGCTAGCAAGAGAAGACATTGACTTGTGGAAAACTACAAGCTTGGGTTTAGTCCATACAGCTTAGTATAGTTTTCATATTCTACAATTGTCTCGATTGGATATATCCATAATGGTAAAAAAATATGTTTTTATGGCACCTCAATCATAATATTAGTACCACGCTGTTATCAAAAGTTGTTTGAATGCTCTAAGTCAAAAGCGGATAAATCCATCGTTTTACTGTTTACTGTAGGTCCCTATCTACCGACCTCAATAGATAGGGTATCGCAACTGGAACTACGGGTCCGGTTGTGTTTTCAGAGGTACTACGGGGTTCCGGTTCAAGCCCCCCGCTGTCCGTGCCTTTAACCAGGTGCCTCCGGCGGGATCCGGACATGGGTTGGACTCGTAGTGGCATGTGGTTAGCTGTAGAGCTTGGGAATGTTCGTTTGTCCTGGTATTGTGTGCCAGGACTTCCAAACTCGTGCACAGCGAGCGGGGCCTAGTAGCGGTCTCTGAGGGGCCAGAAGCGAAAAGTCCTGCGGGGAACGTGAGTTTCCCTTATAGTTGGCAGCTTTGTCCGGTGGTTTTCATTGGACATTGGTGTTGACATCTCCGGTACTAGTCTGGATAACTAGTAGAGACGGCCTAATAGATGCCGTAGTCTCCGGTCCAGCCAGCCGCGTAGGACGTGGGAACTGGCTAGGCGCCCGGATGGGTTCCGAGAAGTGAGTGTGCTTACTACTCCGCTACCAAGGTGGACACTTGGGAGTCGACTTTAGAGTCGACGACCCTAGCAGTGGCAAATGCGAGTTGTGCCCTTCGTGCAACGAGAAGTGAGCGAGCTCGACAGCTCCGGCTACCTATCTGGACAATAGGCAGTGAACTACACGTGTTCACGGGGATACTCTCCCGAGACACTGTCTTATGAGTACCGAATTAAGAGCGCGCTGCGGCGGGCACTAATTTGGCGTCAAGACCTAACGTTGGTGGTCTCCTGCGCGAGTGTTCTACTGGCGCAGGGACGTCTGGCACTTCTTGCAATAACCTAACGGTTGGTCTCGAGGTGCCAGTACAAATAAACTTAGTGAATTAAGGAGAGGGGATGTTTACTGTAGGTACCTACTAAATCGTGTCCATGGTTCGATTTTATATTAAACTCGGTAAGATTCACACCACGCATTTTTTCAAAACTGGCAAAGTTCATTACGGCCAAACACAGCAGCGATTTTTTTCAATATGACGTTACTGCTACTAACATTCAATGACATGTTAGATCAAAATTAGCTAAATCCAGGTGGATTTAATTAGTTTTGAAGTAATTCATGGTATGTTTTTATTTAAAACTAGTTCAAACTTAAACTCAAACTCAAAATTTCTTTAGTCAATAAACTTAAAATAAGCATTTTGAATCGTCTAAATTTATTTGGATGGATGTGCAAATACCCATTCAGGAAGTCTTTTAGATGTGGAGAAGAACGGGCGCAAGAAACTCCACAGCTTTAAAATAATATAGAAGGAACGACAGTTACAAAACAACACGTCGTTACCAAATTATACAATCAGTTAAAAAGATAATCGATTATGAAAAAATAATGTAAATATATTATTATTACCAGGCTGTTTTGTCTTCTAAATATTCCTTGACTGTGTAATAACCTTTCTTAAAAGATTTTACATGATTCATAAACTTATCTAAAGGTAAATCTAGTATAGATTACACTATTATATACATACTATATACAAGGTATACACTATTATAATAAAATACCTACTTGGTATTTTATTATTATTTTTGACTAGTGGCATTACTATTTTTGACTAATTTCTAGTATTGAAATTGTGTTTACCGTGTTTAGAAAAAGTGTTAATATTGCAACGCACAAAAACTATACAACAGGCGATTTTCCGAGATCAAAAAAAAAAGAAATTGGTTCTTAATGACTTCATAGATGGCGCTTAGCATAGATTAGTATGGCGCTTAGTAAAAGGCGAGTTCATGAAGAGCACGTGTAAGGCTGCGTAATATTTATTCTATTCCAAAATAGAAAAAGGTTCTGGATGTCCTGAATATAAATAGGTAAGTACTTACTATTTTTTTATTCTTTTGGTAGACAAGTAAAAGTGTAGAATTTATTACAGCCCTTAGGTAGGTACGGCTGGTGGCCGGCTTTCTAACCCACTTGTTACGAGAAAAAAAAAGTCGTCCGATTTTAATAAATTTTTAAACAAACCCTATTTAGGTCTCAATATCAACAGAAAAAAATAAGAAAAAAAATCTTCTTTTACTGGAAAATCCGCAAAATGGTGTCGTTTTAAAACAACGCTAGTAAAATGTACTGCTATGATGATATGGTATGGAAAATAACACTAATACGATAACGAAAGCATTTATTTCAAAGTTATGATCCGAAATCGCAGCATATTGTTTTTTTATATAATGAGAATTATTTTTAACATAATCACTTATTTATTTTGGGTGTGATTTAAACAATCTTTAAACAATCTTTTGGATGCAAAGTAACTTTCCATTTTCTACAATAGAAGTTTGCGTGTTCGTGGCAGAATCCACAACGCAGTTATGTTTTGCGATACATAACTATATGACCAATTTCATAATATCGTGATAACTCATGTAGAGATATAGAAGAACGTCCTGGCTTTCACATATCTGATTTTTTTTAATGTTTCTAACACTGCGTCTAAATTTCAAATAATCGTAACAATGATGGTAACCGTTGATCCTATAGAGCAGCCAAGAGTTGTGCAATGCTATATCAAGACAATGTGTAATCAGAGGAAAATACCATTTTTGTAAATTTATCATTTGCTTCTAGGTTATTATTGTCACAACAATGCAAATTACTCAATATAAATGAAAAGCGATTCCTAGTAATTGCATTGTAGATTCTTGGCATGCTACAGTCTGCAGAATTCTCCCGATACATGTATCTTCTCTGAATAATAATGTAGCCACTAAAAAGGAGAACTCCTAAAAAGCATTGCATCTCATCGACAGCTATATTACCTACTTTATTATTTTGCATTGTATACATATTAGTGTACCTTACTAACAACTGTATGATGCTATTATCAAACATGCACTGAAAATAGTACAAAGGACTTTGTAGAACATTTGCAGTCTGCTTAGGTAGCCAAATCTCAGATGAAGGTCTGATTTCTCTAGATACCCATGATCATTTACTTAATTTCTAGGCACTACATTTTTCTTAGCGACTTCGCTTGATTCAATAATAGTTATAGACGTACAAGTAGCAGTAGACGTTAAAGCCGTAAAATCTCATCAATTCGTGGACGTTTAGAAAGTTGAACTAACGGTACCTCATCTTCACTGTCATCAGAAGTATCATACATCACCTCAACTGAAGCTCGAAGTTGTGAATCGGGTAGGTTACGATTAGTAAAACGTCATTTTTGTCTCCAGAGTCTTCATCCGTTACATTACCGTTGGAGTTATCAGGTGGAAATATTGTTATAAAAGTTGGTACAGACTCATTATCATCCGCTTTTAACTTTTCAACTATTTTACAAAGTTATAAACGCTTAAATATGCGCTTTAAGATTCGATCTAAAAAAAAGATATTTGAATCGACAAAAATGGTTCATAGTAGTTCATTTTACTACTGGCGTTTATAAAAAACACCTACTTTTTTTACAAATAACGTTGATGAAATCTATATTATTACTAAGGTTTTTCGTATATAATAGAAGAGTCTTGCATTAGCTATCGAATTTTAGTAGAAATGAGACAATAACAAAAATAACAATATATTTTACTCACCTTTGAAAACTCATTATAAAAACTTGAAAAAACAGGGATTACGCTGATATAAACACTTTTAGCTCACAACAAAATCTAAGCAAAAGGTCCGAGCAATATTAATGTTACTAGTAACGTAAACCGTTTTTTTCACAACTACCTGCAATTTTCGATATAATTTTTATTTTGACTTGTTGTTTTAAAACGACAGTAGCAACAACTGGGTAAAACGACATCTATCAAGTGTTTTTGAACTAATTTTTACTTTTTAATTTGGACTGTCAGAAAATCGCCCATTAGAAATATACTGCGATGCAACAGTATGAACACCAACTTCCATAAATAATAATAATAATAATAAAAAAAGCTAAGCTCTTGTCAACATGTCACGTCATTTTTTCTTTTATGTATTTTATTTTATTTTCTTACAAATCTTTTGACTAATTACTACAGTTTAACATTATATACATCAAGAAAACCTGCTGAAAGGAATTCAGCAACAATAAATACATAACAATAATTTTACAACGAACAAAACAATTATAATGAAGTTGGCCAATGACGTGCACTGTCAACGCAAAATTCCAACAATATACATGATCAATTAAAAGAAAATATGATATTAAGAAGAGCAAGACGAAGCGCACGCCCTCCACCATCGCCTGCTCCGCCGACCTCAAGCTCCTCGTCTGATGATTTCACCAGAGACGAGTCGAGCAGCGCGAGCAGGCGATCGCCGCCGTCCCCGCCGCTACAACGACCTGCGCGACGTGGACGACCACCGCTGCCGGCACGCTTGGGATCAGTGGGGCCATCTGCCCCGCGTACGACCCCCGCTACCGGTGGTGTAGTGCGCCGCATGCGATGGACTCAACAAATAAATGAGAACTGCATGCGCGCCTACTACAGGGCAACAGAGGGAGGAATTAACCTTACTGCGTATCGTGTTAGGATGCTGTCTTTGTTTCAGGCCCTTGAACCGACCATAGGCGTGTCTGGCCAACGATTGTCGGATCAGGTGCGGGTGATCCAGCGTAACAACTTGCTGGATCAGTCAGCACTTGATCGGCTACGCCTGGAGTCACAACGTATTTGTGCGGCTTCTTCTTCGGTGCAGGATCGGTCTGCCCCACAATTACCGGCCGTGACGCCGGTTTTGGTGGCGCGAGTAGATCCGGTACCCGACGATGAAGATTTCATAAATACGAATGTAAGTACACAGGCGAATGAGCAAATGAGGAGCGCTTTGAACGATGCTATTCTACAGTATCGTGACACGCGTAACTCTAGGCCGCGTATACCTTGTTTGCCCACGAATAGACATAATTTGGCGTTAATGAGTGCCTTGAACGATTTACTGGTTCCTTATCTTGGAACCAGTGAAAGTTTAATTGATACCCACTCGATCCTTTATTGTGGGGCCATCACGGTGTGTCGCGTTGCTCGTGTCAAATTCCAGGATTCTGACCGAGTACCGCGGCGAACCGGGACTGCCCCTGCTTGGCAATTGAGGATCGAGGGGCGTATTAATAAGTTCAGGACACTCATTGCAAAGCTAATTTGCTTCAGAAATGGCAATAATCGGCCTCGCGTCATGCGATTCGTCACACAAGCCTTTGTTGGGACTGATGTTCGTCCGGAAAACTATATGGCTTGTGTGACGGAACGTATTGACTTTCTGAAGCAAAAAGTCTATGCGTGGGCAAACCGTATACGTCGCTACAGAGTGCGTGTGGACCGATACCAACAAAATCGCCTCTTTCAAAGTGACCAAAGAAAAGTATACAGACGTTGGGAAGGAGCTGATCAACGTGTGAGCGACGGGCGGCTACCAGATGTTGATGCCATGACTAATTTCTGGTGCAGCATTTGGTCGGTGCCCGTCGAGCACACGGAAGGTGAATGGATGAGTGTTGTCAGTGACGCGTGTGAACCTATCGAGACCATGCAGCCTATAAGTATTAGTACAGCTGACGTAAGTTGTGCAATCCGTACGGCCCAAAATTGGAAATGCCCAGGACCGGACGGATTGCACAACTTCTGGATCAAATGGTTTAGATGTTCACACGAGTTACTGGCAACGCAATTCCAAGAAGCCATAGAGCTCGGCTCACTCCCAAGTTTGTTGACTACTGGTGTCACTTTTCTGCTCCATAAATCGGGTAGTACCACGGAACCGAAAAATTATAGACCCATCACGTGCTTACCTACTTTATACAAGCTCCTTACATCCATTCTGAGAACAAAAATTAACGCGCACATTGTTGCAAACAATATTTTGGACAAGACTCAGAATGGATGTAGGGTTGGGTCCCGTGGTACTAAGGAGCTTCTCCTCATTGACATGACCATATGCCAGAAGGTCCGGCGTGGCAGAGGGACTCTCTCTACAGCCTGGATTGACTATAAGAAGGCCTATGATTCGGTGCCGCATTCATGGTTGGTGAGGATTTTAGAGTTATATAAAATTGATATAACTTTAAAATCCTTTTTGATATCATGTATGCGGCAGTGGACCACGGTCTTGAGTCAACCAGGATGTCGAGATAGTGTTTTTGCCACGCAGGATCTTATAAGGATAGAGCGTGGCATATTCCAGGGCGACAGTCTGAGTCCTTTATGGTTTTGCCTAGCTTTGAATTGTCTCAGTACTTTGTTGAGAAATTCAAAGTTAGGCTGTCAACTGCGGAGAGGGAGTGAAGTTATGTCGCACTTGTTGTACATGGATGACCTCAAGTTGCTCGCACCAAACCGCCAAGACTTGGTGAAACTGCTGAAAATTACTGAGACTTTTAGCAGTGCCATCAAGATGGAGTTTGGTGTGGATAAGTGTGCGGTTATGCATGTACAGCGTGGGAGAGTAGTAAATTCAACCAATTTACAACTCTCCGAAACGATAAACTTCAGATCTCTCTCCGAAGTTGAAACATATAAATATCTTGGTATGTCACAGTCTTTGGGTGTTGTGGATGGGGACATAAAACAGTCATTACGGGAGCGATTCTTTTGCCGCCTAAGAAAAGTACTTAACAGTCTTTTATCGGGTGGCAATAAGACGCGTGCTTTTAATGGCTGGGTTATGCCTCTACTCACATACTCCTTTGGCATACTAAGATGGACTCAGACCGAATTGGACGCCTTGGATAGAAGAGTCCGTCAAATGCTCACGACTTCCAGAATGTTACACCCGCGCTCATCTGTTATGAGGCTGTACATCCCGCAGAGAGGTGGGGGTCGCGGCTTTTTAAATGCCAAGGACCTACATAACCGTGAGGTGTGCAGTCTCAGGGATTATTTCCTTAACAGTGAGTGCGGGATGCATTTGGATGTCGTGGCAGTTGATAGACACTTTACGCCGCTCTCCTTGGCAACAGAAAACTGGCGCAAACCAGTGGTGCTAAGCACTCTCGATCGCAAGGACATATGGAAGAGCAAGGTGCTACACGGGCGCTACTATCGGGCTCTGACTGGGCCTGATGTAGATTTGCCTGCCTCGGTGAACTGGCTACGTTTCGGTGACCTTTTTGGGGAAACCGAAGGTTTTGTCTGTGCTATTGAAGATGAAGTTATCAAGACGAATAACTACCGGAAATATATAATGAGGGACGGTACGGTCGACATCTGTCGGGCATGCCGCCGTCCGGGAGAATCACTCCGACATATTATTTGCGGTTGTTCTCATCTTGCTAACGGAGAGTATTTGCACAGACACAACCAAATAGCCAGAATAATTCACCAGCAACTTGCTCTTCGATATGGCCTTGTTGAATCAGAGGTGCCATATTATAAGTACGCACCTGCGCCAGTTCTCGAAAATGGTCATGCAACGCTCTACTGGGATCGCTCTATCATCACGGACAGGACTATTGTCGCTAATAAGCCTGATATCGTGGTGATCGACCGATCTCAGCGCCAAGCAATATTGGTTGATATCACCATACCTCATGACGAGAACCTCGTGAAAGCCGAGAAGGACAAGCTCAGTAAGTACCTTGACTTGGCTCACGAGGTTACCGCCATGTGGGATGTGGATTCAACCATTATTGTACCGATAGTCGTTTCGGCACACGGCCTTATAGCGAAGAGCCTCGATCAACACCTAGAGAGGCTCTCGCTGAAAGGTTGGGTCAAGGGTCAGATGCAAAAGGCAGTACTCCTTGACACGGCACGTATTGTCAGGAGGTTCCTCACTCTGCAGCCCTAACCACCGATAGCTTGGGTCTATCCCCGCTGCCGGTGGCAACCTAGGTTAAGTTTTTTATAATATTTTATATTGTAAATATGTTTTTTTATATAAAATATTGTAAAAAATTTTACTTAAGATTATATTTTAAATAAAGAGCATAATAATAATAAATCTTTATTGCAGACAACAAACAATGTACAAGATGGTAAAAATACAGAGAGGCCCATATAATAAATACCTTACAGACTAACATACATACAATATAAAACATTTTTTGTTAGTTTAAAACTTATAACTATGTTAGTATTTATTAAGCACCATATTGTGCTGCTCCGGTGATGTTGTCGGGTAATCTCCCGCGGAAACACCGGTACACCTCGCCCTTCGGCCAGAAGTCCTCCTTTATAAAGGTGTCAAGCGATGGGCGATTGTTACTAAAAAAACAATCGAATGAATCGACAATTGTACTACCATGTATTCGATTGTCGATTCATTCGTCCTATCTTAGAAACAATCGAATAAAAATTGACGATCTATTGTTACTAGAAAATTATTCGAATGAATCGATACAATTGTACTAGTAAGTAACTATCATGTGTTCGATTGTCGATACATTCGTCCTTACCAAAACAAATCGAATAAAAATTGATGATCGATTGTTACTAAAAAATATTCGAATGAATATTTATTCGAATTTAGATAGGTAGATAAATTAATAAGACTACAAGTTACATTTCAACGATTTTCGGAGCTAATTTTTTTCGAAATCATACCTACCATTCACTAAGTTGGTAGTTGTAGGTAGGTATATGCAATTTGTACGTGTGTGTGGTCATAATAAAGGTAATCCTATACCGGCGCGCGTGACTTCGTTAACGATCGATTGATGTAGCTACAACATGTGATGCAATTACGTGCAACCTTCCTGGTGAGGTTGCGTCCACCAACAATCCAAAACCTCTGTCTCAGGGTGGACAGCATGAGTTGTGGGCCCGCGTGTAGCAGTACCCTATGGTAATGTTGAACTAATAGTTGGGTGATGTAGTGATTTGCATGCAATAAAATTGGGTGTTTGTTGTCATATGAAAGATTTGAGTTCAATAGTCTACCACCGACTCTCATTGTACCTGCACTATCGATTATAGGGCTTAAATTGAGTAGTTGATCTTTAGGTGACAAAGGATCGTTATTTTTAAGTAGAAAATATTGCTTTGCAAACATTTCCCTTTGAATTATTTGACATAAAACAATTTGAGTGCGGTTTATTTCTGATATTTTCAAATGACTAATTAGTTTATTGTTTGGAAAGCGACAATTATTAAAAAATCTTAAGACATAAGCCATGACACGTTGTAATTTAGGAAAGGTTGAATAACGCTTAACGTAACTATTGTCAGCTGATTCGTTAACCATGTGACAAAGTAAGTTTAACTCTGGCAGTGTTTCTGTTATGCTGTTCAGTGGTTGAGGAGGTATTTGTATAGTGTTGTGGTGAAGGAAAGCTGGCCCATAGAACCATGACTTGTTTTTGATCAATTGTTCTGGGTTCGAACCCCGAGACCCTATGTCTGCCGGGTTCATAGAAGTAGGTACATGGTACCAGCTTGTGGGTAATGTATTGTCAGTTATTTCAGTTACTCGGTTATAAACATATTGTTTTAATTTACATTTAGACATTTTAATCCAACCCAAGACTATGGTTGAATCTGACCAATAGGTTTCGTTATCTATATGAAGTCTTAGTGAAGCCTTTACCTTTTTTGCTAATCTCATTGCCAAGACAGCGCCACAAAGTTCTAATCTGGGAATTGTGATATTTTTCTTGAATGGAGCTACTCGAGATTTTGCAACCAGCAAATGGACACTAATTGAACCGTCAGCAGAAGTGCTTCGAAGGTATATGCATGCTGAGTATGCATGCATGGATGCGTCACTGAAGGCGTGAAGGTCAATGCTTACAGGTGAATCACAAATAACATGTCGTGGTATTTGAATGGTTTCAAGGTAAGGTAAACACTTTAGAAAATCATGCCATTGTTTATGGAACTCTGGGGAAATAGTATCATCCCAAGCTATGTTATTGGCCCATAACTTTTGCAACAGAATTTTTGCCTGTAGTAGGCAGGGGTTGATTAATCCTAACGGATCGAAAATTTGAGCAATTTTAGATAATATGGAACGTTTTGTTTGGTTTGATGTGTTTTGATCGGTGACTGGTAATGACGAAAATAATAATTTATCATTTTTATTCTCCCATAAAATGCCTAGAGTCTTTGTAATTTGATCATTGTTTATAGTAAGCAGAGGATCATCATTCGATGTATTAAATGCAAGAATATTACTAAGAAGACTTTCCTCGTTTGATCGCCATTTACGAAGATGAAAATGTGCGCCTTCAAGCTGATTAGTAATTTCTTTGCAAATAGTCATTAGTACTTCCGGTTCGTCATTTCCGGTCACCAGGTCATCAATAAAAAAGTCATGCAGTATTGTCGTGCCAATTAGAGTACGAAGTTGATTGTTCTGAGCGTTTTGTGTAAGTGGATCATTACGATAATCGTGTCCTAATTGTGACAGGCATTTGGTAGCCAAGTATGGTGCTGATGCGGTACCGTATGTGACTGTGTTCAATTCGTAAGTTTTTAGTTTATTTGTATGATCTGATCTCCACAGTATCCTTTGCAGTGACCTTTGTTCGGGAGTAATAAGCACCATGCGGTACATTTTCGCTATATCTGCGGTAACAATGTATTTAAACTGTCTAAAACGAAGTAAAATGCTAATAAGTTCATCTTGCACTGTGGGACCAATGAACTGAATGTCATTCAATGAATAACCTGATGTAGTAGGTGCGGAAGCATCAAAAACTGTTCTAAGCTTTGTTGTTAGACTAGTTTCCTTGAGTATGCCGTGATGCGGCAAGAAATAGACACTTTGGCCTTTTTGTAGTTCAGTGATTTTAGTCATGTGGCCTAAGTGTAGGTACTCTTCCATGAATTCTGTGTATTTTGTTTTAAAATTTGAATCTCTGCTGAATTTACGTTCTAAAGTCAGAAATCTAGCATGTGCTTGTTCGTATGAATCCCCAAGATTGGAAGGGGGTGATTTTAATGGAATATTGACTACGAACCGACCATCTGGGTGGCGACTTGTAGTTTTAGCGAAAATGGTTTCGCATTGTATTTCGTCTTTAGTTAGACGTGGTGGATCAGTGAATGATTCGCACTCAAAGTAGCGATCGAGTTTCTTCTGTAACGCAGTGTCTGAATTATTCAAAAAATGGCAATGGACTGTATGCGGTTGATGGTGTTTGAATGATTTACTCTTGTTAGAGTTTGATATGTGTGTATGGCTTACACCTGAGACTAGCCAACCTAACTTAGTTTCGTTAAGGCTGGGTCTATTTTTCCCTAAGGAAATGGTATTGTTGCCGAGCACCTCCCAAAAGAGGTCGGCTCCGAGCAACATCTCCACCTCGGCAGGCGTATGGAACGCTGGGTCTGCGAGTTGGATGTGTTGGGGTATACTGAATTAATCAATATTTATTTTATGAGTAGGTAGCATTTGGGTAATGCATGGTACAACGAAACAGGTTATTTGTTTACTGAAATCGTTGTTTACTAGTGATTGAATATTAACTTCACATCTGTTTGTGATTTGAGAAGCCTGATTATGTAGTCCTTGGATGCGGACATGTGTTTTTTGACTTGTGAGTTTGAGTTTGTGTACTAATTGCCCTGTTATAAAGCAAGAAGTGCTTCCATTGTCTAAAAGAGCACGAACTTTGTGAATATTACCTTCGTGATCTGTAATGCCTATAAGGACCGTTGACAGTAAAACTTGATTGTGATGATTCGGGTTTTGGATTATTGTTGGATGCAGCTAATACTACGCACCCACGAGAAGAATTTTGTTTTGGTTCTGTGTTATTAATAGAATGATCGTTCTTCTCAAGATGCAACAAACTATTGTGCTTCTGAAAACAAATCTTACACGGACCCAATGAGCATTTACTTGTGTCATGGCCCTTTCTCAAACAATTAGTGCACAATTTTAGCTCTTTCGCCTTTGCGATTCTGCTTTCAATGGAGAGTGATTTGAAACGAAAACATTGATAAATATTGTGGCTGCCCTTACATAAATGACAAGCGGAAGAGGATCGAGTTGGTGAGGCAATGAATGTCTTAGGCCGCATAATATGAGGTAAGTCACTATGTCTGCGTTGCTTGGTTAGATTTGTTTCCATGGTTTCCAACAAGTCGGCACGACCTTTAATAAAATCGTTAAATTGTTGCAGAGTGGGAATGGTTTTAAATTTATTTCTTTCCGCCTCCCACTCGCGTAACGTAACTGAATCTAATTTGGCTGAGACCATGTAAATAATTAATATATCCCAATGCTCAGTAGGTAATTTCAATGATTTTAAAGATCTTAGATTTTTATTAATTGTATCAATTAAGTTTCGCAAAGACCTCGAAGATTCTCTAGTAATTGTTTCAATATCAAATAACGCTTTAATGTGATTATTTATAAGGAGCCTTGGGTTGTTATATCTGTCACAAATCAGTTCCCAGGCTATATCATAGTTTTCGGCAGAAAAGTCGACTGACTGAATAATTAAAGAGGCACTATCTTTCAAAGATGCACGTAAGTAATGGAAGTTGTGAATTTTAGGAATGGAATTGTTATTGTGTATGAGAGATGTGTATGAATAGTGAAATCCTAACCAATCATGATAACGGCCAGAAAAGGTAGGTAAGTGTATTGTTGGTAATTTTAATGTAGGGGGCCCTGCTGCGATAGCAGTACCAGAGCCCGTCACCTGTGAATCATCATCGCCCGCCAAAGAGCGCCGGCTGGAGAAGTTCGTGTTCCTGGCCAGCAACTCCTCCGCAGAGGCGACTGCTGCGTGGAAGCCGGTCTCAAAGTTTTCCCTTTCCTTGAGCTCGTCATCTGGAATTTCGCATAAAGATTCTATGTGAGTTTGATTGCTATCAAAATCATCATACATTGACTTGAAGATTTGGAGGCGATTTGATAGTTCTCTGATTTGTAGTGAACTAAGTTTATCACAGGAGAGGCCTGTTTCTAAAAATTGATTGAAAAGAGTGAGCTTCGCTTTGTAGGTACCTCGAGTTCTTTTTAATGTTTTTAAATCCATTTCAATTTGATTCCAAATCCACTGAAATTAACAAAGTTTAAAGTTAAAAATGAAAATTACTAAGTTAAAAACGAATACTTAAATTTTAAATGATTGCAGCAGAAAATCACACTAGGAAGGCAAGCGTGCGAAAGGCAAGCGTGCGAAAGGCAAGCGTGAGAGAGGCAAGCGTCGCGCTGCTTGACCTTAGTGCGACCGCTAAGCGATTCCCGCCAACAGTCGTACGATCTTGCGGCGCGGCGCGTAGGTATATTGCGCGGCGTGGTCAAGTCCATCGAAAATTCTGGAACGTGAATTTTATTATGGTTAGCGGGCAACGCAACAATACTGGCACAAATAAGAGGAACTTCAAATGCAAGGCGGCTGAATGTAAATGGAAAATGCAACTAAAAGATAGAATCGAGGAAGAATAAAATTATTACGTAACGGATCTATGGCGATAACCGTTATCGTATGAATATGAATAGAATAGCAAGCCTACAATATGGGTTGCGAATGTCTACTTGCTGACTTATGTACGAAGTAGGTAGGTATTGGACCTCCGTGAAGTTACGTAACGGCCCTATGGCGGAAACCGTTGGTATGACAAGATAGGTAGGTATTTTACCATAAGAAGAATGAATTATTATGCACTTGAAATGAATATAATAATAACTAGCATGAATAGGGAGTAAGTATGGGATTATGGAACGAACTCACAAGATTTTGACTTCCGCAGGTGTGTTGACGTAATCCTTTTCTTGTTTAAATATGATCTTGGTGATCATGTAGGTACATCGCCTAGATGCACATCAATGCTTGGACGTCGGGCACGTGGTCATCGCATGGTCGTCACACACGCGGTCACCAATGACTTTCGTAGTCACCGTAGGTCACCGTCGGTTGCACGGACGAATCCTTGAATCCGGCTCGAAGAAATGGACAGGATCGGCGTGGTGATGAAATGATGAGACCTTTTTTCGATGCCAAACGTATAATGGTGGTTTTCAAACGAATTACAAAAAATCTATTCTAATTAAAAATAGTTGCGTGGGCGCACGCTGGATGTCTGATCGGAAGTGGGCCGGTCGGGGACGCGCGGGGGTTGCGACGAGGGGGGCGCGCGATGGAGACGCGCGGGGGTGCGGCGAGGGGGGCGCGCGAAGGGGGCACGGCAGCGGCGTTAACAACACTTTTACTTGTCTACCAAAAGAATAAAAAAATAGTATTTACTTACCTATTTATATTCAGGACATCCAGAACCTATTTCTATTTTGGAATAGAATAAATATTACGCAGCCATACACGTGCTCTTCATGAACCCGCCTTTTACTAAGCGCCATACTAATCTATGCTAAGCGCCATCTATGAAGTCATTTACGAACCAATTTCTTTTTTTTTTTTATCTCTGAAAATCGCCCATTATCACAAAAATAAAAAATTAGAAATATATAAATAGCGCCAAGAATAAGTGTTTTGCTGCTTGGAAAATTATAAATAAAAATGATGATTCACATTTCATCATAAAATAATATGAACAATAAATGCCATTCAGTGTTACCGCTTATACAAGAATAAAGTCCCCGTGGTTGTGATTTTTATTATGTGAATTTATTGTTATTGTCTTTTATTATATAGGTAACCTATTTTATTTGTCTTACAAAGTTACTATATTTATTTATTTTATTTTTTTATTATTATTATTTTTTTTTTTAACCTCGTTCTATGTTATTTCATGTTTACTTATATTTGTGATCTATAATAAGGTGTAAAAATGTTAGCTGACACTATATCAAGGGGATTCTACCGATGAAACTGAACAACTTTCCATTAGGAACACGGGTCGAAAATTTATTATTTTTCCCTATACAAAATGCGCAATCAGCTGATTGACTCAAGTATGGGAAAGCTATTTTTTTTCATTTTGACCTATGTTCCTGAAATGTAAACTTTTCGTGTCTGAGTTTTGAACCTTACATTGAAAATATTTACGAAAAACATAATCTAGGGGATGAAGGATACATGAACATTAGAATCATTTTTGAAATTTTTGTTTGTATGTTTGTTTGACGCGCATCACACAAAAACCGCTGGATGGATTTTAATGAAACTGAGAACAGGTGTATAGCTTATGATTCGGGTAATATTATAGGTTAAAGGTTGCTTCACACATATCAGTGAAGCCACAGTTCCGACACACTGTGAACACTGTGCCGGTACTGTGCCGGTACTGTACCGGCACAGTACCGGCACAGTGTTTTTCATACATTCTCTATGAACGCATCCCCACTTGTCAGTGATAATGCTCTCAGTGTCAGTGCCGCCACCGGCAAATCACGGACGTATTCGTTTTGAAAAAAATCATAGACAATGTTTGAAATAATATTTACACTCCTCTTGCTCAAAAAGACCGTCATTGTAGCGTTGTAAAGCGAGGCTAAAATAAAGATATTTTTTTTGCCTTAGAGAAAAAGATTATATTTTTGAATTTTTGTCTGTCACATGACAATGAGCCTACAAAAACGAAAAGTATTTAGTCATATGTAGAATAATCATGAATAAAGACTCTACTTATTACTGTTTACTTAGATCAACAACTTTTTTGAGATAGTTATTATTAAAGTTTATGGTAAAATTAGTAATCATTTGAATCTATGGACAACACAGACCATGCCCACACAGTCCACGCTTCAGCAAGAAACAACTGCACAGTCTGCACATGTGCTTAGGTGGTCAGCCTTTAGCCCGTTAGTCGCTTTTACGACACCAAAGGGAAGAGAGGGGTTGGTAGTATTATTTTAATGAGCCCATCGTCGCTCTATGCTGTTGGATGTATGTGCAGTCTTTAGTCCGTTAGTCCCCTTTTACGACATCGAAGAAAAGTAAGGGGTTGGTAGTATTATTTTGATGAGCCCATCGCCGCTCTATGCTGTTGGATGTATGTGCAGTCTTTAGTCCGTTAGTTGCCTTTTACGATACCCAAGGGAAGATAGGGATTGGTAATAATAAAAAAACTACTAAAAAATGAGGTCTAATCATTGCTATACATACCTTCCATTTTTCTACAGAAGAAACCTACGTCTAACCTACATAATAATATATACAATTATATTGATACATATTCGCTTTTAATTGTTAATTTTTAATATTTTCTAAGCTACATTTATAACCAGCAACTTAACTAATATATCACAGCAAAAATATTTTTCCCATTAACTCGGGTAACAGTTGAGCAGCTGGCAACAAATTTTTCACGCACACTAGACTCCTTGCTTATTGTCTTTAAACACACTACAACAATGAGTTGCCGCATTTACGGAGCTGTGGTTTATAGGTAGCGCGGTACCTAGACGAGCGCAGCGAGGCCAATCATTCATCTAAGAGATAGACCTTCAGAAATAGCAAATTTGTTCAATGATTGTTTTATAAATAATTGTGATAATGTGAGTAGTAACCCGCGAATTCGAAAGCTCCCGAACCCGCCTTTTACTAAGCGCCATACTAATCTATGCTAAGCGCCATCTATGAAGTCATTTACGAACCAATTTCTTTTTTTTTTTGATCTCTGAAAATCGCCCATTATCACAAAAATAAAAACTTTATTCAAAGAACTCCCACATCAATATTTTTGACACCAACGAACGAAAACGAGATAATTAAAGTTATTGCATCTCTAAATAATACGAACTCAACTGGGTACGATAACATTTGTACTAGAGTATTGAAGTCTTGTGCAAAGGAGTTAGGGTTAAAGATATTTATTTCTCATAAAGAATTTACAATTCACTTACATGAGACAAAATTATTTTAAAACACATTGAACGACACAAAAACAAAGTTGGCTCCATTATTGGTATATTTTGTGAATAAATGCTGTAACGAAGGTAAATTTCCAACGGCTTTAAAAGTTTCAATAGTAAAGCCTCTATTCAAACGTGGAAATAGACATGAAGTAAACAATTACAGACCCATAGCACTCATTCCAATATTGGCGAAAATATTTGAAAAGGTTATGCATTCAAGACTTACGTCATTTTTAACGAAGTACAATATACTTACTCACAGAGGAACAGTACGGATTTCGGAAAGGAAGGTCGACTGCACTTGCATGTTTTTCTCTGGTCAAAACTGTGTCAACTTTAATGAACCGAAGAGTCCCTGTATCTGCAATGCTGTACGATATGAGTAAGGCATTCGATTTTGTGAGCCATTTGATACTTTTAGCTAAACTCGAGCTGTACGGCATACGAGGACTAGCATATGATTGGATCAAAGGTTACCCTAATGATAGGATGCAATATGTGGAAATCTCGAAACTTAATGATGAACACTATACAAAAATTTATAAATCAGAAAATAAAATAAATACATTAGGAGTTCCTCAAGAAAGCATATTGGGGCCAATACTATATATTTTATATATAAATGACCTGCCAAAATGTATTGATTACCCAGTCACTCTCTTTGCTGATGACATATCTGTGGCTATACACAAAAAGATTAACATTGATTAAGAAAATGACATTAATACACAGCTAGATAAAATAGCAAACTGGTTAGAAATTAATAATTTAAATGTTAATGTTGCGAAGACAAAATATGTACACTTTAGTAATAAAAACTGTGTTACTTTACCATTGTCCATCCACCATCGCGGTGAGCCTATTGTGGAAGCTACATCTGCTACTTTCCTTGGCATTGTGGTAGACTCAAAACTAACCTGGCAACTTCATGTTGATATGGTGTGTCAGAGGATAAACAGATTAATTTATGCTCTATATCGTCTTACACAATTAGCTAATCAAAGGACAGCTTTGATGGCATATCACGCATATGTGGGTTCTATACTCGGGTATGGGCTGATCTTGTGGGGAAATGCAACGAACACAAACCGTGCTTTCATATTGCAAAAAAAATGTATAAGAAGTATTTGCGGAGTAGGACAACTTGAATCATGCAGACCACTTTTTAGAAAGTTAAATATACTTGCATTACCTTCGCTAAACTTATTTGAGGTATTGATATTTGTCAAAAAAACTTACATCTCTTTAATAAGAAACACGAGACGTGCAATTTCCGAACGAGATATCCAAACAAGTTATGTATACCATCTTCAACAACAAATTGTTTTAGAAGAAATAGTAACAATATGTGTATTAAAATATTTGATTTACTCCCAAGCCATATTCAGAATCTTCCGATCGTACGTTTTAAAAAGATAATGTTTAGAGTGTTGGTTGAGAACTGTTTTTATGACATGAATGAATTTTCAATTTTTTGTCGTAATGGGACTTGAAATAAAATTAAACTTTGACATTTGTTTTCATATGAAACTTCTGATAGTGAAATAGTATTCCACGTTTTATAATTTGACATTTTAATTAATGACCTCTTAATTTTTATTTGAACTTACCATATTTTGTTTTGACGTACTTGTTTGGACATTTTGTTTTTGTTTTTGACATTGTTTTTCTCTTCAAGACTGGACATTTTGAATTTTAATTTGTATTATTTATTGTTAATTTTAATTTTGTTTTTTAATAAGTATTAATTTCTTTAACTAGTTGGATATATTATAATAATGCATGACGACTGAAATGTTTGCATATCGCTAAAGCGGTAAAACATGCATGAACTTTACACTATCATGTTATCAAAAACAAAAATTGTACCATGTTTTCTGCGAATAAACAAAATTCTATTTTATTCTATTCTATTCTAAAAGTTCGCCAAACGACATGACACTATGAAAATAACTAAAGTAAACAGTCATAGCAGTTTCAACATCTGTTAATTGTCTAATTTTTCTAATCGCATATGCTGCTGAACTGAGTTTGCCGGCCAAATTCGATATATGCGGATCCATTGGAGTTTTGAGTCAAGGGTTATCCCTAGGAAAACTGTCTGTCGAATTTAATTTAACACCATTCATTCTAACATCGGTTTGATCGGTCTTGACATTTGGTAGTATAAATTTAAGGCTGTGGATAGAGTGCCGCAAGCGGCATTCTAGTACGATCGGTTACAATGCCGTAATTACGGCATCCTAGTACAAAGTGTAGGCAGTGAATAGAGTGCCACAAGCGGCAACTTAGTACGATCGGTTACGATGCCATAAGTTGACGGCATCCTAGTACGAAGCGTATAGAGTGCCACAAGCGGCATTATATCTCAATCGGTTCGGGAACCGTAACAAATTTTTTATTTGTCATAATGTTCAGACGACTTATTATTCAAAAGATATTTTTGTATGGATTTAGATTTCTGTTGTCTAATAAAGAAAATAACCTCGAAATTCAAGACAATCGCTACGCTGCGCTTCGCGATTGTCTTAAATTTCTAACCTATCACGTGACCTACAGGAGTAGGGCAGCTAGAATTTCTGTTGTTTAACAAAAACTTTACGGCAGCTTAGGCGGCGTCACTATTATACCGCAAAACTTACGGTTCTCTAACCGACGGAGATACAGTGCCGCTTGTGGCACTCTATACACTTCCTAAATTTAATACATTTAGTTTTTTTATCGTTTAGCTGTAAATTATTCGCACTAAACCAACTGAGTACCTCTGAGAGAGCATTGTTAACATCGTCATAATCACATCGTCACAATCACAAACAGTCACATTAAAAATAAGTAAAGTATCATCTGCAAACAATACAATATTACAGAAGTTTTCTACAAATAATGGCAAGTCATTGATATATATCAAAAATAAAAAAGGGCCAAGAATTGACCCTTGTGGAACTCCCATTTTTACATGAGAACCGGATGACTTAGTTCCATTAACGTCGACAGTTTGTGTTCTAGAACCTTTGATAGATAGGTAGCTAGATACGACAGTATCAAATTACGCGCAAGACCTTTGAGACCATAGTAATTTAACTTCATCACCAGTGTCCGGTGCTCAACGCACAAAAAACTCCAAGAGCGTTCTGAGACTTCTCCCAGGCATCAAATATATGTTTTATTAGAGCTACACCTGCGTCAGTAGTGGAACGACTCTTAGTAAAACCGAATTGCTTACTATGTAAAAGATTATTTAAGTTAAAGTATTCCACTAACTGTTCGAGAATAATTTTTTCATATATTTTACTAAGTGCTGGTAGTATTGAAATTGGTCGATAGTTACTGGGGTCTTCTTTATTTCCAGATTTAAATATAGGTATAACCTTACTAAACTTCTTAAAATCAGTGCCGGTTTGATGAATGCGTCAGTATTCAGTTTGACCCTGTTTAATTCACAACCAGGTGTTTGCAACAGTGTATTTGTTATTGACGATTTTTCCTTTATTGATTATCACTGTATTTTTAGAGAAACTAACAACTGATAATTGTCTTGGCCGATTAATAACTTAGGCTTCACATCACTGCTACACAAATAATGTTTTAAGTTCCGTAAATGTGCGTACGCGTCGATGTTAACTTTGATAAACACTGTTTATGTACCTAAGTCCAATTCACTTAATTCAGATTAAATTAGTCTGGAATATGAATACTACTGTAGCTGAATCGACCCAAGTTGTGGCTTTGCTGCGAGAGGGTTTTAATCAACGTGTTTTCGCTCGAAGATAACATCTCAGTCGATCTGCGGTTCGGAGAGTTTACCAGAGGTTTCAAGAGACCGGGCAGTACCGTAAAAGAACAGGATCTGAAAGACAAAGGGTCACCACTCAAAGAGATGACCCCTTTATTGTGACATGGTCTATAAGAAATCGCCATCTTTCTGGTGTAGATCTCCAGCGACGGCTGCGTGAAGTGCGGGGTGTGGCTATAATGAACTCTTTTAATTTAACTTTGCGTGCAACTAACAAGTGTTTGTTTAAAAGAGTTTGCAAGAATAAATATTGATAAAACTATTAAATTGTTTTAGATTCCCTTTCCGCCTTTGGGGCACAAGAGACGGCGGACAGGCGTTCCACCCTTACCTACATAATATATCGATGGCTTAGTGCACACATGTACTAAATACAAAAATTGCGATTTTTACTTTTTGAATGCCAACTGTATTAATTGACGTGCTCTACCGTTTGCACTAACCCACGTGTCCATATTCCACCTCTTTCTATCAAAAACCTAGTGTCACGGTTGTATCAAGTAAGCTTCGGTTTTGTCCAAAATTATTAAAATCCTTTATTTTTACTAATCTGCTACGAAAACTCTTTAAGTGATTTTAAAATTCCCTCCCGCGGTACTACTTAGTTAACGCACAAAAATATTAAGTACATTTACGATATGTAATTTTACATATTACAGACAATCCAAATGTTGTAGGTGCAGTTAATACAAAACAAATCTAATGCTTGCAACTGTTTTTAAGTGCACAAATGTGCTAAGTCGCTATGATACAAAAAATAACTGTATATATGTTTACAAAATCATGGAAAATCACATATCTATTAGTACACTTAACTCATTTTTGTTTTGTTTCTTGAAACGCTCAACTAACGACATTTTAAGTTAAGTGTGCTTTCGATAATCGTTTTCAATTTTTACGTGTATGCACGAAGGCTAAGAAAAATTGGTCAATGTCACGTTCATACTGGCTTTTTCACCAATCTATAAGAAAACACCGTGTTTGCCGAACATTTTTTTGTAACACGTTCGATATTAGCACAAGTATTATTAATATTTGTTCCAAAAATAGAGGACATGTAGGTTCTTATGTTGGCACTCAAATCGAAAAGGTGAAATTCCCGCAAATATAATTAATTACCCTAGGCTACGAAATTTGTGAAAGAGCAATATTGACCAGTACCCTCGAACTGAGTCTTACTATTGTCGGAGAGACTCCAAAAATTATATCTAGATAGTGATCTGAATCTGATTTTATCTCGCATGTACAAACTGTACAAAGAATTTTTTTGCCCAGAAAAACAAATAACTCCCGTATTATATATATACCACAGGATTTTTCACTCCTATGTGCCAAACTAGCATTTTATAAGCCCTGCAATGTGTATAAGCGATCAAATGAAAAAGCTAGTTTACAAGAAGAATATGATGCACACAAAAAAACGCGAAAAAACTCTTTGGATATGAAAAAAGAAGACAAAGAAATATGGTGCTTTTAGAGCAAATACATTCGACCTACAAGCTCTACATCCCTTACCGGTGATTGCAAAATATGTTATTTACAAAAACTCTCATAGTACAATCTAACATATCTCATATCTCATAGTAAAATAAAACATTATGATGTTAATATTATGAAACATGATGATTTCTATGACATAAAGGCATTTGAAAAAACTTTATATACTAACACAACTAAAAACATAAAAAATGATACTGAAATGGTTTAAAATTAAGTGGCTTCGGGTAAACACTACTTCGATATTTTATAAATAAGACTTGAACGATTCAGATTTGGAAGAAATCAATATTTGCAAGGCAAAAAATGGAGGAAAAAAGACTTCATTAACATATTTTAGAAAAACCTGAAAAGAGCATACAAATTTGGTGCTCCCTATTTCACAATGTAAGAAAAAAGATCTTCTTACTCTTAAAGGATGGTGTGATCCCATCAGACTATGGGCAATATTATAGAGACTTACCATCCAGTTCTGCAAATATTCCTAATATCAATATCACTGACACTGAAACATCTGATTATGAAGTTAAGAATCAGGATGAGAGTATTATTAATAGCCTATCTTATTCTAAGACTAATTACTGATTTAAAGAAACTTGAATAAATTAGTACTTTCCCTAATTTTGTTAGTGTTTAAGAAAGACTGATTTAGGTACCTATACTATTCTTAATAATTTATTAAATGTTAGAGAACTTAAAAATTTATTACTTAACTACTATGCAATGTTTTATTGATTTCCTATTTAATAATATTACTTATTATTATTTTATGTTCTAACCTGTACAAAATATCTTGAGTCTGTATTCTGTGGTATTTAATAAATATTTTAAAATTTTAATTTTGATAAGTACCTGTTTATCTACTAGAATATTGACCCCGTCCCACTTAGTACATTCGTGCATTCAAATTACTAAATTTAAGGGTTCAAATGTACTAAGTGATGGGGTTATCTAGAAATTCAGCTGATTTTGTTATCAAATTGACGTAATTCGGTTATGAAATCTACTTATTTGTAGAACCAAAGAATAAGTCTTATGAATAAAAGTAATTTGAATTCCATATCATACACAGTTTTTGTATTATTCATGCTTAAACTTTAAAATGCTCTCCTGAAAAAATCAAGTTTTTCGTGCTAATGATATGTGTGTGCCATCGATATATACCTACCAGCTATCCGAACAAACCGCTTTGGCTCGACCTTTTAAATGCCTATGGAATGAAACGCTTTGCCTGCTAGTATGTTCCTCTAACAGTAGGTACAACCTGGACTCCTTCAAGGCCATATTAAATAATCTGTTTCTAAGTAGACAGGCATGCTCCACCTACAGCCGTATCGTCACTTCCCATCAGCGTGGCTGGCGGTCAAGTGCCTGACAGCCTAGTGTATATTGTAAAAGAGAAACATTTTGATCCAGCATTTATTCATCTATGAATCTTTATTCATCGCACGGAGTGCGCCCTGCCAACTTCGAACCATTACAACTGTATAAACTAATGTTTACATGAAGTTTAAGGTCACCGAATAAAAAGCACTAAGTATGGAACATTTCGCAGTTCAGCAGCAGAATAGTTTCCAAGATAGGAGTTTCATCATAATACGATAGGCTATGAAAGCTTGGATCTCTGAAAAGTTGCTATAGTAGAGGATCCGAGTATATAGTCCTCCTCATCGATTTCGACGACGGCGACCCTGACTATAATAATTATTATATTAATTAACCTAAATTGGTATCAAAATAACATGTAAGAATAATTTATTTTCTCATGTGAGCTCTAATGTGGCTCGCTAGACCGAACTTTGTCTTAAAGACTCTGTCGCAAGATATACAATAGAGTTGCCCTTGTGAGTTATATGTATATGTATAGGAGGGATTTGGTCTCTCTTTGCGGATTTGGCGTTTTAGGTCGAGTGAGTTAAGACGATTTTCCTCAAAAGTTTTTATATTTTTAAAGATGGTAGAGCGCCATGAAGACCTCTTAGAAGCGAGCTCTTCCCAACCTGTAGAGTCAATAGCGCAGGCGTTTAGGTGTCTTTTGAAAACGTCTTTATAACGCAGATGCTGACCGCCGTGTTTCCGTTTACCCTCTGTGATCTCAGAATAAAAGACAACTTTGGGTAACCGGCGGTCATCCATGCGAAAGACGTGTCCACACCACCCGAGCTGACGCTGCATGAGAAGAGCTTCCATGCCATAAATTCCGGAGCGACGCAGAACCTCAGTATTTGGCACACGGTCCTGCCATTTGATATTAAGGATGGATCTAAGACATCTAAGGTGGTATGTGTCGAGTTTCTTAATGTCTTTTCTGTAAAGGCACCATGTCTCTGAACCATATAGTAGGACAGGTAAGATTAGCGCTTTGTATACGCTAATCTTCGTCTCCAGCTTGAGATCATGAGACTTCCAGACACGATCCATGAGTCGTCCGAAACTAGCAGCAGCGTTTGCGATGCGCGAAGGTATCTCCGAAGCTAAGGTGTTATCGTGCCGGATATTGCTACCTAGATATTTAAAGTGTGATACCTCCTCTAGTGGTTTTCCATCCAGATTTAGTATCGCTTTATCAGCTTCACAGCCTCTGGGTGGCTGTTTTAGAATTTGGGTCTTAGTAACACTGATAACCAAGCCGAACCTTTGACAGGATATATGTAGTGCGTCAACATAGCTTTGGAGCTGCACCATATTGTTAGACATAAGACATACGTCGTCAGCATAAAGTACCTCCAGTACCGAGATCTGCTGCACTTTGGATTTCGCTCTAAATCTTGAAATGTCAAACACGCCTTTTTCAGTTCGGAAATTAAGCTGGATTTGGTTACTACAACATTGCAGCGCATCTCTCATGACAACTGCAAAGTAAATGGCAAAGAGTGTAGGCGCCATCACGCAACCCTGTTTTACTCCACTTGTGATTTGGATATCCTCAGAAAGTTCGTTTTCATGTTGAACCTGCGCTTTCATACCAACATGAAATTGGCGTATAAGATTGACGAACTTCTTCGGGTACCCAGATTTTAGGAGAACAAGCCAAAGGGCCTCGCGTGGAACTCTGTCAAATGCTTTCTCAAGATCGACAAAGCACATGTAGAGTGGCTGTTGATGTTCAAGGCTCTTCTCCTGGAGTTGCCTTACGACACTTATTGCGTCGATAGTACCCCTACTCGGACGGAAGCCACATTGGCTTTCAGGTAGGTACATCTCAGCTACTTCGCTAAGGCGGGTATTAACAATGTGCGCGAAAACCTTACCGGCACTAGCAAGGAGCGATATACCGCGGTAAGAGCTGCAATCGGAGACATCTCCTTTCCCTTTGTACAGCTTACAAATCACCGCATCCCGCCAGCCTTGTGGAATTTGCTCTTCAACCCACACTCTTTTGACCAGATTGTAGAGCCCCGTCATGATGTTATTCCCGGTATACTTGTATACTTCGGCGGGAAGTTGATCCATACCAGGTGTTTTCAAGTTTTTAAGACGTTTGACTGCCTTCACGAACTCTTCAAATGATGGTGGATCGTCTAATATTTGGCAAACTGGTAGTTCTTCAAGCGAGTCCACGTAAGACAGATCAACGCCGAGTGCGCCGGGATTTAGAACATCATTAAAATGCTCCGCCCAGCGCATCAGCACGTCAGTCCTATTCGTAACTCGGTGCCGTCCGTCCCTCGAGTACATGGGTGCGGTTTTTCTCATACGCGGGCCAAAAATCGCTTGTATGCCTTCGAAGAACCTACCAGTCTGGTGAGTATCAGCGCAGTGCTGTAATTCAGCAGCTTTCTCCTTCCACCACTTATCCTTCAGCTCGCGAACCTTTGATCTCAGTTTTTGTTGAGCTCCTCTTTTACTGTGTGCATCCGCATTTTTTGTGTTCAGTTCGCGTTTATGTGCTTCAACTAGAGTCATGATCTCTTTATTAGATGAGTCAAACCAATCTTGGTTCTTCTTTTTAGTTCTTCCTATGGTATCGAGAGCACATCCGTGAAGATGTTTAGCGAACGAACTCCAGTCTTCATCCACGGATAAAGAATCATTATGCGGAGCACTAGCAGCAAACAAAGTATCCAACGTGTTTCCAAGTTCTGGTGAGGTAATTAACCTTGAGAAGGCTAATTTAGATGGTATTTTGTGGGATGCTCGTCGTGATGCTTTAAGCTCTAGGAGCATCTTCGACCGTATAAGACGGTGGTCAGTCCAGCCTATCGCTCCGCGCATTGCTCTCGTTATGAGAACGTCACGCAGATCTTTGCGGCGGACAATGACATAGTCAAGGAGATGCCAGTGCTTGGATCTAGGGTGCATCCACGAGGTCTTGTATTTATCAGGTAGTCGGAAAAATGTATTCGTGATGCCAAGATCGAATTCGGCGCACAACGACAGGAGGCGCAATCCATTGTCGTTACATTTACCGACACCATGTTTACCAAGGACACCATTCCATAATTCATGTTCGGTGCCAACTCGAGCATTAAAATCCCCCAACAATATAATTTTATCATGTCTTGGGATGCATTCAAGGATTTGGCGTAGATGTTGATAAAATACCTCTTTATCCTCATCCGGCGAGGGCAATGTAGGAGCGTATGCACTTATAAGATGGACGTTTTTATTGTTAGAAATAGGCAGGCGTAGAGTCGTGAGGCGGTCATTGACACCCTTAGGAAAGACACTCAGATCTCTAGCCAAACCATTGCGTACTGCAAAGCCTACTCCGTTTCCCGCCCGTTCGCCGGCAGGACGTCCACTCCAGTAATATGTGTATCCGCCGAGCTGCTCACATAGTTCTCCACTGTCACTCAGGTGGGTTTCACTAATTGCAGCTATGTCGATGTTGTATCGGGATAACTCTCTTGCTATGAGAGCAGTTTTTCTTTCTGGACATAAGTTTCGGTCACTATCTAGCAAAGTTCGAACGTTCCATGTGGCAAAGCAAAGTCGTTTTGGTTTTAGAGTAGATCGATTATTATTATATTTGTTGTGACCGCGTTGACGATGTCTAGATGCCCGCGGTTTGGCATCCAGATATTGGGTGAGACGGACTATTTTTAAGCCACATTTTCTAGGCCCCTCCTCTGTGCAGAGGAAAGCAGAGCGATCCTAAATAGGGCTGATTTGTCGCCAGTCGTGCTGCCGAACCCCGAGTTCCGCCTATATCGACTCCGGGAGCGACCACTCTCTCCTGACCGCCTACGTGCAGGATGCTAACTAAGGCCTCGACACATCGTTGCCTTAACCTCACTGCCAACACCCTATCGCCGCAGGACTTGTTTAAAAGCTCGGATCCATTATGAGTAAATAGCCAGGGTCATCTGCGCGTGAAGTTATTTAAAGTGAGCTAACGGTTGCGCTGGTGTAAGTCCACTCTCTCGTCCCGCCCTCTGTAGTCCAATGGTCCGGAGAACCGGTACGATCGGCAGAGATTGGGATGCAGCGAAAAGGCCGTGAACCACTACATGAATCCTAGCAAACGCCCTTGAGGTTCTTCGCATTACCTTTTTGCAACGTTGGTCGAGAAATGTGCCATAACGAGATGCAGGTGTGATCGGGGATCTTCCGATAGCTACTCTACAGATAGTCATAGATGCAGCCCCCTTCCCTAGGTTTAGCCCACTGTCGTGGTTTACCGGAGTGTGGCCGCTGTGACTACAGCTTCTTGGAGCCACTAGGGAAGAGATTATGGAGGTTAAATAGCGCGAACACTCCATTACACTCCGAGTATACAACGACCTTCACCGAGCGGTTAATGGATGAAAAGTATTTTATATCAAATTTAATGTGTTAAAAAATATATTGCGAGTGGGTTGGCTGAAAAATTTCAGTCGAATCAGTTAGCTCAATCTAATTTGTACGTGTACGTCGGTACGGTCATCTGCAGAGTGAACAGACGCCTTTACCATAAATTTAATATAATGCTAGGGGGATCCGTACCATTTACATTGACTTTACTTGGCATAGGTTCATAATTCTCAAATTTCATTTTTTTTAAAGATCACTGAAGAAGTATCTCGAGAACTTGGCCTGTTTTTTACTTTTATGTTTTTGATTAATAACTTTCCAAGGCAGCTTTTTCCTGTTGGTTGACTGTATGAACGAGAGAATTGCTAAAGGTGATGTGATCTTGGCTGACACACTTGGCTGTCATGTGACTATGCGGCCCGCCGCACAACCCCCAACGACGCACGCACGCACGCTTGGACTCGTCGTGATAGTCGTTTGAAGTCGTATTTTGATGAACTTTATATTTGTGGATAGCTCATGAATTTCTGCATGGTTTAAAAAACATTATTATTCATGAAAAGTTACTCGTTTCCGAGAAAAATGAAGAAACAGTTCATGGTAGGTAACAAAAATTCAATTAATTTAAAATATTTATGTAAATACCATGTGTTTGTTATAGATGTGTATGAAGTGATTAAAGTACATTTAATGCGCTTTCAAATGATATCATGCACAAGCAAATGGACCGCATAAGTGCGCTACAATTGAAGAAAAACAAAACCATCGGCGGCCATCTTTATGACGTCACTGCTGCCCCCTCCACCCTTTTAGAACTATGCAACAAGCAGTTTTGATATCTGAGGACACCCCGAACACATCCATACCTGTTGTAGGTACCTATTTACAAAACTTACATACGAGATTTTGTATTTTCTGCCCATGGCCGGCCTACTAGAATCAATGAACTTTAGTATTACGACTCTGAAGGATGGTCATAAAATAGTAATTTTAAAAAAAAGTCATGTCAGTGACAGACTTAAAAATTCGGTAAAATTTTTTCTTTGCTTTCATCCTTCCTCCAAAACACAATTCTATCGAACATTCTCCGAACGTACCTAGTGACCGATATAAAATTGTTGTTGTTGGCAAAATACATTTCAAAAAACGCAGATGTGACGCCGCGAACCGCGATAGCGAAAACTTAGCGAACACGAAAATGCGGAAAATAAGCGAAATTCTAGCGGTCGTTTTCACACCTACTCGAATATCGCTTGTATAAATTTGTTATTTTCAACTCATTCGAATGCAATAATAATAATTCGTTTGAGCCAGACTGGTTTCTTTCCGAATCTGAACAAGAACTATTACTTCTTGTATCAACATTAACCCTTTACCGCATGGATTTTTGATTTGTTCACTGTTCTAAAAATATAACAATAGGTTAATCAATTGTTATGGCTCATATGGGCTGCGGAACTGTAAACCGGTTAAAACAATAATTTAAAATAAAAAATCTTTTTGACGTGACAACGTCTTATAAATTGGTTTGCCGGGTGACACTTCAAGAAACTGCGTTACGCTCCGCTCACGTTATGCGCTCACAATGAGAGCAAATGAGAGGCACGCGTCCCTTCCACTCGGGCATGGTTAGCCCGCCTAAGAGCGAGAGAGACAGACATAAAAAGTGAAAGGCACGCGTCCCTTCCACTCGAGCACAGTTAGCCCGCCTAAGAGCGAGAGAGACAGAGCGAGAGAGATTTCATCCTTCTTCCTACTATACGAATGAATATTCACATTAAAATTATTTTACCACTCAAAGTCGTTGTCACGTAAAACTTTCGCCCGTATACCGACTTTACAGGCAACCAATTTTTTTATTACTGGGCTAGGCTCACCTAAATTATTTTTTGTCCTTTTTTTAAAGCCGGTGAAAAATTTGACCGATATATCGATATATCGATATTTTTTTCGCGATATATCGAGGCCGATATTGATATTTTTCAAAATATCGATGTATCGATATATCGATATTTTTTTTCATTTCCGACATCCCTAAAACAAGTATCGCGAGTATCAGCGATACTATACAGACGATAGAGCGAGACGCAACATCTGAGAATACGTCTGTGGTGTAGACAGATTACCGCAATTTCGCTACCGCGGTTCGCGGCGTCGGTGTGTTAGAGGCTCGGACCAAATATTACATATTTGGTCCGAGGTTAGAGGCGTAAAAGCCTTATTTAAAAAAAAAAGTTTTCTTCCTGTCAGCCTGCCTGTCATGATCTTCACTATTTTTTTTTATTGTTTTCTGTGGTCATGATGCAGCGTTGCCAGACGTGCGATAATTATCGTAGATCCACGATAATTTGGAGGGGCATGCGATAAAAAATAATAATTAAGTATCGCACGATAATTTGTATAATTCGTCGACTTTCCACGATATTTTTTGTCAGTTCTACGATAATTTTATGACAAACCTGGTTTAGCATCAGTCGGTCAGTCATAGTTTGGAAATAACGAAATTTAAGGTACCACAGTCAGTCCTTTTTCTAAGTGATGAGCTTTTTTTTTTTTTTTTTAGCTCTTGACGTTGGATGTTACCATATTTGGAGTGCCCAGTCGCATAAATTCTGTCTTTTTGAATGCGATAAAAACACGATAATTTTGCAGTAAATCTAGGATAGTTTTGACCTACGGATCTGGCAAGACAGTTGTTGTAAATAGTAGGTAGGTACCTACCTATACCTACTTTTTGCTTCAAGTTCAAACCTGCCTTCTACAAAATTGATTGAGGTTGAGGGAGTTGTAGGTTGTTTGTGTGGGTTTACTAGCTAATAATATTGAATCTAGTGTTTTGATAAAACTACTACATAGTGAATAATCCAGAATAAATAATCCTGCAAACAGCATCGTCAGCATTTTTCAATATTTGTGGTCCTTTACACGATGGCGCCAAGATTTATTGAAGGGACAATGATTATCCTGGATATTGGAAAAAACGTTTCCACGTCAGACGACAAGAATCTAAAAAGTTTTTTTAGTGAAGCAAGAGATTGTGCCATTAAAGTGATCGAAAGAAAAATATTAAGTCAAGGAAATAATTATCTCGGAATTATATTGCTGGGCTCCAAAAGTACTAACAACACTTTGGCTGAGCAAAGCGATGGTGCATTTCGACACATTGCCATTCAAGCTGAGCTGCACGAACCCACTTGGAAAATGATAGATGATTTGCCTAAAACGGTAAGTCAAAAATAATTTAAAAACTAAAAGGGTCAAGAATTTTTTAGATATTTTAATTTCTAATATTTAGACATATTTTTATATTGTTTCAGCCCACCAAAGCTAGAGGAGACTGGATGGATGCAGTAATTGTGGCAGCTGACCATTTAAAAAAGCGTGGTGTAAAATTCTCTAGCAAAAAAATTATATTGATGACAAATTTTAAATCCCCCACTGGCCTTGAAAAAAATGATATAGAGCAGGTAATGATCTAGTTCAATACTTCAATCATTAAAAATTTGTTAATTATTTTATTATTATCGCCTTCAACTATCCTCTGCTTACATACATAATATAATCATAATCACAACTATTATCCTCAAAGGGACTAGGCAATGGGGACCGCAAAAGCAGTCCTCTGCCATAGTCCACTTTTCACTGAATAGCGACTGCACATGTGGTCAGCATGACAGGTGGTAAGCCCATCGTTAGATGTACTTGCAGTCGGTTAATAGCCTTTCACGGCACCCAAGGGAAGAAAGGGGTGATAGTATTCTTTCACCCCTACGCGACTATGTTAGTCATCGCTCATCTGCATAATGTTTTATTATTCACAATTAAGGATGGGCCGAAATCGTTTCACATTCGGTTTTACCAAATTTCGGCAGCTGGAACCGAACTTCGGCATTCGGCCGACATTCGGCATTCGGCCGACATTAGGTTCAAATGCCGAACTTTCGGTACAAGAAAATATTGAAATAACACATGATCTTTTCTTACACTCATTGTATTTGCAACACGAAAATATATCTATTACAAGCGGCCGCTCGCGGTTTCACCCGCGTGGTTCCCATACCCGTGGGAATATCGAGATAAAAAGTATCCTATGTGTTAATCCAGGTTATAAACTATCTGTATGCCGAATTTCATCCAAATCCATTCAGTAGTTTTTATGTGAAAGAGTAACAAACATCCATCCATACGTTCCCGTGGGAATATCGGGATAAAAAGTATCCTATGTGTTAATCCAGGTTATAAACTATCTGAATGCCGAATTTCATCCAAATTCATTCAGTAGTTTTTACGTGAAAGAATAACAAATATCCATACATTCTTACAAACTTTCGCGTTTATAATATTAGTAGGACTTTACCTCATTTAGATAATAATGTAAACAATAACGCAATTGTCGCGTGGATAACGTATTTATTTGCTAATGACGGGCAGGCCGGGACAGGAGGCGAAGGGATTTGCAGCGAGTTGCGGCTGGCTTGTGGGCCGTATGCAATACCAAGAATTGAAGGTAGTACTTAAAAACTAGTAAGAACGTGTTGTAGTTGTAATAGAGAATTTGGCCCAATTTTGATTTTTTACCTAATGTTCGGCCGAAGTTTGTATTTGGTTCTAACCACAATCGACCCATCTCTATTCACAATACATTATTTCATCTCTTATGGAAAATGTTTTTTTTTTCAGGTAATGAACGGTTTCGTAGAGGATGATTTGGAACTTGATGTCATTGGTCCTGATCTACTTGATGATACGCTAAAACAAGAAGACATAGATCTAGCTCGACAATTTGTTGAAAAAACTAATGGTGCTTCTGCTTCTTTTGTGGAAACTATGAGATATCTTTTGTTTCACAAGAGGAAAGCAGTAAATCCAATGCCATGGAATACTGATTTGTCAATTGGACCTAACATCAAAATACCCATTTCTGCATATATTAGACTTAAAGATGAACCTGCTATTAAAAAGTGGACAAAATCTGTTAAAGACCCAATCACCCTTAGAGCCAGTACCACAGAAAGTATAGTAACAAATAGAGTACATGTAAATACTGAAAACCAAAGTATTGTCGACCCTTTTGCTGTTATAGATGGTTACCATTACGGGCAGCAAATTATTCCATTTACAGAATGTGACAAAACATTGTTGTATGATTCAGGTGAGAGATGTCTGGCAGTGTATGGTTTTACACACACTTCTAACATTAACTGGCAAAACTTACATGGTGATGGCTTATCATACATTTTTGGAAGGAAAGGAGATAAAAAAGCTCAACATGCAATTAGATGTTTTGTAGAGTGCCTGAATGAAATGGGCATAGTTGCAATTGCACGCAGAGTATACAACAAGGGTAATGTACCAAAAATGTTTGCAGTTATGCCTGTAATTGACAATGACAACTACGTATGTTTGTCCATGACTGAGTTGTGTTATTATGATGAAATAAAGTTTATGACATTCCCACAAACCAACTTGAAAAGATATGAATATTCAAATGAACAAGTAAACGCTTTCAAGGAACTTATCAAAACAATGGATTTAACTAAGGCTTATGATGAAACATTTGATGATACAGAAGCATTTCCAATTGCAGAGACAGTGAGCCCATCTGTGCAATATGTTTTGGACTGCATTGCTTTCAGAGCTAGGAATCCGGGTGAGCCTCTACCACAACCTAGAGATGAAATTATGATGCTTTTCAATACACCACCATTGGTAGAAAAGAGATCTCGGGAACCTTTGGAAAAGTTGAAGAGCTTATTTACTTTAACTAAAGTTGAAAAGAAAACGAGAGAACGAAAAAAAGCTACAGACACTGTTCCTAATGATCTTATGCAGGTAGATGAAGATATGCCATCCAATCATCAAATAAATGATGAGGAAATGCCTTTAATAAAACTTCCCCTTAGAAATACTAATACTGTTTGTAAAATTGGCACTGTTACACCAGTACAAGATTTCAAAGTGCTCAAGGATGGGGGCAAAAATTTATCTGATCTGTCATCTGAAATGGCAGAAGCTATAGAGAATCTTGTGTACTTCAATTTAGATGGCACATATATTAAAGCTATTGCAGTTATGCAGTTTTTCAGATCAGAATGCGTATCAGCACTCCCTGCGCCATACAACAGCTGGCTAATAAAATTCAAGAAAGCACTTGTTGAACGTAAAAAAGAAGAATTTCTAAATCTAATTCACGAAAATAAAATAGATCTTATTCTGAAAGAAGAAAATAATTTAAGTGTGTATGACGAAATCAATGGCAATGAGAGTGAAATGTATGAAAATGATACTTTGGCTGATGCTACGGAGCTAACTATGGACAAGGAAATAAATGATTTGTTTGATGAGATGTAAAAAAATATTATTACATAAGTAACCTTAGAATAATTACGTATAGAAAGATATTATTATTATTATTATAGATAATTCAGGCAGGCAGTTGAAACAACTTATAGTAGCCTGTATCCATTGTAGAATTTTCCTTATTTTTCCTTTACTTTATTAGATGGTCTTCATACTTTCGTGACGATTACTTGCTTGCGCTCGGCGACACGCACGTAGTGTACATTAAAAAAATTGGCATTTGTAGCCATAACTGGCTCTAAAAAAAGTGCTTCAAAATGGGTGCGCGTCCTTACCTTCTATACGTTATTATTCTAAGTAAGTAACATTATTTAGCCTCACTTTTTTCACATCTTAAAAATATAAATAATACTTTTGTAATAAAACAGCTAATAAGTATTTTTTATATCACCATGCGGAGTTACAAAAATAATAGATTCCATAAATTATTGAAATGCATCATTATCTTTATTTTGTGTTGGATTTAAAAAATAAAAGTTATTTGCAGCATTTAGTTTTAGTTTACTTTATACAGGATGGTTATGTTGGGCCGTGGGAAACTGCAGTTCCATAAGTTTAGGTCAAATTAGTATTTACAGTTTTGTAGGTACTAACTGCTAAACACCACTGAATTCTGGGATTGTAATAACAAAAAAATTGTGACTAAAAAGTGAAAAAAGGCGACTAGTGTAAAATTTTTTGTCTAAAAGTTTTAGGTCAAGGATCACAAGACCGCCGGCGGTCGCGAAACAATTGATTTTTTATTGTGTCTGGTTTTACGATCCTCAAGGGGTTGGTTAATCCATTTTTAAAGTAAATTGATTCACCTTGATTTTTTACAAACAATCTTTTTTGTGGTATACTTACATAATAATGGTGTTTTGTTATTTTATTATTTTAAGCACTTGGTCTTTTTCTCACCTGATGGTAAGTGATGATAAGGCCAATGGTGAAAGTGCACTTCAACTAGAATCCTCAATAACTAAGGGACTGGGGCTATCTTATCTCTAAACTGTTGGAACACAACAATGCTTAAAACATCATTGTTATTATGGCTGGCTACAGACTTAGATAAGATGGTGCTAGCTAGCCAGGCAGACTTAAAGCCCTACCACCAACCAAACCAAGAAGTACCTACACTTAGATGTACTCCCCGCTGGAAATCAAACCCTGGACCTCTGGGCCTGCGACCAGCGGCTTAGCCACTAGACCACAGAGGCGATAAAAGAAAAATGAAGAAGTAAGGTCAAGCTGGCAGTCTCAAAAGGTTTGAATTACCTTTGGATCTAATGATGTAAGGCATTTCAGATTTCACATGCAGACACAATTTCCTCAGTATTTTTTGGTGTTTACACCACAAGGTTTTGTACCACCATTTTCATGTACCTACTAAAGGTGAGTTAGCTAGCTTGACATCTATATAGATGCCTCACTAAAACTAGTTTTAGTATATTATAATTTTTACTTACGGTCACTCTTTTACACTATTTACTCAATATGTTTTATTGCACACCATAATGTTACAAAGTTGTTATGATATAGGTACCTAGGTACAGGTTCACAACTTGAAGAGGGAAGACATTTGAGTGCCTTACAAATAAACAGAATAAGGTCGGAATAGTAATTGTTTGTCTTTTTTACTCTGATTTGAAAATAAGTTTACATGACAGGAACAAAACAGAATAACTATCAGCTTTTTATTTGTAAGGCACTAAGACACTACATTGCCAGAATTTAGTGGTGAGGCTGCTAACTAGACTTACACATTAGACATTGCTATTTATCTGTAAATAGTAACCATTATTATGAATTAAAATGCAACATACTAGGCCCAAATTTTTAATTTCAAGATATTTAATAAAATCTAATCTCAAACTTGCACATAATAAATTCATATATAGTTTATCTTACAGCTATTTATTAGGGAGAGTGATCATTGCACACCACTTGGTGCGACTTTGTTTTGCGAATGTAGCAGCTCGAGGAATTCTTGCAGTGATAGGTCTTCTTGGCAGTCAGTGTCCAAATCGTGCTCTAGTTGAGCTTCCATAGAATTGGCGTCGGGGCTTAACACTATGTTCTCGTCCAGAACTACGTGGTTTAGCCTCGACTTGAGGCTTTGGAGGATCTCTTCAAGTTCCAAACACTTGTTTCGTATCGAAGTACCAAGGTCAGACGAAGGGTCAATGTCGTCGATAGTAGCGCTTTCAGAGAAAGAATTGGCTGGTGTCCGTGTGCGGGGAGGCTGTATCATGCTAAACAAGCTCTCGGGAACACCGTTTCCGTGTCTCGCGGTATCGGGCGATATCGACTCTGTAAACTCAGCGAGAATTTCATCAATTATATCTTCGGCGTTTTGACGCGGATCAACCACTTCTTCGGGGGTGTCTGCGCCGCTTTCATTGTTTATCATCTTGTTATTTGAGTCTAGCTTCATGGTTGGGCGGGTTATCCTTAAAATTATTGATTGTTGAAAATAAATAATAAATACAGTGACAGCGGCCAATAGCGCACACAAAAGTCAGATCAGATGATTGATGTCAGTGTTGTTTCTGACCTTTCCTTTTTCTGAGTTTCTGACAAAGGACATCAGGCAAATGCCAAATTCATTTGACAATAGACCCGTATATACAAGTTACTTTGTGCAATAGACCCAAAATGTATAGCATTTCTGTTTTTACCACAATGTAGGTATGTAAATAGTGGATCGTGGAAACTATTCAGAGTATAATATAGTTTTTTATTAGAAGAGATATTCACGTATAAAATATTTTTCTTTGGTAACACTGACACTAGTAACAACACTTGTAACTCAAACGAAACGTTTCGTTATGTGCGAAATGAACATAGTGTTCTCAAAAAAGTTGACTAAAAGGGGGCGTACCGATTCAAATTAAAATGATTTAGTATGTTTTTTTGTTGTACACACACAAAGATCTTAAATATCAAACACGATACGGATGGAGCGAGTGGAATTCTGTTCTGTTCATTTAATCATGTGGATTGTGGTTGTAACCAAACGCTTCAGTTGACAGTGAGCCGATAGCACAGTATAAATTATTAGTACTACGTCCGATTAGGGACACGTAAAAAGTATCAATACTTTGTGGTATCGAGTACTTTCCTTTCGATACCGATACTTTTGTACTCGATACTTTGTATTCGATACTTTTACTCAATGAGTACTTTTTGGCAAGTATCGTATCGAATAAATCTTTGATAAATTGAAGACATAAATCATAGGTTTGGTTGACCTATGTAACCTACGCTGATGAAAAGGCTGTATAGGCTAGATCTCTTTGCCTTTCTCAAAAGGGACAAATCAACTGAAAAAAAACATTCTAATCTAATCTAGATCATTTACTTGATCCTAGATTCAAGAATACCTATCTATTTTCAGGATGCCAGAGCTTGTGCAAGGGCGATTTCTATGCTAAGACGACAACCGCTGTACCGCGCCTTAGGTATGCGCGGGTGGTGGGGGGAGTGGGAAGTAAAGAGCATGAACTCACATGAGATTCGTAGTGTCAGACTGATCTTACGATATCGAAGCACAGTTTATTGAAGCTTTATATTTACGAGTATAATTACATCCAATCCGTTTTTGTCCAGTATGATTTTTAGATAAGTACAAATTAAAGAACTAATATAAATGAAATAAATCTTTAATTCTTGGAAATATATAATATAAACTTTCTTTGTTTGCTTTTCTTTTCTTAAAATATTCGGCCACTTTAAAAATGACAGTCTTGATTATCTCGAGATAATTCACGACCCATTCTTAGATATTTTATCTCATGTGCGTCTGACACTGACGGCAGAATGACAAAATGGAGCAAATGTTTTGCCCCTTTATTAATGCCTAATTTATTTTTTTTATTATTGTTATTTGTACCTACCATTTGCTTGACCAATTTGTGTGCGCATAATGCGCATTTATATATGTAGTCATATTATATGACTATTTATATGCGCAGTTGTGTGCGCATTCAATGCGCATTAGGCATAGACCTAGAGATGGCGATTCTTTTAAAAAAAATATCAATTTTTAAATTGATTCGAATCACAACTTATAAATCGATTCACAAAAAGATCGTTCCTAAAAGAACGATCTCTTCAAAATCGATTTATTTTACAGTTTGTATTTACAATATTGCTTTAATTTATTAAAAAGAAGCGAAGCAAACTAAGCACACAGCTATTTCGTGAGTTCTTAAGTAATTTAGCAGAAAACTATCTGTAAATCATTTTATGGTCCTTAACAAAACTGAAAAAATTGAATTTTGATTTTTTATGTTGAAATATTGATTCACTGGATCGATTCAGTACTACATATCAACCTTAGAGCATTAAAATGCTCTAAGATATCAACCTATAAAAATCGTTTGGTCCTTAACCTAAAAAAATTTTTTGGTCCAGTGAAATCGAAGAAAAATGGTCCAGTGAAATAAAGGTCTGAGCACTCATAAGTCTGTGGAGCACAGACATATAATAAGAAGGTCTGAGACCATACTGCCTAGTCATTTGTTTTTTTTCCCTTGATGATAATGAGTGGTGATTAAGATGAATGATAAATGATGTTTCCCAAACCCCTTGAGTCCTCAGAGGGCCTAGTCAATTGGCAAACAAATTAAACGCTACGAAATCATCGCTACGATAAACCGAATGTATGGGATTGACATAAGCAAAAGTTACCTACGACGTAAAATTTACGCTAAAATAGACCTAATTGACAGTTTGACAAGCCAAGAATCGTTAATCTAGCGATCACTCAAAGACTCAAACATTGAAGATAAAAATTCACACAAAATGGCGATTGTTTGATCAGCTGATGAAGGAAGAGTTGTGTTGTGTTGAAAGTTTTGTTTAAAATGCTCTATTTAGGGCTATAATTGTGGACTGCAATAATCAAGTGCTCAGGCGCTAAGGAAGAAATGTTTTCCTACGTTGCTTGGAGCAAATTAACGAAATCTCGAGTTTGTTGTACTTGTGAATAGTTCTCGGAGTTCTCGTTTACGAACTTTCAAATATCTAACTAAGGTCTGCCGGGTATTGCGTGCTGATATAGTTGTTGCGATGTGAGTGAACAAATAAATGTGTGTCATGCAACATTTTCCGCAACGAAGAGCAAGTCGCTGCATAACAATTTGTAGGGGCTCTCAAACTATACAAACATTTTGGCCAAATAAATCCACCTAAGTACCTTTAATCATGACAATAAAGGTCAAGAATAAGACAACAGTAAGGGACTTTGTGTATAAATATTAAATGTAACCTATCCATAATGTCCATTTATCAATTTATAACTTAGATTGCCTATTTGTTTTACAGGTTCCAATGAAAATTTAATTTGCCAGGTAGCTTAGAGTATTAAACCAACGCTCTAAGTGTAGTAAGGTGTACCTATTGACTATACCCTACAAATCTTATACAGACAAGCATCTTTCATAATAGGAAAAGATATCAGTCCTTATGTTCAAACGGTAAGTTTTAATAAATAAATTATTACTTACATAATAAAGGTAAGTATTATGCCTATTATTATATTGGGATTTACCAGGAAATGTCAGTTTTGTTAAAATTGCTAGAAAAAAGAGTATTGACATAAAGATAAAACTATTTTATGTGGTTTTGCAGATTTGAGACGACGATTCAAAAATCTTAAATGTTACCTCATAATTTAGAGGATGGACTTCCTCAGAATGGTGAACAAACATGGTTATTTGGTAAAAACAATATCAAGCAATTTTGTATAATACATAGGTACTTACCTACTAACTTTTTATCTAAGTATGATAATTTTCTATAAGTAAGTATATTGTTCTAATTTCTTAGGAGATTCTGGATACCTTCAAAAAGCATGGTTAATGATAATAACAACAATATTTAACGCTGCATCAGGCTTACAAGAAAGGAGGGGTGTGTACCACATCGCTCATTCGCAAGAAGGACGTCACAACTAGAAAATAGTAATTTTTGGGAAACTAAGTTTTTAGGTTAGTGATTTAAATTTAAAAAAATCTATTTGTTGCCAGACAGTACTACTGCATTTATTTTTTTCCTTGTCTATTTAACTAACTGAAACAGTTTTTAGTGTGATTAAAATGTAGATAGTTTTATTATAATTTGTGTTTAAGTGTGACCTGGTATAAGTTGTGTCGTTTTTCTACCTAAAAATTATTATTTATTTTTGGATTATCCATATAGTGTCATTATAGACACTAAACATTTTGTAAATTTTGGGTATAAAATGAAATATGACACTTTAGAAAATTATTACTTTATTATTTAAAGTTATGACAATAATTAAACAATCAGTCTTTTTGTTACAAATTACAAACTTCTGAATAAAATTAAACGAAAAATATTAACTTTTATAAAATCAACATCAAGTAAGTTACCTAAGTACTTGTAATGGCACTAATCACTCTCATAGAATCACATTTTTTTCTTATTGCTTAAGTTCTAATACTAATTCACTTTATAGTTAGGTACTGTTATAAAGTTTTTAAAACTTATAATTGGTAGGTAGGTACATAGTTTTTAAAATTTAAAATAGGTAATCATAAAATTATAAAGAATTATAAAAAGGAGCATAAAAACTCGGTATTGCCTTTTTATTCAATAAGCCCAGTAAATCATCCTTTTTTTTTTTTGCTTAATCCAGGACGCTGGTTGTAAGCATTTTTAAGTTCTGCGTCAACATTTCTTTTCTTTCTTATCACTTGTGCCTTTCTAAACTCCTTATCCAAGTAAGAAGTTTTAAAAAAAATGATTCGTGGATGCTCCCTTTCAATTTTGACAACCTTGAGATCAGTAAATTTAACAGAGTTCCCTTCTTCATCTTTAGTTATGTTAAAGCCCATTTGAGCACACACATCCTTCCAGTCCAGAAAATCCTCATGGGACATCATGTTTATTTTGAACGGCTCAGGTTTTGATCTGGCAGTTTTAACTGCACTGATAAACGCCTCAGGGGTATACATTGGACCACCTCTAATTTGTTTTTTAACTTGGCGTTCTATTAAAGAATGAGCCGAGTCACCCTCATTTTGAGTGTGTCCCTTTATCAGATACTTATGTGTAATAGCTTTAATATTCGGGTAACTTTGCATGGCAAACATGTACATTGATAACATCATTTTGTTTTTCTGTTGACCCGCACAATTGTCAGAGTAAAATATTATTTCTATATCGTTAGCAGCCATGGCAAGGTTTTGTATATATTTATAAACACATGTCCCCAAATCGTTAACACCTCTATTGCCAGTAGCTTCATCCCAAATATAACAATCTACTTTTTTAGATTGTAGCTCAAATATTGTGAAATTAAACACATTTAACTTACTTACGTAGTAAAATAAGGAAGTATCTCCTTTCGGGCACTGGAATACCGCCTGTAAGTCATACACTGCAGTAATCACTTGGCCGTTTTCTTTATCTTTCGCTTTTTCTTCTCTGCATAGATCTTTTTCTATCAAGTGCCTATCATAATCTTCCTTTCTTCTTGCTTTATCTTCATTTTCACAGTTTTCGTAAATAGAACAAGTATCGCAGCGATCTTTTTTTGGTTTAAAAAATGAGATGTTAAATTCATCAGTAAATATCCTATAAAACAATGTATAATTTCCATAAGGAACATTCTTAGTTTTGCAAATGTCTACATAGTCTTTGTGTATCTCAGCTATAGATCTACTACCGTCTATGAACTCTTTTGATGTATTAGCACGGGTGTAATGAGAATCAATTTTCGGAATCGATTCTATGTGTGCCTTTATAGCAGATCGAATTGATTCATCGACCTTTACTTGATTAGAGTGTTTTCCTCGGTTATCACCCGCCAAAAGAGTCCCTGCAACCTTATTGCGCTTGAATATCACAGTGCGTATCGGGCGATCGGTGATGCCGAGAGTGTTTTTAAAAAATAGTTTACAAACTCTTACCTTTTGATCTCGCAATGTTAAGAAAAATGCATTATTAAGCTCCCGCTTATTTCTAGTGCCACCTTCTCGGACATAACGATATTTGGGTTTAATAATAGTCATACAATTTGATAAGTAGGTCCAATGTTTTTCCACATCGCCTAACGCCCAGTATTCATCGAATAACGCCTTTCTGTCAATTTCTGTAAATTTTGTGCTGCAGCGTAGTTTACAATTTTCAGGGCAGGGATTTTTCATTTTACGTTCAGGTACATTTTTTTTTGACGCTGCACTCTCATAAGATTTTCCTTTATTCTTAAGTCTCTTCGTAACATTTTTTTTCCAATTAGTTTCGTTTCTTCTGCGTTTTCTACCTCTTTTAGACAAACTTGGCTCTGCCATATTTACCAAGTCCCTAACCTCTGGAATGTTATTAGCATGAGGTCCACTTAACTCTCTTGTCTCTGTCATTTCCCTATTAACACGTGGATTAACGTCGGCCTCGGTTAAATTGTCAAAATTATCGTACAGAGAATTTGATGGCGATACTGGCTGAACACTGTCTTCTGGTTGGTAAAGAGGATCTTTCACCGAATCATCACTATCTGTAAAGCATGAAAAAAATAAGAAATAGATTAAAATTATAAATAATGAAATATTATTATTATTATTATTTAACTTGATTTGAAAATTACCTTCTTTAAATGACGTAGAAGATGAGGAACTGGAAGTAGAGGAACTAGAAGTAGAGGAATTAGATGAGCTTGAACTGCTTGACCGCGAACGTGGAGCCGGTGGTGGTGAACGTAGAGCCGGTGGTGGTGAACGTGGAGCTGGTCGTGCAGAATATGGTAGTGAACGTTGAGCTGGTGGTGCTGACAATGGTAGTAAACGTGGAGCTGGTGGTGGTGAACGTGGAGCTACTAATGGTTGATCATCTTTATTTGATTGACAACTGTCTTCATTTGCTAAAAAGTGAAAAATAAAAAAGTTAAATTAAAGACACTTTTAAACTTTTGCGTTGCATTTTATTACGTTAGGTTAAAATCACAGGTATTAAGCGCGTTTAAATAAAACATAATATAGAAATATAGAAAAGGTAGGTGTTTAAATACCTATGTTTTATAAACACGTATAATACCTGTGATTTTAATATGAATAAATTATTAAAAACATGCACAAATAATAGAGAAGTAGATACTTACTTTTTCAAAAAAAAAAAAAAAAACAAATTTCTTTATTAACCTTGTAACAGGTACCGTTACACTTGGTAAGTCATAATATACATCAGAAATTAAGTAAATACATCATTTAAAATTAAAGAATTGAAAAAAAATATAAATTAAAAAAGTATATAAACTTACGTAAATAAAATAAAAGTTAATACAAAATTAAAAATTAAAAGTAAATATTAAAAAAGTAAAAAAAATAGTTAAAAATTAAAAATGTCTACATTATTCACATATAAAATCATCTTCAGTTAACTTGATTGTCATAAATTCATTCATTGTATAAAAAGCATTATTAATAAAAAATATCTTCAGTTTTATTTTTAATTCTCTTGTGTCTAGGTTCGTCAAAGCTAACGGTAATTTATTATACATAATAATTTTATTATATTCTCCCTGCTTTTTTACTTTGCTGAGTCGGAACTTGGGTATTACTAATTTATATTTATTTCTTAAGTTATATGTATGAATGTCCTCTCCTTTTTTGTATTTATCCTTATTTTCATGTATTTCTAATAAACTTTTATATATACAGTCGTGGTCAACTAATTAGGGACATTCAAGATAGTGAAGAGCAATAACCGGTTATGTACATATAAATATAAAACCCTATTGATTTTTCAGCACCTATTATTTGCATAATTTGGTCCGATTACTATACTATAAATGGCTGTAAATAAGAGAATAATTAAATAGAAAAAAGTATTTAATATCAAAGGTAGAACATGTATTAAATTTTAAGGTATAATTATGTAGCTGGACATTTAATTAAGGACAGTAAAGTATAATGATGAATAGAGTTAAACAAAACGAATAATCTCCAGTATTATAATATTTTTAAAAGCTCCATTTTATTACGTGTAAAATCAGTACCCAGTAGCAAAACCTTTGTTAGTAATTACCGCTTGACACCGATGTGGCATAGACATTATCAGTTTCTGACATGTTTCGATAGGAATGTTTGCCCATGCCTCACAAAAAGCTTGATTAAGTTGATCTAAAGTTGTGGTACGATAAGTTGAAACTTTTTTCTTGATTTCGTGCCAAAGGTGCTCAATTGGGTTGAGGTCCGGGCTATTTGCTGGCCAATCTAGCACCGATACTGACTGACTGGTAAGAAACGACTTGACTGAACGGGCGGTATGTTTCGGGTCGTTATCATGCTGAAACGTCCATATAATAGGGAGATGCTCCTCAGCATAGGGAAGCATAGTTTCCTCCAATATTGTTTTGTATTGATGTTGGTCTAAGTTACCCTGAACTTTTCTCACAGGTCCCACTCCACGTCCAGAAAATGAACCCCAAATTTTAATGTTTCCACCGCCATGTTTCACCTGCTTTTTTGTGAATCTTGGATTCATTTCCGCTTTTACAGGACGCCGTACGTATTGCCTTCCATCTGAAAAAATTAAATTAATCTTGGTCTCGTCAGAGAATAATACATGTTGCCATTGGGCGTAGGTCCAATGTCCATATTTACGTGCAAACGCCAAATGAGCATTTCTATGTTCTTTCTTCAACAACGGTACTTTGCGAGCCACTCTTCCGACAACCCTGCTTCTACCAGACGTCGTCGAACGGTCCTCGCTGATACACCGGCTCTTTCGTCTGCTCCAAACACTTCGTGTTTAATTAAAATAGAGCCTAGAAACGGATCTTTCTTAGCTAACCTGGTTATCATTCTATCTTCTTGCGGAGTTGTTTTTCTCGATCTTTTTGTCCTGGGCACATTTAAAGCTGTGTTATTGCGCCTGAAATGTTGCACTGCATTGCATACCATAGTTTTTGAACAATTTAAATGTTCTGCTATCCCTCGGTATGACCAACCACGCTCGACAAACTTCATGATAATTGTTCGTAGTGTTGGATCGCAACTTTTATTTTTGCCCATATTTCTTCAAAATAATTCTCAAAACTTAAAATTAAAAATCTGGATTGCCGCCAAAACTACCACAAAACAATAAAAGAAGAAATAAAAAAGTATAGAGATTCAAATTTTGAAAATAGAACGCAATATCTCAGTGTCCCTAATTAAATGGCCAGCCAGCATTCTTTGAACAAATAGCACACTGATAATCTATCAGCTATACTGTAAAGAGGTTTAATGTTTAAGAAGTTGTTATTGTTTGTATAATCGGGCACATCAATGACTAATTATACTTACGTGTAAAAGATATGGAATATTGTTAAGACTCGTTGGAAAATAAAAAATAAATTCACAATTTGGCTTAACTAGAGATTGTCCCTAATTAGTTGACCACGACTGTATATAAAGATATGACGGTCATTATTTTATTCTGTACATAGTACCTTCTTGCAGAATCTCTCCTTCTAACCCCGGATAAAATTCTTACTGATCTTTTTTGTGCCACAAGTACTTTTTTAATATCTGCACCATTTCCCCATACGGTTATGCCGTAACTAATTAGGGAATGTACATAGGCGTAATACACAGCAAGCAAAGTTTTATAGTCTACAAGCGGCTTAAGTTTTAAAAGAGCGTAATTTGCACTTGCTACCCTTTTACATAGCTTCTCTATGTGAGGTGTATGTGTTATAGTATAATCAATAGTGTAGCCCAAAAATAGATGTTCTTTCTTTGTTAAAGCGTCCTTTTTTGATTTTCGTGTTTGATGCTGTAGTACAATGCTTTTTTCTGTGTTGAGTACAATGCCATTTACTTGAAACCACTCTTTCATTAGTTTTAGCACCTCACTTATTTTTTCTTGTAACATTATCGGCGTAGACTCTTTTATTCCTACAAAAGTGTCATCTGCAAAAAGATTTACAAATGCCCAATTAGGGAGACTACAAGTAAGGTCGTTAATATAAATAAGAAATAAAACTGGACCCAATATCGAACCTTGAGGTACACCAATCACAATATTACCGGTATCAGAGTTGGTTCCATTTGCTGTTACTATTTGCCTTCGATTACTTAGGTAAGATTTCATCATATTAAGCTCTTTACCCGTAAACCCGAAATATGCCAGCTTTTGCAACAGAATGTCATGCTGTAAGCAATCAAACGCTTTAGAAAGATCGCAGAATATGCTTGCGCAGTGCTGCGCCTGGTCCATTGCACTCAATATATAATAATATACGTTTTTTATTGCCATTTCAGTCGATTTATTTTTCCTAAATCCATACTGCGAAGGTGCAAACAGGTTATTTCCTTCAAAATACTCTACAATGGCACTTTTTAGTATACTTTCCAATATTTTCGACAATGTCGGTAATATGCAAATAGGTCTGTAGTTATTTGCATCCGAATGTTCTCCTTTCTTGTACAGAGGTATTACCCGACCCATTTTCAATACATCCGGAAATACGCCTTCATTTATGCACTCGTTTATGACATAATGGAGTAGATCAAACAGCAAATCATTAGATAGGATTAATCTTTTCATTGTGACTGTACTCATATCAAACACATCCATAGACGTTTTATTCTTGACATTTCTAATTATATGATGAAGTTCTTTTTTATCGATCTCATTAAATTCTATATTAATGGTTGGTTTTGTTGCATTGCTCATGTAAGCATGACTCTTAGTTACATCAGAATTTGTGTCTTTTGATATATTCTTTGCCATTTGAAGAAAAAAATTGTTAAACATATTAGCTATTGCCGTCGAATCATCTATTTTATTATTAGATTCATCTTTTAATATTAATCTATTTACTTTGCTCTTTTGATGTCTTTTAGTTCGTATTTGCTCATTAATTACATTCCAAGTTTCTTTAATTTTATTGTTCGAGGTTTTAATCCGATGAGCGTACTGTAAGTTTTTAGCTTTTTTTTAATACTATCCTTAAAGTTTTCTTATACTTCTTAATTAAACTTTGTCTATGCTTACAGGGGTACATGTTTTGCAAGAGGTTCATTTTCTCCAAATTATTCTTGGATTTCTCTATTCCTCTTGTTGTCAATTTATTGCTTTTATTTGCTTTCACTTGCATTTTCTTTTTAGGAAAGGCTATATTATAGTAAAATATAATTGCTTCGACCAGAATTCTCATTTTTTCGTTAGAGCCATTAGCTTCTGTTATTTCATCACATAACTTAATATAATTTTGACAGATTAGAAATATAAAAATTTCTCATCTGTTACATCGTCACTACCAGGAGCAACTAATGCCAAAATCTTCCTTCCTCTGCTCGAAGACATCGTTAAACTCTATACCTAATACGTAGTACTCAAGCCCCTAAAACACACAAAATTATTGTTTGTAATGTCATAACATAAAATATTCAAACCATACACAAGCCACCACTAGCATAAATAGTGGCTTATCAAGCAATGTGCCATTCGTGAATTTACACCATGTTCTTTTACTTATTATTCGTAACATATTAAGTGGAAATGATCAACACGAAATCGTTTATTTAATTATCATTAACGACACAACATCAAATGTGACCACCATTATTAATACAAAGTTTTAGTTATATAACGTCATAAATATGATGTGTCGTTCTTTCACAAAAATATTAAATCACTAGTTGTTACTAACCTTTTCAAAAAGATCGTCATAAAACGAGTTATGTCGTCTTAACCGAAAACTAGCACTTATACACCGTTCGACAGACTAGTGGCAACTGAAATGAGTCGTTGTCGAAAAAAGGGACGCGCTCGAGTGAAATAGACAAAGAGTGACACTACTTGTCTCGCTCACACGTATAACGACTATGAGTTATGACGTTTTTACAGGAAATAAAGAAGAAATTTCTCATTATTTGTGTATATGTAACTCAAAATCGAGGTTTTTTGAGATGTGACATCCTTCTTGCAAATGAGCGACATTAGATATGAGTCGTTACGTGATTTTAAAGAAACGAAACGTAACCAGTTATTCCGATATCGTCACCTGTTTTGAAACGAGTGATTTTTCGTAACCAGTTATTTTACAAGTGCTAATGACGATGAGCTTATCATAACTGCCTGACTAGTGACAAAAACCGACCTATTTAAATCACTCATGAGTATGCTGTAGCTAGTTTCTAGCTACTCTTATTTAGTTATCGGGAATTAGTGACAATTTAAACGAGTTTTATATCATTATTGTAGAAGTAAGTAAGCATTGATTTAATGAACTTTCCTTCATACTTTATCCAGGCTTAGGACTGACTGCTTTAACTTAACTATGAAGGATAAATTATGAAATGCAGGCGTTTAAAAGTTCATATATGTGCAATAGTATGCGTGTCCGGGAATTCTGCACATTTCAACAAAAATGTCTTTAGCTCCAAATCTTTATTAATGTAATGTCCCGTTATAGCTATGTAAGAATTGTTGACCCGAGACGTCCACAAGTCTGTTGTTAAAGAAACATACTCCATATCATTTACTTCTTCTTTCTTTGCTTCAACAGTCTTATAATATAATGTTGGTATTAAAACATTGGACACAGTTTTCCTTGTCGGTAGTTCATAGCCTGGTATGTGCCTGACAAATTTCTTGAAGGAACGTTCCTCTACTAAAGAGAATGGATGATAACTATCTATAAATAAATCAGCAAGATCATTATCAATTTTGTTTTTTAGGGTTTTTGATATTTTTTTGGCGTTTCCGTACTGATCAATACGCTGCTGGGTAGGAATATTTATAGGTGTAGTTCCTAAACCTTGTGTTTGATTAGAAGTTGAAGCAATATTCAACCTCGACGTTGATGATGAAGGCTGGATCTCATTTGAGCTGGTATCCGGACCTGCTGGAACCCGTGCGCTTACGCCAACTAGCGCTTGCACCGAAGAAACTCTTTGATATGCATCAAGATGTTTTTGCTTTAGATGCGTTTTCAAATTCGCGGTTGATGTTTTGTAGCTGTATACTTCACCACACGTGTTGCATTTAGCTTTTTTATCGGTACCTAGTGAAAAAACTCCCACAAAACACTTGAATTGCAACGAGACATGATGATTGTCACTTTAGTAAGAAAACTATGCACCGTCTAATGTTAAATCTGCACTTCACTGTTAACTGAATTTAGTCTACTAATCAATCATTAAATACATGAATAGGTACGTCGTTATATGTCAATGCATAATATTCGCGCGAGCGTAAAACTTAAATTCATAGGTAGGTAAACCTCGACGCAAACAAATGCACGCGACACCCGCGATAATTCGCGGTAATTAACTAGTTAACCAACTTCCCGCCAAAAAAACCTGTTTCTGTCACCTATGACTTACTTTCATTCATAACTTATTAAAGAAATATCATCTTTTTGTCTCAAGCACAAGATCTGTTTTGCAGAAACGCTAACAGGCTGTTTTCGGTAATTGCAAACAAAAACTAACAGCTTTGAGATTATACGAATAGAGCATGTTTTACATCAATTTGTTGTATGAGTGAGCGAGACGAAACGCGTGACGGTGGCGCGCGGCCGCCAGCGCCGCCGCGGCGGTGCCCGGCAACCGTTGCCGCTCGCCACGCGCCGCTCGGCCTGTCGTGGTCGGTCGGTCAAATTCGTCACCAGCTGTCGGCGTTACTCGCACTCTGCGCTTTTGCGAAACTGGTTACGAAAAATCACCGGTTCATTGTTCAAGCCGAAACTAGTGATTCCGTTACAGGCTGCATAACCTGTTACTGAAACTGATTACGCTAAATAACGCCCATACCTAAGCGACATGTCATATTCAACAATGAAACTGCATTGAACATGGCTTTGGCATCGTTGAATTTAGTTATTTACATGATTTTTTTTTTGTGGAGCTCTAATGTTGACAACGTTTTTATTCTACAAAAAGGAGCAGTCTGTGCCATAAATATATTTAATCCATAAAATAATAATTTGGTTTATATGATGGGGAAAAATTAAGTATAAAGTTAATTTAGTTCTAAGTTTATTGTGCTTTATTTAAAAAGATTTACTTATGTACAAAAAACAGTACCTTCGTTGACAACATTTTTATTTTAAGAAAAGGAACAGTGTGCCATAAATATATTTAACCCATAAAATAGTGTTTTGGTTTATATGATGGGGAAAAATTAAGTATAAAGTTAATTTAGTTCTAAGTTTATTGTACTTTATTAAAAAGATTTACTTAGGTAGTCACTAAAAAAACAGTACCTTCTTAAACACACAATTGCCATTTATTTTTATAGTTAAGTACATATAGTTTTAATGTCAATAAGAGAAAGTGAAGCCTCATATTTAATAAACTTTGACTTTGAGAGAGTTAGGTAGGTAAATAAGAATATATTAAGAAATACAACATTAATGTTATTTTTTACTTGATATTTAATTTTACTTGCAGTAGGTACCTATAGAAAATGTTTAAGTACTTACCTACTTATATCAATTTCTACTAGTCATAACATTAAGCTATTGAAGTTGTACTTGATTCATTATCAACATACAAAGGTAATTATATGTATAAACTTGCATTATTACTATCCGATTATTAAATCTGGTGGGTTTTATTGTGTTTGTTATAATATTGTTTTTTCTTTAAATAGGTGGCTTAACATAAGGTGGCTTGTTATACATATAATACAAATTAAGTTCCATATCTAGCATAGTCTGTAATAGTTTAGTTATTATCAATTTGGCGATTGTGAAGTAATCGATTGTAATTGTTGCTTGAGTTTGTAATGTTACTATCACATTTTTATTTGTGTGAATCTGTAAATGGTTTGCTGTTTCACATTTTCAGTGTTATACTTTTTATAGAACTGTCGATTCACCTGTGAATATAAAATAAATAAATAAAATTAATTGTTTTTATATTATTTTTGGTAAATATATACTACCTACTAACTTTTTATCTATGACAATTTTCTATAAGTAAGTATATCGTTCTGATTTCTTAGGAGATTCTGGATACCTTCAAAAAGCATGGTTAATCATAATAACACCAATATTTAATGCTGCATCAGGCTCACAATAAAGAAGGGATGTGTACCACATGTCGTATCCAACAATGAAACTGCATTAAACATGGCTTAAAGTTGTACTTGGTTCATTATCAACATACTAGGGTAATTATATAAAATTAATTGTTTTAAAATTATTTTTGGTAAACATATAACTAATCCTATGTTTTATTTTGAAACATTATCAACCAACTCATAATTAATGGCAGTGAAATAAATAATGTAAAATAAATAAATATTTTAACTTGTCACGTAGAGACCACGATCATGTCATTGTGTCTGTGAAGGCGTATATTTAATAAATGATTTGACTTTTTTTTCAATTATTTTCGGTACCTACCGCTATAAATAAGTAACAATGAAACAATCCTATATTAAGGCGATGTTGTCAGCATCGTCATCTTATGAACGTCCTGAACGTTCCCACATGAACGACAGCACTAAGGCAGACTGGGCTATAACAGGCTAAGCCCAGAGCCAATACAACCGCAGTGTGCTTTACGTGCCTTCCGAAGCACGGAGGAGCTCGAGACGCTTTTTATTTGGTTACCCATCCTTTAACTCGGTAATGTGAAAGTTGCGTAACTAACTGGCAAGATCACAAACCGGGGCGGCGCGGGCGGGGACTTTTTGCATTAGTTGAACCTCTAGCATTACCTTTCAAGTAACAGTAAGTACATTGCTTCGCTAGTTTGCATATTTTAAAATTAGTTTTAAGTTAACTAGCAAAACAATGTACTTGGAATGTTTTTAATTTTATTTTATTTAGGACAATAATCAATTAGAAAAGTAATGTGATAGGTGTTGTAGTTAGACAATTAAACCCGAAAGCCTTAGCCGCTACGCCATAGAGTTACTTTAGGCGATGTACTCATACAAGATGCAAACGTTTTAATCACTACCTAGTGGGTACTCGCATCTCAGATCAAACTGTTTAAATGTTCGCGCGGTTTGTAACATTTAGTTTTATCACTTATTTCATTACAGACGGACGTCAAGTTGTTAATATTTGAGAAATTCTTGGCAGCAAGCGTTTGCTCGTGGTCTTCAGTCTTAATTTATTTATATTATAAGCTGAAAATTGGGTTTGGTCTCATATCAATGTCATATTATGGTAGGTAAGTCACTCGTCATCATAAGTACTTACACACATCAGAAGTGTCTAGGGATCAAGCATTTTTATGCGGATTTCTTGAGAGTGAGATGTGGCTTTGTAATAAATTTATGATTTTATAAATTTATATGGATCCTTTTTGGTGCATTTCATAATTTGAAACAGGAACTTTCAATCAATTTCTAGTAAAAGATGAAAATCAGCTGTCAATATTTTCCCTATCAAAACATACAACGCATTGAAGACATTATTAGTGCTACTGTTTCCCTACTACTGATTAAAACCAACGTTATTATGGAGCGGCGACGTCATTTAAGCAGGGAAGAAATGCTCAGAGCCGTGGGAATGATAGAAGCTGGTTCCCGGCAACGTACTGTGGCTTTAGCTCTGAATACAAGTCAGAGTGTTATCAATCGACTTTGGACACGTTACCGAAGCACTGGTACCGTGGCTGAGCGCCATGGAGGACGGTATCGCTGCACCACACGGAGACAAGACCGATACATTCAAATCACAACTCGAAGAGCTCCAACAATAACCGCCATGATGTTAGCCGTGAGGCTTCATCACTCTTCAGGGAACTTAATTAGCGACCAAACAGTCAGAAACCGCTTGCATGAAGTGAACCTTCATTCCCGAAGACCGCTAAGGGTACCACCTATAGCTATGCACAATCGTAGGATTCGATATCAATGGGCTCTTGAACACAGAAATTGGGCAGAAGAACAATGGCGTTTCGTGTGCTTTTCTGATGAGTCTCGTTTTGGTATGAGACCGGATACAAGACGTATACGACACTGGAGAACCCCTGGACGCCAACAGCGATTAAAATTTTAACCGCCTCTGTGGTCTAGTGGCTAAGCCACCAGTTTTAGACCCAGAGGTCCCGGGTTCGATTCCCAGAGGGGGGTACATCTTTGTGTGCTCGGTTTGGTTGGTGGTAGGGCTGTTAAGTCCGCCTGGCTAGCTACCACCATCTTATCTAAGTCTGTCGCCATAACAACGCTGATTATAGTTATTGTGTTCCGGCAGTTTGAGATAAGATAGCCAGTTCCTCAGTGGTTGAGGATTCCGGGTGTAGCGCGCTTCTACCTTCGGCCTTATCGTCACTTACCATCAGGTGAGATGAAGGCCAAGCGCTTACCCGTTGTGGATAAAAAAAAAAAATCCTGCCAGGAAGTCCATCCTTATAGTGGTGGAACCATCATGGTATGGGCGGGTATTTGGATCGGCGGAAGAACTGAGTTGATTTGGATCAGAGGTAACCTCAACGCTCAAATTTATGCTGAGACGATTGTATCAGACGTCATCGTTCCTCTACAAGTGCAAATCGGTCCCTTATTTCAGTTAATGCATGATAATGCACGACCGCACACCGCAAGAGTTGTAAGACAGACTCTCGCCGCAGCTAACATCAATGTCATGCCCTGGCCTGCTCAGTCGCCAGACTTGAACCCGATTGAGCATGCATGGGATATGCTACAGAGAAGAGCTCTGCCGAATATAGAGGGTATCCAGTCGCAAGAAGACCTTTTTTTGTTGTTGCAACGAACATGGGCGGCCATTCCACAGCGTGATTTGGATGAAGTCATTTTGAGTATGCCAAACCGATGTTCTTGTGTTGTTAGTGTTCGCGGTAGAAACACGGATTATTAATTGTTTAAGTTACCCAATAAAATTTTAAAGAAAACTGTTATTTCAGTCTTTTTTTCGAACTTTAATGTTAGTGGTTCAAATGTCAAAAATCCCTTTATTAGGAAAATGGCAAATTTCTTTATTAATGCAAAGGTGACTTGGTTTATCGTTACTGTAGACAAACGAAAACACTTTATTTGATGAATCCTTAAAGAAAATTTTAATTAATATCAATCAGGAGAAAAGTTATTGCAAAAATATATGTTGATCCCTAGACACTTTTGATGTGTGTATTTACAAACGTGCTTGCCTGGCGAACTTCCGGCGAAAAAAGCGATTGATTCATTTTTCAAATTGTCTCAAGGAGTCTACCCGAATTTCTTAGTAAAGTGACATTGAATTCATTAAAACTCAAAAGGATCGGTGTGGTTACTACCTATTTATTAATCTTACATAAGCGTTAGATTATCATTAAACAAAAAAATACTAAGACAAGCCTGTATGTTCTATATCCCTTAGCTTATCGATATCGATGTAGCCGAATTTGATGAGCGATTTTGACGCTGTCACCGGTTGAGCGTTTGCCAGTTGACTAGGCCCTCAGTAAATATGTGGAACTTTACTGAGATCTCACGCGGACTTCTTGAGAGAATTTGTAAAGTGATGTTGCACTGTTTTGTTTCATTTGCCAACACTCATGCACGTTCACAAACACTTAACGGTTAATAATCCACCATTATTATACATTAATGTTCGAAAATACACAAATTATTGAAAATAAAACAAAACTGCAGACATGACGCTTCACTTTCCCGCCAAGAACTGACTCCCAGAACAGAACCCACTGACGCCGATGCAGTCCAAAATAATGAGAGCGCTCCCCACCTTGGAATAAGCACGATAACGAGCGCACCCATTCATGACGGCCTGCATAAATGCCGTTTCACGCCCGCTTATAAGACCAGGACTGTAGGAGCTGGGAAACACATGCTCCGGCAAAGAATTCCAAAGCCGAATGGTCTTACAGAGGAACGACTTGCCAAATTTTTTGGTACGAGTACTGATAGTCTGTACAGTATGATGGTGGTTCCTAAGACCAGCATGTGCGTGTGGATTGAGTGTTCCTTTTAAAAAGTTAATCCAAACATTACGAAATCCAAGAATATTTTAGGAAATAATTGTGAAAAGTCAATGGCAAAGATAAAAAAATGTGAAAAGTTTCGAGAGAAAGTAATTAACTAGAACACTCAATCCGCTGACCTGAGAAAAATACAATATCTCGTTTCTCAAAAAGTGCTAGATCTATATTATATCATTTTTTGTGAAATAATTGTACAGAATTTGTTAAAAATATTCACAATTATTCAGTTGTTTTTAACGGTTTACTTTGATTTTATAAAGGTATCTTTAGAACACTCAATCCTCATAGTGTAGATGGAGTGTTCCTAAAATTTTAAACTTGGCTACATAAATTCTTGACATTGTTATTCTATTACACGAATACAATCCCGAACAATGACCTTTTAATCCCGAATCGAATAGTTCAAGAGTTAATTTAAAAAAAATACTTACTTTGTAACGTCCCGTCTGAGTGCTCCATATTTTAGCGTGTATTTAATTAACCTGAACTTGTATGCAAACCGAGACTACATCAGAAATTGTGGAAATATTTTTACTAAAATTCAACACATCTTCTGTTTTTGTGAACGTTTACAACGTCATGTTTCAAATACCCAACACTCGGACCAAATATATTTGGTCCGAGACCCAACACGTAAGAAAAGCATCAGCGAGCTCTTCTACAAGAGACGTTAGCACTTATTTTCAGAATCGACAAACGGATCACAATAGAGAAGTAATGGAAGCTGAAATAAAACTTAGTGCATTTGTCGCAGAGCACAACATATCATCCGTGGCCATGGATCATCATGGAACAGAGGTGCTAAAATCTTGTTTTCCTGACTCCAGAATTGCTGCCAAGATTGCCATAAAAAGAAAAAATGCACACCTACAGTAAAAAATGTTATTGACGATTTCCAAAAAGATTTTAGAAAACATTAAGTAATAAGTGACAAATTCAGCGTAAAGCGTATTGGCCAATAAATCAACGGATATATCGGCCACTAAAACCATGTGTATTATTACCTACTTATACATTATTTTGATGAGCAGCAAACAAAAGGCATGTCCTCACTATGGGAACTGGCACCTTTATTTGATGCAGGTAATTTTACGATGGCAGCAGAGGGAGCTACAGCAGAAGGCATGTATGATCTCATTATAAAGAAATTTAGTGATAGAGGGATCCCATTAGAAAATATTATAGGATTCGCTTCAGATGGCTACAATGTAATGATGGGATCACAATTATCACAAAATTCAGTAGCCAGCCGTTTGCGAGAAAATCTGCCAGTATCTTTATTTTTAAATGTTTATCTCATTCTATGCATTTATGTGCCAGTAAGGCATGCAAAAAATTGCCAAGACGATGCGAAGATTTGGAGCGAAATATTTATGGTTTTTTGAACTGAGTTCAAAACGGCAAGTCTAATATTCGGAAGTTCAAGCTTTTACTACCACAAAAATCCACAGGATTTAATAATTACAATTAATAATAAATACTTACTTTGCTAAATAAATTTCATAATTTTATTGCAACATGCCTCAGATTAGAGAGGTAGGTAGTAAATCATAAAATAGTAAATCTATTTATCTACTAACATTAGTATATTGGTATGAACAGTTATTCATTTATTACATTAGGTACCTTTATGGTGATATTAGGTGGTGTATTACATTATGGTTGTTTACGCCAGCGCAACGACGAATGACAGCCGTCTCTACGCCGGCCAACGGAATCCCGGTAAGCCCGTTCCCATCTTACTCCTTTACCTACGTCGCATGTTGGTGCCCTTTGCATCAACAATGGTGTAAGGTCAACTTGGGGAACACCGTCTAGGGGGCAAGCCCGTCCACACGGCTTTTTGCAGCTTGCTGTTTATTGTTCTGTCGGTAAAACAGTAATCGATTTTTTATTCCAACAGTCTTAGATAGATGGCGCTACTAGGCGTACTTTGGAAAAAAAGTGAAGCTCAAAATTATTGAAGTTTTGAAACATCATACTCAAATGTTATGAAATAGCAAACAGTGAAGTGGCTGCCGTCTCCCAGAACGTACAAATTTTTTCACCAACTTTACCAAGCCGTACCGAGACAGTTGTAGTTCCTAAAACTCGGAAACCTAAGAAAGGCGTTACCCCAAGCGCTCTAGCAAACCGGCCGATACTGGCGGAAGTAAGGGAATCAACGGCGACTGAGACAATCGCGGCACCCTTACACAGTCCTGTTAAAAGTGTCGAAGGTAAATTTCACCATGCTGCTGCTGCGATCCATCATGTAACGGAGGATGAACAATGGACAGACGTTCAAAGAAGAAAGAAGTCACGACCAGTATCTATGTGTGGAGCTGCAGGTCCTACGGTGACGGCACTCAAAGCAGTCGAACCAAGAAAGTACATACACCTGTGGAATATGGAGTCTGGTGTTGATGAAATTCGCCAATACCTTCTCCAGCTGTGTCCTGAAGGCCTGTGTACTGTTGATAAGGACAACAACAGGGAATTATAAGTCCTATAAGATTGGAGTTCCGGTGTCCTGTTATGACGTATGTTTTTCAGTCGATGTCTGGCCGGTAAATACTAAAATAAAGAAATGGATTCCATATCGCAGGGCAGCTTTGAATACTAATAGCAGCACTCGAGGGACTATCGTTGCCCCATACAGTAACCAGCCCTTTCGTGTCACAACGGAAGGGCAATAGGGTTTCCACCATTCACGCATTTTACCAGAATGTGAGAGGACTTAAAACTAAACTTCGTACTTGGTGTAATAATTTGGTGTTACTTGAGCACAATCTTGTGGCAATTACTGAGACATTCCTTGACGGTTCTGTGAGTGATGCGGAGCTTTTGTGTGACGACTGGAACATAGTACGCCGTGATAGAGGTATGCCGTGTGGCGGTGTATTACTTGCAGCACGCACCCCGATAATGCTACGTCGACGTCAAGATCTGGAGACTGATAGTGGCGAGGACCTTTGGGCATGTTTTTCCTGGCACGGCCGCCCTTTCTACGTGTGTGCTGTATACATTAAGCCTAGTGCAAGCGACAAAGACTATATGCAATGGTTTTGCAAAATTGAAGGCTTTATTAATACCTTGAAAGCACCTGTGATAATTTTTGGTGATCTTAATTTAAACAGTGCATCTTCGAATGTTAATAATTATTATTGCTTTTTTCTATCGTTTTGTAGTATGTCTGAGATGAATGATGTGAGAAATCTGCGTGATGGCATACTAGACGTAGTGTTGGTCAGACAGAGTTCTTATGTCCATGGAGTAACTGTCGCTGCTACAGATGGTTTGGTGCCACCTGATGCGTACCATCCACCATTGGACATCGAAATTAGGGTTGGTACAGCTGGTTCTTCAGACCTTATCGATCCTACTAACATAAATCCAGATAAAGACTGGAACTTTAAAAGATGTGATTATGAACTAATGTACTTTTATCTTCACGAAGCTTCATGGGACAAGTTCTACAAGCTAGTGATGTATGCACCGCCATTGAATATTTTTATAACACCATATACGAAATCTTTGACTTATGTATTCCGAAAAAGCAACGCAGAGGTAAGTTCGGCAAATGTTATCCTGTATGGTTCACCGGTGATATAATATGTGACATCAAACTTATGCTCAAGCTGCATAGTTCTTGGAAACGTACTAACTGTGAACGTACGTACAAATGTTTTTCTGATCTCAGAGCGGATCTTAAGTCTCGCGTTGCTGCTGCGTACAGTTCGTACCTAAGACGTATTGAGGAGAACTTAAAAACGAACCCTCGTGACTTCACGTCTCTAGTTTACGGACTAAGGGTGGCTTTGATCCTAGCGTGACATATAAGGGCCAAACACTATCTGGTGTGGAGGCGGCTACTGCTTTTGCAACTTATTTTTCAAGCGTCTTTTTGCCTGATAAAGCGGAATTAAATGTCGATACAGTGAACCGTAACGATAAAAGTTCCAATAGTAACTACGAGAACATATTTCAGTTTAAACTTAGTGATGTTCATTTCGGAATTAAGAAACTAAAGTCAAGTAGTTCTATAGGACCAGATTTGATTCCTCCTGTGTTACTTAAACAGGCTAAGGAAAGTGTTTCTTATCCTCTTTGTCACATTTTCAACCTTTCCTTGCAAAGTGGTAAGTATCCTTCCCAGTGGAAAATCTCTCGAGTTATCCCGATACCCAAAACTTCAAATAAAACTGAGGTTGAGGAATACCGGCCAATTGCAATTTTATCGTCCCCAGCTAAGGTATTTGAAAGCATAATTCACAAGTACGTATACTCTCAGGTGGATAAATACCTTTGTAATGAGCAGCATGGTTTCAGACAAAAACGATCCGTCGATACAAACCTGTTGACTATCGTTGAGTATATTTCCGGATGCCTTGATAGGAGATCTCAGGTTGACGTTCTCTACTTCGACTTCCGGAGGGCGTTTGACAGGGTTAACAATGATAAACTGTTGAAAAAGTTAGTCACTATAGGCTTTGCTCCCGGTCTCCTGCGCCTTTTAGCAGACTATCTTCGTGATGGCCAGCAATTTGTAAAACTATACTATACTCTATAAGTCACAACCCTACCACACGGAACCAACTCTTAAATTTCCTCTTAGGAAATAACCCAAAATTACCGAATAAATAATTTACGACTTTTTTAAATTATAGAGACTACTCCCGAAAAAAATTTTGAAATTCCTTGAAAAACCAAAAAGTTCCAAAAAACAGAAAATTTTCGGCCAAAATCTCAAAATTTAAATTCATTTCAAAACTCAAAATTATAATACCTTGGACCAAAAAACACACAAAAATAAACTTTTTGCAAAAAATTTCTAGATAAAATTTCTCTCAAAATCAAATTTTAAAACCTAACCTAACCCTAACCTAACTCAAAATGGCAAGTGAATCGTTGGATTACACGCTTCCTATGTCGCCCCTGGGGCAAACAATTTCATCGGAAGACGCCACTGACATGAGAATGTTTGAACGTGTAATCAATTACCATCTCGATTGCATAACATCCTATCTGTGCGAAAACAAGTCGGTAACCAGGAAAATTAAAATGGACATCCATAAAGCCAAAAATGAAATCTGGAAGTGCCTGCAGAAGTTGCCACAGTTGTTGGAGGAGTATAAATCCCCCCAGATCGTTGAGGACAGTGTCCGAGAACTAGGCCACAAACTGGATAACAGTACAGAGGCCTTGATCACTGTCCAAGGCGAGAGGGCGGGGGGGTCAGGCGGGAACTTGCGGTGAAGGTGGACGAGCTGCTTAAACAGGGCGATAGGCTCGAGGACTTAGTGCGCCTATCAGGCAACATGCTCACTGCCGCGCTCAAAGAGCAGCAGCAGTTGCCCCTCGCCCACAGCTCGTTGGTCGAGGTACCAACCGCCCAACCCGCCCCCAGGGCCACCTACGCGAGCGTCGCGGCAAGGCCCCCAACACCTCAGACCTACCCAGCCGTAATCATCAGCTCCCTCAACAACACCTTGAGGGCTCCGGAGGTGATGTCTCCCTGGAAAAGAGAGATATCCTTCCGGAAGTGCAAATACGCCCCGGTCAAGGTCTTGCTGCTGCCAAATAATAAACTTAGGGTAGAATTCGAGCGCAGAGCAGTGCCAGGAAACGATCTCACGTCATGACAGGAGCCCTAACTTCGCCGCCGAACTGGCGAAACAACGACCACCGCTGTTGATCTTAAAGGGCGTCTCCAAGGATGTCGCCCGCGAGGATCTGGCGGAGGTCCTTGCGACCCAGAACGACGTTGAGGTTTCCCGGCTCTGCTTCCTGACTTCGAACAGGAACCCTGCACTGTATAATGCGGTGGTGGAGGTGACCCCCGAGACGCGAAAGACCATCCTCGCTCTCGGGAGGCTCAACGTGGACCACGGCAGAGTCCACGTTGAGGACTTCAGCCGATTTATACAGTGCAGGCTATGCCTGCAGTTCGGGCACACCAAAACCAAGTGCACGGCAGAGAGGAAGCCCTGCGCCCACTGCGCCAGCCCCGAACACCAGGTGGCTGAGTGCCCAAGCAAGTTAGCATAACCTAAGTGCTACAATTGCACGGCACATAACATGCGCACGGGCGCAAAGGTGGACTCAGCACACAATGCCACGAACGTCCGCGAATGCCCTAGGATAAAGGCAATGGTCCTGCGCCTGCAAAGCTAAACCAACTTGGCTATTAAATTCTAGCAAAAGTTTCGAAGTTGTATTCTTAATTAAACCTCTAAATTCTAAATTAACTTTATTGACTATATAAACAGTTAAATTAAAATAAAATTATAATATTAAAACTAGTATAAACAAAACTAACAAACTAACAATAAATCTAAACAAATAGTATTAAAATACAAAACATTAATAAATTACTACAGATTATTACCCAAATAAAAATAAAAACATAACTCAACATATAGAACCAAATTAAATAAACTTAATAATAAAAATACAAATCATGTAGACAGTACCAAATTACAACACAGAAACTTCATAAAACTTGCTACTTACAGCTTTCTAAACACAAAAAGCTTAGAAGTCAGTGACAAACATCAAAATTAACGACTTATTATTCCTCAACACTCACCAAAAACAATATAACTAAACCATAAACAATACATATAATATAAACAAGAAAATATAATAATAAATATAATAATATAATAAAATTTTCTATGCCAAATTAACTTGAGCCAAATAAAAAATTAAATAAACAAAACTACAAAATAAAAACAAAACACTACAACCGTAAATCAATAAAAATAACTGTTGATGCGAGAGGCACCAACATGCGACGTAGTTAAGGAATAAGGCGGGGACAGGGGCTTACCGGGGGCCGTGGTGTAGGCACGGTCACGAGCTGAAGGTGGCCGCGGATGGCGCTCGTGGCGCGGGCGTTGGAGCGGGCTTTCGATGATGGCGGTAACACAGACACACTTCACTAGGGGCACTGGTGTTCGTTAGGCGTTAGGGGCGAGCTTATAGCACTAGTTCTTCACTGTACACATAGGGCTTCGGGGCCGAGTTCAAGAGCGTGTGACGCGTGGTTTCGCCTTGAGATCTCAAGGGGCACTGCCTGGGCGACCGCGTGATGCCCGCGGTCCAAAAGGTTCGTCCGGTACAGGCGTCATAGCCCCCGTGCGACGAAGAGACGCACTCTCATTGGCCGACAAACGGGCGGCAGCGATTCGTCGTTGCGTTAAACATCTTCCCGGGCCCCAGGGGGTAGGAGGGGGGGGGGGGGGGAAGAAACGGAAGTAAAAGGAGACTACAGCCTCGATTCGTGGGCATGTTACCATGTAGGCACGGGAGGCATGCACTGAGCATGATACCATATAGGCACGGAAGAGCGTACACTGGGTGTGCGTAGATTTTCTCGGCCAGCCGTGATCGCGACGGCCAAGGATTGTACACGTTGATGACTTCCTCAAAGGCCGGACGGCGGGTTCGAAGCGTCGCGTTAGAGCTTTGAGGCGTTGCTAGTTGATGATGGTGATTCAGTGGTGAAAAATAAAGACTTTACGTTGTCACACTGATTTTAATAGGTAACACGATTTATAATTAATTAATAATTTATAATTAACATGAAATGGCGTCCACGCGCCTTTGAATTTGAATACCAATGATAGACTATAAGTGATATTGAAATGGCATCCACACGCTTTGATGACAAAAAATAATATTACATGGCGTACATTCGCCTTTTATGAAAAACCCAATGCATGGCCGACTGCCATCTTTAATCACATCTTTCCACTACTTTATAAACTAGACAGGTTTTTGATTGAATGACAAGTGATTCTTTTTTTTTTAACGTAAGATCGATAACGCAAAGGCGTTAAACATTAAGATGATACACAATGAAATATATACAAACATGTTAATTTTCGATTAACGTTCCTCCCGCTACCAGGGGGAAATGAACTGAATACTTGAAGTCCTTAATGCGCTCTACTTATAGTAACAATAACACATAATATGACTCATACAGATGACTTAACTTTAAGAATGAAAACACTATATATACACAGAAGTGCAATGGTTAACTTAAATTACTTTCTAATGGTATCGGTAATTTACACAATTTGACCACTGGTCTTACAAGCTCTCCGCTTTGAGTCCTTAATTTAACTGATCTAACAATGTGATCTGATCCCTTAAACAATTCAATAACTCTACCATTTCGCCAGTGAAGAGGGGGTGAGTTTTCGTCAATAATAAGAACTAAATCGTTGAGCTCTATATTGTTAATATGCTTCTACCATTGATTTCGTGACTGTAGTGTACTGAGATACTCAACATGCCAGCGCGACCAGATTTTCTGGTACAATTTCTGAATAACTTGAAAACGGGACAATCGCGACATTTTAGTCTCCTTCCAGTGAGCTTCTGGCAAGGCAACTAGTGGCTGACCTATGATGAAATGACCTGGCGTGAGAACCTCTAAATCACTGGGGTCCTCTGACATAGGCACAAGAGGCCATGAATTAAGTATAGACTCTATTTTAGTAAATAGAGTAGACAGTTCCTCGAATGTTAAAATGGTATCGCCCACCTCTCTCTTGAGGAGGTTTTTAGCGCTTTTGACTTTGGCGATGCAGGAGGATTGAACTCCCAGCGAATGCTCTGTTTTCTGAACTCCTCCTTGAGGATAATCTGGTTGTCCAACAAGAACTGAGTGATCTCCTTTAGATACGAATTAGAACCAGTAAAATTGGTACCTCGGCCCGATCTGATTAGTGAAGGCAGCCCTCGTCGGCTGACAAACCTGGTGAATGACGCGATGAAGGCCTCGATGGTCAATGCAGAGACCACTTCGAGATGAACATCTTTTGTACCTAAACATACAAAAACACACAGGTAAGCTTTGAGTGATTTCGCATTTCTTAGTAAACTGCTTTTGACTAAGAAAGGTCCAGCAAAGTCAGTCGCTATGCCTGAAAATGGTCGTGCGGCCGTGACTCTATCAGCTGGTAGGTCTGCCATAAACGGTGGCTGAGATGAAGCATTGAACCTGAAACAAACTAAACAATTTCTTATGACCTTTGATACTTGACGTCTGACTGACGTAATCCAATACTCTCGCCGCAGTATGGCAATGAGCGCGGTTGTCGCTGCATGACAATACGACTTGTGATAATATTCTATGAGTAATTGACTCCACCTATGATCTTTAGGTATCAAATACGGATGCCTGGCTCCGTAAGGCAATGTTGATTTCCGTAGTCGGCCGCCGACTCGGTTAAAGTGGTCTTCATCCACGAAGACACTTAATTTCTGTAGCGATTTACAGACCAATTTTCCTTGCTTGATTAATATAATTTCATCTTTATATGAATCCATTTGAATTTTCTTAATCCAATGTCTGGTTGCTTCACGAGTCTCGTCTAATGAGAGTGTAGAGTTAAGATTCCGTCTTTCTTTAGGCAATCTAATATTTCGGCAAAATCTAAGTACCAATTAGGTAATATTGATGAGCTGACTGAACGAGCTGACGCGTGATAACAGCGCGTCTTCCCATGGTTCGACAGGGGTAACAAGATTGACCAATTTCTTGAATTTAGGTAAATCGTAAGGCATAGTAAGTTACTATCGAGTCACAATGGCCTGCGTTACCAGTTGGTAACGCAGGCCATTGTGACTCTTCCTTAAGTAACCAGTCTGGGGATCACCATAAATTGAAATGTATGAGATCTTCAGCCGCCATGCCTCGTGAGGCGACATCTGCAGGGTTTAATTCGGAACGTACATGTCTCCATATCATAGAACGTTTTGAATTTTGAATGTCTTGAACTCTGTTACATTCGAATGTTTGAAGCATGTATGGTTTTGTGTTAAGCCAAGATAACACGATTATGCTATCTGACCAAGCATTGATGCTGTCAAATTGAATTGAACTGTCATATGACTCTGATACATGATTCAATAATTTGAACACTAGATGAGCGGCACTGAGTTCCAGTATTGGTATCGTTTGCTTTGATCTCTGAGAAGCTACTCTTGATTTAGCTATAAGTAAACGTACCATGACATTTCCTGACGCGTCCACGGTCCTGAGGTAGACGCTCGCGGCAAAACCAGTCTCTGCAGCGTCTCCGAATCCGTGAAGTGAATATGAGACCGTCTGTGGCAGTGCAACACATCTAGGTATCTGCAAGTTTGACAAATAATTAAGGTCTTGAATGAGTTCGTCCCACTGACGACATTGACTATTACTGACAGGTTCGCCCCATTTGACTCCATCTGAAAATAGTGTCTGAAGAAACACCTTGAATCGAAACACAATAGGCGCACAATATCCACACGGGTCATACAGGCGTGCTATTGTACTAAAGATATGACGCTTAGTAATTGCTTGTCCTAGCGGTACATTGATCTGATATGACATTGAGTCTGATACTGGGTCCCATTGAATACCTAATACTTTAATAAAGCTTTTATCGTCAGTATCAAACTGATGGGGCAGCTCGCAGTGTTCCTGCGGCAAATCCTGCAGTAATTCATTGCAATTTGATGACCATTTCCTGAGCTCATATTTGGCGCTTTTCATTAGTGCGATGAGTTCTGATTTAAGGTGTTGAGCCTCTGATAACGAGTCTGCGCCCGTGAGAATATCGTCAACGAAGGTGTCTCGTCTGATGACGGTTGAAGCTGATGATTCATGATGACTAGCCTCCCAATCATCGGCGAGTTGTAACAATGTTCGAATTGCAATGAATGGACTTGATCGTAGGCCGTAGGTATTAGTATTCAACTCATATACCTGAATTTGGTCAGACGGGTCCTCTCTCCACAAGATGAGCTGGTACTTCCTGTCTTCAGGGTGTATCCAGGTCATTCGAAACATCTGCTTGATGTCGGTCGTGAAGACTATTTGATGCCGTCTGAAATTTAACAATATTTGGGTAATATCATTTTGAAGTGGTGGGCCGGTGTGAAGACACTGGTTTGGTGATGTTCCTGTTGATGAACAAGCACTCCCGTCGAATACTACACGGATCTTATCCGTTCCCTTTTTAAATATGCCATGATGAGGGATGATAAAATGTTCGGAGTCTAACTGAAAGTCCGATTTTGACATATGACCGAGAGTTTCATATTCCTTCATGAATTCTTTGTATTTACTTGCGAATACTGAATTTTTTGCCATCTTTATTTCTAAAGATCGCAATCGTTGAATGGCTAAAGCCTTTGATTCACCCAATGGTGGCCTTGTCGAAAGTAATGGTAACCTAACCAAATATTTGCCATCTGGCATACGTTGAGTACTTGAATTATACAACCTTTCACATTCCAAGTAATCCGGATGAACAGCTGGCTTCGAAGGGGGCTGCTCCACCTTCCAAAACTTTTCTAAGACTTCCTCCAGTCTGACTGCATGGAGTCCATAGTCTTCTACTGAAGTGCCTGCCGACTGGTCGGGTGATGTGACCGTCGATGGTGACTGTTGAGTGTGTATCGCTCCCATGATGACATGACCGAAACATGATCCATAAGCCGCTATCCCTGGAATGTTGGTTGAAATCTTTGAACCATCAAGTACATAATTGAGCACATCTGTACCAAGTATGATATCTACATCTCGGGCTTTATCAAAGTTGCTATCAGCAAGGATAATATTTGATGACCTTAACTGATTCTTTAATTTAATATCATATGGTGAAATATTTCCTGATAAGGTGAACATAACCATTGCCCGGGTACCAACTATTGGTAAATGAGCTCCTACGGGTTTAGTGACTAATTTGACAATAGTGCCCGGTGTAGTAACTGCTTGATGACCTACTCCGTAAAGAATATTACTATTACTCTGTTGGTGCAATTTTAAATGATGAACTAATGATTGTTTGATGATTGAAACACAGGCTCCTGTATCTAACAGGGCACGGACCTTGACAAATTGACCATCACCTGACCTGACCATTATTATTGCAGTAGGACAAATAGTTATGGGGAGTGATGGTCCCATAGATGCACCAACAGTTACCTTATCTCATGCCCTATCAGGGCTCATACGTGACCCAAACCTGAGTGAATGAAAGGTGGTCTGAGCAAGATGCGCTCTGTCACCGACTTGTGGCCTTGGCTGGTGATGAGCCATGGATTGCACCGGTGGGGCCTCATGATGATGATGTGCTGACGATGGGTTCGATTCTTCCTGGACACACGCCGGCTCACACTCACCACCCGTGCATATCACACCAGTGATATGCACTGGCGGCGAGACATGACGCGCCATAAACTTACTATGACTTGATATTCGGTATTTCACACTAAACCTATAATCTTGACTATCTTGAAGGCAGCTTACACGCGAGTTTGCCGGCAATGACCTTGGAGGCAACCGCGTGTCCAGTACCAATATGTTTTATCCCTTCCTGGGTTTAAACGATTCCCGTCATGGGTTCACCAAAATATTGTGCGTAGATTTTCTCGGCCAGCCGTGATCGCGACGGCCAAGGATTGTACACGTTGATGACTTCCTCAAAGGCCGGACGGCGGGTTCGAAGCGTCGCGTTAGACCTTTGAGGCGTTGCTAGTTGATGATGGTGATTCAGTGGTGAAAAATAAAGACTTTACGTTGTCACACTGATTTTAATAGGTAACACGATTTATAATTAATTAATAATTTATAATTAACATGAAATGGCGTCCACGCGCCTTTGAATTTGAATACCAATGATAGACTATAAGTGATATTGAAATGGCATCCACACGCCTTGATGACAAAACCGATGAACAACTGATTTTAACTAATATAATTAATATTACATGGCGTACATTCGCCTTTTATGAAAAACCCAATGCATGGCCGACTGCCATCTTTAATCACATCTTTCTACTACTTTATAAACTAGACAGGTTTTTGATTGAATGACAAGTGATTCTTTTTTTTTTGAACGTGTTCCGTCGGGCGAAGTGTGAGAGGTAGAGATGATGGAGGGTTCCATGGCGATTGTAAATAACGACTGCGTCTCTTTATATGATGTTGTATATTTACAGTGACTACATTGTGACTAACTTATTATCTAAACCTTACAAGACTATTTATACAGTAATACTACGTAGATGTTGGAGGGAGGATGCCGTGTCATATCTTTATCGGATCAGGAACGCGTTTAGGAATGTGCTTACTCTTTAACCCTTTAAACTCTTTAACCGATACGTGATGATAATAAATTATGTGGCGACTCTGGCCGCCACAGTACTCCCCCTCTTGAAAAAGGGAATGAAAAAAAAACATCAGGTCTTCAGCTTGGAGATGCCAGTGGTGCTCTAATCCACGTTAAGTCGTGATGAGCGTGCTCAAGTCTTCATTGACAAAACGAGCGTTCTCCGGTCTACATGACTCGAGACGAGCGTGTGCTACCATGTCTGCTGTGAGTCGAGACGTGTGGAGCGCGACGGTACTTATTTTGACCGTCGAGTGATGCCGAGGATCCAGGAAGCGTTACGTTGCTGCGATGGAAACTTATGGCTAGCTGGCTTGCTGAATGCTGCTAAGAGAGCTGTTTCCTTGTATTTGAACAAAATACTTATCATAGGTATACCTTTTAAAAACGATCGGTCGTTTTACATTTACGTACACGAATATTTTTTATAATTCCTCTCAACATCATAATATTGTTACTTCATGTTTGTTACATCATAATATTATTTTTATATCACGTTATACCAAGACTATATAAACACACAAATTAAGTGGCATAAACAAGTACAACTTTAAATTATACATATTCTTGCAATGAACTTTAAATTCCGCATTACATATTAATAATAAATTGAACTATTAGACTTAATAAAATACATAATAACAAAACATAAAAATTAGGTTTGACTAAGATTAAGCATTAAGTACATAGAGATAAGACATGTTGCATTCAATATATTATAAGGAAATACGTAAATAACAAAAAATTTAATAAAAATTGACTAAAATCTTATTATTACATTAGTTACCCAAACATGGTTAATTTTTGTGTTTATTTATTGTACTGTAACATCTTTTTGCACAATCAAAATATTTTGAACTTGTCGAATATCTTCATTTTGAGTATATACTTCATAAAAGCTTCATATTTATCCTCAGACTGGCGTATTCCTTGGCTCTTTGTCAGATAACCGGAGAAATCAATTCGCACTGGAGGTAGCTAGTAGCATTTAAGTGTCTTATGAAGTGTAATAATATCTCATAAAACAATCGACTGGTAAAATAATGCTTCTAAATATCTCTTCCCGTAATTATAAATAACATACCTCAAACCACTTTGTCAGTCGGTAAAAGTGAGGCGGTTAAACGGGTGAATACTCGTTGTATACATTTATGCTTATTTCCTTTGTTTCATTTTTCATAATCGTGATGAATAAGCAACATATTGTGTTCTTTCTGATCTTGACCTTGTGCAAGCGTAGAGTAAACGGCGAAAAGTGCTGCGTCGGAAATTCTTGCGCGTTCGCTGCGCTGCACAATTTATGACATAATGTGTGCAGTTATGAAATCGTTAGTTTATTTTATTTCACATTGTTTTTTCTGGGTACCTTATTTCTTTGCCTTGGTCGATGAAACGTTCTTGTTACGATGTGCCGGAAAGGAAGCCAAAGTTGTGGTTGTGAGAGTGATGTTAAATGACGCAGTCGCAGCTCGGTGTGACTCGGCGTAGTGATTTTATTTTGAAAATCTTGTTGCGTCCGTCGCTGAACACAATGTTACTGCCATGGTTGATGTGTAGATATTGCAAATGACTCACGTGTTCTTTTCGGGGTACTCCATTGGAAGGTTGCTTGTTGCTTGAGCGGGGTCACCAGTGTTCCGTCGGGCGAAGTGTGAGAGGTAGAGATGATGGAGGGTTCCATGGCGATGGTAAATAACGACTGCGTCTCTTTATATGATGTTGTATATTTACAGTGACTACATTGTGACTAACTTATTATCTAAACCTTACAAGACTATTTATACAGTAATACTACGTAGATGTTGGAGGGAGGATGCCGTGTCATATCTTTATCGGATCAGGAACGCGTTTAGGAATGTGCTTACTCTTTAACCCTTTAAACTCTTTAACCGATACGTGATGATAATAAATTATGTGGCGACTCTGGCCGCCACAGAACGTAAGATCGATAACGCAAAGGCGTTAAACATTAAGATGATACACAATGAAATATATACAAACATGTTAATTTTCGATTAACACTGGGCATGTTACCATGTAGGCACGGGAGGCGTGCACTGAGCATGATACCATATAGGCACGGAAGAGCGTACACTGGGCATGTTACCATGTAGGCACGGGAGCGTACACTGGGCATGTTACTATGTAGGCACTAAAGGCGTGCAGTGAACACGGTACCATATAGGCACGGAAAAGCGTACACTGGGCATGTTACCATGTAGGCACGGGAGGCGTGCACTGAGCATGATACCATATAGGCACGGAAGAGCGTACACTGGGCATGTTACCATGTAGGCACAGGAGGCGTGCACTGAGCATGATACCATATATGCACGGAAGAGCGTACACTGGGCATGTTATCATGTAGGCACGGGAGGCGTGCACTGAGCATGATACCATATAGGCACGGAAGAGCGTGCGCGCTGTGGCGCAACGCGCAACGGCGCAATAAAGGTGACCGCAATAAAAGCAAAAATAAAAAGCAGACTGCATGTGTGTGTGTGTGTGTATGTGTTGCAGGCTGATGTGTGGTGTACGTGTTTGTACGGGCTTATTGTGTTGTGCAAAGGCGTGGGCTGATGTCATGCACCGTATAGGTGCGGGCTGACTACATGTGTTTTTGTACTACTAATAACTAATTAATTTCTATTAGGGCACGAGATATAACTAGTAAAGTTACGGGAACAAATGAATTTAGGAAATGATGGCACAAAAAGAAAATAAAAAAATGACCATCTTAAGGGCTGAAATAGTTATTTTATATATATATATAATATAGCGGACTGTATTAAAGTTAGGGGGTAATTCGGGGCTGATTCTGTATTGTGCTACTGCTGCGACCCATGCGGCTGCCTCGCGTGCGCAGACGCATGCAGCGGGCTATCGATCGGTCTCTGGCTCGGGGTGTCCCGTAGGTGGGGTGGCAGCCACCGCTCCGCCGACTGTGGCTGGCTCTGCTGCGTCGTGTCGTCCGGTCGGTGAAGGGACGTGTGATGCTCGGTGCGCCCACACACCCTGCATCCCTTCACCGACTTGCACTCGTCCGGGTAATGTGGCCCGAGGCAGCGGGCGCAGCGCTCGCGCGACACCACGAAATCCCACCGGCCCTGCGTCGGCTGGGCATTATAGCGGGCGCACGTGATGAGTTTGTGCCCCCTAGCCCTGCAGTAGGGGCAGTAGGGGGTATTTGGGCTGGGCCCGGCTTGCGCGTGCATTGTGTGAATGTGTATATATATGCGTGGCACGAGTCGAGGCGAAAAATGAAATGTGGCGGGTAGGGTGATAATAAGTGGACTGTTGCTGGGATGTATCCGGCTCGTAAAAGGATCATAAATGTTGATGCGAGAGGCACCAACATGCGACGTAGTTAAGGAATAAGGCGGAGACAGGGGCTTACCGGGGGTCCGTGGTGTAGGCACGGTCACGAGCTGAAGGTGGCCGCGGATGGCGCTCGTGGCGCGGGCGTTGGAGCGGGCTTTAAATGATGGCGGTAACACACACACACTTCACTAGGGGCACTGGTGTTCGTTAGGCGTTAGGGGCGAGCTTATAGCACTAGTTCTTCACTGTACACATAGGGCTTCGGGGCCGAAATCAAGAGCGCGTGACGCGTGGTTTCGCCTTGAGATCTCAAAGGGCACTGCCCGGGCGACCGCGTGATGCCCGCGGTCCAAAAGGTTCGTCCGGTACAGGCGTCATAGCCCCCGTGCGATTTGCGATGCAATTCTGTTAGGAGTGGACCTTCAGTCCATCTCAATAATAAGGACAATGTCCATAAGTATTTTAAAATATATTTAATAAGAAAATAAAATGCTCTGATAATGTTGGAGCTGCGAGCATAAAAAAAAAAAAGAACCCTACCACACCTCCGTTGTTCCGGACGGAACGGAGGAGGAGCTCGATAGCGGAGGAGCTCGATGGCGCAGCGGCTAGCACGTTCGGCTTGCGATCTTGCTTGCTAAGCAACTTTCGCAATGCCGGGTCGCTGGATGGTTGTCCAAATTTAAAAACATCTCGAGCTCCTCCGTGCTTCGGAAGGCACGTTAAGCCGTTGGTCCCGGTTGCTGTCGTAAGATGGCAGTCGTTAAAACCCACCAACCTGCATTGGGCCAGCGTGGTGGGTTATGGCCCAATATCCCCACGTGGGAGGCCTGTGCCCAGCAGTGGGACGTTTATAGGCTGATGATGATGATGATGATGAAGGAGGAACAAGGATCAGATGACAACCATGTGCAAAATACTACGTGGCAATATTGATGCACCAGGTCTGAATAATCAGTTGTGGCAATTATTTACGCCTGACTACTATCGGCGGAGTAGAAAGCACAAACTATTTGCTGTGCCCCCGACCCGCACCGCTGCGCGTCGCTATTCGCCAATCCCACGCACACTTGCCGCGCTTAACGATCTTCTTGAGGCCAACCCTACCTGTGATGTGTTTGCGGACGGATGGGTGGAAATACTGTCTGAGTGCCTGTTATTCTGTGAGAGGGATGCATGAATCCGTACATGATTAAATCAATCAATCATAATTTAATTGATCATTTCGTAATAATGATAATAATAACGTCTAATTTTAATTTAATGTTTTAATTTTAATAGTATTTTAAAATATTTTTTATGTGATCAATCAGTGTTTTTAATAGAGATTATGGTGAGTAGCTTTTAAAAGGTCTACTAAAGCAATTTGCTGTACCGTAAAATGGGGTGACTTTGAATAACGGGGCGACTTTGATGATAGCTTCCGTTTTTCACTTTTTAAATTCTAATTTAAAAGGTTTTGAACGTATCCTTTTCGTTTTTGTTCTGTTGGTAGCCTTGACAGATCAGCCATTGTTTGCAGAAGTCAGCGACAGTGCGCTACAATGATTTCAATGTAAAATAAAATCCCGAGCTTGTAGTTAAATTTTCGTGAAAAAAGTGGTGTAAAAAACTTCTTAAGTGTGGCCGTAAGTATAAAATTCATAGTAATGATAATAAGGTCATGTTATATTGACATGCTTTGCATAATCGACAAGGTTTTTGTTTTTTACCTAAGTCGGCCATTTTGTAATGCACAGCGAAATCTGTTACAAGGGGCTACTTTGACTAGAGCTACGGGGCGACATTGATAGTATCAATATCGCCTCAATGGGTATTGTTCTAGAGGTTTACTTGAAATTGTATTGAATTACAAAGTAACCCCTACTTTTTCCTAGTGATGGTTCGCACATACAAAAAAGTTGCAGGAAGTCGCAACTATAAGAATTATACAGACGAGGCACTTGAAGAGACCCTTGCGAAGATCACCGATGGTGATCTCTCTATTTTTGCTGCTTCTTCGACATATAACATTCCATACATTTAGACTAGAAGAGAGAAGAAATTATTAAGACTTTTTGTTTAGTTATTAAGACATAAATTTACTAATTCACATGTTCCTATTATGTTCGTACCTCAAGTAAAAATTCTTAATACACGATATTTTTAATCAGAAATGCATAGTTTTACTTAAAATGCTACTATTTATTGCTACTATTATTTACTATCACAAAATGCCAATATCAACTTCGCCCTTGTGTCAAAGACGCCCCGACAGATTTCAAAACCCAATAATTCCTAAAATACATTATCAAAAGATTTTTTTTTGTGTTAAATTCCAAATTGGGGTTACTTTCACCATCAATAATAAAAACATCGGGTATCAAAGCAACCCCATTTTTAGTCTAAAGTTGATAGGCCACATTTAATTTTTTTTCTCCAAAAGTATCAAGCCGAAATTTTTGATAAAAAAAAATAAAAAAGTTTGTAATGAGTCGTCACTAAGATTTTTTTTACGTGTCTAGTACGTAAATTAAATGAAATACAAGCCTTTCAATTTATAAATTGATCAAAGTCACCCCATTTTACGGTATTGGTTCTCGGAAAACTAGTATAGTTATTTAATTAATTTTATGTTATTTTTTCTAACCTAATAAACTAATAATGGGGAAGTCCGTCCAGCTGAAGCAAGACCGGCATATGCCGGTATTTTAGCGTTTTATTAACGCTTAAATATACTTAAGTAAAATTTTTTAAACACTGAAAAAAGACGACAACCTCAGGCGGGAATCGAACCACGCACCTTCCGCATTCCGGGCGGCTGCCTTAACGGAGTGCGGAAGGTGCGTGGTTCGATTCCCGCCTGAGGTTGTCGTCTTTTTTCAGTGTTTAAAATTTTACTTAAGTATATTTAAGCGTTAATAAAACGTTAAAATATAAAACAATAATCTATAAACGCAGCTTCATCTTAACCGAATGTTCAAATATTTGTAAAAATATTTCTTTCGGATCTCAGTGGTGAAAACTTCTAAGATTTGATGAAGCAATGTTGACTAAAAACATAAGCATCAAGCACTGACAAATTTCGACGTTTGAAAGCCAGACCTCGGTAGCCAAGTGGTTAAGGCAGCCGTCCGGAATGCGGAAGGTGCGTGGTTCGATTCCCGCCTGAGGTTGTCGTCTTTTTTCAGTGTTTAAAAAATTTTACTTAAGTATATTTAAGCGTTAATAAAACGCTAAAATATAAAACATTAATCTATAAACGCAGCTTCATCTTAACCGAATGTTTAAATATTTGTAAAATATTTCTTAAGAATCTCAGAGGTGAAAACTTCTAAGATTTGATGAAGCAATGTTGACTAAAAACATAAGCATCAAGCACTGACAAATTTCGACGGTTGAAAGCCAGACCTCGGTAGCCAAGTGGTTAAGGCAGCCGCCCGGAATGCGGAAGGTGCGTGGTTCGATTCCCGCCTGAGGTTGTCGTCTTTTTTCAGTGTTTAAAAAAATTTACTTAAGTATATTTAAGCGTTAATAAAACGCTAAAATATAAAACATTAATCTATAAACGCAGCTTCATCTTAACCGAATGTTTAAATATTTGTAAAAATATTTCTTTCGGATCTCAGAGGTGAAAACTTCTAAGATTTGATGAAGCAATGTTGACTAAAAACATAAGCATCAAGCACTGACAAATTTCGACGGTTGAAAGCCAGACCTCGGTAGCCAAGTGGTTAAGGCAGCCGCCCGGAATGCGGAAGGTGCGTGGTTCGATTCCCGCCTGAGGTTGTCGTCTTTTTTCAGTGTTTAAAAAATTTTACTTAAGTATATTTAAGCGTTAATAAAACGCTAAAATATAAAACATTAATCTATAAACGCAGCTTCATCTTAACCGAATGTTTAAATATTTGTAAAAATATTTCTTTCGGATCTCAGAGGTGAAAACTTCTAAGATTTGATGAAGCAATGTTGACTAAAAACATAAGTATCAAGCACTGACAAATTTCGACGGTTGAAAGCCAGACCTCGGTAGCCAAGTGGTTAAGGCAGCCGCCCGGAATGCGGAAGGTGCGTGGTTCGATTACCGCCTGAGGTTGTCGTCTTTTTTCAGTGTTTAAAAAATTTTACTTAAGTATATTTAAGCGTTAATAAAACGCTAAAATATAAAACATTAAATAGGTAAGTCAAAAATCCTTAACAAATCTGCTTATAGTTTTAGAGCTGATCGCAGATTAGCACAAAAAAATAGGTCAGTAATATTATGTGATAGACTACGGCAAGACTTACGATAGGTACCCAAAATCTACGTACTGAAATGGATTCAAAATTATACTAATACTCATACATTACGCATTATATACTTCGAATTTCTTTTTTTCCTCGAAACATATTTTTTATTTATCTTGTTGCCCATGATTTGGCTAGCACAAACGACTTGCTAAACAATTAGTCGTACGTAATTAAATAATAACGTAAGCAGCATCTCTGTTACGTGCGCTAGCGAGTTGCACAAGTCCACCGTTCATGACGCGCATTGCGGGACTGAGAGTGCGCTCGCGTAGATTTTAGAATAGTTCTATTTCCCCAGTCGTACGGTTGAATATTGCGTGCGCCGCTTCAACACGCTTAGCGCAGAAGTAAATGACGTAAGTCACAAAACTGTTTTCATTTATAATTCGATTATTAAGTACTCAATTGAAAAATGGTCTTATCAGTCCCTAACTAACTATCTTAGTAATATATTCGTTGTATTTTTATACGTAGGGGAAGTACGCCTAAAACGGGTATACCGCCTAAATCGGGTAAGCCTTTGAATCTGTGCACCTGTAATGTTATACAGCAACGTTTGAATGAGCTAGAACGCCCAACAGCCGACCAATCAGAGGCAGTCATCGCGTTCCCGTGGAACGCGCAATTTCAAAGTAAGACATAATTAAAGTTTTTTGGTATTTTCACTAAAAATTATGGCTGTTGATTTGTTCTAACTACTCGATAACATTCTTATATGTCCTCATTGTGACTGTATTGTATTGTGAAATGGATGTTGCATATAACCAAGTGGCACTTTTCATGTTTCGTGTTTGTTTTTATAGGTTACATGGGATTAAATCAAAAGTGTGCTTCTGGGCAAATCGGGTAGTGGTAAAGCGGGTACCCGTTTACCATTACCCGATTTGAACAGAAGACTGCATTAAGTGCGATGATTGTAACATGTGGGCACACGAGTCATGTACCTCGTATTTTAGGTAGAGGCCCATATTATTGCGACCTGTGCCAAGAATGAAACGTTATTTTATTTCTCATATGCCACTTTTTCAAAATTGCCATGTTACTTTCATAATTATTGAAATGTATGGTTGTGATTGCCTTAAGAAATCAAAAATTATATTTAGAAGTACAATGATAACTAATTATCGCCATAATGTAAACTGATCTCGTTAATTTAGTCATTACCCGTTTTGCCCAAACACCATACCTGTTTTAGGCCCCCCCTAAGGGTAAAGCGGGTATTTTTAGATGTTTTGTTTTTCTTCTTGATTACTTTAAAAGCGAATTATTAAAAGTCAATGTTATTAATAAAGTATTTAAAGTACAAGGAATTATATGTGAAAAAATATAACTTTGTTGATCAATACTTTGATTTTTTTTTAATCACCAACCTTAACTTACCTGCTTTGGGCTAACTTCCCCTAAGGCTCTATAACGTAAAAAGATATACGTAATAATATCTCAAAAACTCATCATTTTCAATAAATAAAAGTATCGTACATAAACTAATATTTTTTGTTTTTGCTTTGCTCAAGCCTTAGTCAACTATACAAAGAAACATATATTTAAATTTGATATGTCTAGTATGCTGTACACATATGATAATTTATCTTCGAAATCGCTACTCGTTTAGGCAGCCGCCTCTTAATGGACCATGTCAATAACAGAAGAGAAAATCTTAGTATGCTAAGCGACTTTATTGCCATGCCAAAAAAAACAGTTTTTGTTTAGCTTATAAATAGTTTGCCTCGTAATAACAAACTCCTAGTTACTAATAAATAGGGTTTCATTTAAAATCCATACATACAATACATAATTAAAACGAATTTACACCATAAATTGATAACCGTAAAGTTGTTTATTCATAACTACCCACATGTGCATATCACTGACTGGTTATTAGTCCATGTTTGTACACACAACGTTGAATACTTTCTCTAGACGAACTTGCCCCTCGTCACGGGGAAGTCCCGTCTAGAAAATGTGTTTTTAAAATATCATCCGTATTTGCCAAGACATTAGTACGCCCGAACTTTCGCCCTATTTGTAATGTGCACAAATGACTACTTTGTCACCTACTTTAAACTCAGTCTTTCTAGAATAATTAAAAGAGACATAGTGGCAAATCAATTGTAACAATTAATAAAGTATGCCGGTCTTACCCAAGTTGACCTTATCACAATTCTTTACAGAAAATCAGTCCGAATGAATCAATCTCGTTTCAAAACCGTTTTCAATCAAAGTGAAAAACAGCGCCCTCTGCTTTTAAACCTCTCTTTACCGATCCACACATGTCACGGTCATAAATGGTTTCTTACTTTTTAAAATTAACAAATGCTTCTAACACATATTACATTACTAATCCTTCACAAATTTATTAAAATTAATAACATTAAATATTAACAACTAAAACCATAATGAAACTAATATAATTAAATGGGTCATCAATAGTCATCATTCATCAAACAAACTTGTGTATGACCTACAGAAACGGAACACATTGTGTTCCGTTTACTAAAACTTAATAATTGGGATGTGCCTTAAATAATAAAATCTTACATAAATAACCCAGAGTTAAACCCTCCGATTTGGCCGGGTTAAATATTTATCGTTTTAACCTGGGGTTAACTGTTAACCCTTAGCAGTGCAAGACAAATTATTGAATTAACCTTGGGCTAGCACCACAGACCATAAGTGGTCTGTGGCTAGCACCTAACTCTGAGTTAAATATTTTAACTCTGGAATACGTAAGTGGCCCTTATAGCTAACCACCAACCAAACAAAGTACTTACTTACACAAAGATGGATTTAAACCGCTGGGATCGAACCCGGGACTTTTGCGTCTAGGACCAGTGGCTTAGCCACTAGACCGCAGAGGCGATTAAGACCACAGAATGACTAATAGTACTACCTAAAACTAAAGATGGAGATAAGCTTTCTGAGCATTCGCGCATATGTAATGTAAATGTTTCATTAAGTGTTCCCACTTACTGCTATTAAGATACAATTTGTATTATAATGTCTGCAAGGTCGCTCATTGTACCTAGTTGCTCAATTCTAAACTTTCACGTATAGACGAATGCTCGCGGTCTTCTCGCGATAATGATGGAGCACCATAAAGCCTTGTCCGCACTAAGCGAGTAGGTAGTTTAGTTAGTACAGCCAAGTCCAAGTACCTACATACAACTGAATTCATAAAAAGACAAAAAATATACACGAAGCCATCAAAATAAATCTTTATTCAATCAATTATTGCAGAACCGTCGCTGCGGAAAGAAAAGGTCTAGATAGGCTTCCTTGCGCAGCTTTTTCTCGATTTCCTCGCTCTTCATGATCTTGAGGGCCGCCTTGCAGCTGTTGTGCGCGTGCGCAAAGAAGCAGTCCCTTACAGACTGTGAATATAAATTATACCATTATAATGGAACATCGTCACTTTCCAAATATTACTTTAAAAATTTAACAACATTTGTCAAGTAACGCCAAGTTGGCACTAGCGAGTAATTTTGTCATAGATAGGTACTATTAACTATTACTTTGATAATTTGATTATTTTAAAATTCGTTGTAAATAACCACCTTGAACTCCGCCAGCTTCGCGCCCTGGAACTTGGCGAGGCAGTGCCTGAACAGCCGGGCGTAGTGCTTGCGGCAGAGGAACAGCCGGTTCTCAAACTGCCAGTAGTCGCCCTGCGCGGAGCACGAGCAGCCGCACACGCCGCACGCGTCCAGGTTGTATGGCACGCATTTGATCTGGCGGCCATATTAAGGAGTTATTATACCTACGTTGCATTTTGACAAAAAAGGATATGAACGATCAAAAAAGGCGAAGTGAAGGAAACGTTGAAAAAAAATTACTACCACTTCCCACCTAAGCTGATGAATAAAATGGATAGGTAACTGTAACAATACCATGATGCTTTTATAAAAAAAATACCACTTCCATGTCGTACTTCTATATGTTTTTTATTGCTCTGGAATGGATAAGACAATAAAAAGAAATCTTATTAGAGCATCCAGCAAAAGATATTATTTTGCTTAAAAATGTGAAAGAACACGTCTCACCTCCACGGCGCATCGCAACACCTTCTTTCCTGAGAAACTGTACGCGAATTTCATCTGAAGATTTTTGTACTCTGGGAAATAGTCGCAGGATCTGGAATTAAGGTAGATGGCAATACAAACAGTGATGAATTGGATGGGGCTACCAGCTCCTTGACTTCCGTCATAGTATTATCACAGTAGTATTATCCTACTATAATCTGTGCGTGTGCTATTAAAGGTGACTATAATTGAGCCATCCATTGTATAAGTTCTTAAGCGGGCTTAAATTGTTTAGGTTCTTTAACATTTATTAAGAGAATACTACCAACCCACTCTCACTCTTGTGTCACACTCTCTTGAGTGTCTTAAAAGACGATTATCGGACTGAACACTGCTTAGGTATACATCCAACAGTATAATGCGGCGATAGCACATAATGTTTTTTGATGTGACGTAAACTGTGACATAGTGCACTTATTCTGCGGTGCTTGCCTAGCCTACTCTGACTTATAAAACTTTTTTAAACACTGAAAAAAGACTATAACCTCAGGCGGGAATCGAACCACGCACCTTCCGCATTCCCGGTTGGAATGTTCAAATATTTGTAAAAATATTTCTTTCGGATCTCAGAGGTGAAGACTTCTGAGATTTGATGAAGCAATGATGACTAAAAAACTTAAGCATCAAGCACTGACAAATTTCGATGGGTGAAAACCAGACCTCGGTAGCCAAGTGGTTAAGGCAGCCGCCCGGAATGCGGAAGGTGCGTGGTTCGATTCCCGCCTGAGGTTGTCGTCTCTTTTCAGTGTTTAAAAATTTTACTTAAGTACATTTAAGCGTTAATAAAAACTCTAAAATATATTTTTTAAAAAACATTAATTTATATTATAAGCCTTTGCGGATAATAGTCGTGACATCGTGAGTGTATGTGTAAATAAAACTCCTGGATGCGTTGGGAACAGATTTTTGGATGCATGGGAATGAGCCGTAAAATCATAGACAAAATAAGAAATATCGTCCTTGGAAAATCAAAGAAAAATGTTCTCACGCCGGATAATCGTTGGCAACGAAGAGCGGCTTCCTGCTTCCCGTGGAATTGAACGCGGCACAGTTCTGGGGGAAGGGCCGCCGGCGCGGGGGCTCGCGCGGCGGCGGCTGATGCTCGTGCCGCATCTTCCAGCGCGTCTCCTTCGGGCCCAGACCGAACTTGCTGTATTTCTATAATAGAGACAGTGTTAGTCATAGTCATATACTCTTACTTCAACTACTTAAAATTAATAATATAGTATTTATTTTCGAATCGTCCAAAAAAGCTCCGTCACTCTCGTCTCGACCCGACCGACGCAGACTTATCTTAAAGCTATATTTTTTATTAGTAAACCTCCACACTAGCTGACTTAGGTAAGCTCAGGACATTGTAGGTACACGTAAGAACAAGAGTACTACTATGTTAACACCATAAAGTTACTATACCTATTCCGCTAGGTATAGTAACTTTATGGTTAACACGCGCTTTAGGTGCCTATAGGCGCTTTTCTTTTCCCGCCCTCACGACAACGGTCCCATCCGGAACCATCGGTCCACTACTTTTTCCATTTGGTCAGCTTGTTCAAGGGACAAATGCAAACAAAAATTACATTTCTGAATGCGTGAATGAAATGTGAGGGTAGACTTCACAGTGACGTAATACCGCTGGCTAGCAGCGTAAATCAAACTACTAGGAAGAATTCAACGAGTCTTCTGGGGTCTCGGTAGCTCAGCGGTTAGAGCAGTGGACCGGCAATCCAAAGGTCCTGGGTTCGAATCCCACTCGAGCTTCCTGAGACTGGTAGATTTTTTTCTAGTAAACATTTTATCCTATACCTATATAACTTTCGAATATGAGGGTAGACTTCACAGTGACGTAATACCACTGGCTTGCAGCGTAAATCAAACTACTAGGAAAAATTCAACAAGTCTTCTGGGGTCTCGGTAGCTCAGCGGTTAGAGCAGTGGACCGGCAATCCAAAGGTCGTGGGTTCATATCCCACTCGAGCTTCCTGCGACTGGTTAATTTTTTTCTAGTAAACATTTTATCCTAAATCTATATTGTATTATGAATGCAAAATTTCAACAATAAACATAAAAACAATATATTTTTATATCCTAAATTTCCCGCGTATTTGAAGAACGTCGCCATAGTAAACAAATATCTATCCTACTAGACCCTTCAAATGACACTAATTTCAAATCTGTTGGATGGTGGGGACAAAATTTCCCATGGTCCTTTACTTTTCAAATATAATGCACAACATGAACTAGTCCTTTCTGTTCATCTTTGTTATTTTTTGCAACATCAGTTATTTTCATCTTTGTTTCCTATTTGTTATATTATGTATTTTTTTTTGCATTTGTCCCTCAAACCGTCTACTTTCCCGATCGGAAGTACAAACCGTCTACAGTCGAGGTTTTCAGAGGCGTATTCCGGTTTTCCAAAAGTGAACCTAGTAGAGGATGGGGACACACTGTTACGCCGACAATAGGCATAGACAGCAGCAAAACCTTTAAATAATCGACTCTATGTACATTAAAGCATACGTACTCTATGCGTCACATCGTAGAACGCGTCGCGGTCGTTGTCATAGCTGCCGGGCCCCAGGGGCCGGGTCTCGCCCGCCAGCCGCCGCATGAAGGGGCTCATTGTGGGCCCCTTGGTCGGCAGCACCTCTCGCTCCAGCCCTGTGCCGAAACATATGCGAGGCGGCACTTTCTTTGTTACGACGTACTCGAAGTCTAAAGGAACAAGAAGAACATTCATTAATGACAAATGTATGGTCATAGCGTTACGTATACCTATTACCTACTTAATTTGTATTCGTTTAAAAGAAATTAAGAGTGAGTTCCACCCATGAAACTGAAAAACTTTCCCCAAAAAAACGGATGTACAAAAATTACAAAAAAATGTCGACCTCCGATACAAAACTGTCCGATCAGCTGACGACAACGTATGGGATGTCGAATTTTTTTTTGTAATTTTTGCACATAGGTTTCTTGGGGAAAGTTGTTCATTTTCATGGGTGGAACTCACCCTTAATTTCATTTAAACGAATAAAAATTAAGGGTGTACATACATATATGCTGTCAACTGCCGTAATTCAAGTGTTAGTAGGTTCTCTCAAAGACGACAAGATAATATACGGAAAACCGCACGTCAGGCTACCCGAAAACGTAAAAACACTGCATTCGATTTTAAACTAAACACAAATTTTCGAGCACCGATTTTCTTGCTGCTTATTCTCGGTACAAAGGTCTTCTCCGTAGAACTGTATAAGTTAATAATCTGCGAGAGTAAGGTTTATAAAGATAAGAAAAAAAATACTTGTCTAGTGTCTAGGTCACAAACCACTAGTGGTCTGTGGTCTAGGTCCACATAAAACGCCATTCACGAAAGTAAAACAATATTTAGTAAAGTCTAACACTGTCCCTATCGGCTGGCTGAGCAATTGAGGCATCCATATTAACATCAAGTCATCGCTAAATGCATCGCTACATTAGGGTATTGGCGTAATCACCGCTCTTGCCAACTCTATATAGGTTGGTCATCACAACATTCACAACACCCTCTGTTTGCGCCACAACCGCAACGACAAATCGCTGCCATCCCTTCGACGGCCAATGAAAGGCCAGCGGACCGCCGCGGGAGACGCGCGGCGCGTCGCCTGACGGCGCCCGCGCCAAAACATACAGTGCCCTTTGAGATCTCAAGGCGAAATCACGCGTCACGCGCCCTTGAACTCAGCCCCCGACGTGACCATATGTGTGCAGTTAAGAGCTATTGCTATAAGCTCGCCTAAAACGCCCTCGACCAGTGCCCTAGTAAAGTGTGTGTGTGTGTTGCCGCCCTCAACGAAAGCCCGCCTCAACGCCCGCACGCCCTGGCGCGTTGCCCACCTTCAGCTCGTGATCAGCCTACAGCGCGGACCCCCGGTAAGCCCCGTTCCCACCTTATTCCTTAACTCGTCGTATGTTGCACGCGCTTAACGCGTCAACACCCTCCTTACTCTTAAAACCGATCGCTATTGGATCGGATTGGTATTGTGAATTTTCGTACTCCTAAGTTACGACACCAGAGCTAATATAGATTCATATTGCGTGGATATTGAGTGAAAAAAATACAAAACTCAATGCCATTTAGTTCACTCAATACGAATCCAAATTAGTGGTGTCGTGTGTAAATGGTGTCGTAACTTAAAAATACGAAAATTCACAATAACAATCCGATCCAATAGCGATCGGTTAGTTTAAGGGGGCATAACCCTGGCTATGCATCCCACACACACACACCGCCTATTGCCTTAACTAGAGTTATAATCCTTGGGCTTTTTAAGCTAATATTTACTAAGATTACCATCATTCATCATCATCAGCCTATATAAACGTCCCACTGCTGGGCACATCAGGCCTTCCCACACGGACAACAGCAAATGAAGAGATTTGGGCCATAACCCACCCTTGTCCCAATGCGGGTTAGTGTGTTTTAACGACATTTTACAACAACAACCGTGACCAACGACATTTTACGTGTCTTCCGAAGCCATACAGGGTGGCCCAAACGGTGACAGTAAAATTTTGTTTGGATTCCTGACATCCAGGTGTACCCGGAAATACCCCATGCACCCCATGTTCCGCGATTTTTTGTAGTTTTCGAGCTATGATTTTTTTTTCGTTTTGAGAATTTTCGACTTGACCGACTTAAATAAATACTTATTTTTTGTCAGAAATTATGCATCTCAAGTCATAAGGACTATGTTACAAAAGAAAAATTCAAAAAAAGATGCATGACTTCCGAAAACGGTCAAGAAAGTCGAAAACTCTCAAAATTCATAGCTCGAAAACTACAAAACATCGCGGAATACATGGGACATTTCCGGGTACACCTATATGTCAGGAATCAAAAAAAAATTGTATCTCCGTTTGGGCCAACCTGTATATGGCGACCCATACACCCATACACATTACAAAAGATTACTTATCTGGTAAGAGCACAAACCTTTGCCGTAGCCGCTGCGCGATCGGGCTATCATGTAATGTTGTTGTTGTTAATAAGTAAGATGCTGGTAGCTACAAGCCAGGCAGACTTACAACCGAGGGAAATGCAAGGTAGATGGTGGCTTTACTACCAAAGCAAATAATACTACCAAACCCCATCTCTTCGCTTGCGTGTAGGCCACGAGCTGCTGCATTCAACATCAAAGCGGCGATAGGCTCATCACCTATCACGCTGGGCATATGTGCAGTTGTTATTTAGTGAAATTTAAGACTGTGTACCTCGATGGTCATTACCTCGATGTCTCTACCTCGACGGTACATTTCACCGATGGCTCGTTACCTCGAAAGGTCAATACCTCGAAGGATCTCTTCCTCGAGGGGTCTTTTCTTCGATGGTATATTTGATCGATGGGTTGTTACCTCGAAAAAATCATAAAAGTACAATTATAATTCCCATGACTTTTAGAAGTCTCCCTTATTTTTATTGTGTATTTTTAGTAACATTTTGATAAAAGAATAAGGCAAAGTGTCTTATGAACAATAGAAATTGTAAATTTATATGCAGAGGGATAATAAATGTTGGCTCTATGATTATATCGATATTCATTTCAATTCACTAGTATTTTTACACCTTTCAGTTACACACAAAAATATTTTACATTTACTGTACTTTTGATGATTTTTTCGAGGTAACAACCCATCGATCAAATGTACCATCGAAGAAAAGACCCGTCGAGGAAGAGATCCTTCGAGGTATTGACCGTCCGAGGTAACGAGCCATCGGTGAAGTGTACCGTCGAGGTAGAGACGTCGAGGTATTGACCATCGAGGTAACGTCATTCGAACTAGAGTATCAGACCCCTTATTGTCTAGTCACCGACTAACTTCTTGGGGATAATAGTCATGAGTTCGTGGGAGAATAGTTTGATCAAAAGCACCTTTGGCGAAAATGGGGTTTGACGAATCGCGACATTGGCAAACGACATCTTTGACCAAAAGGATATTTTGACGAATCGCACTTTTGACCATAGGCGGAAAACCCCGTCAGTGTACAGTCGGGGACGGAACTTCCCCATTCGGAACTGCTTGTCCGTTCCGACCGCGCTAAGGCCTTCACACACAGCAGCTATTATGTATATTAATGTACAGTCACGAGCAAAAATATCTCGGCATATAACACGACAGCTATAATATACTTACAATAAAGGCTGTCGTGTGTGGTCTCCTGACGATTTCTATGGAAAGATGTAGTGAGATGTATCGTGCTATAATATACATCTTTACATTATAGCTGCCGTGTGTGAAAGCCTTTACGTACGTACAGTTGCTCGTAGATATTGTGCAAGCGAATATCGCCGGAAAGTACTGTTTGTACTTTTAGATAAGATATACTTTACCGCCGTGCTTCGGTTCGCTCATGTTGTTGGGCGGCAGGTGCCGGCGACGATACGGCCGCAGCATGGTGGATTGACGGACAGACTAACCACAACCACAACACAGACTACACAGACTACAGGCTGCACTGTGGGACGCGGCACAGTCAACAGCGAGCAGTAGGCGAGAATTACTTACATTTTTATGACAATTCGTTCTTGCAAAACAATTTATGTACTTACATAATGCAAATAACTTTACTCTCTCATCGCACAATTAGTAGGTACTTAGTAGTTAGTACCTAGACACATAGATAAATTAATGAGAGCCTGATGCATGAGATAGGTTTTTTTAAAAAAAAACTGTTGAAGACACGGCCCTTTAACGAGGTCCGGGGTTCAATTCCCATGTCGGACAAAGTGTGTTTCAGATTTCGATGCATAGCTCGGATTTGTGATCAATTCACATTCGACAAGCATCTAATGACATTTGTAGTGAAGAGTTGATTTTAATTACGGAGGCCTTTGCCATTGGGCCTTTACTATTGAGTAAGACTGAATCAATACAATATAACTTGTTAATGAAATTGCTTAAAACCTGGAATTAGTTTGATAACTAGGCTATATTTGCAAAGAAGCAAATTACATTGCTAAATATCAAATATACATTTATTCAAAGTCAAAGTCAAATATATAGGTACTTAATTTATGTATTCAAATTAAACTTTTTCTAATAGTGCTTTTCAACCGTCCAAACATGTTCTTGCCTACTACTTGCTTACTGCTTTAGAATCGTACAAACATTTTATTTGACTGTACACCGGCTGCTCAGCCTTTCGTGAGCGAAGAGACAATAAAAAATGTGATGTATACGACGATTACGCCTTATTGGGGCGCGCGATCGGGGAAGTTTACGGCGTCCATCATTTTTGAGAGATTTTGAGATTGGAATAGATTAAACTGCAATGCAAGTTGGGTTCGGCGCACCGCGCAACGTAATAAGACTGAAATGAAAATGAAATGACTGCGATCTTATGGCCCCATAAGTAATTAGAGTAGGTACCTAGGTAGGTGTACATACTGGTAGGAGATATATCGTCTATTCTATATTGTACACACACTACAATACTTTATTGTAAGTAGTACACATAAAAACAGACAAGATCGGTCTGTATTTTCGTTAATATTATTAAGGTTTTAGAAGTCATTTATAAGGCATCCTAAGCAATCGTGCTATTTAAATAGCGTAATCGTGTTTAATTGGGTAGGCAATTCTTATTTTCTTGTGGTTTAAATGTTAAGATCAAGACTTTAAGAATTTTGGTCACGATTTAGGAGAATTTTTATGAAATAACAGAATCGAACCTCTGGTTAATAAGCTGCTTGCAAGATAAAGTAACATCCACCACATCCTACTAATATTATAAACGCGAAAGTTTGTAAATATAGATGGATGTTTGTTACTCTTTTACGTAAAAACTACTGAATGGATTTGGATGAAATTCAGAATACAGATAGTTTATAACCTGGATTAACACATAGGGATACTTTTTATCCCCATATTCCCATGGAAACGGGAACCACGCGGGTGAAATCGCGAGCGGCCGCTAGTCAACAATAACAACAGCATGCGGCCTATAAACATCTCCGCGCCCCTGCCGGCAGTTATTCTATATTATATTTAAGCTTTCCCACATAAATACTTACCTAATTATGAACCACCTAAAATCCGCATTTGTACCTACTAAACATTTTAATAATATAATGGAACGTGTAGATATAGTCACCCTACAGTCGCAAAACAGGATAGGTTCGTGTGCTGAATAAAACGGAACGTGAAAAATTGAGAAGGTCAGGTCATGTCAGCGGGAGTTGTATAAATGGAGCAGACTTTACCCAAAGTAACGTCCCAGGTCATCTTGCCACGAAAGTTTCACATCACAATGAAACGCTGCTGTCCATCGCAATCTCTGCAAAGATATGATACAAAATTACAAAGTTAAGATACAATATTCATACGTAGACCCCTCAGCCCCTAAGCGGTAGCATGAGACCGCACCTACAAAAACACACTTGACTTTGTACCGTGTTTTCATAGACTTACAGACTACTTTAGTATGAACAAGTTTGATTATTTCGGTTCTGTGGTACATTTTAGGCATCGTGATAGCAAAATATCTATGCTCGATTCTGTCAAATTTGACGTTGACAGTTGCGCCAATTTTTGTGTCAGAAAATTTCCACGAGTGAGTGGTTAACAACTAAGTAGGTATAATTATCCCCAAGGGTTAGTCAGAACTAGGCAATGAGTCAATAAATGATCAGTCCACTGCCATATCTGCCATAGTCATTTCATCAACGACCGACCTATCGACTTTTCGGCGATATTTGCTTGTACACGATCAACGTGCGCGCAACTATGTAGGTACGCGCGCCGCCGTGTCCTAATTAGGGTTGCCACCCGTACTGTAAAGTAGAGTATTGTACTCTTTTTCATGTGGCGTACTCTATAATCTACGACACCAATAGAGTTGGTACGCTATAAAATACTCTATTTACCAAAAACTGATCGTTACTGCATGGTTATGAGTTCTTCAGAGTTCACTGAAAGAGACTTCTCCCTTATGAATGTAAAGTGGTAAGACGAAAGGAATAGAGCAACCCATATATTTAATGAAAAACGAGTTGATTATATAATTTTAATATGAGGATTGCAAAGAGGCTGTAAATATCTTCTAGAAAGACAAATATTTGTTCAATGTCGCAAAGAGCAACAACAAATACGTTAATGTTTTATATTTTAGCGTTTTATTAACGCTTAAATATACTTAAGTAAAATTTTAAACACTGAAAAAAGACGACAACCTCAGGCTGGAATCGAACCACGCACCTTCCGCATTCCGGGCGGCTGCCTTAACCACTTGGCTACCGAGGTCTGGCTTTCAACCGTCGAAATTTGTCAGTGCTTGATGCTTATGTTTTTAGTCAACATTGCTTCATCAAATCTTAGAAGTTTTCACCTCTGAGATCCGAAAGAAATATTTTTACAAATATTTGAACATTCGGTTAAGATGAAGCTGCGTTTATAGTTTTTTTTTTTATTTTAGCGTTTTATTAACGCTTAAATATACTTAAGTAAAATTTTAAACACTGAAAAAAGACGACAACCTCAGGCGGGAATCGAACCACGCACCTTCCGCATTCCGGGCGGCTGCCTTAACCACTTGGCTACCGAGGTCTGGCTTTCAACCGTCGAAATTTGTCAGTGCTTGATGCTTATGTTTTTAGTCAACATTGCTTCATCAAATCTTAGAAGTTTTCACCACTGAGATCCGAAAGAAATATTTTTACAAATATTTGAACATTCGGTTAAGATGAAGCTGCGTTTATAGATTATTGTTTTATATTTTAACGTTTTATTAACGCTTAAATATACTTAAGTAAAATTTTAAACACTGAAAAAAGACGACAACCTCAGGCGGGAATCGAACCACGCACCTTCCGCATTCCGGGCGGCTGCCTTAACCACTTGGCTACCGAGGTCTGGCTTTCAACCGTCGAAATTTGTCAGTGCTTGATGCTTATGTTTTTAGTCCGAGGTGAAAACTTCTAAGATTTGATGAAGCAATGTTGACTAAAAACATAAGCATCAAGCACTGACAAATTTCGACGGTTGAAAGCCTGACCTCGGTAGCCAAGTGGTTAAAGCAGCCGCCCGGAATGCGGAAGGTGCGTGGTTCGATTCCCGCCTGAGGTTGTCGTCTTTTTTCAGTGTTTAAAATTTTAACAAATACGTTTTTAAGGTCAAATAAATAAATACTCTTTTTATGATATGTAAGTAGTGTAATCTATTTTTGTACCAACAAAATGAAAATATACTCTATTCGTCCTAAAAAAAGGTGGCAACCCTAGTCCTAATGGAGCGCAAAGGAATATCGCAGAAAAGTTGTCGACCGGGAAGTTTCCAGGTAGATTGTACTCCTTGGCTATGTCTTGTACCTATTCTAAGGTGCTGGCACGTGTAATGTATGTAGGTGTTAAGGGTGTTCACGTTCAGAATGTCCAATTCTCATAATGTCCAGCGGTTTCAAAATGTGTAACTCTCAGAATGTCCAACTCTCAGAATGTCCAATTCTCAAAATGTCCAACTCTCAGAATGTTGGACATTTTGAGAGTTGGACATTATGAGAGTTGGACATTATGAGAGTTGGACATTCAGAGAGTTGACCATTTTGAGAATTGGACATTCTGAGAGTTGGACATTTTGAAACCTTTAGACATTAAGAGAATTGACATCTTAACGTGAACAGTTAAGGGGAGCTCGAAACATTTTGTTTTGGTTGGCATTATGGTAACAAGAAGGAAAAAGGAGGACGCATTCGCATTGGTTTATTAAGAGAACAAGATTGTATTAGGGGAGTTAGGAGAAAAATTTGACATCTGCCAAACGAAATCATGACAGAAAGTTAACATTAACTTAGACGAATAAGTATATAGCTAACATAAAAAACTGTAACACGCTTCCCTGGTTCGTGAATCAAGGTTACCAAGTGTCCCCTAGGGAACAACTTTACCCAGCTTCCCCTAGGTACTTACCTTTTCGAATTCGTCATTGTTTTGGATTTCCAAAAACTAAAAATGTTTACTAACTTTTTGATAAAAATGTGAATGGCGCTTACGAATTAACGCGAACCCCGCACCGCGCAACACCTGCGAGGGCCCGGAATTTTTGCTGAATGCCTAACTAACCCCCCTTAATACGAGATCAAGGAGGAATGCTGGGAATTAGGGCATGTAGTATCGGAAAGTTTTCAGTATCGATACTGATTTCCGATACTGGATCTTAGTATCGGAATTCCGATACTAGTATCGGAACTACACACAGTTAAATCCATAATAGGTCCATTGTGAAATCAAATTGTTTTATAATAAAAAAATCGACTTTAAATAAAAGTCTCTTGCTCCTCACAATCACATAAATCTCAAAACAATTAAATAATATTTCATTATTACATGTACCTTGTATGCAATGCAATTGACTAGCTAGCACTGTCAGATATGTTCAAAATTAACTGGAAAAAATATCTATTCTGTTTAAAACTAGGTACATACCTAAGTACTCAGGTAGGTGCTTAATTTAATAATTTTTATTTTTCTTAAATAATATAATTTAACGATACGAACAATATTTAACAATACGAAGTAAAGTCTTATTTCCAAATCAGTCTACTTAACATTTTGGCATTTAGCAAATTAGGTTTAACAAATCACAAGTTTCTCATCTAGGCAAGGCAGTGTAAAGGCCCAAACTTGCCAATGCTCAGGAAGAAGTACAATGCCGCCTCAAGATCCAATAAAAAAAAGAGCAATCGCCAAGGCTAAAGTTGACCACATTATCAAAATTGGTGATCGTTTGACCAAGTATCCATCCGGATCACGTGCCTTCTGGTCACTCGCCAAGGGTTTAGGCGCAGAATGTCCAATTCGCAAAATGTCCAGCGGTCGCAAAAAGTTCAAGTCGTCATTATTTATTTAATTTGTCCGGCACAATAAAACGGTATCCACGAGTTATTTTTATTGTGCCGGACAAATTAAATAAATAATGACGACTTGAACTTTTTGCGACCGCTGGACATTTTGCGAATTGGACATTCTGCGCCTAAACCTCGCCAAGGCTGCTGAAAACAATTTTTGTCGGTCCAGCCTCCCCCCACTGCGTACATCTGAAACTGATTTGGCCCATAGTGCAAGAGAGAAAAACCGACCTTTTGGGAAGGCTCTTCGCCTCAAACTCGGCTTTGGGTGACAAGGGAACTATGCCACCAAACATCCTGCGGCAAAAAAGTTCTATGCCAGAGATTCGATTTAGACGAAAGGCAATTAAACGTGAACTCTCTGCCCTTGATATCCGAAAGTCGAGTGGGCCTGACGGTGTACTTGCAGTAGTACTGAAAATGTGCGCTCCCGAGTTGACACCAGTAATAGCACGCCTATGTCGATTGTCATACCAAGTCCATAGTGTTCCGCCTTCGTAGAAGTTAATTCTTGTGCACCCGATTCCTAAAGAAGGAGATCGAACAGACCCTTCGAACTGCAGGCCCATAGCAATCACATCCCTCCTCTCAAAGGTCACGGAGTGCATGCTTGTTAATGACAAGCAGCTCCTAGAATATCTCCACCAGTTGATTTCCGACCGCAAATACGGCTTACGTCATGGGCGGTCAACGGGTGATCTTCTGGTATATCTCACACACCGTTGGGCAGAGGCCATAGAGAGTCGAGTTGAAGCTCTAGCGGTTAGCTTAGACATTGCAAAAGCATTCGATAGGGTCTGGCACAGAGCGCTTCTCACGAAGTTACCAGCATACATACGGAATACCCGAGGAACTATGTAAATGGGTCGCTAGCTTTCATTGTGGGCGCAGCATTAAGGTCGCTGTCGACGGTTGCTGCTCTGATGGCATGCCCATAAATGCTGGCGTTCCCCAGGGCTCGGTTTTGTCTCCCACGCTGTTTCTGCTGCATATCAATGATATGGCTGGATATATAGAAATTTTGCATGTCTGCGAGCAGGCTAAACACATGTACCTCTATGAATGTATGAAGATCTCTTATAACTGTGTTTATGCAAATAAAATATTTGTATTTGTATTTGTATTTGTATTTGTATTTGGCTAACGTTGATGCATACAGCATTGCTATGCGGATGAAAGTACGGAAGACGCCCTGTACATCGGAAGACCTAATGTGCCTCGGACTTTCACACAGGAGAATCGGCTGAAACTTGTGTCCAAAGTTGAGAACTCCCTGGAACGGGTCTCAAAATGAGGTGAATCGAACTTAGTTCAGTTCAACCACTCTAAGACACAGGTTTGCGTGTTCACCGCCAAAAAGGATCCATTTCTCGTAGCACCACAGTTCTAAAGCACTCTACTTAACATCTCAAGCAGCATTGGGATCCTTGGTGTTGACATATCAAGTAATGTACAGTTCCGCAAGTATCTAGAGGACAAAACGAAGATGGCATCCAAGAAATTAGGCGTTCTTAGAAAAGCGAGACGGTACTTCACGTCTAACCAGCTTTTACAGTTGTACAAAGTCCAAGTTAGACCTCACATGGAGTACACAGTTCTCATCAATCTCAAGGAAGAGACGGGTAGGCTTTATATGAAAATTTACTATAAAATTTTCAAACTGTCAAATCGTACCTAATACAATTATATGATTACGAATAAAAAGTTAAAGTATAGTTCTGCTGTTTCCGATATTACGAATAACGATACTGGACCACTCAGTATCGGAACTGTAGTATCGGATCTAGTGGTCCGAGATTCCGATACTACGATACTACGAGATTTCGATATTACATCCCTACTGGGAATGCTTTTGTATCAACACGCCCCAGTTGCCTCAGTGTCAAAGCGCTCGGTCCGATATCGTAGGTCTCGGATTCAATTCCCAGGTAGAGCAAAGTCTGTTTCGTATTTTTCGACTCATAGCCCGGGTCTGTAATCAATAACCTGAATTTGGGAAGAGTATGGTGATTAAGTAACCCGTTAATTGTAGCGTTAATTGAACTTGATTTCAATGATGTAGGCTTTTGCCCTGTAGTAGGAGACTATATATAGGAAAAATATTACTGCGACGACTACATAACTTATAATAAAAAAGTAGTAGGTAGTGTTACGTCTAGGGGGTAGGGGGTCATGAGAAAAGGCAATGTGTGGAAACAATTTGAGAAAATTGAGTAAACTACTTCGAATGAAACCACGCAATCCGACTTGTTGGGTAATTTGTTGCACGCGATTTGGATGTAATAATTTAGTCATTGTTTCAATAATTTATGGGAAGGTGGTTTTTGGTAGGTAGGTGCACTAATTATTCTGATTCTAAATCACGAAACACCGTAGAGTTTGACGGCGCGACCCGAAGCCTTGCGATCTTGCCAATTAAGTACCTATTTAACTTTCGCAATGCACTGGATGGGTAAACAAGTTAAAATTATCTCGATCTCCTCCGTGCTTCGGAAGGCACGTAAAGCCGTTAATTGGTTGTTGTCGTAAGACATTGGCAGGCGTTAAAACCCACCAACCCGTATTAAGCCGTGTGGTAGGTTACGGTCTAATCTCTCTGTGCATGTCGTTGTAGTTGTCAATGCCGTTGTAGTTGTCCATGTCGATGTAGTTGTTTATGTCGAAGGGCCTGTACCCAGTAGTGGTACGTTTGTTTTAGGCTGATGATGTTATTATGGGGTGATGGTGCAATTATTGTCCGTTCAGAACGTGCTATGTTCTCGAATAGATGTTTTTAGTACTTACTACCATTCCTGCCTAGCATTAACCAAAGTCTACTTTTATCACCATAACTACAAGACAAAATAGTAGATAGGTACCTACTTAGTCAATTTCTCAATAGTTAAGCGTTCCCGGTGAAATGCAGTTATCGGCCTTCGGACTTATACGTTTTCATTCGCCAACTGTTGGCAGATGGTTAGTTTACTTGCCAACTTAAATTCAAAATAGGCCCAATGGTTATAACTTGCGCAATTTAATCCAATGGATAGCCTACCACGGGCCTGATGTTATTTTATTACAGTTGGGCAATTTTTGTAGGGATAAAAAATAAGGTAACACCATTGCGCCAACAAAAAAAAACTTTATGTATTACTAGATTACTACCATGTTATTCCTACCGTCGTCGGGTAATTACTGTAGGCATTTCAGCAAAATAATGTTGGGATTTTGCGAATGCGGTGCTGAGACCCCGAGGGGTGTAATGCTGGGGGAGGGGAGGGGAGAAGAGAGGGGCGGGGGGCAGGGGACAAAATTTGAAAAAGTTAGATACTAAGTTCCTTGAGTATGTAGTTACGATATTTCTTCATAGATGGCGCAGTACTATTTTATACCATTTCCTAATCGCGGTGACGAGATTTTTGTGGCCTTAGATATATACTCATGGTAACATTCGACTTAACAAGTCTCGCTGGACTCTGGACTGTAGGTACTGTTGCACCTGGGTGTCTCATCAATTGGAACGGCAGCCGAGCCGAGAGCTCGGGAGTCGGGACTTCATTCATTCCCACTTTTAATTTACGATCTCTCTTTTTGAGGACTGCATCTGTCGCCATCGTCCTTCACTCCTTTCTTTCCTGGAAGTGGCCGTTCGTTGAGTGGGACAGTACCTACCTACTAGAGATGGGTCATACTACTCGTACTAGGTAAATTTGATACTAGGTGCACCTGGGGCCCAAGTCTGCTAATTTACGAATGGCATAATTGAATCGCAATTGGATCGCATTGTAATTGTTTGACACATTTGGTATTCTCTTACTCATTTATGAATACCAAATGTGTCAAAAAATAACAATGCGGTCCAATTGCGATTCAATTATGCCATTCGTAAATTAGCAGACTTGGGCCCCTGTTATCTTTACTCTATCGACCATAAAAGTTGGCCTAAATAGGCAAGTCCATCGTTAGCCCTACTGATAGTTGGGCCTTTGTAGGTAAGGTAATCTTACTTTGGCCATCAGTTAAGGGCCCAACGCGTAAACTGCATTATACTTGTTGGCCAACAAACCGAAGGTATGTGGCCTAATTTAATACCCACAAAAAATGCTATTAGGGTACTTAGTCACTTATTTACCATCAGGTTATGTTATAGCCTGCATGCATTAATAAGCAGCTTATCGCATGTAGAATCTTCATTCAGAAATGCATAATGCAAACTATCCAGTCCAAAGAGTAATACCTACAAAGGGCCAATAACAGCCAGAAAATCGGTAGGTAGTATCTAAAAAAGAGATAGGTCTGTAAGATTTTAAAAGAATTAAACGTACCTCAACATTAATCTTATTTTTAGCCGTGACTTGTAGACTTGATAATTAGAGAATCATTAGCAAAATCGATCCAATGAAAGACGAAAGCGATAAAAATAGGTATTAACTCAGAACGGTACTAAATATTTTGACATGAGTCAAACAGACACGCATTAATTCTTTTTTTCTTTAAAATAATTATGCAGTTATTACTCTATGATAAAATATGAGCCCATTGAGCTTTAAAACATTATCCACTATTTGGTCCGAGATCCACTATCTCAATCACAGACCATTATGTGGTCTGTGATCTCAATGTATGAGCCACAGACATATAATAGAAGTGTCTGTGGTATGAGCCCATTTTTTTTTTCTATCCCACATCCTACGTCTGTGACTGTGACACATCCATAAACTGTGTAAGTATTATATCTGAGATGTGTGTCCTTATATGAACTTGTATCCCCTAATAAATCACATAGGTACCGAGTGCAGTTCTAACCAAATAATATCATTGGTTCTAACATTTTCATTGTGTAATTTCTTAGAAAAATCTAAAATTCTAACTAAAAGTTTTAGTGGGAATTTTTGCCTAAGTACTAGTAAGAGAATGAGGCATTTTAGTCTAATCATCATCATCATCATCACCATCGATCATTTTTATTCAAATTCTTGGCTGTATAAACTACACTTTCATAACTAGAAAAAAAAGTTAAAAATGTCAATGTCAATTTTAAGTTGCTTGAAGCGAGTCGACTTGAAAATTTTACGAACGAAACTAAGAACTTTAGAAAAATAAATAGATTAGTTTTTGTGTGTAATTTAGTGACAGAAAGTTTAATTAATATTGTATTGACAAAGCCTCAGCTCAAGTATTAGCCTTGGCCATTTATAAGGTAACTTTCATACTTTCCAAGTGCATGTAACATGTATGTATCATGTTACTTGTGAAGTAATTTTGCTCTGTTATTATGTCATAGCCGCTAATAGAATTGTATAAGATAAATAAAGATACATAAAGAAGAAGCCGTCTTAGTAAAGTAATTTCTGATTTGTATTTTGGTGTAAAAATACATTAAAATTTAAGAAGTTCATTGTGTAGTACCTACTTTGTGAACTTTCTAACCAAATCGGAATTTTCAATTGCCGTTTGTTTATTTTGTGTTTCTTTTAGGAAATATGCCGCTCAACGCGAAACTTATGTTGCCGTTCGCACTAGGGTTATCCCTGGTGTCAGTCACAGCTTTTGTTGTGTACTATATCTATTTTAAAGATGAAGAGGAAAATGGGAAGGTCGATAAATCCAGAATCAATACATCAAGAATGAATGTAATTGAAATCAATGTTTCCAAGAGTATAGTACCAGCCCTAATTGGTAAGCATAAAGTGTTAATTATAACATTTTTTTTATACTTCTTACCCTTTTACTGAAACATTAATATGACCACTGCAAAACTTTCAATAGCAATTTTATGACATTTAGAAAAATATTTCGGCGGTGTCCCTTATGCAGTAATTAATTACTCAACAGTACAAGTATTTTGAGGTACATTTATTTTGCGCCGGGCTTGGGTTTAAATTTAATACTACGTGTCCATTGTCCTTTAAATGGTAAATGTTAGTTTTCATGGCCTTCTGTTATTTTGATTGTGTTTGTTATTTAGAGAAACAAGATCAACAACAAACAGGTCAATATAATAAAACCGTTTAAAAATGAACCTTATCAGTACCTAACCCTTTCGTTCTGCATCATTTATGATTTTTGTTTGATTTATTTAATACAGCATGCAATTTTTTGACGCATTTGAGTCAAATGCATCAAAAAATAACATGCCGTAGTCAAATGATTTGACTGGTTCGAGTCCCATGTAAGACAAGTGATTTTTCATAAATCCATAAAAATTCAGTATTTATTGTTTATAAAAATAAAGGAAAGTCTCCTTACACAGAATGTGCTATTTCCAATATTTAAGGTAGTTGCCATCCATGTGTAGGGTTACCAGATGACAGAAATTTTCCTGACATGTCCGGAATTTCAGCTTTCTGTCAGGGAACAGGGAAAATCGGAAATTGTGAGGAGTTTTAAACAAAGAGAAAAATATAAGAAATAAAATAATTATAATCCAAAGAATAAAATCTAATAATTAACAATCTCTTAATTGCTTATTTATTAGTTCTCGTACTTTTCATTGCTGGATATTGATTTCAGCAACTGCTGGTCTTTCATAACAATTTCATGAAACTCTTCACATGATGTGTTCTTCAGATTGAACTGTGTCAATAGTTAACAGAAGCTATGGACAGTCTAATTCTCTCTTTCTTATCGTTCTCGATCAACGTTAGCATTTTGTGCCTGAATTGCAAACACTAAACAGCAAATTTTATTCAGTTCTTCCGGTCTCTCATAGCTGACGGATTTTAAAACGATTTCCCATTGTTTAACGGGCATCATTTCAAAAAAGTTATTGCTTTGCTGCTTTATAAAAGAATTTAATGCAGTAATTTCATCAAAAAGTTTAACGTCGTAATTATAAACATACAACGTATCCATTTAAAAACTGCAAAGAAGAAACAACTTTCTCGTAATCAACATCAGCACCTTTCAATATCATCCACTTAAATATCTTGAATTCGACTAGCGGCTGCAACCATTTATCTAAATATTCAAGACAAGTCATGTCATGTAGGCATTTTTCACATCATTCATGAATGTTTCTTTGGCGTCTTTGGTATAATTCGACAGCAATTCTCGCACTTTTAACGTAACAAACGTAGCCTCTGCTCTTGCCTTCAATGTTAGGAGGTCGAATTTAATATTCCTAGAGTATCTATGATGGAGTTAATTTTTTTTCTATTTATGCGATTTGTGATTGAAAAACCGACATAAGAGAATGCACAAAAAATAAATAATTTGTCGTTGCGCCTTGCCGCGCCCCACACAAATAAGATCCTTTTGCTGCCGAAATGTCAGGAAATTTATTGCTGAAGCAGGGATTTTTCCAGGAAATCTTATTTTCGGATCTGGTAACCCTATCCATATGGTATTTAATCTTTCTACCCTGTATATTAATAAGAACTGCTCAACGAGAGAGGACTTAACTAAGACTTATATTATAAATACATACAAATAATCACGACTATTATCCCCACAGGGTTAGTCAGAGGCTAGGCAATGAGGACCGCAAAATCAGTCCTCTGCAATAGTCCACTTTTAACCAAATATTGACTGCACATGTGCTCAGCGTGACAGATGGTGAGCTCATCGCCGCTTCATGCTGTTGGATGTATGTGCAGTCTTTAGTCCGTTAGTCGTCTTTTACGACACCCAGGGGAAAAGAGAGGGTGGTAGTATACTTTCACCGCTACGCGACATGGTTATTTAATAATAAACAAATAATTAAAATATTAGGTAAATCTGAACTTCGAGGGTCTTCATTATAAACTAAAATGTAGTTTAAGCAGTGGATTGTTTGCCAGAAAATCCAAAACCATAACCATGTTCACTTTTGGTAAATTATTGGACTGTCCACGCACAAATCCACTCTCCATCGTCTAGATTTTTATATTTATGTAGTTATTACTTATTTAAAAGATGTTTAATATACAAAATATATTAATATTACTTAATACTTTTCACACAGACTTCCATGTACTTATCAACAAACAACGAAACACTCAAAACAGCTGCTAAGCGCTTTCCGCCCCACCCGTACTGTTGACCTGACGAGACTTGTGACGTCCCAGAGCAAAAGCTCCGCGCGCATTTTAAAATTCGTTCGGGCTTCAGTAAAAGTTGATTCATTTTGTCATTTTTCAAGTTATTGAAATAATTCTTAATTAATATTATAATATCATTGCCTTACAATTTTACTTAAGTAATTTTTATTTTTGTAAAAATGGAAACTTCTTTATGCCTTAATTTAATTAATCATATTTCATTGGTATATTTATGTTTTACTAGATTGCCATTGAGTTATGTGTCAGTAATTTACTGGCCTAATGTAAATCAGCCTTTCCTTATTAACAAACAAAGTCATTATTACTTACTGTGATATTAAAGGCTCAAATAATATTATAATAATATTATTATAATGTTATTTAAGCTATACTCAATGATAAATGTTTTATAAATCATCATCATTCTCTTGCCCTGTTCCCATGTTATTTGGGGTCAGCGCAGTATATTTAATTAAACAGTTCATATAATTTGTTTATTTGTATTGGTTTTATCACATTATGTTTTCTTTTTTACTTTTTATAAAATAAATGAACCAATACAATATCATTTTAAATTTTGATTATTTACATAATACTCATGTCATTGACAATTAACACTAATCAGATGAATTATAGTAATAAAAATAAATGCAATTATTATTTTCACCTATAGGCCGCAGTGGATCCAACATAAAAGGCATAGAGCAGAAAACGGGAGCCATGATCCACTTCAAAAAGTTCAGCGACAAGGACTATGACGTTTGCATCGTTCGCGGTCGCAATGAGGCCAGCCAGCTGGCAGAGACACTCATCCGTGACTTCATGAAACAGCAGCCTTTGATTGTCAATGAACAGATGGACGTTCCTGGATGGGCATGCGGCAGGATCATTGGTACGTAATCATCATTACGTAGTGTAAAGTAAAGTCGGTGTTTTTCTGCGTGTCTTACCTCTGCATTCTTTTTCTATAAAAATAATAAGCCATCAAAAACATACTTGTTAAAAAACCAAGTCTCGCAACTCAATTCTTCTACTGTAAAAAGTTGTAAGATCCATGGGGTTACTCGCATAAAGACTAACTTCTTACACGCATATTGACTTACACGCATTTTGACACACAATATATATTTAAGTATTTAACACTAGTTTCCCGTCAAGCGGCTTCACCTACGATGTTGAATTCTGTTGATTTCCCACTGTAAAAAGTAGTAGCATGTGACCAAATCTATTTCTGTGCAAAAGAATCATTGCGTATTAATTCGCGTATGTCATTTCGCGTAGTCGTTCCCGTGTTTCATTTCGCGTATGAGAATAAGTGTCAATTTGCGTATGTCATTTTGCGTAGACACGATGTGTCATTGTGCGTTTGGCTACCTAAATGTGTCATTATGCGAGTTGCGATTGCCAAGTCAATCTCTTTATTTAAAACATAAAAGTTTTTTAATATTGATAATAATAATAATAATCATTTAATTCAGGTAACAAAATGTACAGATGGTAAATTACATTGGCCCATATAATATATACCTTACAGACTAACATACATACAAATAAAATACAATGTTAGTAAATAACTTAATAACTAATGTTAGTATTATTGAATTGGCACCTGCGGTACCAACTCGGTAGCAACAGGCAACTTCCCTCGGAAACGCCTGTAGACTACACCCTTAGGCCAGAAGTCCTCCTTTAAAAAGATGTCCAGCTTTGATGTCGGGATTCGCACCACAAACGCCTTGAAGCTCGTGTTATGGCGCGACTCCAGCTGTCCAATCCTCAAATTGAAGTTAGACTTCATGCGAATGTACTCTGCTACCTCCTGCGATGTGGTGGTGTAGTGCAGGCGGGACAGGTACGTGGTCGGTGTCGCGGCACGCAGCAGGAAGGCGGGCCCTGTCGGTTCAGTACCGCAACGGTTCTAGCTCGCTCGCTGACGACGTCGCTTCTTGCTTCGAACCTCGACGAAGCCATCCTCGTCTTGGTCCGGGTGTGCGACGTTTCGTGGAGCGGCCTTTGTCTCGGCGACAGGTTGCTGCGACCGTATTTTTGCCTTAGCGGCAACAACAGTGGCGAAATCACGGCGTCGGCAGTTGACGGGCGCACACGTGATAGGCGCATGCGTCGTCACGGCCGGCGTTGCGGGCAGCGAGGCGGCGACGGCGGCGGCAGGCGCGCGGGGCGTAAAGACTGCGCTCGCGGCTGGCAGCTGCGCCGGCGGCGCTTGGCTCGGCTCGGGTCGTATCGGAGACGGGGCCGAAACTGCTGACTTGCAGCTAAAGTTCCGTCAGGACATCTCTGTGGTGGCAGCGAGGGTTGGCAGAAGTTGGATTGCACGGCTTTGGCCAGACGCCAGTAGGATGCGTCAAGAGTTCTTGGCCTACTCGTGCAACGCGCTGGACATCCGCTCTAATGTAGGCCTTTTTACGCGACTTGCTGGGATTATTATATGCTGCTTTCAGCGAGTGAGTTTCCAAGCGCGGTATGCCGTCTGTTTGCTCTCAACAGCGCTGGCACAGTCGCGATTGAACCAGCGGTTGCGTCTGCCTTTGCTGATGACATAGGAGTGTGGAATATAGTATTCCATCCCTAACACTATCTCATCAGCAACGGTAGTGGCGCTAGCTGTCGGGTTCTTCCCGCTGAAGCAGTGCTGCCTTCAAGGGACGGATGCCAAATACTCCCGCATACCGTCCCAGTCTGTCGACGCGTAGTGCCAAATCTGGCGTTCCGAAACCGCTGTTGGCGGAAGCAATGCCAAGGGCACTATGCTGGATATCAAGCAGTGATCCGAAGAACCTAAAGGAGCTCGGACCTCCACCCGGCATCCAGCAGGGCGACTCGTCAGCAGAAGGTCGAGTAAAGAGGGCGCATGGCCAACTCTGTCTGGGATCCTGGTGAGCTGGTTCACCAGTTGAGTTAGGTCATGCGTGAGAGCGAATGCAAGGGCAGTTCTACCAGCATGGTCAGTTTTGGAGGAGCCTAACCACAACTTATGGTGGGCGTTGAAGTCCCCCAAAAACACCAATTCCGCCGATGGAAACCGCTCCTGCGCATCATCTGCCACCTGACTAAGATGTTCAATTAGTCGAGTTTTCTCCATGTCGCCGTTATGGGATCGGTAGACGCAGACGTAGACACGGCAATGAGAGCCTAAGTCGACGTGTACCACTAGGAGGGAGAAGGAAGGGTCCTCCAGACAGCGCAGACGGCGACAGCAAACATCCGCCCGAACGAATAAGCAAACTCCGGCTTTGGCTTTGAAGGATTCTTCAAGCACGAAGCCGGGATAGTTCAGGTAAGTGGTGTCAACTGGGCGGATTATTTGCGTCTCCGTCAATAACAACATTGCTGGCCGTGCCGTCTCCCAATGGTGGTGGACGGCATTGAAGTTTGCATGGAGTCCGCGGATGTTAGCGAACTCCACCTCAAACGGTAAGGAGCTGTCATTTTAGGAGTGGAAGGAGGGAGGCGTGAATCGAGGAAATGATGCCACGATGCAAACGGTCAAAGTGTGGTGGCCTGCTTCCCCAGGTATCTACCCACAGACGAGTTTCATTAACCTACCGAACGGAAGGGCCCCCGAACTAAATAATAATTCCAAACCACACAATGGATCTTTATGCGGTTTTCACTAATAGAAGAAGTGATAAAGGAGGATACCTAGTTTTTTTATATCATTTGTAGGTACTTTATAAAAAATAGCTGAACTTTAAATAAATAAATAGTAATTAATAATAATTTCTCTTCTCTTACACCAATTATCTAGCTCAAGATAAGCTGTTGAAACTTCTTTTAAAATGGTTCAACTAGATAACGGATAAATATACATAAATACAGAAAAAACAGACAGTCCTGGAATCAGTTTAGAAAAATAGTTTTTTTCTAAATTGAACCAACCGGGAATTGAACCCGGGCTCTCAGAGATGACGCGATGCCAGAATCGGCGCGCTTATCACTCGACCACGGAGGTCGTCACTATGATCGTGTTTTATCAAAAATAAGAAATGTTCCTAAGTTAGCTCAAAGTCTCGGGCCGCTATGCGCTAGTACAAAACAAACTAACATCCACAACCAACACACAGTCACTGCATGCTCCCTTTTTTCCTAGTTAATCCTCATGGATTCGATGGAGCTAAGTAAAAGGGACAGGCTAGTTTGCAACCGACATGCTAAAATGAGAGCTCCAATAATTCAAGTCAGATTTGTATTGTCCCATAATAAATCGTTTAATTTAAATATTATTTTTTGATGATGATGATCTCTGTTATGACCCTTTATTTCTATATATATTTGAGTATAAGGTCTTGCTACATCCTCAGGTACTGGCGGCGAGACAATCAACGACATCAGTCACCGCAGCGGTGCGCGAGTGAAGATCGAAGGGCCATCGATGGGGGACAGGGCTGCCCAGCGCCAGGTCTCTATCCGGGGCACAAAGGAGCAGATTGTTGTTGCTAAAGGGCTCATCGAGAACTGCGTTAGTATACTTAATTTTTTTTATTCATTTATTTAGATCAGGTTACATTAGCCAATTCTCGTAAGGCCTACTGTCAGTACATAGTCATCCCCATCTAAGCCCATCTAAATATATCAAGTAAAAAATTTGTGCCCCAATGTTGTCATCCGACAACATAATAAGTAACAAACTTTCGTTCGTAATTTTGAAATTAAGCACCATAATTCACGCATTTCCGGTGAATACGATTGTCTAGAATCCTAATTAGAGTGTTATAAAGACGAATCACAGCCGATCTATTAAGTTTCTGAAAATGGCGACAATGGCAGGTCCGATGCACACCTCTCTGTAACGATTAGTTGTCGTGGGCGGTAACTACTATAATACTTATGTTGTCAGATAAAAACATTGGGTTATAACTTCTTCTAACTCATTTAAATCGTAGGCCTTACGAGCCTATAGAAACATAAATACCTTCTGTACTAACGTACATACAATAATAAAATTAAAACTGTTTTTGTTATCCTTAGTAGCGGGTGTCCGGTAGCGGCTCGCCCGCACCCCTGTCCACGCTAACTTAGAATCACCGTTTGCGTTTTTGTACAAAATTTAAAAAAACATCGTCCTTTTTAGATGTTTCTATCAGTGAAGACCAAGTACTTTAATTGGTTCGGGTTCTTTCGTCTAGGAAAACTCTTATAAAACACACATAGTAAATATACTTTCGCATAAGAGAACTTCTTTTGTTACTTGGAGTGAGAAAAAAAGAAAGACCTCCTGAGTTTCTTGCCACCTTTTTCGAAGACTCCCGAACTGGTGGTAGATTAGTTAGGTAGGTAGAGTAGATTAGTTAGTTAGATTATTTGTTAAGTTTTAACTACAAGTTATTTTTTATTATTATTTTTGACGTCAATAAGTGCCCGTAAAGGTTTATATTGAATAAATACTTTCACTTTGAGAAGGTAAATTACATCTAAATATTTTATCCAAAATTATCTTAACTTAAAAAAAACAAGAAGCAGCAGCACAAGACCGGGCGTGGTGGTGATCCTTGGGGGACCTGATGATGATGATGCAAGAAAAAAATCTAATCTCTTAGGTGGCTCAAGAGAAATGCCGCCGCGAGATCGAGCAGTCGAAACGCAGCCCGCGCCACGCGCCGCCCGCCGCCGACGCCAGCGCCAGCGCCGCCCCAGACGCGCCAGACGCGCCAGGTGACGCACGCAAGCATGCCAAGTATAAGAGGCCTGGTAAGATTTGGCTAACAGCATGCGCTATAGAATAGTTATACTCAGTTATTTAGTTGTTGTATACCTATAGTGATGCAAGAATTTCTGGTTTTACGATAAGGATTAGAATTAGAAATCTGCACCGATAATCGCCGATTAAGATTAGGATTATTGATAGAAGGAAATGTTGATCCACTAAAACCACCAGATATAATCATTTCCAACTAAAAACACGACACAACACGCGAACGAGGTTATGCTTGGAATGACATTACATAATTATGTCAGACACGTAATTTCTTTTTGTCAAATTTAAGGCAAACGTGAACACCACGTAGCTTCCAAAAATTTTTTTTTATAAAAAAAATCGTCGTGACAAACAACAAAAAATTTTTTTTTTTTTTAAATTTTTTATTCTGCGACGGGTAAGCGCTTGGCCTTCATCTTGTGACGAAGTGACGATAAGGCCGAAGGTGGAAGCGCGCTTCATCCGGAATCCTCAACCACTGAGGAACTGGCTATCTTATCTCAAACTGAATTAGACAAAAGGGTGCCGCCGTTCTTAAGTGATTCGCGTACAAACATTTCGGCAATTGATTTTTATTAATATAGACTAGCGGCCCGCCCGCGACTTCGATGAACACACCGTATCGCGCATTTCCAAAGATTTCCAAAAAAAATTTCATGCGAAATAGGTGCAGCCGTTCACAAATGATGCGCGATCACATTCGAGGCAAATTGATTTTTATTAATGTCGAGATAATCTTCATCACCCTTTCAAGTTCCATTTGAATTAGCGATTTCAATTTTATTAATAATGTAAATAAATTACGAAAACATAATGTGAACTCAAAAAGAGAACGTAAGTATACGTGTAAATAAGTAAGAACTTTTTAGAGATTAGCAAGAATAGATAATAGATGCTGCCACTACCTGATGTGACTGTTCATAGTTTTTCAATTATATCTGTGTCCAAAATCATTCTACCGGCCCCCTTTCTCTTGAAACCGATCCCGATCGACCGAGATTGGTATTGTGCAGTTTAAACTCCTAAGTTACGACACCAGCGGCCGGCGTTAGCGACATTAGCGCTGGTGTCGTAACTCAAAAGTACGAAACTTTACAGTACCAATCTCGATTGATCGGGATCGGTTTCAAGAGTACCTAAGGGGTTTGGTCCCATTACGATATGAAGGTCTACCTTTGTGTCTTATTTTCCAGAACACTGGAAAATAAGACAAAAACACACTTTCGAATATATATAATTATATTAATATTAGAATTGAGCAGACTAGAATGACACCAATAATAAGTTATCTACATATTAACATGTTGTTAATATATTGAATATACATTTTAAATAGATCAAGGCGCGTCTCCAAGGTAACTCTTGAGTGTTGACTGTACGTTGAGATCTGATGACATCATCGAGTTACAAGTATGTAAACCTCCCTGGTGGCACTATAAGTACTGTGTATAATGTAATTTTGTTCTGACACTATCAGCTTTGTATAAAGCAATTCTGTACTGTTAATTGTACAGACGCCCGCAGGTCAACCTACCATAAAGTGACGAAGTTCTATATTTATTTATTTAAACTTTATTGCCAAAAATACAGCAAACGGCGGACTTAATGCCATAAGACATTCTCTTCAGTCAACCAGTGAAGATGTACATAAATTTTTGTAGGCGGTGACATTAAAATTTAGAGAATAACAATTTAAATAAGGAAAAAAAAGAAACACTTAACTTAACTAGCCTAAATATACATACATACATTATACACAAAATATATATAACTATACAAATACATATTATACTATATAAGATAAATATAAACACTAGTAACTTATGCTGTAATCAGTTTAAAACTATTGGACGGATTTGAGAAAGTACTCACGCGCTAAACTTTTGAAGGCAACCTTGTTAGAAGCATCTCTCACGTTAAAAGACAGTGCATTCCAGAGTCGAATAGCCGTGAGAGTGAAGGAGTTGGAAACAAAATTAGAGCTATGAGAAGGAGTTTGGAGTACCAGATTAGTACTGGAGCGAAGATGGCGTTGGTGTGAAGCACCCAAGAATTGAAAACGAGATTTAAGATAAACCGAGACGCGTGGATCAAAAAGGATATTAAAAAGAAGGCAAACCAACCTTAAGTTCCTACGCTCACGAATGGGTAGCCACTCAAGTTGGTTTCGGAAGTCAGAGATGTGGTCGTATTTACGTAGACCGAAGACAAAGCGTATAGTACTTTTTTATATTTTTTATACTAAGCCCGGCAAATGACCCCACTCCACCTGATGTTAAGTGGAAATGAGATCCAGGCGCGAGGACAACTGGTGCAGCGTAAGAGACGTAGCATCAGTCATCCTCACTCTGCCGGCCCACAAAGTGCTTCTTCACGCCTCGTTTGAAGGACCTTAGTGCTGTTGAGAAGACGATCCAATTTGTTGAGAAAGATTTGATTAATATCGGACAAACAAACATCAGCATAATCAAGAAGCGGATGAACAAGAGCTCGCCCAAAAATCTCGGTGTAATAATCTCGGTGTAATAATCTCGGTGTAATAATCTCGGTGTAATAATCTCGGTGTAATAATCTCGGTGTAATAATAGACACACAACCGTGTCGCGTAGCGGTAAAGGATACTACCACCCTTCTTAGATATAGGATAAAATGTTTACTAGAAAAAAAAAATACTTGCAATGGTATTTCTTTCAACTGTGAGGGTAGGTAAACCTTCACAGTGACGTAATAATACGTAGTAATAATTAGGAATTAAAAATTTCAATAATAAAGATGTTCTTAAATAAATTTCGAACCTTATGTTTCGATAATATCGGTTGGAGAAATTTGGACAGTTTTGGATACGTTGATATGCTGGCGTATGTACATGCAGCATTCGCTAAATAGCTAATCGCCAAATTGTGGTATCGTTAATAACGAAAACTACTGCGTTTATCGTTATCAAAATATAGAGAAACTCAACTCAGCAGAAACTTAAGTCCGGCAACTTCGTGCGCGACCGTCCCGCGGGGTGACAGACGGTGGCGGGGACGAGGTACCCAAGATGTCAGCGGGTAGCGGGTGGTGCAGCGGGGAAGGGCAACGCGTGCAACTGTGTGTAGAATGACGTGCTACCTCGTCCCCGCCAACGTTTGTACCCCGCAGGACGGTCGCGCACGAAGTTGCCGGACTATAGCCTTGCAGTGCAGTTTTCTACTTAGCAAGTCAGTGATGAAGTGTGTGTTCCACACGATCTACTCGCACGCTACTGAGGCACTACTCATTAACCGCACTCGAAACTTCGTCTTCCCGTAACTCGTCGTACACGGCTGTGTGTGCATGTACTGCCGTGCGATTCTCTAAGCTAAAGCCTTGATAGCTGCGGCTGCCGCAGCGCTGAGAAATGACTCCCTCTCTTTCATATTCATAGAGTTGGAAAGAGACAGCAGATCACAGCCATGCGCGCAGCGTATATGTGTCGCTTAGAGAATCGCATAGCTGCGCCAATCGCTAGTGAAAATAACAGCAGCGCGCGTGCATTGTACCACGAATTACGGGCCAACGAAGTTTCGGATGCTCTTAGTAGGCCCTCTGTACGTACGCGCCGCGGTCGGGATCCATATTGGCTCACTTAAAGTTCTTTACCTGAAATTGTTCTTCCTACCGATTTGTAATCCGAATGATCACTCTTCCTAAAGTTTCCTTTCATACAATTTGTAGTACTTACTACCGACGATGTTCATAACACTCAGGTTTCAGAAAATTGTAATTAATAAATAATATCACTAATGAAAATACATTTAAACTCCTATTGTTGTTTTTCATAACGCTTTTATCCCTAAACATAATTTCCATAATATTTTTACTCATATTAAAAGAAAATACAAAGGTGACCCACAGGAGTAAGGCAGCTAGTATTTCTGTTGTCTAAAAAAAATAACCTCGAAATTCAAGTCTAAAATAATAAATATTTCTAACCTATCACGTAGTGTAAAAGAAGTAGAAAAGGTTATAATGAGAAAATATAGAAAAACAAATAATATTATAGTTATTGCTACTGACATTATTAAGTTGAATGGTTCGGAATTGTGAACATTAAAAACAGAGTAGTTAGGAATTGAGATGTTTAGGATGAAAAATGTTAGGCAGAACATTTTCCGAATTTCGATTATCGGAGTTGAAAATTTAAATTGGCGTAAATAATTCATTTTGTGGCCATAATATAACCTTGATGCTATCGATAGTCGTTGGACTTAACTGCACCTTAAATACGCACATTTTAATTCAGTTGTAAAAGGAAAATAAATGGGGTCTCATCGTAGGTACTTATCTCAACCGTCAACAGACGGCCGGCCGGCCGGCTGTTGCCTGCGTGTTGTAAATAATCGTTATTTCAAATTGTTTTTCATTTTATTTTTCTTATGTTATTGCTTTAAAATATATTATATACTCAAGACTATCCAATTAAAATTCACAAAATGAATTATGAAAAACACGAATTCCTTTTTTGTCTTTTTTGTCATGTTTAAAACACTTGACCTGAAGAGCCCTTGAAGTTTCTTGCGGTTTCTAGAATCCACGGTATTTATGATGAATACAATTTTGTTTTTATTGTTCCCGACCCTTATATGTCTCCCGTGCCCAGTGTGTTGTCTATAATATTTGTTGTTTTCTGTGTGTTGTCGTGCCGTGTGTTTGCGTCATTTAGTGTGATCCTATATGGCTAATGGGTTATGTGTGTAAACTGGAATATTGAGTCAGATGGTAAATTATGTTAAAGGTTTTATAAGCACATTTTTTGGTTCCGGTGATGTGTGTGTTTTATTGGGATTATTTGATGTTTAATAGATTATGTATGTTTTGTGTTCACGTGACGGTTTTTAAGATTGTTTTTGTTATTTTACATTTCCATGAGTCTGTGTCACATTACCTTGTTTTATAGTTTTTCACCACGTAGAGTTTAATTTCATATAAACTATATCCACTGTTTCGCAAACCGCTTGGTTAGAGGCCGATGCTTTACGCTCTACTAAGTTATTTGCTCACCAATGTTTAGCGAAGGATTGGTTTAGCGAACGAAGTAAGCCCATGGATTGTGTAATTTTCCATTCCCTTCATCTCATTTGATGGTACTTATATTATCTCATAGGAACTATAGTCAAAATGGGTAGGAACTTAAAATTTATATTTTACAAAACGTCATTAAACATAATTCATAATATTAATAATAGGATATAGGAGTTGGGGCAAGCCGTTGTCCAGCTGTAGGTAAAGTTAGAAAAAAAAACGATTTTTCATATTCATTTTTAACGTGAAAGAATACTACCACCCCCTCTCTTATCTTGGGTGTCGTAAAAGGCGACTAACGGACTAAAGACTGCACATATATCCAACAGCATAGAGCGGCGATGGGGCTCACCACCTGTCACGCTGAGCACATGTGCAGTCGCAATTTGGTGATAAGTGGACTATGGGCAGAGGACTGCTTTTGCGGTCCTCATGCCTAGTCTCTGGCTAACCCTTCGGGGATAATAGTCGTGATTATATTATATTGTATGAATGTATTTTTAACGTTGTAAAACATAATCATGCTATCACGCGCAGAGTCGAGCGGCGCCTCCATCGAAGTGTACGTCTCAGCGGTATCTTCCCCTTCCCGCTTCTGGGTGCAGTTCGTGGGGGCGCAGGTGGCGCAGCTGGACGAGCTGGTGGAGCACATGACTGAATACTACGGGGACCGCGCGAAGAGAGAGGCTCATGAGGTCTGTACCGTTTTTACAGGATAATATTGTTTTTAGCCGTGTCGTGTACTGGGTACAGTTCGTGGGGGCGTAGGTGGCGCACATGACTGACTATTATAATAATAATATAATATAATATCTTTATTTACGCTTCACAAATTTACTTAAGGCTAAGATTAACCAGGAGAAGTATTGAACACTAAATTTGTAAGAGTCTAGTGCCTGATAATGGTTTAAGAAAAACCTGTCCCACAGGTCACCAGGCCCCCCGAAGTTAGCGCTTAAAACGAGCACGCAAAAAAATAAAATAAAGATTGCCAAAGCTGATCCAGATGTGAATAGATATTATATACACATAAAAGAAAAAACTTACAGAACTCTTAAGCTAAAAGAAAAAAAAACAAAATATTGAAACAGTAACAAGCTTGTTACAAGTCACAGAATGAGCAATTTGAGGTGTATTTGTTGAGATGATGTGTGGTGTGGTGGGTATGTGATAGTGGCTGTGAGTGGATTGATGCATAAACTACATAATTTACTTGAGAGGACAGAGAAAACCTTCTGTAGAATCATAGTCTAGTGACTTAAGGTATTTTGTAACAAATTTTTGCAGGTTGAATTAGGAAGAGGATAAATGTTTATACTGGGGTTAATTTTATTGTAAAGATAGGGACCAAGAAAGCAAAAGATGGAGTGGGAAAAGGATGTGTTGTATTTTAATGTTTTGCAGACAGTAGCGGCCCTACGCTTGCCCTTCAACTTCTCAGGCTCGTACTGTGTCTGTAAATGTTTTCTTAGTGAATGTGAAAAATGAAGAGATGTGTGGTGGCGGTTCGTCAAGAATACTACTAATGACCCATCTCTCCTCTTGTGATTTGCCGATGGGTTGCGTCTACTGCATTCGGATTTCGCATCGGCATTTTCATAATGTCTAGTAGAGCAATAATAATTAAAAAAAAATATGCGTAGGCATAGATATTAAAATAGCTTGAACGAATTCTAAAAAGCTCTTTACGGTAAGACTATCTAGGGCTTCCACCACACGAGGAAGACTACCAAGTAATCTCATCTCTTGGGTGTCGTAAAAGGCGTGTAACGGACTAAAGACTGCACATACATCCAACAGCATAGAGCGGCGATGGATTCGCCACCTGTCACGCTGAGCACATGTGCAGTTATCATTTGGTGAAACGTGAACTGTGGCTGTGGACTGCTTTTGCGATCCTCCTTGCCTGGTCTCTGACTAACCCTTCGATAATAATACTCGTGAATATTATGTATGTATATATAATTAATAATATGAATATTATGTGTGTTCCGGTCTGCTCTTGCAATCTTATTTTTATTTGTAGTAGAAATAGTGTTTCTTTTTCTTGTTTCAAGGATATTTTAAGGCGTTGTTAATTTTATTTTAAATTGAGCAATACATGTTTTTTATTGGATAATATTTTTTGTTTGTGTTGTCTTTAAAATAGTATTAAATGTTGTTTTTGTTTATAATGGAAAATGCCCTTCTTTGATAGGGAGAGCATTTTCCAATTTATATTGACGCTGTAAAAGCAAAAGGTGAGGAGCTCGATGGCGCAGCGGCTAGCGCGTTCGGCTTGCGATCTTGCTCACTAAGCAACTTTCGCAATGCCGGGTCGCTGGATGGGTGACCAAATTTAAAAACATCTCGAGCTCCTCCGTGCTTCGGAAGGCACGTTAAGCCGTTGGTCCCGGTTGTTGTCGTAAGATGGCAGTCGTTAAAACCCACCAACCCGCACTGGGCCAGCGTGGTGGGTTATGGCCCAATATCCCCACGTGCTATTGTCCACGTGGGATGCCTGTGCCCAGCAGTGGGACGTTTATAGGCTGATGATGATGAAAAGCAAAAAATGTCCTTGCTGAGTTTCTTGCCGGTTCTTCTCAGTACAAGACTCCCGCCCCATAGTTAGACTTACGAACCGATGGCATAGCGACATTCATAAGTGCTCAATTATTGTAGCCTAAATTCTTCGATCAACAATACCAACTAGATAACGCGTCACGTACAAAATCAAAGATAAATTCTGTCCACGTGAATAAATACTTTTTCAAAGCAATAAATTACTCCTGTCACTTAAAAATTATAAGACGTCAATAACATTTAGTAGTGAAATCAACCTTAAGGGGCAACGAATAATGCACTTCTTTCTGTTATTGCCTTGCGATAAAATAAGATCTCACTTCTCAAGTGCGCTCTTATTTACCGAGACACATTTTTAGCGCCGACCTGACATCTAGTTGTATTGTTGATCGAAGCCTAAATTGAATAAATGATATTGAAATTTGAGAATAGGCTAGTTGACTAAATTTCAAAATCATATTAAAACGATACCTGTTTACCTATTATATCCTAAAAATACATTATTTTTCAAAAAATCGATCATTTACAACATTCATTTTACGCTTCGCTTAAGAGGGTTTACGGTCGGACGGTTTCCCATACAAACTTCCAAGTCAAAATTTTTAATAACTAGTAAGCCAATGTTGATGAAACTTTGCATGCTAAAGTATAATACAAGGATCTAAATAGTTTGTTGAAAACATTTAAAAAAATCATTTATTTAGCTGAGTTATTGCGATTTAAAGTCCACTATAGAAAGTTTAAAATCGCAATAACTCAGTTATATAAACGTTTTTCAAAAATGTTTTCAACAAACTATTTAGATCTCTGTATTTTACTTTAGCATGCAAAATTTAATTAAAATTGGTTCATTGGTCTTTAAAAATTTCGACTTGGAAGTTTGTATGGGAAACTGGAATGCGTAAACCCTCTTAAGATCGCCATGTTGAGTAAATGACGTCACGACGTGCCAAACATCCGGTTAGATCGAGGCTTGTTCTATAGAAATGTCACAACAATAAAATGACATTTGGCACGGCGTGACGTCGCGGCTTTTGATTTCCGTTTAATGTCATATGACTGAATGCGTATTATTGTCGATTTTTTTCTTTAAAAATATTAATAATCCCAATTTTTATAATGAATATTTTAGAATTTTTGTTTCTATAAATCATAATTGATCATTAGAAACGCCAATCCACCCGATTTATTCGTAGTGGACACAAGCCTTTTGTGTACGGTTGCAGCTGAAGCAGGTGTGCGTGGGGCAGGTGGTGGCGGCGGTGTTCCGGCACGACGGGCGCTGGTACCGCGCGCGCGTGCACCAGATCCTGCCCAACGAGTTCGACGCCACCAAACAGGTATCATGTGCCTACTGCTTCCTTTTTTTTAAATAGCAGGTTAGGTAAAATTTTAAACACTGAAAAAAGACGACAACCTCAGGCAGGAAATGTGGCGTTGTCGTCTTTTTTCAGTGTTTAAACATTTAAGCGTTGATAAAACGATAAAATATATAAAAAAACATTAATAACAGGTTATTTCAGCACTTCGAGATAGCATAGCTTCCTCCAAGTGTCTATTCCAGTCTATTCTTCTTTTTTGTCGCTAGTTCATAACTAATAGGAATAACAATTGAGGTTGTCACAATGATATATCTTGTAACATTGTTGTTATGGTAAACATTATTGAGTACACTGTTTTTGACCCAAAAAAAACAATTAGAACGCGGCGCCACTAGACACAGCAGAAACTCTATTCATTAAAGTCTAATCAGTACACGGTTGCAGTCGTAAGGTTTTAACTACCGCAAACGGTGTAACTCTGTCACTACCTACCTAGGTATTAAAAAGCTTGAAATCCTGGTTGTTAGTAGAGTAGCTTGAGTACATCCTTTATAAATAAAACATAAAAAATGTTGGGTATTACGACCTTTTACGCCAAATATCATGCAATTAATACATTAAAGTGGGCACAATTTATTGAGTTATAAATTGTATCTGTAGCTGCTTCGGCTTTTGCGCAGAGTCACCGGTGACTACTATTTTGACACTGTAAAATTCTCGACCGGAGGGTGTAGAGACCCTCTTAATATTTATATGTTTATTTTGCATATGATTTTTCGCATTATGTTTTTTTTATATAATTAAAATTAAATTAAAAAATTAAATTTGTTTACGCTCACACCAATAATCTAGACCAAGATGAGTATTCTTTTGAAACTCGTTAATATGGTAAGATAACGGATAAACATACATAAACATAGAAAAAACACCCAGACCCGAAATCAATTTAGAAAAACAGTTTTCTCTAAATTGACCCGACCGGGAATTGAACCCGGAACCTCAGAGATGGCGCGACTAATAATGCAAAAATATAATTAAGTTTTCATAGCGCATTTTTGTCATTTTAAATGATAATTGCAATTATTATAATGGTGATTAAATGGTTGGTTCCGTCAGGTGGCGGACGTTTTCTACGTGGATTATGGCGACAGCGAGTACGTGGCGGTGAATGAGCTGTGCGAGCTGCGCGCGGACTTACTGCGGCTGCGGTTTCAGGTTGGCATTTAATATTATTTGATTTCTATTTATTTACTATTTATAAACAATTTTTTTTTGTACTGATGTTGGTAGTAATTTGCCTCAGAGTACTTAGTTTTAATTACATATTCTTTTTTTTAATTAAGAATTTAAATGATATTAATTACTACTGACATCTGTTTAACTTTTGAAACCGTCTAACTTGACCGCCACAGGTCAGGCAGTGCCTAGTGTGGGATCATAGAAATTCTCAGCCTCATTGAAAATAATGCTTATATTTAGGTAACACTATTTTCAACTGTATTTTTAAGTTTGTAGTAAGCATTTATCAAATCAATTTATTTGTATTAGCTATTAGCTACCTAGCAGCCCGTCCACTACTTTGTCCGCGTGAATCACAGACCCTGTATCTACTGACAAATTTCCAAGAAAAATCTTTCATATAAACCCTGTCCTAACAATTATAAATACAACAAAAAAAGATTGAACCTAATAGGGGCAGCTGTTCTATTCTAAAGCGATGCGCGAAAAACATTCGTGGCAATTGATTTTTATTTATATAAGGTGACTGCTAGAAACCGCAAGAAACTTCAAGGGCTGGTCAGGTCAAGTGTTTTAAACATGACAAAAATGACAAAAAAGAAATTCGTGTTTTTTTAAAAAATTTAATTAAATAATTCATTTTGTGAATTTAATTGGATAGTATTTGACTATCTTTATTTTAAAGCCATAACATAAGAAAAATAAAATGAAAATAATTAAAAATAACGATTATTTACAACGCAAGGACAACGGCCTGCCGGCCGGCCGTTTGTTGGCCCGTCAACGTAGGTACTTATCGCCCAGCTGACGCGGAAAAAACACGAATTCCTTTTTTGTAATTTTCGTCATGTTTAAAACACCTGACCTGACCAGCCCTTGAAGTTTGTTGCGGTTTCTAGCAGTCACCTTATTTAGATTCGTCCACTGTGTAGTGGACAGCAAAAAAAGGAAAGAGTGAAGGAAGGTCTTTGCCCTACAGTGGCACAGTTTAAACCTTGTTCCTTTACTTTTATAATAAACTATTTCATTTCTTCCAGGCCATGGAGTGTTTCCTAGCGGGTGTGAAGCCGGCGGGCGCGGAGGAAAGTGTGGTGGGCGTCACCGCCTCAGGCCAGCGCTGGGACCGCTGGCACCCGCAGGCTATTGAGCGGTTTGAAGAACTCACGCAGGTAAGCCGGGTGCTAGAGAGAGAGAGATGTAGAGAGAGAGAGAGAGAGAGAGGGTCGAAAAGGAAAGCGTGGTGGGCGTCACTCCCTTGGGCTAGCGCTGGGACTGCTGGCACCCTCAGGCTCTCGAGCGGTTTGCAGAACTCACGCAGGTAAGCCGGGTGCTAGAGAGAGAATGAGACAGAGAGAGGGAGAGAGAGGGGCGCGGAGGAGAGCGTAGTAGGCGTCACCGGTCTCTGGAGCGGTTTGTGTAACTCACGCAGGTAAGCCAGGTGCTAGAGAGAGAGAGAGAGACAGAGAGAAACGCGGAGTAGAGCGTGGATGACGTCACGCTCTCGGGCCAGCGCTGGGACCACTGGCACCCGCAAGCTATCGAGCGGTTTGAAGAACTCACGCAGGTAAGAATCACTAAAAGAATAGGTACTACCAACCTAAAACCGACTGAACACTGCACATACATTCAACAGCATAGAGCGACGTTGGCCTCACTACCTGCCGCGCTGAGCACATGTGTAGTCGCTATTCGGTGAAAAGTGTACTATTGTAGATCACATTCGTAGTCTCTAACTAACCCTTCGGGGATAATAGTCGTGATTAAGTGTATGTATATGGGATGGTGGTAGCTGTATGCCCTTACAGGGCTCATTTGAGGGCGTATTACTTAAACTAAGACATTAATGTACCAAATGAAGCAATGAAGATTTATGATTATGATTAAATATGTAAGGCATCATTTCAATAAGCGTAAGTAACAAAAGGCATAATTTATATTCGCCATAATAATCAAAAGACATTTTTTATTATTATTCTGCAACGGGTAAGCGCTTGGCCTTCATCTCACCTGACAATAAGTGACGATAAGGCCGAAGGTGGAAGCGCGCTTCACCCGGAATCCTCAACCACTGAGGAACTGACTATCTTATCTCAAACTGTCGGAACACAACTATGCTATTAACATCTTTGTTATGGCGACAGACTTAGATAAGATGGTGGTAGCTAGCCAGGCGGACTTAACAGCCCAACCAAACCGAGCACACAACTATGTGCCCCCGCTGGGAATCGAACCCGGGACCTCTGGGTCTGAAACCGGTGGCTTAGCCACTAGACCACGGATGCGGTTAATTACATACACTACATTACATTTGACTTTAATGATTTTATAATAATCATTGGTTTTGGCGCGTCGCCGGCCGCTTCCCTGGAACGCTCGCTACGCTCGCTTAGCTCGCGCGTTGTTTTAACCTTTTGAGCGCCAAAGTCGTCTATATATGACCAGCACTTGCGGGCCCTGTGCGCCAACGACATCTATAGTTGACAAAAAACCTGGCTCACAAAAATATTAAATAAATGTGTTGTAAAAACTATTACTGATATTTTTTTTTCTACATTCGGCAATAAAGAATATCCCTGCAACATATGAGTATAAAAACAAGTCTCTTAGAGCCATAAGAACTGAGTAATATTGAACTATAAAACATGGATTTTTATCTAAGCAAATACTATGTCCAACACGCCAAAGTCGTCTTCTCTTGACCGCTAGTGCTGTACTGCGGAAGGTAGTTTTATCGTAAATTACCTATTCAAAATTAAACTAAAACGTGTTATTTTATTTTATTATTATTGCTATTTTAATAAAATGAAATGTAATAAAACTAACACTACCATAACGTACCGTAGCTCAGCTACATGAATAAAGAATCGTCAAATCAACTTCACCTAATAAATCCAATATGGCAACTCTGGCGCATCCCTAGCGCGTCATCAATAATCAGTTCTCTGGGCGCCGTGGTCACGGATAGACGATAGCCTGATGACGTCATAAGCGCATAGTGAGGAAAGTAGTGCAGTGCAACACGAGCGATTCAATTGAACTTCTTCGCATTTTGGAAGGCGTCGATGATGACGACGAATTTTCGGAATCTTGATTCAATTATTGAGATTTAGAGGTAAGTAAGTGTATGCAAATTCTTAATAAATTAAACTTTATTTCTGTTATTATACTTATACTATACTAGACTTTAAATATATTATTATTTATGTTAATAATTGTTTTATTACATTTTGTTTAATTGTAAGTATGTAATGTAATTATAATTAATATTCGAAACTAAATAACTCCTTGCAACTCTTGTAAGCCTAGGTTATTTCGCTAATTAGAGTGTAATACGTAATATCGACGCACGAAATCGCGACACAACAAAGGAATTTTGTTTGTAATCGTTTTATGCGAATAAATGGAAGATGCTCATACAATTTTTATCTATTTTTACGCTATACATCACGCGTAGGTACATAGAAATCTCGAGTTTTCGATCGTGAAAGTTAAGTAATGTTCGCCGAGGTCGCCAAGAGGATGGGTGACCGTAGGTTCATAAAATCACGAGGTTTTCGATTGCGAAAGTTAAGCAATGTTCGCCGAGGTCGGGAAAAGGATGGGTGACCGTAGGTTCATAAAATCACGAGATTTTCGATCGCGAAAGTTAAGCAATGTTCGCCGAGGTCGTCAAGGGAATGGGTGACCGTAAGTTCATAAAATCTCGAGGTTTTCGATCGCGAAAGTTAAGCAATGTTCGCCGAGGTCGTCAAAGGGATGGGTGACCGTAGTTTGATAAAATCTCGAGGTTTTCGATCGCGAAAGTTAAGCAATGTTCTCCGAGGACTGGTCACCCATCAATTACTCGACCTGCGCAAATTTGCTTAACTTTTGTGACTGTAAACAGAACGTCATCCACTGCGTCATCGAGTCTCTTTAAGGCATTAGCTATTTTGCGGCAACATAACTATTGCGGGTAGATTAATTTTATTTTTACTAAGGGTAGCGGTAGGTACCGTCATCTACTATGGATCATATGCATACAACACGTGTGCACGGTGATATAATTTAATTGTAGTTTAATTACAAAGCTAACTAGAAAGTTAGCTTTGTAATTTAATAATAAATAAAAAATGAATCACAATAATATTATATTATATTGTTTACTAAAATATGTTTGTTTTTATTTAAAAAAATATTTTTGTACTGTTTTGCACCGGTTAAAATTGACACTTTAATTCTATGTATGTTTTTTTAGATCCCTTGGTTAATACCAAGTAGGTACCTTCTCAGTTTTGTTTATATAGATAGATATCATCATGTTTAGATAGATGGCATCGAGGTTTGGTTTGTCGCGATTTCGTGCATCGAGATTTGGTTTGTCGCAATTTATCGCGCTAATGTGCATCGAGATAGTGTGTTTCTAAATTACGTATTACACTCCGCTAATTACCTACATTTTAAAGTTTTTGTTTTCGAGTTTAAAATAACCAATATCAACTTAAAAATCATAACAAAGGTTTTTCTAAGGCGAGCCGCAATTTTAGTTCGTAACGGTTGCGAAAAAAAGGATGAAATCACTATAAAGATGTTTAGGTATCATCTCGAGATCACGCGAGCGGATAATTCTCAATGTGTTTGGTATATTTTTATAATTCAACGATAGTTAAAGTACATAATAATATAGCTTATAATTTAATAGCATAATATTCTTAACAGAAATAAATCTCTAAAACCATAGTTCAACATAATCAATCCTTCAAAAAAAATAGGTAAGTAACCGTGAGTAAACATTAAGGTCTAAAATAGCGGGTAAGTAGGTATATCGACTTGCTAACTTTTGGCATTACGCTCGTTCTGAAAAGTATTCTGAGTAGACTTAAAACGATATATTGATAAGGATTTAAGATCTAAAATAGCGTATCAGCAGGCCCGTGTCACTACGTAATTCGGTCGATTTATATACCTACACTCTCGGTCCGCGCGCGGAGACTCAGTCGAGTGTCACGCACGCAGTTCGCAGAAAGTGACCGACGCGGCAGTTTGTTTCACGTTAAATTTATTTTCGCAGGTGGATAGTTCACAGGATGGTGAAACAAAAGCTTTACTGTTCTGCATTCGGATGCACTAACACGAAATTTAAAGATAAGGATTTAACCTTTCACAAAATCTATTGCCGTCTGCACTTACTTAATATAAGCAAAGCACATAGTAAGACATAGTAATATATGTTAATTACCTACAACAGAGTATTAATACGAATAGTTGGGCGGTGAAAAGGTTAATCAATGTCTTTCTAGGTATCGCTTTCGAAATTGATACATTACTTGCGACTCGGGTACATCTCTATGGAAGAGGCATTATAGGATGGCCAGCTGCGCCGTTGTCGTCCAGTCGTGACAATGAAGACATCACTATAGAGAATAGTGCTGTGGTTTACCACCATTTTATTTTCATTGCTATGCTTTTATTTATGTACTAAGTACATATATACAAAGGGTGGAAGATGGCACAAGAATAAATTAAACATCCCAGATTATAAGTAGTCATTTATTGCGTATAAAAACAACAAAAACAGGTCGCCGTGTGTTACCAATTTATCGACTCTTGGCAGCACTATATTTTTCGTAGGTATTTTTGTCTATTTTATGCTCTGGCGTGCAGGACACAGGAATGCGTTTATGGCGTGGCGCCCAAAAGGTTAATCACTTTATAATACTTTTCAACTATAATATTAGGTTTACGCGTAATCAAAATTATGCCTAATCTGCGTAAGAACACGAGTGAAACGACTGCTGGTATATAGCATACTGGTTTATTGCATATTTCAAGATGGCGGGGAACGCAGTCCCGCGTATCCAGGACACGCCGCAGATACGCCTAGATAATACACAAAAATGGCAATTGACACAATGCGATAAGAAGGGTCACCTAAATGTAATCTAATGTGTACCTTTTCCTGTAGGTTGCGCGGTGGAAGTCCTTAGTTTCGAGAACATGCACTTACAAAAAGACTTCAACTGTCGAAGGCGAGAAAGAGAAGGAGATACCCGGGATAAAGCTGTATGACGTCACAGACGGTGAGTTTACACTTACAAATGTTATACGGCTGACAAAAGGAAGGTGTCCATTATTTTTGTTGTTATTTTGCATTCACCATGATAAATCTAGATCGATTTAATTCTGAATCGAAAATTGGATAATGATTACAGTACTTACCCAATTCTGCACCCTTCGTCCATTTCCTTGTTCGTCTACTCGGTCCCCGTTCGTCCATTTCCTCATTCGTCTATTTCCCGGTTCGTCCATTTCCTCATTCGTCTATTTCCCGGTTCGTCCATTTCCTCATTCGTCTATTTCCCGGTTCGTCCATTTCCTCATTCGTCTATTTCCCGGTTCGTCCATTTCCTCATTCGTCTATTTCCCGGTTCGTCCATTTCCTCATTCGTCTATTTCCCGGTTCGTCCATTTCCTCATTCGTCTATTTCCCGGTTCGTCCATTTCCTCATTCGTCTATTTCCCGGTTCGTCCATTTCCTCATTCGTCTATTTCCCGGTTCGTCCATTTCCTCATTCGTCTATTTCCCGGTTCGTCCATTTCCTCTTTCCCGTATACGCAGTATAACCGTGTCGCGTAGCGGTGAAAGAATACTACCACCCCCTATTCCCTTTAGTGTCGTAAAAGGCGACTAACGGACTAAAGACTGCACATACATCCAACAGTATAGAGCGGCGATGGTCTCAGCACCCGTCACGCTAAGAATATGTGCAGTCGCTATTTGGTGAAAAGTGGACTATGGTAGAGGACTGCTATTGCTGTCCCCATTGCCGGACTCTGATCTGCTCTGACTAAGCCTCCGGGGATAAAAGTCGTGATTATATGTATGTACGCGGGCAGTTTGGCAACTCAATGACTTTAAGGTTGAATAAAAACTTTTTTATATATTTTTTTTGTCTCATATTTTGAAACTCACTACAAAGCGCATGCCGTTCTTTTTTCAAATTTGGCGCGAAAACAAGCTTTTTAAAAACAAAAAAGTTAGGCGACTTCTAAGCATTCTTTAAAAATGGAGAAAAGCAAGTTTCGAGTGCTAATTAAACACTATTTTTTACGTGGTAAAACTATTAAGCGGACCGAAGACAAATTGAAAAAGTATTATGGTGATTCTGCGCCTTCTCATGGGATGGTACATAAGTGGTTCACTGAATTTCGTTGTGGACGTACTACCTTACCACTAATAACGTGGAGCGCCCAGGAAGGCCGATTGAGGTCACTACGGAGGGCATGGTTAATAAAATACATGATATTGTTTTGGCAGACCGTCGAGTGAAGATACGCGAAATAAGTGATGCTGTGCTCATCTCGACTGAACGAGTTTTTTATATTTTGCATGATATTCTGGGCATGAAAAAGCTTTCTGCAAGATGGGTGCCGCGTTTACTAACAGTCGACCAGAAACGAAATCGTGTAACAGCTTCTGAGGAATGCCTAGCCATGTATAATCGCAATCCGAGTGAGTTTATGCGTCGGTACATAATAGTTGACGAAACGTGGGTCCATCATTATACACCAGAGACTAAGCAACAGTCGAAGCAATGGACTTCTACCGGGGAACGTGCCCCAAAGAAGGCAAAAACTGTTTGCTCGGCTGGTAAAGTTATGGCCACAGTCTTTTGGGACAGCCAAAGGGTTATTTACATCGATTTTATGGATAAAGGCAAGACAATAACCGGAGCTTACTATGCTGCATTGTTAGATAGATTCAATAAAAAGTTGATCAAGAAACGACCGCATCTAGCAAAGAAAAAAAAATCTATTTCATCAGGATAATGCACCGGCCCACTCGTCCGCAATCGCGACATCAAAAATTGTCGAATTAGGATACGAATTATTTCCATACCCTCCGTATTCGCCATATTAAGCCCCCTGTGACTTTTTCCTCTTCCCAAACATGAAGAAATGGCTTGGCGGGCAAAGATTTTCGTCAAACGAAGAGGTGTAGCCGAAACTGTTATTTTTAGATGGGTTGAAGAGGTTGGAACATCGCTGGACTAAGTGCGTAGAGTTGAAAGGAGATTATGTAGAAAAATAAAAATAAGTATACTTATGTAAAAAGAGTGTTTCTTCTTTCCAAAGTCATGGACTTATCAAACCGCCCTCGTATGTATGTACTTACGCAAACAAAGACAAATCCACGACCATTCGTGATCAGTGATGATGAATCATCAACATACTTTACAATCATCATTACATATTGTAAAATTGCTGTTTTCCCGTGTCTGTGGCTTCGCTGTATTCTTTTAAACCAAGCAATAAATTTTTATGCGGTTGCACTTATAACCAGAGGTCGGAATTAGGTAGAGTTATTTATGTACTTACACTGATTTTATATAGCGAAAGCATAAAGTGGATATGCCTCAAATCCCGAGATTAATTTTAAAGAGCAGAAATAATCTCACGAGTCTAGGCTAGAAGCAATAGTACATTGTTACCCTATGGGAGAAAGTAGCTTAATTAGTCCCGCGACGGGGTTTGGCGCCCGAGCGTAGCGAGGGCGCTAATAGTTCGAGGGAGTAAATAACACCCGTATTCACAAACATTACTATGACGTCTCACAGTGCGCTCGGACGCACGGACTGTGCGTCCGTCCGTCTTAAAATGAACGCATAGCTAAGGTAGCCAGGTTTGTCATACTAAACGCACTGAGAAATGTTTTACTTCGCGTAGCATTTCTACTTTGCTTAGACAAGTAATGTTTGTGAATACGGGTAAGGTAACAATCCTCTCTCTCTCGGCACAAGAAAATAGCTGCTTGGTCGAACTGCAACATAAACACAACGTTTTAGTAACCATTTCTGTCAGAATGACTGTCATTTATTTATTTTTTTATAAAAGAGGGAGGCAAACGAGCAGGCGGGTCACCTGATGGAGAGTAATCACCGCCGCCCATGGACACCCGCAAAACCAGAGGAATCGCAGGCGCGTTGCCGGCCTTTAAGGGAGGAATAGGTTTAAGGAAGGAATAGGAATGGGATTAGGGGGGGGGGGGGGGGCTCCGGAACCCTCACTGGTCGGACGAAACACAACAGCACCAAGTGCCATTATTTCACGCCGAATATTCGTGAGAGGGTGGTATTACGCCGGCTTATCATTGAAGTAAAACAGTGAATTCAAGTATTTCTACTAACCTGACAGTTTTGCTTGATGAACCAGAAGACGTAGTTCTATCCATATTTCACCATAAAACACAAAGAAAAGGTAGTAGTTTTCAGGCACTGTTTTTGTTTGTGTTATCAAATCATCATGATCAAATCATCGTGTGACTTTTATAAATAATATTTATTTATGAAAGTCACAAGATGATTTTACGAATGTCAGTCAGCGAAGCGTGCATAACCACACAAACGAACCAATCACAGTGCTCTATTTAGCGCAGTGCGTTCGCATAGCCAAGAGGCGTTTGAGTATTGTTTAGGAATTTAAAGGCTTGTCATACGAAACACACTGAGAAATGTCTTACTTCGCATAGCATTTCTACTTTGCTTAGACAAGTAATATTTGTGAATACGGATGTAAGTCTTTCACCCGAGGTAAACACTATGCTTTTCATTACGAATATAAGGAAAGTAAAAACAAAGACATGAATGTCTTCAGTCCGTTAGTCGCCTTTACGACATCTAAGGGGAAGAGAGGGGTTGGTAGTATTATTTTGATAAGCCCATCGCCGCTCTATGCTGTTGGATGTACCTATGTGCAGTCTTTAGTCCGTTAGTCGCCTTTTACGACACCGAAGAGAAGAGAGGGTTTGGTAGTATTATTTTGATAATTTGTCACAATTACACATGTCAGTAAAACGATTCTCCCTAGGGAGGAAAAGTACGTGCTACTTTCCTCCCGCTCCTCAGGCAACTTCAGAACTACTTTCCGTGTATGAGGAATGAAAAAGGTTTTTTCGTATTTATGAAAAAGGCGAAGTATAAATATGAGTATTTGCTTAAGACTATTAATAATTTGTAAGTATTGTGAATTAATGTAAATAGTAATAAAAAATATGTTAATTTGTTTTATTTGTCTTATCTAGGTTTTTATTATTATTTATTTAAAATATTGTTGGCTACACGGGATTGTCCATTAGAAATCGCGGGAGGATCCATATTAATATCAACATTTCGATGCAAGTACATAAATAACTTACATAATTCCGACCTCTGTTAATAAGGGGTCGTACGAGGGGCGTTCAAAATATTCTCGGTATTGATACGTTACAACCTCTTTTATATATATATTTGTTACTGGCCGCTAAGATTCATCCATTGACATTAAAAAAAAGTAAAATTGGAACCGAGATGTTCTTTTGTTTTTCTGCAATTGCCGAACAAACATGAACACCATGAGCGAATTAACAATTTTAACGAAATTAGAGCACCGATCCGTCATAAAATTCTTGACAAAACAGGGTAAAAATCAAAAAACCATAAAAGAGGAAATGGATTGTGTTTACCGTGAGTCTGCTCCTTCTTTATCTACTATTCAAAAATGGTCAAGCGAATTTAAGCGTGGAAGGGAGAGTATTGAAGATGACCCTAGACCTGGCCGGCCTGTAGTGGCTACCTCACAAGAAAATATTGATAAAGTGGAAAAACTTATATTGGAAGACGGCCGAGTGAAGGTAAAATCTATAGCTCAAGTAACCAATCTCTCTATTGGTACCGTACATGACATTATACATGACCATCTTAATATGTCAAAAGTAAGTGCAAGATGGGTTCCGCGAATGCTGACGCTTCTTCAAAAGGATATGCGTGTGGCTTGCTGTTCAGATTTTATCGACCTGTGTGGTGAAAATCCCGATGAGGTGCTGCAAAAAATAGTTACTGGAGATGAAACCTGGGTTCATCATTATGACCCAGAGAGCAAACAGGAGTCCATGCAGTGGCACATTAAGGGTTCAGCTCATCCCAAGAAGTTCAAGGTAATCCCGTCAGCTGGCAAGGTCATGGCCACAATATTTTGGGATTGTGAAGGAGTTTTGCTTATCGATTATAAAGAAAAAGGTGTAAATATCACAGGGCAGTACTACGCTAACGTTATACGTCAATTAAGAGATGCGATCAAAGAAAAGAGGCGAGGAAAGTTAACCAAAGGTGTTCTGCTTCTGCATGACAACGCCCCTGTCCATACTGCTCATATTGCCAAGGCAGCTATTGTTGAATGTGGGTTTGAAACTGTTACTCATCCACCCTATAGTCCGGACTTAGCCCCAAGCGACTTCTTTTTGTTCCCCAATCTTAAAAAGGATCTGCGTGGAAATAAATTTTCTGACGATGAAGCGTTGAAGACGGCCGTGGAGGAGCATTTTTACACCAAAGATAAAAAATATTTTTATGAGGGATTAAAAAAAATAATTGATCGATCTTATAAGTGTATGAACATAGGGGGGGAGTATATTGAAAAATAAAAATATCAAACTTTTCGTACTTGTTTGTTTTTATCCACATACCGAGAATATTTTGAACGCCCCTCGTACATTAATCACGTGATATTTTTTTAGCATTTTTTAAGTCCCCCCTTCCTCTTGGTGATACGTGGTGAGGTTCAAGACTAACCCCACCCCGCACCCAATATCACGTGTATGTTTTAGTACCTACACAGAATCTTAAAATTTTTAAAATATTTTCTTTATATACACGCATAAAGTAGGTATAATCTAATTTTTTTCTAGAACCAGGCAACGGCGCCACAGAATAAATAATAGTACTTACACGGCGCGGCGTGTCAAGGTCACACACATTCAAGCCGCTTTCAGTTTAGAAATCGCGCGTTTGACGAAAAATAAATACCACACGTGATATCTTACTACACCCCCTACCCCCTTGTTGATAGTTCATGATTTTTGCTGAACCCCTTTCGAGCCTCACGTGACTTAATAGACGGCCCTAATGATATTGTCGTATGGTCAGAGGGTGAGCTGGACATCGGCAGCGTGTTAATGGCGGAGGGCTGGGCCGCGGCCGGAGAGCCCGCGCGCGCGCCGCCCGCGCCCGCGCCACGCACGCCTTTCGGCGACCTCGGCAACTCTATGTGAGCACACACACACACACGCACTCGCACACGCTTTCGCACACACACTCACACACACACACACCCACATTGACATGAATGAATTTTTATGAAATAACGAGATTTTTTACCACTTTTGAATTGTTAAAGTAAAGTAAGCATTTATTCGGCGTTTTAAATACATAAACAGTTACCTAAACAGTTACAACAGCAACAAAACAGCCGAAAGGGCTGACCAGCTCAGCAATGCTGAGAATTAGAAATTGTTGTTTTTGAGTCCCCGATATTTCGGCGCAGTTGCATGCACCATGGTCACGGAGTAACTGCAGTTAATGCGGTTGGATGTTAGGTGCAGAGACGGAGCGGTGTACCCTCTTTCTCGTTCGTAAAAATCCCGTTTTTTTTTCATAAAAATAATTTTTGACCATGAAAGATTAAAATGTTATTTGATATTTATTTATTTATTGGCGTACTAATATTTGGCTAACACATAAACATTCTTATTTATTTTTACAAACTTACAGCATAATGCTGCAAACACTTAATGGTAAACACCTCATGCAATAGAAATGTTAGGCATCGGCACTCATTCGTACACTCACTTATTCCTGCTTACCTATTCCTAGATACATATTGATAGTCACTCATTCGTACTCACTTGTTCCTGCTTACTTATTCCTAGACACATATTGATAGTCACTTATTCGTACTCACTTATTACTGCTTACGCATTCCACAAACACAACGCATTGCTAATCACTTATTCGTATTCACTTATTCCTGCTTATTTATTCCTACTCATGCATTGCTATTCACTTATTCTTACTCACTTATTCCTGCTCTCTTTAAAGTACACACGCCTGCAGATCAACTTATCTAAAACTGTGTAACTTCTCCATTCGATATTAATCCTTAGACACTAGTGACCAAGTTCAAAATGTATTGAAGAAATTTTACGTTTTGTTTTTAGTTGAATTGCTGGCGCCTGTACAAATTTAACACATTCACTGGCGAATACACGGCGTCGTGGGGATTTCTATTGTTTTTCAATTGTGTCTGGTTTTGTGGCAGTCAATGTGTTAATCCTAGTTACTCACTAATTCTTACGCACTCAGTAATTACTCATTCTTACGCACTCATTCCTAATAACTCATTCTTATGCTATCATTCTAGCTTATCCCTACTCATTCTTAAGCCTTGTTCGCGATAGGCGAATAATTTAGTCAGGTAGCGACTCATTGCTTCGCCAATTTTAAATAAAATAAAATAATTTTTCATTTAGTACAATTTCCGCGCTACTCGACTAAATTACTCGCCTAGTGCGAACTACGAACAAGAATTACTTCACAAATTCCTACTGAAGTACTCATTTCTCCTCATGCATTGCCACTCGCCACTCATTCCTACTAACTTGTTTTTACTCACTTATAATTGCTTACTTATTCCTACTAACTTATTCCTACTTAAGCATTGCCACTCACTAATTCCTACTCACTTATTTCTGCTCACATATTCTTACTCACTATAATTTCTACTCACTAATTCCAACTCATTTATTCTTACTCGCTAATTCCTACTCATATATTCTTGTTAACCTATTTTTACTGACTAATTTCTTAAAACTAATTCCTAACCACACATACCTAATTATAACTCGATCGTATTGTAGGGTCCTGAATATGCTGGGCGGTGGGGGCAGCGCGCGCGCATCGTCCGTACCAAAGGACCATAAGGACGATAGCACCGAGAGGGAACCGCAGCCCGCGCCAGAACACAGCGGTATGTCAACTTTACACTGCCACCCTAAATATTATTTTTCAATAGGTGTTTTTTGTGAGCTCTACATTAAGGAGTTTGGATAATAGAAAAATAATGGTTGATGTTAAATTTTTAAGATATCGGAGGTTTAGATGTGCACAAAATTGCTCATTCTAACATAACTGGATTAATAGTATCAGTAGTCATTATTTATGCTACCTTTTTTTCTTTTTACACTAGATTAACTCATTGCCGAGTATCACCGCTTCTGAGGAGACACGGTGGATATGTTAGGGCTCTTATAGTTTTTGTGTTACCTTGCCGGCTCTCGGTGGTCGAGTGGCTAAGGGCTTAACCGGGGATCCAGCGTTCAATTCCCAGGTCGGGAAAAGTATTTTTATGCATGCTATGCATGGCAAGATTTAAAACATACATTGCATAAAAATCTGAATATTTTGTAATGCTTTTTTTTACGAAATACTTATAAAATAAATGGAAATAAATATTATTTGTACGCTCCTTTATACACCAATAAATAATATGAAACGGTTTTTAGATAAGTACTAGTCAAATAGCCTAACCATCAACCTAATATTTTGTTTTACATTTGATTCCTCATAGAAAACGAAAAGCTAACGACGTCCAAGTCTCACGCGTCCGGTCTCGAGCGCACCAGTCCCACAACCGTGTCAAACTTCGACCTTTCCTACCCTGAGTACAGGCCGAAGCAGGTCAACGGCTCACAGCAGGACTTTCTACACTCCGAGCGATGCAACGCCGACCAAGAAGTATCCACAGAAGCACTGACGCAAACCCTCCACAAAACACCTTTAGACGAGTTCAAAGCCAACATCAACAGAATAGACTCCCATCACAGCAATTTGGAGTCGCTAGGCAGATCGCAAGCGGAATTGCATAAGTAAACCAGTAATAGTGTTACAATAACGTTTAACGATAGCGTTGCGTCATTCGTTACAGACGATCTGCGACGGTGAGTGGGGAATTGGAGAAAACATCCGATCGTTTAGATGCTATTAAAAAAGTGTGAAGTGAAAAAGTTTGCTCGGATACCGTCCAATGGTTATTAAAGTTGGAACGGACTGATTGAGTTATTTTTTTGTTTGTAAAATTATATATTGATACTTGTAACGTGTCTACTCGAACCCAAAGCAAACCCTGAACTTAAAGCACTTATAAGTAGATCTACTTGCGTTTATTTTGCATAATATTTTATCCAGACGCGTCTGGACGTTTCGAACCGTTTGAAAATACTGTGGTAACGTCTATTCAACATACTATAAAAGAAACAACACTCATAGCGTAAAATAAAGCTTCTATTTTGTAATGATCGATATTGACTAGTCGTGTTAGCGTTTTAGCGCTTTTTTAAATAGTTACATACCTTCAGTAAAACCACAGACGAGCAGCAGGTTACGAAAGATCCTTGGGTTTGAGTCCGATTTAAGGCAGTTGTTGTTCAAGTATTATACAGTTTGCAATATAAATAAAGCAGGATGTACACACGCCACCAGTTTGACATACCCAAAACTGTCAAATTTCACTAATCAGTATTGATTCTTTATTCCCAAATCATAAAGTTCAAAATTGGAGTTTCTCCCGTGTTCTTATATGAACAGTACGTGTTGTGAGACTCCATTTTAATCAATCTACCGAACAATACTTAAAGTACTTTAGAAATATATACCACTTGAAATTGACCTAATGCTAAACGTGAAGCCATTAAGGAGGTCCTGCACGAAATTGTGAAAATTTACGTATTTTTAAGTCACTTGTACTATGCGCTGAATTAGTTAAATACATTAAAAGAACTTATGTAAGTCAGCCTGATCATTGAACAAGGTCGTGGCCTTGTTGAAATTTGCAACAAATTCTTTAAACAATAACAAACAATACATAAATGTAATGACTCCTAAAAACATATTTTTTCGACAACTTTCTTAACTTTACGCATGAAACATTATTTCTTACATGAAAATATTTGTATTGATATTCCGCAGGGCACCCCTTTCCTAAAAAAGTAAATTTTAATTTTTAACACAAGCGCGTGATGGTTTTGTACATTACACAGAATAAAAACATTGCTCTAATTAAATTACTAGGTCTGAAACTTTAAAGCAGTATTGTTCTCATTATAAATATCAGTATGATTGATTTTGCTTTGAAGTTCAATAAGAGACTTATGTCAGTTTTTGCGATCGCGCGGCACCCCTTAATTAAGTAATAATAAATAAAAGTTCAAAATTTATTGATGATATTTAATATTTTTTGGTAGGTTAACCTCCTGGCGTTTGTATATGCAAGAGTAATAAGTAATAATAATAATAAATAATGTAAACTTTTTTTCAGAGCACGTATAGCTAGTTCATGAAGTTTCTTGTAATATTTATGTGTTTTTAATAGAAACTGCGCTTGTTTTTATTTTGTCGTTCATCCATAAAGTTTCAAGACTTTGAATCCAATTTTCCTATTCAATATTTTATTATGACCTCTGTCGTGAAACACCTTAGCTTTAATTTAACAAGTAAGTAAAAAATATAGCTAAGAAATATCTCTTTTGTCTATGATCTGACCATAGATTGAAAAAGAACTCTTACACTCGACGCTTTTTGTATTTACGATGTATTAGATTTCTATTTTTTCACCTTCCACTTTACGTAGAATTCTATGTAGGATTAAAGTTGTCAGCTAATATTTTTTTAGTTATTTTACCTTTCTAGTATTTGCGGTTGTATTAATTTGTACTGTTTAGCCATATTCATAGATATAAATATCTACTATTTAGGCAGCTAAATAAGTTATAGTGTGTTTCAGTCATACTTAACCCTTTAAATGGGGAGAAGTTTGTTTTATTGACGTAACGACGACCATAAAGGAGTAAAATTTAAATTATGGTGTTCAATATGCCGACAAAACCTAATAAAGGGTAATTTTTTTATTGTTACCCCCTTATATAGGGGTAACAATAAAAAAAATTGTTTACGGACTGCACATTGAAGGCTCTCATAATCCAAACCGCAATTTTTTAAACAAGTGCATTGATTGATAGTTTTGACATAAGAGAAAAATAATGAAACTCCTAGAATCATCCAGTTAACGATGCTACTACTCAAGGCCGATTCATATCCGTATTAAGAAGACTTTAGGCTCTTCACCCTTAAAATATTCATTGTTATTAAAGATTCAAAGAATGGGGTGGCACATAAGAACCCATTCCCTTGGACTAAAGTTAAGACATTTAAACTAAATGCTGTCTCAGATAGAGACAACATCAGGCTTAAACCAGGATTCATTTTATTTCACGTTTTGTAATAACAGGGAATGAAAGAGCGAAGTATACGTAGGCCCCACAGCCCCCACTAAATAAATGAGTGAGTTCATTTTTGAAGCTATTTAAAGTTTTTATTTTACGATAAACTGTTGTAAGGTCATTGTCGCAAACAATAGAGTAATTTGGCGGACATTACCAAATATTTTGTTGTTTTGAGTATCCGATAATTCGGCACAGTTTAGCAAGGGCCATTGTCACTCGAATTGTTTAAAGTAAAATGGAAGCACTATGAATTCGTACAACCTCGTTTTAGTCTGTGATTGTTTTTAACGTTTGTTAAGGTACCTACTTATATCGTCGCTTAGTAGTTATTTCTTTTGAAGAATACATCTTTTAATTATGTTGTGTTTCCATCGTATCTTAACTGAAAGTAGCTACCTACCTATAGAGCCGTAAATTCGGCACAAAGGAGCGCTTAAGAGGAAACACTACGTTGAAGTGGCATGCAAAATTCTCATACAAAAGACAGAAAAACAACGTTTCGTAGTCCCCTGTTACCTCCATCAGAACTAGCTTCTTTAGCATCGGTTAAAGAAAGAGATTTTCTGTCTGTATTTTTTTTTTGCATTAAGTAATTTATGTCGCAACCGGAGCCTTCAAAATTTAGTCAAATCACTCCGTTTTAAGGCGTCTTGAAACAATTCAAACATACAGATATAGAAAATCTGTTTCTTTAACCGATGCTGAAAAAGTAATAAACATTGGTCCAGTTCTGAAGGAGGAAACAGGAGAATACGAAACGTCGTTTTGTATGAGAATTTTGCATGCCAATTCCACGTAGTGTTTCCTCTGTGTATTTTTCATGCACACAAAAAGATGGATATAGTCGTATGTCGTATGATTAAACTGAGCAGGCTTAAATATCTTGTTAAATATTGAGTGGCGTCGTCTACCGTTGCATAACTATCGACAGTTGCTATATCGATAAGCCTATTGGAAGTATCGATAAAATTGTAAATCATATTGGTCTAAACGACGCTCCGCCCTTCCGTTAGCGGCCTAATAAAATAATGCTGGTGTCATAATAGCATTAGAAAAAATAGCAACAGGAGTGCTACGCTCAATGTTCTGCCGTCTGTACTAACATATGACTAACGGAACCCAACGCATTTTATATACCCAGTAAAAAGTTGCATCAAAAAATTGATATCGTCATAGATTTCAAATCTTTATTCAGTTTTGGCTACAATAATTGAGGAGGTTCTTTTAAAAACTTGACTATTCCACTTTTGACAAAATATGATTTTATTTTTTTTGAGTTGGTAACATTGAAATCTACACGATGCGAAAACAAGAATTTAGCTAAACGCGATAGATCCACTAAAAAAATAAATAACAAAACACACGATTTGGTCAAAAGTTGATAAATCCTCTTCGAAATGACATTACCCATTTACATTTTTCTTAAATTCTGAAAAAAATAGAAAAGTGGAATAGTCAAGTTTTGAAAAAAACTTCCTCAATTTAAAACTTATGAATGTCGCTACGCTTGCGGTTCGTTAGTCTATGTGGGTCTGATACTCTTGTTCGAATGACGTTACCTCGATGTCTCTACCTCGACGGTACACTTCACCGATGGCTCGTTACCTCGAAAGGTCAATACCTAGAAGGATCTCTTCCTCGACGGGTCTTTTCTTCGATGGTACATTTGATCGATGGGTTGTTACCTCGAAAAAATCATCAAAAGTACAGTAAATGTAAAGTATTTGTGTGTGTAACTGAAAGGTGTAAAAATTCTAGTGAACTGAAACGAATATCGATATAATCATAGAGGCAACGTTTATTATCACTCTGCATATAAATTTACAATTTCTATGGTTCATAATACACTTTTGTCTTATTCTTTTATCAAAATGTTACTAAAAATACACAATAAAAATAAGGGAGACTTCTAGAAGTCATGAAATTATAACTGTAATTTTTATGATTTTTCGAGGTAACAACCCATCGGTGAAGTGTACCGTCGACGTAGAGACATCGAGGTAATGACCATCGAGGTAACGTCATTCGAACTAGAGTATCAGACCCACCTAAAATATATTGAATATAAAATAAAAAAAGGTTTGCTAGTTTTTATTGTTTTGACAAATATTATGAACGTGCTTATTTAAGTAACCAACATTATTAACGAAAACATTTGTAGTAAAATAATAATATTTAAAATTCTATAAGTAAGTATACGAATGGTGCTAAAAGCATTATGAATAAAAGTTATGTATTGTTATATATTTCGATTTATACCCATGTAAATGTATATGTACAGACATCATCAATAATACCCTGGTCCTAATATAGTTAGAGCGATAATACTTATGGATAGTACTTACCGGAAATGAGGGTAGTCTAAATTGTTACTAGGTACGGCCGGTCCGGTGCCTTCTGCCGAGGCTCTTCCAGTATTTATATGTATGATCGACTTAAAAAATTAACCACTTCTCGGTCTTACCATATTACACTAAAACAGTGTTGAGTAAGTTTAAATGAACTTTGAACTTCTAGTGTTATACACATCTTAATAAAACTGTTACAAACACAGTCTTTTGTTAAATAATTATAATTAAAATAAACTTTCCTAAAAACATAGTTGAAACAAAAAAAATACAGTTTTACCTGGCCCGCACACTAGGCTGAGCCTGATTTGGGCACACATAAATAGCACAGTTAAGGCACACCTAAATTACTTTAAATATATGTTAAAATTCGTTAAATATTATTAATAATAAAAAAATCTTATGTTGCATCGTTCGATATTTATGACAAGGTTTTAAAAATAATAAGACGTAAGTCGATCATATATATATCATTAGTATTTCCTTGTTTAAGTGTATTCATAAACAAGTCGTACTTGTTGTTCTTTTGTTTTTTCTATATCTTTTTTAATTTTGTAACGGTGCCATACCTTTTAGTACAAACTTTGATCTTTTGTTTCGTTTTAAATCTGTTGTTAGTTAAGTTTTTTCTCAAAATGATATTACCTTTTGTAGATCGCTACTAATAATTTAGCACTTAAATAAACTTTATTGCAGTCAAGTTTGTAATAATTTTGTTGTTGTCTTCCTAGAAATAAATGTTTAAATTTGTAATAAGTTTGTATTTATTTGGATGTCCTTTGAAATATTGTCCTTGCCATTGCCAAATTAAATCAAAACAGGATGTACAGTCGGCTTTAGAAGTAAGTTAACACTTAAATACCATTGTCACACCAACTATAGGCTGGAAAATTGGTACGTGACAATCTTATGGTCTGCGGGCGACGGGGGAGGGGTGACATCTGCACACAACTGACGTTCCTCCTGCGCGGCCCCGCCGCCGCCGCCCATCTTTCCCATCCGCGCAACCTTTCGCCCCCGGTCTTGCAGACCATGGAATTGGCTATTTGACAGTTGTAACAATAAAATATATGAAATATGTCGGATATGGTAGTTTATAATTTAACAATAATTATCCATATATATAGTTTTTTTATTAAGATAATTTGTAAATATTTTATTTTTACAAAATCAATTTGCGATTTTTTATCTGTGGATTACAAGACCCGAAACACAGGCGGCCATTGAGCTTATTGTGACGTTACATTTCACAAAATAAACAATAACTATCTGTCAGATTTCAAGATATTTGTTTGTTTATTGGGCTGCGTTCTGTCGCTTCACTCGAGTGCACTCGAGCGCACCCTGGCGCGCGCTGTAACCGTTCCGTGGCTTGGTAAAATTTTACTCTGATGGCTGTCAGAGCGTAGTTTCATCCGTTCTGTGGCTCAGAGCGCAGCAACCAAACAACCATCAAATGGAATGGTTATTTTTCACTCTGACAGCTATTTGACTGTTCCCGCCAAAGCCGGGACGGCCATTCAAATCATACCGCCATCTGTAAGGCGGTTGACTCAGCGGTTGTTGACGACCGCGTCCGCCTATCTGCCGCGGCGCCACCGCTGCGCGACCCGCGGCCGCTCGCTCCGTGAGAAGACCGCGTCACTCGGCAAACTAGCTAGCTACCGCGCACGCAACAGCCTGACCGAAAAGGTTTATAGTGACTCCTGAACCTAAAGTGAAAAGAACGCCTAAGTGCCTGTGATAACGTGAAGTGACTCATTTCCGAAACCTAACCAGACCTGTCCTGGGTCCACACCCCTTATTCCGTCGCTGTTACGGCGAACGCCCTTCGCCGTAACATTCTGGTCCATCGAGCGCAGAATACCTCTAAATTTCATGGTCTTTCGAACACAATCAGCCCCGAATCAGCCCCTAACTTTGATTACAGTCCGCTAAAAATAATATTTTATAATTATATCTATTTCACTTTCTAACATTTATAATTTCATCTCCATACAAAATCTTTTCTGCACGACAGTCGTTGCAAAGTCCGGGCTAGTATTAATCTACCTACACGAATAAAAATTCGTGTTTCGGGTATCGTGTTCCAAATAAAAGTTCGTACCAGTATCCGATTCGTGCTAACTCCTAGTTAATTTACGCTAACAAGTTTAGTGATTGATTTTTTGTATGCATCCGATTGTCTGATCACAGATCTATGTGTAGGGTATACGATCGTTGTCTAATGATACATTGTTCGGTAACTTAGTAGTTAAATTATTACGTTACGTAGGGTATTATAACGAGAGATGATATTGTTATTTTTCCCGTTTTATTTTTTAATGAATTTTTTATGTTCTCGTCGTGTTAAATCGGCTCAGATCTCGTGCATGCTCACCACGCGTGCCAAGTAGCGTGCTTTATTTTCTCGCTCGTGTTAATTTTATATATTTTTTTGTTTTTAAGTTTTGCCTTGGCAATCGGCTCATTCTTGTGCGTGCTCACCACAAGAGTACTTCTACACACGTTTGCCCACTTGTGGGACACAGACAGAGATGTCCCAATTTTTTTAATTAAGTTTTTATTATTCGTTTATTTTTATTTTTTTTGCGACCGACTCATTCTTCGCGCTAGTGTCTGCTACAGGTCTGCCCGACTGTGAGCGCCTTGCCCAATAGTGGGCTACGGATAACGTAATTTTTTTTTTTATTTTTTTTTGTATTGTTTGTTTTTTGTTTTGCGGTCGGCTAATATTACGTACGCGCGTTCAATAAACACAGACATCCACATGCGTTTGCCCACCCGTGGGCCATATACAAGGCGTCCCAACTTAGTTTTGCTTTCTTTATTGTTGCGTTAATTTTGGCCCATTTGCCATTACATTAGTAAACAAATACGTCCAGCCCAACTATAGAATATATACAGGGTGTTGTCCTTTTTACTGCCTTTAAATTTGTTTATTTTTTTTATTAGTTTTTTGTCTCCTTTCATTCATCGCGATGCCGACCAAGTCACAAGCCGCGATATTTAGAGAGGCCGCCAAAGCTATACACCAGCTCCTAAAGGTGGGATCAAGGATCATTGCTGGCGACACCAAACATTCCAGAAAGGAATTCAACGTGCGTTTCGCACAGATACAGGGCGTGAAGGACAAGCTGGACTCAGTGTACTACAGCATTTTCGACGAGGAGAACTTGGACGAGGGGGTTGAGAGAACATACACTGAGAACCACACAAAGGCCTCCGGGGCGTACCTGGGGATACTTATGGCTAGGGAGGAAATCTCACCCTCTTCCACGTCATCCCCAACCCATAGCGCTCAGCCCAGTTTCGGCGTCAATACGCCTACAGCCGTCCTCCCCAAGATCGCGCTGCCCAGGTTCAGCTCAAAAGTGGAGGACTGGCCCTCCTTTATTGCACTATTCAGGAGTATGACTGACGACATGGCGACCTTGTCGGAAGCAGTCAAGCTCCACTATCTCTTCTCAAGCCTCAGCGGTGAGGCGGTGTCCCACCTAAAGGTCACCAATGAAAATTTTGCCGTGGCCATGGACATCCTCACCAAGCGGTACGAGAACCGCCGGGTTCTCATTGATAGTTTTGTGGACATCATCCTGGGGCTGCCAAGCATCCATACGCGCTCGAACATCCGCACACTGTTCCTCACGCCGCTCATATCGGCTCAGTGTGCCCTCAACAATTTAGATTTGCCCATAGGAGACGATTATGTGTTTGTGTCAATAGTGGTGCGGAAGCTCAAGGGCGAGCTCCGCACGCTATTTGAACGCAGGCACGGGTCTAGTAACACCCTGCCCACGTTAAGGGACCTTATCTCCTACCTCGAGGAGCACGCGCGCTGTGTGGAGACAGAGTTCTCCAACATAGCCATGGCTCAACCCATTCAGCCCCAGCCCGGCCCTTCTCGTAGCCGCGCGCCTCCTCAGTTGCCCCATCGCACTTATGCTCAGATGGCCCAGCAACAACCCGACCATTACCGTGGCCGTTCCTCAGCCCCATCGCCTCACCGCGCCTATGATCAGCCTACTCACCAACCGTCACGCCCAGCGCAGCAAATGCGTCACTGCCCATCCACCTCCCCGGCTCGCAGTCAGCCCTTCCCCGTCTACTCGGCCTTCCAGCAAAGCTGCTCCTCATCATCGTCCTCGTCCTCTTCCTCACGCTCGACGTCCTACTGTCCCTATTGTGCCACTAGGGGACATAGGCTCATGACGTGCAGATGGTACAATGCCCAGCCAACGCAGGGCCGTTGGGACTTTGTACAGGCACGCGAGCGCTGCCAGCGTTGTCTCGGCCCTCACTACGAGAGCGAGTGCAGGTCAAGGGGGGCATGCAAGGACTGTGGGAGCTCCAACCACCACACGTCTCTACATCGACCAGACGACCCAACGCACTCAGCTCATTCGTCTGTACCCCCACCACAGCTAAGAGAGCACTCGAGGGAGCGTCCCAGAAACAGCAGGCGGCACGAACCCGCACATGCTAAACAGGTGCAACCCAGCTCTGCTCACAGAGCCAGCCCGCCCAGGTCCGGTTCGCTAGGTAGGCCCCGCGAACGCCGCCAGCAATTATGACTCCCAACTATCACGGAGCACCCTAGCGAAGAGGCAGAACAAGACCATGCCCATTCAGACCATGCCCATTTAGCCCATGTCCCATTAGCCCATGCCCAGTCAACCCATGCCCACACAGTTGATACATACTCAGCTCATACAATTTCAGCTGATACTCAATCAGCTCACTCACCTTCTGTGCCCACTGGCACACCCATTTTGTTGCCAACCGTCTCACTAAGAGTCGCGGACGTACATGGCCATCTTCACACAGCCAGAGCTTTATTGGACTGTGGCAGTATGCTGACATTAATAACGTCACGCATGGCACGACTTTTGAACCTGCCATCAAAACCCACTTCTTTAAAAATTACAGGAGTTGGGAATCAGCACAAACATGAGTCAAAGGCGGCAATAACAATAGTATGCCGACCCACTGCCACTGCTCACATTTTAAAAAAGGTCACTGGCTACCTTCCCTTAGAGAAGGTACCAAACATTTCCCACGTACTAGGCCAGCCACCCGTGCCATTGGCTGACCAGCTTTACCACACACCAGCCCCGATCGACCTCTTATTGGGGTCGGACGTTCTTGTCCAGGTGTTGGACGGGACTAAGGTCTCGTTGGGCCCGGGCAAGCCCATAGCCTTCGGCACGATTTTCGACTTCGCGTTGATAGGACCCATTGAGGACTTGTATGCGCAGCCGGCGCAGCAGGTTAACTCAGCTCACGTCGTTAGCTCACAACCAGACTCAGCTGAATCAGCCCAGGACATACGCCAGAGTCTGGAAAGGTTCTGGGAGTCTGAGGAGCCCCTCCCTCAATGTCACACTCATAATGATCCCCTGGAGGAACAATGCGAGGAAATCTTCCGCTCTACCACTACACGCGATCCCTCAGGCAGATATACGGTCGCTCTGCCCTTTCTAAAGGACGCCCCTCAACTAGGTAAAACTCACCCTATCGCATTACGCAGATTCCTCAATATTGAGAAGAAGCTAATGGCGAACCCGTCTCTGCGTTCTAAATACGTCGACTTTATGGCCGAATACATCGACTTAGGGCACATGGCTCCCTGTCACCCAAATACATTCGCCCATAAACCTCACTTCTACATCCCTCACCATGGCGTATTTAAGTCAGGGTCGGACAAGCTGCGCATTGTTTTTGATGGTAGCTGCAAAAGCTCCAATGGTGTCAGCATAAATGAATGCCTACACACAGGCCCCGCCCTTCAACAGGACATTGTGGACATCATCATGTCCTTCAGAACGCATCCAGTCGTTTTCAGCACTGACATCCAGAGGATGTTCAGAAATGTGCTGGTTGCCCCAGACCAGAGACGGTATCAGCTGATACTATGGCGGTCCTCACCAGATCACCCTCTGCTCACCTACGCCCTCAATACAGTCACCTACGGCTTAAGATCAAGCCCATACCATGCAATCCGCACTCTGCTTCAGCTGGCTGATGATGAAGGCCATCGCTACCCTGGAGCCGCTCAGGTTCTTCGCAAGTCTATCTTCGTTGATGACATCTTGTGTGGTCATGACACAGTTGAATCCGCCCAAGCACTTCAGGACGAGTTGATAAGTCTGCTAGACCTAGGCGGCTTTCAGCTCAGTAAGTGGACATCTAACTCGCCTAAGCTGCTCGAGAGATTTCCCGACAACCAATGCGACCTGCCCAAGGACTTTGACATGAACCAAGAGTCCACGTCCATTAAGGTCTTGGGTATACAGTGGAGCCCTCAGTCAGACGAGTTCACCTACCGCATCTCTCTGCCCCCCATCACACATGTCACAAAGCGGTCTATTTTAAGCACCGTAGCCTCACTTTATGACCCAAACGGCTGGGTTTCTCCCGTTATCTTCCGCGCAAAGCTGCTGCTTCAGCAATTGTGGCTACTGAAGCTGGAATGGGATGAACCCACTCCCTCTGAAGTACAAACGGAGTGGCACCACATCTCAGAGGATCTGCCGCTGTTGTCTAGCATTCGCTTCCCTCGGCACATTTGTGCAAACAAAGGCTCAGCTGCATACTCGCTTCACGGGTTTGCAGATGCCTCTGAAGCCGGGTTTGCCGCCGTTGTTTACCTCCATGAGCTCGATGCCTCCGGAGATACTTTGGTACACTTGATTGTCGCCAAGTCGCGAGTCGCACCAATCAAGAATCGCCTCACAATCCCCAAGTTAGAGTTGTCGGCCGCCACCCTACTCTCCCAGCTCATGATCCGTGTGTCGGTTCAGTTATCGGCCCATATCAGTATACAACAACACATATGTTGGTCAGACAGTACGATAGTCCTGGCCTGGCTCAATACACCGCCTCACCGTCTTCAACCCTTTGAAGCCAACAGGGTAGTCAAAATCAGCTCAGGCTCACCAGAATGTACCTGGCGACACGTACCTTCCAAACTCAACCCGGCAGATTGCGCAAGCAGAGGGATGTCTGCGCAATCCCTGTCAGCCCACGACCTATGGTGGTCTCCCACGTGGCTTGGACAGCCTTCTGAGTCTTGGCCTGCGATGCCCTTAGCTCTGGGCCATCACGCCCTGCCCGGCCTTAAGCCCAAACACGTCCCGTCACTGGTCACAGTGCCCGGTCTTGACTTTGACCTGCTCACTCGGTTCAGTTCACTAGACAAGCTCGTCGGAGTGACAGCTTGCCTAAAACGCTTTCTGCACAACTGCAGACACCACCCAGATTCGCGACGCTCAGGCCCCTTGTACGTCAGTGAACGAAGAGAGGCCCTACTTTACTGGGTGCGCAGTGTTCAGCACAATGAGTTTGCAGAGGACATCCACCGCCTTCAAACTGGCAAAATCTGTTCCGTCAGACTCCAGCGGCTGTCACCTCTCATTAAAGATGAGCTCCTTAGAGTTGGTGGACGACTGTCCCATGCGTCTATCCGATATGACGCGCAGCATCCGCTCATACTTCCCAGCTCTAGCCCACTTGTAGACCTTATCATTGACCACTACCACAAAATACACTGCCACCCTGGCGCTGACACTTTACACGCTATCCTACGCCAACAATTTTGGATATTGTCCGCGCGCCGTATTATTAGACACCGAGTTTTTAAATGCATTAGATGCTTTCGATGCCGGGCCCAGCCGCAAGCGCCCTTCATGGCCGACCTGCCAGCCGATAGACGACCTCCTTTTTCGAGTGGTTTGTACACCGGTTTTCATGGTGTCGCCATCTCTGAGGTCCCGGGTTCGATCCCCGGTCGGGTCAATTTAGAAATTATTGTTTTTCTAAATTGTCTCGGGTCTGGGTGTGTTCTATGTATAATAAGTATTTATTTAAGTATTTTAAGTATGTTTATCCGTTATCTAGTAACCATTTAACGAGTTTCTTCGAAGCTTCTCTTGGGCTAGATAATTGGTGTGATTGTAGGAAAGATTTATTTATTTATTTATTTTATTTATAGATTTTGCCGGACCATTCCTCGTTAAATCTAGTAAGTACCCTACGTAATGTTAAACTCTTAAAAGCGTACTTTTGTATATTCGTGTGCCTCTCGACTAAGGCGGTTCATTTGGAACCGGTCTCGGACCTCAGCACTCAAGCGTTCCTCGCGGCGTTACAGCGTTTTATAGCACGCCGCGGTGCCCCGGTTCTCATCCGCTCGGACTGCGGTACAAATTATGTAGGCGCTAGAAATCAGCTCATTGAAGTACAAAACTTTCTTGCCTTGAATAATGACACGATTGCACACAAGCTCGCTGGTCAGCACATTACTTGGTTGTTGAACGTCCCTAAGGGACCATGGTTCGGTGCGTTACATGAGATCAACGTAAAATCAACAAAGCAACTTTTATATCGCGTAATTGGCGAACAACACCTCACATTCGAGGAATTCTCCACACTTTTAGCTCGAATCGAAGCGGTCCTTAACTCTAGACCTCTCTGCCCACTTTCGTCTGATCCTTCAGACTTTGAGCCGCTTACAGCCGGACATTTCATTATAGGCCGCCCACTAACGGCCCTTCCCGAACTATCCGTGGAAGATAGGCCGATCTCCACACGCAGGCGATTCCAGATGGTACAGGCCCTTTCCCAGCGCTTCTGGACGCTGTGGACCCAGTCCTACCTTCATACCCTCCAAACCCGCTCCAAATGGTTGTCCCCATCCTCCCCTCCCCGAGTTGGCGAGCTCGTCCTCATCAAGGAGGATAACCTGCCTGCCCTCCAATGGAGACTGGGGCGCATTGCTCGCACTCTGCCTGGGAAGGATGGCGTCGTGCGGGTGGTAGACCTGGACACCGCGAATGGACATCTTCGGAGGCCTGTATTCCGGATCGCCAGGCTCCCATTGGATGAGCCCACCCTGGGCCCCGGAGGATGTTCCCGCCAAAGCCGGGACGGCCATTCAAATCATACCGCCATCTGTAAGGCGGTTGACTCAGCGGTTGTTGACGACCGCGTCCGCCTATCTGCCGCGGCGCCACCGCTGCGCGACCCGCGGCCGCTCGCTCCGTGAGAAGACCGCGTCACTCGGCAAACTAGCTAGCTACCGCGCACGCAACAGCCTGACCGAAAAGGTTTATAGTGACTCCTGAACCTAAAGTGAAAAGAACGCCTAAGTGCCTGTGATAACGTGAAGTGACTTTGTGCTGTGCCGTGACAAATCGCCTACATCGCCGCCCGCCAGCTCGCTGCCCCGTCTCCTGCCTTGCCCCCACCAATCATCTACCAAGTAAGTCGCATGCCCTCATTTCCGAAACCTAACCAGACCTGTCCTGGGTCCACACCCCTTATTCCGTCGCTGTTACGGCGAACGCCCTTCGCCGTAACATTGACGTTCATATCATTGGAAAAAATGGAGACAGAAGAAGAATTTTCTCTCGTTTTAGACAGGAATACTTTAGAACAGGAGGCCAATTCTCATTTTTCGAGATGTAGTCTCTAATCGAGTTTTGATTTCGATCTCTATCTCGACCATGAAATCTCGTTATTAACATTTTGTTCACGAATCTCCTATTCTCAGCGCTAATCGACTTCGAGTTTGATTCGAATTCGAACTTTATCGAGTGGTAATCCAATTTAGTTATTCTGAACATCTCGAACTCGACATATCTCGAAGGAGAGCCGCTCGAATTGCTTCGAGTGGTCGGCAGTGGTCGAGACGTAATGTCGACTACGAGAAGCTAATGAAACGTCAAATAGCGGCGAAATTACGGTGGATATGGAGGAGTTAATTTCCAATTTTGTCGTGGAAGTGATTTAAAATATTGAGAGAGCTCGCTCTCTTTTTTTTATAAGGTGGAAGAAAACTTTCCACTCCTTAACTGTATATCGGCTTCCAACATTTGTAGAAGAAGCTGTTTCTGCTGTGGCGTTGGGTATTTTTTGTTGATATTGTGACGTTGTGTGTGTCTTGTGAGTACTAAAATGATCGTTTCGTCACCAAACAAGCACACAACCACAAACAAAAAACATAAAATTTATCGACGATACGTCACGTTTTGAACAATACAAGTTGTTTAAGGAAATTAAATATGATCACAACACATTAAATATAATGATTTTTCGATACTTATTAAAAATTTACTTCTTTAATTAAAAAGCAAGTTCAATACATTTAAATACATTTGCAGTAAAAATATTTGAGGCAGTACATAGTTGCAACCGGTTTAAAACCGGATGAAACGTGTCAAACGAAACGCATCCCGAATTGATTGCATTAAAAAGAATGGCAATATTTATCAAAAAAAAATCGAAGTCTATATCGATTAGCGCTAAGAATAGGAGATTCGTGAACAAAATGTCGATTATCGAGATAGAAATCGAAATCAAAACTCGATTCGAGACTACATCTCGAAAAATGAGAATTGGGGCCCAGGTCATAAAACAACTCGATCGTTCCGTGGCTTGGTTGCAACTCGAACGGGTTAAACTTTAACCAAACAACTACATCAAAAACGACGGAACGCACTCCTAAAGAGTGACGTCACAGGGTAAAATGTCACGTGACCAACCGTTTTCGCGCGAAATTTGAAACTAATGAAGAAAAATATGTTTTTTTTATATTAAATATAGCTTTTTCGAAAAAAAGATTATTGTGAGAAGTATAAAATTAGCGTATGTAACTTTTAAAAATGTTTGTCCGAAAACTGTCAAGTAGCCAATTGTCACTTATGAATTCGTCAGCCTTGTATTATTCTGTGCCTATAGCTTGGAATGATCTCGCTCGTGCAACCATAATGTATGGACGCAGTACTTAGTTGAAATGAAAAGGCATTAAAGTGTTAAGCTACTTCTGAGGCCGACCGTACAGTGAACACACAAAAGACGCAGCAGTGCCATAACAGCTGGTCTCAGACAATTATGAAACTACCTACCATCTTATCAGAGCTCTGTATGGTCAATAGTCAATGATCAAAGCCAGTTAAAGAATAACTTAACCGTTGCGAAAATTCAAGTAGGTACCTACTATACTGTTGACAACAACAATATTTTTTTATGAATTATTGCAAATACTTACATTAACTTTGGTTTCATTAGTAACGGCATTCCGGTTTCAATCATCTTATTTTGCTGTTGACCGATACATATCGACATCATCATCATCATCCTTTGAGCCTTCCGCACTGCTGGGCACAGGCCTCCCACATGCAACAGCACGTGGGAAGATTACCTAAGTCTCAACCTAGCACGCTAGCTCATTGCAGGTATGGTGGGTTTTCACGACTGCCATCTTACGACAGCAACCCGGACCAACGGCTTCACGTGTCTTCTGAAGCACGGTAGAGCTGTGTAGTATTTAAGTAATTATTTTAGTCATATTTTAATATCTATTATTTGTTGCACTCTATGTATGTGCATCGACGAATGTATGTAGGTCGATGACATACGCGACCTCACGCGCATGACGTAGTTCTAAGTTATTATATTATTAATTAGAAATGTAATGTGTCGACCATCAAAGAAACAATATCTTTAATTTTTTTTCTTTGATGTGTGATGTGAGCTGTTTTTTTTAAACATCTAGTGACCCGGCATTGCGAAAGTTGCTTAACAACGGTCGTAACCAAACACCTTAACTGCTGCGCCATCGAGCTCCTCCCGTACATATGTACGAGTATAATCAGGATAGGCCTTTTTTATTATAAACGCCTTATGACTCTACCTCTGCCCGGGGAGGCGGAGGATTATCTTAGACTCGCACCGAGTAAAACCCCTACCGTTTTATCAATAAAAATGGCCAAATGTGACACCTCGGTTTAAAGTGACACTGTCTCGTTTTTGTTGAAGAAGACAGATAGAGACAGCGTCAATTTAATCCTAAGTGTAACTATAATCAACGTTTATTAATAACAGGGCTACAGTAACACCCTAAATCCTCTCATATGTTTGAACGAAGTGGGACCACCCTAAAGCTTGCACCTTGCACCATGCCGCAGTGGCATAGCTTGCCTTAGACGGGCTCCGTATCAGTAGGAAGGGGGAAGATTGGGGGGAAGGGGGTTTACTTCTAGAAGCTAAAATAAACAAACGCACTAGTCTAGTATTTTTATAAAATAATACTATACTTACTATAGCTGATTTCAGATTTCTATAGATTTTCTGCATCTTAATACAATAATGACAAGTCTGATAGCTGTTCCTGTACCATAAACTTTCTGATATTTTTTTATCACACATATTCTGGGCACCTCAAGCCCCCCCCCCCCCCCCCCCATTGATACGTCAGATACGACGCCACCTCTGCGGCAAGCCCCTCAGGCAATCCGGATAGGCCTGCAAACAATGACTTAACACTATTTAAAACGCTAATGCGCTACAACGTTTATGTCACTCATCATAACTCAACCGAAATAAGAAAGTCCCCCGTCATTAAGAAAAGCTTAAGAGACTGTCGTCGGTGGTGAATAATTTCGCGTAATCAATGCTCGCGGCTTGAGGCGTCAGCGAACAATGGCTGGTGTCAAACAATGCGTCACAGAGAGCTGTTCCATGCTCTCGGAACCAATTATATCTGTTTGGATTTGGCGACGGTCTCGGGTCTCGACGACCTGGCCGTTACGGTGGCTGAATGCCGCAAAGTACCTACAAGAAGGGAGGTACATCTTTATCTTCGAAAGTGCGCTTCCACCATATACTATCATGATGACATTCGGTGAGATGAAAGCCAGTGGTCCTCTTTATGAATAAAGTCAATCCATTCAGCAAATGTACTTGTAGACCCTTTGAAATCTTCTATATCTATTCCGTGCTCGAAACCCCTCGAAGCTATATCTGACCAAGACATCAAAAGTATCCTCGTTTGCTCAGCGCCTAAAAGCCATATTGTTAACTCGTCACCGCTTGTCATTTACAGAAACAGTAGGTACAGCTTGAGTTTAACTGTTCGGTTAGCGACGACGGCTGACGAAAGTGTTTCGATTTCAAAGTCTCTGCGCGTAAAACAATCGGCCCTGCTCCGATCTTAATTAGCTCTCGATAACTTCCGCACGCCCGCCAACGGGCGCCGGCGCCGCGCCACCGTTACGCAACCCGGCGCAGATTACAACCGGTATAGAATTGCCCTGTGCTGCTATAATCATCGAATGGCTTCTTTTCACCACTCTCTAACGTGACGGAACTCGATTTTGGCAAACTAATTAATAAATTTTCATAATACGAATTCTTAAATCTTTTTCTACTCACTCTACATCTTCTAAGTTTTTATTATTATCAACAGCCTATTAACATCCCACTGCTGCATGGGCTCAAGCCTTCCCGCAATGGGCAATGGTGCATGAGGAGATTGGGTCATATGCCACGCTGACCCAATGCGGATTGGTGAGTTAAGGCGAGTCACCGAAGGATATACGGGCAAAACGGCTTTGCTTAATAAATAAAATAAGTATCAAAATGGTTTTTACTAAATAACGCTCTTATAAAAGTCAAAGTCAAAGTCAAAGTCAAATTATTTATTCAATGTAAACCTTTACAGGCACTTATTGACGTCAATACTAATAATAATAAAAAAACAGTTAACTAACTTATAGTTAAGACTTAACAACTAATCTAACGAGCTATAGTCTGTGCCAGATAAATGCGCATCGCTACCCCCAGTACCTAGGTACTGGCCACTGGGGGTAGCGATGCGCAAAGCGATACGCGCGTATGTATGTGATTCTGTTTCGGCGTGCAGTGGTAGCTACCACTGCACGCCGAAACAGAATCGCGTCGAAAAAAATATATAATACACTTTGATATTGCCAAAAAAATGTGCTAATTTGTTACGCGATTTGATATAGGTACTTTACTCGATTATAATAAATCCCGAAAACAGGCCAAATTAAAAGTCTAAAACGGATGATTTCTTACATTTTTTTTTTAATTTTCAAAATAATTTTTACATGCAAATATATTTATTTTGAAGTACTACAGATAACCTGCTAATTAATTAAATACTTTAAAGTTTATATAGGCAAAAAACCTATAAAACGCGCCTATTTGCGCCGCTTCGCTGTTACACCCGTCCTGTACCGTCGAGAAAGAAGCGCTCGCTCAGATAAACAAATGAGTGGCCAATACTAGCGTACTATAACAAAGTTCGTATCTAAAACAGAGAAACTAATGCCTTGGTAGCTCAGATGGAAGAGCTGTCGCCCGGATCGTGAATGGTCGTAGGTTCGATTCGCACCTGAGATGGTAGTCTATTTCAATTGCTGTTCTCATCTACGATACATCACAAAATGACAAGACGACAGGCCGAGAAGGTGATGGCGTGCTAAATGAATTTACGAAGAAAAGAGTCCAAGCGAATTCTTTTTTTAAATAATATCATAATACTCGTAATACGGTAGGATCTGTTTCAAGCTCAGATAAAGAAACCTAACCGTGATCTAAGAAATTATGGCAGGCAGGTAATTATCATCATGACTCCTAGACAAGCCTGACCGCATTATCACTACTGCAAATCATTCGAACAAGTCACGAAATGCCACTTTGGGGGTAGGTACTTTATTTGGCTGATTTTATGCCTGTGACATTTTAGTAAGAATTATATATTCGTATCGTATTCGTGGTTCGCCAGGGTTAAACTATTAATGAACAAGACACAATGACAGAAATATAAAATTTGTCTATAATTTGTAGAATAGAAAGTAAAGCTATAAAAAAGTACGAATACACTTTTTTTTGGAATTTAATACATTTTTATGGCTTGGTGCGGTATTAGCATAGAATAGCCATCTCAAAGTTAGGAAAACACACACAATTTATGACTCATATCTACATTAACTTATTTTTATTTAATGTATTACCTAAGTATTTAGTATTAAGTATACGTTATTAAAATAAAAGCATGAACTCTAAGCAACAAGTTAAGCACTCGATAGCTTGAACTTTTCGACGTTCAAGTTCAAGCTTTATACTTAGTGCTTAATTCTTCTTGAGTTCTTTATTTTCACACAAAAAATGATGTGTCTTTATGGCTCAGTAAAGCGTAACAAACAAACAAACTCAGTTTTGCATTTCTTACGTTGATAGGATCCAAGTCTAAAAAAATATTTATCGTTTTCTCTGCAGTTTCCAAACGGGTAAAGGAATAATATCGATACTTATAGTAGAGCTACCTACCCATAGATAATGGCACGCTTTCTGGTTAGTCGAGCACTTACTTTCTAGCAATCCAAGGCACTAGGAAATCTAGATATAGGTGATAGGTACCAGCCGGTCGGCTAGAAACGCGGCTTGCCGGGAAAGTGACGATATGGGCTGCCTGAATGCTAATGCTATGAGATCGTTTCCTTTGTTAAATGGCATACTTATACTAGATCGATCTTCAGAGGCCTATTATATTACATCTCAAATGTGATTTTTGCGTAAAATGCCCATTTTTGCATTTTGTAGTAATTTTGCAGTTGTATTTATAGTTTTTATCGAAATAGGATAATAAATTCATGCATAATATTACAAATCGCAGAGTGGACTGCGAGAATAAGCTGAGTTCGGACGGCCGGCGCATCGCATTTTGTAGTAATTTTGCAGTTGTATTTATCGTTTTTATCGAAATAGGATAATAAATTCATTATAAAATCTTTATTCCTCATGAAGTAAAAATTATTCTGGTATAAATTTTGCTCAATAATATTATCGTAGATAGGAGAAATTCACAGTTAACTTTAAGCGATTTTCGAAGTTTTTTGGTTTAGAATAAGATTTTTTTTCTGTATAAAATCAATGATATGTAAAAATTCCGAGGCCGCTACGCACTATACGACTATATAAGAGATAATATTCTATTTTTTTTATTTCATTTGTTTAGAACAGTAGTTCAATAAAAGAGCTCAAAAAAATGCCTTCGCGCATTTTATGAAAATCTCTCTCTGCAATTTTGGATTTAATTATAAAGTTAAGCAAAATTTACAAAAAGCGAGGCCGCTACGCACTATGCCAATAGCCATTCTACACTATTCAATAAGTCATAACTGTTAATATATTGTTTTCTGAGGTTTAAGCGAGCACTACACATTGAAATGAAACACTTTTTACGGATTAACTCGCGTTTAATTTACTATTTACATAGTTTTTATATTATCCTGACGTTTCGAACCCTTTACAGGGTCCGTGGTCACAGGGAGACTGAGGTGTTGGTCGTCTCATTGTCAGAAGTTATTTGCCTACCGTCAATAATTTTTATATTTTATGTAAATAGTAAATTAAACGCGAGTTAATCCGTAAAAAGTGTTTCATTTCAAACTGTTAATATATTTTGGTTTCTGAGATCGAGAACGCCAAAATTGGCCATTTTTAGCAAAAATCACAGTTGAGATGCAATAGGCCTCTTAATGCTAATGGGGGCGAATATGTTCCTTTTGTTTAACAGACTTTCGAATAAGGCGGGAAGGTTGCCTTTGTCGTGTATGTATTTTGGTGGTAAGTAGTCGTGTGGAGTCGAGAAGCGATTTGCACCTTTGAGTTAGTTTTCGTAAGCTGGCAGTTGTGATAATACACCAAAAAGGCGAGAATGTGTTACTCTCGTTCGAATAAGAAATCATTTGAGTTGATTAATCCCTCTATCTTTGATTATATAATGTTTAAATAGAGTCTCGACCGCGAGAAAGCGTCCAAAAAAATATCAGCCAACTGTTGGCCGCTAAGCTTAAACCTATCGCTCAGTGCCATTTGTGTCGCCGCAGTTGATGCACATCTTTTGCACGCCTTTTAATTTTACTAAAAATGACGGTTTGCGCGATCAAAGTGAGCAGAAATTATAAAGGTCGACATAAAACAATTAAAACAATCACCTACCATCGATAAGTAAACATTGAATTGTCATGATGTAGTTTTATCATTAATTTTGAGCGAAGCGTATTTTGCCGTAATTCGTAGCCCGCCATTTTTCTGTGTTGCCTGCCCTAGGACACGCAAAATTCCCGAGTTAATATTAAATTAGAATAAATATTTATTGGGTAGATGACATTTGAAATGTGCGTATGGCGTATACTGATGATGTCTATAATAATGTTGAATGTATGTGCAGTCTTTAGTCCGTTAGTCGCCTTTTACGACACCAAAGAGAAGAGAGGAGTTGGTAGTATTATTTTGATGAGCGCATTGCCGCTCTATGCTGTTGGTTGTATGTGCAGTGTTTAGTCCGTTAGTCGCCTTTTACGACACCGAAGGGAAGAGAGGGATTGGTAGTATTATTTTGATGAGTCCTTCCCCGCTCTATGCTGTTGAATGTACCTAGATGCAGTCTTTAGTCCGTTAGTCGCCTTTTACGAGACCCAAGGGAAGGGAGGGGTTGGTAGTATTATTTTGATGAGCCCATCGCCGCTCTATGCTGTTGGATGTATGTGCAGCCTTTAGTCCGTTAGTCCCCTTTTACGACATCGAAGAAAAGTGAGGGGTTGGTAGTATTATTTTGATGAGCCCATAGTTGCTCTATGCTGTTGGATGTATGAGCAGTCTTTAGTCTGTTAGTCGCCTTTTACGACACCAAAGGAAAGAGAGGGGTTGGTAGTATTATTTTGATGAGCCCATCACCGCTCTATGCTGTTGGATGTATGTGCAGTCTTTAGTCCGTAAGTCGCCTTTTACGACACCGAAGGGAAGAGAGGGGTTGGTAGTATTATTTTGATGAGCCCATCGCCGCTCTATGCTGTATGATGCATGTGCAGTCATTAGTCCGTTAGTCGCCTTTTACGACACCCAAGGGAAGAGATGGAAAGACTGCACATACCTACTATCCAACAGAATAGAGCGGCGATAGGCTCATCAAAATAATACTACCAACCCTGTCGTTAAAGCAACTAACGGTTTAATTTTTAATAAAATAAACCAATTCATATTGTATTGGATTGTTTTATTTTCTCGCATTCGTAGTGAAAAGCAGAGTGTAACACACGGCGCTAAAAACCCATTAAAACTCGGTCTCTATTTACTCCCTCGCTAAAGCTCGGGAGTAAAACTACCTCGTATATAATGGGTCATTTTAGCCCCTTGTATAACAGTCTACTATTCTTTTCCTAGTAAAACATAAATAAATAATAAAGAGCTGTGTGGTGGCTGAGCTGATTCCTCCTGTTCCTCATTGCCTAGTCACTGACTAATTCCTTGATCACACGTACCGAGAAAACGGGTGAGACAGTGCTCTCGGCCGAGTACTCGGTACGTATAAACATAGCGCCGAGTGCTCGTCCGAGCCCAAAACAAAACGGCGAGACAGTAGCTCGGCTCCCTTTCTACTTACTAGGCCGAGTGCTGCCTCGCCGCTCTTCTCGGTACGTGTGATCAAGGCATAACTCTTCGGGTATAATAGTTGTGAGTATAAGTAGGTATGTATGTGAAGAAATTCCACTAAATCGTTAAGGAATAATATATTATGCAACACCGACACTTAGAAAACTACAATTTGAACTTGAAATAGTAACCTACTTTATCTATTCATCAGATCTTGTGCACTTTCCCTATCTCCTCATATGTCCATTATCCAAAGGTTGTCTGGAAGAGATCGCTCTTAGCGATAAGACCGCCTTTGCCCATACTAGTTTTATAGATAGATTATGTCATGTGTAACTGTTTCTTGTGTATGTGCAATAAAGTGTTTATCTATTTATCTACTTTCTTTGTTTTAAAATATATTTAATATAATTTTTAAATATTTCGCAGCCAACATTAAGCTAAAGTTTTTAAAAGGAGCGTTTTGTCATTGTTATTCTGCATTCACAACTCTTTTTATTTATATAAAAAAGACGCCTAGCATCAGGTGGTACTCAAACCCACGCCTCTTGCAACTTGGACGACAGCTCTTTCAATTGAGCTAAGTACACCTATCAAGACCTTGGTCTCACTATCTCGATCACGAATACACGAGTTACTTATTCAATATTTAACCAATTGGTTTCCACACTACGTATTGTTAAATGTACGTATAGCTCATGGATTTATTAGTAAAAGTCGAATCTTGGCAGTTGCAACAAAGCCTATTCAGAATGCAATTCATGATGGCCAGTTTGATATTTACCTCCGAAAGGTTTCTGGCAAACGAACGAACGTTTTACAATTTGTTTTAATAGGAATACAATTATGTTTTAGTTAGTGTTCACCTCAAGAAAGTTAGACTACTTATACAAAATCTATACATGTACTGTTTGGTTGTTTTCATTAGTAAAAAACGAAACCAACATAACTGTAGGAACAGCTGTTTGAATAACAAGATAAGTTAACTATAATTTAATATCAAATATGCAAGTCAGCAAGTCAAGGATGCAAGTTTATAATTAACACACACACACAGTACACACGCAGGCTGGATTCGTTAACGTCAAGAAAGCTCGACCTTACAATAACGCTTATTACAATAAAGCCTAAATACCATAATATTTGCGTAAAGTGTTGGCAACAGCCATTTGCATTTCGATGTGGAAATGCTGTTTAATGCACCAGTAATGCAGCGTTACCTAACATTACGGTGCGCGAGTAGCCGTGACAGCTGAGCCCATAATGTACCTTTTATCACTAACAAACACTAGCTAATTTGCATCTTAATATTTTTTTATTATATTCTCTTTTTAAATATCTTTGGGTTGTTTAAACATTATTTTGCCAACTACACATTTAGGACGTGTTTAGCTGTGGGGAAGAATAGGCGCAAAAAAACTCCACAGCTTTATATACAAGTACCTAACGACATTTACAAAAGAATATGTCTATACCAATTATTACGATACACCTAATGAATGATACCATTTTTGGGCCCAACATAGATATAGTTAGGTTTTACCTACGTGTAATACATCGTTGAATAGTATTTATTTAAGTGATACTTAAAAGCTACAAAAATGTAACTTTAACATCAGTGGCAAAAACCTTTTTCCCATGTTTCTTAAGACCATCACAGAGCAACCCCTAATTATTATAACTAAATCCTATTTAGATGAGTTAAATTCCTACTTTTATCTACTTGTGTTCGTATTATTCGTATTTACTTGTCAAATAGCATTCTCTTATCAGCCCACAGCCTAGCTCCCATAGTTGGGTAGGGACTTTCTAAAACCTACACTTTAGTATAATATAAATGTATTATTGCGAAAACAGGCGGTGTTCACCGTGGATACTGCGGTCGTTTGTATTCGTTCCATGTCGGAGTAGTCTCGCAACTCGCAATGCAAAGTGCGTAGTGCGTGGATTACGCGCTGCTCTATAGCGTTGACGAAAAATGTACAAAGGAAAATATAACAATAAGCATTACGTACGATTGGAAGGCTCAGGATCGACAACGTATAAGTGACACAAACATCCATATTCCATAGGCCATATGGATATCCATACGGTGACCGAAATTTTACCATCAGGCGGGCCTTTACTTTTTATTGTGATATAAAAAGAGAAGAAAAGAGGAAATGACAATTATTGTAGATACATGATAAATACAATCATACTATGAATTTTCGACCTACCGACCCGCAATGAGCCATCGTGGTAAGTTATGGCCCCATGGAAAGTCCTGAACTCAGCAGTGGGATGTTTATAGGCTGATAAATATGACAAATTTTCGCTGACGATCGGAGTAGGTAACAAACGGCCACTGCCAACAAAACAAGATTTTTCAAACGTATAGGTACATTTGATTCATAATTCATATTCAAATCTGTTTTAGCATAATAATATAGCCGGAGGAAGCATTTACACAACATTACGAGTACGAGTCGATCGAGTGAATGAACCGGCATCGGCTGTGATGCAACCGTGGATGCATCGTAACCTTGGCCTGACACTCCTACGACACGTCACCATTCATATAACTACTTAGCAAAACTTTTTTTAATAACTTCTTCAACAGCATATTCTTGTAAGTTCCAATGGTTTTTATCTATTTTTTATTTTAATATTTTTCCGTTTGAGGGTGTTAGACAGCCGTGTCTATAGCACACCAACACATACCTAATTCTGCGGGCAATCACCAAGCTCCTGGGGTTTTTGACCCATTGGTAATATGGCTATGTTTTTTTTAATCATCACACTAATAATATTATAAAGGCGAAAGTTTGTGAGTGTGTATGTTTGTTACTTCTTCACGTCTAAACGGCTGGAGCGATTTCAATAAAATTTGGTATGGAGTTAGCTGACAGCCTGGATTAACACATAGGATACTTTTTATCCCGATATTCCCACGGAAACGGGACCAACGCGGGTTAGTATCTTAATATTTTTAGAGATGGGGCTGACATTCCTATAACCCATTAGTTATAGGAATGTCAGCCCCATCGTATCCTTTACAAAAAACACAAAAAAAATAATTAAAGAATTACTGTTTTAAATAATACAATAACAGATTTTTTAACTTAGCCGATTGCGGGGCTGCTAGTACTTATATGTATATTGAAATAATCCTACCTTAAATCTATTTATAATATATTTCCGCATCAACGAATCCCTCTTCCTACTGTATTTAGTACAATCGAAAAGCATGAGCTGAACATCGTCAACTGTACCACAGATTTCACAGTTAGGGGAATTCAATTTTTTAATAAGGAAACCGTATTTTTATTTAGATGGGTAATGTCCTGAGCGAAGTCTGAGAGCACGGCAAAACACGTAATCTTCAGAGGCTGACCTTGGATAGTTTTATACCACATACCTTTTTCTTTACTTCTATCATCAAAATATTCTCTAAATTTTTGAAAACGTATAATATACAAACCTATAAAAAAATGGTAAAATTACTGATTCTAAACCTTGTCAGCCTCTTAATACCTCTTAATCCTATGTGGGACGGAATCCATTGCAATCTAAGAATAATATTGCGACAATTCCATTTATAGATTTTGTTTCAGATATCATATAAGCTATCGCGGTACACCTCTGGCACAGTATAAATATGAGCTAAATATTTATACTGTGCCTCTGGTGTGTCCAGAGGCGCACGATATAAATGCTGTAAGCAAAGACATTAAATCTCTTTGGCTGTAAGGCACTTTTGCTATCCGTGAGTAAAACAAAATATGACTATGTTTACATGAAGTGGTTTCCTCCAACCAACTAATATTTGATGTCAATCAATCATCTGTGACTACTCACGAAACACACAATTTGTTTATCTTAATGAACATTATACTAAGCAGATTAGGTAAATATTAGCATAGTTGGCGGCGTAATTCGGTTTTGTATTACAGTATAAAAAACAGCAGAATACCTAAAAGTAGAAGACGCAGCTTTTTCTTTTGATATAAAAAAAGAAAAACTCTTTCTTCTCTTATTTATACCCACGTTATTCACAACTGATACGCTCTGAATTATCCGATCGTGTAATTCGGAAAAGTGAACTACGGAAACATAACTTAGACAAGTTAGACTGTCTAGAAAGTGAAACGAGCGAAGCCAATCAAAACACAATTCCGGTGTAATGATATTTTAAGAACATTGGAATTTGAGCTGATACGAGTAGCTGAGCGCGACATTCGGGTGAACAAGAAATTCTCGGGTTAAAAGATAACAGCAAGTAGTAGCATCCATTGCAACATTTCTCTGAGATTGCAACTGAATACGATCACGTTACGTTAGAACTAAAAATGTTACCTACTTATTAAATATAGCACAAAGAAGGTCACAGTTCAGTTTAAATATAATGTGACCTTATTATGATAATACATACTATTATAAACACTAACCAACCCTTATTAATCACTTAAAATAAATCTTTTGTTTCTATACTAAGTTTTTACAGCAATAAATTATCTTATTTTATCTTGCCTATGCCTACTGTAATAATTACCAATAAAACTACAACAACATAGTGTGAACCTCGGACCAAATATCACAATGGACAGAGTCTTTGGATTTTTAGCATGTCCGTATTTTGTTAGTGTGCAGCTTTCTATCTGTACATGTGTGCGTGACTAAAGATGTGACTAGTATATCGATATAATCACTTTAATGTGGTGTGTACCTAGTTCGTTATTATAATTGGGGGTTCGTTTTTATAAATTAATCGTTATTAAAATTAAAGTTACTCACGTCCGTAGGTTTACCGTTTAGACCCTACACGTGACCCTTGGTTGGTGCAAATGAGTGACACTGACTGAGTGGTAGAGCCACGCTGCGTTGCAGCACGCCGGGCACGCTGGGCCGGCTCGCCCGGCGTAAATACCAACCTCTCACTAAGGGTGTTACCCGACCAATCGATCGATCGTCGATCGATGGCATCGATCAACGTCGATCGAAGTTGATCGACTGGTCTGGTAGCTTTAATCGATCGACGGATACCTACCGTTTGACTAACCAATCGATCGACGACGGTCGGTCGACGTTTATCGATAGGACTAGGTGTGGTAGCTTTAATCAATCGACGGATACCGTTCGTCTAACCCATCGATCGACGGTCGGTCGACGTTGATCGATTAACCCTGGCTAAATTCCATCAGTTTCTTTCGAAATGTATTCAGAAAAGGACTCGTTGTTCTTGGCCAGTACGATGTTGCTCGTACTATTATTACGGAGACGCAAACGCAGAAGAATCTGGATGCGGCCGTTTTTTAAAGCCAACGATCGCTTATTTTATCCAAATGACATTTTAAACAGCGGTTTTTGTTTTTGTTTTTTTTTTGCGTAGCGATTGTCATGATTTCGAGGTTAGTAGTTTCGAGGGAGGTAGAGAGGAGGGGGATGGAGGGGGTACGGTAATGGTAACTTAGTAGAATATTTGTTTTTTTCCCCTAAAAATAACCTAAAATAACCTCAAAATAAAAATATCTTGAATACTATGCATTTTCACACTTTGGCTACCCCGCCCACTCCCCTTCCCCTCTTTTTCGGTGTTGCTTAATCTAAAGTGCTTCCCAAGGTGTTTGGGGGAATATCATTTAGTATTTAAACGTTCATATTGTCATCACTCATTATTATCAACATAAACATAATGTAATATTACGATTATTATCCATGGGCACGAAATATATATATTTTTTTTATAAAAGAGGGAGGCAAACGAGCAGGCGGGTCACCTGATGGAGAGTAATCACCGCCGCCCATGGACACCCGCAAAACCAGAGGAATCGCAGACGCGTTGCCGGCCTTTAGGGGAGGAATAGGTTTAAGGAAGGAATAGGAATTGGGAGGAGTGGGGGGGGGGAAGGGGCCTCCGGAACCCTCACTAGTCGGACGAAACACAACAGCACCAAGTGCCATTATTTCACGCCGAATATTAGAGAGGGTGGTGTTACGCCGGGCGAGCCGGCCTAATGCGTGCTACAACGCAGCGTGGCTCTACCACTCAGAAAAGTGAAGCGGCCGGTGCGTCTAATCAAACAGCTCGATTTAACACCCAATCCATTTTACCGGTCGATTGTCGATCGACGTCGACTTATCCATTCTACCATCGATCGATGCCGTCGATCGACGATCGATCGATTGGTCTGGTAACACCCTAATATCCGGCGTGAAATAATAGCCCTTGGTGCTGTTGTATTTCGTTCGGCCAGTGAGGGTTCCGGAGGCCTCCCCCCCCCCGCTCACAATTCCTATTCCTTCCTTAAATGCCGGCAACGCATCTGCGATTCCTCTGGGGCCCAAGTCTGCTAATTTACGAATGGCATAATTGAATCGCAATTGGATCGTATTGTAATTGTTTGACACATTTGGTATTCTCTTACTCATATAAGAATACCAAATGTGTCAAACAATTACAATGCGATACAATTGCGATACAATTACGATTCAATTATGCCATTCGTAAATTAGCAGACTTGGGCCCCTGGTGTTGCGGGTGTCTATGGGCGGCGGAGATTACTCTCCATCAGGTGACCCGCCTGCTCGTTTGCCTCATTCTATTATAACAAACAAATAAAAAATAATAATTTGTGTAGTAAAGTGAAGAGCAATACTTTTTACTATTCATATTCCCGCCCATATTATTAAGATTCAATTTTGAACTAAGGCTAAAATTTTTACTGTAAAAAAAGATTTTTCAAAATGTTTGAAACGGAGCCTTGAATATTTTGTAGGCTCTCAGTTATCACGTCTAATAGCTTTAACCCATTCACGTCTTATTTCCGGGCATTTTGGAAACCTAAAAAAAGAATAATAAAAAGAATATTAGTAATATCGATAAAGCTTCGACACACAAATACGTACATCACTAATCATTATGCCAAAAACAAAGCCTTTAAATTACATTTAATTAAGGTTTAAAACCTGATTCTTATGAATAGTGTACGATATAGTATGATTTAGAATTAGCAAAAATTAATGCTTTGCCGTTTTAATTATTAAAAAACTCATAGTAAAGCATACATATTAAGAGAAATCACTAACGTATGAAATGATAATTCCTGGTCTTTCACACCTCCTTTTGTTGTTCTTGACAAACAATAAACAGCTGAACAAGACATTATGTCAATTGTATATTACACAAATAACACAAACACTAAGATTTCTTAATATTTCACTATTATTTCGCACAATCCAGCAATGTTTTGACCTAGTAGTCGGTCATGAAATGACACGTCTCACACCGACAGTGCGTCGTTGCCAAACGTACATTAACTATCTCTTTTACTCATATCACACTACAGTCATACAGACAGAGATACAAATACTTTACTTTGATACACGTATGTAAAAGCGGCAACGTCGTAAGACTCTGTCCATGTAATATTTGGTCCGAGGTGTGAACAGTATCTATTCACAAAACTCAATATTTTTTATTATTTTACTATACGCTCAGCCAAGTAAGTGGTCAGGATCAAATGTCAACCCAAAAGTTGACATTTGGTGGCATGCTCAAACACATAACTACTATTTTCGCTTGCATCAATGAACTGATAATCCTTAGTTTGATTGAACTTAGCGACATTTTCAACGATAGAATATAGTGTCAAATCTGGTAATCAACTTAGCACTCAAAACTCAAACTTAAACTCAAAACATATTGATTCAATAAACTCAATTAATATGTACTTTGAATCGTCAACATTTTTAACCTACCACCCATTCAGGACGTCATTTTTTAACTGTGGCAAAGAACGGGCGCAAGAAACCACAGCGCACAGAAGTAACGACATTTGCAAAAAAAACGAGATAATACTCGTATGTCGTTGCCAGGTCATTAAATCCAAAATAATAATTTGAATATAAAATATACGGTACGTACTCTATATAAATTAATTATAGACAGTTAGAAATAGCTGTTGGAGTACTTGGAGCATTTCAGTTCAGAGCCAAGCTGTTTTGTCTGCTGTGTAATCTGACACTTTGTAATAAGCTTTTTTATAAAGCTTTTCTTTGATTTTGATTTTAAATTTATCAAGATCTAATTTCTGAATATCAATTGGTACTTTGTTGTAAAATCGTACACACAGACCCTTAAAAGAATTATTTATTTTATGAAGCCTGTACTAGTAATAATGAAGAATAGTAAAGTGATACCTTTGTTTAAGTCAGGTAGTACATCAGACCCCACAAATTATAGACCTATTTCTGTATTACCTACCTTTAGTAAAATTTTTGAAAAAATAATTTTAGAACAAATGCAAAGATTTTTTAATAAACATAAATTATTACATAGCAAACAGTTCGGTTTTACAAGGGGTCGTTCAACTACTGATGCCGGTGTTGAACTTTTAGGACATATCTATAATGCATGGGAAGATAAATGCGATGCCTTGGGCATCTTTTGTGATTTGTCCAAGGCATTTGATTGCGTTCTTCACGAAACGTTAATCAGGAAACTCCGCCACTACGGGATCCGGAACACTGCTCTGGATCTTCTTATTTCATACTTGAGTAAAAGGATTCAGAGCGTTGACGTTAATGGAAAAAGATCACCCGGATCTATAGTAACAATGGGAGTCCCTCAGGGCTCAATTCTTGGCCCTTTCTTGTTTCTTATTTATATTAATGACTTGCCGTACCTCATAAAGGATAATCATGATATAGTGTTGTTTGCAGATGACACTTCTCTTTTGTTTAAACTTAAACGTCAGCAGTTGGTTACTGACGAAGTAAATAGCGCGATCTCGAAGGTAGTCCACTGGTTTAATGTTAATAATTTGCTTCTAAACGAGAAAAAAACCAAATGCATTAAGTTTACGTTACCTCACGTTAGGCAGGTGAAAACTAATGTGTTGATAAGGGGCGAGGAATTGATTCCTGAAGACAACACAGTATTCTTGGGCATAACTTTGGATGCTAAGCTTCAGTGGGGTCCACATATAGATAAATTGTCAAAAAAGCTAAGTTCCGCAGCATACGCTGTTAGAAAAATTCGTAATTTAACTGATATAGAGACTGCCCGTTTAGTGTACTTTAGCTATTTTCATAGTGTAATGTCGTACGGTATTCTGTTGTGGGGAGGTGCCGCCGATATTCAGACTATCTTTGTTTTGCAGAAGCGAGCTGTTCGTTAAATTTATAAATTAAGTCCGAGACACTCTCTTAGAGACAAATTTAAAGAGATTAATGTAATGACTGTGCCTTCTCAGTATATTTATGAAAATCTTTTATATGCCCATAAAAATATAAAATTGATTAAAAAATACAGTGATATCCATAATATAAATACTAGAAACAAACACAAATTTGTTGTACCTACAACAAGACTCAAGAAAATAGGTGGCTCGTTTAGATGCCAATGTATACGCTTTTATAATAAACTACCAAGCCACGTTCAAGATTTAAGCCTTAATAAATTCAAATCATTCATTAAACGTAAGTTGTGCCAGAAAGCCTTTTATACCGTTAAAGATTATATTGAGGACCAAAAGGCTTGGGATTGAGCTGCTTCCAATTTCTGCTTTTTGAATGTTTTTTTTGCTTTTTTTTATATACACATAAACATTAATGATTTTTTTATAAACAATGACATTTGCTTACTTTGTAAAGTATTATATTATTTTATTTATTGTGAATGTGAAGTCGATGTGGGTCATTTTATTAATTTTATTTTTTTTATTTTATTATTCTCTCTGTTCTGTTAGTTTTTTTTTCATGGTCTGGCAGTTTGAGTAATTTAAGTGGCCTACCCAAATGTCCTTTCTTTGGTATTGTTCGTCGAATCGTTTAGCTCCTTAAGTCTTGAGTTGAGCTGAACGATTTCTGACAAATGCGTGCACTGACTGGACAGGTCCTCTCAATCTGTGTGGTTCTTTCCTCAAAAGACCATCTCAGACGTCGATCTACATGGTCTTCATATAACCTGACCAAGATTATGTCTGGACTTTAGAAGAGACTGTGACCTCTGAGTTTGTTTCGGTCTTTCTTCTCAGAGTAGTCAGATAGGAAACGCCGACCTCATCTAGTTTAAAAAAAAAAACATGATTGACGTGTAAAAGTGTTGTACAAACCCACTTACAAAATAAAATCATTTATCATTTATCATTTACTAACTAGGCTAATAAGGTACTGCTAATTTGTTCTTACTTCTAGTATTTAAATTGTGAATATCACTGTTTTTTGAAAACATTTCAATATTTTTATGAACATACATCAGATTTAAATAAATGTATTGTGATGCAACTGTCATTATACTTCTATCCTTAAATCTCTCTCTGAGAGAGTCTGAAACTGAAATAAACTAATCTAGCTGTATCAACGTCAGTTAATTGAGTGATCTTCATTACTGCATAAGCCTCAGAGCTAAGTCTATTCGACAATTTAGCTATTTGTGGGCCCCACTGAAGCTTGGCATCCAACTTGATGCCTAGAAACACAGTGGTGTCCACAGGATTCACACTCTTATCTTTAATTGGTACACTAGTTATTACCTGCTTAACATTAGGCAATACAAATCTTACACATTTGGTTTTTCCCTCGTATAATATAGCAAGTTATTTACACTAAACCAGTGAACAATCTGTGAGACCGCATTATTCACATCGTCATAATTTGGGTCTTCACTTCACTTCATCATCAAGCTATAAACGTCCCACTGCTGGGCACAGGCCTTTCTGCATGAACAATGGGGAGGCTGGGCCATAACCTACCACGCTGGCCCAATTCGGGTTGTTCTTTGCACTTGGCAATAAATCTTTGCATTTGAATACAAAAGACATCAACGCGCTAGACACTCGGCTTCGGTAATGATATGAATTGATTAATTATTGGTACTTTTGTTTATGCGTTGATTGTCACTGTTTTTTTTCATAATTTAATTGTTACTTATGCTATTATAAACAAGGAACAATATAAACCATTATTGTCGACAATGTATAGTTAATTTTGAATAAAAAAATTATACTTACTTATTTACGAAAATGTTTTTTCAGTTTTGTCATTTGCATTTTTTTTCTGAATGTGTATTGATAAGTTGTTGGTAAATCTTTGGCAATACATAAATAAATTGATTTAAAAAATAATAATATGAAATAGATGGAAAGGTTTTGTTGAACAGAATTTAACTGTTGAAAATAAAATAACATCTAAAAAATTTAAATCAAATAGCAATAAAAAATATATTAACATTCTTTAAAAAACATTTGTACAAATTGAGAAGACTGTTACATTTTAATATACTTTAGTTTATTAAAGTTTGTTTGTTAATTGCTTAACATTATAATTTCTAACAGGATATTAGGTACGATAAATACGAGGTCAGTATTATATCGCCTCTGACGGATTGTTCTTTGTTTAATTTTGTTTAAATAGTTTTGAAGCGTCCTCGCTTACAATGCACAATGATAGCCTGATGCAATAATTTTACATTATACTGTTGTTGCGGACTGCAATTAAACTTTTTACACGTTGAATAAAAATTAATCCGGAATTGAATCTTATTACGGTTTTGGGACGACAATACGAAACTCAATTTTTTTTTTAACCAATAGTTAAGTATTTAATCATTTTTACAGTTTACAAGATAGTACGATTTACAATTATTATTTATATTACAAATAAATACATAGATAACCAGTTCCAGATATCGTTTACAGTCAGTACCTAATAGGAACAATATTAAAAGAAAACATTTATAATATACGTCAACACAACAGGTATTATAAAATAATATAATCAGATTTTACTTATTCACCTCCATCAAGCCCAATATATTTCTGTTTTAAGTACTCAATACGCAACTCAGGTGACCCGCCTGCTCGTTTGCCTCCCTCTTATAAAAAAAAAAAAAAAAAAAAACTTTAAGTAGGAATTTCGTTGATTTTAACCTTGGTATATTTATTGAAGGCTTAACGAGTAAGCATATAATTTCTTACTTGAAATGTAATTGCATGTCAAGTCAGGAACTTCGGCGAAGCCTTGAGGTAACCTTTTCTTTGTAGTTATTTAGCTTAAAGTCAACTCGAGAACTACGTAATAAAATCGTAATAATAATAATGTCATGTGTCCAGTTGTCGACATAAAAGCTCAAAACAAAATGTGGTATTCGTATAAACATTATTTACTTACAATAAAACAAAAGTTCACAGCAAAATAGCTTGCGCATAAAAATAAACTTTAGAAACTTAAATTGTAGACACCCTGTACTGGTAGGCTACTCTTGAAACAGAATTGCATTAATCAATTTCCAATCAAAAATCTAAAAAATGTCAAATGACAGTTTTGTAAGCGACAATAGCGCCACATTGGTATTAAATTGCATGAAAATTGATTGAACAAGTTATTATCGAGATGGCGTTCCGGAATTATCTTTACTTATCCCAATATCGATACATATTAATCGCATTGTATTAAGATTGAGTTTGCGTTCGAGAGTAACCCCCCTGATCTGTAGTTTGTCTATGTCTGCTTTTGTTATTATTATGGTACATGCATTCATATACACATTATAATCACGACTATTATCCCCGAAGGGTTAGTCAGAGACTAAGCAATGAGGACACCAAAAGCAGTTCTCTACCATAGTCCACTTATCACCAAATATCGACTGCACATAAGCTCAGCGTGACAGGTGGTGAATCTTTAGTCCGTTAGTCCCCTTTTACGACACCCAAGGGTAGACCCTTTGACCACCCTTCTGTCACAGCTACGCGACACGGTTAATTTTATTATGGCATTCAAACTTTAAAAAAGAACAGCATCAAAATAAATCAGATACAGCCGTTGCCGCAAAATGGTAGGTAGGTTGCTAGAAATGTCCCACCCACCGTCAAACGCCTTGTGGCATGTGTGGAGCTCGCCACATAAATTTCCTCGGGTTTCTCGCAGGCCCGGGGGTGAAACGAGCCTTTGTTTACCTTTTAAAGCCAGCGTTATGGCAACCGTAAAAAAGTGGATCACGTTGGACCGGACCCGAGTAGAAAGTGAAACCGCTTTGTCGAGTGGTTGCTATAAAAATTGTTGCAGACAGTACTGCGAGTTCAGTCGACGCGACCGCGCCAAAACTATCGGTTACCAGTGCTGCCACCACTGGAAAGCAATGGTCAGTTCTAAATCTGAATTTTCACTTTCGTTCGTGTTTGTTTTTTTAATTAGTAAAATCATGTAACCAGTACTGTGACTAAATCCTTATTTCTTCTGTGTTTAACCTAACTGTTATCTTAGTGTTTTCTTTCTTCACTAGTGCATATTCTTCTTCTAACCATTTCTTTATTATTTTTACATGTAATTTAAGGTTTTACGTATTTCAGCTCTCTTTAAATTTTCGTCTTAAGAGGGTATACGCATTTCGGTTTCCCATACAATTTTCCAAGCCAAAATTTTTAAAGACCTATAAGCCAATTTCAATGAAACTTTGCATGCTAAAGTAAAATACAGGGATCTAAATAAATTGTTGAAAACATTCTTTAAAAAGGTTTACTTGGCTGAGTTATTGCGATTTAAAGTCCACTATAGAATGTTTAAAATCGCAATAACTGAGTTAAAAAAACGTTTTTTAAACTATTTAGATCTCTAATATTTCACTTCAGCATGCCGAGTTTCATCAAACTTGGCGTTTTTTAAAATTTCAACTTGGAAATTTGTATGGGATACCGAAATGCGTAAACCCTCTTAATATATTATCATTCATCCGAAAAACTCCGATAGTAAGTAATTATGCCACTCATAATGAACGTTTTAATTAACAGTTTCGTTACGCTTATCACAGTCGCTGTAAACAGAGCATGAAATGACCGAAATCTACAAGGCCAGCGGTTGGACGCGACTTACACAATTTAATTCACGCTATTGTTAGACATACTTTTTATCTAGACTATATTGCTGACTAGTTCACATGGCCTAGCTGTTATCAATGGTAACATGGTTGTTGCAAAACATTTTTAATAGATTTTAAATTACGTGAACCTCGTGAATAATGCTGCATTTTTCTTGCCGTTACTTTACGACGTTATCTTCCATTTACATTACCGTAAGAAATTATCTTTGTGTAGATGTTTAGTGAATAATTACTAAAAATATCTAATCTATATTAAAACACTAACTAGATTAGTAACATTATTTGAAATAATATTTAATATGCGAGAGATTGAGATGATTTGATTTTCTTTTAATAAAATTTAGTTCATGAATAGTTATAATATGAGTAATTTAAGTCCATTTTCAACTTTTTGCAACAACTTTGTGTTCGTTTCAAACTGAGCTGCCAGAAAATTTAAAAATATTTGATTCAAAGAACGAGAAAAGTAATATTTTGATAAAATTATGGGTAAGTAATTTAACTACATACTTATATACAAGTAGTTTTCCCTATCGTCTTTTGTAATCGCCAACGAAATTGCGCCAAAGTGGCGGTAACAATAATAAATAAAATAAAAAAATTGTGCAAAAATTATTCATAGCTTATTTTATTATTTCTAAATCTTCTCTATGTTAATTTACAAAAATAAAACCACGTAAGTATATTATTCATGACATGTCACTAACACAATGACAGTTTAAGGACAAATGACATTTGCTTTTTTTTCTCTTTATGCAATCGTGCCAGCTTGTATAAACTACTTAAACATTTATTTTCAAATATCATAGATATTATTTGATACTTACAAAAACTACCAGTACCTCAATCTTTTTTGGACTAAAATGTCTTAGCACAAATCGTAATAAACAAACAAAAAATATACAACATACATTTTATGTAAGTACCTACAAGTCGTTGAGGTTTTAAAACACGCCATTTAAAAAAAAAGTAACAAGCGGAAAGAGACAGCAATCATTTTCAATTTACATCATTGGACGTAAGTAGGTACTTTATCGAAAGGTATTTTGCTGTGTAGCCTTGATCATGGCGCGGCATAACTAACGAGCTATATTATTGTCGCATAAGTAAACGGCGCCGTTGTCGCCTTTCACCCGAGTCCCGCGAAGGTGACCGGGAACGGGCGTGAGCGTGACCACCAGAATTACGCCCCACTTGCAGTGCGTCATGATTATCCGATAATAAACTCGACGAGTCATTGTCATACAGCACGTACACAAAGTTCTTTAATGTATAAAAAACGTAAGTAGTTTAATAAAAAAATGTCGTGATCTTGAGAACAATATAGATAAATAGGAAACGGACCATAGACTAGTAATAAATAAAGAACTTGAGGTAATTTTAGTCGTGCTTTATGGTCACAGACCACTTAAGGGCTTAGAGCATTAAACCAATGCTCTAAGCTTATGGGTTATGTGGTCTGTGTTTATGGTGCAGTTACAGTTCATTTTACTATACACGGTTTATCAATGGTTCATCTGGAGATACCAATTAGCTAGCCGTTGCATAAAGAAGCTTCCGTAAATGAAATTTCACGCGCATAATTGCCGATTTCGTATCTAGAGCGACAATTTCCTTTCTTCTCACATAAAACCCATTGAATTGTGCAATAGAGCTCGCGATCTAATCAATTGGCTTCATTTGTTACAAAAGAGCCGCGCCGCCATGAAATCTTATTTATCTTACTTTCTAAAGCAACGAACGCGGTACTTTTTGAACTATAAGTATTTTATGTATTAAAATGTACTTACCTACATATTTACAATTCAAAAAAATAAAAAAAAACAAAAATATTTATTTCAGTAACATTTTCATTTTTACATTATTCAAGGTAGACTCTTTCTTTTAAGAGCATGTAGCCTCTGTTACAATTCAAATAGACATACATTCAGTCACGACTATTATCATTCAGTTGATCAACGACTAGGGCAATGAGAACCGTATTATGTGGTGAGCCTATGGCCACTTTATGTTGTTGGATATGTACCTATGGGTCCGACTAAAGTCTTGGTACCTACCTACGTATAAATAGAAAAAATAATGAAGTTTAGCACAATCGCACAAAAAACGTCATGTAAATTAATGCAAGAACGCTACGCTTACGTTCGTTTAACAAAGCTATAAACTTTTCGGTTTTTTGCCAGTCGCCGGATAGATCCATCATAAGAAATACCGAATCTCTGTATTTGCATATAGTGCGTAAAATGAACGTTTCTAAATTAATAAATTGTGTTGAGTGTCCTATTATTTTGATCTAAAATTAATTGAGCGCAAACGTCTTCACCCTCGTTGATCTGTTAGCTGTTTGGGTCAATCTGGACCCCACAGCTGGGCTCCGAGCCTTTCCAGCACGCTGTCCCTGATGAAGTTGATAAGCGTTAACGAATGCCATTTTGAAGCAGAAACAGGGGCCAAGGGATTACGTTAAGTTAGTTTTTTTGACGTAAATCCGGGATTGCTGCTTTGCCAAAGTTGCTAAAACTGCGGCTTCGCACTGATCAGTGCTCAATTAAAAGAATTTATGTTTGTCTATGATGGCGTCGCGTTCTAAGTGTTGAAATACACGATCGTTGAATAGTTTTCAGTGTCTCCAACATTAATAAGTGTAATACCTAAGTCACCCCGACGAAACTTGAGCGAGAGGCGTGGAGGTTACATAAAACAGTTTCGCTTTTAACAGCAATATGAAAGTGGCACCGAGCACTCGCCCGCTCATTGCTCATTTACCGATACTGTTATGTTATGACTCAATAATAATATATAATACGTGTCATCTACCTACTCCAGCAACGTTTGGTGTGACGAGCGAGTAGTCAGGAACTCAGGATAAATAAGTACTTTGTGATTTGTATAATAGCTATGATACCAGATAGGAGCATATTATTATCTATCTCTGGGTTTATTTTTTTCTTATAATGGCTTGGTGCGGTTAGCACATATTTTAATCTATGGGCTACCGGCTATGGGTATAAGGAAAGGCTTTTTTCTTTTCTTTTTGTAATAGCTTGGTGTCGTTTGCACATTTTACCAAGAAAAATGCATTAAAGTAACAAGCTCAGAATTAGTTATTATTCTGAGGTAACAAGATTTAAAACTCTTCCTTCACTTTTGTAACTTGTCACAATCTGCAAAGGTTTTATCGGGATATGCAACACACGATTGTAGTTTATGTCCGTAAATGTAAGTCTCTTTCTTTTGTTGCCGACGGCTTTTACATCTTTACCTACTAGATTTGGATGAAGAAATGAAATCTTAAGGAATCCTCGATCCCCTTTATCTAAATAATAAATAGACGAACAATTTGACATGTGGAAAAGGGAATTAATTGGCTTAAGTACAGCACGAAACAATAGATCTAACTTATCTATAATTGCAGTACTCTAAAAGACCGCGCTATGAAATAGCTAGAAAGCTCTACATAGCAATAGTATTCCAAATGTAAACTGCCGGTGGGAAGAAGTTATTGATTCTTGCTTTCCTTTACTCTGAAGAAGGTCAACTTACTTGTAGTGAACTTTGAAAAGACGTTAAATATTGTGAAATAAACAGTCACACATGCACGCGAGGTAAATACCGACTCATACTTATTGAAAGTTCAAAGCGTGGGTGGTATACCATATTATGGGAAAAAGTATCCTCCATACCTACTTTTTTGTGCGGCTCTTGAAGTTTAATTTACGTAAGTCCTAACTGTAGGACTGCAAGTCATACTGTCCCACCGCTGGCATAGGCGCTTCCATACTTATTAAATCAAGACATCGCTTCAATTCATACGATCAAACAGACTAGTATTTTAAAAGTTTATAGTACTTATTTAATTTTAAATTACTTGCAAACGTACCAATTAGATCGATCTGTTTTTCGTAATATTATAAATTTTTTATCTTTGACCCAAATCTGTGCAAGCCTTTGTTTACCAAGAGAAAAATAACGACCCGATTTAGCAACATCGCCGACTCGATCGATATCGGTTATCCAAAGATTAATGAAACAGTCGCTTTGTGAACGGTAACGCCCACTGCTGACCTCTCTGCAACTTAATTGAAGAATAAGGTTTAATATCTGCCCACGTCTTTATTGAGTTAAGTTACCAATGTAAAGACTATTTGCAATAGTAATTCTTTGGCAAAATCATAAAAAAATAATTTCAACAGTTAACAATTTTAAAGTTTATTTTATTAATAGATAGATATGAGTAAGTAATAACTGTTGAAAATAATTCAGGAATATAAAATGCAGTAACAGTTGTAATAAGATGCACAGTCACATAGAAGTGCTAAAATAAAAATTTCATAAGATATCGTTAAAGTACCTACTTACGAGAAAATTGGAGCAGAAATAAAATAATCCTCTGCACTCTGCACCTCAACATTTGAACGAAACGCAACATACAAATAAAACAAACGAAAGTGTAAAAGCAACCATCATTGTTTTACATAATCCACAAAGAGGTTTTATGTCAGTTAGAGAGTGATTGTTTCGTTTTCACGCAAGGCGAACTCCTTTCGCCAAAAGTTCGCCAGCCAGATACACAATGAACTTCGCGCTCCAACGCGCTCTGACGCAACCGGAGACAGTTATTATACGGTTGCACAATCTGTGGTGCATGCAGAGTAGTCTAAAAAGATACATTTTAATATTTTTTACATACCTTAGTAACATCAACGCATACATTTATGTATCCTACAAATAGTTGGTTTTATCAAAACTTCCACTTAAATAACGAGCTACATCCTACTAATATTATAAACGCGAAAGTATGTAAGTATGGATGGATGTTTGTTACTCTTTCACGTAAAAACTACTGAATGGATTTGTATGAAATTCAGCATACAGATAGTTTAGAACCTGGATTAACACATAGGATACTTTTAATCCCGATATTCCTACCGGAACGGGAACCACGCGGGTGAACCCGCGAGCTGCCGCTAGTATAAAATAAATACTTATAATTATAATAGGTACTTTTATTTATTTTAAAACGGTTCAATTTAGCTGTAAATATAATAAATTTATAGAAATTTCAATAATCGATAGACAGTTTTACTATCGACTATTCTACATAGCTTATATTTTCATGTAGTGTCTTTTACGTGTCTATACAAATACATACTTAAAATAAAAGCAAACGTATGGCGCCAGTAAACCGTAAGAGGTATGAGTATGTTGTGCTAATACTCGTAATCATGTCATGTGCCTTTACGGGAAATGTGAAGTAACTAATGTTAGCGCAGGTGCACATACGGCATGTTAACAACCTGGCGAATGAGAGCAGTTGCCGGGAAAAGTAATTTAGCTCGCCGCAGTGTCGCAATATGTAATGGTATCGCATGTAAACACGTAGAGGTCTAAAATGAGTTCGTAGTTCTTTGAATAGCGATTGGCGAGTACATATTGTGATGTAGATAGGCATACCACTTCAAAACAAAACTGAGATTTTGAAGACGTTGAAAAAGTGACTACCTCAGTCAGTGGGAAGGGAACCAATTAACATCCTCCGCAACCCGGAGACTGCGTTAACCACTACGCCACAGAGGCATTGCTTAGACTTGGCGAATCTATTTTTTGTGAATAATCCTACTTTACGTACATTCTTAAAAAAAATAACTGAACTAAATAAGTCTTATAAAGAAGACAACAGGTCGTACCTATTCCTTTGTTGACCATGTAATAAATATAAGAATAATTATTCGCTAATGATATTTTAATCAGGCTATAAATTCCACTGATGAGCTTCGGCCTCCCCCCGTTATACAACTATGAAAACGTGTGGATATCGGGCCATAACCACGCTGACCACATGCAGGCTGGTCACCTGAACATAATTAACATAAATCCTCTTTTGTTACAGCACATCGCAATACTAGCGTGCGTTCTATCGGCGACAGCAGCGATGCCGTCCTACATCGCCGTACCCGCGGACCAGATCGCGTTCGTGGATCTATCAGAGATGCGCGTGCGCCGACCGCGGCAGACGTTAGCGCCGCCGCCGCTGCCGAATCTGTACAGTCATCAGTACCAACCGCTACTAGAATACCAACAGGATCGCGAACAGCCACTGCTTCAGTACCAACAGGACCGTGATCAGCCATTGCAGCAATATCAGCAGGAAAGAGCACAGCCGCTACCCATACAGTACCAGCAAGACCGTGAGTCGGAATATTTAATATTATCCTAGTAGGCAGTTTGGACTCTCGCAGTAGCACGTCGTTTGGGATCGTTTGTGCAACATAACGGAGTTGGAACATTAATTTACATGAAATTTTACCCCACAATAATTGAGCACAATTATTATGAATGTCACTACGCCATGCATTGCTTCATAAGTCTAAGTATAGGACGTTGAGACCTTGTGCTGGAAAGAACCGAAAAGAAACTCAGCGAAGGCATTTCGTTACTCCCATATCTTTTGCTACTCCCATATCTTTTGCAACGTCAAAATAAAAATGTAAAATGCACTCCTCATAGAAGACACTATAAATTACTAAATTAAATTTTATGCGTAAAGCCGTAAGTCCCCGTTGTTGTCGTAACTGATTTCACGAATTCGAAATATTATATTTTGACGCACCGATATTAGGATTTAATAACGTTTATATAAAGAGAGCGTCGACAAATCTCTATTCAACGCAAATGGCCGCATTACATCACCTAACCGTATTAATATAAATGTCACGGAGCTTTATGCGTGCGCAATGCGTAAGAGTTATGAGTACAGATTGTACGCAGTATCCATCCATCAAGATCATCTGACCTATCACTTTCACCGGCGCACAAAGGACCACTTTCTTTTACACATTTACCATGACTGCTTTACATTCATTAATCGTATAAGTAAGCAAGTTTGGTGCGATTAATAGAGATATATACGTAGCTACGACTTTCTACCATTGTTCTTTTGTTAGGTAATGAATGAAAATAAAAATAAAATACACTGTCATAAGAAACCGATTGCTAAATATTTCACTTGTTTAACTAATGTTTCAAGTTTACAACTTTTTTTACTAAAATACATTATTTATGAAAGGTTGTTTCTCAATTACCTGCTAAAGTTGTCGTGCTTACAAATTGTTAATAACAATTACAACCTACATCGACAAATGCCCTTATTCATTAAAATAAGTAATTGTCAAGCAACCTTGACTTCATTCAGTCGCACATTCAAATTAGAACCATTCAATTACAATATCGTTCATGCATTCGTCTCGTCACGCATTAAATTGATCCGTTAATATACACCATCATCAGCCTATAAAAGTCCCCCTGCTGTTCTCAGGATTTCCCATATGTTTCCTCCTTCAGAACTGGACCAATTTTTTATGTTTTTTCAGTCAATTCTATACATTCAACATTCTATTCCATTTGCATTTATGCAGTGGCATAAATGCAAATGGAATAGAATGTCTACAGGCCCTTCTGTCAACATAATTGTTTCGTGCATGTGAAACTACGGCCCCTGAACGTATTGTTTCTTGCGATCATAATCGCAATTAGCCAATAAGCCAAAACAGGGTTACTGAATTGACACAGAATCGACGGTTGGTAATTATTGACACAATTTAAGGCCTGTTCAAACCTGAGCGATATTCGCTCCGCTCAGGTTTGAACAGACCTTTAATGAGGTCATGTGACAGTTTCCGAAGCGGTGCGAAATCAATTTTTCTACGGTGTTGTTCTTTTGTTTCTTTAGTATACCGACATCTTAGACCGGCATAGAGATTTTAATTCACAAACAATAAGAAAGTAGAGGTTAAATTGCTTCAATAAAAGTTTTAATTCGACAAAGAGAAATCTTTATTCAAGATTACATTATATCGAAATAGCATTTTAGACTATTTTTTATAGGTATTAGGCATTCAAAGTTTAAAAAAAAACTTAGTAGCTAACTATAGTTACCTAAAGTAGTGTCAAGACCCGTCGATCCCCCCTTGAGCTAAGGGACAGACACAAACAGACACTCACCATTAATTTTCGCTTTACAGCATCAGGTCTCCTCCCGCCTGCGCCTGAACCACCAGCAAGGCTTCACCAGCAGCGGCCCCAAGAGCCTGCCCCACAGGCCACCCTAGGGTCATCAGCTCAGCTGGCTGAGCGACCCCCGGACTTCGGAGAATTCGTGGACTTCGGGGCACACACTGGGGACAACGGGGCCTTCGGCTGGTACGCAGATTACCCCATCAACAACCACCACGATGACCATCATTCGGGTTTCAGGAAGTAAATGTCCATATTATGGAGAAAATTTGCACTTGCCTAATTTAGACTTGTTAGTAACTAAAAATTTTGTATCGTGAATATTGGCGTAACCTTAGTTTGTGAAAGAACGACTAAGCTACATTTTGTTTAAAAGCTTCAGTGTTTTTTTTTTATAATGATCATCATTTTGTTAGTTCTACACGCGTTGTAGATTGTAAGCACTTGAGTTATGCCAATACTCATATTTTACCAAAGACAGTATTATTTGAAATTATTATATTTGCATTTACAATGCTATATTTATAATGAAAATGAAGAATGAACACTTGAAAAAATCTTACATTCTCTGAAACTGTCACGATAGCTATCGGAAGAAAAGTCTTCCGGATTGGGAAAGGTTTGCATTCGTTTTTTCAAGTGCTTCTTCTACATATTTTTTACTATTTTGTTAGTTGAATTTAGGCAGAATCACCGCACATTTGTTTTAGACGGTGTATTCCGCAGTTGCACTTTGTTATACGAATTAAAAGTTCCTTTAGTTTTAAGATGTAAAAGAACACTGTGATACGCGCTAAGGTATTAAGCTCTTTATATTTTATTTCTCTTTATCTTCGAATGCTTCGCCTTCTCTCTTCATTACCTAGCTATCTATCCTTTACTGTCACACTTCGCTTTAAAACTATTATTCTTACTTATTTCCTGCTATGCTTTACGTCTATTAGCTCTCTTTTCTTGTTTGCTTACTTTTCTGTACTTGCCTTCTTTCAATGTTAAACTATCATTAACCTTTATAAATATATTATATATTTTTCTTCAATCTTCATATCGTTTTCATTTCACTCTTCACTACATTATTACCACTTGTATTATGTGTCTTTAGACATTTCTTAACTACTTCTATTCATTATTTTCATCATTTCTTATCGCTTTATTACTTGTTATATTTTTATACTACTGATTATGTTTCTTGTATAGTTCTACACATTCAGTAGGTACTTCCTAAGCTCTTCCTAACTATTCTTTCTATTTTGTCATGCTTTTAGTTTTATCTCTACATGTTCAATTTCTTTACTTACGAACTATTATAGAACTCTAATTATTCTTTCCAAGACTTATGTATTTTTTCCATTCAGCCAATACTACTTCATCTCACCATAGTCTTTTAAACTATATTTATCATTATTATTTATCTTACTACGTGTATCTAATTTTACTCCACTACATTTATCACTATTTTTATAAATATTAGTTAAGACAATATCCATTTATTCTTTTAATTTACTTACTTTTCTGTTTTCCATTCAGCCAATATTACTTTATATCACCATAGTCTTATAAACTATATCTATTAAACTATATTTTTCAATATTATTAATTATCTTCCTACGTTTGAATATTTTTTTACTACGTGTATTTAATTTTACTTCACTACATTTATCTCTTTTTTTATAAATATTAGTTAGAAAATGTCTATTTATTCTTTTAATTTTCTTACTCTTCTGTTTCAATTCAATATTTTTATTCTTAATTCTTTACTTAATTCTTATTTTCATTCGCATTTATTATTCTAACTTCTTTTTATTGATCTGTTATTCTCTTAATAAATGAACTTTTAAGCTGTCTTACCTATTCCAATCTGACTTTGACTTTATTTACATTACATTTTAATTATTTTTTATCTATTTTAGTCTCGGCTACGTTGTTACAACTATTTATCTCTATTCTTCTATATACTTCTCCTTGTTTTGTATTTTTCTTCATGTATGAGTCTTAAGTATAATACATTTTATCGATGCAAACTTTCTATAGATTCATAATTAAAAAATACGTTTATTTACATACTATCTACTATGTTTTTATCTTTCAGTATATTTGAACTATCTTCTTACTTCTCGTGTTACTTCGTAGTTATAGCTGTCGTAAGTACTGACTTCATTAATGATATCTATCATTTTTTAGTATTATACTTTACTTTTAATCTATCTTTTCTTCTTATATCTCAATCTTTACTTACCTACCTGCTTGTATTCACAGCTTTTCTTACCACTTTTCTTACTTTAATCCTATGGCTTTATATCTGTTAAAACCATAAAGTTACTATACCTAGCTAGGTATACTTTATGGTTAAAACCGACACGCGATGCTTTTTATTGTCATATAAATGTACGTAGCACATTTTAAAGCACTGAATCCATCACACTGATTGTACCATGTTTAATTATTAGTATCAAGAAGATATTATTTTCTTTTTTATTACTATTACTTCTTACCCATTTCTTTAAAAAAATACGTAGGTATATACAATTTTGTCTTCCTTCGAATTCTATCTTCATGAAAACAATCACCAAATCATTTTTACATCATCTTGACTTCACTCTTTCTATTCATTTTCACTTGGCTTAAATACAACTACTTACCACAATATATTTACTATTTTCGATACTTTTTCTTTTACATTCGTATTTCTACTTCCTTACATCTTTATGCTACTATACTATTATACTGTTTGTCTTCATAAAAATCCTATGCATTTTTTGCAACCTTTTAATTCTATCATTTCTACTTAGCTCTCTACTATCACTTTTAAAATATCTTTTTCTCTTACTCTACATCTCATTCTCACTTGATTTATTTCTTTTTGCTGTCGACAATCATATTTCTTTTCATCTTTATTTTTTGTTTTGAAATAACAACACCTAAATAATCTATTCTCTCCACCAATCTTTTTCTCTTACTCTACATCTCACTCTCACTTGATATCTTTCTATTTTCCGTCGACAATCAGAATATTCATTTTCTTTTCTATTTATACTCTTTGTCTTCATAACAATCTTATGCATTTTTTGCAACCTTTTAATTCAATCATTTCCACTTAGCTCTCTCTTTCACTTTTAAAATATCTTTTACTCTAACTCTACACCTCACTCTTACTTGATTTATTTCTTTTTGCTGTCGACAATCATATTTCTTTACATCTTTATATTTTGTTTTGAAATAACAACACTTAAATAATCTACTCTCTCTTCCAATCTGTCTTTTCTCTTGCGCTACATCTCACTATCACTTGATTTCTTTCTATTTTCCGTCGACAATCATAAAATTTATTTCCTTTTTGTCTTTACATTTTCGTATAACCTTTCTGAAATTTCTTTAAAAATAAACCATCTTTTTAAATATCTTTATTTTATGTTAATCTCATTAGATTTCTTCCTACATATTTCTTTCTCATCTGTCTTATTTATCTACTTAAAACTATTTTTAGTTTATTTTCTTTCCTTTTTTTACACTCTACCTACTTTTATACTATTTTCTTGCGTTTTCATTATTATCGAGTATCTACATACTTATAATTTTCTATCTTATTTTGCTTTTCCTTTAAGATCGAATACATTGGATTGAAATATCACCAATATGTCGATACTTTAACATCTTTTAATTTTATTTTTCTGCTTCTCTCATAAACTATAAATTAATATGTGACACCTTTTCATTTCTGTCATTTCTCTTTACTTCACTTCATTTGTAGCATATTCATTTCCTATTACTTCATTTTCATGTTTTCGTTTACTCTTTTTCAACCTTATTTAACTATAAATTTTACCTTTGCTTTTCTTCTACTTCTGACATTCTTCAGGTTCTCTCATCTTGTAATTAAGAGTCAATGAAACAATTCATAAGCGACTTCATATTTGGTTGTTAAAAATAAATGAAATATGGATATGACTACGGTACGGCGACATTTCTAATTCTGATGTTAGTTGTCTGACATAGAAATTAACCATTTGACATGAAAATTAGATAACGAAAGAACCGTTGCCGTAATCGATCACTGGAACTCGAGTTCCAGGACCAAAACACATGACTTCACCAGTGTTTTATTTTTATTAAAACAATGGAAAGCATTGATTTTCTAACGAGATGTTATTTATTTTTTTCTTCTATCTTTAACTTCTATCTTTTTGCTTTGTCTTTCTATTTACTTACCTTTACTTCTCTTATTTTTTCTTTTTCATATTTGCATCTATAAGCTTGTTTCCTATTCTTACAACTGTTAATCATTATTCGAATAACGACATTCATCTTCGTCAACCTCTAAACGCTGAGCACAGACTTTACTACATGGGAAAAATGGGCCACAACCCACCACGCTGGCCCAATGCGGGTTATAAACGACGACATTATACTTCTTCTTTCTTCGCACTTCCTCTGCTTTCTATTTCCACTTCACTTTCCAAATGCTTTTATATACATACAGCCAGGACTATACCCTACTAAGGGTTAGTCAGGGACTATGCATCGAGGACCGCAAAATCTATAGTCCACGTTTCACTAAATAACGACACGTGTGTGCAAGTATTTAGTCCATCGCCTTTTGCCAAGGGCTCTTCCCTTGTATGTGTTGGTAGTATTTTTTAAATAAGCCACCGCACAGCTCATGCGTGCTTTTTTTCTCTTAAATAATGGCTTCGTGCGATCAGCACATTCAGCTAGTGTAAAGTTTTTAATAGTAATTATTATTTTATTTACATTAAGTGGATGATAATGAGTGATAATGAACGTTTAATGGTGAATGATTTTCCTCCAAACCCCTCGAGACTCAATAAAGCTGTGGGACTTTATTGAGGTCTCACACGGACTTCTTGAGAGAATTTGAAAAGTGATGTTGCACTGTTTTGTTTTATTTACTAACACTCATGCACGTTCACGAACACTTAACAGTAAATAATCCACCATTATTTCACATTAATATTCGATAAAACACAAATTATAGAAAATAATACAAAACTGCAGACATGACGCTTCACTTTTCCGCCAAGAAGTCCCATGCGTGCTTTAATATATTCTTCGAATATCTTATATGCTCTTTTCTTTCTTCTGTATTTTCTTTCTATATTATGATTTGTACTTACTTTTATATAGACTACCTGATGCGTTTTAGTTCAACTGTATTTAGAATACATGACGTTGCACTGTATTGTTATTTTTATTATTTGTTATTGTTACAACATTGTTATTTTTAACCTTTATTTGTTGTTCACCTTTAAAATATGGAAGGAGTAAATAAAAACATACCAAACAAGTTTTATGTCTTTATTTTATACATTTAACATATAATCTCATACAATGATATTTAAAATAGATTTCTTTGATCTCGTTTAACAGCTCAGAATGACAGAAAAGATTTAGACTATCTAAAAAATCAACAGACGAGCGGAACAATGAGCGACAGATAACGATACACAGGACGTTCTACCTCATCGGCTAATTTATCATTATTCATATTTTGAATGACCAAAGTAGGTTGATTTCTTAGATAGAAGCTTTTTATCGTACGTCAACTATGATAGGAGACTATATATACGGTTTTACATAGTACCTACTTTTTACACACACATAATAAGTAGTTCACATTTAAAATGTAGAGAAAGTTAGTTACAAAAATTTGTCTTTAGATGTCGAGTGTATCAATCGTTCCGATAAGTGATTTACACGTTTTAAATATGTACCGTTTTGAAGCATAGAATATTTCATTGAAAACACCTACTTTCTGAATACTCAATAGTCATATTTTAACACTATGTTTTGAACAGCGGTTGAACGACAAATAGCCAATTATTTGGCACATCATGATGAACACTATTTTCGGTGCACAAGTTTGTCACATTGTTCATTAGTACAGGGCAAGAAGAGAAGTTTACATACTGCAATATCCACCTAAACATTTACCTGTTTAGTACCACGTCTTACTTTCTATGAAACATCTCAAATATAATAAAATATGCTGCCTTATATATTAGCCATAATATATTTTTTTCTAATTCCGAAAAAACCGAGTGACTGCCAATTGTAAAGTCTATTCTGAATACAATATGTCTCAAAAGTACCATAACTATTTGAAATACAATTTATAATTGTTCACAAATCGATCTGCACAAATTGCCATAGGAAAAAATGTCAAGTCCTAAATACTACGTCCATTTACCATTAACATAATTATATAATGTATTACTACATCGTTACATTGTACATATCAACTAACATAGGCCAAGAAGAGCATTTAATGACAGTTTATAAATATCAAAATAATATGTAAAGTGTGACAAAAAATAATACTGATAAATCTCACTCGTAAGTATTAAGAAACTAAATTGTTACGAATCACAGAAACGGATACCTTAGATACCTTAAATAGCTACAAAAAATAGAAAAATAAGATGAGATCACATTTTGTGCACGGCCACAGACGCTCTATACTCTACAATATTATTCCAATCCTATTCGAATACAATAATTATTCTCCCAAACTAAGTGATATGCCACCCCAAGATAGTTACAAATATTAACGACAAATAAACTGGATTAAAGTCTCAACCTAAACAGATACACTTTGAAAGTTAAGAAAGAGCGCGGAGTCTCCTGGTAGAGACAAATTTTATCGTTTTTTTTATTTTAAACTGTTTGAAAACGATTTCTAATTTTATGGAGCAAAATAAGTACCTAACTAAAATAAAGTCCCAGTTACTAAAAAAGATCGTAAGATTTTAATGGATCTGCATATGGCTTTAACAAATGGCCTCGTTGATTTTGATCATCAATATTTGTAACCAACAGTCGTACACTACAAATTTAGGACTGGCCCATAATAATCTAATAAGACACTGTCGCACAATCTTACCGAAGATCCATCACCCTATTCTTAACCACATTCTTACCCAACTCTGCTAAGTCAATAGTTTTTTAAACCTCCTTATTTTTTCTGTCAAATATTTTTTTTTATATAATCATAAACGTTATCAGAAGTCTTGGGTTACCACATGACAAGCATTTTAAGGTTTAACCAAGCGTGTGGTCAGCATGCGGCTATCTCAGACGGGGATTATTTGGATATGTGATTTGAGCACTCTTTTAACCTAGTACTTAATGAGGTTTAAAAACAGTTTTTTATCATGACTCTCTTTTATTATTAGGTACTAATAACAGTTATCTATACCAGGTATTTATTGTAAAATCAAGCACTTTAACCACTCTGGATAGTTATTCATCTTCCTTTATTTGATTTTCAACCATGCTTATATTTTTTAAGTCATGTGCCTTGCCATTAAAATGATAGTAAAAATCCATTAAAAATGGTAACCCTAGATAGGTTTATATTAACATTGACCAAACCCTTTTTATTAATGTGCCCACATCTACGTCACGCGTCGCCTTCATACCTCGCTGTGAAGTTTAAACCGATCATTGAGCGCATAAGTAACTTTATGAATATTTTTGGTAGCGTATATATTTCTAAATACTATGTTATTATATAATATACACTATAGATAGATTATATATAAGCTAACTTTGGTAGATGCAAGGTTTATTTTGAAACACCACAGTGATATGCTGACAAGAAAAAACAATAAATAATAAAATTATTTTATTGTTTCCATCTTTTAAATGTTAGAAGGCAAGAATAAATAATTATAACAGTACAGAATGGAATCTATTTGTTGCAATCACCAAACGTCCTGCTATAAATACCTACTTCCCAATGTCAGGTATTTAAGAGGGTTTACGCAGTTCCGTTTCTCATACAAACTTCCAAGTCGAAATTTTTAGAAACCAATAAGCCAATTTTGATGAAACTTTGTATGCTAAAGTAAAACACAGGGATCTAAATAGTTTGTGTTTAAAGTCCATTATAGAAAGTTTAAAATCGCAATAACACAGTTATATAAACGTTTATTAAAAATGTTTTCAACAAACTATTTAGATCCCTGTGTTTTACTTTAGCATGCAAAGTTTCATCAAAATTGGCTAGTTGCTTTTTAAAAATTTCGACTTGGAAGTTTGTATGGAAAACCGTAATGCTTAAACCCTCTTAAACTGTATTGCACACAAAAAGGGTACAATTATTGTATGTATATAATGGATATTAAAATTGACTAAACTTTTCTTTATACAGAGTTTAAAAGCTTAATATGAAATACTAAAAAAGGCTTAAAAAATAATTGTATACAAAACAAAAATATATGTAAATATAAAACAATATGTACAATATATTACAGTACAATACCATATAACTTAATCTATTAAAAATAAATGCAGAAAATAAATACTATGAAAGCACCATAATTTAAAGAAGCGTGAGCAATATCAACTAGAAATCAACGTTGTATCGATAAACATGTCGTACGAACAATAATTTAATACATTCTCCACTAGGATCCTATTCACATCAATTCCTATGGACATCTAACGTTCAATATCCGCAGCTTTGTATATTCTAAGAAAATTAATGATGTAAGTCTTCGATCAACAATATAACTAGATGTCAGGTCGGCGCTAAAAATGTGTCTCGGTAAATAAACGCGCACTTGAGAAGTGAGCGTTTATTTTCTCGCAAGGCAATAACAGGAAAAAGTACTTTATTTGTTGCCCCCTAAGGTTGATTTCACCACTAAATGCTATTGACGTCTTTTCTTTTTTAATTGACAGGAGTAATTCATTGCTTTGAAAAAGTATTTATTCACGTGGACAGAATTTAGCTTTGATTTTGTACGTGACGCGTTATCTACTTGGTATTGTTGATCGAAGATGTAAGTAGTCGAAAGTTATATGTCACTTTTGGAACAAATATATTGTAAGTATCCAACAATTCAATATAAATTTTCCACAACTTAACTTATTAACATATTAACAGTGTTTTCCAATTTACCTAACATACAAAACTGCATCTACATACAGCTATTATAAACCACACAGAAAAGATTTCTTATATTTCCCTATTACCTTTATATTATAATTATATGAAGGAAAGAGAAATAGAATCAAGTTCATAAGAGGCTTAATTTATACACATTCAACATGCATAAAACTAGCCTTAACTATAACAGCGAACACTCATACCAATTCCCGTCTTATTGCGTTGGATTAAAGTTCAGTTTAGTAATGTTCTCATTGCGGTGTGTATTCTATCTCATGTTTGTTCAATGTAGCCGTACTGTCCAAGTATTATTAGATTTACGCTCTACCCGATTTCACAATATGCCAAAAACATCAAATAACATTTTGATTCGTCGCGCGCGTCGTAGGCCTAGCATAGCGTTTGGTTTTTTATTCACGGTTTTAAATTATACATAAGTATTTTTATTAATTTTTTATACCAACGGGAAGCGCTTGGAATTCAACACATTCTATGATGATACGTCATAGGTTGAAAGCGCACTCTACCCAGAATCCTCAATTAGGTACTGGAAACTCGAACGGTTTTAAAATCGCACCCCCAGAGCATAATAAATAAGTCCTGGAACCTCGAACGGTTTAAAAACCGCACCCCAGAGTTCCAAGAAGGGTTAAGAGCCACAAAAGAAATAGCAACAATGGAACACAAAATATTAAAAGTACAAATGACATCACTTCTTGAAAGTATTAAACATTTTTTTGATTTGTCCCTAAACACAAATCTCGGTAACCTAAAAAGTGGTTAATGAACAGTGAATATATAAAATACAATAGTGATGTCATAGTTTGCTATTTCTTTACAAGTTTTTTTTATACTATTATGGTGTTAATAAACAAACCGGTCAACATCCCATTTTTTCTTTACTACTGCGAAAAATGCTTCAGATTGCGTACTAGCACTCGCCACTTACATTATTAGGGGCTCTCCCCCTTACACTCACATTCATAGCGCCTTAAAAACGCAATACAAAGTCGCAAACCATAAGTGGCCTTTTAGGACACCATAGAAAATAGATACACCGCTTATCAAAACAACAGCAGTGTCAACTAGCCTATTAAAATGTATGTAGTAAAATGAGCTCACGTCAGCTGTGTGATGTCGGCTCATTAATATAATACTAACGACCCATCTCTTCTTTTGGGTGTCGTAAGCGACTATCGGTCAAAAACTGCACATAATAAGCATAAAGATAGGCTCACCATTTATCACACTGAGCATATAATGCCGTCCTTATTTGTTGAAAGGTATACTGTGACAACAGACGTAACTGTTTGTATATATGTATCGTCATTGGGTGCCATCTTCATAATAAAGTTTGGAGATCAATTGCCAAAACGACGGTCCTTAAGAATAACGTCATATCTGCAAGATAGTTGTATCGCAGATATGACGTTATTCTTCAAAAATTTCTTGCGGTCCCGTGAAGTAGCTTTTAATATGTATGTATGAGCTCACTCAATTTGCCCACGCCATGACGACATTCGCGAACGGCCGCTGCACATGTGCGGTCGTTATTTAAAGGAACCGTGTATGTGGACTTTCGCGGTCCTCATTGCCTAGTCTCTTAACCTTTCGGGAATAGTTGTAAGTGTACGTGTGTTTGTATGAGCTCATTCAATTCGCCCACGCCATGACGACCTTCCCGAATGGCACGAAGAGCGCGGCGTGTTGGGGCTGGGTTAGGAAGTATGTGCAGTCTTTCGTTCGTTAGCCCCTTACGACACCCAAGGAAAGAGAATTGAGCCCCTACCAGCATAGCAGTCTCTTAACCCTTCGGGAGTAACCGTCGTGAGTATATGTATGTATCATCATCATTGGGTGCCATCTTCATAAAGAAGTTTGGAGGAATAACGTCACATATGCAAGATAGTTGTATCGCAGATAAGACGTTATTCTTCGGGAACGTCAAACATTTTTTGCTAGCTTTTAATATGTATGTTTGAGCTCACTCAATTCGCCCACGCCATGACCACCTTCCCGAACGGCACGAACAGCGCGTTGTGCTGCGGCTGCGTGAGGAAGTAGCGCCGGCCGCGGTGCACGCCGTCGTTGCGCGGCAGCGATGCGGCGGCGGGCGGGGCGAACTCGCCGCCCACCACCACGCTGCTGGTGGCCGCGGTGCCGCCCGCTAGGCCCACGTAACTGGAGGGTGGGAGAAATTAGGAGGCATATCGACGGTCCCGAAGAATAACGTCATATCTGCAAGATAGTTGTATGGCAGATATGACGTTATTCTTCGGAAATTTCGATATAATCTACTCCGAAGGCTTGGGCACTTAGAAAGAATAGAGGATGGTAGAGCAAAGAACAACTGTTTGTATAGGAGCAACTTGAAAAAACGAAAGACGAATCAGCTGTTCCATACAAAACTGCAAATGCTTTTCGACCTCATGTATGAAACACCTGATTTTTATTTCGCTATTTCAGGTTGCGTTTCGTTCGGTGAGTAAAAGTACCTGAAACCCATCTCTCTACAATTCCTACTCCTTCCTCAAGGCCGGCAACGCATCTGCGACTCCTCTAGCTTTACTCCTCCATGGGCGGCGGTGATTACTTTCCATCAGGTGACCAGCCTGCTCTTATTCCTCCTTTTCACATAAAAAAGGTCCGAGAGAATTGGAAGGGTATGAGGGTAGCCTTGTCTAGCACACTGGGGCGACATAGAATAATCAATAAAGGTGTTTAGACTTTAAGAGAATTGACCTCATCACCTAACATGACTTCTGTAAATAATAATAAATAAAAATAAAATAAGTTTATTTAACAACAATAACATAAAAGACAAAGCGCTTTCTAATAGCAAATACATGCAAAGGTTGTGTCGATGAACGCTTCTAATTTTATCTGGTTACAGAGATCTCTACCAAGGCTAGGCCTGTCTTGTAGACAATCTATTGTCACAAGTTGTCAGAGTCTATTTACGCGACTTTCGTCAGACAACAGTACAATTAAAATTAAACTTGACTAAACTAATAAGAAAATGAGGGAAAACAAAAACATGATAAAAATAATAGTAAATTGTTATGAAAGGACGTATGTGTTTGTTTGTGTGTGAGTGTGTGTGTGTATGTGTGTGTGTGTGTGTGTGTGTGTGTGTGTGTGTGTGAGTGTGTGTGTGTATGCGAACCAATAGTGCTATCGTATTGCCTAGTTAACCTGTATAGCCTTGTGTTATCTTTGTGCTCCTAATAGTTTTTCTAGGTCGTCGTAAGAAAGTAAATAAGAGGCACAAGAGTCTACCTGTTCATATCATCCCAAGCTAGTGCATTCGCATAAAAACAAAAAAGGTTAATGATGATAATGGTAGATATGCAAACAGTATCTTACCGCACTCTGCCTACGTGCAGCCGCCCGCTGGGCGCGATGACTTTGACCGCGTGGCCCAGCCGCAGCTGCCGCGGCTCGCGGGGGATGTACGGCACGCCCACGCCCACGCCCAGGCCCACGCCCACGCCGCCGCCCATGCCGCCACCCATGCCTGCGCAAGAGCTCTGCGACTCTCCGCAGGAGCAACCGCACTTACAGCTGACGGCCACTGTGAATGGACATGGTGTCTTCAAGTGATCCATGTACGATAGTATGTACGTAACAGTCAAAACTCATAACCAGTCAAAACCACTTTTTATAAAAAAACAGTCCAAAGAGGAGAACCACTTTTCACTGTTTTTTGACGTTGGTTAAACCAAAAGGTACGTACACATTGAAATGAAACATAATATCTACTATCCTAAAACGGTTAGTTAGAGACTAGGCAATGAGGACAGCAAAAGCAGTCCTCTACCATAGTCCGCCTTTCACCAAATAGAGACTGCACATGTGCTCAGCGTGACAGGTAGTGAGCCCATCGCCGCTCTATGCTATCGGTAGTATGTGCAGTCTTAGTCCGTTAGTCGCCTTTTACGACACCCAAGGGAAGAGAGAGGGTGGTAGTATTCTTTCTCCGCTACGCGACAGGGTTAAATTAAACACTTTATACGAATAAACTCGCGTTTATTTAATACATCTTAAAGTATTATTTTAGTCCACACATTTCAATCCCTTTACAGGGTCCGTGTCATAGGGATACTGAGATGATGGTTATCTCATAATTAAAAGTAGTTGCATACTGTCAATTATTTGTCTTTTTAATTAATTATTTTTGAAGTATTTTCCTTCATACAAACCTTGTTCTGGCAATTACGAACACAGCAAAAGAAAGAATCAGCCAAATAGGTGCAGCCGTTATGAAATGATGCGCGGACAAACATTCGGGCAATTGATTTTTATTGAAAGTATTATGTATTAAGGGGGGTTAGACGGTCAGCGAAAATTCCGGGCCCTCGCGGGTGTTGCGCGGTGCGGGGTCCGCGGTAATTCCTAAGCGCCATTCACATTTTTATCAAAAAGTTAATAAAAATCTTAAGTTTTTTGGAAATCCAAATCAGTCAAGAACCAAATTGTAGGGTGTAAATCCTACACTTAGAATGCTATGCTAAAAGATGCTCAAAGATGCTCAAAATGCTATGCTGGGGTCGCAGGTAAAGTAGGTAAATAAAAGTCGACCGGTTTGAGTGGCGATGAAAATAACACTATTTAATTTCACACAATTAACATATACGAGGGCCACACCGAAATGATCGGGAATAGAAAAAACTACAAAGATAACACAATAATATTTACTTTCATTGTTTTTCGAAGTATTCTCCGTGACAATCAATGCACTTTTGCATTCGTTCAAACCAATTATTGTAACAGTAATTCCAGTCTGAAGTAGACATAGTCGAAACGGCCGATTTATAAGCTTGGACTGCCTCTTCTGGACCTGGAAACCGTTGACCACGTAGCAAATCTTTAGTTCTTGGGAATGTAAAGTAATCGTTGGGGCTCAGGTCAGGGCTGTATGGAGGATGGTCCATCAACTCCACGTTTTCCTGATTTAAAAACGCGATCGTTTGCCGAGCGGTGTGGGAACTCGCATTATCGTGGTGAAGGATTATGCGACGGTTCGGATTACTTTTACGAAGTTCTCTTATGACTTCCGGCAAACAAACTGTTGTGTTCCATTTAGCAGTAACCGTTTTCCGTTCCTGTAAAGGAATTGTAGCCACATGTCCGGTTTTCGATACAAACGAAGCGACCATTTTTTTCGACACGCTACGAGAGCGCACAACTTTTGTTGGTTTGACCTCACCTTCGTAGACCCAAACAGCCGATTGGTGTTTTCTTTCGGGCTCATATGAATAAATCCACGATTCATCACCCGAGACGATATTGTAAACAGCATTTGAGCTCCCTCTATCGAACCGTTGCAGAGAAGACCGACACCAATTAACACGAGCCGACTTTTGTTCTTCGGTCAAGCGATGGGGCACCCAGCGGGAAACTAACTTCCTGACACCCAGTTCATCATGCAATATTATTTGAATGGCTGTCATACCAATGCTGAGGGAAGCCCGTATCTGCTCGTATGTCACATGTCTATCTTCTTGTATTAATTGGCGTACAGCATCGATGTTTTCTTGTGTTACCGCTGTTTTTGGCCGACCAGTAGAAGGAACTGTGGTAAGAGATAAACGTCCTCGACGGAACTCAGAATACCAGCGATATATAGTCGTTTTACTAGGTGCTTCAAGTTCATAAATAGAAACAAGCTCGGCAAGACATTGTTCTTGAGATAAACCTCGGCGAAAGTTGTGAAAAATTATCGCACGGAAATGTTCCCGCGTAAGCTCCATTTTCTCACTGACTTCTTAATTTGAAATAGCTACCACTCTTCTTTTTTTGAAAATTTTTATTTTTCAAAAATGGAATTAAGTTCGTAAGAATACTAAATTTCAAATACCAAAAAGATTTTAAGTCTAATTTATTCAAAAGTATTCCATTCCCGATCTTTTCGGTGTGGCCCTCGTAATGCAGCGTATGCAAACGCATGCAAAGCAATTAAAATTAGGTTGTACGATTATTGCTCGTACATCTTGCCCACCAGAAAAAGATACAGAAAGATGAGGATGATGATGTTGAACAATGTGGGAGCAAGATGTCAAGTGATAAAAATGCTTTTTATAATAATAAAATGATATTAAGACTAAATGATATAAATTGCCTTTTATATGTAACAAGGTGAAACAATATTCTTAAATCTAAATAATCTAAATCTATGAAAAGTTTTGTTTGTTTACTAAACCAAGTGTTTACTATATACACAGACTAAGAGTGATGCAGCACTCTTAGTCACTTTCACTGTGGACTTTAAATTTTATTTCCCGGGACACTATAGGCGACGTGCCTTTATCTAAGCTCACTATCGATTTGCCTATTTCACTCCGCGCACTTAACTCATTCGTTTCACTTACACTTATTGTCGGTTGGCACGGCGCTGGATTAGGCGCGGGTGCGGGCAAGCGCTCCGCACCCGGAGGCGCCGGCGCCGGCGGCGCGGGCGCCTGCCCACGCTGCCGAAGTCTGCTCCTGATCCACACGGTGCTAGCGAGGATACCCACCAGTAGAAGCACCGACACGACGCTATACAACACTGCGTATTGGTGTACATCGTGAACGCTTAATTTACAATGAGATTGTTCCTTTATAGTATTTATTTGATCATTTAACTTCTGCCAGTCGGTTGTTATTGGTGAATACTCTGGTATTGCTATAGATGTATTTATAATTTTGTTAAGTATTGACACCTTTGGGAGATCGATATCTTGATCTAATTTTAAATTGTTTAGATAGTGATTATGTCCAAATATTGTAAAGGACTCTCCATAGAGTGTGCAGCCTTGACGTAATGTTATGACCCCGTTATCGGTTATTTCCTCGACAGTCCAACCAGCTGTGCAAAATATGCGAACTCTGCATTTGTCGCAACATGAAAATAGCCAGGAGTTCCGCGCGTGCAATTTGATCCACTTGTCGCTACAGGCCATTGTTTCTGTTATGCAGGGTGATGTTTTTACACTATCGACTAATTTAATGTCACAAATTGATTGCATGTTTTTTAGATTATATAAAGGACGCTCTAAGGAACAAAAAAGTTTTGCTTCTGATAAGTGCAAGCATGATCGTATATCGTCTTGAGCAAGCAACTGGACCTTGTCTTGTTTTGCGTTAAATGCTAAGAATGAGTACGCTGGAATTGCTTGGTACATAATCTTGCCCATTTTTTATGGAATCGAAATGATCTTATGTAGCTCGTATACTTCAGAACTCAATATGGGTATTTTGATTTCAATTATCAAATAGCTTTCCATTATTCTGGCTGATACCTTTTATAGCTTGTACAATTCATTTAGATTATAAACGTCGACGGGTACTGTGAGATCACCCTGTAGATGTGTACTTATTGTGAATAATTGTTTCTGTAGCTGGTCGGGTGACAACAGGTGAGTGTCGATGCGGCCTTGACTTATATCCGTGACCGTGTTGATTAGGGTTTGCTGAATCCGTCGAATGTTTGTTATGATGATATCAGCTGCTAGGGCTAACGACATAGTGTAGTATGCTGTTTTGAACTCTAACTTGACTTCATCGATCTGTACGGTGAGGTTACGTAAATGTTGGTCGATAAACTTAAACTGTTTGTTCATGACGTCTTCATTCCTTCGCAGAATGTTGTACTCCGCTTCCAAGACAAGACTTTGGTTTTTTATGAGTGTGTTTAAATGATTTTCATTGTTGGTAATCTTTACTATGTCTTGTTCGTATTGCTTAGCAAACTTATCATCTAAGACACCAAAAAGAGAATTTGCTATGTAACCTACTCCGTTTATTAACCCTCTCCGTTGCCTCCTCGGTGGTTGATACCTAAGGATCGTATTGTAGTGATCAATCTCATTCATCTCTTGTACCAGTTGCGTAGCGATGCCTTTGAGCTGCGTGTTTGGTTCATAACATAGTGTTTCCAAATGTGATATGTAATTTTTTATGCTTGCCATGCCATTCCAGTACGTTGTCATATTGTAGTACACAATTAACTTCCATTCATCTCTTAAAAATTTTAGTTCGGAAGTCTTATCAAACAGTAGTCCTTGATTGCTTTGTAATTTTGTAATGTTATAATTATGTTGAATTTGTGGCGAACTAGGTGTTATCATTAAAATAAAAATAAATAAGGCGTTAAATAATAGGTTTTTAACTCCTCTCCGCACGCGCAGGCGGTTCCCGGAAGATGACGTAACCTTTTCCTTTGGCGGTTCAACATGCTTATCTGCTGTTAGGTCGTTTTTCTCCATTACAGGTAGAAGCACGAGCTTAATTACTGGTCTTTTCATAATGCCATTTTGCGTTTTTATGCTGACAACCCTTACATAACCGTCGGAGCCGGGGTGCAGCTGAACAATGCGCCCCATGGCCCATTTTCCAGGCGGCATGTTATCGTCCTTGATGAGCACAACGTCGTTGACCTTCAGGTTTTCAGCTGGTGATTTCCATTTGGTTCGTGCCTGCAAATGCTGCAGATATTCGGATGACCAACATTTCCAAAATCTTTTGTTCATGGCTTGCACTAGTTGCCATCTCACATTTAAATTGATATTCTCTGGTTCTGCTTGTGGTCTGGAGAGCAGCGATCCTCCGACCAGGAAGTGACCGGGAGTCAAAGTTTCGTCGTCCGGCTCCTCCGTCAATCGACACAGAGGTCTCGAGTTTAAGCAAGCCTCAATTTGATGAATTTGATGAACTAATGTGTTTAATTCTTCATAGGTGAGTTTTTGTTCACCTATAACTCGCTTAAGATGGTATTTCAAACTTTTTACCGCTGCCTCCCATAAACCACCAGCAGAGGGCCATGCAGGGGCATTGAAATGCCACACTATATTCATTTCAGCTAAGTTGTCGCAGAATTCCTTGTTAAAAGTTTCCTTGATCTGTTGATATTCCTTTTTTAGTAAGCGATCGGCACCAATGAAATTACTTCCGTTATCGCTGTACAAGTGTGTCGGGGTGCCACGTCGAGCACAAAATCGACGAAAACTTGCTAAAAATGATTGAGTGCTGAGGTCCGATACTACTTCGATATGGACCGCTTTAGTGGTCATACAAACAAAAACGGCTATGTAACCTTTCGTTGTTTTGATGCCACGACCCTTGTTACATTTTAAGTCAAGGTGGCCTGTGAAATCGATCGCAGCATGGCTAAAAGGCCTTGCAGGGTTGACTCTAGCACGAGGCAGGTCTGCCATAAGTTGATGTTGATTTGAGCTGCTGAATCTCTTACATGTGACACATTTTCTTAGCTGTTTTTTGACAGTGCTTACCCCGCTGATTATCCAGTATCGGTCTCTAAGATAGCCTAACGTCAACTTCGCTCCGCCGTGTAGAGTAGTTACGTGCGCTTTGTCAATTATCAGTTCAGTGAAACGACTATGTTTTGCTAAAATTATCGGGTGCTTTGCTAAATTGCTGATGCTGGAGTGCTGTAGTCGCCCACCAACTCTAAGGAGGTTATTTTCGTCTAAAAATGGATTTAAGCTAGATAAGTTGTTCGTTGGTTTGACGTGACCCTTTCTTCGTAGGTCATTAATTTCATTCTCGAAGTAATTCGACTGCTCGTGTCTTATGATGCAATCATATGCTTGACCCAGCTCCACAGAAGTCAATGAACTACCTGACGCTGCATTTGTTCGGTTCTTGCACCGTGCAATGAAACGCGAAACCCAAGCCAATATTTTTGCTATTCTAGTTATAGAGCTATATGCGCATAATAAGTGACTAATAATTGAGTTGTTATTTATTTGCGCCATAGCGGTTATTTTTGTTTTCTTTCTTTCTATATCGGGTTCTATATACGATGTTATAGTATTTTCGGGGTTGAAGGTTAAAAGCCAATTTGGTCCCTTCCACCACGTACTGTGAGTTGATGCTAAGGTCGCCGTAGTTAACCCTCGAGTGGCGTAATCTGCAACGTTTTCTTCTGATTTTACGTGACGCCACTGTGACGCTGGGATGGTGCTTATTATTTGCTGGACTCGATTAGCTACAAATTTATTCCATCTGTTTAGGTCGCCTTGCAGCCAGCCAAGAACTACCATCGAGTCCGTCCATGCGTATATGGTGATATTCTTATGTTGAATCGAATTAAGAACCTTCGTTAGTAGCTGATGTAATAAAACTGCGCCACATAGCTCTAACCGTGGTAGCGATAATTTTTTCTTTAAAGGCGCGAGCTTTGTTTTTGCAGCTATGATATTTGATGTGCGTTCGCCCTTATGCGTGTTGGTGACTATGTATATAACACAAGCGTATGCTTTTTCCGATGCGTCACAGAAACAATGTAGTTGATAATTTTGTAATATGTTGCCCAGGCATCGGGGTATGGTAAATTGCTCGATGTTTATAAAATCATTGCGTACCTGCAGCCACTCATTTTCTATTTCTAAAGGTAATTGTTCATCCCAGGATAGGTCAAGGTTCCAAGTTTTTTGGAAAAGCAGTTTGGTTCTGATGGTGACAGGAGAGAGCCAGCCTAAGGGATCAAAGCATTTAGATATCTCAGACAGAAGTTCTCTTTTAGTGTGATGTGATTTGTTATCTTGCCTAAACTTGTTTTGAAAGATGAATGCGTCAGTTTGCGAATCCCATCTGAGTCCCAGGGTTTTCCTTGTTTCTGCACATTTAAATTCAAAAGGCGAATTTAATTGTTCGGTAGATAAGTTACACACTAACTCTGGAGCGTTGCTGGACCATTTACGTAGGTTCATGCCGGCACCTTTAAGCATTGAAATGAGTTGATTACGTAATTCCTTTGTTTCTTTTATGCTAAAGTGGCCACTTAGAACATCGTCGCAATAGAAAGAGTTCTCCACTTCTTGAGCTGCTAGAGGGAACCTTTCAGCATCATCTTTGGCGAGTTGCTTAAGTGTGCGCATTGCTAGATAAGGAGCAGCTTTTGTGCCGTATGTCACAGTCGTCATCTCGTATTCACGAATGGGATCGAGAGGATTGTCTCTCCAGATGATTCGCTGCAGGCGCTGATCTTCTTCCCTTATCCGGAATTGGCGAAACATCTTCTCGATATCTGCTGTTAGTACGTATGTATATTGACGCCAGCGTAAGAGCAGAGCCATGATATCCTTTTGCAAGTTCGGCCCGCACTTTATGACGTCATTCAAGCTGTAGCCCGATGATGATTTGGCTGACGCGTTAAACACAACACAGAGTTTAGTTGTAGTTGAATCTAAACGTAAAACGCCGTGATGAGGAAGATAGAATGATAAATCATTTGATTGACGAGCTTCTCTCATATGACCTAAATTTCTATATTCTTTCATAAAGTCCTTATAGTCGTCCGCGAGTAACTTATCTTTATGAAATCTGTGCTCAAGCTGTTTAAATTGACCTATAGCTTTTATTTTTGATGTGCCAAGAAGATTCTCGTACCCAGGTTTCATAGGCAGTGCGAGCTCGTAACGACCACAATCTAAACGTTTTGTTGTTTCTATGTAAAAGTTTTCACAAAATTGCTCTGCTTGAGATAATGATTTGTCGTTACTTTCAATTTCCTCGATTTCCCAGTATTTAGCAATGTCTTCTAAATTATTAATAACAACATGGCAATTGAATGACTTGGTATGAATGCTTCCTGATAATATCCAGCCTAACCTTGTTTGCTGTGCTATAGGGGCTCGGGCGGGACCTTTGATCAGACCATTCATAATAATATCCGAATATACACTTGCGTCTAACAGTAAATCGATTTGTTTCGAGATAAAATATTCGGGGTCTGCTAAGCTAATGTTTTGGAGATGCGGCCATGATTGCTTAATAAATGTAGAATTGGGTAAGTTGTTTATCACTTTTGAGATAACAAGTGCTTGTGTCGAGAAAGCGTAGTCGCCATAAACTGATTGACATTGTAAGTTTACTATTCCCTTGCTTTGTTTTGCTCCGTCGCCTACGCCTCTTACGGTTGCATGATAACGTTGGCGCTCTAAACTTAACAATTGCGCTGCGTTTTCCGAAATCAACGAGATTTGGGAGCCTTGATCGAGCAGAGCTCGTAAAATCACCTGAGAGCCATCGGATGCCGTAACCTTCAGCTGCAATGTTGTGAGAAGAATCTCTTCGTCTTCACTTGCTACGTGATTAGCGTTATGTTGTAAACTTGCCTTATTTGTTGTCAACGGCGTTACGGATTGCGAAATTGACGAGGTCATTGCCTTTGTGCATGCGTCGTGAATTAAAGTATTATGCATACCGTTGCATTCTTTGCATCGCTTCACAGAAAAACATTTGTTGCGATGTGCGTATAAGCAATTACGACAAATGTTTAATTTCGTAATCGTTTTTAATTTTTGCTCTGAACTTAAATTAATGAATTCAGGACACTGATATAATGCATGATCTTGTTTGCAATAGGAACACCTAGTTCGTGTGGACGTTGTGTATGCTGGAAATGATTTTTGATGAGGGAATCTGCTTGATGATGAAGGTTGTTGATGGATGTTGCTGGTATTAAAATGCTTGTTGGGAGCCGGAGCTATCCTTTCACGCTTATTGATCGTCTCGAGCGCTGTGAACTTACTTTCAAGAAACGACATAAGTTCATCTAATGCAGGCAGATCTCTAGGTGACTGGCGCGCTTCTTTGTAGTCGGTGTAAGTCTCCATGTCAAACTTTTTGCAAATGAGATGAACTAATAATGGATCCCAGGTTGATGTGTCCACTCCCAGGTTATGGATTGCATGAATGCACTCTGATGACGTATCATACAATCTTTTTAACTCGAATGCTGTTTGTTTTTGAACGTTGGGTTGGTTAAGAAAAACTTCTATTTGTTTTGAAAATAGCACCTGGGGATTGTTATAGCGATGGCATAAGAGGTCCCATGCTGCATCGTAATTATCTGCTGAAATGTGTAGGTGCTGAATTAGCCGCTCGGCTTCTCCTCTCAGCTTTCCTTTGAGATGCTGCATTTTCTGCGCTTTCGTTAAGATGGCATTGTTGTGTATTGCTTCGCAGAACAAATCGTGGAAGGTTGGCCATTGAGTGTATTTTCCTATGAAAATAGGTATTTCCAACTGAGGCGTGCTTTGATGTAAATGAACGGAGGATGATAGTTTTCTATTTAAAAATCTTTTTATCTTCTTAAATTCAGCTGCTATTTGGTCAAACTCTTCTTCATATACCGTATCTTCACCTTGCAAAAAGTTGTCTAACTGTAAATGAAGATTGTCGATAATACTCCATCTAGATTGAATATTACGGAGCTCGTCTTCTAACTCCCACTTTTCAGTGATTTCTTCTGACATAACTCCTTGTACAAGTCTATTAAAGGCTCTAAAATTTGTTCTCTGTTGCGTCAACAGTTCATCTACTTTCTCAGGCCACTGCGACGCTTTATTCTTCGATGTTGATGGAGTCTCCGTTTCTAGTATAATATACGACTTATGCGAAGTGAGTAGGTTACGGGTATGTTGGTAAATGTCTGCTGTTTTTTCGTAAATTTTATCTGTAAAATATTGCCCACCAGATTCAGAGTACTTTTCGAGTGAACGATGGTTGTTTTCAAAGTCTCCCCAAAGGTTGTCTAATGCCTCTAGTCTGGATTTTATGTATTCACTGGTTTTACGGATCTCAGCGTCCTTGCTAAAGTTAGCCTTAATTCGGTTTATGTTCTCGAAGTTCTCAACTTGACGAGAAATTAAGGCATCCATGATAATAAAAATGATCAATTAAATAGGCAGAAGTGAAAATAAAAGGAACGATCTTACTTGTTAGTGGTGAAATCGGCTGTCGAACCAATGGCAGGCTGTTGTTGCTGGCTGTTGATGCTGGATGTTGATGCTGGATGCTGTATCTGGAAACTAGGATGTTCCTAGCTCTCTCTTGAAGCTGATCTTCTTTCAAGCCTCCCGGCCCGCTAAGATGACACCGCTAGTCAAGAAGCGAATCCTGACTGACGAAACTGCTTGGCGGATGTGTAATCACTATCCGCTAAATGTTCTTTGTACGTGTAATGAACGAAAGTTAACTTCAAAACTCAGCGCGAGTACCGGAACATTAATCCCGCGTTTGATCAAACCGCGCGATAAATCAAAATGCCCGAAGGACCACAAAATGTAGGGTGTAAATCCTACACTTAGAATGCTATGCTAAAAGATGCTCAAAGATGCTCAAAATGCTATGCTGGGGTCGCAGGTAAAGTAGGTAAATAAAAGTCGACCGGTTTGAGTGGCGATGAAAATAACACTATTTAATTTCACACAATTAACATATAATGCAGCGTATGCAAACGCATGCAAAGCAATTAAAATTAGGTTGTACGATTATTGCTCGTACACAAATCGAAAAGGTCATACCTGTGTTTATGATTTTATAGGAATTATTATTGTAAAACACGGTCGTAATGTGCATTAATTTGAAATTTTAGAGGAACTACAGGTTTTCTTTTCTATGGAGCAAAATGTTTCCGATCGTGTTTTGGAAACAGTCATCCCCTCACACATACGTTCTGTAATACATATTGAAAATTTCAGTGCGAAATATCTAAAATATTTTAAATAACAGCTAATAGAAAGCAGCCAATATATCCGTTTTCACCGCCTGGCTCCCCTTAAGGGGCCGCACAGTAGTGTAAAGTGTTAATACAAGCGTCTCACGGTCGAGGTCGGCGTATCGCAGGTTGTCTATGGAGCGGCGCAGGTAGGCCTCCGCCTCGTCGACCAGCGCGTCCGCATCGGCGTCGCAGCGCACGTCGGGCAGCGAGCGGCGCCACAGCCGGCACGCCGGGTACGCTGGGGGAGGGGGGATACTGCATTACATTCAGTACCTACATACTCTATCACATATAAAAACTATATTATTATGCACAATGCAGGGCAGTATTCTGGGTCCAATACTCTACCTAATATACACGGCAGACCTCCCCACAACAGTGAACACCACTGCAGCTACTTACGCCGATGACACTGCAATTCTGTCGGTTCATACAAACCCAGATACAGCTTCTCTGCTACTCCAAGATCATCATCATCATCATCATCAGCCTATAAACGTCCCACTGCTGGGCACAGGCCTCCCACGTGGACAATAGCACGTGGGGATATTGGGCCATAACCCACCACGCTGGCCCAATGCGGGTTGGTGGGTTTTAACGACTGTCATCTTACGACAACAACCGGAACCAACGGCTTAACGTGCCTTTCGAAGCACGGAGGAGCTCGAGATGTTTTTAATTTGGTCACCCATCCAGCGACCCGGCATTGCGAAAGTGGCTTAGCGAGCAAGAGCGCAAGCCGAACGCGCTAGCCGCTGCGCCATCGAGCTCCTTAAAAACTATATTATTACTCACAATTCAACGCTTTTAAAACGGCCGCACAAAAGCAGTACCTTTAGTGACAATAAAAGACATGTTCCGCAGTTTAGGTACTTACGTACGGCCGGCGCAATGGCAATAGGTTGCCGCTCGTGACGCACGCTCCACGTCGCGCGTAAAACGAACGATAATTTCTGTGATTTTTGTGCACCAAACAATGACTACTAACGATGTTATAATCCGTATAAAAGATATTGTTTTGTTTACGGGTGTCTAGATAAAAGAAAGAACAATTAATCTGATTTATTTATTTTATTTTTGATTTGATTTGATTTATTATTGATAATATATATTTAAATATATCCATGAGAGGAAACCCTGCGCTCCTGATGTCAAATCAATATCGAGTCAGTATTGCTTAACGGAATATGAACGCTCGGGTGAAAGTCGTACGAGTAGGCAATTTTTTATACCTTAACTTGAATTTAGTCAGAAAGTGAACCTTCTGTACGGTAGTACTATTAGGTATTCTGTGGTTTAGGTATACGCATTTTTCCTTTGGTTGTGTGCGTGCTAAGTGTCAACGTGACAAAGAACTCCTTTGAAAATTGCTTTTTCTTGTGCATACACATATACGTCAAATGTATATGTCAAAGCTGCCACTATTCCGCTACAATTTAGTATGGGATTGTGTACCTAGCTTTTACATGTGATCGAAGATACATACGTATAATCACGACTATTATCCCCGAAGGGTTAGTCAGAGACCAGGTAATGAGGACCGCAGAAGCAGTCCACTGCCACAGTCCACGGAAAACTAAATGATAGCGCCAAAAGCGGAAGCGCATCTTTATCCATAATCAGCAACCAATGAGGAACTGACTATCTTATTTCCAAACAGTGGGATAACTCGGAACACAATCATGTTGTACAACAAAACCAAGTAGGTACTCAAAGATTTACTCAAAGATGTACTCAAAGATGTACCCCCCGAACTGACTATCTTATTTCCAAACAGTGGGATAACTCGGAACACAATCATGTTGTACAACAAAACCAAGTAGGTACTCAAAGATGTACTCAAAGATATACTCAAAGATGTACTCAAAGATGTACTCAAAGATGTACTCAAATATGTACTCAAAGATGTACTCATAGACGTACTTGAAGATGTACTCGAAGATGTACTCAAAGATGTACTTAAAGATGTACCCCCCGCTGGTAATCGAATCCGGGGACCTCTGATGGGTCCAAGGCCGGTGACCACAGAGGCGGTTATTTATTTATTTATTTATTTATTTATTGATAGGAAAACCAACAGCTATGTTACAATGTAGAATCTTATAGTTAAAGTCAGAAAGCAAATTACAGGTTCTCACTGTTAAAAATAGAGTAGCTTAAACTGTGATACAGTCTTACAAGAAACTCAATCAATTAGGTACAGAGGTTATTCACTAATCACTATCTACTGCTCATCAATGTAACCTCCAAAAAATAACTGGCTCATGAGACGCCTTATCGTTGCGACACTGGTATTAAAAAGGTCAATATCAATTTCTTTACTTATTGTATTAAAACTATTACTCGCTCGCCAAATATACGTGTTCTGCCTATAGTTGGAAGAAGATGGGGGCAAATATATTAGTGGGCTGAACCTAAGAAGTTTTGTAGGTGCTCTGAGAGCGATCTGAGACAGAAGATCAGGACAGTCGATGGAACCCGAAGCGGTTTTCAATAGAAACGTAATGTCAGCAATTTCACGGCGAATTTCTAAAGGAAGTAGATGATGTTTTTTGCAAAAACAAGGGTATTGCGCAGAGTCGTACCGATCATTGAGACGAAAACAGAGATACTTGATAAATCTTTTCTGGATGTTTTCAATTCGAGATATATAAGTTTGATATCTCGGGTTCCATACTTGAGACGCGTACTCCAGAATGCTACGAACGAACGTGCAGTATAAAATTTTAAATGTCTTAACTTGAGTAAAATCTTTAGAGTTACGCATGACAAATCCGAGAGCCTTAGACGCTTTGGAAATTATATTATTGATATGAAAGTCAAATACTAACTTAGAGTCGTGGACTACACCAAGGTCTCGCACAATAGTTGCACGTTGCAGATTAACTCCCTTTAGCGTATAATCAAACAATACCAAATTGCGTTTCCGGCTGAATGTTACAATGCTACACTTGGATGGGTTTAAATCTAAGTGGTTCTCCGCACAATAAACACTCAGTCTGAAAAGGTCCTCCTGTAACAAAACAGCATCCGATTCTGATGAAATAGTGGCAAATATTTTCATATCATCAGCAAAGCATAGCAAACTGGATGAGTGAAGGCAGTGCTCGATGTCATTTACAAATATTACAAAAAGGAGGGGGCCAAGTAAAGACCCTTGAGGTACTCCACTGGGGACCACCACCCATCCAGATATATAGTTATTGACGACTACTGCCTGCGAACGATTATCGATGTAAGAGGAAAACCATCTCAGTAGGTCGCCACAAATCCCATTTTTTTGTAGTTTGACCAAGAGTAAATTGTGCTGGATTCTGTCAAATGCCTTACTGTAATCAGTATAAATGACATCGACCTGATAACCATTATCCATGGCTTCAGTAAGTGAACTATTCAATAAGACTAGATTCGAAACAGTGGAACGACCCTTCAAGAATCCATGCTGAGCGGTGCTAAGCGACTGCTTCAGTCCTGGGTAGATTTGACCATAAACAATCTTTTCGAAGACCTTAGATACAATACAAAGTTTTGATATTGGCCGATAATTGGTGACATCTGTCTTGGAACCCTTTTTATGAACCGGTGTGATGAAGGCGCGCTTCCATATATTAGGAACAATTCCTTCCTTTAAAGATCTCTTATAAATAATTGAAATTGGAATAGCAATAGTCTATGCACAGTTAATAAGGAAACGAGATGGCAGTAGGTCTGGGCCTTCAGATTTGGATGGATCCAGGGTAAGAAGCAGCTTCACCACTTCGTCCACACTGATTCTGACATTTGTAATATCAGAGAAAGACCGGTCAACAGACCTGGAAAAATCCAAGGTAGACGAGGAAGTAGTGTTCAAGAAGTTGGAGCAGAAGTAGTCTGAGAAAGAGTTACATATGGAATGACCCGTGTAAGATACTGAATCTCCGTAGTTAAGACTGCTCGGCATTGCATTGGTTTTAGATTTAGCCTTGACAAAAGACCAAAATTTCTTTGGATTGTCCCTCAAAGAGTTCTCAACAGAGTTAACGTACTGCTGGTAACAGGATCTCTCTAGTGTTTTAACTCGATCACGCAACAATTTAAACGTATCTTCATCCGACCGATTGCCATAATTTTTAAATTTCCTTAAATATTTATATTTTTCTTTAATAACTTTTTTTAAAGCGGGTGAGTACCATTTCGGAAAGCGATCAGAACCAATCATTTTAAAAGGTACAAACTTTTCAATTAATGTGGCAATAAAAGTATAAAAATACTCAACGGCAACTTCTAAAGGTTTCGACGATAGTTCATCATCCCAATGAACTTTAGATATTTCTGTGTTTATCGAGTCATAGTCACCCCTGTTGTAAAGACGCTGAACGTGGGGAGCGTGATTGAGTGGAGTGCTGTCCGCAAAGTGAAGGACAATAGACAAAGCGCCGTGATGCAAGTCAATAGGGACAAGGGGGTCTTCGCTGCAACTACTAACACAAACACTATCGTTAGAGAATATGAGGTCGAGGATCTTACCATAAGTGTTTTTTATGCCATTAAACTGTTTAAGACCAAGGGTGTCAATCTCGTCAATCAATAGAACTTCATCAGTGGTTCTAAAGTTAAATGGCTCAAAAGAATTGTCGTTACTAGCACTAGGGATCCAATCTATACCACTTAAATTAAAATCTCCTGCTAGAAGGTACTTATCATTTGGATTTATTGCAATTATATCGTTCAGTCTAGATAAATAGTTCGATAACTGTTGGGAAAAGGTAAAACCTCGATTCTCATGACATAAATAGAGAACGCAGACATGTAATTTTACAAGCGCTGTACTACCATATTGTTTAAGCGTTAATGTCAACCATAGATCCTCTGCGGTTAAACAACGTCGTGTGTAAGAGCGCTTACATGCATGTTATATTCAGTCTTTAATATTAAGACTAGAGACTAAGAGAGTATTCAAAAGAGAGGAGTTCAAAGCGCAGCGTAGCCGTTGCGGATTTGCGGATTAGGCGTTCAGAATTCGATCTTGCCAGTTAAGCAACTTTCGCAATGCCGGTCATTCGATTGGTGACCAAATTAAAAACATCTCGAGCTCCTCCGTGCTTCGAAAGACACGTAAAGCCGCTGGTCCGATGGTTCGATGGTCCCGCATTGAGCCACCATTTCTAGCTATGGCCGCAATCTCTTCATGCGCCTGTGCCCAGCAGTGAGACGCTTATTGGCTTATGACCAGAAGTCGGAATTACGTTTGTACTTGCATCGAAATGTTGATATTAATATGGATCTTCCCGGGATTTCTAATGGACAATCCCATGTGGCCAACAATATTACAAATAAATAGTAATAAAAACCTCAAAGATAGAAAAGACGAATTAAACAAAGATAATGAACATACAATTTTTATTAGTATTTACAAACATCGCGCGTGTGCGCATTGTAATTTTGCAACTTCGGACATCCGATGTCGTTGATGTTAATTTGGCTACATCGTCGCGCGTGCAGTGGTATAAGTGGTGTTAAAGTAAATAACTTGTTTATATTATAAATCACAGGATTTTTCTGCTCTTTAAAATTAATCTCGGGATTTGAGGCATATCCACTTGGTTCCCTATTTTTTTGTTATAATATATATAATATAATTTGTTATAATATATATATATTTATAATATATATAATAACTGCATAAATTTTATGTTATAAATTATCATGGCATACTTTTACTTGTCCTACTAATAGTTACGCACAATATTAATTAGGCATAACTTTTTAGGCACATTTTTTTAAGCATAATAATTGTTAAACATACTATTCTAAAGCCTAAATTTGCTTACGCATAATAATGTTTAAGCATAATTTTGATAGGCATAATAATTATATAGGGAAAAAGTAAGTTTTGAAAACTTTGTGTTTGCATTTAATAAAATACTTTTCGTATATAAAATAAACATGTTGGCGGATTTGGCGGTACTCTAACCTACTATTACACAACGGTATCCAATTTATATTTGATATACCTAATACCTACTTTTGGTTTTTCAGATTCAAATAGCTATCAATAAAAAAAAAATATTGCAAAGATAAGCCCTGATAAAAAATCCAATCCAAATTATAGCGGATTTTGAAACCATAACCTCACCTTCTGTCTTGTCTAATCTACCAGATTATCTTTATGCCTAATAACTATTATACAAATAAACAATACGCTTTACAACTTTATGCAAATCAAAACTAGGATAAAAACATTAGCCTAAACCATATTTATGCTTACTGAAATAGTATGCCAAAAAACAATAAAGTATGCCAAAATCGTATTATAACGAAAAATAATATGCCTAACTCATTATGCCAAATTAAAATAAGACAAAAAAATAGTCGAAAAAAAGGGATCTGGATAGGGATTCTTTATTCTTTCGCTGTATGAAATCAGTGTAACGAGCACCAATATGTATACACTTTGACTCTTATTCTATTGTGTTAAGAGTTACAATCGTTTACATATTTTTGCTCGTGACTGTATATAAATAACTCTACCTAATTCCGAATGATGACGTACCTCTGGGCGTGAGCGTGCAGCCGGCGTGCGTCCAGTCGCTGCTGCGGTCGATGCTGAGGCACGGCGAGCGGTACGAGCCGCGCGACATGTACCTGGGGGAATGTGAACATGCAATAGGCGATTTTCCGAGATCAAAAAAAAAAAGAAATTGGTTCGTAAATTACTTCATAGATGGCGCTTAGCATATATTAGTATGGCGCTTAGTAAAAGGCGATTTCATGAAGAGCACGTGTATGGCTGCGTAATATTTATTCTATTCCAAAATAGAAATAGGTCCTGGATGTCCTACATAAAAATAGGTAAGTACTATTTTTTTATTTTTTTGGTAGACAAGTAAAAGTGTAGAATTTACTACAGTCCTTAGGTTGTTTTTGAACTAATTATTACTTTTTAATTTGGGCTGTCAGAAGTTCGCCCATTAGTTTAATGTTTATCACAAAATCACGACCGAGTTATGGTAAGGTAAACAAATAAGTTAAATAAAATTATCAGACAGTGTGTAGATATCGTTCGAGAACTTTCATTCAATTGCAATTGATATCGATATATTATTTATTTATTTATATATTTACTAGTTCGCATATACTATTTAGTTAAATTAAGTTAAGCTTTTGGAATACACAAAATGCTACACAACATCACTTCGAAACCGTCAAAGTTCAACAGCACTCAAATACTTATAGCAAAGATAATAAAACGTTGAAAAGAATGACTACCCACCTGAGGAAGTCGTTTTTTAACGTTTGATTATCTGTCATGTTATAGAGCCGTGTGGTATACAAAGTAAACTTAAAAACTAAAATATCGTGTTCCTAAAATTAATGTTGAACTTTATCATTTGGGGTATAAGGATCAATATCTATTTGAGAAATTTGACAATTTCTAGTACCTTGCTAGCGTGTGTACCCGTTTAAATAAATAAATAACGTTTGATGTACTGACTTGGCCGTGGAGCTGGGCACGGGCGACTCGGACTGCATCCGCTTGCCTAGCGCCCACACCGGGTCCGCGGAGCGCGACAGCTCCGGCACCATCGACGTGAACCCTGAATTTATTAAAACAATACAAATTTCGATTCAGAACGTGTAAACAAATCGTTGTTGTATTGCAAAAACATAATAATTATTAACTTTTCTGATAAAGTACCTCCGAAAGTAACTATCTATTATTTAATGAGTTTTTCCAGACGTTTTATAGATGGTATATTTTTCCTTTTTGTGCACGCCATTATTGGATTGTTTTTAAATATCCGGAATCGTTCAAAGAGATAACTGCATTGAGTCGTGCCATAAATTTTTTGTTTAAGAACCTCATATCTCATATACCTACATATTATAAGTGATCGCGAAGCGCAATTAGGTTAAACTTTGCAAGGTACTGTTTGTAGGGACGTCTATGAGAAAAATCGGAAGTATGGTATGCAAAAATGTCGCGTAAAAGAGCGGCATGTGTCTGACACAATTAAGAAGGCGGTGGGCGACGATACAACCGCACTGAGTGGAGACTAATCTGTGGTCGCGATCCTCGGCAGTGAGAGAACGACGAAGAAGAAGTATGTATGTATTCATCATGTCTATCCTCAGCCTTCCTTCTAACTCTATTATTAAATATTAAAAAAACACTGTTAATGTATTTTTTTTGGTATTAGCATTACTTATTTCAGTATTGTTTGATTCTGATTAATTGTTATTGTTATTTTTCCCCTTTCAATAATTTAATAAATGAATAATAATAAATTTGTTTATGCTTACACCAATTACATAGCCCAAGATAAGCTTCTATTTAAAATCGTTAATATGATATACATAAACATAGAAAAACACCTAGACCCGAAATCAATTTTCTCTAAATAGGCTCGACCAGGAATTGAACCCGGAACCTCAGAGATGGCGCGACGCCAGACCCGGCGCGTTCATCACTCGACCGTGGAGGTCGTCAAGTCAATAATTAATTATTCTGTAAATTTTAATATAATGTGATTTCAGTGTGTAACGGCCAGTCAGTGCATGCCATTTAAGGGTATCAATCTAGCACAAAAATGTTTTAAGGCTGGGATTTCCGAAATCCCCGAAAATAGGGTATTTTAAATTATGAATTACTCACAAATCACAAGTACTCAAAATTTGGAATAAAATTCAGTCCAGTCTTACATCTAGTCATTCCGGCCATTAAATTAGTGATACTTTATTAGTGATACTTTACTGCATCAAATATTTCAAACATCCGTCTAATCGTAATTCAAATATCGTATTACTTGCATTATACTTGGTTTTAGTTAATGAAAAATATACGAAAATGATTGTCTTTGAATAGGTGAGGCATTCCGGCCGTTATAAGTTAAAAAATGTAAAAAGATTTCTTGATTTTCAAAATTACCTACCTATTTTGCTAAGTTGACGGTCGCGAATCGCGATGTGCAACCAATCAGTCCCCTACTAGTTTCTGCGCTCGGGAATCCTAGCCTTAATTGTTATTCTAAATGCCTTGTTGATTGACGTCTGTTGTTATGCCTTATAAATAAACAAGCGGCCGCTCGCGGTTTCACCCGCGTGGTTCCCGTTCCCGTGGGAATATCAGGATAAAAGTATTCTATGTGTTAATCCAGGTTATAAACTATCTGTATGCCGAATTTCATCCAAATCCATTCAGTAGTTTTTACGTGAAAGAGTAACAAACATCCATCCATACGTTCCCGTAGGAATATCGGGATAAAAAGTATCCTATGTGTTATTCTAGGTTATAAACTATCCGCATGCCGAATTTCATCCAAATCCATTCAATAGTTTTTACGTGAAAGAGTAACAAATATCCATACATACAAACTTTCGCGTTTATAATATTAGTAGGATAAAATAAAGTGTTGTGTTCGTCCGTACGCACCGATGTCGCTGAGCGGCACGCGCGCGTCCCCGCGCTCGGGGCCGGCCGCGCGCGCATGCGGCACCGCCAGCCGCCGCGCCGCGCCGCGCACCGGCAGCGTCGGCGGCAGCGCCGGGGACATCGACATCTAAGACGGTTTTTTTATATTTTTTATCCTACAACAGGTAAGCGCTTGGCCTTCATCTCACCTGATGGTAAGTGACGGTAAGGCCGAAGGTGGAAGCGCGCTTCACCCGGAATCCTCAACCACTGCACAACAACTTACACTTACACACTACTATACACTACATCAACGACAATCTACTTAATACGAATGCTCGCCTAGCAGACGAAATTGGACCGTTTCACAAAAAACAAAGAATACTGAACAAGTGTTTTCATTTTTTTTATTCTACAACGGGTAAGCGCTTGACCTTCATCTCACCTGATGGTAAGTGACGATAAGGCCAAAGGTGGAAGCGCGCTTCACCCGGAATCCTCAACCACTGAGGAACTGGCTATCTTATCTCAAACTGTCGGAACACAACAATGCTATAAACATCGTTGTTATGGCGACAGACTTAGATAAGATGGTGGTACCTAGCCAGGTGGAATTAACAGCTTTACCACCAACCAAACCGAGCACACAAAGATGTGCCTCCCGCTGGGAATCAAACCCGGGACCTCTGGGTCTGAAACCGGTGGCTTAGCCACTAGACCACAGAGGCGGTTAAAACGTGGTTGGTGGATAAAAGTTAACGGTCCGGCAATTTCGCGCGCGACCGTCCTACGGGGTACAGACGTTGGCGGGGACGAGGTAGCACGTCATTCTAGAACACGACTACACACAGTTGCACGCGTTGCCCTTCCCCGCTACACCACCCGCTACCCGCTGACATCTTGGGTACCTCGTCCCCGCCACCGTCTGTCACCCCGCGGGACGGTCGCGCACGAATTTGCCCAACTATAGAGATCGGATAAATATAATCACGAGTATTATCCCCGAAGGGTTAGTCAGAGACTAGGCAATGAGGACCGCAATAGCAGTCCTCTGTCAAAGTTCACTTTTCACCTAATAGCGCTGCACATGTGCTCAGCGTGACAGGTGGTGAGCCCATCGCTGCTGTATGCTGATGGATGTATGTGCAGTCTTTAGTCCGTTAGTCGCCTTTCACGACACCCAATGGAAGAGAGAGGGTGGTAGTAATACTGAGGCGGCGACTTGTTAATTGTAGATGGTATAAAATAAAACATTTGTTTATTATTAATACGATAATCATTTACGATGTATTTCTTTCAGTTTTACTTTTAATTTTCACTACACGGGCAAAGAGCACTTGATTTAGTGGCCGGCGGACTTAGGCGAGGCGAGCGACGCCATATTGCCAGCCGTGCCGAGCGCACACGACGTAAGCCTAAGTGCCTTCGCACACGGGTAAGCGTATCGTAATACGCGCGTAGGACGACAGCAATACGAGCACGTACATTTTCAAACAAGTCCGCACACGAAGCGGTGTCTCCTACGATTGTATTGTATTGTACGATGTTGTAAGTTTCGGCGCAGACGAAAGGTTCGGCAGTTTTTTGGCCGAAACCGAACCTCTGGCCGAAACATGATTTTTGAGCCGAAACTGGCCGCAACCGAAACCACAACTTCGGTCGGATACTACTACACATACATCCAACAGCATAGAGCGGCGTTGGGCTCACCACCAGTTACCAAGTGGACTATGGTAAAGGACTGCTTTTGCTGTGCTCATTGCCTAGTCTCTGACTAACCCTTCAGGGATAATAGTCGTGATTATATGTATGTATGTATTTGTAAACTAAGACTTCGAAGATAACGAAACGTTGAAAAAATGTCAACCTCAGGTGGGAATCCATAGATTTAGGATGTACAAGTGTAGGAGCGAGAAATCATTATCAAGTTTAAATCGCCCGAGAGCAAGAGACAGTGAATGAAGTACCGATGTGTCAATTTTTTCTCGCGAGTAAGAGGCCATAGCGTCCCAGTCTGTTTTAAATCGCGCTGAAATTCGTGCATTTTTATATTATTCTTTCGATTTAACATTAAGAATATTAAATTTGCAATTATGGTGACATGTTCTGTACGTGAATGTGACGTTACAGGACGAAATCCTTCCGGGCTGCTAGGAACTAATCTCGAAATACCCTATTACTCAATACGACCTAAGATCTAAAAGACCTTTTCTCATAAGGAATGAAACCCGAATGGACTTACTACCAAAAAGAGCGGTTATCAATATATACTATTGTCAATAACACTCAATTTCAAATGAACAGAGTCTCACTTAAACTTATTCCCAAAAAGTCTCATTCCCAAAATACACTAAAATATATACACATGGAAATATTAAAACACACGATTCTCATAATGACTAAATTTCAAAACGTCCTAGGCTCAAAATACACTAAATGTTTGATTCAGCAGGTTTGAGTGTAAAATTGCTGTTAGCACCAGATTAGTTATCTATATGTGTCGGTTTATGGATTAAGACAGGCAAATTGGTTTGGTTTGGTTTGTTTTTGGTTTATTTTGTTCGACATATTAAATTTGTACATCATATACCTAAGTTCTTATTATTTTGAGTAGAATAGATAGAATAGAATGCCCTCTCACGAGAGGAAACCTGAGACCAGCAGTGGTAGGTGCTTTTCTAAAATTAGTAGATTTCTTCTTACCGTGTGTAACCCAGAACTTCCAAGTTTGAAAAAAAAACTGCTTTTTTTTTCGCCAAAACGCACGGCACCAGGTCTTTTGAGAGGCAAAACTCATTAACCTTTTTTTTGCTACCTAAAACTTAACTTTTATTATCTTTATCTCTAAAGAAAGTATAATAAATAACGGAATTTATTGTGTTTAGGGACTAGGACGTTTTGAGAATCAGTTTTTATGATAATCGAGTACTTTGATACCAGAATTTAGTGTATTTTGGGAATGAGACGTTTTGAGAATAAGTTTAAATGAGACTCGGTTCATTTGAAATTGAGTCTTATTGACAATAGTTATATATTGAGAACCGCTCTTTTCGGTAGTAAGTCCATTCGGGTTTCATTCCTTATGAGAAAAGGTCTTTTAGATCTTAGGTCGTATTGAGTAATGGGTATTTTGAAATTAGTTCCAAACAGCCCGGAAGGGACGAAATAACCCGAATCAACACACTTTACATTTCACCAACACAATGTAGGTACTTATCTTTTTTGTCACGTCTCCGAGCCGTCATTGTGTATTTTGTACATCCTAAATCTATGTGGGAATCAAACCCACGTCCTCTGCAATCAAACTTTATTTTTTTAACGTTTCGTTATCTTGGAGTTTATTTGGGCGTTATTAAGGGGCCATACTACCTACCTCAAATTGTTTTGCAAGATCCTTAGTTGTATCAAACTTAGGGTGGATTCGACCAAACTGGAATAAGGTCATACATCAGGATACCTAGATTAAACGCCGAATTTGTATTGACTAATCTCAAAGTAAGTCTTATTCCAGTTTGGTCGAATCCACCCTTACTGCATCAATTATTTTGTAAATTAATGTATAGTACAGTTGAGAATAGACTCATGTACTACGATTTGTGAAAACACGATTCTATAAAATATACTTGATAAAAAAATATTGCAAAGTTGGGTCTCAAATAATAAACCGCTCACAAAAAACTTTCCGAAATAACGTAACAGAATAAAACATAATTGCTGGCTGAATATAAGTAAGCCAGCAATTATGTTTTAAAAAATTTCATTATCCACATTGTTTTCATTGTAAAAAAAAATAAACTATCCTGCTAATAGAACTATTCGCTCTGCCGACCAGTGCGTGCGGTCCCCCGCTCAGTCTCGTGTCTCAGTCCGCGTGACCTCATCCACTATTGAGCGAGCGGGATAGATGAGATGCGAAAGGAGAATCGGCACTTTCCAAAGAAAAAATGCTAAACTTGTATACAATAGAATTTGGTCATAAAGTAAAGCTAATATTATTTGCTAAACCAAGTTATGTCTTTTTTTTATCGAAACGCGGATAAGAGTTATTTAATTATTAATATTTTTTAATATGGAAACACTGAGTCTAGAATAGGCAGACATGTTACTTTAAAAATGTCTAATGTGGCTGCATAAACCATAATTCTAGTGCTTTTAAAAAAGTGAAATGTCAACAATGCCGTCACGTCATGTTTGATTTGACAGCTAGCGGCTGGACAACTGTCATTTGTTGTCAGATATTGCCATATGATAAATTACTAAACGATTAAAAAATTAAAAAGTATACAACTTAAGCATAAAGCGCCGGGTCTCCTTTGAGGTAGTTACCTCAACGCAATTTATCAAATATTACGAAAGGCTTTGAAATTAAAAATTGAAATTGAACATGGCTCTTACATTATGCGTGAGGTATCCATCGGAGCTCCATCGGTTCGGCAACGCGCATACGTCCGTCTGCGCGGCGGAGCTGCGGCGCGGCAGGCCGCCGTCGCGGAGCACCGGCCGCACGTGCCGCCCGCCCACGCCCATGCCCATGCCCACGCCCACGGCCCCGGCCTTAAGCGGCCCGGTGGGGCGCGCGAAAGTACGGTACCCTGAAGGCCTGAAAACATATCGATAGCATACACATCTTGTTGGTTTGTTGAAAGTCCTGTTTGCAATTTTACAACTAAATTGGTGATTAATTAATCTTTTGAACGCCACGTTTGAGGGAGAAAGTAGTATATCGCAACTTTCAGCATTGAGAAATACGACGCAAGGAGGAGGAGGTGAATGCCACAGTTTTTTGTCGCCCGTCAATATGCATTGGGACAGCATGGTATGTTATGGCTTGAGCCTCGCAATAAGACGTTTATAGGCAGACACTGATGATGATGATTTTTTTAAAATGTTTAATGGCGCGCACGATTTGTGCTTTAGCCAATGATGATGATGATTTGCAAACAAAACATTCTACATGCTCACCTGTACTGAAACGGATTGGGACACGTGTTCCTCCTCATATGCAAATTACCCGCCAAATCGTCTTCCGAAATGCCGCATTTCGATATATCCGTTTCCGCGAACACGGAAAAACGATGGCCGAGGTGATGCGATTTCTGGAAACTGTCAACACTCTCTTCCCTATGCAGAATGTCCATACTCGAACCGAGCTCAAAGCTAGAAGACTTGGTGTTATCGAAGCTCAATCCTCTGTTATACTCGCAAGTCAAACTGTCCACGCTGTCCAATCTCCTTGTGCTGGTATTTGGACTTCTCTTATACAGCATATTATCAGATTTGTTCTCGTAACTCTTCAAAATCCCTTTTCCTGGTAAATCCAAGCTACCTTTCCCGTTGAAGGCTACGTGTCGAATCTCTTTGTCGCTTGGGAGCGAGACCCTCTTCATTCTGAGGGAAGACTCAGCGATGATGCCTTGAAGGCTGCTGTTCTCCTGGTTTTCGTTTTCGGCGTTCTCTTTCGTCTCACCGCCTGGCTGGAAGTCAGGGTCGAGGGTGTGGAACTTGATCAGCACGGGAGTGGAGTGTGTTGAGGCAGACGTAGGACCCCAGTTGTCGGAATCGCGTATGGACACAAGGTCTTCCTGTAATTAAAATGGGTACAGGTGTGTTGGGAAAAAGAATCTTGCAATTTAAGCAAATTTCGCAATGCCGCAACATGTAGGTAAAGGGTAAATCATAATTAGTTTATATACTGTTCTGCTGTTGGGTCAATCAAACAAGTGGAGGAATTAAAAAGCTGCTTCAGAAAACGCAGTAGTGCTGTTGCAGATGTGTTAAATTTCAACCCAGCTGTGAATTTGACGATGATGAGGATGGCACAAAAGTCAAGGGTTGATAATTAAGGCACTGAATGGAGATTTCTAATATTCTTAGTTAGGACTACGACAGTGTGATTGATTGCAAAATTTGGTGAAGTCTTGAATGTACTAGGTACAGACGCCAGCATTTCAACCTAGCACAAAATAACAAATTTCTTTATTTTAATGCATTTTGAACTTTATCACTAGCGTGTAAAGATCAATATCGATTGCACAAATTCGACAGTTTTGGATAGGTTTTTTTTTAAATCTTTTTTTTAAAAGAGGATTTGTCACATAGGTGCAGGTGTACTATCTGCGACTGCGAACCTGCAAGTTGCTCATATCCTTGGACTCATCGGTGGTGAATATCAGCTCGATGTCGTCCACCTCTTCGGACTCGTTGCCGCTGGCGTCCTGCTCTATCTTGTCGTCTGCGCCGGCGCCGGCCGTGGGGTCGATGGGGCTGGTGACGCCCTCAGAGAACACAGAGTTGTCGCCTTCTGACATGGACCTAGAATGTTCATAAGTTAAAATGAAACACTTTTTGAAGAAAAAAACGGGTTTAATTATAACATCATTAGGTCATTTAAAATCTACATGTTTCAAACTCTTTAAATGATTTACGGTCACAGAGAGACTGAATATACTGAATAAATATAATCAGTCAGCCCGTAATCACAACGGTGCAACTCGTTCAAAACGTAGGGTATAAGTGGCAGGCGTTGGATGCCACATTTTTACTTAGACTTACACAAACATGTAGCCCAAGTTCGGTTTCTGAATATTGAAACTGGTTAATTGGTTAACTAGATAATGGATAAACATTCTTAAATACATACTTATAATACATAGAAAACATTCACACTCAGACGCAGTCAGACAGAGATCTAGAAAATCAGTTATTAGAAATAACATTGACCCAATCGTAATTGTACCAGGGAATTACAAGATTGGGACGCCATAACTGGCGTATAATAGAAACATAGAAAATTTTCTATATGTTTCTTACAATAAGCAAAATAAAATACATAAACTTACCTAAGACTCAAATCATCCACATCTAAGTTAAGGGTGTCTTTCCTTCTGCTTCTCTCATAGAGAGCTTCATTTCTCTCCTTGACAACTAAGTTTTCCTCAGATGTGATTTTAACTTGTACATCAAACTTGTCCACCTTAGATCCTGCCTCTGCTGTATTAGGTACAGCCATCTTTACGTTTTCCGTTGAGACCGCTTTAATATTAACTTTGTTACCCTTTGAATCTTCTGCGTTTTCAAAATGCTCTCTCTTCTCTTCAAATTGAAAACTGGCTGTTGAATCTTTTCTTTCGTCTCCTGGCTTTCTTTCCCCAGCTGAAGAGTCAGTATCAGAAGTGGAGCTGGAGATCACAGCTCCCTCTTTCAATGTCCGTACTTTTATTCTTACATCAAACTTCGACAATAACTCTAATTTAGTTTTAAATGTTGGCTGATGGGATTCTTCTGGTGATTGAGCAAAACTAGCTACTTGGCTTTCTTGAGCTTCGTCTGCTTCTGTTTGAACAGGTGAAGCAGACTCAGCACAGCCATTTGAAGCTGGTGATTCCACCACTTCTTCAAGTGTTTTGTTTAATCTACCAGTTGAGCAGAAATCTTCACCTATTGCAGTATCACTTACGCAGACAGGGTCTACCGTCTCAACTGTTGTGTTTCCATCGGTTGTAGCAGTATGTATCACAACTTCACTGCTATAGTCCTCTATGTTCTTTGTTCGAGGACTATATGTAACTTCTAATTTTATATTCTGTGTGTCAAAGTCTTTATCATCATTCCCTGAGTCAATAATTTTACGTCTCAGTATGTGATTTTCTATAGTAAGCTTCTCAATTACACCAGCAAATTCATTACACCTCGAGTGCTGTTCGTACTTTTCCTTCAGCTCTTTCAATTCATTCTTGGACACTTCCAACGCTGTCCTTAAAGAAACTACAGTTTGATGCAGTGCCCTTACTGTGTCTAGGTGCACAGCCCCATTAGGGACTGCTTCCAGCCTTTCGATATCCATTCAACCTTATTTCCCGCCTGTCCTACAGCTTCCAACCCATACATGACTACTGTTCTTGCTGGCCCACTTCAATTCACAATGACTGCGCCCATAGCTAAGCCGATGTTTTGAGGCCTTAAATAAATAAACAAGTCATGAGAGTCGAATCTATCGACATAATACCGTTATCGTGAACGGATATACTTACCAGTGACCTAATTTTTCAATTTGACAGTCACTAATATCTACCGCTGCTCCATAGCACATTTTTTATATTATTACCTATCGTGTTTCATATGACTGAAATATGCCCGCGCGTATTTGTGCACGAAAGGAGTTGCAATCGATAAAACAACTCGACGAACGTTGGTAATTATGCTTTTAGGGTCCTCGAAAGTTAGTTCGCGGCGCCGCTTAACTGGCACGAACCACTGATAAGGGCCTGACACGAAAAGCAGTAATTTACATTGGGATATTATCTCGCAGACGTTTTGACAAGGTTGCACGGGCTACAAGTAATATAGAACACTTAAAATATCTCACGGTGCTCAGCTACTTGTAAACAAATCAATACTTGTGTTTGCTATTCGCGGGCAAGTGCAAGCAAGAGGTTGTAAAGCTATCTATCTCGCTCTACATGTCGATGTCAAAGTGACAGTTGCGTTTAAGAATCTTCTTTTCTATACCACTGCTTTCGTAACTTTTGTTTTTATGTAATTAAAAACCTATAATACATAGGTACGTATAAAATTACAATTTTAAAATTAAGTATTAGGTTAGGTATAGAAAGATATACCTAAACATCAACTATCATCAAAGGATAAATTTTGAACACTTAGCTGTATGGGTTGGGTCCCTTTCATTTCCCATTTTGTAAGAACAGAAAAGAAACAAAAAGTCATAACATAAATTATTTTTTAACTTCGTGCTATTTTGTTACTGAATAACCTTATTTATTTTAAAATTTTATAAAAATAAATAAATTTCAGAATTGTATATTGAACAATATGCTGTCAATATCAAATTTCTGTAGAAAAACATCCATTTGCTCATATATAATAGTACAAACTAGAAATAAATATAAAACTCACTGGGTGAGCACTACATACACCTATTATAGGGAAATTTATAAACATATAATTTATTTTATAGAAGGAAAACAAATGTAATAAAATTATTAGTTTAATAGCTTTAATCTTTTTCCATTACAGGCTAAATTAAGAAAAAAAACTTCCGCCAAATACAAAGCCCTAAACCATTTTGATGATTTCTATGGATCTGTTTTTGGCAAGAAGTGGGAGCCAATGAAAGAAGCACTGCTTCGTCGCTCCAAGTATGTGGCCGTCGTCAATAACTATGGAGATCCTGACGAGACTGCTGAGTTCCTCGTAAATAGAGGTAATTATACATTGCTACAAAATCACGCACAATACAAATAATACTAATAAGTTTTTTATTTTTATTTTATCATTTAACTTTTTAACATCAGTTTTACAAGTCTATATATCACCATAGCACTTAGAAACCACTAAGGTTTTTTTTTTAGTGCTATTAAGTATTGACATCGAGATTAATTTATTATTTAGACATCCAACAGAAATTAACTTAACTAAACAGAAAAATCTGTTAAGACTTGTTTGTGCCTATGTCATATTTGTCTATCAACGAGTGCATTATTAATTCATATTGGATAGAAAATATATTTTAAGTTTACCTTTGATGTTAAGGGGATCAATACCGTTGCATAAATCGGGAGGTAGTTCATTAATAAATCTAGGAATGAGGTAAGCATTCGTTCTCTTGCCATATTTGTTGTTTACGCAAGTCGCATTCACACAGAGTCGCTTCCGAGCCATAGCCCGCGTGTATACAGGGTGATCAATCACTTTTTTATAATCATTGTTAAAAAAGTTCTCTTTGAGTATTGTGTATTTGAACTGCGTTTGTACTGGTAGCACATTACAGTGTTTGAAAAGTCCTTGGTCATCATTATAAAATTGTTGTTTAATGTTGGGGAATTAAATTAAATTAAATTAAATTAGCCTTTATTCACTGGTCTACATGTATAAATATTATTCTAATGCTTACAATCTATTATTTACGTAAAATTAACTTATTAATAACATCAGTCAGCATCTGAATCGTGACCAGGTTGTCCTCGGACATAGGCCTCCTCCAGAAGGCGCCATTGGGTTCGATCCCTGGCTAATCTACGCCATCCTTGTGGTAGGTCATCCTCCCACCTTTTAGGTTGCCTTCCCCTTCTCCTTTTTCCATCTCTCGGGTACCAGAATAGCATTTCCTTAGTCCACTTGTCCCTAGAGGATCTAATTGTATGTCCTGTCCAGCGCCATTTTAATTTCTTAATTTTTCTAGAGACATCAATCACTCTGGTGGCCTTTCTTATTCTGGTTAATCTCCATTTGTCTCTCAGCCTAATGTGTAGCATGCTACGTTCCATCCCTTGTTGGCACACTTTCAATTTCTGGCTGAGTGACTTTGTCAAGCCCCAGGTCTGGCATCCATATGTGAGCACCGGTAAGATGCATGTGTTGTACACCTTGCATTTTTCGGACATAGGTATAGATTTATTTTTCATTATCTCTTTTAGAGACCAGTACCCCAGCTGTTATTGACTCTTCGTCTTATTTCTTTGTCTGTCTGTGATTGTGGTGCTATGATCTGGCCTAAATAAATATATTCGTCCACATATTCTACTTGTTGGTTGTGTATTTGTAGAGCTTGTTTATTCTGACTATTAGTCATTGCCTTTGTTTTGGAGATATTCATTGTCAGGCCAGCTTTTCTGCTCTCCAATGCGAGTTGTTCTAGCATTTCCTGTAAAACCCCGGGACACTCTGCAAACAGCACAATGTCATCTGCAAACCGTAGATGGGATAGCATGCTTCCATTGATGTTTAATCCCTTCCTGTCCCATTGCAAATACCTGAAGACTTCTTCTAATACAGCAGAGAAGAGTTTTGGAGACAGTGGGTCACCCTGTCTAACCCCTTTCTGTATCTTGAACTCTTCTCCAGTTGTTTCCAGTTGCACTTTTGATGTAGAATTACTATATATTTCCTTTATAATTCTTATATATTTATTTTCGATGCCTTGATTCTCCAAGGCTTTATATATATAGTTATGTGATAAGGAATCAAATGCCTTGTTGTAGTCTACAAAACAAATGTAATATGTTTTGTTGTACTCATTGTATTTCTCTACTATTTGTTTTACGACATGCATATGATCCACTGTAGAGAAATTGGCTCGGAAGCCTGCCTGTTCCCTAGGCTGTTCTTCGTCTAGTCTTTGAGTGAGTCTGGTTAGTATAATTTTAGAAAAAAGTTTGTAAATATTGGACATCAAGCTAATTGGTCTATAATTGTCTATTTTATCTTTGTCTCCTTTTTTATGGAGTAGAACTATAGTGGACTTCGTCCATTGATCTGGGATATATTCACTGTATAGTATCTCATTAAACAGGGCAGTCAACGGTTGTTGTATAAGGTCCAATGTTGCTTTTAAAAGCAACATGTTGGGGAATACTAAGTGTCTAAAAGTGTTTTTGGGGGTTAACAATGCTCACATCCGTAGGTGTGTACCCTTGAGACCCTAAATGTGACCCCTGGGTGGTGCTAATTGAGCATTTGGTGGTAGAGCCCAGCTCGCCCGGTTATCGACCACCGTGCGGAAGTGTACGCCCGCCAAGTGATCTGTGCTCGTTGCAAGTCGCGTTCCGGGAACAGCGCCGCACTACCGGAGCCAGGGCCGGCTATTGTTGCAAACTGTGAACTAGAGAGTTCTGCCCTGGAACCATTGAGCTCGACACGCCGGTCAGGGAGACCCGTAGAAACGGTGGTGCCGCTGGCCGCCCGCGTCATAGTACAAGGGCCCGACCGGGGCTAACCACCTTGGGAGGCTGCCTCACCAGGTCGCGCATAATCTCGAAGTGGATCGTCGTGCCGGTTGGTGACCGGAATTGGTGGGACCCGGCGACCACTTCCGAGAGGGTATGGGGACCCTTCCGTCCGGCGGGTCGGCTGTGGTTGCAACGCTCTTCCAATGGTGAAGCAGAAGATTCTTGTCCTTTGTGAGGGTAGTTCCTCCGCGTTCTTCAAAGTCAATGCCGGAGTGCCGCAGGGTTATGTGCTCTCACCTACTCTATTTCTTCTGCATATTAATGACATGCATGCATTCATGAATGGGTGCGCTTGTTACAGTGCTTGTTGCACGTTGAGGAGCGCTCTCATTATTTTGGACTACATCGGCTGCTTACCATCAGGCAGGATGTCACACGAACGTGTCACATAAAATAAAAAAAACAAGTCTGCCATTGTACGTCAATAACTGCTCAAACCATACTAAACATAAGTTTCAGCGAGTGAATGGTATAACATTAGCATGACCTTAAAAGGGATAATTATGATCTTTAAGAATAATGATGTTTGCTAATAACCTACCCTTTTTATGATAAATATATTTTGTGTAGTATAAGAGCAAGCTCCCACATCTCTTATTTTTCGTTGACACCTGTTTCCACTGTTCTATTCTACCTAATGACATATTTTAGTTCAAACAAAAATATTAGATTGAGCATATTGGTTTTACCCTAATCTGAGGTTTTATTCTTCTTCTTTATTCAATGGCGTTTTCTTGATAGATTTCGCCAGTATCAAGTATTCTGCTTAGGCGTTATTGTTTCTCCAAAGTTTCATGAATGCACAAAGTACTTAGATATAGTTAATAACCAAAACTACTTCTTGAGTATTAATTTTTAAAAACTGTTGAGCTATCTGCGAAAAAGAACATACACAATATATACTTATATAGAATTATTATTACTAGATTAGTATGGACACACAACTTATAGTCTAATTTTATTAGAGGTTAGATAATCACACAGAATATTAACAAGTGGGGATTAAACATACATGAGTAGGGACTTAAAATTGATAGGCTTAGAAATATCATCATATTGGGAAATGGGATATTTAGGACATTCGAAAAATATGTGATCTGTTGATCCTTCATCTAGTCCACATTCACAAAGTGAAGAGTCTTTGACCCTTATTTTAGCTAAATGAACCGGGGTGCACGCATGCCCCAACCTTAACCGGCAGATAGTAGAGGTACAGGTTTTGCCAATGTTTTTGTAATTAAAAAACCAGGGTTTTATTGGAATGAGATCTTGAATATCCGCATAATGCTTTCCCACAGTACGACAAGAAGCTCTCCATTGAGTGTGCCATTTAGACATCATATGTTGTTTTGCCATTAAGCCCAAGTCGTGAGAAAACACCCTGAATTGAGTGGTACAGCCATTTATGGTAGCATCCTTTGCAATACAATCGGCCATTTCGTTTCCATCTATGCCTGAATGACCTGGAATCCACGCTAGACAAACCATCAGACCTTGCTGTTGGCACCTATATAGGGCACTTCTGATATTAAGGATAATTGGAAACTTATGTTTGGATCGAAAGGGGTTGGATGATATGGCTTGGAGGCTACTTTTGGAGTCGGAAAAAATTACGGACTTCTTTATTTTATGTGACTATAAATGAAACTGTAAAATGTAAATGAAAGGTAAAACTATCGACTATGTCGATCACTACATCTACCTGGGTAAACAGATATCGTTCAAAAACACTAACAACGAGGAAGAAGTAGAAAGACGAACCAACATAACCTGGAAAAAATTCTGGTCATTTAAGGAAATACTAAAAGGAAACTACAACATCAACCTGAAAAAAGTTGTGATGGATTCGTGCCTCTTACCAAGTCTTCTCTACGGATGTCAGACATGGACCCTCACTGACAAAATTAAACAAAAAATAAGAACTATGCAAAGGGCCATGGAAAGAAGCATGCTAAAAATAAAAAGGAAACAAAAAATTAGAAGCAAAGACATACGAGGCGAAACCAAAATACAAGATGCACTCACTCAAACTCTTAAACAAAAATGGAGATAGGCAGGACACTTAGTCCGATACAAAGACAAAAGGTGGACCATACTTACAACAAAATGGAAGGGTCCCATTGGCAAAAGAAAAATCGGCAGACCCTTTAAGAGATGGACAGACGACATAGTGCAGGTGGCCGGAAAAGACTGGATGAAAAAAGCTGAAGACAGAGGAGAATGGAAAAAGCTGGAGGAGGCCTACACCCAGAGAGGGGTCCAAATCTACCAATAACTAAAACTAACAATACTAACTAAACTAAGTAAATACTAATAATACTAACAACTTGCAATCTGTAAAATAATGGTAATTGTCAACACTAGCATTTGGAAATAAAAGGCTTTTTTATTTTATTTATTTATTTTTATTTATAAATGAAACTGCCTCCTATAGTGCAATAGCCTCTTCAGTAAAAATAGAGGTGGCGGGTAGTAGTTTAGAATTTAATATAATTTTGTATCTAGGGATCCAGACTGCAGCACCTACACATTTACCTTCATCAATCTTTGAAGCATCTGTATACATAACCAGCCAGTCGGTCCAGTGGGTATAAATGTGACATTGTAACTGGGCATTAGCATTGGGGCTGTTTTTATGTATATCAAGGTCAAGGATAACATTAGGTTTAAAAGTTAAAAAGTGATAGTTGTTATCAAACAAAGGGTCTAAAATGCACTGGTAAACTGGACATGGAAGACGAATAAATTTTACAAAACTATTAAATAGACATGGGTAACTCTTACGGTTCCAATATTTATCATATGATATGTATTCTGAAAGTTGATGAAGTTTTCCAATTAGAGGGTGTCTAGAATATTGAACAATTTTGAAAAAAAAGTTATCCGCTAGGTACTGTCTTCTTATTGAGAGAGGAGCTTCGGAACATTCTACCTGCAGGGCATTGATGGGAGAGGATTTCATAGCCCCGATTATAATGCGTAAGCATTTGGACTGAATCTTGTCAAGTGTATGTAAAGAAGATTTGAGGCATGGTTCTAGTAAGAAAGACCCGTAATCAAGATGACTTCGTATGAGAGCGTTGTATAATAGTTTCTGGGAAAACGGGTGCGCACGCCACCAGGCACCTGATACAGATCGGAGGATGTTAATGTTCTTCTCACATTTTTTAGTAATATGTGCAACATGAGGAACTCCTGACATTCTATAATCAAGCACAACTCCTAAGAATTTAACATTTTCTTTTACAGGAATGGGTCTATTCTCGTACATATTGTCTAAATCAGCAGGGGACCTAGATCGAGTAAAGTTGACTACAGTGGATTTATCCACAGAAAGTGATAAGCCATGATCGTCCAGCCAGTCTTTGAGGTAGATCATTGCAGCGTTTAGCCGAGAAGAGGCCAATTCAATATCACTGGCAGATATATATAATGCAAGATTGTCAGCATACTGAAGAACACTGCAGAAAGAGTCCACGGATAACTCAAGATCATAAGTATAGAGGCTGTACAGTAAGGGACTAAGGACTGAACCCTGGGGCAGACCTTTCCAGACGGATCTCGGTGGAAACAGATTGTTGTTTACGCACACCTGAATGATTCGATCTGAAAGTAGATTAGAGATAAGATTTACAAGCTTCACAGGTATACTCAGATTAAGCAATTTTTGCCTGAGTTTTGGAAGCAACACATCATCATAGGCAGATGAGACATCTAAAAATACTCCGACCACAGACTCGCGTCTTGAGAGCCCTATCCAAATGTCCGTAACAAAAATACTGAGACTATCCATAGTACTCATGCCTTTTCTGAAACCAAATTGGCTTTTAGCCAGATAACCTCTACTTTCGACAATCCATTCTAAGCGGTTCTTAATCATGTGTTCCAATATTTTAGCCATGGTACAAGACAAAGCAATGGGTCTATATCCATTTGGATCATGAGTAGCCTTACCAGGTTTCAAGATTGGAACAATAATTTGAGACTTCCATTCCGCTGGGGGAATTCCCGACATGAAGATATTGTTAAGAATGCAAAGGAATTTTTCTTTGGTGCTTTGACTACAATTGACTAGAAGGGTGTAAGGGATTCCATCAATTCCTGGGGATAAATCCTTGAGTCCGTCAAGTACAGAAGAAAGCTCCTCGAAAGTAAATGGTGCATCGAAATCGCTTAAGGGGGATCCAGAGGTTGTTGTGAATACTGTTAACTCTGAGAGGGATGGTACTGATAAAGGGGCTAGTTTACGACAGAAAGACTAACCACTCTGAAGTGTCATTGGAAGTTATGTTGCCACTATTAGATAAGGAACCTTGGAACCTACGAATGTTGTTTCAAACCATTGAAGGAGACGAACTAGGGGAAAGTGCTTCACAAAACCTTCTCCAACCAGCTCTTTTCTTCTCAGATAAGAGTTTTGTGGCCTTTGCTGACGCCGCGCGGAACTGAATGTAATTATACTCCGTCATAGATGTGGCGTAATTTAATTCCGCTGCCTTTCTTTCCTTACATACAGTAGAACACTCAGAGTCCCACCAAGGGAGAGATGGACGCTTTTTTCTAAAAATATTTTTTTTAGGAATTGATTGGTTGGCTGCTAACAGTAATGCATCTCTAAAGTCAACATAGACATTATGAACAGAATCAGCAGTTATGTCTGTAATACCAATGGGTTCTTGGTCTAAAATGGAACGATATAGACTCCAATTTGCCTTTGAAAGATTGTATTTTAATTGAGGGCGTGGGATTCCCCCTATATTAGGACGAGATGAGCCCAGCATTTCAATGTTAATGGGGAAATGATCACTATCGTGAGAAGTGGGTAGTATTGTCCATTTAAGGCGAGTGGAGAGTGAAGGAGAGCACAGGGAAAGGTCTACTGCGCTTTTCTGGTTTTGGAAAGGGTTTACTCTACGGGTAGGGGAGCCATCGTTCAACACACATAAATTAAAATTGTCACACATGTCTAGGAAGGAGGAAGAGAGATGGTCACAATAGTATGAGCCCCAAGAAGAGTGGTGGATGTTAAAATCACCCATCACAATAACCGGAGGAGGGATTGAAGAGAGAATGGAATGGAGTTCTGTCAGACATGCAGTATCTGGGTGGGGAATATATATGCTTAAGAAGGATATGTTTAAAGTTCTCACTGCTACGGCATTAATGCTTTCACTATGAGGGGGTAAAGTTATTTGGGAGAAAGAATTTTTTCTGGAGATCATGACAGCAGCGCCTGCATGACCATCGGTTCTGTCATCCCGGAGGCACGAATAGCCTGACACTCGGAAATGAGAGCCAGGCTTGAGTCGCATCTCCTGGATGGCAAAAACGTCAGGAGAGTATTTATTAATTAAATATATAATTTCATTTTTTTTATTGTTAATGCTGCGACAGTTCCACTGAACTATTTGAGCCATTGCGACTGGATAGGGAGAGGAGCTGGGACAATTGAAATCGGACATTGTTCGGTAATTCGGTATCATTAAATCGGTTAAGAAGGTTAATAGTAGTGGATAAGAGTAACGATATGAGGTTATCATTGGGAGCTGGAGGATGCCCTGAAATGGCACATCCATTTTCAAGTCCGGATCTTGGTTCTTCTATGATCTCTCTGTGTGCCTGTCGATTGTAACCTGGGGAAGAGGCTGGCATAATGGGTCGTCTAGGGACAACTATTGTCTTTCTGTATGACGTTGGAGTTAAAAAGGGATTAGGTGTGGACAGGGGGGGGGATCGAGATGAATGGGATTGACTGAGGGCTGTGGACCTAGCTGTATCAGCAAAAGATCTCCTGACTTGGGGAAACCTAGCCGATGCCTCGGAGTAAGAAACGCTTTCCTGAGACATAACCATTTTTATTTGTTTTTGTCTAGCTTGTTCCGGACATGCAGAATCATTAGACCTATGCTGACCAGTGCAGTATAAACAAGTAGGAATTTCCTTCTCACAGGAAATACCTTCATGTGGTTGAGCACATATAAAGCAACGAGCTTGGGACCTGCATTGCGATTGGATATGTCCGAATCTACAACATTTATTACACTGTATGGTAGGTAAAATATAGGATTCTAGGGGAAGAGATACATAAAAACAATAAACATGGGTAGGTAATTTTTGACCAGAGAGTGTGAGCACCACGGTTGGTGTCGGAATCCATACTGGGGAGCCATCAACTATAGTCTTCCTGTTAAGTCTACGTGCCTTAATAACAGCTCCAAAGCCTTTAGGTACTTCAATAGATTGTACAAGCTCCTCAAGGGTCCATTCTAAATGTATCTGTCGGAGAATAGCCATTCTAGTGATGCTATAAACTTTCTAACCTTCTACTGTAATTTAGTTTTAGTTTTATATTGATATAGTTTAAATTGTAACATAGGAAGCACCTTTTTATAGTTTGGATATTTAAGTTATGATGTGTGCACTCATTATCGGATTGTAGTTTAACAAAATACTTTATATATTGCTATGTATCCTGTTCATGTTTTGGCTATAATCTGTGCTGTGTACCGTATATAAATAAATAAATAAATATAACTTGGGATGATCGCTTCATACTTTGATGGGGAGAGTGCCGGGTGTTCTAGAAAAGCATTAGCATCTAGGTAGGTTTTAAATTCTACAGACACTCTATTCCTGCCAATGAGTTTGACACCATCACAGACAATGTTTTTTATCTTATTATGAAATAGAAAGTGGCCAAACTTAATAGGGCGAAGTGCAGTACCTGATGAAGGATCAGCAACAAGTTTGTTAACATGGACAATGAAAGGGGCCTTGTCTTGGGCTGTGTATTTGCTTTTGGTATTTTGAAATTCGGGATGAACGTAAGACGACTGAATTGATGGGGATGATTGGGACGTATTGGTCTTTTTAGGTGGTTGGGATGCATTTAATTCTGAAGGGGCACGCTTCCTGGAGCTTTGCGAATGAAAGTCTACTTCCATTTGGGTACTTTGGGAGAATAATGGGGGAGATGATTGAGCACATGGCTCATTGTCGCCGCCTCCCGGATCGGGAGGTTCCGACATTCCTATACTACGGTTAAAAAGACAATTACTCACATACAATAAACAAACACACCACCACAAAAATAATTACACACAAATAATAAGTCAACAGAATAGTTATTCAATAGAAAACACAGATTCAAGAAAAGGATCAACACTTTGTGTCAGACACTCACTCTGAATCCCAATCTGAGGTTTTACCACTCCACAATCTTGTATGACAGTGTGCAGTCTGTCAAACTTATGAGCTACTACCTATCAATTTATGAGCTATTTATACACGTCTCGACTGTGATTTCTGCGTAAAATTTCGCATTTTGTATTAATTTTGCAGTTGTATTTATCGTTTTTATCAAAATAGGATAATAATTTCATTACAAAATCTTTATTCCTTATGAAGTATCAAATTGCTCAATCATATTATGCACACATATATAAACGGGATTTAACGCAAAACTATTTAGTAAAGGCATCCTACGCATACCTTTTATACCCGACGTTTCGACCGAATTGCACCGGCCGTGGTCACGGGCTGACTGCTGTCGCGGTGTATCGCCTCCGTTGGCGTCGAAGAGTCTTCATCCACCGTCACATTATTTAAATAATGTGTGTATGTAGGTATGCGTAGGATGCCTTTACTAAATAGTTTTGCGTTAAATCCCGTTTATATATGTGTGCATAATGGAACGCGAAAGTTTAAAAGTGTACAATAATATTATCATAGATAGGAGAAATTCACAGTTAACTTATAGTGATTTTCAAAGGTTTTTGATTTTTTTTCTAATCAAAATTAATGATATCTAAAAATTCTTAGGCCGGTACGAAGTAAGAGATAACATTCCAATTTTTTTATTTTATTTGTTTAGAACAGTAAGTTAGTTAGTTCAATCTAGGAGCTCAAAAAAGTGCCTTCGCGCATTTTATGAAAATCTTTCTCTGCAATTTTGGGTTTAAATAAAAAGTTAAGCAAAATTTACAAAAAGCGAGGCCGCTACGAACTATGCCAATAGCTATTTCACACTATTCAATAAGTCAAAATTGTTAATGTATTTTGGTTTCTGAGATCAAGAACACCAAAATTGACCATTTTACGCAAAAATCACAGTCGAGATGTAATAGGGCTCTTAAGTGTTTTTCATAAGTATGAAAGTTAAACATAAGTAGAAGCTATGAAACTTAATTATAATATCCTGCTGTAGATCATCATCTTAAATTATTAGAATTAGAATACTGCCTACTTTACTATATTTACCATACCATACCATATCTTATAAATTATAAATTTAAATTTTTCAGGGGCTCACTGTCTCAAGAATCTTATGTCAGTGCAACAAGAATTCCACAATCAATATAGCCCTAAAACTGACTCTCCTCCAAAAGCCAATACCGAAAATAAACTCCAGCAGTTTATAGACAGAGTCCAATCTCATGACATAGCAAGCATATACCCACAGAGTGCGGAATCACCTGACAAATTGGACCTCACTAATGTGTCTCTGTCCACAAATGACACAAAAGTGTAAGTAACTTTTTTTTTTATTTGATTTATTTTAAAAAATTTAATGACAATAATTGTATATAATTTAATATATAAAACCATAATAACTTTAACATATAGCCTTTGTTGCTTGGTTCTTCTCTGTACACAATGTTCATACAACCTTTTATTATGTTATTAATACTTAATAACAATTATTATTAACACTTTCTTGATAAACAAAAAACTATACAAGATAAACAGACTGTTTTATTACAAGTCAGTAATGCATTTATTCACATTTATTTGTTACACTTTTTTTTCAGTGACACTAATTCCATGTCTGGCATTAGTTTAACGAAAGAGACCCAAATAGATGAGACTCGCATCATAGACCCAGCTATGGGCATGTCTGCTGATTCTCTTTACCAGTACATACCGGCCACCAAACTCAAGGGCATGGACGATTGGTTACCAGAATCTATGCATTACTCATATTTTTCTAGTAAGTTAATAGTTAACTGTTGTTTTATTAAAAAAAATATTACAATTATTGTTTCTTATTGTTACCCCGTCTCTTAAACCCAATGTTTATCTACAGAAGGCTCATTTCTAATGCTATCAGAATTAATCAAACTTGACCATATCTCACAAGATTTAAATAATAAGAGTGGGTATAAGAAATCTTTTCTAATTTGTAATAACACCTAAAAATATGGTATTGTATATGCATTTAAAAACAGCAACAGTTAAAAATAATATCTTACACATGTTCACAGACAACAAAGACTTTCCACTGTTAAACGAACCAGAGACAGAATTTGTGTACCCTGAACATTTAAAAGTGTACACTTACGAAATGGGCAGTGAATGGACCATGTTTCCAGAACCGAAGCGGTGCAAAACAGGTAAAGTACATTTTGGTGTTAGTAACATCTCAGTAATACGTGTGAGATTATAATTATTATTCACAATTTACAGTTATAAAACAACAGTTGTCTACGGATATTTATCCAAAGTAGCCGATAAAAACCTTTAAACAACGGTTGAAAACCAGTCGTTTATCTATGGTTTATCCGCCTACATGCTTAAAAAGTGGTTACGCTTTTACAGTTTTTGTGTTTAAACTGTTTTATTTGTAATACGTACCTACGAAGTGGCAACGTCGCGTCGTCGCCATCGTGTCGTGCGTGCGTGTAGGAACACGGTATCGAACAATTATATGATAATGCCTTTAAATTAAAATTTTCATTTAGTGAGGACATTTGCCCTGTTGCCAATTCGATATGCATGAGTGAGACGCGTGTAAGTACTATGTTTTCCGAAAGAGTAAAAGAGAGAAAACAACGGCGGCTGAGATGGCGCATAAATTCAATGAGCGCATTGGTCAACTACCTTATAGTTAAGTTAAGTACTTATACAAAAGTCAAAATATATGTTCATCTCTTTTCAACACTATTGTTAGAAAGAGATACTTTTTTGTAAATACCATAATAGAAAATAAGATGCGTACCTATAAAAATGTAGGTTGTTATTAAACGATTTAAACACTTTCACTTCTGATGCAAATGTACTCACTGCTTACCAATTTCAACACAAACAAATAAAACTTTTCGCGCACAATTCTCGTATCACCGGCAAATCACGCCATCTCTCGGTCGTTCGCGACACTTGCTCGTCCACCACTATTCGAGACTTTTAATTCGAGTCACTAAAGCGCAGGACAAACACAAGCGGCGTCAGGCGCGGGCGCGGCGCGGGCGAGGCGCGGGCGTCATTCGTATTTCATATGAATCGTATAGAAGCGGCGGGGCGCGGGACATATACATGCGGCGTGGCGCGGGCGGAGTGCTCATACGCCTCGCCCGCGCCTCGCCCGCGCCGCGCCCGACGCCGCTTGTGTTTGTCCTGCGCCTAAAATTACAAATTGCTTTGCATAAGTTTCCATAGAAATAACGTGAAACTGACATTACAACGGTAGATTTAAGTGTAATTTTATGACTTGAATTTAAAATAATTAGACTTTATTTCATTATCTTAAGTCAATAAATAAAATTGTGCACGATTGTACTTAAAATCTAATGTATGGTAGAAGTTTACATTAGATTTTTGGAAAATAGCAAAGAAGAATTCTTTTTTTATTGAAATTGAAAGATTCACAATTTCACACACAATTTTTTCATGTATTTATTTGTTTTTAAAACTTCAACCCGTTTCTCTGGAATCGCCATCGCAAGAAACGTTAAGTTGGCAGCCCACTTAGAGACCGTAATATCTCGGTTTGTATTGAAGTACAATTGTTGAAATTTTGTGTATACAATTCACTATTTATACACAGTTTTTTGACATATAAATCACATTGATACGAACTGTATTTCTTAAGGTGCCTGCTATCTTGACGTCAAGTTAGCAGCCCCACCAAGATACTCAAATATCTTTTGAACCATAGTATCACTATTATTTTATGCTATACGTCACTATTTATACACAATTTTTTGACATAGTCAAAATCATCTAATTCCGTAGTGTGCCTGCCAACTTGACGCTCACTATCGGTACAATAATGGTTAAATCCACATCCCACATGGCGGTAACCTCGTGTGCTAAGTGGAGGTACTTACTGAGCATGTCCTTCTCGGCTTTCACGAGGTTCTCATCATGAGGTATGGTGACATCAACCAATATTGCCTGGCGCTGAGATTGGTCGACCACCACGATATCAGACTTATTGACAACAATAGTCCTGTCCGTGATGATAGAGCGATCCCAGTAGAGCGTTGCATGACCATTTTCGAGAACTGGCGCAGGTGCGTACTTATAGTACGGCACCTCTGATTCAACAAGGTCATATCCAAGAGCAAGTTGCTGGTGAATTATTCTGGCTACTTGGTTGTGTCTGTGCAAATACTCTCCGTTAGCAAGATGAGAACAACCTGAAACAGTATGTCAGAGTAATTATTTGATTATTTCCCTCACGCAGGTGTTTTCAACTACTACCCCATGGACTGCGGCAGCGTGGTCGCAGTCCTCGCCCTCTGTTTATCCGCCGGTGACCGAGTGCTGGACATGTGCGCGGCGCCGGGGGGCAAAGCCCTGGCCGCGCTGCAGACGCTGCTGCCCGCCACCGTGGTGTGCAACGACGCGTCCATATCGCGCAGTAACAGGTACCTGCGATCGGAGAACTTACCTGTCGATCGCGCGGTGTCTGATACTCTAGTTCGAATGACGTTACCTCGATGGTCATTACCTCGATGTCTCTACCTCGACGGTACACTTCACCGATGGCCCAGGTAACGACCTCGAAAGGACAATTTCTCGAAGGATCTCTTCCTCGGCGGGTCTTTTCTTCGATGGTACATTTGATCGATGGGTTGGGTACCTCAAAAAATCAGTTATTATACTCATGACTTTTAGAAGTCTCCCTTATCTTTATTTTGTATTTTTAGTAACATTTTGATAAAAGAATAAGACAAAAGTGTCTTAAGAACCATAGAAATTGTAAATTTATATGCAGAGTGATAATAAATGGTGCCTCTATGATTATATCGATATTAATTTCAATTCACTAGTATTTTTACACCTTTCAGTTACACACCCAAAAACTTTACATTTGATGATTTTTACGAGGTAACAACCCATCGATCAAATGTACTATCGAAGAAAAGACCCGTCGAGGAAGAGATCCTTCGAGGTATTGACCTTTCGAGGTAACGAGCCAACGGTTAAGTGTACCGTCGAGGTAGAGACATCGAGGTAACGTAACGAACTGCGCGTACGGACAGTGGCGTGTGCGTAGATCGTGAAAGTTGCTTAACCGTTTGACTGTTAAACTCAAACACAAACTCAAGACATTTATTCGATGTAGCTATACAAGTAGGCTTCATTTCAAAACTTAATACTGATAAATATACTACATCGAAAAGGATCCCTCTCAGCATAATGTTGCAGCTTTAAAAATATATAAAGCTGCAACACTGATTTTCAGAGAAGCCCTTGAAGTATGTGTGTATGTATGCGTGCCACTGTTGTTATTAAGAATAAATAAAAAAAGTAAATATGTATAAAATATATGATATTTGAGAATAAATAGACTATTTTAGTATATAGTTAAAGGCAATTTACTATTTTTGTCTATATAGTTTGTATGAAAATAGTGATTCGATTGAAAGAACTTGTGACGCTGCGCCGGAAGTATGCCTGTCATTGGAAGACACTCGATGTATGCCTACCTCTAAGCTACTTTAGTTACATAATTATGAATGCATAAATTGGTACGTCAGGCAATTACAGGCATATTTACTGCAGCGAGCTACTACAGCACGCCATAATAACGTTTTACTTACTTTAAATATCATAATAAATTTAAAAAAAGATGCCACCATACTTTGAACCTTATTCAGTTGTAATAGGATGGATAACCAATAAAAAATATGTAATGCTGTACCAGTTAAAACTGGCAAAGTTGTAAACCAAACGCCTTACCCGCCGCGCCATTCAGTTAGAGTTGACCAAATTAAAAATGTCTTGTGCTCCTCGGTGCTTCGGATTGCAACTTCAGCATTACTTCCGGTTGTTGTCGTGAGTAGTCGCTTAAAATCCCATAAAATTGGGATAAAATTGCATTGGACCAGCTTGGTAGGTCATGGCCCAATGTTCCCATGTGCGACGTGGAAGGGGCTTTTGCAAAGAAGCTGGACGACTAATAGCTGATTAAAGACGAAAAAATACGTAGTTTCATTAAAATTGCTCTAAAACATAACAGCCAGGTGCGGTTTACTGAAACTTGCATTACGAGGCTTACAAACTGCTGGGTGTTCTCATAAAATAAGAGTCGCCTTCACCCACCTCCCACGTGGGTCCGTTGACTGGTCATGCTTTTTAAGCGTTTAGCGCACAGGAAGACTGACTGCAGGGGTGCGTTCCGTCGTTTTGGGTGTAGTTGTTTGGTTAAAGTTTAACCCGTTTGAGTTGCAACCGAGCCACGGAACGATCGAGTTGTTTTTATAATCTCTTCTGAAGTATTCCTGTCCAAAACGAGAGAAAATTCTTCTGTCTCCATTTTTTCCACTTTATACCATATTTAACCAAATTAATAAAAGGTAAAACAATACGAAACCACAGGCGGAATTTCTCGAGACGTTTTTAATATAAATTGTAAACTTTGACACTTTTTAACAATGATATAAACGTCAAATAGCTGTCAGAGTAAAAAATAACCATCCAATTTGATTGTTGTTTGGTTGCTGCGTTCTGAGCCACAGAACGGATGAAACTACGCTCTGGCAGCCATCAGAGTAAAATTTCACCAAGCCACGGAACGGTTAGAGCGCGCGCCGGAGTGCGCTCGAGTCGAGTGCACTCGAACAGTGAAGCGACAGAACGCACTTCCGTACTCAGAGACATCAGTTAAGTTTGAATGACAATTAAGTCACTTGCTGTCACTTTCTTATGTATTGTGCTCAATAGAGAAGAGAAGACATTTAATTGCCATTAAAACATAATTGACGTCTCTGATTACGGCAGTGAGATGTTGGTCGTCGTAATTTGTAACTTACCGTAAATATTTTATTAACACTTTATTTTATTTGTATAGGACAGAGAGGATATTTAGCGACTACCTGTTTGACTTCAAGACGAGCGACAAGTGGCGCGAGCGCGTGTTGCTGTCGAGGCTCGACGGCAGGGACTTCACCGACGACCAGGGCTTCGACAAGGTACTCATTTGGGGCCAACACTTTATATAGAACTTTTTTTGAGTGGTAACCCTAATAGCATTTTTTGTTGGCATTAAGTTGGGCTACGTACCTTCGGTTTGCTGGCCAACAAGTATAATTGGTGCGCAGTTTACGCGTAGGGCCCATAACTAATATGGGCGAAGTAAGATTAGCTACAAAGGCCCAACCAACTATCAGTAGGGCCAACGATGGACTTGCCTATTTAGTCCAACTTATTGGTCAATCGAGTATTAGATAAGGTGCATCTAGTATCAAATTTACCTAGTGCGAGTAGTATGATACCCATCTCTAGTATGTACTGTCCCACCCAACGAACGGCCACTTCCCTAAAAGGATGGAGTGAAGGACGATGGCGACGGATGCAGTCCTCAAAAAGAGATCGTAAATTAAAAGTAGGAATGAAGTCCTCTCGACACTAGCGATGGGCGTTGAATCAACGAACGGTTTTAGTAGACGGTCTACGTTCAATCGACGCTTCGACGGTCTACAGTTCATTCGTGAACTAGTTAAATTCATAGACGGCTAAACTGAGAGTCCACAGCGTTCTTATCTACTGTCAACGCGACGACGACGCGTAAACGTATCCGGTTAATATAAGTTCCATACGTTCGTTGAAATAAAATCGTCGGATAAAGCGATTTGAACCATAAGTATATCGCGTAGGAGTTGATATTTGTTGTTTTTAAAAAAAGCAAATAAAACGTATAAAATTCTTAGGTAAATAATAATATTAATAATATAAAAAAATAAGTAAATAGAAAAATTTACAATTAAAAATGTACAAAAAATCAGTTGATCTTCTAAATACGTCTTAAATGCGATAGTAAGTATTAAAATCTTTTCAAAACGTATTCAGCCAGTCCTAAGCCTGGAAAAGTAAGAAGGGCTTGATTTTACATTTTATAACTTCGTTTATTCAACTATCAAATAGTGCGTAAAACTAGACTAACTAAAGACACCGTCGCGTCCGTCGTTGCGTCGCGCCTGTAGACCAGCCACCGCGCTTAGTCGATTGAATTGAACGCCTCAAAACGCCTGCCTCCTGCCGTTATCCGTTATCGCGTCGACTAGTCGACGAATTCAACTAGTTGATCGACTAGTCGATGGACGGTAGTGGACGGTCTAGTTACGTTCAGGAAAAATACGTCGACGACCCATCTCTACTCGACACTCTAGACTCCTGAGCTGCCGCCGTTCCAATTGACGCGACACCCAGATTCAACAGTCCAGAGTCCAGCGACACTTGACAATTCGAATGTTACCATGGGTATATTAAGGCGACAAAAATCTCGTCACCGCGATTTAGAAATTGTATAAAACAGTACAGCGCTATCTATGAAGAAATATCGGAACTAAATACATTTAAGGAACTTAGTATCTAACTTTTTTAAATGTTGTCCCCAGCCCCCCGCCCCTCTCCCCTCTCACCCCCTTCCCTGCATCACACCCCTCGGGGTCTCAGCACCGCATTCACAAAATCCCAACATTATTTTGCTGAAATGCTTACAGTAATTACCCGACGGTAGGAATAACATGGTAGTAATAGATAAAGTTTTTTTTTGTTGGCGCAATGGTGTTACCTTATCTTTTAAGGCTGCCACACACCGGATGCGTCTGCAGCACGATGCGTTGCATCTGCAGCACGCTGCGACATAAAGCAATTCACACCGGCGGCGGCGGCGGCGGCACCACGGCGTCGCACACGCATTGCAGCGCGTTGCATCTGCGACACTGTGCGTCTGCGACGCCGTGTGTTCGTTTCGGATCGCGGCTGATATTTTTTTTCAAGATGTCGAACGTCGAGGACGATTTATCGAGCATTTCAAGTGAAGGATGGTTAGATTAAATTTCATCCGATGAAGTTCTGTTACTTTTGGCTGCGTTAGAACCACCAGAAACTAAAAAAAGACTGTGGGTGCACAATCAATATAAAAAAAGACACGACCTCGGTGAATATCATCGTCTGTGCATAGAGATTGAGTCGTTTGAAGACAAGTTAAGCCAAGTTATAATTTTTGTCCTGTGGATCATATAAACATTTGTATCTGATTGTACATATTGATTAAGTTTTCGCGTATTTCAAAATCCATGATCACTAGTCACTGTTAAATTTGTAAATATTAATAACTGAAGTGCCGCAGCCAGTGTCGCAGCTGCACGCAGACGTATACGTCACCGCGGTGTGTCCTTAAGTATGAAATCCTGTGGAATACAACGTCATCATGCCGGAGCGCGTGTGCGATGTTGCCGTTCCGCTGGTGCGCGACCGCACCGCGACCGTTTTCGGTTTGTATCTCACGGACTGCCGTGCGTCTGTCGCACGCAAGCGCAACGCAATGCATCTGCGACACTGTCGGTGTGAACCTACGCGTACAAATTCTAATATTACAAATCATGACGCACGCAGTCGCAATGCAGCACGTCTGCGACACATTTTGGTGTGTGTCAGCCTTTATCCCTACAAAAATTGCCCAACTGTAATAAAATAACATCAGGCCAGTGGTTTGGCCAAAACATTTTTAAAAACGATTATATACCTGAGTTATTGCGATTTAAAGTAGAAAGAAGAATAGAAAGTTTAAAATCTCAATAACTCAGTTAAATATACGTTTTTTTAAAAATGATTTCAACAAACTATTTAGATCCCAGTATTTTACTTAAGCATGCAAAGTTTCATTAAAATTGGCTTATTAGTTTTTTAAAATTTCGACTTGAATGTTTGTATGGGAAACCGAAATCCGTAAACCCTCTTCGGTCGGCCGATAAGTTTCTCAATACTCGGTATACGGTAGTTATGTTGCCTACAGGTGCTTGTGGACGTGCCGTGCACCAACGACCGCGTGTCCGTGAACGAGGACGAGAACAACATCTTCCGGCCCGACCGCGTCAAGGAGCGCCTGAGGATGCCCGAGCTGCAGTCGCAATTGCTCACGTAAGTGGCAACTGCGAGTTGAACGCAGTTCGTACGACTAGAATCTGGAAAATTAAGGGGGTTAAACTTAAGCTCGACACTCACTCACGGTCAGTTAAACTGATCAGTTGGACTGAGGTACATCCAAAATCTGACCGTGAGTGTGAAATCTTAAGTTGAAATTTTTAACTGACGACAACCCACAGATATTTACGGGCGAGCCGTAATCCGCTAGCTTCAATTCGTTTGCACCAGTCCAAACTGACCGTGCTTACATCCGTTTGCCATCAGATTTTATTTTCAATAATTTGTTTCTTGACCATGGATACTTGTCCTTCAGTCAAAATAATAGAGTTCATTTATTATGCTTAAAAGATGATAATGAGTAATGATAATAAAGCTAAATGATATTCCCCCCAAATCCCTTGAGTTCCAGTAAAGATGTGGGACGTTAGTGAGATCTCACACGGACTTCTTGAGAGAATTTGAAAGCGATGTTGCACTGTTTTGTTTTATTTGCCAACACTCATGCACGTTCACGAACACTTAACGGTTAATAATCCACCATTATTTCACATTAATATTCGACAAAACACAAATTTTAGAAAATAAGACAAAACTACAGACATGACGCTTCACTTTCCCGCCAAGAAGTTCGGAGCCAGTGTTCCCACCTTAGCTACTTTATAGCTAGGTCTAGCTATTTTTGGGAGCCAAGATGCTACAATTTTATAAAAAAATAAAAAATTTGCTACAATTTTATGAAAATTGTAGCTAAATTTTTTAGCTACTTTTTTAGCACCTTTCATGAGAAGTATAGAATTCATACACGTAAATATACATTCGAGAAATCTTTTTTTTTTGAAGTTGCGATAAAAACCCGCCAGATTTTGGCTGATTTTTTGCCAGTGTCGAGCAGATTCGCCATTTTTGAGATGGTCACACTGCCCTTCGATCGAGAAATGAAGGCCGGTTTGAAGCCAGTGAGTGGGGACCGTTTTAACTGATCAGTTAAACTAACCGTGAGTGTAGAGCTTTACTCGCGTCCGTCTTTAGGATGTTCTTCAAGGCTTATGTTCGTTAAGGCTTTAGCGGTCTCCATCTAGCAATACGGCTGCTAGGAAAGATGTCGCTAACTTTGTGCAGCAGTGAGTGAGTCGTCGTTAGTTACCCTTGAAACTACACGTGACCCCTGGGTGGTGCTAAGTGAGACTGTAGGAGTGGTAGAGCCACTAGACTGATTTTGACTCTGACTAACCCTTTGGTAATTTTTTTATTTTATTCTTTATAGGCAAGTATTTGACCACGATCTCACCTGATGGTAAGTGACGATAATAATGGTCGTGAATCTATGTATAGTCGAAGGATTTCCCTGTAGACCACATTTCGGCGATATGATAAGTTTTCCCCCTCTAGTCTACTAACTGTTATAAGAGTCACGTTGTTGCAATATGGACTTTGCATTTATCGATAACCATGATATCACTAGAAATATGACAATTTCGCCCCGACAACTTCTAGCTCTAATGCTACGGCCACACTCGCGATAGCGCGATGATTTGCGTTGTCGCGACACGTCTGTCCATACACTTCGCGCCGCTGTCGGTAAATTGCCGCACATCAAAGGACGTCGTTCAAGATTATGAGTGGGTTTCCACTGAGGCGGAGCTGAGCGGAGCGGAGCTGAATTGACCAATCACGATGCTCGAAATCTTGTGGAGCGGAGATTTCGACCACCGTGATTGGTCAATTCAGCTCCGCTCGGCTCAGTTCCGCCTCAGTGGAAACCCACCCTATCGGCGACGTCGCGAAGTTTTTTTTTGATGTGGCCAAGCGCTTCGTCGTAGAGCGGACACGAAGTTTTTATCGCGACAACGAGCACAAATCTTCGCCCCCAAGTGTGGTTGTAGCATAATGATGTAATCACGTGTCAGGCTGGTCTGCTCTTGCAATCTTATTTTTATTTGTAATAGAAATAGTCTTTCTTTTTCTTGTTTCAAAGATACTGTAAGACATTGTTCATTTTATTTTAAATTGAGCAATATATTCTTTTGTATATGTTGTGTTGTCTTGTAATCGTATTAAATGTTTTTTATGTTGTAATGGAAAATGTCTTTCTGTGATACGGAGGACATTTATTGACGCTGTAAAAGAAAGGGAGAAAAAGACATATATTGCTCAATTTAAAATAAAATGAACAATGTCTTACAGTATCTTTGAAACAAGAAATATAAAGACTATTTCTATTACAAATAAAAATAAGAACCGGCAAGAAACTTAGCAAGGGCATTCCCTTGCTGAGTTTCTTGCCGGTTCCTCTCAGTACAAGACTCCCGCCCCATAGTTAGACTTACGAACCGATGGCATAGCGACACTCATAGGTGCTCAATTATTATAGCCTAAATTGAATAACATTCATATCTGCTCATTAATTATTGTAGCCTATATTGAAAAATTGAATTTGGCTTTGGCTTTGACTTTATTTAGACCGCCCTTTGTACGTCAACTTAATATGTAATTATTTTATTTTTTGTCAATATGTCTTTTTGTGGTGTACAATAAAGTATATTTATCTTATCTTATCTTATCTTATTTAGCGCGGCGCTACGGCTAGTGCGCGTGGGCGGGGCGGTGGTGTACGCGACGTGCTCGCTCAGCCCCGTGCAGAACGACGGCGTGGTGCACATGGCGCTTAAGAGGGCGTTTGAGGAGCACGGCGTGGTGGCCTGCGTCAGGTGAGTGGTTTGAGCCCCTGTGTTGTGTGTGTAAAAGAGGTAAGGTTAACTCCTCGAGTGCTGCCGGCTTCTAGCGGCCTTGCTGTGCCATTTCATCAGTTTTATCAGTAAAAATTAAAAGTAAAAACCTTTTTAAAAAACAAGCTTTTAAGTATATAAAGGCGCTAAAAAGAAAAAAATATTTTTTTACACCGCCTTAACATCAATTTTGTGTTTCGAAAGTTACGGATATAATAGCCAGCTCCTCATTAGTTCAGGAATCTAGGTGCACTCCCATTCATCCACCTTATCTATACTAATATTATAAAGCTGAAGAGTTTGTTTGCTTGGACGCGTTAATCTCAGGAACTACTGGGCCGATTTAAAAAATTATTTCAGTGTTAGATAGCCCATTTATCGAGGAAGGTTATAGGCTATAATTTGTTTAGGTATGGGTACGGGTATGGGTAGTAACCCGTGCGAAGCCGGGGCGGGTCGCTAGTCTAGTAGATAAAAGAAGTAACCCACAATCATAACTAACGCCGTGTGGTATAGCGGTTTACTAAAAAATACTACCCACCCTTCTCACTTGAGAAGCAAGGCGACTAACGAACTAAAGAATCCACTACATAGAGCGGCGATGGGCTCACCGCCTATCAGCGTGATCGCTGAGCACATGTGCAGTTGTAACTTAGTGAAACGTGGACTATGCCCGTGTGCCAGTGGATTGCTTCTGCGAATTATTCCCCAGAGATACACTTTCCCCTTAGACACTTTTAATTAAACTACGCTTTTATTACCCAGAGATACACTTTCGGCTTAAACACTTAAATAGAAAAGTTTTTAAGATGAAAAGGTAAACTAAATAAATCAAAATTAAACAAAATTAAAGCTGTTCCCGCCAAAGCCGGGACGGCCATTCAAACCATACCGCCATCTGTATGGCGGTTGACTCAGCGGTTGTTGACGACCGCGTCCGCCTGTCTGCCGCGGCGCCACCGCTGCGCGACCCGCCGCCGCTAGCTTCGTGAGCCGAGCGGGCGACTCGTGTGTCTGCTAGCTAACGCGAGACGCCCACAAAATACGCGCGCTGGTATCTGCCCTTATTATAGTGACTCCTGAACCTAATGTGAAGAGACCGCCTAAATGCCTATTGTGTAGTGTAGTGACTGTGCGCCAGGAAACCAACCTACCTCGCCGCCCGTGGTCAGCTCGCCCCCCCGGTTCCTGTGACTCATCATCCCTGTAAGTACTTTATTCCCTTATACCTCCTGCCTAACCCTTATTTCGCCGCTGTTACTGCGAACGCCTTTCGCCGTAACATTCTGGTCATCTTCGAACCGGTAATATTAATGCCGGCGACCTTCCCGTAACAAGTTTTCTTTTACCATTTCACCATAACTTGGTCTCACGTTCTATCAGCTCCTTTAATTACAGTCCACTAAAAAATAATTGTTTCCGCCCATAATCTAATTTGTGCCATCATTTCTAAATTCGTTTGTTCACATAACTTTACCCTGTCCCAATAAAAATTTGGTGAGGTAGTTATGAATCATTTGTGTTAGTATAGCTGGCCAACGTACACTTATATTATTTTATTTTTATTGTTGATTTTGTGTATGCATCCAATTGTCTGATCACAAATCGAAAGTGTGATGCAATGATGTAATGTTGTTGTAATCTGAGCGGGCTTGTGTGTGTACCCAAACGATTTTTGCCTAACGATACGTTGTTCATACTCCTAACGGTGACTTAATTAGTAGTTAAATTATTACGTTACGTAGGGTAATATGACGAGAGATTTATTTTCCCGTTTTATTTTGTAATGAAATTTTTATGTTCGTGTCGTGTTAAATCGGCTCAGATCTCGTGCATGCTCACCACGCGTGTCAAGTAGCGTGCTTTATTTTTCGCTAGTATTAATTTTATATTTTTTTTTGGTTTTAATTTTTGCCTTGGCAATCGGCTCATTCTTGTGCGTGCTCACCACAAGAGCATAGTACTTCTACACACGTTCACACGTTTGCCCATTTGTGGGACACAGACAGAGTGTCCCAACCTTTTTAGTTAAGTTTTTATTATTAGTTTATTTTTATTTTTTTTTGTTTGCGACTGACTCATTCTTCGCGCTAGTGTCGGCAACAGGTCTGCCGACTGTGAGCGCCTTGCCCAACAGTGGGCTACGGATAACGTGATTTTTTTGTTTTTGTTGTTTTGTTTGCTTTTTGTTTTGCGGTCGGCTAATGTTACGTACGCGCGTTCAATAAGCATACATACACATACACAGACATACACATACACACGCGTTTGCACCACCCGTGGGCCATATACAAGGCGTCCCAACTTAGTTTTGCTCTCTTTATTGTTGCGTTAATTTTAGCCCATTTGCCCTTACCTTAGTAAACAAATACATCCAGCCCAACTATAGAATATATACAGGGTGTTGTTCCTTTTACTGCCTTTAAATTTGTTAATTTTTTATTTTTTATTTTTTTCTTGTCTCCTTTTATTCATCGCGATGCCGACCAAGTCACAAGCCGCGATTTTTAGGGAGGCCGCCAAAGCAATACACCAACTCCTAGAGGTGGGGTCACGGATCATTGCTGGCGACACCAAACATTCCATAACGGAATTTAACGTGCGTTTCGCACAGGTACAGGGTATTAAGGAGAAGCTGGATTCAGTATATTACAGCATTCTTGACGAGGAGAACTTAGACGAGGGGGTTGAGAGGACATACACTGAGAACCACACAAAGGCCTCCGGGGCATACCTGGGGATACTTGTGGCTAGGGAGGAAATCTTACCCTCTTCCACGTCGTCCCCAACCCATAACGCTCAGCCCAGTCTCGGCGTCAATACGCCTACAGCCGTCCTCCCCAAGATAGCGCTGCCCAGGTTCAGCTCAAAGGTGGAGGACTGGCCTTCCTTTATTGCACTGTTCAGGAGTTTGACTGACGACATGGCGACCTTGTCGGAAGCAGTCAAGCTCCACTATCTCTTCTCAAGTCTCAGCGGTGAGGCATTAAGCATGGTGTCCCACCTAAAGGTCACCAATGAAAATTTTGCCGTGGCCATGGACATCCTTACCAAGCGGTACGAGAACCGCCGGGTTCTCATCGATAGTTTCGTCGACATAATCCTGAGGCTGCCGAGCATCCACACGCGCTCTAACATACGCACACTTTTCCTCACTCCGCTGGTGTCCGCCCAGTGTGCCCTTAGTAATTTGGATCTGCCCATAGGAGACGACTACGTGTTTGTGTCGATAGTGGTGCGAAAGCTTAAGGGTGAGCTCCGCACGTTATTTGAACGCAGACACGGGTCTAGCAGCACCCTGCCCACGTTGAGTGACCTCATCTCCTACCTCGAGGAGCACGCGCGCTGTGTGGAGACAGAGTTCTCCAACATAGCCCAGCCGCAGCCCATTCACGCCCTGCCCGGCCCTTCTCGTAGCCGCGCGCCTCCACAGTTGCCCCATCGCACTTATGCTCAGATGGCTCAGCAACAACCCGACCATTACCGTGGCCGCTCCTCAGCTCCATCGCCTCACCGCGCCTACGATCAGCCTACTCACCAACCGTCACGCCCAGCGCAGCAAATGCGTCACCGCCCATCCACCTCCCCGGCTCGCAGTCAGCCCTTCCCCGTCTACTCGGCCTTCCAGCAAAGCTGCTCCTCATCATCGTCCTCGTCCTCTTCCTCACGCTCGACGTCCTACTGTCCCTATTGTGCCACTAGGGGACATACGCTCATGACGTGCAGATGGTACAATGCCCAGCCAACACAGGGCCGTTGGGACTTTGTACAGGCACGCGAGCGCTGCCAGCGTTGTCTCGGCCGTCACTACGAGAGCGAGTGCAGGTCAAGGGGGGCATGCAAGAACTGTGGGAGCACGAACCACCACACGTCCCTCCATCGACCAGACGGCCCAACGCACTCAGCTCATTCGTCGTCTGTACATGTACCCCCACCACAGCTGACAGAGCACTCGAGGGAGCGTCCCAGACACAGCAGGCGGCACTAACCCGCACAGGCTAAACAGGTGCGACCCAGCTCTGCTCACAGAGCCAGCCCGCCCAGGTCCGGTTCGCCAGGTAGGCCCCGCGAACGCCGCCAGCAATTATGACTCCCTACTATCACAGAGCATCCTAGCGAAGAGGTAGATTTAGCCCATGCCCAGTCAACCCATGCCCACACAGCTGATACATACTCAGCTCATACAATTTCAGCTGATACCCAATCAGCTCACTCACCTTCTGTGCCCACTGGCACACCCATTTTGTTGCCAACCGTCTCACTAAGAGTCGCGGACGTACATGGCCATCTTCACACAGCCAGAGCTTTATTGGACTGTGGCAGTATGCTGACGTTAATAACGTCACGCATGGCACGACTTTTGAACCTGCCATCAAAACCCACTTCTTTAAAAATTACAGGAGTTGGGAATCAGCACAAACATGAGTCAAAGGCGGCAATAACAATAGTATGCCGACCCACTCACAATGATACTCCTACAATTACTGCCACAGCTCACATTTTAAAAAACGTCACTGGCTACCTTCCCTTAGAGAAGGTACCAAACATTTCCCACGTACTAGGCCAGCCACCCGTGCCATTGGCTGACCAGCTTTACCACACACCAGCCCCGATCGACCTCTTATTGGGGTCGGACGTTCTTGGCCAAGTGTTGGACGGGACTAAGGTCTCGTTGGGCCCGGGCAAGCCCATAGCCTTCGGCACGATTTTCGACTTCGCGTTGATAGGACCCATTGAGGACTTGTATGCGCAGCCGGCGCAGCAGGTTAACTCAGCTCACGTCGTCAGCTCACAACCAGACTCAGCTGAATCAGCCCAGGACATACGTCAGAGTCTGGAAAGGTTCTGGGAGTCTGAGGAGCCCCTCCCTCAATCTCACACTCATAATGATCCCCTGGAGGAACAATGCGAGGAAATCTTCCGCTCTACCACTACACGCGATCCCTCAGGCAGATATACGGTCGCTCTGCCCTTTCTAAAGGACGCCCCTCAACTAGGTAAAACTCACCCTATCGCATTACGCAGATTCCTCAATATTGAGAAGAAGCTAATGGCGAACCCGTCTCTGCGTTCTAAATACGTCGACTTTATGGCCGAATACATCGACTTAGGGCACATGGCTCCCTGTCACCCAAATACATTCGCCCATAAACCTCACTTCTACATCCCTCACCATGGCGTATTTAAGTCAGGGTCGGAAAAGCTGCGCATTGTTTTTGATGGTAGCTGCAAAAGCTCCAATGGTGTCAGCATAAATGAATGCCTACACACAAGCCCCGCCCTTCAACAGGACATTGTGGACATCATCATGTCCTTCAGAACGCATCCAGTCGTTTTCAGAACTGACATCCAGAGGATGTTCAGAAATGTGCTGGTTGCCCCAGACCAGAGACGGTATCAGCTGATACTATGGCGGTCCTCACCAGATCACCCTCTGCTCACCTACGCCCTCAATACAGTCACGTACGGCTTAAGATCAAGCCCATATCATGCAATCCGCACTCTGCTCCAGCTGGCTGATGATGAAGGCCATCGCTACCCTGGAGCCGCTCAGGTTCTTCGCAAGTCTATCTTCGTTGATGACATCTTGTGTGGTCATGACACGGTTGAATCCGCCCAAGCACTTCAGGACGAGTTGATAAGTCTGCTAGACCTGGGCGGCTTTCAGCTCAGTAAGTGGACATCTAACTCGCCTAGGCTGCTCGAGAGATTTCCCGACAACCAATGCGACATGCCCAAGGACTTCGACATGAACCCAGAGTCCACGTCCATTAAGGTCTTGGGTATACAGTGGAGCCCTCAGTCAGACGAGTTCACCTACCGCATCTCTCTGCCCCCCATCACACATGTCACAAAGCGGTCTATTTTAAGTACCGTAGCCTCACTTTATGACCCAAACGGCTGGGTTTCTCCCGTTATCTTCCGCGCAAAGCTGCTGCTTCAGCAATTGTGGCTACTGAAGCTGGAATGGGATGAGCCCACTCCCTCTGAAGTACAAACGGAGTGGCACCACATCTCAGAGGATCTGCCGCTGTTGTCTAGCATTCGCTTCCCTCGGCACGTTTGTGCAAACAAAGGCTCAGCTGCATACTCGCTTCACGGGTTTGCAGATGCCTCTGAGGCCGGGTTTGCCGCCGTTGTTTATCTCCATGAGCTCAATGCCTCCGGAGATACTTTAGTACACTTGATTGTCGCCAAGTCGCGAGTCGCACCAATCAAGAATCGCCTCACAATCCCCAAGTTAGAGTTGTCGGCCGCCACCCTACTCTCCCAGCTCATGATCCGTGTGTCGGTTCAGTTATCGGCCCATATCAGTATACAACAACACATATGTTGGTCAGACAGTACGATAGTCCTGGCCTGGCTCAATACACCGCCTCACCGTTTTCAACCCTTTGAAGCCAACAGGGTAGTCAAAATCAACTCAGGCTCACCGGAATGTACCTGGCGACACGTACCTTCCGAGCTCAACCCGGCAGATTGCGCAAGCAGAGGGATGTCTGCGCAATCCCTGTCAGCCCACGACCTATGGTGGTCTCCCACGTGGCTTGGACAGCCTTCTGAGTCTTGGCCTGCGATGCCCTTAGCTCTGGGCCATCACGCCCTGCCCGGCCTTAAGCCCAAACACGTCCCGTCACTGGTCACAGTGCCCGGTCTTGACTTTTGACCTGCTCACTCGGTTCAGTTCACTAGACAAGCTCGTCGGAGTGACAGCTTGTCTAAAACGCTTTCTGCACAACTGCAGACACCACCCAGATTCGCGACGCTCAGGCCCCTTGTACGTCAGTGAACGAAGAGAGGCCCTACTTTACTGGGTGCGCAGTGTTCAGCACAATGAATTTGCAGAGGACATCCACCGCCTTCAAACTGGCAAAATCTGCTCCGTCAGACTCCAGCGGCTGTCACCTCTCATTAAAGATGAGCTCCTTAGAGTTGGTGGACGACTGTCCCATGCGTCTATCCGATATGACGCGCAGCATCCGCTCATACTTCCCAGCTCTAGCCCACTTGTAGACCTGATCATTGACCACTACCACAAAATACACTGCCACCCTGGCGCTGACACCTTACACGCAATCCTACGCCAACAATTTTGGATATTGTCCGCGCGCCGTATTATTAGACACCGAGTCTTTAAATGCTTAGATGCTTTCGATGTCGGGCCCAGCCGCAAGCGCCCTTCATGGCCGACCTGCCAGCCGATAGAGTTACGCCTCAGCCAGTATTTAGTCAAGTCACGAGCGATTTTGCCGGCCCATTCCTCGTTAAATCTAGTACCCTACGTAATGTTAAACTCTTAAAAGCGTACTTTTGTATATTCGTGTGCCTCTCGACTAAGGCGGTTCATTTGGAACCGGTCTCGGACCTCAGCACGGAAGCGTTCCTCGCGGCATTACAGCGTTTTATAGCACGCCGCGGTGCCCCGGTTCTCATCCGCTCGGACTGCGGTACAAAATATGTAGGCGCTAAAAATCAGCTCATCGAAGTACAAAACTTTCTTGCCCTAAACAATGACACGATTGCGCACAAGCTCGCTGGTCAGCACATTGCTTGGTTGTTGAACGTCCCTAAGGGACCATGGTTCGGTGCGTTACATGAGATCAACGTAAAATCAACAAAGCAACTTTTATATCGCGTAATTGGCGAACAACACCTCACATTCGAGGAATTCTCCACACTTTTAGCTCGAATTGAAGCGGTCCTCAACTCAAGACCTCTCTGCCCACTTTCGTCTGATCCCTCAGACTTTGAGCCGCTTACAGCCGGACATTTCCTCATAGGCCGCCCACTAACGGCCCTTCCCGAACTATCCGTGGAAGATAGGCCGATCTCCACACGTAGGCGATTCCAGATGGTACAGGCCCTTTCCCAGCGCTTCTGGACGCTGTGGACCCAGTCCTACCTTCATACCCTCCAAACCCGCTCCAAATGGTTGTCCCCATCCTCCCCTCCCCAAGTTGGCGAGCTCGTCCTCATCAAGGAGGACAACCTGCCTGCCCTCCAATGGAGACTGGGGCGCATTGCTCGCACCCTGCCTGGGAAGGATGGCGTCGTGCGGGTGGTAGACCTGGACACCGCGAATGGACATCTTCGGAGGCCTGTATTCTGGATCGCCAGGCTCCCAGTGGATGAGCCCCCCCTGGCCCCCGGAGGATGTTCCCGCCAAAGCCGGGACGGCCATTCAAACCATACCGCCATCTGTATGGCGGTTGACTCAGCGGTTGTTGACGACCGCGTCCGCCTGTCTGCCGCGGCGCCACCGCTGCGCGACCCGCCGCCGCTAGCTTCGTGAGCCGAGCGGGCGACTCGTGTGTCTGCTAGCTAACGCGAGACGCCCACAAAATACGCGCGCTGGTATCTGCCCTTATTATAGTGACTCCTGAACCTAATGTGAAGAGACCGCCTAAATGCCTATTGTGTAGTGTAGTGACTGTGCGCCAGGAAACCAACCTACCTCGCCGCCCGTGGTCAGCTCGCCCCCCCGGTTCCTGTGACTCATCATCCCTGTAAGTACTTTATTCCCTTATACCTCCTGCCTAACCCTTATTTCGCCGCTGTTACTGCGAACGCCTTTCGCCGTAACATTCTTTTTCCCAGAGATACACCTTCGGCAGGAACACCTAAATATAAATGTTTTTTAGATGAAAAAAGAACTAAATTAATCATAATTAAACAAATAGTCGAGACTTTTATAATAAGACGGTTGTGCCAGCCAGCCTTCTATTGAGTTTGTTGTGCGGTGTCTCTGACCATAAAAACACATCGATTGTTTAACCCTTAACCATGCTGACCATTATTTACTTTCATTACCACTGACGTACGTCACTCTGACGTACGGCTTTTTTAAATAGTCTTTATTATTATTATATTATTATTTATATGTTAGTTTTATTATTTATCGTTACTCTAGCATAAAGGGTACCAAATTAATTAAAAAACACGTTATTTATATAGCAAGTATTTACTTAAACTCAAAATACAAAACCCTGAAAAATCAATGGAAACAACAAACACCTTCTTTCTAACGGCTCAAAAACTTAACTTTTCAATCTAAAATGATCACAGAGCTGATAGTATCTAACATCTAGATAGTTCTTATTAATTAAAAACAAATAAATGGCATATTATTAGGAACTTAACACTATTTTTAACGACATGACACTACGTTTCAAAGACGTCAGGACGGCTATACTTACATAATCGAGGCGCACCGCACGTCGCTCACCCCCGCTGCGCACGCGTCGCTGGATCTTAGGAAGGTATAAGAAAGGACAAGTCCGTGCGCGTTTGGTGTAAAAAGATTATGATCGCATTAATTGCGCACCTACGTCTCTCAGACGTACGTCAGTGGTTAAGGGTTAATAAAGTATTCACGAAACAAAGTGATTTTATACACAACAGTACCGTAAAGTGTATCTAAGAAAACAAATTGGTAGGCTTTAAAAAAAATGTATCTTACTGGAATAAAAGCGTAGTTTTATTAAAACTGTCTCTACGGGGAAAGTGTATCTTTGGGGAATAATTCGCTTCTGCGTTCCTTATTGCTAAGTCTCTGACTGACCCTTTAGGGATAATAGTCGGGAATCTATGTATGTATGTATCACACATAATCAGAGGACGGAATTAGGTAGAGTTATTTATGTACTTGCATCGAAATGTTAATATTAATATGGATCTTCCCGGAATTTCTAATGGACAATCCCGTGTGGCCAACAATATTACAAATAGATAATAATAAAAACCTCAGAGATAGATAAGACAAATAAAACAAAGATACCTAATTAACATACAATTTTTATTAGTATTTATATTAATTCACAATTCAAATTATTAATAAGTCTTAAGCAAACTCTCATACTTATACTTCGCCTTTTTTATACTTTTTTATTTAATAAATCACGGGATTTTTCTGCTCTTTAAAATTAATCTCGGGATTTGAGGCATATCTACTTTATTCTTTCGCTGTATGAAATCAGTGTAAGTTAAATGCTCTAAGGTGTAAGTACATAAATAACTCTACCTAATTCCGACCTCTGCACATAACTTACAGGGACCTGTCGTCGAGTCTCTCGGGCCTGAGCAGCACGCTGAACTTCGCCAGCGACGAGGGAGCGCCCCAATACGGGATGCTGGTAACGCCCTCTGTCGACGCCAACTTTGGACCCTCCTACGTGTCCAGACTTGTACGAGTCAAATAGAAGTTTCTCGAATCAAAGGACGAAATGGAGGTAAATAATCCAGACACGTAGATATACCAATGAGTCGACGCGTTACTGAGATAGGGTTAACTTGGCAGGCAGTAAAATAATCAGACTTATTGATGCATTTACACCCTTGTTATTTCTTGAGGAAAAATGTAATGTTATAGTTTCATAATTCATGACAACATAAATAGCTTTACTTATGAGCGATACTTAAATGTTAAGTTAAACGTATTAGTCTTTATAAAGTATTTCGTATAGATGTAAAAGCTTTAGTACTTACCGTTTGTAAGTAAGGCTTAAAGCTCTTCGTTATGTTTCCCGTTACATAATAACTTTAACATGTCCGTAAGAATTGAGGAGCCACTTCGGATTTTAAAAGGAAAATATCATACTGCTAATAAAGATGGTACTGTAGTAACTGCCTTGTGAATCATTTAATATAGTATGTGTCGAAGACTTGAACCCAGAATTGTTTAGTCTATTGTGTCCGATATTACAGTGCAGTCGCATTTAAATAGATATTATGTAAATATTGTAAATAACTTAGAAACAAAGAAGAAAATAAAATTATTACAATGAACGAATATGTTTATTTATAAACTTCATTTACTTTCATTTATGTAAAATAATTACAAAAATCATTAACCGTGTCACGTAGCGGTGAAAGAATACTATCTTCCCTTAGGTGTCGTAAAAGGCGACTAACGGATTAAAGACTGCGCATACATCCAACAGCATATAGTAGCGATGGGCTCATCGCCTGTGCAGTCGCTATTTAGTGAAAAGTGGACTATGGTAGAGGACTGCTTTTGCTGTCCTCATGGCCTAGTCTCTGACTAACCCTTCGGGGATAATAGTCGTGATTATATGTATGTATGTAGTAACTCTTGGGTAATATAGTCAGTTAGCCCGTGATGTGACGTAGAACGTTAAAGAGTTTGCGTTACACACGTTAAATATTTTATTTATAATTGATCACGTCATTAAAAGGGTAATCCCATGCCTATGGAATGTATAATGCTTCTTTTTTAAATGTTTTTTTCTATCTTTCTTTTCATAATGCTGTTTAATTTATTACCAAAACAAGATTTCTTTACTGGAATTAACATAACAGTAACAAGTGTTGTAACTCGTAACAGTTTTTAAACGAACACAGACATTTAAAGACACTTAAAGCTATTCAAATGCACATTATGATCGTTATACATTGTTAAAACATAGTCAAGATCATTAAATAACCAACATCTTTGAAAAATTACAATTAAATAATACCATTGACATATTGGGATAAAATTCATAGCTACATGTTACAACAATCTTCTAATTTAAAACTTATTTAAGTATCGATTGGGATTCGATAACCAGAGGTCCAGTATTCAATTCTCAGGTCATACAAAGTCTGTTTCGAATTTTTCTATGCATTGCCAGGGCAATATCATGGGCCTGGTTTATGATCATATTACCAGAGGTCCAGTGTTCAATTCTCAGGTCGGACAAAGTCTGTTTCGGATTTTTCAATGCATTGCCCTGGTTTATGATAGCATACCCACAATTGGCAAGCGTGTAAGCTTATATCCATTAATTGTAGCTATGGTTTGATTTCAATCATGGAGCCCTTTGCCCAGCAGTGGGACAGTATCTAGGCTTTACTAAATAAGATTACCTATTATTTTTATGAAAATACGGGATTTTTACCATGTTTAAGTTGTTGATTTTGATACTCCGTGATCATAGTGCATGCAACTGCGCCAAAATATCGGGGACTCAAAATCTTACATACTCATAAATGGTTAAAAAACCCGTTACCTCATAAAAAATAATTGTAGTGAAAGTTTCAAATGTTAAGATTACCTATTTCGTGATAGTTTAGCCAGAACGACATCTTTAAAAGTACATTCTTTGTACAACTCTCTTTTACATTTAAATGTTTATAACTTCATCATTTTACAAAAGCTTTATAAAAACAATTATAAGTTATGTAAAAGTTTAATACAAACAGTATATAAATCTATAAATATCTTATTTTATTAACTAATATGGCAATATCATGAAATTCACAATAAGTACATTTAGATTGTAAAAATACATAAGTACTAACTACAACACTCACTGCTTATAAATTATTATGCAAAGTGAAAAAATATCGAGTATCTATCACTAAAAATGCATATAGGATCACTTTATTACGAGTGAGTTTTTATTGACATTTCTCCTCCCTTAAGCAGTTAAATATTGAAAACATAAACAATAGCCAACTTCCAAATTACAGCATATTACATTATGCCAAAATTATCACGCAAAATAAGATTCATTTTATGTCGCTAAAGACCTAAGTTTCTTACTGTTGTTGCTTGAAAAATAGAGTTTGGTTGTTTTGTTAATATTGACATTTAAATTATTATAATAGCTTGGATCATTTCGACATAAGTCGAACCAGTTGACACTTGACAGTACACTCTAAATAAAGATATAAAGCTACTATGTACTGAAAGTAAATAATATCATTTAATACACAAATAAATATAGCGTCTATATTTTTGACAGTGTTAGCAAGAGGTAGTGATAATATCATTAAACATGTTAGTATGGATACGCCCGTCGGATTATCATAGTTTAGATCAAGCATGTGCTCGTGCCGTGTGTATATAAGATAATAAGCCTGATTATTAGGCTTTTTGTTGCTGTAATTGATTACATAATATATTTGCTTTACTAAACCGGTTACCAATTCTTAAGGAATTGCTTTATGACATGTCCATATAAGGATTTCTTCATGAAATACATCAAAAGTGCACTACCTTTTCCTTTCACTGATTATGAGTTAAACTTGTGGCACCCCCTAGTGTCGTAAAAGGCGACTAACGGACTAAAAACTGCACATACATCCAACAGCATAGAGCGGCGATGGGCTCACCACCTGTCACGCTGAGCACATGTGCAGTCGCTTATTGGTGAAAAGTGGACTATGGTAGAGGACTGCTTTTTCGGTCCTAATTGCCTAGTCTCTGACTAACCCTTCGGGGATAAAGTCGTGATTATATGTATGTTATTCTTATTACTAATTAGATGGCGTTGCTTTGGTTCAATACAAATGAAGCTTTCGTTAACTGTGCCCTTTATACGCTGTCGCCAGTCTTCTCGTTGTTGAGCGGCTTAGCCTCGACGTCATCTGCCTTGTCTTGCGGCCGGTTCCAGGGCTGCTCCTCGCCGGAACCGAACAGCGAGTACGCCAACATCTCGATGATGTACAACCCTATGGTCACGAAGAATATCACGCGCCACGCGGATATCGTCTCCTACGGAATATGAAAAACGGGTCAGAAAAAGTCAAATTATGTCAATTAATTTTGAACTTTATGGTTGGGGTTTAAGGATTAATATCGATTAAAGAAATTTGACAGTTTTGGGTAGGTTGACTTGCTGGCGTGTGTGTACTAATGAATGTCAAATAGTGTTGCCGAACTATCGATAGTTTGACTATCAATAGTTGACCTCGGCAATCATCTATATTAACGACTAGCGGCCGCTCGCTGTTTCACCCGCGTGGTTCCCGTTCCCGTGGGAACATCGGGATAAAATGTATCCTATGTGTTAATCCAGGTTATATGCCGAATTTCATCCAAATCCATTCAGTAGTTTTTACGTGAAAGAGTAACAAATATCCATCCATACATAGAAACTTTCACGTTTATAATATTAGTAGGATAGACCTATCGATAGTATCATGCTCAGTTTGGTACAATAGTATCGGTATACTGCAATACTATCGATTGTATCGATAGTATTGTAGCTCAATATCATAATTACTATCAATAGTATTGGCTATGACTATTGTAACAACAATCGATAGAATCGATACTATCGATAGTATTGCTGTGTGTCGATAATATCGATAGGCCTATCGATACTAATGCTTTTGCTCAACTATCGTTAGTCTGTCGATAGACTATCGATATACTATCGAGCGGCAACACTAATGCCAAACAATTGTAGCGATGACTTGATTTCAATGATATAGGCTTTTGCTCTGCAGTGGGACAATCTACAGGCTGTATTTTACTTTTGTATTGATATGAAAGAATGACAAAAAAACGGATTAATATGTATTTAACCGATTCAATTTATATTCATCATGATTATGATAACCGTGCCGCGTAGCGTAGGCGACTAACGGGCTAAAGACTGGACATAATCGTATAATGCGTTGCAGCACGCATTGGGCCGGCTCGCCCGGCGTAATACCACCCTCTCACTAATATCCGGCGTGAAATAATAGCACTTGGTGCTGTTGTGTTTCGTCCGGCCAGTGAGGGTTCGGAGCCCCCCCCCCCCCCCACAATTCCTATTCCTTCCTAAAACCTATTCCCTCCATAAAGGCCGGCAACGCATCTGCGATTCCTCTGGTGTTGCGGGTGTCCATGGGCGGCGGAGATTACTCTCCATCAGGTGACCCGCCTGCTCGTTTGCCACCTTCTGTTATAAAAAAAAATCCAACAGCATCAAGCGGCGATGGACTCACCACCTGTCACGCTGAGCACATGTGCAGTCGCTATTTGGTGAAAAGTGGAGGACTGCTTTTGCGGTCCTCATTGCCTAGTCTTTGATGGACCCTTCGGGGATAATAGTCGTGATTTATACGTATGTATGTTTATGATCAGCTTATAAACATTCCACTTCTGAACTCCGATCCACATACGTGGAGGCCGACTATAATCATACCACACAGACTGTTGTATTAAGTATTTGTATGAGTTACTTTTGAGGAGCTCGATGGCGCAGCGGTTAGCGCGTTCGGCTTGCGATCTTGCCCGCTAAGCAACTTTCGTAATGCCGGGTCGCTGAATGGGTGACCATATTAAAAACATCTCGAGCTCCTTTGTGCTTCGGAATGCACGTTAAGCCGTTGGTCCCGGTAGTTTTTTTTAATATAAGTAGGAGGCAAACGAGCAGGCGGGTCACCTGATGGAGAGCAATCACCGCCTCCCATGGACACCCGCAAAACCAGAGGAGTCGCAGATGCGTTGCCGACCTTTAAGAAAGGAACAGGGTTAAGGAAGGAATAGGAATTGTGAATTGTTGTGGCCTCCGGAACTCTCGCTGGCTGGATGAAACACAACAGCACCAAGTGTCATTATTTCACGCCGGATATTCGTGAGAGGGTGGTATTACCCCGGGCGAGCCGGCCCAATGCGTGCTGCGACGCAGCGTGGCTCTACCACTCAGAAAAGTTGTCGTAAGATAACAGTCCTTTTAACCCACCAACCCGTATTGGGCCAGTGTGGTGGGTTATGGCCCAAATACCCCACGTGCTATTGTCCACGTGGAAGGCCTGTGCCCAGCAGTGGGACGTTATAGGCTGATGACGATGATGATGATGATGAGTTGGAAACATTTTTAATTTTGTGTAGGTATTTGTTGTGTTAGCTAAATAGGTTATGTATGGCCCGATCTCCCATTTGTGGGAAAACCTGAGCCCAGCAGCTGGACAATTAAAGGTTTATGATGACGCGTACGTCAACTTAATTAATTAATCCTTTATTGTATACACGACTGCAGATCTACCTAATCAAAACTGTCAAATTTATTCATAAGTCATTAATTCAATTGATATTGACCCTTACGTCATTGTAATAAAGTTCAAAATGTACTATAGTGACGTTTTGTGGTTGGTTGTGAAACTGCTGGCGTCTATACATACTTACATAGAAAATATATTGAAACTTACATTCCCGTGGGTGAGCACCCCGACGAATATGGGCACGACTATGCCCGGAATGGTGGCCACGGTGTTGGTGATCGCCATCAGAGTACCTGGCACAAGGGACAGGTCAATATCATAACGAATCATAAAGTTCTTCTAATATTCCGCCCTGTGCCCCTGGATCTGCCACTGGGGGCACAAAACGGTAATTTTTCGGTTGGTCACGTGACATTTTGCCCTGTGACATCACACTTTAATAAACAAACAAATTTTATCTTGTAACCTGCCTGACAGATAGTTTTGCTTATTTTGTAAAATGCTCAGAACAAGTTATTTTTCTGAGGTGAAATGTGACGTCACACGAAGCTCAATCATGGCCGCCCGCGTTTCGGGTCTTCGGATCGGATCCACAGATAAAAATCGCAAATTTATTTTGTAAAAATAAAATATGTACAAATTATCTTAATAAAAAAAGCTGTTGGATAATGAATTATTGTTAAATTATAAACTACCATATCCGATATATTTCATATTTTATTGTTACAAATGTCAAATAGCCAATTATGGTGCAGGGCGGAACGGAGCGGAAGCGAATATCGCCGAAAAGTGAAGTTCCTTGATTGCACAGCGGCGAATGCACATAGAGACTAAGTCGCAGGCAAACCGTCTGTCCTAAGAAGCCATCCATTTATCACTTGAGGCTCGAAAGGTAACACCTTTTGAGCCTCAAGTGATAGATGGTGTTTAAAACCAGCAATGAACTGCAAAACTGCAAACCTGCAATGAACAGGGTATAAAAATAAAACTGTCAGGTGACATTGACATCGCATGTCATTCACTTCATTATGTGTTCGTTTTCGGTAATGGCGGACGACGGTCGGCTTACGGTACGCTAGTTGAATTCTATCGGTGGAATAGCGTCAAATCTTCGAAAATCGGTTAGAAAACCCCGCGAAAATTGGTTGCGTATGAAGTCCTGACGGCAGGACCCGCGCTCGCTTTTATTGTAAATTCGATGTGTTCAGTTGGGAAAACTCATCACGCATCGGCGCGTGAGATTGTGAATTAACAGTTAATCGGCTTAAATCTTAATAATCTCCTTGTAAACAGCCGTCGGAGGCTGCGGTGTAATTTATCGGACGGACGAACGCAGGCGGCAGCGTATATGTCGCAAATCCTTGGCGGATTAGCACGCGTTATCGTGAGTGCTGGCTGGGACTACCAGGCCATCGAAGGCCTGAGGACTGTGTGTGCACGGTCGGTGGAACGGAGGCGATTTGGACGAGCCTTCGAGAGTCGGCAGGCGAGGCACGCTACCACGAGGCAGGCGTCACATCGCATCACAGCAGCTGGGCTGCGACCATCCTGTTTCCTTCCTCACCCCTGTCCTCTCCTAAGGTTGCAAGGCGGGTTCACCATCGCATCATTCGGTGAGTAGATACATAGTCAAGAAATTTTAGTCATAAGATCAACCGCTGCGTATCGCAGCTAGCTTCAAGCAAGCCCTGGTCGGTGACCTGGTGGTCCAGGTTTGTTTGAATCAAATGGTAATGGCATAAGTGGTTCGGAAATTATCACGAAACATCACAAGCACAAAGTAGGAGGGAGTTGTAGTGCGATAATCACTTACAAGTATTTATTTTTTGATTTTTCGTAGTAGAACGCTCATGATTTCTCCGAAAAGCGGCGTGTCGAACCTTGATTTTTTTTAAAAAAAGAAAGAAATAAAAGGATTACTAAACAAAACAAGATATTTAGTACAAAAAAAAATACTTACAAGTGATTTCGAGAAAATTGCTAAACACCATCACGTGATCAATGGACGGCCCCTAAGCTCACACTCACCCGCAAAGTTAGGCGCTATATCAATATGGTTGGAGAGGAACCCGCAGAACATGCCGCCGATGCCCGTCACGCCCACCGCCGTCAGCGCCACCGCAGCGCCGCGCGCGCAGCCGATGTAGCACAGGCACAGCAGGCACACAGCAGGCACCGCGGACGCTGGCATACATAATACAATACATAATAATACAAGTAACTACAGAAGATTCACTCTGCTAAGTCATTTCAATAAATAGCGCCTCTTGCTAGACACAATAAAGTGCAATTCAGGGGCCCAAGTCTGCTAATTTACATAATAATACAAGTAACTACAGAAGATTCACTCCGCTAAGTAATTTCAATAAATAACGACTCTTGCTAGACACAATAAAGTGCAATTCAGGGGCCCAAGTCTGCTAATTTACGAATGGCATAATTGAATCGCAATTGGATCGCATTGTAATTGTTTGACACATTTGGTATTCTTAAATGAGTAAGAGAATACCAAATGTGTCAAACAATTACAATGCGATTCAATTATTCCATTCGTAAATTAGCAGACTTGGGCCCCAGGTCGCACACCGCTTCCATCCCTACAGTTATATTCATCAAGAAGTTGCCTCTCTTTCTGTCGTGTAGCTCTTATCTCTTCTACCCACTCTAGGGTGTTCGCGGCGCGTGAGTGAGTCGAACTAAGTGAGAAATCGAACTAATGTTGCCATTGTGCGACAGTGCGCCCTCTGAAATTGGTCCGGACGGACGGAACCGTCAGCTACTTGTAGCTTCATACCGAAAGCGCGGAGTGCGCCAGGCCCTTACTCTCGATATTGGATCGGATTGGTATTGTCAGTTTTCGTATTTTTAAGTTACGACACCAGCGCTAATTTGGATTCATATATGGGTGACCTAAATGGCATTGAGTTTAGTATTTTTTTCACTCAACATCCACACAATATGAATCCATATTAGCTCTGGTGTCGTAACTTAGGAGTACGAAAACACACCGCCGGCACCACGGACGCTAGCAAACACACACGACTGTACACCCAGAGGAAATGAGGACCGCAAAAGCACTGCTAAAGTCCACGTTTCACCAAATTACACTGCACACATGTGCTCAGCGTAATTTCAAATTTCAATATCATTTATTTAGGCTACAATAATTGAGCACTTAGGAATGTCGCTACGCCATCGGATTGTACTATGGGGCGGAAGCCTTGTAGGTACTGAAAAGAACCGGCAAAAAACTTAGCAAGGACATTTCTTTTCTCCCTTTCTTTTACAGCGTCAATACAAATAGAAAAATGCCCTCCCTATCATAGAAGGACATTTTCCGTTACAACAAAAAAACATTTAATACGATTACTCTTGTAATACAACAACACAACACATACAAAAGAATGTCCAATAAAAAACAGGTATTGCTCAATTTAAAATAAAATTAACAACGTCTTACGGTATCTCTGAAAAAGAAAAAGAAAGACTATTTCTACTACAAATAAAAAATAAGATTGCAGACCAGCCTCCACAGGCGGCACCCGTTCACGAGTATGACATGTGAATCAGGTGGTAAACCCATTGCTGCTTTATGCTGTTGTTGTTGTTTTATTACGACACCCAAGACAAGAGAGGGGTTAGTAGTATGACACGGCTCCAAACGATTTTAATTTAACTCTTCGGGCGTTAATAGTTTTTTCACCAAACAGCGTGTCAATCTTCCTGGCGGTAGTACTTGTGCTATTTTATGTAAGTAAATACTAATTTCTTTCGGATAACGAGTGAACTAAATGCAAAATTCAATGCCATTTAGTTCACGCAATATGAATCCAAATTAGCGCTGGTGGCGTAGATTACGAAACTTTTCAATACCATCTCGATTGGGATCGGTTTATGAGTAAGCATGCAGTTTGTTGATTCCTCACCGAACAGCGTGCCAATCTTCCTGGCGGTGGTGGTGGTGATGGTGCCGCGGCCGCGCAGCCAGTCCAGCGTCCTGCTGAGGCCGATGCTGAAGATCCATAGCGACAGGAACGGCAGCGCCGTCGTCACCGCGTTCTGGTTATAACATACATAGATTCACTAGGATATAGGATTTTCTTTGAGGGATCGGATTCTAAACGAGGAGATCCGACAGAGAACCAAAGTAGCCAACATAGCCCATCAGAGAAGCAAGCTGAAGTGGCAGTGAGCCGGCCATATCAGTCGCAGAACCGATGACCGGGTGGGTATATAGACGAGGTCTGGAGTGGAGACCGCGTATCAGCAAGCGTAGCGTAGGATGCCCTTAAAGGTGGAGCGACGATCTTCGCAAGGTGACTGGCAAGAGCTGGATGAAAGTAGCCGCCGATCGGGCTCAGACGTGCTCTTGGTGCCTTGTCCAGCGTTGAATGAGTATAGGCTGATCGATGATGAACCTATAGTTTCCCACTGAGGCCTCCGTGGTCGAGTGGTTAGCACGCTGGTTCTGGTGTCGCCATCTCTGAAGTCCCGGGCTTGAGTCCCGGACGGGTCAATTTAGAAATAACTGTTTTTTTCCTAAATTGATTTTGGGTCTGGCTGTGTTTTCTTTGTATAATAAGTATGTTTATCCATTATCAAGCCAATAAAAAAACAAAAAATATTTTCCGCAAAAGATGGACATGAAAAAAAACAAAAAAGAAACCGAAAACTTTTCCACTCGTTTGTCGTTCCAAATGGCTTACCTCAGTCATGTTGAACTTGAGCACCTGCTTCATGTAGAATGGCAGCTCGATGAGCAGCATGTACCAGCCCCAGTTGGAACACGTGTGCGACACCAGGATGGCCAGGAACGGCGGCGAGCGCAGCACCGCGCCCCACGGCACCGGCAGCTTCTGCGCGAAACGGAACGCGGGGAAATGAAATAAACGAGCATTGCACCATAATATTGATTTATTTATTACACACGCAACACATTTACCATAACGGAAATATATTTCTTACGATAAACTGGCACTAATAAGGCAGGTACCTACTAAAGTAACTAAAAATACCACAGTAGGACCGTTGGTAGTAACTTAGTTAAGATAAAATATAACATACAAAGTTAACCTAGTGAATTCACTCATAGCACATGGTCCGTCAATTCTGCAACTCGATCGAGCATGTGCAATGTTCGCCACAAATGCGACTTATTTATTAGATGAGTAAAAAATCTAATCTTATCATCTAATCTTAAGTGAAAATGTGGAGGAGCTCGATGGTGCAGCGACTAATGCGTTATCGGTTTGCAATATTGCTATAGGCTGGCAAATTCATAGACTATACGTTACAGTCTAACCGCCTCTGTGGTCTAGTGGCTAAGCTACCGGTTTCAGACCCAAAGGTCCCGGGTTCGATTCCCAGCGTGGGGTACATCTTTGTGTGCTCGGTGTGGTTGGTGGTAGGGCTGTTAAGTCCGTCTGGCTAGCTACCACCATCTTTTCTAAGTCTGTCGCCATAACAACGATGTTTGTAACATTGTTGTGTTCCGACAGTTTGAGATAAGATAGCCAGTTCCTCAGTGGTTGAAAATTCCGGGTGAAGCGCGCTTCCACCTTCGGCCTTATCATCACTTACCATCAGGGGAGATAAAAGCCAAGCGCTTACCTGTCGTAGAATAAAAAGAATTAAAAAAAACAGTCTGGTCTGCGGGTCGGGGGACGAATATAAGCGGGGGCGGGAAAGAAGAGCGCGGGCGCCAAATTAGCAATTTAGCATCTCGAGCTTTTCCGTGCTTCAGGAGGCACGTTAAGTTGGTTCCAGTTGTTGTCGTAAGATGGCGTTCGTTAGAACCCACCAACCCGCATTAAGCCAGCGTGGTGGGTTACGGCCAAACCACCCCATGTGCTGTTGTCAATGTGGGAAGGCCTGTGCCCAGTATTATAGGCTGAGGATGATAATAAATTAAAAAAAAAACAAGGACTTTAATAGAATAAATTCTCAAGTGTTATACAATTTTCTATGTCTCTAGACGATTTATACTTACCTGTCTTAGGGTGGATTCGACCAAACTGGAATAAGGTCTTATACCTAGATTAAACGCCGAATTTGTATGGACTAATCTCGGAGTAAGTCTTATTCCAGTTTGGTCGAATCCACCCTTAAGTGCAATCAAAGTTAACTCATCTTACATCTAATACGAGTATAGTAGGTACTTCGTAACAATTCAATTTCATTAAATTGCATTGAGTTTGCCAATTTCGTAATGGATGGACACATCCATTATAGGATTAGCTAACTTCAACTGTCTAACTAACACAAGAAAATAGAGCCACACTGTCCCCTAGTGGCTATATTGCAATGCAATGCAATCCACAGATGTGCGATAAAGGATCGGGCTAACTATGTCAGGTCAACACACGTGGACACATTGGACAAACCATTAAGAGGAAGCACTAAGTCGAAGTGGCATGCAAAATTCTCATACAAAACACAGAAAAACGACGTTTCGAAGTCCCCTGTTTACTCTTTCAGAACTGGACAAATTTTTATTACTTTTTCAGCATCGGTTAAAGAAAGAGATTTTCTATGTCTGTATGTTTGATTTTGTTTTTAACCAGCCACTTAATGTTTCTGAAGAAGCCTTAAAACGTAGTAATTTCGCTAAATTTTGAAGGCTCCTGATTATTAATTATATGACTTAATGCAAAAAAATCAAACATACAGACATTTTTTGCAAATTAAAAAGTATGGTGATCCCTCGCTCGCGATGTAGGTATTCATCCGCCTCTGATAAAAAGACGGTAGACCTAAGTGAAAAGCGCCGATTATATTTTGATAAAATCCGACTCTGATCCATATTTTTATTAGTGTAAGTAAATACATCTACTGACGATTCTGAACAAACAAGTTTTAGGTTTACACAATTTCATTAACACGTTGTATATATCTTAAACCCACCTTGTGTTCGGAGTGGTCGCCAGCCTTGCCGCCCAGTGACGTCACGATAAGGTTCCTCTCCTCCTGGCTGATGAACGGCTGCTGCTGCGGCGAATCCTGCACCAGGGCAACCCACAGCACGCACCAGAGGCACGACAGACCACCCATCACGTAGAAAACGCTTTCCCAACCTGCACGTTAAAGCTTGGATAATAAGTAGCGGCACACTAAAATATTAAGGTGACTGCTAGCAACCGCAAGAAACTTTAAGGACTGGTCAGGTCAAGTGTTTTAAACATGACAAAAATGACAAAAAAGAAATTCGTGCTTTTTTCATTTTTAATTAAATATTTCATTTTGCGTATTTTAATTGGATAGTCTTTGAGTATCTAATTTATTTTAAAGCAATAACATAAGAAAAATACGCACATTTCGTAATGGGAAAATAAATGGTCTCATTGCAAACGTAGGTACTTATCGCCCGGCTGACGCGGACTTGTCAACAGACTGTTGCGTCAACGACCGCCGCTGCCCGCGCGTTGTAAGTAAATAATCGTTATTTTTAATTACTTTTTTAATTTTATTTTTCTTATGTTATTGCTTTAAAATACATTCGATACTCAAAGACTCTCAAATGAATATTCACAAAATGAATTATTTAATTAATAGATAATAAAAAAGCACGAATTTCTTTTTTGTAATTTTTGTCATGTTTTAATTAAAACACTTGACCTGACCAGCCCTTGAAGTTTCTTGCGGTTTCTAGCAGTCGCCTTATATAAATTACCAACCCCTCTTCCCTTGAGTATCGTAAAAGGTGACTAACGGACAGAGACTGCAACAGCAAGAGCGGCGATGGGCTCACCACCTGGTACGCAGAGCACATGTATTTCTTTAATAAAAATACGTTTACTAATAATATCAGTAGGTGTCAGTCAGTCTAATAATGTCAACATTTATGGCGGTCTTGAGTTTTAAGCTAGAAACATGAGCCCTGCATGCCCTGTATACCTTACCTGTTCAGTATTCTTTGTTTTTTGTGAAACGGTCGAATTTCGTCTGCTGGGCGACCATTCGTAGATGGTCGTTGATGTAGTGTATAAGTAGTGTGTAAGTGTAAGTTTTGTGTAAACATACGTGTATGTAATTTGTATAAGTGTGTATTATTGTTGCTTTGTGGTTGTGCTCCCTCCCACACTAAGGTGTTTGCGGAAGACCAGCGTCAGGTTTTCCTATAAACTCCAACTAACATGAAGTCTAAATAACATTTGGTCATATAGAGGTCATATAGTTGTAACTCAAGTTCCCATTAATCGTGTTACAATATATAATACGAACGATTAGTCGTATAATATTTAAGTCATTTAATTGAGTCCTGTAAACGTTTACACAACCAAATTACATGACCATCTTTTATAGATCGTAGCTGTGACCTTTAAAATACATTCACTCGTTTATTAGTCTCGTTTACGACCACTTTACGCCTTCTTGATGTAGTATAAAAGTAATTTATATGACAATCATAATCTAGTTATAATGACGACCATAATACTGCTTTTTGTCAGTAATAAGATTTCTACATGATAATCGTATTAAGTCCATAAATTTAACTCTTATAAAACGTACATCTGTATACACGTCTCTTATAGGATATTTTGACTATCTTCACACGACTTTTATATAATGTTTAAAAGCCCAATATTCAGATTTATAATTATGTCTTATATACTTATGGGTTAAAAATGCTTATATAAGTTACTTATATAAACATTTTGATTATTTAATGATTTCACGTGGTACTCTTTTACGAACTGAACTTGTATATTTTCTTTTGTTGTGACTTTGACTATACAAGCTTTTTATATGATAGTGTCAAAGAATCAAAAGATGGTTCCGTAGTAAGAAATAGTATTTGTGAAAAAGGATGCATACGTACATATACAAAATGAACTTAATGTTAAATAGGTAGCTTATCGTAATAATATCTAACACCTGTCAATTATCATATCTTTTTTTCTCTTAAAATTTAGTAAGTTAAGAAGTAATCCACAAATAATCATCGCAGATTTGCAAAATGATGATGAAAATGATGAACATTCGTTTGAACGCCAAGACGATGGTGATGAAAACAGTAATGAAAATGAGAATTTTACAACATCTGCAATTATCACTATATTGTGATTTCAATAAAATGTTTATTCCACGGGTTTTCACTTCTTTACGGTACTCTAAAAATGGCGGACGACAAAAGAATTAAAGTCGTAGTATATGACTTATAGTCCTAAGACATCATAATATTATAATACCTATTATATTATAATAGGTATCATCACTACCTAAAGTCGTATAATTGTAAAAGTACTAGAAATCTTAAATAAAATGGGATGAATTATTATTATTATGCAATAATTCAAAGGGGGCATTAAAAATTTGTAAAAAATTGTATATACAATCGTCATGAAATTTAATTTCCCTTTGAAAAGTAGATATTGTTACCTACTAACACCAACTACAATATAAGTCAATAACATTCAGTAATAAATATGGCAGACATAAGATGGTGACAATTTGTAAACAGTTATTTTGTTTTTCGTTTGTTTTTTTTTGTCTCACTCCCACTGAACTGCGCTGTAATAACAAGCATCCGGGTAAAGGTTATTTCCCAATGTTTATTAAGTTATACGACGTCTATTGGATCACTACACGACAAGATGGTTATAATGTTAATCACTTTCACGACTACTATACGAATATTTATCGTATATCTGATATTAATATGACAGTTGCCTTCCTAGTAGCCACTAATACGACCTTGACACGATCGCTATATGAATAAAAGTTTTATTATTTCCGCCTATTTCGCGTCATATATACGTTAATAGGACAGCTATATAACCAAAACAGTCTGACCTTAAGTTGTGACGAAAACGGTGTCCCGAAAACTATACGACCAAATATTGTTAGTTGGGGGCCTGACGTCGCTGACCAGGCACCTGTTAGGGCCACTTATTTTTTGAATTTTTGATGTAATAATGTGTGATGTGTCACTAATAAATGTTTTCTATTCTATTCATTTGGTAGGCCTCAGACTGTGGACTGCTTCTGCGGTCCTCATTGCCAGGTCTCTGACTAACCCTTCGGGGATAACAGGCGTGAGTGTTATCTATACTAAGTTCAAAGTTCAAAGTTCAAAGTATTTATTGCTGTTCATGAATGTGATACAAAAGTAGAGTCATCAATAAGTATTCCAGTACAACATGTTACCCATTTGGGCTTAGCAAATAATTAATGAATGGACGTGCAACGGAATTGATTATTTTTAAAATTACATTTCTAAATTGTAATGAAAATTAGATTATTTATTTAATTATTAATACACAAGACATATTACTATTTTACAACAATTAATAAATAATTTATATTAAATAGATTTTATTGTCATTATAATATTCATTTAAATTATAGTAGCATTTTTTAATTAATATAGATTTTAATTTTCTTAGGAATGATTTTGGATCAGGATCTGATCTCAGTTCGGTAGGTATATTATTATGTTTTTTTGATTGCTGTACAATAGGGACTAGAATTAAACAAAGCCATACGACTCATTGGTATTTTAAATTTGTTTTTATTATGAGCTCTCGGGGCCCGTAAGCTGTCACATTCAGCATTCTTAAAGATTGACGGGTTGTTTTTTATGAACTTACATATTTCAAAAATATACATGCAAGTTAGGCTCAAAATTTCTAATTTAATAAAGTAGGGCTTGCAAGTGTCCATTATGTTTATATTCATAACTATCCTAATACCCTTTTTTGGAGCACAAAGAGATCATGTACATCTGTGCTGTTTCCCCAAAGGATAATACTAATATTATAAAGCTGAAAAGTTTGTTCGCTTGAACGCGCTAATCTCAGGAACTACTGGTCCGATTTGAAGAATTCTTTCAGTGTTAGATAGCCCATTTATCGAGGAAGGCTATGGCTATAATTTGTTTAGGTAGGGGTACGGGTAGTAACCCGTGCGAAGCCGGGGCGGGTCGCTAGTGTATGAATATCTCACCAACGTTAGCGGTGAGCACGCCGGCCATCAGCATGGATATGACGGTGCCGAGCGAGGTGCCCGCGTACACCAGCGCCGCCATCACGCCGCGCTCGGCTGGCGGGGCCCATTTCGACAGTAGCACGTGCATCGCCGGGAACGTTACACCCTACATTGAACAAAATTGATGTTGGTCACTTGATTGTTAGAAATATTCTTTTAGTTAAATGAAACTGTAAGTATTAGGGTTAGGTTTTTGTCTGTACATTAAATATAAGGTGACTGCTAGAAACCGCAAGAAACTTCAAGGGCTGGTCAGGTGAAGTGTTTTAAACATGACAAAAATGAGAAAAAAATAAATCGGGTTTTTTTTCATTTTTATTTAAATAATTCCTTTTGTGAATTTTAATTGGATAGTCTTTGAGTATCAAATTTATTTTAAAGCAATAACATGAGGAAAATAAAATGAAAAACAATTAAAAATAACGATTATTTACAACGCGCGGGCAACGGCCAGCCGGACCGAACCGTCTGTTGACCCGTTCGCTTCAGCTGGGCGAAAAGTACCTCTATATCTATACGTTAGTCTCTGCAATGAGACCATTTTTGTCATGTTTAAAACACTTGACCTGACCAGCTTTTGAAGTTTCTTGCGGTTTCTAGCAGTCACCTTATATTTTAGGAATCGTATAAGTAGTAACATTTTCATATTCGTAATATTTTATATTTTGCGTTAATATACTTAGGCAACGCTCAAATAAACTCGAAGAAAACGAAACATTCCTCAGGTGGGATTTTTATATTGTTTTAAAGCAAGCATTTTCTGGCTCAGAAGTTCAGAACACGTCTACGAGAGAGTACAACAAACAACGAGTAACATGTTTCACGCCGATATTACCATGAGATTCGTGCTGCCACTTTACGACTCAGACAGTGTCACTCGTTTAGCACCACCCAGGGGTCAGTTGTAGGGCCTCAAGGGTAAACCTACGGACGCGAGTGAGTTTTAACTCTGAAGGTAACGCAGAGGGGTGTCACTCCGCAGTTTAGGCATATTTATTCTACTATGGTTTAGGCACATGAGTAAATGTGGTTTAAGTACGTTCGGCCAGCGCGCCTCCCAGGCAGATGTATTCTATGGTGGCAGTAAATCGTAATCGTACCTACTTAATATATCAACCCTACGCACCTGACGTCAAATCGAAATCGAGTCAGTATTGCTTAACGGAATTGAACGCTCGGGTCACACGATAAGTTTCAATTTCGCGTGGGAGTCGTTAGAGAGTGAACCTTCTGTACGGTGTTCTTTTTTTTAGTATTACTATTATTTATATAGGGTTTCTTGGTAATAGCTTACCCCGCCAATGCCTTCGCCGACGCGCATGACGACGGCGGCGGCGTAGTGCGCCCGCGCCATGACTGGCGTCAGCAGGGTGCACACCACGTTGATGCTCACGCTGAAGAACATCACCCACTTCGCTGAGAAAAGCTCCGCGACTCGAGCGCCTGTTCAAATATATATATACAATAATAAATAAACCGTTTATTTCTTCTTTCACATAGGTCCTACAGTTACAAAACATGTACGATACACAGCGTCAGATCAACCCACCCAAAACTGTCAAATTTCTACAATCAATTTTGAACTTAATGGTTTTGGTTTTAAGGATCAATATTCATTGGAGTAATTTGACAGTTTAGGGTAGGTTGATCTGACGCCGTGTGTACCAACCGCGGGAATCCAACCCGGGACCTCTGGGTCTAAATCCGGTGGCTTAGCCCTAGACCACAAAGGTAATGAAGTTCGAATAGGTATGGCTTTAAAGTCTCCTGGTGTCAAACGGGGTGAGTTGTAATTTATTCATACAAATTAACTCATTTCATGATCGAATACACGCACAAAACGCAGTCTACAAGCTATTTGTTTTATTGTGGTCAGGGCTATCCTTGTTTAACTATTTTTAATAAAGTTTGATGTAACTAATTAGACGTGCAAGATTGAACATTGTCGTCTTAAGTTTTCGTTGCACGGTTTTTATTTGATGATTAGGTTATTTCGAAAAGTACCTGGCGGGCAAAACGGAGCCGGATAAAAGGGATAGTGTTGAAAATGAGAGAAACATGTGAGAAAGATAAAAAATGCTGCCGCAGCGAAATAGAAAGTTTCCTTTGATTCCCCTCCTGGTCCATCAAATGTTAAAAAAGGAAGAGACAACCAAAAGAGAGACTTCTTTTGCACTGTAGGCAAAGAACAATATATTTATCCCCCAATCGAAGATTGGATACAGTCTGTGTAATGATTGTCGAGAATTGACCCGGACTCGTCATATTCTGGAAGAGGATTTTATTTTTGCGATGATTGCTTTGATTAGCTTATCATTATTCGTTTTGTCCGCCATGGGTGGGCAAAATGGATATTAATTTAAAAAAAGGGTTTTTAATTAAAGAAGAAGTTAATTTTTGTTGTTTCTTTAAGTTTCTAATAATAGTTCAATTACCAAAGATTGTAACCAGAGTAGGTAGTCAATTACAAGTATGATTCCGATAAATATTATTTTTTAAATTAACATATCCTTCCTTCCTGTCCGTCCGTCCCCCCCTAGTGACGAGCTTGTGTAACTAATGTAATAAAACTCGCACGCAGCGCTTTAGATTAAACACATTAAAAATGCAAAAACTAATGTTTGTTTGTTGTCGTGATTTTCTGTAATGAGGTTTGAGGGCTCTTAGTACTTTCGTGTCTTGGATAAACACCTCTAGCTCTCTAGGGTCGAGGGTGTTAGTACGTAGTTAGTAGTAGTTAGTTAGTACTTAGTGTTAAATATTTTTATAATCTCACCGGGGATCTGGGAGATAAAGTAGCCCCAGAAATAGCAGCTCAGAACTATCCCCTGAACCTCGGAGGGCCATATGAACGGACCATCCAACTCCTGAAACAACAAATACTTTTAAGTGAGCATAAAAACAATTTGTTAAAATAAAAAAGAGTCCATGTTAATGGCAATAATACCTTGGCAATTAAAAAACAAACTTTACTCTGTACGAAGTTGAAGTTTTTTTAATAAGATCTAGTCTCACATATATCAGCACCTAAATACTACCTAATCAAAAAACCTTAAAAACCGGACAAGTTCGAGTCGGACTCGCCCACCGAGGGTTCCGTACTTTGCATATTATAAAAATATTTTTTTCAATTCTTTATCAAAAATCGAAAACTTTACTTACATCATAAAAATAAATGTATAGTTACAAATGTATAGTTTTCAGATTTTTCCCTAGACTTGTAATAAGACGGAACTATACTTGCCTTTAAACGGAAAATACCCTATAAATTTTGATTCCCTTGTTGAGAGTGTCGAAATATATGTTTTTTTGCGGCATAAACGGCCGTTTCTTTTTTTTCGTTAACTTAGGAGTTTGATTTTTCACAGCTTCAAGAGACTGTAGACCTGAGTAGGTATCGGTTTAATTTTAACCTTTGAATATATACATGTCTAGATAGAGCCTGGCCGTAAAAAAACGTCCAAAATTTACGGGTCAGTATTGGGCTTGACGCGCTCCTCCCGGCCATAGAAGGCGGTCATTGGCGCTAGTGTCAGTCATACGCGGCTGCCACGCACACTTCAAAAATTCAATACTAAAACCGAGCGGATTCGGAGAAGCGCTTGTACCGCGATGCTCCGTCTAGACATGTATATAGTCAAAGATTTCAACTGGATACCTCCACGCAACGCATTCCCGAGACAAAGGGTCTGATGACAGACACGACAGACGGACAACAAAGTGATCCTATTAAAGGGTTCCGTTTTTTTTCTTTTTGAGTTACGGAACCCTAAAAATAAAACAAAATAGTTATCTTCATTTATAAATAGGTTTTTAATAGTTTATAAGTAGACATCGGATAAACGGATGCATGCATATTTAAATTGATGCATAATACCTAAAGTTAATATTTGGCTAACATTAATGGAAGCGGCTTCAATATTTTTCCTAACATAAAATAAACAACTAACATTTTAACTTAATGTTTTTATTCTGTCAGTTTTAACAGGCCCGATTTGACACTAAACTTGTCAACAATCAAATCACTGACAATTAAAATAGAGAAAAGCAACCATATTTACGTAACATGGCAATTGTAATTTGTGTTAAATCTGGTTTATTAACCTCCCTCCCCTCACTAAGAAAATCCGGTTTTTACTTTTAAAAAAGTGCTATCCATAATAGCCAACATATAAACTTTAGGCAAATATGCATTTGATTATCCGATCTCTATTTATAAGTATCCAGATCAAAAATATATTTTTAGCGAATTGGTATTTTATCTAGCGCCGCTTTCACTCATGAAGTTTTCTTTAAATCACGACGGCAAAGCGTGATCTCGGAACAATATCACCAACAACTAGCTATAATATGTTCTAAACTAGAGGCGCGCCCGCGACTTCGTCTGCGTGAACGCCCTGTATCCCGAGACAAAATTCCAAAATTCTTTCACATAACCTTGTTCTGACAATTAATTACGAACACAACAAAAAAAGAATCAGCCAAATCGGTCCAGCCGTTCTGAAACGGGTGCGTGTACAAACATTTCGACAATTTGAAAAAGACAGTGACGAAAAAATTTTGTACGCAACAAAATTTGCGTTAAAATTATTATATGTATAAACAATAACCAGCTTTTTGTAATGTTGATAATGTAGTTTGTTGATATTGAATGGGCGCCTTTGTCTTACAAATAAAAAAAAAGATGGTGTTGATTAATTTCGGCTCGCTAGATAAGTTCCACGGTAGCTCAACTGGAAAGACCAGCTGGCCCGGATTGCCAGAAGGGTGCGGGTTCGAATCCTGCTCGTGGGAATTTTTTCGACACTGTCTTTTTCAATTAATTTGTAATAACAAAATTTGCGTTAAAATTATATAAACAATAGCATTTCCGCAAATGATTTTTATTAATATAGATGACAGACCATCAAATCGTCTGGTGACAGTTTGTTTTCATTGGACTCTATTGATTCAATAAGAGCTCTGTTAAAGGTGACCTTACCTTAAGGTGGTTACCTTTAGACTTTACGTTATTGAAAGAAAGAGAGAAAAAACATTTATTGGAATCACTTATCAAATTTGAAAAATTAGGGTGTTACCAGACCAATCGATCGATCGTCGATCGACGGCATCGATCGACGTCAACCGAAGTTGATCGCCTGGTCTGGTTGGTAGCTTTAATTGATCGATGGATACCGTTTGACTAACCAATCAATCGACGACGGTCGGTCGATGTTGATCGATAGGTGTGGTAGCTTTAATCGATCGACGGATACCATTCGTCTAACCCATCGATCGACGGTCGGTCGACGTTGATCGATTAACCCCGGCTATATTCCATCAGTTTCTTTCGAAATGTATTTAGAAGAAGACTCGTTGTTCTTGGCCTGTACGATGTTGCTCGTACTATTATTACGGAGACGCAAACGCAGAAGAATCTGGATGCGGCCGTTTTTTAAAGCCAAAGATCGCTTATTTTATCCAAATGTCATTTTAAGCAGCGGTTTTTGTTTTTTTTTTTCGTAACGATTGTCATTAATTTCGAGGTTACTTTTTTTATTAGACAACAGAAAACTAGCGCCTTTCAAAAATATCTTGGGGGAGAAAAGGACGGGGATGGAGGGGGTACGGTAATGGTAACTTAGTAGAATAGGTATTTGTTTTTTTCCTAAAAATAACCTAAATAAATAAATAACCCAACATAACCTCAAAATAAAAATATCTTGAAAACTATGCATTTCCGCACTTTGGCTCCCCCTCCCCCCCCTCCCTTCCCCCTTTTCGGTGTTGCTTAATCTAAAGTCGTTTATGGGAATATCATTTAGCATTTAAACGTTCATATTATTATCACTCATTATCATCAACTTTAAGCATAATCAATAAACTCTATTATTACGACTAATATCCATGGGCATGAAAATAAATTTATAAAAAAGTGAAGCGGCTGGCGCGTCTAATCAAACAGCTCGATCTAACACCCAATCCATTCTACCGGTCGATTGTCGATCGACATCAATCGATTGATCTGGTAGGAACTATCGATCGACGTCGACTAACCCGTTTTACCATCGATCGATGTCGTCGATCGACTATCGATCGATAGGTCTGGTAGACACTATCAATCGACGTCAACTAATCCATTCTACCATCGATCGATGCCGTCGATCGACGATCGACGATTGGTCTGGTAACACCCTTAATGCTCCTGGCTCCCTGGCTTAAAACACTACGTCAAAGTGGCATGCAAAATTCTCATCAAAACACAGAAAAACGACGTTTCGTAGTCCCCTGTTTACTCCTTCAGAACTGGTCCAATTTTTATTACTTCTTCAGCATCGGTTAAAAGAGATTTTCAATGTCTGTATGTTTGATTTTTGCATTAAGTCATGTATTTAATAACCTTCAAAATTTAGCGAAATCACTCCGTTTTAAGGCGTCTTCAGAAATATTAAGTGGCTGGTTAAAAAAAATCAAACATACAGACATAGAAAATCCTTTCTATAACCGATGCTGAAAAGTTATAAAAATTGGTCCAGTTCTTAAGGAGAAAACAGGGGACTACGTCGTTTTTCTGTGTTTTGTATGAGAATTTTGCATGCCACTTCGACGTAGTGTTTTAAAAATGTTTGTAAACAGATGATTCACAAATTCTTGGTGCAAATATCTGGTGTCACTTGGATTTTAACTGTTTTTTTTTTTAAAAAAACACCTTGTCAGTGGTTTTCTCGTGCCTCTCCCAAGAAAAAGTTTAAATCCAAATGACACTAGGTATAATATATGTGTATTTCCAATATGTATTACAGAACGTATGTGTGATAGAGGACTGTTATTTCAAAACACGATTGGAAACATTTTGCTATACTTATTTATAGAAAAAAATTCTGAAATTACCTCGAAAATTTCATATAAATAGGTGCACATTACGACCGTGTTTTACAATAATAATACCTATAAAATCACAAACACTATATCACTAGTATTTTCCTCTTCGATTTCGTGACTGTTTTGGATTTGGAAAAAACTAAATATTTTGATAAAAATATGAATGGCGCTTAGAATTACCGCGGACCCCGCACCGCGCAACACCCGCGATGGCCCGGAACTTTTGTTGACCGCCTAACCCCCCTTAAATTATAAGGTTTCCCCGACCTCACTTTTTTTTAATTTCATGTTAATATGTACCTACTTTACTCTAAAAGAAAACCAATCTGATACTTTAGATTTATGTCAAACTTTTCCATTCAAAAACAAATTAGTTGGTGGTGATTTCATTTCATTCGCTTCAATTGTCGTGTGCTAAATATTGGGTCGGCCATTGTTGTACTTAATTTTATTGCGATATGTGATTCAAACAGACGTGCTATCGGTATTCGTATATTCGTGTATGACCTCAACGTTCAAGAACTATATTTAGTTGGTGAACACGTGAAGTGCATGTTATTGATAATGACAGGGTAATGTCAACCATGATGCTATAGTAGGTACCTTGGTATTATTATATGTAGGTACCTAAGTATTGCTTTAAAGTAAAAGTTAATGTTGTCAACCGGCTTACATATAAAAATGTATTACATCTTAATGTTTTATATTTTAGCGTTTTATTAACGCTTAAATATACTTAAGTAAAATTTTAAACACTGAAGAAAGACGACGACCTCAGGCGGAAAACTAGCGACCCGCCCGCGACTTCGTCTGCGTAAGCTAACTAACATCCTGTATCCCGTGACGAAATTCCATAAAATTGATCACACAAACCTTGTCCTTCCAATTTGGGTTAACAGGACTATTATTAATGTGTTAAACACATTACACATTAATACATAATAATCTTTATCAAAAAAAACCTTTTTAAAAAACAAGTTTTTATTTAACTAAATTGCGCTGAAAAGAAAAAAATGAACTTTCACTTTAAAACTTTTACTACATATCAACTTACTTATATCGTCATTACACAATTTATAAAATATGATATAAAAGGTTGTCGCGAGATTTAAGTTTACTCGTATTTTCTAAGATTGAAAAATTTAAAAGTTTTAAGTAAGTACTTAATTAAAATCAATCACCATCAACTTATTTTATTTACTTTTTTATTTACACATTATAGTAGTTAAGTATATAGTAAATCTCGCGACAACCTTTTATATCATATTTTATAAATTGTGTAATGACGTTTTAAGTAAGTTGATAGTAAAAGTTTTAAAGTGAAAGTTCATTTTTTTCTTTTTAGCGCATTTAGTTAAATAAAAGCTTGTTTTTTAAAAAGGTTTTCACTTATAATTTATTTTATACTTTTTAGTTGTGGACACGTTTTTCATCTGTTTATTTAGCATTGAATACAAATATTTATGTAGGTATACAAAATTTATTCACGTCTACCAAACTACCACCACTCATCACTTATCAAAATCAAACTCGACGCGGTTGTGTCGCTTAATTACTGCGAGTTCCTATGGCCACCTTCCAGCTGCATCATCAGACCCTGGTTACCAGCTAGCACCAAAGTACTTGTCAAGACGAATCAAACGAGCCCATACTCGATGGTGTTATGTCGTTTAATTACTGAGTTCCTAATCCTATGGCCATCTTCTAGCTCCATTATCAGACCCTGGTTGCCATCTAGCACCAAAGTACTCGTCAAGACGAATCAAACGAGCCGAGACTTGATGGGGTTGCGTCGTTTCTTTACTGAGTTCCTGGGACCACCTTCCAGCTCCATCAACAGATAGCCATCTAAAAACAAAGTAGGTACTTGTCAAGACGATTCAAACGAGCCAAAACTCGATGAGGTTGTGCTGTTTCATTACGAAGTTTCCATGGCCACCTTCCAGCTCCATCATCAGATCAGCACCATGTTATCATAATATTGCATTGTCACGCGATTTACACATTTATGCAAAATTTCAGCTCAGTCGGTAACCGGGAAGTGGGTGAAATATTGATTGCAAAATTCCAGGACAAGTTAAATAAAAGCTTGTAAAAAAATAGGTGCAGGCAGCCCATTGATGTTTATTTACCTCAATGGTGCAGCCATTCAAGTGATGCGCGTACAAACATTTGGGCAATTATTTTTAATCCTCTATCCTACTTCCTACTAATATTATAAAGCGAAAGTTTGTAAGTATGGATGGATGTTTGTTACTCTTTCACGTAAAAAGTACTGAATGGATTTGGATGAAATTCGGCAGACAGATAGTTTATAACCTGGATTAACACATAGGATACTTTTTATCCCGATATTCCCACGGGAACGGGAACCACGCGGGTGAACCCGCGAGCGGCCGCTAGTTAAGTAATATAGAAGACTGCTCTAAATCCATACGCTTTATACCTAATAGGTATTACCAAGCTCTATTTTAAGTTTTCATATTCTTACTTTGAGAGATGTAGATGTATTGAGGAGCTCGATGGCGCAGCGGCTAGCGCGTTCGGCTTGCGATCTTACTCGCTAAGCATTTTTCGCAATGCCGGGTCGCTGGATGGGGTGACTACATCTCGAGCTCCTCCGTGCTTCGGAAGGCACGTTAAGCCGTTGGTCCCGGTTGTTGTCGTAAGATGGCAGTCGTTAAAACCGATCAACCCGCATTGGGTCAGCGTGGTAAGTTATGGCCCAATATCCCCACGTGCTAATGGCCACGTGCGAGGCCTGTGCCCAGCAGTGGGACGTTTATAGGCCGATGATGATGATGACTTTGAGAGATGTTGTCTAAAGTCGTAACTTGCTTGTAAGGCGAGCTTAAAGCTGTGCTGCTTCTAGTTTTGGTGTAAAGACGTGTGATAGAGTCTTCAAAAACTCAGATTGACTGATGCATTACCTAATACATTTTTAGCAACTACTTTTTTTTTGGAAATACGCAAAGTCTTGGTTGCGGCCACATCGTTCGAGATTGTGAGTGAACATAAAAGTTATTTAAAGATTTAGAGCTGTAAAGCGACAAAAACAGGGATGCAAAAAATAAGACGCCGTAACAAATAATTAAGTAAGTAGGTATAGGTAAGTACCAATATAAGTAAGTACTTACACAAATGTGGAACGGGACACATGATATTTTCACAAATATCTACTTACAAAGCAAAAAACAGTTCGCCAAAAATCTGGACCAAGCTACCTGCCAACTTAAGGCTAGGTGTTAGTGAAAAATTAAAATAAGAAGTTCATATAATTAGTTTTTGAAGTAGTAAACAGTAAAATTGAAATCTGCAAAAATTATGAAATATTGTTGAGGCTTTATTATGTAGAATACACCCGATGGAAACGATTTGATAAAGTTGGCTCGATAGAATAAATTCACAAAGTTACATATTTTTGTGTCATTTTATCTTCTTTTCCAGGTTTTATTCTTAAAATAAGTGATTTGATAGTATGAGTCTTTTACCAAAATTAAGTTCATAGATAACTTGAGGGATTATAACCAATCGTTTTTTATTTATTCCATCTATCAATTTTTTTAAATATAAAACGCGTTTTTTCGCGCCGCTTCGCTGTTATACCCGTCCCTTGCCGTCGTACCGTCGAGAGAGCGAGAGAGAAGCGCTCGAAATACCTCCTATGATGCCGTAACAAATAAATATGTAAGTAAGTAAGTAAGTACACAAATCTAGAACTGGGTGTGGTGTGGGACACATGATATTTTCACAAATACTATCTTTTTTTTTTATAATGGCTCGTCATAGTGACTGCATCCTGCCTGATGGTAAGCAGCCGATGCAGTCCAAGATAATGAGAGCGCTCCCCACCGTGGAATAAGCACGATAACGAGCGCACCCTTCATATATCTTCTTACATAGCAAAAAAACAGCACAAAGCACCTATCTTCTTACATAGCAAAAAAACAGTTCCCCAAGAATTGAGACCAAATAAGCTCACATGTGGACAGAGCGTGGTGGGTTATGATGGCCCAATCTCCCCGTGGTGCTGTTATCATAGGGAAGGCCAGTGCCCAATAGTACGAACGACGTTTATGCGATCGTCTGCGACTTTTGCGTACATTAATCGCATAGATTCGATATTAATGATATAATACGGGGCCCCCGGGCTATACTTTCGGACTTGCATGAGACAGGAACATAAGTGCCCCTTCCCCCTCTCATATTGGAGACAGGGTCGCCACCGCAGCTTAGCAGTAGGTAACACTTACAGTGGCATACCCTGGGCTGGCACTCTTCTGTCGCGGGTTTCGGGCTAGTGTTCACTAGGTCATTAATTAAATTATGCTCGTGGCCCCACTATTTATTTTTTAATAAATACGTTTGACGAAAAAAAAAAGAAAGCCCCCCTACAAATTTTGATACGTCTAATCTAAAGCGAGCTACGTAACACTTACAGTGGCATTCGCCTTGCTGTCGGTGGGCTGACACTCCTCTACCGCGGATTTGTCGCTGGTGGTGTTCGCTAGGTCACCGTGCTCATGGCCTAGAGCGAGCCGGACGCCCGTGTGGTTCATCATGCCCACCATGGCGACGGACAGGTTGACCTTCAGCCCGTACACGATGGCCATGCCGATGGAGCCCAGTACTGCTAGGACGTAGCGAGCAGGGACCACACCTGGGGATAGAAAATGGTATACGGTTATCTCATAGGTTACCGTAACTTTTACCTTTTAAAAAGCCCTACAGCACTCGTAAATAGAAATCTTGCTTTAGAGTTTTCGCTATACTATACAATCCTAATTTTTCTTAATACAAAAGCAATTAAGGGTGAGTTCCACCCATGAAACTGAACAACTTTCCCCAAGAAACCCCAAGTAACACATAAGCAAGATAACAGTACACACTTAGAACTTTTAACAGTTCAAAGATGAATATGGTTTGTGTAAGAGCTTTGGGAATAGCCATATACTGAATAAGGTTGAGTACGGACCCTTACAATACTTAACGCTTAATAAATTGTGTATTTCTGTCCTTTCCTTCTTTACGCTTAGTAACCAATCTTCGTAAGATTATTAGACAGATGTTATTAAGCATTACGCATTCCAGGTGGCTTAAATCTGAAAAACAGTGCCTTCGGCAGCATTTATCTGATTAACAATAATCTATACTGCTATTATTAAAGCAGTACTAAGCTTGTAGCGTTTGAAACAGCTAATTGCTGAATAAAGTATCACCTTCTGAATAATATTATTTACATAATTCTGGTATTGAGCTTGATACTGAATAATTGTTTTTACTTTATCTTTAAACTGTATAAGATTCTATGTTTTACTAATTATTCAGCTGCTGAATAAACAATATTATTTGGTTTTTTAATAAGCTTATTTCAGTATAATAAAGAGTTTCAACTAACTTATTCAAATTAAAGACCACATTTGTATTGATATAGCGCCCATAGCTTAATACCAGCAATTAGAATATTATTGTACGTATTTATTTTATGCGTTGTTTAAATCATGGATCAAAAGTCGTGGCAAAAGCGTAAAGAACCGGTCATATCGAAAGAAAATTGTTAAAAGAATATTTAAATAACAGCAGTAGTAGGTAATTGTCCAAGTGTCATCAGCAGTAATGATCATGACAGGATTTGTGAAAATAGTTTAAACAAAACTGAACCCGGTCCCAATCAGCAAGCGTGTTTTCCCTTTAATGATAAGGGTTCCGTCCTCAAAAAAAATATAACAGATTTTGGGATTGGAAAACCGAAAGATCTAAAAATCTAAGTATACAGAAAATTCATTTCTGAAATGGTTATTTTATTAGCAGAAGGTATCGCAATACAAGAAAATAAAATTAACGTTGCGATAAAATGTTTTATTTGCGTTGTTTGTTTGTTTTATCGTAAGCCAATCTACGCGAGGTTGGACACTGCTGTCTTTACTTAATTAATAAACCGCATTATATCTTGGCCATCGAAGTTCTTCTTTGTTCTTCCATTGGGTCGGCACAGTACACAAATCTGAATGACCCTTACAACGTGTTGAAATTATTTTAAACGTCATTTTTCTGAAACGAAATATAAATTATAATTAATAATATAATAATAAGTCCGCCATTTGTACATCCTATTGTTGTGCAATAAAGATTAAATAAACTAGGGCCCAGTGCACACGACACACACGAAACCTGCTATTTTTTTTAAACATAATAGATACTATTAATATAATAGTCTTTTTCACGAAAAAAAAATAACAAAGATGCTGTGATTTTAAATGTAAGTAATCAATTTAGTGAAAGCCTGATGGGAAAGTTACGCATTATAAAAGGTTTTTGTTCGTTCGATTAGAGAACCCTAAAAATGTAAGTAACTAATATGGAAATGTGGTCAACTATATAAATGTTATTCATAAGTAAGTGTAAAGAGACTACTCTTTTTCAAGTTATAGTTTAGTAACAAAACATGTGTGCACTTTTATTCAGCATTATAAAACAAAACATCGATCGCCATTGAAATCTTTGTAATTAATTCTTACAAGGAATTTACGAGATCACCAAAATGCTTATTAATCTTACAACTACAACATTTCCAACTCAAGTCATGTTATTTTGTTGGATAAAATTGCTAGAATTAGATAATTCATCACAAGTACTTTTGTCAGACATAGTGTGTATGTATGAAAATACTATTTACAACTAATTATCTTGATTATTAGCGAGGCGCGTCATAAAAATGAAAACAAAACACGTACTATTCACGACAAAATTACTTGCGCACTAATAATTAACATGTAGCAGACCGCTAACTTGTAAATTAAAATTTACTTACCGAATAACTTAAAGTTCACGTCATGTCAAATAAAGGTATCGACATTATTATTGAACCCAATTTATTTCTTCTTTTCCCAATTTCTATGAATATTGCTTGCATAAATGTCAACAATAAATTAAATGCTTAATAAATTCTGAATACTCTAACCAATTCGACGTAGCTGAGTAACTGAGTTGTAAAAGCTTTATAAAAGCAATGTGTGCAGTTATTCAAAAGTTATTAAGCTAATTGAAACATTATTAAGCTCCTACTCAATTGTTACTCAGATGTTATTCAGCGTTAAGCATTCAAAATTGGGGCCCTTTTTGCTTGAATAACAGCTGAATAGACGGTACTCAGGCGTTATTCAGCTTAGTATTCAGCTTATGCTCTTGATGAGTGCTCTTAATCAATCTTTATTCAGCACGTCTGTGTTACTTGGGACCTATGTGCAAAAATGACAAAAAAATTTCGACCTCCCATACAAAGTGTCCGATCAGCTGGCGACAATTATTTAATGGGAGATCGAAATAGATCTACCGCCATGAAATATTTTCGTTCTCAGGTAAACAAAAAGTGTTCCCAGGTATGAATTATCAAATTAATGTTAATATAACGTGTAAAATAAGAGATGGATTACCAATAAAATTGTAGTGCATTAATATATTCGTTACTAATTTAATACATCAATTTATAATTTTAATGAAAATATGTTCAAAGAGTCGGAGACAAATTGGAGCGCTTTTAAAAATTTACTATTCCGGCCTAAACGATGGGTCGTACTCGTACGTACTCGTAGTTACGATCATACGATGCGCGGCGCTTTTCGGCCAGAAAAGAAAAAGGGGGCGCCCTTCTAAATCCAAACCAGCGCTGATTATTCAGTGATTATTATTTTTAACAATAAATATTGATTTATTTGACTTTAATTAAGTGTTTAATTTACTACTATGCTAGAAATTTTATTTCAATATATTTATACTACCTGTGGAAATTAAGATCCTTGGGGGAGGCAATTATGTCCAGATAAGTAGTAGACTCTTTTGGTTGAAACGATGATTACGACAATCCTAATTTTTTTTGGAACTTTATGTAATTTTCTAGTGACATAATATAATGATTTATTGGCGATCTCTTTAAATTAGTTTGCTTATATACTTATTAGGAAAAACCTATTATAATATACACAAAAACATTTATTTGGTACTAGACCCTATATCTCTATGATTTTAGGTGATTTATTGTAGAATTGATTTTATATTGTATGGTGACTACATTTTGGTGACAAATCTACTATTTTGCGGGCAAACCCTATTATTTAAGAAACACAAAACTAATTAAATTGGCGATAGCTTAAATGATACCCATTGAAAATCAATCGTTTCGCGACCGCCGGCGGGCGGTCTTATGATCCTTGACCTATTAAGAAAAGTTCTTCTGTAAACGTTTTGGATATAGCTACTATAGGTCGAAAATATTATAAGATTGATTTGACTTTGTCGTGCACTAAAAGCACCAAAGTTGCACTATTATAGGTAAGATTTTACTTATATGTGACCTGCATTTACTATTATTAGAGTGATCGGCTGTTCACAACCATTGAACAACATGGTGTCCATGACTATGATCCTATAATAACATTAACTTTAACTAAAATGCACTGTAAGCTTGTAACCTCCCCCCCCTTTTTATATTATTATTGCTACACCTATCTATAAATTCTCTATACCTAATCTAAACCTAAATCTAATGCCTTTCACACCTATATGCCTAGCTAGCTTATAATACATACACACATCCTCGCCGCTTTACCTTAACTTAAATTATTATCTAATTCTTAAAACTAATTAACCTAATTTATCTACAATCTAATGGTTGTGTCTGGAGTTTTGTAGAGTGTGTAGCGTTTGTATGAAGATGGAACCTTAGCATAGCTTAATTCTATTTGCAGTGAATTTCAGTCAAGCAATGTAATATTATAATAACTACTATTTTGGCCAGATCGTCTAGTGAACCCTCCGTTGTTAACCGCATTTAAGTAACTCAAGTTCTTTCGTGAAAGTTTAGTAATTGGCTTATCCCTGTGTTAAATTATTTACTCCTGACCTAATTACCTACCAGTCTATAAATCATAACATAAATATGTGTAGCCTAGCAATGACTCCGTCTGAACTGTGACCTAAATCCTTCACTGCAGCTGCGGGGAAGATTTGTAACCACTCAAAGGTAATCAGATGATAGCTTAGCTTGTAGGTATTATTATTTATTATCAGTAGCATGATACATAAGAAGCCTGGTGCAATTTATATAAAGGTCTTGTGGAATTATAAGAGTCTTGTGGAAATATAAAAGTCTTGTAGAAATATAAAAGTCCGGTGGAAATATAAGAGTCTTGTGCAATCTAAAAGTCTTGTGGAAATATAAGAGTCTTGTGGAAATTTAAAAGTCTTGTGGAAATATAAGAGTCTTGTGGAAGTTTATGAGCTCCAACCGCCGCTCCATAGCGTGCCATTACATCTCATTGTTTAATTATGGCCCCGTCCACTTTGGCTTTAACATTAATTATTAGCTTGTAGCTTTAATTCTTTCAAACTGAGAATTTACATCTCCTCTCAAAATCCAACCTCATTTTCCATTATGAACTATGTGTTAGCAATTTAAATTCTTATTATTCCACATAAATCAATAGAGTTTATCTCAAGGCCTGCTATCATCCAAATATCCTTTTCACATTAAGAACCTAATTATTCAATGCAATAACTTATATTCAGTTCCGTAAAGGGTGGATAATTTAATCAAACGCCACTTCAGGCGGTGGCTAAAGTAGAATGCTATTAATACAGGTAAAATTGCTTTTATTTACTCCTAGTATTTATTATACAGGTCTTATAAAGTTCCAATATAACTACATTGGATTGGCTGCATTGGCAGATTATCACATCTTAAGTTTATTAAAGGATGTTTAATTCATTCAATATCCTTGACTTTAGGAAGTGAACTGAAATAGAATACTATCATTAGTTAGTATACTCCTAGTAGGCAGTAAATTAGGTAGTTAATTATCCCTGTTAATCATTAAATCAATTACATTCAGAAGCTATCTTTTACTCACTTTAATAAGTATAAATTAGACTGTACTAGGTATTAGTCTGATTGATTAGATTGTTCCCATCAAATATTTCTATGTTTCATATTATTAGAAGTAAGTACTTACATATCTTAAGAGGTCTCTGACCATTAAGGTGAATTCAAATGGTATTAGTGGATCATTATCAGGCTAATTAGCAGGTTGTCATCAATCAATTATTTCTATGTTTAGGATAATTAGAAGCTCATAGCTTGCAATGTCTTCTTTCAACGACTTATCCTAGGTTCTAAACTGGTTTTAGTTGTTCAGTTTGTATCAGCTTATCTTTGCTAATAGGTATCGGATGTAAAATTTTCCATACTTTGAAGAGTGTAGCTATTTTAAGGCCGTATTGTACCTCAGGGAAAGCTAAAAAATGCCTGTTTGGTCATTTCAGTATTCGAAATCAACATCACAGTACGCTAAGCTTATTTGCTATAACTTTTTAGTATTTTTCTTGTAATAGGAAACCAGTCTAGACTTTTAGGTACTCCAAAGTAATGATGGTACGATATTATCATACCTCTGTTAATTATTTAAACGAATAATTAATTGGTAACAACTTTAGGAAAACAATTAGAATTTTACCGGCCTGCGGTAACAGATTACTTGCCTAGCTAGGACCCACATCACTTCATCATAATTTTATTTAGCGCCGTAACTTAATTATCCCTACCTTATTAGTCTGAATTAATAACTAACCATATATATATATCCGCCTACCTATAGATTCCTACAACTTTCCTTACTTGAAAATGCCTATATTTTGTCGAACTAACAGTCCCTTTTTTGTGTACCTTGCAAACTAGGCCAAGCCTCATTTAATTTAAATTCGTGGTGTGTGGTGAGAGTCGCATTGCCCCTGAAAGCAACTAACTCCTAAATGTTCTATCAGTCGAGCCAGTATACTCAGTGTGTTATTTTCCTATCACTACACTGTATGTATGGAGGTAGACTCGAGATTGGACTGGGTCATACGGGTCTACCTCCAGCTAAATGGTGTCTGACCTATCTTCAACTTTCACTAGGGAGACAACTGTCTCTCCCCCATTACTCCGTCGAAGATAGTGTATTGTTTAGCGTAATGATGTAAAACGCCGATCTTATTAAATACAATCAAAGATCATCCAGACCGAAGTCTGTTGAAAGGTACATAGGTTTTCGTTGCCACCGTTATGCGTTTCCGCCGATGTACCCCGGAATACTTCATTCCGTTAACGGATTCAAGTTGCGACCGCAATAGTTTACTTTATTAATCACTTTCAATTTCACAAATCTTAATTAATATCGCAGCTCGAATATCACTTAGCGCACTATCAAAGCTCGGACGCTATTTTTCCCGTATGAGTAGTACCGCACTCTTAAGTTGGACCGCACCGCCGACGTCCCAAAATTGAATGTCCGCTAATTTTTCCAAGCATCTTAACTTTCCCGCCACGCGCCTAAGATTTGCCCGCGCGAGTCCGCTTTTCTTCCCTTCCACCAATCGCTAGCCGTTTCCCCGATGCCCCCCGCCTTCGCGTCGCGCCACGTGGAGCTATCATCCGACCTCTCTTTCTGTCTTTTTCTCAACCTCTCGCTCGCTCATTGCCGCTTTCGCCGCGCAATTCTAAAATTTTTCCATAATCTAACCAAATCTCGTCAGATAGCCAATATTACATCTTTGAATATCTAAATGTAGCCTTCTATTAACAATTCCCTCTCAATAATCATCCACTTAAGCCAATAATCCTGTATTTTGTGAAATTATAAAAAGTTCCGTATTCCGACCATAGGTGGCGCCCGCCCGTAGGTGAACCACTTTGCCGACCCCCAAAGCCCCGCGAAATTCAAAATAAAAATAAAGTCCTAGTCAACCTAGCAACCTTACGCGAAGCCCAAATAAATGACTTCCGCTAGACGCCGCCTATGTCGCAAGGGACGCGCAGAGCAGTCCCCGCGAAATTCAAAATAAAGAAGTCAAACTAGCAACCTTATGCGAAGCTTACGTAAATAACTTCCGCTAGACGCCGCCTATGTCGCAAGGGACGCGCAGAGCAGTCCCCGCGAAATTCAAACTAAAGATAAAGCGCTAGACCATTGACCATTATTCTGAACTAGTTTATTATTCCCTTTTCATGCTTATTATTATTGGCGCTACGCATTAATATTTATTTTAGTGCTACTCCCATGCATTCCTTACTAACGGACGGATACCATTCATTCTGTACCGTTACAGCCGCCCCCGATAGAATTTAAGCAGATAAAGTACCACTCTTATCTGCGGCGAATTATATCTAAACCCTGTACTTAATTAAGTACAAAATAGCACCTCCTTCCTTGCCAACCTCATTGTCATCCTAGCCCTCAAAGATATTCCTACTATTTATAGTTCCTCCCCAAATCCCTAATGACTCCTTCCTCCATAAGCTTTCTTATTGCAAAATAGCCCACACCCCTCATTCTATTCAACTGACACAAAATCATAATCGCATACCCAGTTCTCGTGTTCGAAACGAAATCCCAGTAAACTTAGTCTCGGTAAATATTTCCCAATAACTTAGACATCTACCATTTCTTTAATCATACACAACCTCCGAATAATGATTTGCCTTTTGTTTACCATCATAACAACAAATCATATTATAATATAAATCAATATAACAGTCTCTTGCTCTGTCTACTAACGCCCCCTAGCGAAAACTCTTCAACTCTATGACGATTCCGACGTAAGTTTATAACACCTTCCGAACCATTCAATTATTCTATTCTTTAAATTATTTTCCTAGAATAATTTCAAGTACATCTGTCATCATGGCCTTCTTTTAACTTACGTCTTTTCTTACAACTTGTTTCGCATCTAAATGTTGCAACCTAGGGATCGAACCTGGGATCTTTCGTGGGTGAAGCATCAACCACTTCGCCGTCATGGTCTTTTAGTTCCAACTAGGTTAATGAATAATAATTAATAATTTGAATTAAAACTTTCCTTCATACTTCAACGCTACCAATCTCATCTTAGCTTATATAATTACCTAAGATAACGAAACGTCGGAACAATTGTCTACCTCAGGCAGGAATCGAACCCGCGTCCTCCACAATCCCTAATTAGCTACTTCTTTCAACCGAAACCTATTTTCCTCTCCGCGGATAAGAATTCTTAACCAAACCCCCCATAACAACCAAAACCAGTAGGCATACCATCATCGCCCAAGAGTTATAACTTTATTTTAGATGAGATACATTTATGTCTAATCCTACAAATAACCGAGATAGAATACTAGACTCGCTTCCGTCCGGTACGCAGTGACACCCACTCACCGTGCATACAAATAGAGGTCTTAACGCCTTACAATAAGGTTGTCGATCGTAAATACTTAGGAAAAACTCATTCACTCTAAGGGGGTACGCATCTCGAAACACGTCCTTGAGTTTTGAACTAGCTACCCCGTAGTTCAGATCTATTAGAAGTTTGTGTGCTATGTATATCTAACTGTCAATGTATGCGTCATCGATAAGTACTTGTTAATACCCCGGTACGCGTTGGACATTGTATACCAATTGACAAGTACTGGACCCTTACCACCATCTCATAATGCGATTCATTTTAGGACCTAAACTGAATAGAATCGCTTATTCGTACTACCACGTCTTATAAACGTCTCAGATGGAGAGTCGTTTTTTGACAGCGATTCACTTAAAAGTTGGATCGCTGACACGACTTCGTTCATTCAATTTGTATGAAATTTGCTACCACCACGTCCCTTGACGACCTAAACTGATACGCGTAGCTGTCATTTAAAGCGAACCAAAATAAGTTGCTATTTTTTAACCTAAAGTGAATAGAATAAGTGATTTGTGTTATTCCTGTTGGATTTGATTACAATAAATTGTTTTCGTGAGTATCCAGTGATGTGAAAAAGCTTCATCAGGTATTGTATTTAATTTATACTTAAATATTTTAAGTTTAAAGTTAGTTATAAGCGTTCCATAACCTAACAATAATAAATTCTTTGTGTTTAGAATATTGTGAGTAACTAAAGGATGGCTTGACGAACTTCGTACAACGAACATAATGGTCTCTATAGTCCAGCCACCTGGGAGTCAATAAAATCCCGAAAATAATAGGTAGGTACCTAAGTACTTTGTTTGCTCAAACATGTAAGGTCATTTGCTTTCATAGACATTGTCTTTACCGAAATTGAATAACAACAAAAGACCCGTAATTTTAGTTGTAAGACAATGCATTTATTGTAAGTTGGACGACCCAAAGGCGTGGCAAAATTTTATTTTTATCCTAGTTAGTGTTATTGTTTCACGAGAAACTGTCGTGGCGGGGTGCTGAACCCCATCTGGTCGGGTATAGTGAGACCTTTCGCGAAATTTCGGTTCCCAGCCCCCACTAGCCTGCACAACATCAAAAGGAGAACTGGTTGTCCGGTCCGAGTAGTCAGTTCCATCCACATGTTGTTAAATTCCAGTTCCATCCGAATGGTGTTACATTCCATATCAATCCTGAGAAGTAACAATGATAGTTACATCTGAACAGTCAGTTTGTTCGAGTCAACCGCTTTGAATTAAAAGTAATTATAATTTAAGTAACTAGAAATGTCCGCTGTAGGAAAATAATTCATCACCAAGGTATCGACTTACAATATATTTTATTTTTTAGATGTCGGATGAATGGGCCAAATTAGAGTTCTTGGAGAATGACTACAGCGAGTCAAATTTAAGGCGAAAGTGTCAGCGTATGTCGCTAAGGGTACAGGCGGATGCTTTTGAACTTGACGACCGAGAGTTCATTCGGCAATATCGCCTATCCAAATCATTGGCGCAAGAGCTTTGCAAGGAAATAAGACTAATGATCAGGGAAACAAGACGGTCTAGTGATCTGTCTGGGGAGACAAAGGTAGGTAGAGCACTGCCAAATTTTCGGAAACTTACTAAGTATATCAGTGTTACCTACTGTTAAATAGTTTTAGTAGGTGATTTGTATGTCAATTTGAACTTTATTTTATGCCTATTTCAGGTTTTAACTGCATTGTCGTTTTATGCCAATGGCTCCTATCAGAGACCCATTGTTAGTATCAGTGCACATTCAATGGCTCAACAAACAGTGTCATCGGCTATAGCACAGGTGACAGCATGTCTAAATTCATCTGCAATGAGAAGAAAGTATGTGGTTTTTCCAAAAAATCAACAAGAAAGGTCTCTCATTAGAGCAGAGTAAGTCATAATTAAATTTGAATTTGACATATACAATTAAAGTGTTCATCTACAATTTTCTAGCCGACTTCAAGATTGTATTTAAACAGGAAATCCTTGAAACTATGGTTGTCTTTGTTTTTTACATAAATGACAAAATAACTTTGCTAAGTCCAAACTGTCCAAACCTATCATCCACAGTAGACAATTAAACATAATAGTGGACAGTTTACTGTACCTATGAAATGTATGTATATGTACTTGTATAAATTGAAACAAAATATTTGGTGTGAGATCATTCAATTTATTACCATTTATAATAAAATAACAGACTATTTAAACTAACATTTTTAATATTTACAAGGTTCTACAAGAAATTTAACATTCCCGGGGTGATAGGATGTATTGATTGTACTCATGTTGCTATAATCAGACCTTCACAACATGAAGAAAGATATTACTGCAGGAAACACTATCATTCCCTCAATGTACAATTGGTGAGTCTCTTTACTACAACATAATTAAGTACTCATTTTAAGTCATTTACCGTCAATAAATTTTCCTGTGATGGTCATTCCAGTGGAAATGGTTCCAAAAATCATGATGTTAGCAAATAGGCTACTTTTCATAATAATTTTGAGTACATTTAAGTATGTTATAAAATTATTTTGTTTTCTTACTACAACGGGTAAGTGCTTGGCCATCTTCTCACCTGATCGTAAGTGACGATAAGGACGAAGGTGGAAGCGGAATCCTCAACCACTGAGGAACTGGCTATATCGTTATTATGGTGACAGACTTAGATAAGATGGCGGTAAACTAGCCAGGAGACTTAACAGCCCCACCAACCAAACCGGCCACAAAAAGATGTAACCATCTTTCATTTTCACTTTCATCATTTTGCCATCCTATGAAATTATTTCCAAATTTTTTAAGGGATGTATTTAAAGAAACTGAAGGATTGTTCACAAGGCAAATTTTATAAAAGTAATACACTTCATCATAATAATATGAAATTTGCTAAAAATAAATTATACTGGTTCTCTATTTATTGATGTCAATTAAATTATTTAATAGGACTGTATGTATTAACTGTTACTGAATTAAATAAATATATGATAAGTACTCACATCATGAAATGGTTCAACCCTGGCATCCGGATTACCAGAACCAAAATCCTCTCCTACAATTTGGAGGAATTTTATTCTATATCTGTCAATAGGTGCACTTTTGATGTCTACCACCTGTATGTTGAAGTGATACTCGCACAGAGACCACTCTAGACTTAAGCTTGGATTTATAGTCATTCCAGTACTGTAATTTAAGAAGTACAAGGTTAAATTAATTTTATTCAAAACTAAACTAATTTTACAAAGGAAAAGAGTTATTGTTATTACTCGGTAAGAGGTTGCCGTTGGCCTTATGGGCTTATTGAATGAATATGCATTTTTTTTATATTGTACCTGCTTAAACTGCTATGCCACACGGGATACATGGCGTGCACATTCTCTTTAATATACATACATAGAATCATGACTGTTATCCCCAAAGGGTTAGTCAGAGACTGCCTAGTCTGTGGTAGAGGACTGTCTTCATTGCCTAATGAGGACAGCAAAGCAGCCCTCTACCAGTCCACTTTTTAACAAATTGCGACTGCAAATGTGCGTAGCGTGACAGCTGGTGGTGATCCAATCGCCGCTCTATGCTGTTGGGTGTATGCAGTCTTTAGTTCGTCAGTCGCCTTTTACGACACCCAAGGGAAGAGGGGGTGGTAGTATTCTTTCACCGCTACGTACGCAACACTGTTAATTTTAACAACATTAGACTTTTTTTTATTTATATTTAAACTGCGACGCTGCTACGACGAGGTCCCACGCCTAAAGAAAGTAAACCTACTAGGTATGTCTTATTGAAAAACAAACAGCCACTTGAGAACACTTCAAACCCACATTCCATGAGTTCGTAAGTTTGAGACTGCGAAGGCGCGGGATGTGAACAAAATGTAAACCAACCACACATGTACACAATTTACTAGGTTTTCTAAAGCAATACTGCAATTTTAAATAGGTACTTACGGCATTGTTAAACCAAAAAATGATTAAATACTATTTTATTTTTGAATTTAAACACCGCGGTACCGCGGGTGTTCACTTCACAATGACAGATTTCACAGAACGTACGTTCAAAGTTCTGTGTTTCAAACTCGTGTTGTCAAATCTTTGTAAATAAAAAAAATTGAAATTATCGATACAAAGGTATCACATACGTGCTTTTTTACTCAAAACTTTACAAAACAATGTTTTAAATTGATTGTAGTTACATTAAAATTATATTACGTTAAATAAAGTAGGTTTATAAAACCGATTATTTCCGCAACTTTTTAAAAGTAGTTTACGAACGCTCTTCAAGCTGACTTGAAAGCGAGACGCACTTATAGCAATTCTACGTAGCGCCATCTCTTTCTTTTCTCAAGGTTAGACACGCAGACCAGCGACAATGGTCATTCATTCGATCGGACCAAATGCGGCTCAGATTATTTAGGATGATGGTACGGATCTAAGCGATTCAATTTCAGAACCTATACTGAACTGAGTAGAACTTGAGTCGTTTGCTAAAAGATGGCGGTAAGGGCCCTGAGCTTATGCGTATAAGCAAATATTTATGCCAAAACCTATCTAGTAACTATGTCTCATCCCTAGTTATTACTATGTATGAAAGACACAATTTAGTCTCATTTGCTAAAATATAATACGTCAATATCCCCTTACTTTCCTATACCTTTGAAAAATATAATTTTCTTATTAAATTAAACAGACCGGTAACTATCTTATCCGCCCCCACAACTCTACTTAACTTCCTACCTTTTATATTACTAATAATCGGTCAAATCGGTAAATAATAAGTCATTAAAGGTGACACTTCGTCTTAGTATTCATGGTAATTAATATCGTAAGTTCCTTCTCGTATTTACTGAATTCCAAACTGCGTGATTCAATAGTGCTAGTTTCTTTTTATTTTTTATTTTTTTATTAGATGATTTTAATTTTACACTCGCACAAGACACATTATTAAGATGGTAATCTCCCGAATGTTTGTAACTCTAATTGGTTACTCATTATGCATTCTACTTTACTTTTCAGCCTTCCGTCCAGATGGTAAAATTCCCCAGCAACACGAGATCCCCTGACCACGCCAAAATGAAATGCCATCAATGGCCTCTGTTTCTGCAGCCTAAGACATTATCTCTCTATAGGTTAGTCAAGTATAATTGTCCTGATTTAGACTTCACAAGACGCCCCCAAAGGAACCACCTTACAGCAGAATTTCCGCAACTTTAAGAAAGGCTAGTTTAGGAAATGAAGCTAAATGGAAACCACTTAATTTTATTGTGTGCTGAGTAATTCCCACTTCTACAGCACAGTTCCGAAACTTCGATTCAATTACTTCACCAGGTAAATCAAAATAAACTCTACACGCTTAACTAAGTTCTATTTGTGCCCTGTGCGACTAAAAATATTCGAACACCCTAAACAAGCTACTTTTACTAATTTAACAGTGCCAATTAAGAATGCTCCCTTGTGTCATCTATAATTTTATTGTGTGCATAGACGACCAAAGACCTCGCTTTCAGCATGCCTTCTTCGTTGGACCCGCTTAGTTAAATACTCTAATCAAAATTCTAAAGTTACAATTGAAAATGTCAAAAGTTCGAATATTATGCAATAGAGAATTTCTCTAACATAGTTACTCCATCTCTTCGCACTATTTAGTCAGGCATATTGCAATTCAAGTATTTATTTTAATTTATAATGACCTATCTTCTCCACCCCTGTTCACATACTTTAGCCATCCCTATCCACAGCTGCGGTGAAGATAATTAGTTAATGAACAAAACATCCTATAAACACTCTATGTTGCTACCGCAATCACAAGAAATATTTACTAGGAGGATTATCTATCATACAGCTGACTATAACAAAATGAGTCCCCCTTATCTTTCTCCGTTCCTTCTCTAACGTAGAAGACAGCAACAGACAATTAATATTTAATTACTTATAATTTAGAACAACCCTAGGTAAAACGCTACCACAAAACTAGTATAGAACAGAATAATACTAACCGAAGTAAACTTTTGTATTCACACTTGCAAATAAAATATCTTTATCTTTCCGTGATGAATGATTTTGATAACACTATTTCATCAACTCAATGTCCCGGCCTACATATGTGAAAACTGTCAATTAATTAGTTTGTATAAAACAATCTAGATGCAACATGCAGTTCACATTAACTAACAATTTTAAGGTTGTGCCATAACTTCGACAATAACCTACCTTAGCACTAATTTTAATCATCTACAATTACATCACGTACATATTAGATGCCAATAACCTAGATTATTTAAGAATTCTAGCAATTCTAATAATTAACCAACAAGCTCATCCCGCTGTGACAGTCCGCGCTGACCTTCCCACAGTCAAAAACGCGTTTCGTTCGTCCTATCATTTCTAAACCTGTAGACATTTACTTTGTACTAAACAAATTCTTGAGTTAATAATTATTTGCCAATTGTTAAGCAAACCTATTTAACTTCATAATAACAATTTTAATATAGCAGTATTAGAATATTATTATAAATCTCGAACATCTTTATTTATTATAATCAACATTACCGGTTAAAGTATTTGAATGGCCTAGTGCGAACTAGGTTTCAGGTCTCACCTCGGGAAAATAAATTTACTATTGACTTTAAAATCTACTACTTATAAATTTATTATTTTCTTCTGACATACAAAGATAGGCTATGACTCTAGGTCGGGTTTAGTAAACTTTGAACTATGCTTACCTCCACGATAACCTCGGTTAAACATATATATCCGCCAAACGAAATATGTCCAATACGGCCGATTTTACTAAATTTAAATTATGCTACTAAACAGTACGTGTCCTAAGAACGTCACACATCCGAAACCCATTTCAGTTCTAATGTCTTTACCCATCTAAATTAAAATTTGTACCTGTCGACGCGAGACAACATCTAAATAATTACTTTGGATGATTCGAATTGTGATAGTTAATTTTGTATTGTAATCTCGATAACGCAATATCAGGGATTTACTTATTAATAAAGTTTACACTAAGAAATTTATTCTCAGCTCGCAATATCATCGCTTTATTTCCGGCTTGAATGTTTCTGCGGACTATGAGTTTAAATTTATCCTACAACTTAAAATTGTGGTATATAAAATCGATCACTGTTTTATAAGTAGCTTGCGTTAACTTTTAAAATAATAAAACGAGTTAACTATTGATTATGACGTGACATCCGCCCGCAACTCGCCTTTATAATTGATGTGATAACATACGCTATTGTTATCCCTATAGCGTAACAGTGCTATAACTCGTTAATTTTGCAGTTAAATCTCGACTTCAAGCCAGTCAACTATTTTTTTTTTTTTCTACTATTATTTTTTTTTTTTCAATTTATTATTCTTTCTTTACTATTGTATTTTTCTTTCGACCCCTATTTTGCTCCCAAGCTCAATTAATATCTACCTTCCACAATTATCCATCATCCGTCAATCTTAGATATCTTCGAGAAGTAATTTTTTTTTCTCTCTACTAATTTGCCTATCGTATTCCTACTAACATCTCTTTAGCATGCATAATTTCTATCGTTCCTTAAATATAATTAAATGCCGGCTCTAAGATAATTATAAATATAATATTTTAGTGTTGTGTGTGTATAGAATCAAACTTCGACTAGTCAATGATCCCTAGTAAGTCGGCAGGGTTGCCCTAGAAGAACCATCAACTAACCAAAGCTAGCGTCTGGGATACGCGTCAGAATATTCTCCTTCGGCACTACCCGATTAGTCAGTACCAGCCTCTTATACAAGTGCCTCTTTCGATTTACCCACAAGCAAAGCTGCTGGCTTATGTAGACGCGGTCAAGCATCCGATTCAATGTTTTTGTCTGTAAAATGGGTGATTATGTTTTGCTTTGTGTACTGTAATTGAGTATTGTAACAAGTACTGATTGGATGTGATTTATAAAATATATATAATATTTTGTCGTAGAATAAACTCACTACACCCTATCCTATGCTATACTACCACTAGTATACCTCCTACACTTTCTCACCCACAAGAGTATCTCCGCCCAAATATATTTATATAAAACCAATAATTAAATATAACCAAGTGCAGGTTCTAATGTACTTATAAATATAATAGATTAATGTCGTGTGTGTGTAGAATCAAACTTCGACTAGTCAATGATCCCTAGTAAGTCGGCAGGGTTGCCCTAGAAGAACCATCAACTAACCAAAGCTAGCGTCTGGGATACGCGTCAGAATATTCTCCTTCGGCACTACCCGATTAGTCAGTACCAGCCTCTTATACAAGTGCCTCTTTCGATTTACCCACAAGCAAAGCTGCTGGCTTATGTAGACGCGGTCAAGCATCCGATTCAATGTTTTTGTCTGTAAAATGGGTGATTATGTTTTGCTTTGTGTACTGTAATTGAGTATTGTAACAAGTACTGATTGGATGTGATTTATAAAATATATATAATATTTTGTAGTAGAATAAACTCACTACTCCCTATTCTGTGCTATGCTACCACTAGTATACTTCCTACACTTTCTCACACAACACTTAACTAGTAATATCATTTTTTTTTTTTTTCAACATCTTAATCGTTCAACGGAGATAGACAATTGTGCAAGATACTCTTCTTAATAGGCTAATCCAACCCAGTGAATTTAATGATTTATCTATCTCTACCTATCCTAACTAATTAGTCATGTAGTAAGGTCTTTTCTTTTCACCGCTCTCCCGACTTAGATATTTCTAGGTAACTCACAACTGATAATATTAGTTAAGTAGGTATAGTAAGCTACGCCCAGCGAGCTTTACCTCTGCGTACATTAACCTCATCTTAAGCTAATAATAATCCTTTATAAACCTTCATAATTAACTATTTAACACGATTTCAACTATACGGTAAGAAGCGACGATTACCGGTAACGACTACTCACAACGCTGCAAGAGTATTTCAATTATACATATTATTATTAGACAGCACCCTTTTACCATCATCCAAAATAAAATCTTTTATTGGTAACCCAACGCCATCTAGCCTCGCTAATAGGTAACCTCCCCACAATAGAGTAGATATTAGATAGTTGTTTCCAGACGGTAACGACTTTTATCGCCTACTAGACGTATTTATCCGTTTACATTATGCATCCCAAACTACGTTGCTTTTAAACCAAAATTCCTACTAGCAATGAATAGTCATATGATTCTATCCCCTACATGACATCCCTGCTACTTGTTATTACTTATAATCGCGATTCCTCATCAACGCGTGTATTTTGAACCGTAATACTATTTTATGTTACTTTTCATAGGATTTTAGCGAACTAACAAAATGAAGCGGCATTTCCCATGTCATTGCATTCTAATCTACTACGTGATAAGTATTAGGAAAATCTCTTTCAATGTAAAAATCGCAGGTATTAAAAATAACAGGTACGGAAAATAACAGGTGATTCCACTTGCTATAACAAAATCACATGATTACGCGTTATGGAAGTTTCCTCTCCGATTGGTTTTATGACGTCATGTTTTATAATCATTCCTAATTCTAGATTGTTTATGGTCTCGCTAAATCATTTGTCTCTATGGTCCAACCATAGACAAAGAACGTTATAGTCCTTGACTAGCCTAAACTACTCTATGGATTTCAGATGTGAGACTCAAGTACTCTATTATAATTTTTTTTTTCTCTAACATAACCAACAAAATAAATTATAATACGTGGAATAGCACATCAACTAAAAACCGCAATCGCTCAACGATTATTAGTCAAAATATAATTATTATTAGTTTTATATTATGCTGTTAGCGTCATAACTTTATAATATTGTACAGCATATCGCCGTCCTTTAATATAAATTGAATCCAGCAATAATTAAGTTGGTTACCTCTGTCCAATCTCGCCCCCTAGCCTTCCCATCCGACAGCAATAATAATTAAACCGCCCCCTATTCTACAAATCTTTCTAAATCAATAAATGTTGAACTATGTCACCCTATCGACTTTTTACGATCCTAAAAATAACTCAACACAAGGCTGTATGAACCAGTTGCCTATGCCTATATGAAATCTATCACCAGGAATAGAAACAAAACTACAGTTACCATAGCTCCTAACGTCAACAACAAAAATTGGATACCTGGTTTCAGTATTCAAGGAAACAATTACTAAAGGTTTCAGTATTCACAGATAACTCAACAATTTTAAAATTTAATACTCCAGACCCCCGGATAATAACTATATCTATGTACTTCGTGCACTTATGATACTTTGGGAAAACAACAACGTCTAACAGCCGCACGGTACCTGATGCTGGCGAAATCCACCATTAAATAAAGAAGGAAAAGTTAATAACTGAAAGGTATTGTATTTCAAATAATACTCATTACATTATTGTTTTATAGTTTTATCTCCTTTGACCTTTAACCTAACCTGAGAATCTTTTTGTTACAGATTTCGTACAACAAAATTTAGCTCCAGCTCTCATTGCGACTGTCTACAATATTGGTCGAACCCGTAATACAAAGTGTATGAATCAACTTTAGAAGATAACAACGTTTATTGTGAAAAGTGTCAAATTATAATTCACCCACTATCAAGAGCCCGTAATACAAAGTGTATGAATCAACTTTAGAAGATAACAACGTTTATTGTGAAAAGTGTCAAATTATAATTCTTCAATATCTCTGAATTAATTAATCTTCATTGAATTATTCCCTATTAAGCCAATTCTAAACTCACACATCGCAACACGACAACAATTTGTGGGAAAAATCCCACTTCTAAATTAAAGTATTACCGCTTGACTGAAATCCAATACAACTATATTAATGATAATTTATAACTTAACTTTCTAATCCTGGTCATGGCTTACCAAATTGTAACCTCCCCCCCCTTTTTATATTATTATTGCTACACCTATCTATAAATTCTCTATACCTAATCTAAACCTAAATCTAATGCCTTTCACACCTATATGCCTAGCTAGCTTATAATACATACACACATCCTCGCCGCTTTACCTTAACTTAAATTATTATCTAATTCTTAAAACTAATTAACCTAATTTATCTACAATCTAATGGTTGTGTCTGGAGTTTTGTAGAGTGTGTAGCGTTTGTATGAAGATGGAACCTTAGCATAGCTTAATTCTATTTGCAGTGAATTTCAGTCAAGCAATGTAATATTATAATAACTACTATTTTGGCCAGATCGTCTAGTGAACCCTCCGTTGTTAACCGCATTTAAGTAACTCAAGTTCTTTCGTGAAAGTTTAGTAATTGGCTTATCCCTGTGTTAAATTATTTACTCCTGACCTAATTACCTACCAGTCTATAAATCATAACATAAATATGTGTAGCCTAGCAATGACTCCGTCTGAACTGTGACCTAAATCCTTCACTGCAGCTGCGGGGAAGATTTGTAACCACTCAAAGGTAATCAGATGATAGCTTAGCTTGTAGGTATTATTATTTATTATCAGTAGCATGATACATAAGAAGCCTGGTGCAATTTATATAAAGGTCTTGTGGAATTATAAGAGTCTTGTGGAAATATAAAAGTCTTGTAGAAATATAAAAGTCCGGTGGAAATATAAGAGTCTTGTGCAATCTAAAAGTCTTGTGGAAATATAAGAGTCTTGTGGAAATTTAAAAGTCTTGTGGAAATATAAGAGTCTTGTGGAAGTTTATGAGCTCCAACCGCCGCTCCATAGCGTGCCATTACATCTCATTGTTTAATTATGGCCCCGTCCACTTTGGCTTTAACATTAATTATTAGCTTGTAGCTTTAATTCTTTCAAACTGAGAATTTACATCTCCTCTCAAAATCCAACCTCATTTTCCATTATGAACTATGTGTTAGCAATTTAAATTCTTATTATTCCACATAAATCAATAGAGTTTATCTCAAGGCCTGCTATCATCCAAATATCCTTTTCACATTAAGAACCTAATTATTCAATGCAATAACTTATATTCAGTTCCGTAAAGGGTGGATAATTTAATCAAACGCCACTTCAGGCGGTGGCTAAAGTAGAATGCTATTAATACAGGTAAAATTGCTTTTATTTACTCCTAGTATTTATTATACAGGTCTTATAAAGTTCCAATATAACTACATTGGATTGGCTGCATTGGCAGATTATCACATCTTAAGTTTATTAAAGGATGTTTAATTCATTCAATATCCTTGACTTTAGGAAGTGAACTGAAATAGAATACTATCATTAGTTAGTATACTCCTAGTAGGCAGTAAATTAGGTAGTTAATTATCCCTGTTAATCATTAAATCAATTACATTCAGAAGCTATCTTTTACTCACTTTAATAAGTATAAATTAGACTGTACTAGGTATTAGTCTGATTGATTAGATTGTTCCCATCAAATATTTCTATGTTTCATATTATTAGAAGTAAGTACTTACATATCTTAAGAGGTCTCTGACCATTAAGGTGAATTCAAATGGTATTAGTGGATCATTATCAGGCTAATTAGCAGGTTGTCATCAATCAATTATTTCTATGTTTAGGATAATTAGAAGCTCATAGCTTGCAATGTCTTCTTTCAACGACTTATCCTAGGTTCTAAACTGGTTTTAGTTGTTCAGTTTGTATCAGCTTATCTTTGCTAATAGGTATCGGATGTAAAATTTTCCATACTTTGAAGAGTGTAGCTATTTTAAGGCCGTATTGTACCTCAGGGAAAGCTAAAAAATGCCTGTTTGGTCATTTCAGTATTCGAAATCAACATCACAGTACGCTAAGCTTATTTGCTATAACTTTTTAGTATTTTTCTTGTAATAGGAAACCAGTCTAGACTTTTAGGTACTCCAAAGTAATGATGGTACGATATTATCATACCTCTGTTAATTATTTAAACGAATAATTAATTGGTAACAACTTTAGGAAAACAATTAGAATTTTACCGGCCTGCGGTAACAGATTACTTGCCTAGCTAGGACCCACATCACTTCATCATAATTTTATTTAGCGCCGTAACTTAATTATCCCTACCTTATTAGTCTGAATTAATAACTAACCATATATATATATCCGCCTACCTATAGATTCCTACAACTTTCCTTACTTGAAAATGCCTATATTTTGTCGAACTAACAGTCCCTTTTTTGTGTACCTTGCAAACTAGGCCAAGCCTCATTTAATTTAAATTCGTGGTGTGTGGTGAGAGTCGCATTGCCCCTGAAAGCAACTAACTCCTAAATGTTCTATCAGTCGAGCCAGTATACTCAGTGTGTTATTTTCCTATCACTACACTGTATGTATGGAGGTAGACTCGAGATTGGACTGGGTCATACGGGTCTACCTCCAGCTAAATGGTGTCTGACCTATCTTCAACTTTCACTAGGGAGACAACTGTCTCTCCCCCATTACTCCGTCGAAGATAGTGTATTGTTTAGCGTAATGATGTAAAACGCCGATCTTATTAAATACAATCAAAGATCATCCAGACCGAAGTCTGTTGAAAGGTACATAGGTTTTCGTTGCCACCGTTATGCGTTTCCGCCGATGTACCCCGGAATACTTCATTCCGTTAACGGATTCAAGTTGCGACCGCAATAGTTTACTTTATTAATCACTTTCAATTTCACAAATCTTAATTAATATCGCAGCTCGAATATCACTTAGCGCACTATCAAAGCTCGGACGCTATTTTTCCCGTATGAGTAGTACCGCACTCTTAAGTTGGACCGCACCGCCGACGTCCCAAAATTGAATGTCCGCTAATTTTTCCAAGCATCTTAACTTTCCCGCCACGCGCCTAAGATTTGCCCGCGCGAGTCCGCTTTTCTTCCCTTCCACCAATCGCTAGCCGTTTCCCCGATGCCCCCCGCCTTCGCGTCGCGCCACGTGGAGCTATCATCCGACCTCTCTTTCTGTCTTTTTCTCAACCTCTCGCTCGCTCATTGCCGCTTTCGCCGCGCAATTCTAAAATTTTTCCATAATCTAACCAAATCTCGTCAGATAGCCAATATTACATCTTTGAATATCTAAATGTAGCCTTCTATTAACAATTCCCTCTCAATAATCATCCACTTAAGCCAATAATCCTGTATTTTGTGAAATTATAAAAAGTTCCGTATTCCGACCATAGGTGGCGCCCGCCCGTAGGTGAACCACTTTGCCGACCCCCAAAGCCCCGCGAAATTCAAAATAAAAATAAAGTCCTAGTCAACCTAGCAACCTTACGCGAAGCCCAAATAAATGACTTCCGCTAGACGCCGCCTATGTCGCAAGGGACGCGCAGAGCAGTCCCCGCGAAATTCAAAATAAAGAAGTCAAACTAGCAACCTTATGCGAAGCTTACGTAAATAACTTCCGCTAGACGCCGCCTATGTCGCAAGGGACGCGCAGAGCAGTCCCCGCGAAATTCAAACTAAAGATAAAGCGCTAGACCATTGACCATTATTCTGAACTAGTTTATTATTCCCTTTTCATGCTTATTATTATTGGCGCTACGCATTAATATTTATTTTAGTGCTACTCCCATGCATTCCTTACTAACGGACGGATACCATTCATTCTGTACCGTTACAAGCTCCTGGTAAATGCATTACAATATGGACCGCAATCCGATCTGATGACGGCTGTATTTTTACTAATAATTAATGAAAATACAAATAATAATTATGTTTACTTTTATAGGCGCGTATATGTTTATTATCATAGAATACTTTATCAATTAAATTTATTTTGCAAGTTAGTTTCTTTATAAAACAGTGAAAACACAAAAAGTTATCAACTTATAATGAATAGTAATAAAGATTACCCTTTGCAATACTAATATTTATATATTTATTATTTTTTTCGTTTGCCTCCACCATTACAAAATTAATGAAAAATAAATGCTCTAGCTATGGCATCACAACTACCTTCTTCATCTTCTTCTTTCTTCTTCATCTTTATAGGACACATTGTGATCTTGTAGAAGCACTCAATAAAATAGTAATAAAATCTATTTGCACTTTACTGGACTGTAACAAAATAACTATAGTTCGCAATAGTCCTGTAAAGTGCGCCAAATGCGGTCCTATAAACGTTAATAGGATTTTTATAGGACTAAAAAATATCTGGTCCTAGGATACTTATTTACATGACCACATTTTGCTACTAGGGTAGCTACTATAGTCAAAGAGCTATGTCGCCCGGATTGTTAAAGTTGGTCGAATCGAGTCCCAAGTGAGGCAAACGCAAATGTCAGAATGACCTTTTTTTTATCAAATATGCTATTTTTGGTTCCGATATAATTTCTTGTTTTATCATTGGATATAATTCCATACAGTAGGTACTTGAAAAAATAACAGTTTTAAGTAGGTTTCACTTTGCGATTGATACTGTTGTTTCTTGTATTAATTTTAAATGATAATTCTAATTCAGACAACGAGTGGTACCTACTACAAGAATCTTTTGTTTAGTGTACAGTAGGTATATATGTATATGTAAGTAGATAGGCTATATACCTACCTACCTGTACAGTACCAACTGTATAATTACTCTCTGCCTTAGGTTTAGCTGACCAAGAATTTATACGTTAGTCACTTAGATAATGCTCTAAGGTTTATCACCAATACTAAACCACAACCAATGTAGGAATAGAATAGAATACTTCCTCCTTCCGATCTATCGACGGCGGCGACGCAACCGCAACGCGCATGCGCAAGTGCGACGTGCTGCGGTCATCAAAGTACCTACTCAGACGAAGGTGTGTAAGGTACTACCGGGTGACAAGGCCCATTTTTTTACAAATTGAAAAAAAAACCTATATTTTATCTTAAAAAAGAAAAAGAGTGTTTACAATGAAAGCTATGATTATTTCATAATCCAAATAAAAGTAGTTATTGATGCTACAACGATAATAAGTTAGGTTTTTAAACATTATTAAAAACCCTTATTTACTAAACATGGTATGCCCCATAAAGCCCGTGCCGTTTTTAAGTCTTTTGGAGCTAAAGTAAGCATTAAAGACCATAAGGATATAAACACATCAAAATTGTAACATTCATAAACTTCGATAAAAGCAATCGGATACTAAAATGATCAATAGAAAAGTAGAAAAGAACACAGTAGAAAAGTATTTTTTTGTAACAAAATGTTACAAAAAATAACTTTTCTACTGTGTAGTACAACAGCCGAGGTATCGAATTTTTAAGTGTTTATTGTATTAATATTAGATTTTACTTATAATTTATTGTGATTATGCTAAAATTAAGTAATTATTGTTTATATTCCTATTAAGGCCCAAGCAACTACTTCGTTGGGCCTTTCGAACCGCTGTGGGCTTTACAACACAAATTGAATATTTACAAAATAAAAAGCTATAAAATCGCACATGTTTATGTAAATGTCAAAAGAGTAATGATCAAATAAACACACTAAATAAAAGTCTACTAATAAATAAACAAGTAAATTAGGAGCCAAAATTAGTAAAATGAGCGGCCGCGACCGATGAAGTCGGCGAACAACCAGGTGTCACTGACAAGGTGGTGGCCGCTCGCTGTCTGCTGTTGCGTTTCGGAGTTCATATTGATGTGTTTCATACACAGCGACCTCAACCCGAAGAGCTATATTGAGAGCATTATAACCACAGCCTCACGTAAACTCGGAATCCTGAACAAGGTGAAGCGGTTCTTCACGCCGGAGCAACGTTGTCTTTTGTATAAGACTCAGGTGCGCTCCTGCGTGGAGTATTGCTCTCATCTTTGGGACGGATCCGCCAAGTACTTGCTCGAAGCTCTTGACAGGTTGCTCTTGACAAAGACGTGCTGTCTGTATTATCGGTAACGATGACGTTACGACCAGTCTGGAGTCGTTACAGCTACGTAGGGACATTGCTTCCATTAGTGCTTTCTACCGCCTTTACCACGGTGAATGCTCTGAGGAGCTCTTTGACCTCATCCCTCCCTCTCTTTTCCTTTCCAGATCGACGCGTGCAGGTCTTAGAAGCCACCCTCATACCGTGCTGACCATCAAGACACGTACCAAAAAGTTTGGACAATCGTTCTTTTGCCGAACTGCCCGTATGTGGAATTCGCTTCCCGCACACGTGTTTCCTTCCTCTTTCTCTCCCGGGTTATTTAAGCGGGGCGTGAAAAAGCATTTATGCAGGCCGCCATAGTGAGAGCGTTCGGCATAGCATGGTAGCGCTGTGATGAACGCTTTCACTTCTTGGGCTTCACTGGCTGCTTTTCATCAGGCAGAGTGAAGCCATTATGGCGTGCCACAATAAAAATAAAAAAATGCATGCTACGTAGTTGGCACGGATCAAATGTAATAAACATAGTTTTCTGCGCTTGGGCCTTTTAAAACTGTGGGCCTTGTCACCCGGTAGTACATTATTTATGAATAGCATCCATTTTTTAAAAACAACAAACCTACATTCAAACTATCAACTCAATAGACGGGGAATAAAAGCTAACCACTTGTTAAAGGCATATTACGCATACCTTTTTATACCCGAGACTTTTCGACCGAGTTGCGGTATATTCGCAAAATGTCTTCCTGGGGGCCCAAGTCCGCTAATTTACGAATGGCATAATTGAATCGCAATTGGATCGCATTGTAATTGTTTGACACATTTGGTATTCTCTTACTCATTTCGGTGGAGCACTCGCACACATCGCTCTAGGGTTATGTTATTGGAAATCCGAAAACAATAGAATACGAAACTCGTTGGAAAGTTCTGTAAATCCTCAGCGAAACACACGAAGCCTATATATATAGCGTAACTCGCCCTTAACCAGCTCATAAGGTGCTGACGAGCTCTATGCTCTCGTTGATGATGTTCTGGGCGAGCTCGTCCTCGTGGTCGGCGTCGAGTTCGTAGTCGAGCAGCGTGTACTCGGTGCGGATGCTGCTGCTGTCTTCGCTGTCGTTGACGTTGAAGTACGTAACTTCATTACGTTTCAGTACGTATTCTCTTACTCATTTATGAATACCAAATGTGTCAAACAATTACAATGCGATACAATTGCGATTCAATTATGCCATTCGTAAATTAGCAGACTTGGGCCCCTGTCCGCTAAACGTCTCTTTCTCATAATGTCTCTTTCGCAGAATGTCGCTTTCGCAGAATGTCTCTTTCGCAGAATGTCACTTTCGCAAAATGTCGTGATTATACTTAGAATAAAATTTCGATTTTAAAGGAAAATCATTTATTACAGTTATAATGTAAATAAGCATAATTAGTAATTATAAAATAATTTAAAATTTTATGGTTTGTTTACATTATAACTTCAATACCTACTTAAATGATTTTCTTTAAAAATCTAAATTTTATTCTAAGTAACTTACATACTAAGTATACGACTTTGGAAAAGAATTTATAGATGACAAACATTTTTAATGTCGTTAAAGGTAGCAAGCGGGAAGTGGATCAATGGATTAAACATCTCAACTCCATTCACCCGAATTTGAGGTTCACATACGAGATGGAGGCGGACAGGGGCCCAAGTCTGCTAATTTACGAGTGGCATAATTGAATCGCAATTGTATCGCAATTGTATCGCATTGTAATTGTTTGACACATTTGGTATTCTTAAATGAGTAAGAGAATACCAAATGTGTCAAACAATTACAATGCGATACAATTACGATTCAATTATGCCATTCGTAAATTAGCAGACTTGGGCCCCAGGTCGCTGTCTTTTCTTGACGTTAAGATGACCGGTGAGATCCAACTGGTTCTTATCAATAAAGTTACTATTCCTTTCCGTTAGGTATACTTAGTAACTAACTTTAAAGTTCTTAACACATCTCGGGAGGATGTCATGTCATAACGTAATTCGGAAACATGGTTGATCGATTAAATCGTTCACAGAATGCATAGTTGACAGAAATATTTATTACCAGAAATCACGGTTCGCCGAAACTTCAGTTCGCAGAATTCACGGCTCGCCGAAAATCGGTTTGCAGAAAGCATTATTAATAGAAAGCTTATTATTGTTAGGAAACACTTTTAACCGACACATTGATTAGCCGATGCAACTATTCAAGAATACATACCTAAGTACCATACATAAACACAGGTAAGTACATAAACATGGTTGGCAGATGCCACTACAAAGTAAAAAAAGCATTCTGCTCAAAAACTCGAGAATTACCGAACCGATTTGGCTAATATTGATCTTGAAATATTTATGAAAGTTCAGAGAAGACTTAAACGGTGTGTGAATTATATAACAAATTGATGGTACCTAAATAGGTTTGTAGGTTCTGAAAATTAATGTATGTATGTGTTCTTGAATAGTTGCATCGGCCAATGTGTCGATTAAAAGTGCTTTCTGACAATAAAGCTTTCTATTAATAATGCTTTCTGCAAACCGATTTTCGGCGTGCCTTTATTTCTGCGAACTGAAAGTTCGGTGATTTCGGAGAATACATATTTCTGTCAACTATGCATTCTGTGAACGATTTTATCGATCAACGGTGACTCGGAATTACTTTAAGACATCCATTGGGAGTTGGATTATGTTCAGGAAAATGGATATCAATTGAATCGACGACGGAAACCGATTAAACGCAACAAGCATCCCGAGGTTAGCCTGCAGGCAACCGGCCTACATTGCCTTATGTCAAAGAAAGGAGTCACATATGATGCCCCCTCTTCACGTTGGCAGACGCATCCGCAGACATCATCGGATGCGTCGGCCGACGTGTAGGGGGTTGATTTGCGCGTCTGTGGTAGGTATTTAACGTCTGCAGACTCTGTATACCTACTACAGACGCGCAAAGCACCCCCCTACACGTCAGCCGACGCATCCGCAGATGACTGATAACGTGACTGCTGCGGATGCGTCTGCCGATGTGATGAGGGGGCATAATATCGGCCACGTATTACATGAGTACCTACTCCATACCGCCCATATACCTACATTCCACCAGGCATAAAGGTTAACAACATCGTGGGCACTCCGACGGATGTTTTGCCACTGCAAAACACCAGGCTGATTTACTACAGCAAACTGGATTTGAATCTTCGAAACCGCACATTTTGAAACTAAGTAGGTACTTGCTCATATCTAAGTACAGGCGCGTCATCTCCGCAAAATGACTTTTATATTAAATCAAATAAGACTAAAGTTATGCGACAAAAAATCTTATGAGATCAGTTAGTTTAGTTAATTATTGTTTGAGTGAGGATTACGGAGCATTTAAAAATCATAATGAACTAAGGCGGAATAAAGCCGTGAAGCCGTCTTGTTCGCAGTGCAGAGGTGTGTTTATAATAATATGTCAACATGAGTTTAATAGTAAATTATCTCCTTTATTTACCTACTTTTCTACTGATTCATGTGTAGTCATTGACCTAGATACATCGCTGTGCGTAGTATTTAGCTAAATAAGCTATAGTAGATTTACTATAATTATGGTGCCTTTATTGCGAGTTTTATTAGTAGATCACATCACATTAATAAAAAATTAAACGATGTGTGATGGCAAAATTACAACTTGTCTCGTTTCTCACTAGAGGGCGCTGCGCTGCTTCTTCTCGTTTTAGTTTACTTTGGTCACTCAAGGACTTCATCAAGGAACGTCAAGAAGCTCCATGACTTTAGTACCATGTCATGACAACTTTGTTAACTCTTAACTGTCAATACAGTTGAATTTTTAATTAAGTAAAAGCACATGGCTTTCATCTCACGAACACTACAATGCTAATAAATTACATTGTTGTTATTGCGCCAGACTTGAGAATAACAAAGTGGAAGCTAGCCAGGCGGACTTAACAAGCTCTTCCACCTACCAAACCAAGTGTAGGTACACAAAGACGTCTCACCCCGCTGGGAGTCGAACCAGGGACCACTGGGTGACTAAGACCGGTGGCTTAGACACTCATTGACAATGACAAACTAGTCGTTAGAACCTGTCCAACAAGCAAATTGGTCATATAAAAACTGTGCTATGCGACTTTCAGTTATATAACTGTTAAATTGATGTTATTAGACAACTACAACGTTGTTTAACCGTAATTCTTACAACGATTTAGTCCCGTAACTAAATGGTCTACTAAATAAGTAGAGTAAACGTTTTTACGACTACTTTATACAACGTCGTATAATGGTACAAAAATATAGGTTAAGTAAACGTTTTTACGACGGTATTATACAACGTTGTATAGTGGTGCCTGTGTATAGGTTAGGTAGACGTTTATACGACTGATTTATACAACGTCGTATAGTGGTGCCGGTGTATAGGTTAGGTAGACGTTTTTACGACTGATATGAATCAGTCGCTGTATGAACAGCGTCGTATTGTAGTGCCTGTGTATAGGTTGGGTAGACGTTTTTACGACTGATTTATACAACGTCGTATAGTGGTGCCTGTGTATAGGTTAAGTAGACGTTTTTACGACTGATTCATACAACGTCGAATAGTGGTACCTGTGTATAGATTAGGTAGACGTTTTTACGTCTGATTCCTACAACGTCGTATAGTGGTGCCTGTGTATAGGTTAGGTAGACGTTTTTACGACTGATTCATACAACGTCGAATAGTGGTGTTGGAGTATAGGTTACGTGAACGTTTTTACGACTGATTTATTATATCGTCGTATTATGAAGCCAGGTTGTAGGTCGGATAAATAAAAAAAAATATGACACCATGTATAAAGGGTTTATTTAAATTAAAGGTTATCATAAAGGGTTTATTTAAAATTAAAGGTTATCTGTTCATGTTTATTATCTCACGGAACTCTAAAATAAATTATCATGGCCTACCATCTTGGTCGCAAGAAACCGCATTATGCGACCTTTTCATTCTATAATTGATGTATAGAAGTCGTTTCTTAACTTAGACAAGATGGCTGCTATTTTAGTATGTAAACAAATTTTAAGCAATAGTCTACAATAATTTAATTTCAAGAAATTCGATGGGGGCGTAAAAAATTTCACAACAACACACCTATATTTCACCACAAAACTAAACGTCCCATAAGAACTAGGTGCACTGCACCCATTTATCCATACACTCTGTTCATGTATAATATTGTTAAAGTAAATATAAAAATAATTAAGTAAATTATAACTTATAAACCGTTTAAATTTTGTATTTGATAACCCGCACTTTTCCAGCAAACATCACAGGAACGAATGAATGGAACTGAAGTTCATTCCATTGTGTACAATAAAAGTCAACGTTAAACACATAACCGACATTACAGTCATCTTCTAATGTCTATGCAATTGTTATAGGACTTCAGTGGTTCGATAACAGTCGGTCGAAAACTTTTATGTAACATTTAAAAGTTGTTGACTGACGTTTATTTAACTTATAAATAACAATAATGTCGTTTAATATGGGCCTATTTCGCGTTGTATAAACGTCTACGACACGTTTATATGACGCACTTTATAGAACCAAAAGGAAATGGAAAACGTTTTCTCAACTATTATGCAACAATAATTTGTTACTTGGGTGCTAACCCGCATTAGGCCAGCATAGTTGTTAGTTGGTTATTTCTAGTTCTCCCCAATAATGTTCACGTGGGAATCCGCCAGCCCAGCTGTGGGCGAAACGATTGTTAAGATAAGACTAAAGCTGGCCACTGACGATCAGTTTTGCGCGTCAGTCCAGGCGTAAAACTGTGGCGTCACTCCAAATGGTTTTACGCCAAACAGATTTCCCCACTCACTAGCGTCACGCCGGCTCATCAATCTCGACCGGCCGGTACAATCAATTATGAACTTTAAGGTGGCCACTAACGATCAGTTTTTCCCATCAGTTGAACTGACGTCAGTCCAAAATTTGATCGTGAATTTCGAATCGTCACTCCAGAGTTTTAAAGCTGGCCACTGACAATCAGTTTTGCGCGTCAGTCCAGGCGTAAAACTGTGGCGGCACTCCAAATGGTTTTACGCCAAACAGATTTCCCCATTCACTGGCGTCACGCCGGCTCGTCAGTCTCGACCGGCCGGTACAATCAATTTTGAACTTTATTGTTTGGTGCTAAGGATCAATATATTCATTAGAGAAATTCGAACTGACCCGATTTGATTGACGATCACACACTCAGGGTCAGTTTGGCGCGACGCGCCGGCTTTACGTGTCGCGCCGTCAGTTAAAACTCTGGAGTGACGATTCGACATTCACGGTCAAATTTTGGACTGACGTCAGTTCAACTGATGGGAAAAACTGATCGTCAGTGGCCACCTTAACTGACGGCGCGACACGTAAAGCCGGCGCGTCGCGCCAAACTGACCCTGAGTGTGTGATCGTCAATCCAATCGGGTCAGTTCGAATTTCTCCAATGAATATATTGATCCTTAGCATTAAACAATAAAGTTCAAAATTGATTGTTTCGCGTCAGTTCAAACTTCTCCAATGAATATTGATCCTTAAAGCCAAACACTAAAGTTCAAAATTGATTGTACCGGCCGGTCGAGACTGACGAGCCGGCGTGACGCCAGTGAATGGGGAAATCTGTTTGGCGTAAAACCATTTGGAGTGACGCCACAGTTTTACGCCTGGACTGACGCGCAAAACTGATCGTCAGTGGCCAGCTTTAGAGCGAAGAGCTTATACACAAAACTGACGCCAGTGGCAATGACCTTATCATATTAAGGACGTTTGCAAGTGAATAGGTCATATTTTAAAGTGTGAGGGAAACTGAAATAACGTTCATACCTATATAAAAAAAAAAAAATTCATTGACTTAGGTACTTAAGCAGCATAAAAACTTTAAACTTACTTATAAAAAAAAGTTCGAAACTTGATAATGACTGGCAATATAAAGCAAGCATTAAAATTTGTTTGAAAGTTGTTAAAAAATAAAATACCTACTAGGTAGGTATTTAAAGGTACTATAGTAGGTATATAGGTACTTTATACCTTAATTTACATAATATTACAACTAATACCCTAATTTACATAATATTACAACCAGTTAATCTATATTAAATGATTGTTTACGTACGTCCCAAAATGTTTCCTTTTGCCGGCACATCCATCCTCGTAATTATTTATCTCACTCGAAAAAAAAATTATACGGAAAGTTTCATTCGTAAACTTTATATTTTTCCACAACACAAACACATCCCGCGAAATATATCACACGCACGCGTCATAGGCACGCGACCATCCGAATGTACTATTAGACCGTTAATGTATACGAAACGCATAAAATTATGTTGAAACGTTGAAGCATTCGCATAAGTGTGAGCTTCGTTTGTGTATTTAGTTTCTATCAACGTGCGCGTCAACACGTATCCACGCCGAAAGCGGCATTCCTGTGCTTTCAGAGCGTTCCCGTTCCCGCCGCGCCGCCGCGCCGTTTGAGCTTTCGCGCTTTTTCAAGGTGACCTTCACAGAAAACAGAGATCGATGCAACTGGCAACTATTTTCTGAAAAGTTGCGCAATGATTACCATACAGCCTACAATGATGAAATGTGGATGTAATGGGAACTTAAGTTGTTTCTTTGAGAATCACAATAAATAGTAGGTAGCCAATTAGTCATAGTATATTAGTATCTATGGGTACATACCTAAGTCTTAGATGAATGATTGTTCTCGCTGCGGCGAGACTTATCATTCATTATGGGTATAGTATACCTATCAGTTGAAATATCTAAATCGAATACTCGCTATTATTTCATTAAAGACAAGGTAAGTATTTATTTCTCGAAGCATGAAGCACTTAGGCACATAATAATACGGATACGGACATTTTAAGTACTATATTATCTTATTACATAAATAGTACATGTGTTGACAATAAAATGTTAGTTTCAAAAGCTTTCCGCACTCTAAGGCATAAGGCCTAATTCGCACGAGAGTTTAAAAAGCGTTGCGTTAAAACTCGGCGTTGGCGCTTTTAAAACGTTAACGATGTGATTGTTCATACGAACGCTTTTTACTTACTTTCATCTCGTTTCTCGCTTCAGTAAAAACGTAGAAATGGTTAGTGCTTTTAGCTAATTTAGTAATTACTAGCAATGGCAATTTGTATTGCTAGAAGACGGAAAAAGAAACAAAAGTCATTCTGGGTACATCCTCACGAGCGTGTACCTACACGCACCTATTGACTTATTCACCTGAATAAATCGACCGAATTACAGAGTGACACCATATATGACCATTTATGTTGTAAAATCTCGCAATTTTCGTAATATAACAAGGCAATCAAAACCTACAGGGTACTTTCCGTTGACCTATATACATGAAATTTGGCAGAAACCTAGGTATAGGACATCTATCTAAGTATAGGGAAAAATCTGAAAACCGTAAATATTTTTACGGAGTACGCGAGTGTAAGACTCGCACTTGGCCAGTTTTTATTTTATTTTAAGGGGGTGCCGAGCGATCGCAAAAACTGACATGTCTTTAATGAACTTCAAAGCAAAATCAATCATATTGATATTTATAATTTGAACAATTCTGCTTTGAAGTTTAAGATCTAGTAATTTAATGGGCGATTTTTCGAGATCAAAAAAAAACGAAATTGGTTCGTAAATGACTTCATAGATGGCGCTTAGCATAGATTAGTATGGCGCATGGTAAAAGGCGAGTTCATGAAGAGCACGTGTATGGCTGCGTAATATTTATTCTATTCCAAAATAGAAATATCCTGAATATAAATAAGTAAGTAAATACTATTTTTTTATTCTTTTGGTAGACAAGTAAAAGTGTAGAATTTATTACAGCCCTTAGGTAGGTACGGCTTTCATAAAACGACATCTATCGAGTATTTTTGAACTAATTTTTACTTTTTAATTTGGGCTGTCAGAAAATCGCCCATTGGAGCAATGTTTTTATTCTGCGAAATGTGCAAAACCGTCACGCGCTTGCGTTAAAAATTAAAATTTACTTTTTAAAGACCGGGGTGCCTTGCGGAATACCAGTACAAATATTTTCATGTAAGAATTATTGTTTCATGCGTAAAATTAGGAAAGTTGTTGAAGAAATATGTTTTTAGGAGTCATTAGATTTATGTGATGTTTGTTATTATTTATTGTTTAAAGAATTTGTTTCATATTTAGACAAGGCCATGACCTTGTGCAATGATCAGGCTAACTTACCTACATAATTTCTTTTAATGTATTTAACTAATTTAGCGCATAGTAAGTACAACTGACTTTAAAATACGTAAAATTTCACAATTTCGTGCAGAACCCCCTTAATAAATTAAAGCTTGAAAGCGTAACTTAAATTACTTTAGTACAGACGGTGTTGCCAGCAGTCGCTACAAAATATCATTCAAAGAAAGGGGATTCCCCGAATTCGACACAGACTTAGAAATGAAAAATTCCGTGCTCTTTTCAATCGGTCCGTATTTGTAGTTGCGATAAAAATAGGAAATGGTTCAATTAGTTTTATTATTTATTGTGAAATTTTGCCGCCCCCTAAAAAGTGTCGCCCCCACTACGCTAAGCCACTGCCTCCCAGGCATTATTCTTCATAAATTTATTTGAGTGTTCTGGTAATGTTTTTGCATACAGCAGTGGACGAGAATCCACTTCTTTATTATGTACTTCAGGCACTACAACCCACGACGTCGTAAAAGACGGTCTGATAACGGCGAGAAAACAAATACATCCGACTTCTGAGAGAGCGCGCGGCGCACTGAATGTAATGTAGCGCTAGCAGTGTTGCAAACAGTTAAGCTTGCTATGCACCAGATTATTCCCATCCCAACGTCCAGCGTTGAAAATACAACACTGTACGCAATGAGGGCATTGACTGTACGATAAAAAAGCGTCGCGTTTTAAAAACGCTGATTTGTGAACAGGTGTGATTCGATTACGATGTTATTATTATCTAAGGACTACGGTCTAACTGCACGTTCTACACGGTGACTGCCACAAAACCAGACACAATGAGCTTGGAAAAAGTATTTTTATTTATTTATTTTTAAATATTTACATTTTAACTTAAAATACGACATTAAAATTTTTTTCTGTAGCCCTTCAAAATACTTTACAATAAATTTTTAAAGATTCATAATAATGACCACGCGCTATTGTTTTTGTGACAATCAAAATACGCGCGAAACCCGCGGCGTGACGTCATCAGATTCCATTCTCTCGCACGGGTGGCGCGACTCGCGCAACTTCGTTTTATTATTATGTCTGCTCTGAACCAGTGCAGTTGTGCCCACAGATTAAAGGGCTACCACACTGTTGTAAACCGACGTTTACATCAATCATGCATTTCATACGATTTATAAGAAAGTAAATGCTCTATTTAGTCTATTTACACAAGATTTACTTAGTTATTGTTCTGAGATTTACACAGCGCATTCACTGCACACACACACAACGTTTTGCGAATTTTGCGATAGCTTTTCGCATAAGTACACATTTAACCTTAACAAGACCTTGCGATTTACCATTATTTAGTATTCTCTTTTACTAAAAATAAACAAAAACTATGCCTTCTTCTCTCTTAATTTTATGGATCAATGTTTATTTAATTGCAATTAATTATTTATTTTTTTAAAGTGTATTATTATGTTATGGATTTTTTATCTGAAATAAATGATTATTATTATTATTATCATTTACGGAAAAAAAGAAATAAAATACTAATGATTAGGCAGTATGGTCTCTGACCTTAGCCTGTTCCTTCACGGAACACATATAAAAAAAACTGACACACTGACTGACCGCCGTACTCAGAGACGTCAATTAAGTTTTAATGACAATTAAGTCTCTTGCTGTCACTTTCGTATGTATAGTGATAAATAGAGAAGGAAAGACATTTAATTGTCATTAAACTTAATTGACGTCTCTGAGTACGGCGGTGAGACTGACTGACATTGACATTGACATCTATGATCCAATCCAACAACACCGCGACAGCCGAATACTTGTTTTTTGTCGAATTTAAAGTCTAATAAAATATTAAATACCTATAATATTCGTATAATCTAATCTAGGGGGAAACTGGAGGTCTTCATGCTTAACGTGTGCAATTATGTTATTATTGAAGCGACAATCGTGTGTTTACGATTTGCAACGGTGAAACCTCAATCGAGCAAGTAATCATACAAACACCAAACCCACCACAACCACCGGTTGTTGGAACGTATCGTCGATTCGGTCGGTCGATTCCATTTCGTTTCTGTGGTGTGGTGTGGTCCGTGTAACTCGCGAGTGACGCTCCTATCCGCTATCCGGCTGAGCGTGGTAGGAAGCAAAGAAATGAGCATTTGTGTCTGTTTAGTGAACAGGTGAAAGTTACCGTAAATGTTGCGTGCTAATACGCCACGAAATGTCTCCTTGTGTATTAGTAATATAAATAGTTATAAGTTAGCATAAAAATATAACTGCTATTAGAATATCAAGTAAAAATTGGTAATGTAAAGTTGCGGTTGTGCTAAATAGTTTTAAATAAACAAGTAAATAAAAAATGGCTTTAAAAATGGAACCGAAAAACGATGTTGATTTTATACTCAAGAATCTGTTAGCTGGAGGTAAGAAGTTTGATCTTACATTTTTTATTTTATACTAAAAAAATATTGATTAACAAATAGTAGGTACCAAAGCACTACACTAGGATAATAGACGCGTTTTACCTGAAATAAAACGCATATTAAATACTTACCTCATTAGAAGCTTATAATATTGAGATAGGCATATCCGTTTCCCGTCGTATTTTCCTTCTCTTTCTTCCGGTATATCGCTGTCTCTCTCGCTCATCCCACTCAGTGGCGTCACCAGGTGGCGCGGTGGGGGAACCAGGAGATATCACCCCCGTGCCCATTTGTTCATCATTGCGTCGAAATATGCATTAAGCACCAGGCGGAAATAAAAACTAAGCTTCTAATGAGGTAAGTATTTAATATGCGTTTTATTTCAGGTAAAACGCGTCTATTAAACACTTGACCGTCATTAGAAGCTTATAATATTGAGACCTGTTTGTTATCGCCTGGTGAAAACGCCAATGTGAGAAATAAATTAAACAATAAGTGCGAGAGAGTTAATCATATGATTATGGTTTAAACAAAAAGTTATAATAAGAGATTCAATTAAGTACTCATTATTTACAATTTAAGTCATGTAAGAAAATAATTGGCCAGTCATTGATGAAAAATCAAATAATTTAGCTTGTAAACCATGTAAACGAACATTATTATTAGGAAATAAATATTGTTTACTATTTGATTTCAATCACTTTACAGGGTAAAAAAAAAAAAATGAAAAACTTCGTGACGCCTGAATCAATATTTCACGACAATAAACCTTGTGAAAAGTATTAACTAATCTCCAATTACCAATAGTTAGTATATCCTCAATGGGTAAATCATATCAATCTAGTTTGTAGATGCTACAGCGGAGCAAAACACAACCAGGTGTGGCTGTAATATCCATCTATAGCTACCACAGTGCTTGAAACAGGTGTAGGTGAACCACTCGAAGTTTTAAATAAATTAGTTTAGCCATTTTGTACAATATTTATTGATCCTTTTAACCAGTAGCAATTTCCAGCTTGTTTGTCTGTAGTCCTTACAGTCAGTTTTTGACCCAAACTGTCGCCTTAATATTACTACATTGCCCTGAACAAAATAATGTTTGGTGTCCACAGCAAGGTAACAAAGGAGCAATGCGACAATAATATTGCAGTGTTACGAACTGTTTAAAATCTAGTTGATCCTAGGTTTGAAACACATTACAAAGGTCTACAGACTAATATTACTAAAACCTTGAAAAAGGAGGTTTTGTTGTTTTTAAATGTTTAATTAAGATTGATTTTAAAACATGTTTAACTATTACCTCGTCACTAAGATTTCCATACAATTGTGCCTGCATAAAGTAGAAATGACAATTTATAGTAGTATTGTAAGAAAGATTTAAAATATTAAGTGTAAATCTGCCAAAAACTGGACTGACTGAACCCATTTGGTACGCGTTCCGCGTGTGGATGGCACCGCTGCTGCTGCTTACGCCCTTCCTGTGCCAAGCACAAGTGCTCATATGTTTTTATAATCACCGGACGCTTGAGTAGGGAAATTTGCTAGTGGTTCCATAACGATATATCATTTAAGCACACCAAATTTCAACGTCATGTCTTGAACCTTGGGGGTTGGCAGGCCTGTGGTTACGTCTACCAGGCGTCTACGTTTCAAATTCCATACTGTGAATGAGGCAGCAAGGGGTACCACAATCAGATAAATTCCTGTTGAGGTGTGCTAGCACCCGGGGGATGAGGGAAGGTGGTGCGAATTTCCAAGCCAGAGGGAAGCGTTCTACTTCAGGCTGAAAGCATTGTCAAACATCGCTTCGTAATCATTGAGATAAATCTGCATAGTTTACCCACTACTCGAGCGTTCTTGGATACAAACAGGTCAATTACTGGCCAGGCCCACTTCGCGAATATCGTTTGTGTGAATTCTGGCAGTAGATGCCACTCTAGAGCTTGGCTATGTCGAGACAGTTGATCTGCATAGCTGTTCAATTTCCCTGGAATGTAATGAATTTTGACCACAATTTGATTGGTGGTCATTTGTTGGTTGGCAATTTGGAGGATAAAAATAAAATTGTCGCAGGCTTCGTGTTCGATGCTTGTAATTCTAAGACTTAGAACAGCCCGCTTTTCTTTTTGATTGCAGTGCAGCTTTTGTTCGGATGCACTCCACCTTCCCGATAGGGCAGAATTGTTGAGTTTTGACCCCCCAATCCTGAAGCAACGGTTGTCAAAAAAAAAGTTGGTGGAGGTATATGTATTGGTGTTTCTGATAATTTTTAGCAACCAATACATTTAACTACATCGTGAGGTAGAGTCTATTTTACCGCACAATTTCTTCTCTTAGGTATCGTAAAATGCGACTAACGGACCATAGATTGCATCCAACAGTATAGAGCGGCGATAGGCTCATCACTTGTCACGTACATGTGCAGTTATCATTTGGTGAAACGTAGACTATGGCTGAGGACTGCTTTTGCGGTCCTCATTACCTGGTCTCTGACTAACCCTTCGAGGATAACAGTCATGAGTATATGTAGGTATGTATGGACGCTTGTGATTCCTCCATGTATCCTAGTATGTCCTTGCGGAAGATATTGATTTTGGTAAGCGCCCTGCGAGGGCGGTCAAACAGACTTTTTATAGTTTATGTGGACACCAAAATAAGTAAGTGTTTCTATTACAATGTTGGCATGTCTGGACAGAACCATCTGGTCTTTATGTCTATAAGATAATAGTCTAAGAAAACATTGCCGTGCTCATCTCAAATGGAAGGCATATAATTTTTAGTAATTCGCCTTTGTAGAACAGACGAAGAAACCATTGTGGGATTTGGCATAGTCAGATGGTAGTACCTAGGTCTGAGAAAAGTAATTTGTACATCCCGTCTCTTGGCCGTACACAGTCCGGAATTCATATAATAATTTAACGACTTCAGGTTAAAAATTGGACGGAGTGACCTTTCTTGCGTGCTCTTTGGTACTAAGAACTGGGTTAAAACGAAGTTTGGAAAAAAAAAACTTACTGTTTCTAGAAACCTGTTCCTTCATCTGTGTCAGCATTGCAGACATTTTGTCCGATACAAGCGTGTAACAACTGTCGATTGTAACGTTTGGAACCTTGAGCGATGGCTTCAGATAAAACGGTATTCGATACCTTTGTATTATGATAGAAAACTTGGAGCACCTATTTAGTCCCAACGGTGTCGATAAAGTGCAAATTGACCGGCTCGAAATATCGGAGCGTCATTGTCTACGTCTTTTGTTACCTCTGTTAGCAGAGAAGATGGACGTTTTTGTCCGGATTGAAAGAGCTGCCAAGCCGAGGATCGAAAGTAAGAACAGCCTCCGCTGTTTATATTATAGCTACGATGTGGTTCGTGGCTGGCATAAGTATGTCCTTGCGGAGGACATTGTTTTTGTTAAGCGCCCCGCGAGGGCGGTTCATAGCCATGATGTGGTTCGTGGCTGGCATAAGCATGTCCTTACGGAGGACATTGATTTTGGTAAGCGCCCTGCGAGGGCGGTTCATAGCCACGATGTGGTTCGTAGCTGGCATAAGCATGTCCTTGCGGAATACATTGTTTTTGGTAAGCGCCCTGCGAGGGCGGTCCATAGCCACAATGTGGTTCGTGGCTGGCATAAGCATGTCCTTACGGAGGACATTGTTTTTGATAAGCGCCCTGCGAGAGCGGTTCATAGCCACAATGTGGTTCGTGGCTGGCATAAGCCTATCCTTGCGGAGGACATTTATTTATTTAATTTAATTAAAAACGGTTACATAACCATTTACAACAATTAAACATATTATTCAAATTCAAATAAAATAAGGGACATTTAGCATTACATTAACATACATGCATCTTCTCGCAAAAACCGCAACCACTCAAGTAATATTACCATTGATTTTGGTAAGCGCCCTGTGAGGGCGGTTTATAGCTACAATATGGTTCGTGCTGGCATAAGCATGCCCTTGCGGAGGCCATTTATTTATTTAATTTTATTAAAACGGTTAAATACCAATTACATTAATTAAACATATTATTCAAAATCAAATTACTTAAATTAAATAAGGTAAATTTAGCATTATATTAACATATATGCATCTTCTCGCAAAACCGCGAACACTCATGTAATAACCATTGATTTTGGTAAGCGCCCTGCGAGGGCGGGCAGATTATAGCCACGATATGGTTCGTGGCTGCCATAAGTATGTCCTTGCGGAGGACATTGATTTTGGTAAGCGCCCTGCGAGGGCGGTTCACAGCATGCTGTGCGTGTGTCTGTCCCATGAACCAGAAGAACAACGCGATGGTACACTATAAGAAGTTTGCCCTCGCGAAAGGTAACCGTTTATTGTTAGTACAGGTTTTGCTTGCGAGGCATTCCCAGTACCAGATTTAATAACTGGCCAAAAAGTTTTCTAACAGGACAATTTTTTCTAATGCAACTGTAATCTGTTCAGAATTAAACAAATGTGTGTTTGAAGGTAGAATCTTATTCAAAGTAGCAAGCATTAGAGGGTCTTTTACATTTTTATGAGTACCTATCCTCTTTTCGTATATTTATAGTTTCAGTCTACAACCTAATCACCACTGAAAATAAGACCTTTAAGAGAGGCATCAGATGTTTGCGACCAACTAGTAAACTGTTCAGACAAGTATTAAAAATATCTTTTTAGTTTTAAAATACCAAAAGTTATTGGTGCACAAGATTTATCAGAATATTGGTGCTTAAGGCCTAGCTGGCTCTTTTAGTTTACTTTTAAAATCAAAAATCAAATCTAGATCACTACACGGAATATTTAAATTGTTAACTGTTTTAGTCAGTATTGGTAACACCTGCGAGGTGCAACAATCGTTGTAAGATTTCCTCTAACGTCCGATAAAGCAGACACATTGTCGTTATCGTCATGAAAGGCGGGTACGATGACCATGCTTCTTTGAACGATGACGACTAACTCGAACTCAATCTTCGCCGATGCGATCGGGATTGTTAGAAGGACCAGCTATAGCCGCTTAGCTACAATTCATTTTTCTCATTATCTAATGTAAGCACTAATTATCGGTTTCTTATCTAAAATAAAAAGAAAAAGTGCCTGGAGGGTAGATACCACGTATTAAACACAAAAAACACTTTTAAAAATACTATCTTTACTCGAATGCTTTCTTATCTTAAAAGAAAAGGTGTATCTACATCTCTTGCGGGTAAAATTAAAAGTTTGATATACCAGATAAGTTTAAATTATAAATTCAGCGAACGGTAACACCGTTAAGTTATGAAACTATTCTAAGTACTCACGTGTATTGTAGAAACTCACGAGAACTGTATTGCAGTTTAAATAAAAATAATTCTATTTCTTTGTCACTTGATCACTATGTAGTGCACAAGTTACGCCGACGGGAAATTTCACGCCAATGATGAACAAATGGGCACGGGGGTGATATCTCCTGGTTCCCCCACCGCGCCACCTGGTGACGCCACTGAGTGGGATGAGCGAGAGAGACAGCGATATACCGGAAGAAAGAGAAGGAAAATACGACGGGAAACGGATATGCCTATCTCAATATTATAAGCTTCTAATGACGGTCAAGTGTTTAATACCTATTTTTAAAATAAATATTATTAACTTAAATACTTTTTATATTAAATCAATGCATTTTGCATTCATAAAATGAAATTGATTCTTAAACTAAATAAATTATATACCTACCTACTTAAACCTAGTTATTAACAATTCACTTGTTTTATAAGGTGTCGCCGGTATGTGTGCAAAAACTACTGTGGCACCTCTGGATCGCATCAAGATCCTGCTCCAAGCACAGTCATCCCACTACAAGCACCACGGAGTGCTGGGTGGTCTGACCGCAATAGTCCAAAAAGAGTCCCTCCTTGCGCTGTACAAGGGGAATGGTGCTCAGATGGTCAGAATATTCCCGTATGCTGCTACACAGTTCACAAGTTTTGAAATATACAAAAAGGTATGAGTATTTTTTTCATATATCTATACCATAAAAATGAATCCCTGTTTCCCTTGGTCACGCCATCACGCGTCAACGGCTGGACCGATTTCGCTAATTCTTTTTTTGTTGTGTTTGTTATTGTCAGGAGAAGGTTCTTATAAAAGAAAAAAAAAATTGAAATATTTTTTTCAATATTCATAATTAAGACAGGTCAACGTCTGTCGGGTCAGCTAGTTTTGAAATAATAACAGATATTCTGTCTTGTATGAACACAACGCCTCTATGTTTATCAGAGTCACAGATAAAGAATTTATCATAATATTGCCTGCCTAAAAACTAGATTCTGACTAAAGCATAGTAAGCCATCAAAAAAGTAATTTAATTTAATAACAGAGATATAATCTAGTTTTTTAATCTAATATAATATTTTGTTTAGTTTACTGGATCTTATGATAGCCTTTGTGTTAAAAAGTAACATTGATAGTAATGCGGACTAAACAGACAAACCTGATAAAAAAATGTTTGTCTTTAATTTTATCTTTTCTGACTGAGTGCTGACCATTGTTCAACAAAAGTCAAAATATAAAAAAGTTAAGTTTCAAATAGTGTCCATTTTAATTCATATATTAAGAGCAGTACATAATATATCTTGCCTAACTAATAAGGCTCTAAATGCTTATAATTATGTGCTATTAATAAGTACAATGAATAGCTGCCCTCGCTGGAGGACGCACTCAACCTAACAAGAGCAGACTATCTGCTTATAGTTGACTACTGATTGCAGATAAATACACATTTAAAAAAAATCATCTGTAGGAAGAAAAACATCAAAACAACATCAATTCTTAATCTCAGAAAACTCATAACATAACAGTAATGTTTGTCTCCTGACTAACCCTGATAATATAAGCACCGCTGGAAAAACTGACTGTTTTGCAACTACTTACATATATTTATTTCCAACATAACAGATTAAGTTGGAGTATGTTATCCTTATCATGGATTGTATATTTATATAGGTATTCTGCTGTCTTATATTTAAAGGTGGTCTTGGTGGTCTTATTTTGATTCAATATGTACGTAATTCTAATTAGAATTGGCTATTTGACAGTTGTAACAATATAGCATGAAATATGTCGGATGTTATGAATGGTAGTTTATAATTGAACGATAAATATCCAATAGTTTTTTTTATAATAATATTTATATATTGATAATTTGTAAATATTTATTTTTCAAAATAAATTTGTGATTTTTTATCTGTGGATTACAAGACCTGAAACACGGGCGGCCATGATTGAGCTTCCTGTGACGTCACATTTCGCAATATAAACAAAAACTGTCAGGTTTCAAGATAGATTTTTTTGTTTTTTGAAGTGTGACGTCACAGAGCAAAATGTCATGTGACCCATAGAAAATTGCCCAAGGTCTGGCACTAAAGAAAATTATCTCAAAATTTTCGTAAAATCAGGCAAAATAAATCAAATCAGTCTTCAACTCCGAAATCAGAGGTGAACACTTTGAAAAATTGCTTACCGTTTTAGTTCAGTCATAATTTTAATTTTACGTATTTTTTTGGAGAGTTTTATTTTTAATAGATAGTTATGAAATATACACTTGACATTCAAAGTAATGTAGAGAATATGATAAAAAATAACGTAAATTAAAACAAAAAAATTTAGTTAAATCTTTTTATTGCATAAAATAATGGACAATATTATTCTTCATTCTTCAATAATAAATAAAAAGAACATTATTCATGCCTAATGCAGCGTGGTAGAACTCCTCTTGGTATCTGGTCCACCCCAAATAGTACACAATACCAATGAGATGGGCGCAACTACCTAACGTTCTTCTGCCTTGTATACAAGAACACTAATACCCTGTAATAGCGTCTCTTCCTTCTGACATAGCGTTATTTGTTTTTTCCTCTTTTGGTTTTTTCTTTGCGTCACTCAGTTTACAAAATTATTATTTACGCGTACGAGCTCCATCGTGGCACCAGTCAGTCAGTATGGCGGCGGTGTCGCAAAAGAAAACACAGTCCGTTTTTAGTTCCAATGTTTTCGTTCTGGATGTTTCGACCTGCAGAACAGCCCCTTGGACGGCCGTAGACCAAAGTTAATAACTTTCTTTTCTTTTTTTTTTAAATTCTACAACGGGTAAGCGCTTGGCATTCATCTCACCTGATGGTAAATGACCATAAGGCCGAAAGTGGAAGCGCGCTTCACCCGGAATCCTCAATCACTGAGGAACTGGCTATCTTATCTCAAACTGTCGGAACACAACCATGCTATAAACATCGTTGTTATGGCGACAGACTTAGATGGTGGTAGCTAGCCAGGCGGACTTTACAGCCCTACCACCAACCAAAAAGAAAGAAATAACGAAGAATTTAAGGCTATTGTAGTAGCGGATCCATCACAAACCACGTCCGAGTTAGCTGCAGGCTGCGGTGTTAGTGATAAAACTGTTTTAATCCACTTGAAGCAAATTGGGAAGGTGAAAAAGCTTAAAAGGTGGGTACCTCATGAATTGAGTGCAGCAAACCGACAAACGCGCGTCGACTGCTGCATTACTTTACTCAACCGGCACAGTAACGAAGGGATTTTAAATCGAATCATTACCTGTGTTAAAAAGTGGATCTTGTACGATAATCGGAAACGCTCATCGCAATGACTGAACCCTGGCGAACCAGCCAAACCCTGCCCAAGCGAAAATTGACTGAAAAAAAATTACTTGTGAGCGTTTGGTGGACTAGTGCCGGTGTCGTTCACTACAGCTTTCTTAAATCTGGCAGATGTCTATTATTAGCAACTGCAAACCTTAATGGAAAAGCTAGCAGCTAAACAACCGAGGCTGATCAATCGCTCTAGGCCACTGCTGCTTCAGGACAACGCTAGACCACACACTGCACAACAGACTGCTACCAAATTAGAGGAGCTTCAATTGGAATGTCTAAGACATCCACCATACTCCCCGGAGCTTGCTCCAACAAATTACCATTTTTTTCGAAATTTAAATAACTTCTAGCAAGGGAAAAAATTCAACTCCGATGGGGCAGTCCAAAGCGCCTTCAAAGATTTTATTGATTCCCGTTCAAATGGTTTTTTTTAGTAAAGGGATCAATGAACTACCTATGAGATGGCAAAGATAGAAAGCAACGGTACCTACATACTTTGATTAAATAAATATATTATATTTTAAAAAAATCGACCTTATGTTCCTCCCCTACAAACGCCAATTTCATATGTAAGGACCTAATACTTTACAAAAATAAAAAAAAACAGTTATGGATTACTTCGAGGTTAACTATTAGGTAAGTTAGTTTACGATTGTTCCTAAACATCTTAATTACCCAATGTCCAAGATTTTAACCGTGTCGCGTTGCGGTGAATGAATACTACCACCCCCTCTCTTCCCATGGATGTCGTAAAAGGCGTCTAACGGACTCAAGACTGCACAAACATCCAACTGCATAGAGCGGCGATGGACTCACCACCTGTCACGCTGAGCACATGTGCAGTCGCTATTTGGTGAAAAGTGGACTATGGCAGAGGACTGCTTTCGTGGTCCTCATTGCCTAGTCTCTGACTAACCCTTCGGGGATAATAGTCTTGATTATATGTATGTCTAGGTATGTTCAAGATTTTTTTTTGATAATCTCGTAGAGTGTGCTGATCTGATAGTGGGTCATTCAATCATTTTTCCGTCTGTCTACGTGTACGCGCAAATACCTCTTTCGGTGTGACAAACTGCTTTGACCAGTCATACAAACATGCATATTATCACAAAAGACCATTTATGAAACTCTGGTATCTTCACTACGATTTCTAAGCATCGAGTTGGTATACAATGATACTATTTAAATGGTAGCTCTAATGATTCTCAGGCTGTGTTTTTTGTATAGGGCTATAATATTTTGTTCTGATAAGCATTGATCCTATCTAGCCTTATCATTAACTCTTAAAGCGGTATTACTTAACAAATACTATGACACTACTACTATGCAAATTCCCCATATGAATTTTGTAAAGATTTTAGCAATTGTTAGCTACCTCTAGAAGTCTTCGTGACTGACGAGAGACGGTAGAGATGACGGTAGGGCCCCAGTTATATAAAAAAAAGATATCGTACTCATCATTTTACTAATCTAATCTGTGTCTTCGTATTTGTAGTTGAGAACATTGATTAATGTGTTGACTTATCGCAGCAACGTAACCCGCTCGATGTAGTTAATCTTTATGGTGGATGTATGAATGGTACAGGTGACGGTGCGGAAAGCACCAAGATACGATTACCCCTTGTTTGTCACGGCGACTCCTACCGTCTTATTAATAAAAATGGCCAAATGTGACACCTCGGTTTAAAGTGACGCTGTCTCGTTTTTGTTAAAGAAGACAGATAGAGACAGCGTCAATTTAATCCTAAGTGTAACTTTAATTAACGTTTATTAATAACAGGGCTAGATATTACTAACAATTTATATTGTGTCGGTTTCTCAACCATGCTCAGCTGTCGTACAGCTGAGCTCTTAACGCACAAACGTTTGCTGTAGAAATCCTTGTTGCATCCTCAAACGATGACACGTGGATATAGATCGAAAATGAGTTCGTTGTCGCGCGACGGCTAGAGGTTTAGTTACAATCTTCAGAATTGAGCACTTTCGAAATGCCGAGTTCTCCAATGGGTCTCCAATATTATTTCATTATCTCAAGATGCTCCTTCTCCTGTAAGATTGACAGTTACTCCCCGTATTTGACTCTCTTTGCGCATTTGACGCATTTCAAATGTGAGCTTCTCATGTACTTGTCTGAAGACCTAGATATAGGTTGCAATTAATGCATAGGGCTCTATCCTCCATAAGTACTTAATTTCCTTGTTTTATCGCGCCTAACTGCGTACTTACGACTTACTATAAAATACGAATTATCAATTGTTAGCAACATACATAATTTTCTTGAAGACTACATTACATACAGTACGTAAATGTGAAGACGTTATTATTATACTTAACTTTTAAAAGTCACAAGTTTGAAGGTTGAAGGGTTTTTAAGCAACTTGCCATAAATGAAGACCTCATTGTAAATAAGGTCCTCTCTCGTATAGAAAAGGTCATGGCACCAGTTAAAATACCCCATGAAAGAAAGACAGAAATAATTGTTAATATCTACCTCAAAGTATTGGTTATTTACGCTGTAATGGGATACCGAAATGTGTAACGAGGACAGTAAAATAAATAAACTGTGTGGTGATGGCTCTCTTTTTATTATAATAATTCCAAACTCAAACTCAAAATATATTTAATCAATAAACTTAATAATAAGTACTTTGAATCGTCGAAATCTTTTTTAACCTGCCACCCATTTAGGACGTCATTTTTTAACTGTGGCGAAGAACGGGCGCAAGAAACCACAGCGCACAGAAGCAACGAAATTGACAAAAAAAAAATTGGTTGCCTGTAAAGTCGGTTTTACGGGCGAAGATTTTACGTGACAACGTCTTTTTCTCGGTAGAATATTTATTGATATGAATATAATTAAATTGCACAATAGGAACAAGGAATTGAATGAAAATAAGAATTGCACAAATTTTAACTATAGAAATATATTTTTTTTTTGTTTTTTTTTTTTATTTTTTTTTTTTTTTATTTTTTTTTTTATTTTTTTTTTATTTTTTTTTTTATTTTTTTTTATTTTATTTTATTTTTTTTTGTTTTATTTTATTTTATTTTATTTTATTTTATTTTGTTTTATTTTGTTTACTAAAACATTGTACATGTAAACTTAAACTTAACTATTTAGTGGGAGAGAGACGCCGCAAGGCATTCGGCGGGCCTCTCTCTCGTTCGGTGACTCATCGTTACGTTCCCGACGAGCGTTACACTTTTTCATAAGTGTCTCCCAGCTAACCTAATTTAAGACGTTGTCACGTCAAAAAATATCGGTACTTAGTTCTCACTCAGGTCATAAAATATGTACCTACAAAATATGAATTTAAAAAATAATGCAATACAATATGTACTACACCCAATCCATCTCATATCCATACTTTTTACGACTAAAAGGCGACTACCTAACGGATGAAACACTGCACATACATCCTACAGCATAAAGCGGCGATAGGCTCACCACATATCACGCTGAGCATATGTGCAGTTGTTATTTGGTGTGCCATAGAGTGGGGCAGTACACTGATTTTGTGGTCCTTATTCACTGCCTTGTCTCTAACTAAATTTTTGGGGAAAAACGAAACGTTAAAAAAATGACTAACTTAGATGGGAATCGAACCCACGTCCCCCGCAACCCGTAACCCTTTGGGGTTTATAATCGTGAGTGCATGTAGGTATTTATAATAAAATATCCATATTTACGTATAAATTTCACCAGACGAGTCTTAGCAGAGCCACGACAGCCGCTCAGCCGCATGCCGGCGCGCGTGTGGAACGAACCACCGTTACTCGACACGCTTCGGCCGCGCCCGCGACCGCTTGTTTACATGATAAAACGTAGGAAAAACCTTAAAAATCTAGTAATCCTAAACGTAGGACAGTAGTCAATTCTTTCTTATCCCCGTGTCTGTCACGGAGACTGCTAGAGGTTGCTAACAATTGAATTACTATTGTGTCTGGTATTACGAAGGCTGAGCTCTTAAGGGGAGGTATTTCGAGCGCTTCCCTCTCGTTCTCTCGACGGTACAACGGTAAGGGACGGGTATAACAGCGAAGCGGCGCGAATAATCGCGTTTTATATTTTAAAAAATTGATAGATGTTATAAATAAAAAACCATCGGTTATAATAACTCAAGTTATTTACGAGCTTCATTTTAGTAAATGACTCATAATATCAAATCACTTATTTTAAGAATAAAACCTGGAAAAGGGTAAAATGACACAAAAATATGTAACTTTGTGAATTTATTCTATCAAGCCAACTTTATAAAATCGTGTTTCCATCGGGTGTATTTCACAGAATAAAGCCTCAACAATATTTCATAATTTTCGCAGATTTTAATTTTACTGTTTACTACTTCAAAAAGTAATTCTAAGAACGTGTTATTTTAGTTTTTCACTAACACCTAGCCTGCATAGTGTAGGATGCAACTAATTGACATAATAGTAAGTACAAGTGAGCTGAGCGAATGGATTTATTCTCGTGTCCGCTGAATGAGATCAACCGAGTGGCATTTCAAATAGTCTCTTTAATTTAACAACACTATCACATTAGGTTTTACCTGTTAAGATTGTGTATGAGCTTATAAAATAAATAAGTATTGATCCAGAGTCTATTTTACAAAATAATTAACCACTTATTAACTCATGTTTTTAATTTTAACATTACAATTAAATTAAAAGTTAGTAATTCTTGCAAAAAAGTGCGTGGGTATTGTCTTTCGGTGTCGAGTAAGAAACTACGCGAAATACGATTATTTTTGTACACATGTCTTGTAGTTTTCTTTGATACCTTTTTGAGATTAAGGTAAGTAGATATAGTATATTATTTCCGTAGTTTCCGTATTAATCACTCAAATATTTGTGAGACGATCACAACTTTCGGCTTTCAATGTTGACTTACCTGATAATGATAATATGATGATAATAATCTTTGCACTGAAGCCGTTATTGGAAGCCGGCCAAGGACGCTCGCCGGAACACGTTACGAATGAATTTTATTTACAAGCGACACACGGAAAGTCCCATGTTCACATCCCGTCCATGGATGTTTTGTGGGTAAACTCAAATTTTTGTTGGAAAATTCAACAGCCATACTAGTAAATCAATATAAACATTTGTAAAGATACGTTAAGGTCGACCTCATAAATGTTTAACAGTTTAGTACAATCTATTCAACTAACTTGTACATCAACTTGCGGCCGCTCGCGGTTTCACCCGCGTGGTTCCCGTTTCCGTGGGAATATCGGGATAAAAAGTATCTTATGTGTTAATCCAGGTTATAAACTATCTGTATGCCGAATTTCATTCAAATCCATTCAGTAGTTTTTAGGTGAAAGAGTACCAAACATCCATCCATACTTACAAACTTTTGCGTTTATAATATTAGTAGGGTTCGTTCATACTAATGGTTACACACACGATCATTCCGAGCCAGTTGGTGTGAGTGACAGTACTCAAGTGTTAAGCTGCTTATTATTTCTGAGTACTTATAATTTTTATACCAGAATTAAATGAGATTATAACCTAACCGGATTTAAAGATAATATCCTTAATAAAGGAGAATGCCCATTTTGTTAGGGAACTTGGGTTCCTCTGAAAAGTTAAGCCACCACTGGTTAAGAGGAAACATTACTTCGAAGTGGCATGCAAAATTCTCATACAAAACACAGAAAAACGATGTTTCGTAGTCCCCTGTTTTCTCCTTCAGAACTGGACCAATTTTTTATTACTTTTTCAGCATCGGTTTAAGAAAGAGATTTTCTATGTCTGTTTGTTTGATTTTTTTAAACCAGCCACTTAATATCTCTGAAGACGCCTTAAAACGGAGTGATTTCGCTTAATTTTGAAGGCTCCTGGTTATTAAATAAATGACTCAATGCAAAAAAAATCAAACATACAGACATAGAAAATCTCTTTCTTTAATCGATGCTGAAAAAGTAATAAAAATTGGTCCAGTTCTCAAGGAGGGAACAGGGGACTACGAAACGTCGTTTTTCTGTGTTTTGTATGTAAATTTTGCATGCCACGTCGACGTAGTGTTTCTTAAGGTTGGCAACATTATTTAGGCTTTTTTCACACTGGCAATGTCGTAGGTGAAGGTGGTAGGCTTTAATAACGAATAATTATGTTTGTTAAAAAAACGAGTGACGACCTTAAATAAATTAAAATGTAAGTAAATAGCGTAGGGCAAGGACGATGACGACTCAAAGATTAACTACCAATTAGGGTTATGACTACACGGTGATAAAATAAAGTCGCCGGCATCGCCTCACGTAAAAAGAGAAAGTAGATTCCCAACCGTCGACGTCTTGGTCGTAACGGATGTTCGCGCCAAATTGTTGTTGGATGTCGTCGATTCGTCATTATAAAACACGCACGGTGTGCGTGCGAAATTCTTGTGATGGTCTGCTATGTGACCTTAACTTTTTTTTTAAATTGAAAGAACACTAAAAACATCATTAGGAAAAGTAAAAATGTAGGTATATTTTAGTGCCTGCTTACTATAGTTAAATAGAATAGAATAGAATAGATAAATAGTATAGTAGGGTACTTAACTAAAGTCCATACATGTTGGCCTCCGATACTTTCAGAGATGGGCCTCCGGTACTTTCACTCCCCGGACGAAACGCAACGGCAAAGGGTGCCATTGTTGCCGATATTCCGTGAGAGGGTGGTGTTACACCGGGCGAGCCGGCCCAACTCTTGCTACAACGTCACTCATGTATAGGGTTACCATTTAGGAATTTGAAGTCCTGACAAAAACCTGACATTGCGATAAAAGTTCGGACTTTTTATTCCCAAAATGGAAACATTACCTACTCATTTTTTATGTTTTGTTTTTAACTAATAAGAAGTTAATAAAGATTAAAGACTTATTTGATATTACTTAAAATGTAGTTTTGTTACTCATTCCAAAATCCGGACAAGATCCGGACTAGTCTCAAAGTCCGGACACGTCCGGACTAATCCGAACGGATGGTAACCCTACTCATGAAGAACCACCCAGGGGTCACGTGTAGGATCTCAAGGGTAAACTACGGACGCGAGTGACATTAACCCCTAAAAGGGTAATGTCACTCACTTTAATAACATTACACTGACAATGGCGCCTTTCTTAAGAAAAACAAAAAACTGAAAAAAGATATTTGCACAAAGAAATGTCTATAATTTGTTCACAAACATTTTTGTTTTGTTGTTAATTGTTAGTTTTTTTCTCATTCATGAGTTATTAATTTTTCATTCTTATTCACTAGATTCTCAACAATAGTGTATTTCTTTCAAAAACCAGTAAAATTCTAAAATAGATATTACTTAATATAAGAAATGTCAATAATTTGTTTAGTTTGGTTGCTAATATAAGTACGTAAAGTGTAAAATCGGTAGAAAAATCTGGAGATTTTACATGTATACTCTGACTGAAATCGTGGAAAAACCGTTGCGTCGGTATTTCAATAGAACAAAGCCCATGTCGGTAGAAATACCGAAAAATCGGTAGGTTCGAGACCACTTGGTGCGAGATCCAATAATATTGCAGGGCGTGTGAACTGAAGCTTCACAGGTAGGCAACACACTCTCATAACTAAACAAAATAAAAATAATTCTGGTCACGTTGTATGACCTGAGCTCTCCGCTCTCCTGTTTTTAAGTGGCTGGGTAGTTGAGTACCTAAGTGTACACTTACGGCAATTTCCTGTAGTGTGGTGACGGTAGTCGACACTTGAGGGCCTGCCTTGGTGGCTGTCGCCGTGGGGCCACTTCGTTCCTCATAATGAACCCACCATCTATCAAGCTGAGCACATGTGCAGTTGGTATTTAGTAATCCCTAGCATAATGTAACGGATGTTACCTATGGGGAGAGGGGGCGACCTGAGCTCTAAGGAGGATTATAATAAAGTCTATGACGGCTTGCGTCTGTGATGTATGTAGGTATCTCAAAGACTAAGGTATCTCGACATTAATTATTAAGTATTGTGTATGTGAGGGACGTGTAAAATTGTGTATGTCGGTCTCTTGTCTCGCATTATGTGGTTGCTACTACGTCAAGACGTGTTTTATTGCTCCTTGATTTCTCAGCGTCCAGCAGTCGTTCATCATCAGTCGATGATGATGTAATCACACATAAAAAAGTAAAGTACAGCCTGTATACTGTCCCGCTCCAGGGCAAACACCTCAATCATAGTCACAATGTTTTCTTTCTCTAAAAAGCTTTATTTAACAGAAAACAACATATTTTTCTTTATTGATTTCAAATTTCGTGCGAAAACGGTTGGTCACGTGACATTTTGCTCTGTGACGTCACATTTCAATAAATATAGCAACTTATCTTGAAACCTGACAGATGGATTTTGATAATTTTGTGAAATGTGACGTCACATGAAGCTCAATCATGGGCGGCCATGATTGAGCGGCGTGTGTTTCGAGTCTTGTAATCTTCGATCAACAATACCAACTAGATAACGCGTCCCCTTAGAGCTGGTTGAATGCTCTAAGCGCGTCACGTACAAAATCAAAGCCACATGAATAAATACTTTTTCAAAGCAATAAATTACTCCTGTCACTTAAAAAAGAAAAGACGTCAATAACATTTAGTGGTGAAATCAACCTTAAGTGGCAACAAATAAAGTACTTTTTCCTGTTATGCCTTGCGATCTCACTTCTCAAGTGCGCTCTTATTTACCGAGACACATTTTTAGCGCCGACTGTAATCTACAGATAAAAAAACGCAAATTTTGTAAAAATATAATATTTACAAATTATCTTAATAACAAAAACTATTGGATAATTATCGTTAAATCATAAACTACCATATCCGACACAATTATTTCATATTTTATTGTTACTACTGTCAAATAGCCAATTGATGGGTGTTTAATCACCACGCTAGTCAAATGCGGGTTGGTGATCACAACCTCGTGCTATGTATCGAAAATTTCGAAAACACACTTTGCCCGACCACCTTTCGGATATCGAGCCGAGTGCTTGACCACTCTGCTGACTACTGAGACGTTTGCACATAACAGATTGTAATAAATAGCTAGCCGTAATCATTTGTCTTTTATTTTGCCATTGCAAGAATTGTTAACAGAACAAACATGTTTTGTGCCTACGTTGCGTTTTGCTATGAAATGTAGTCATAAGAAAATAAAATACGTAGGCACCTCGAGAAGTCGTGACCATTTAATTGTCACTTGAGTGTTACCAATTTGCTATAATCAACTTGCTAAGTACTTTGAAAATAAACAGCACAGTGTAAAGAAAACGATCATTTGTAATAAATTATGGTCTTAGCAAATATTTTGAAGTTTCATATTCTAACATAAATAATTCCGATTTATTTGAATGCATGACGACCTATGTTTCTATGTGACATTTTTTATGTAATAGAATGCGTAACATCGATAGTTTTCAATATCAACTGCTGGTCTATATATCATGTCTATATATAACTGGCTATAATATTTTGAGGTCCTCCGTGGTCGAGTGGTTATTACAACAAATCAAATTAGAAATACTTAGTTATTTCTAAATTGTCTCGACCGATATTTTTATTTACTTATTTATTTATTAATAAAATATTTTTTTTTTTTTTACAATAATTCATTGTTGCCCTGACTCCAGAGCTAGAAAAATCTGTGTTTCAGGAGCCAGTGCCTCCCTTATGGTAAGTTTAAACAATGATATGATATTCCAAAGTAATTTCTGGTTTCAGTGTTTCCTAGTTTAACCAATAAAAAAGATTCAATAGATGCTTAATTTGGGGTAGATATTTAGTGCGAGAGTGGGAAATAAAAAAAATATGTATAAACAATCATCAATGATGATAATCATTTTTTTTTTAAATAAATAGAAATAACAACAGCCAACCGGCATGTTACTATATCACGCAAACCATTTTCGTTGCAGTATTTGCACGGCCTCCAAATACCCATGGTGCAGCACGGCGACAAGTTCATCGCGGGCGCGGCGGCCGGCCTCACCGCCGTCACGCTCACCTACCCGCTGGACACCATCCGCGCGCGGCTCGCTTTTCAGATCACCGGCGAGCACCGCTACACCGGCATCGCGCACGCCGCCACCACCATGTTCCGCACGGTGAGTGTGACGTCACTTACCCTACCCGCTAGACACCATCCGCGCACTGCTCGCCATCAAGATCACCGGCGAGCACCGCTACACCGGCATCGCGCACGCCGCCGCCACCATGTTCCGCACGGTGAGTGTGACGTCACCTACCCTACCCGCTAGACACTATTCGCGCGCGGCTCGCCTTCCAGATCACCGGCGAGCACCGCTACACCGGCATCGCGCACGCCGCCACCACCAGGTACCGCACGGTAAGTGTGACGTCACTCACCCTACCCGCTAGACACCATCCGCGCACTGCTCGCCATCAAGATCACCGGCGAGCACCGCTACACCGGCATCGCGCACGCCGCCGCCACCATGTTCCGCACGGTGAGTGTGACGTCACCTACCCTACCCGCTAGACACTATTCGCGCGCGGCTCGCCTTCCAGATCACCGGCGAGCACCGCTACACCGGCATCGCGCACGCCGCCACCACCAGGTACCGCACGGTAAGTGTGACGTCACTCACCCTACCCGCTAGACACCATCCGCGCGCGGCTCGCATTCCAGATCACCGGCGAGCACCGCTACACTGTCATCGCGCACGCCGCCACCACCATGATCCGCACTTTGAGTGTGACGTCATCTACCCTACCCGCTAAACACCATTCGCGCGCGGCTCGTAATCTAGATCACCGGTGAGCACCGCTACACCGCCATCGCGCACGCCGCCACCACCATGTTCCGCACGGTGAGTGTGACGTCACGCGCAGCCGCAGAGAAAAAAAATAAGTAAAAAAATCTGCCGTTCCATACTGAACTGTTAATAACTATAAGAGCTAAATGCTAAGCTAAAACTAGAGCTGGGTGTGTAATGTTTGATATAAATACTTATGGTCTAACGTTCAGGTAATATAGTTTCATTTCAATCAATATAATTTTATATTCTATACCTTTCCTAGCTTTCGCTCACCACCTGCTCCTCAGCTCACGGGTCGCCTCGCTTTTTAACACAATATTTGAAATCAATTTACGGTTAAAATGCTATGTTTATTTAAAGGCGAAAATTATATCAAATGAAGTTATAGAATATGATTATTCTACCAATATAGCTTTACATGAAAAATTTTTAGAGAGTATTAGTATTATATCAAATGAATAATATACGTAATGTAGGTAGAGGAAGTGTATTTAGAACAAGTAAAAATTATATCTAATGAATGATATGTCGTTTGAAATTAGTTCATTTGTCATTATATGAAATGATACGCATTCACCAGAGCTAAGGCTAGATGACTGGTGTTGTGTGAGCGTAGAAAAGTTGTGATGTTAGAAAAAAGTATATATTTACCTATTTACTTTTTCTTTACATTGGAACCTACAAAGCATGAGCTGTGTGGCGACTCATTATTAAAAGAATACTACCAACCAAACCAACCCATCTCAGCCCTTAGGTGTCGTAAAAGGCGACTAACAGACAAAGAACTGCACATACATCTAACAGCATAAAGATGCGATGGGATCACCTATCACGCTAAGCACATGTGCAGTCGATATTTGGTGTGCCGTGTGGTGTGACTGCGGCAGTGCACACACCCAATCTCCCCATTTTTTGGGCCGGCAGAGTGAGGATGACCGATGCTACGTCTCTTACGCTGCACCAGTTGTTCTCGCGATGTTAAGTGGAAGTGAAGTCCAGGAGGACTTCACTTCCACTTAACATCAGGTGGAGTGGAGTCATTTGCCGGGCTATATACAATCTGTTCGGGAAAGTAGTACCTAATATAACTTTAAGAGCGTGATCTATGGTCAATTTTATCGATAAAATTACTTTAACGACCTTGTTTTTTTGATTAAAAAATAATTAAAAATGACTTCAAAACCTACATGTCTTTTTACATAAATCAATCCTTACTCTCTTAAAATTTATGTTTGCTATTTCTATTAATAAGTTTGTTAGCTATCGAATGATACCAAATATTTGCTTGTTAGTGGCAAGGTGCCCATGCTATCGTTTTTTCGGAAGAGGTCAAATAAAAAAAAACCGCGGGTCAAACCCCTGATTTGAAGTATTTTTATAGATAAAATTGTACATAGATCACGCACTTAAAGTTTGATTACTACTTCTCCAGCCAGATTATACACCGAGATTTTTCATTGGTTTTGGAGCCGAAACCCTGTTCATGTTTATCATCAGTAGAAGCTATTTAGCATATAAAACAAACAATATGAGCATAAAAAAACCATTAAAAAAATATTCATAAAAAATGTAATATGTGTGTATGATGTAAAATGTAATGTTTTTACTTAGCTCGTAAAGCGATTATTATTTCATAAATAGGTAAAACACTTTTTTTGTATTATAACGTTTTCGGCTCCAAAACCAATGAAAAATCTCGGTGTATATAAAAATATTTAAAAAAATGCTGTCGTCCACATAGGACGGCTTGCGTGCAGCAGTGGTTCGTATGAAATGGACTACCATCTTACCAGCATCTCACTATGTTCTTTCCAGGAGGGCGGCATCCGCGCGCTGTACCGCGGTTTCGTGCCGACCATGGTGGGCATGGTGCCGTACGCGGGGTTCAGCTTCTACTGCTTCGAGTCGCTCAAGTTCTTCTGCATGAAGTACCTGCCCACGTCGCTGTGCCGCAAGTGCGAGAGGAACACTGGTGAGAGGGAATACTGGACCAAGGCCTATACTCCTAAGCGCATTTTACGTTTGTAATGGAAAATGCCCTTTTATGATAGGGAGGGCATTATCTAATTTGTATTAACGCTGTAAAAGTAAGGGGGAAAAGAAATGCCCTTGCTGAGTTTCTTTATGGTCTTCTCAGTACAAGGCTCCCGCCCCATAGTTAGGACTTACGAACCGATGGCATAGCGACATTCATAAGTGCTCAGTTATTGTAGCCTAAATTGAATAAATGATATTGAAATTTGCATCCGAAACTTCGTTGACCCGTAATTCGTCATACGCCTCAGGGTGGGAGAGTGCGGAATCATTCACTTAGAGTCAGTTCACACCGAGAAAGAGACGCGATGCGAGGGACTTTTTGAGGTAGGTAGGTACCCGAATTCTCGCAACGAAATGTGCGCCTTATCGTGTAGCAAATAAGTTGCATACTGTATTGTAGCAACCTCAAAAAGAGTGCGCAGCGTTGGTTGCGTCGTTTCCCAGTGTAAACTGACCCTTACGAGGATTTCTCTGTTTTGTTTGTCACGAATACGTGGTGTATATACACTTTAACACTTGTGGTGTCTGATATTGTATACTACTGAGGTGAACTCCGGTGGTTGCATATAGCGGTACCGGATTACGCTTGTGGCATGTCAGGAGAAGTGCAGGATTTATTGTGGCCGGACGCAGAGGTGCGCTCAAAGAGGTGAATTGATTTGGCGTCAATAAGTGCATGTGAAGACTCATATTTGTGAGGACACAGTCGTGCAAACCCACCAACCTGCATTGGGCCAGCGTGGTGGGTTATGGCCCAATTTTCCCATCTAATGTTGTCCATGTGGAAACGCCTGTGCCCAGCAGTGGGACGCAATAATCTGATGATTTGAAAGCTCATATAGAAAAAACTATTTGACTTTAACATACACACATACATCCCAAGTAACAAATTATCGCTGCATAACCGCAGCCATCTTGTCTAAGTTAAGAAACGACTTTTATACATCAATTATCATAGAATGAAAAGGTCGTATAATGCGGTTTCTTGCGAACTAGATGGTCGGCCATGATAAATTATTTCATCATATTATTATAGTATGAGACGTTGTATAAATCAGTCGAAAAAACGTCTATCTAACATATACACAGGCACCACTATACGACGTAGAATCAGTCGTAAAAACGTCTACCTAACCTATACACAGGCACCACTATACGACGTTGTAGAATCAGTTGTAAAAACTTCTACCTAACCTATACACAGGCACCACTATACGACGTTGTAGAATCAGTTGTAAAAACTTCTACCTAACCTATACACAGGCACCACTATACGACGTAGAATCAGTCGTAAAAACGTCTACCTAACCTATACACAGGCACCACTATACGACGTTGTAGAATCAGTTGTAAAAACTTCTACCTAACCTATACACAGGCACCACTATACGACGCTGTATGAATCAATCGTAAAAACGTTTACTCAACTTATTTGTGGACCTTGGTGGATCTCCATCATCATCATCATCCCCTTTAACATGAATGCCTACGATATACGGCTATGTTTGTCAGGTGGCTTGGTGCTGACGGTGCCGGGCAAGCTATTCTGCGGCGGGCTGGCGGGCGCGGTGGCCCAATCAGTCTCCTACCCGCTCGACGTCACGCGCCGCCGCATGCAGCTCGCCTGCATGGACCCGCGCACGGAGAAGTTTGGGTGAGTTTGAACCTTTTGTCTAAGGCAATAAGGTTGACTTCGGAACCCTAAGAAAAAAAAATACGAAAATTTCTGCAAGCTGGTTAAGCGACGGTGACAGTAATGTAATTTAATCGGTTGTGGTGACTAATCATTCAATTAATGTCTAGTTGCACAGTAACTTAATGTAAATAACTTTATCTCTCGCCTGCTATATTTTCAAGAAATAATATTTCTATTATGGAACCCCTGAATTTACTATTATTTATTTACATAGTATGATAGAACACGTTTTAGTATACATATTTGCAACATTAAATTACACTTAATATTCAAATTCTTATTACATTAAAGTTTTTATTTATATAAACTATTTTTAAAGTTCTTTGAGTCGTCCAAACGTTTTTGTACGCCGGACGCAGACAGCCAACAGCAGTCTTTCCAAAAAGTCGTACACATTTTAATTAAATTTTAACGTGTTCAATCATTAATTATTATTTTGCTATTGACTTTATACTTGCCTTTGTATGTAACTTTATAATATTAACACCATTGAGGTATAACTAGATACGTCACCGCGAAGCAATTTTTTCCGCACTGAATTGTTGTGGCTCATAAGCTGCAAAAACACAGCCATCTCTAATGCCTGATTTACACATATTAAGTAGTTTAGTAGTTAACTATAACTTAATTTTAGGTGTCTTATCTTGCAACTTGCTACTAAATTGTGTGTTTACATGTCGTCTCTAGTTATAATACCTCAATGTATTTAACACAAAAAAGTAAAGTGTATTTTATGTATAAAGAAAATGTATTTATTCTAGCATTATTATATTGCAGCACTAATCTAATATACTATTTCTGATTGCATGACATGCACACGGTGATTGGCAACATTCCAGGAGGTGCGTTGAGTATTCTTATTTATATATTATTCATCATCTATCATACATCGTATTCAGATTCTGAAGTCATTTTAATGTATATTTTTTTCTACGACAAACGGTACTACGGAAAGGGTTTACTTTTAAATCAAAATCAATTGATCACAGTTATAGATCCTTAAATAGCTGAAAATTGGTATGCTTAGCTTTCTGGACTTCTTTAGTATGGGGGTATTGGTAACCACTAACCATACTGTGGGTTAAGGAACAGAAGCTGTGATCTGATTGATTCAAAAGTATTCCCGTTCGAAGGCAGTATATTATTCTCACCGGATGTAAAGGCACATTATTTCATATCCACTCGTTTTATACAAATTACACTGATATAAAAGATGATTGTATATTGTGTGCATTCCTAAAGGTAAAATTGTATAACATAATGTAAAGAAAAACCTGTCTGAACCAATAGAATTAGAATAGAATTTATTATGCATGAATGCGGTACAGTAAAGTTCTTAATCTTAATAACATTACCATAAAACATACATAAAATTATATTAAACGTAAGAACAAAAATGTTAAAGGTTGTATTAAAATGCACCTTTTGGTGCCCAAATTAACAAATTCCCCTAAAAAGTGGCAAATTTTAAAAATATGGCAATTAATTTGGCGATCACGGATTTGTCATGTAAGTTTCCTCATTGTTATATTTTGTTTGTCATTTTATTAAGGTATTTTTCAAAACTAATTACTTAAGTACATTAAAAAGATCACATAAAGTAGAACCGAAACTCGACAAGGACAGAGTTTTTTTACATAAGTAATTGTAGGTAAACTGCTTGCTGCAATCTTTCTTTCTACAATTATTAATGACTCACGAATTCTGTAATTATACCTAACGCTATCGCTATGTTTTCAAGATATTATATATAGACAATATCAAGATAATATATTGACGAAGCTGACTAATTAATTAAAGCAATACTTATTCAAGATAACAGTTATCGAAAATAGATTCATTAAGAATTCTAATTCTAAAATTATGATATTGGTATCATTTCGATAAAGAGATAATTGAAATCATTAAAACTTAGCCATATGTTTCATTAAAGCCCACACGTTTTTTCTTGAGTTTCAAACAACTCGAGTTTAAGACAACTCAAGGATAACGACATGAATAATAATTTTTGTAATTCCTATTTATTTTACACAGAAATACAATAATAATTTTATTACAGTGTTACCTACTTTTGTTCTGTACGACTTTTGAATTGTGATAAATCTAATGAATAAACAATGTACTTATGTACAATTTATGCTCACAAACCACTGTAATAACCCCTCGTCTGTGGCAAGGACCCCTAGAGCTCGATAACAATAGAAATTCTATTGTGTCTGGTATTTCAATAGGAAACCTATTAATATATTCTTTAATATGTGCGTGTGCACATTTTTTTTATAAATTGTCAAATAATGACTAAACGTGCGTTCTTGTATTAATCGCTCCAGACCTAGAATCAATAAGGTGGTCTTTATCTCTGAAGTGATGTTGTGTTGACGAACAACAACGACAGCCTTTTTCGGCGCACTTAGTACTTCGCGTGAATATAATTGTCTTGTTCACTTTTTTTGCTAGCCTAGTACTTCCACAGCTGGGCAAAGGCCTAAACCAAGTCCTTCCATCCATCTCTATCCTGAACAACCTTATGCCAGTCAATCTGCGTCCTTTTTTACTTATTATACTTAATATTATTTATATGTTTTAAGTTAACCCCTAAGCATGCACTGCATATTACAAATTTGCATTGATTTTCGACCTTATTTCCAGGAAATAATAATTAAAATACCATGTCTAAAATGAATTGCTAACCGATAATAAAAGGTTATTTACGACCCAGTCACAAATTTAAAATTCATCCTCAGAATCCTTATCTGTATTCTGAGATTCACCAATAGATTTATTTATTTGATAAGATTCATATTGACAGTATCATTTTACATTATAGTAATAAGTGCATGAATACACTGGTCATCAAAAAAATCGACCCACCCTGTTTTTGCACTAATTTAAAATTTGATCATTAAGATTAGGTAACAATTTAGTTACTTATTTGTAAAAAAATTACGTATATAATACAATTTGTTTCATGCAAAATATTAACACATGAGTTTTCGTGTAAAATGTAGGTAGGTGGGCCGATTTTTGCGATGAAAAACTTGTCTTAAAAAGTACACAGGGTTGAAAAATTAAGTAACAAGGTTGCAACCAATACCAAAATAAAGTGTAATATGATTGCAGCATGGGCATGGTGAAGACCCTGACGCTGATCTACCGCGAGAACGGCGTGGTGCGCGGCCTGTACCGCGGCATGAGCATCAACTACCTGCGCGCGATACCCATGGTGGCCACCTCCTTCTCCACTTACGAGCTGATGAAGCAGCTGCTACAGCTGGACACGGGGATGAAGGTCTCGTAAGCTCTCCGTCCACCCTATCATCACCATTGGGTGCAATCTTCATAATGAAGTTTGAGAGGTCAGTTGACAGAATTTATTGCGGTCTCTAGAAGTAGGTTTTAACTATGACGATAGCCAAGTCAAGTCCACTGTTTGATATCGTCGAACCATTTATGTCCCCCCTATGTTAGGGTTAAATTCGATCAAGAATGTTTATAAACGAATTATTTACATATCAATGTTTACTAACATAGGTATTAAGTATTTTTGTTACTAACATTTAATGGACTTTATGTTGTCTGATTAATAAACATTTTTTTTTTTTTTTAATGTCTAGTATCTGTGGCGAGGAATGGGAGATAGAAGACGTGTAACATAGATAGGTGCTTTATTATTAGCATTCGACCATGCCGTCGAAAAAGAAAGTGTGTGGCGGGCGCGCAGGCCCAAAGTCAAAGTCAAATTATTTATTCAATGTAAACCTTTACAGGCACTTATTGACGTCAATACTAATAAAAAATAAAAACGGTTAACTAACTTGTAATTAAGACTTAACAACTAATCTAACGAACTATAGTCTTAGCCCTTAAAAGCTAGTGGATTGGCGCTGTCTACGGTCTACGGTAAATATAGGAACTACAATTAAAACAATGATTTTGGCGCCCTCTATCCATAAATGTATGAGACTTGAGTTATTGTAACAATAATAATTTTCTGCAGATTGCATTCCTAGGTAAGTTCCCTTGTCTACGCTAGATGGCGTTAATATACAACAGTGTCACTCAGATGCTTACTACCTGCGTGCGATACCCATGGTGGCCACCTCCTTCTTGACTTACGAGCTGTTGAAGCAGCTGCTGCAGCTGAACACGGGACTTAAGGTCTCCTGAGCTTTCCGTCATTCCTATAATACTAGGGATAAATTCAATAAATAATGTTCATAAACAAAATGATACACAATTTTTTGTGCACATAAATAATAATATCTAGTGTCACTCAGGCAATGTGTGACGACCTCCTTGGTCGAGTGGTTTGTACACCGGTTTTCATGGTGTCGCCATCTCTGAGGTCCCGGGTTCGATCCCTGGTCGGGTCAATTTAGAAATTATTGTTTTTCTAAATTGTCTCGGGTCTGGGTGTTTTCTATGTATAATAAGTATGTATTTAAGTATTTTAAGTATGTTTATCCGTTGTCTAGTAACCATTTAACGAGTTTCTTCGAAGCTTCTCTTGGGCTAGATAATTGGTGTGATTGTAGGAGAGAATAAAAAATGTCTTTCGCTCAAGAAACTAGTGAGAATCCGAGTGACGATAGATATGTGCACAGAGGACTGTGAATAATCTATATAAATAAAAATCAATTGCCACGAATGTTTGTTCGGGCATCACTTGAGAACGGGCGCCCCTATTTGGGTAATTCTTTTTTTGTACCTATTTTAGATTGTCAGGACAAGGTTTGTATGTAAGATTTTTTTCTGTACTTACCCGTGGTAGCACCACAAACAAAAAAAAAGGTTCTACATACAACACTCGATTTTTCAAGCTTATGCATACCTCGAAATACGTTTGTAGGGAATTTTAAATTGATAAGAAGTACCACGGGTAATTTAAAATCTCCAGTGGTACTACCAGTAGTACCATCGTTAGTACCACGGGTAAGTACAGATGTTTTTTGGAAATTCGTCGCGGGATACCGGCACATTTCACGCGGACGAACTCGCGGGCGGGCTCACGACTATTATCCCCGAAGGGTTAGTCAGAGACTAGGGAATGAGAACCGCACAAGCAATCCTCTACCATAGTCCACTTTTCACCAAATAGCGACTGCACATGTGCTCAGCGTGACAGGTGGTGAGCCCATCACCGCTCTATGCTGTTGAATGCATGTGCAGTCATTAGTTCGTTAGTCGCCTTTCACGACACCCAAGGGAAGAGAGGGGGTGGTAGTATTCTGTCACCGCCACGCGACAGGGTTATTTATAAACATTCTTAGTCGAATTTGACACTAGCGAAGGCAAGTGGCAACCGCTCTCACGCTCGCTCTAATCTAAACAATATAAGTAAGGGATTTGTGAACAAAAAACTTTTATACTCAACCAGTATGAGAAAAAAAAAACCTATCATAAAAAGCTGGCTTTGTGCACAAGAATAAACACAAGTAATATTTTTAAGTACTTACCTACATTCATAGATATTTTTTGTGCTTATGTATATTTTATGGCAAATTTTTATCTTTTATAATAATAATGTTACGCCAATTATAAACTGAGTCTCTCTAATAAGTCTAGTTAAAAAACTGTATTTACTATTTAGTGGATGTATCACGTTTACCAAAATACCAAACAACAATAAACCAAAAGTATTGGAAACACACTAACAGCCCAATCTCAAATAGAGCCTTCATATCTATATCTATATATCTTCATATATCTGCAGATCACAATATTTTTGCACAGTGCATTATTTGTATATAGATGTTTGATGTATTGTTAGAATAGAACTCATTACATTACTCAATTAAGCGAGATTATAATAATTGTTAAAAACTTGAAAATTTAATTGTCGTAATTATGTTTTGACTCATAGATTTTGGTAGACCTAATTCATATTTTAAAATGTTATTTTTGCATTCAAAATGCTATATTTATATTGATAATAATATATTACTCTTGATAAAGCGATGTTATGATATTTAATTGTCTGACGCTCTGTTTAGCCAGAGTGCTTTATTGATAAAATTAACAACTAAATTGTGGAACCCACATGTCGCTAGGTGGCACTGCAATACTGCATCGATGCCGTAAAAACCGAATTAAGCATTGTATATCGTGAAGACTCTTTTTAAGTGTAATATCAAAAAATATTTTGTAAATTGGGAAATGTTGAAAAAATTTCCTCAAGCAGGATTCGAACCTGCATCCTTCTGACAATCCGTGTCAAGTGCTCTTCTAATTTTATTAAGCTACCGTGTAATTTGTTATTTGTTCGCAGCAAAATTTGTGTTAAAATTATATAAAAAAAGGTTTAAATACTTTTGTATTGTTAAATTAGGCAGTAAGATGACAGTCAGAATTATTGTTGACTGAATAAGATCGGTTTAGCTGTGCATGTATTAAATGTTTTTGTGAACTGAAAATCCTCTTCGTGCTTATTAGAATATTTTTTTTTCTATAATAGTGAATGTATGCGTAATTTTAGCATTATAGTAACTGTGATTGTAGCTTTTTTTACTTTGAAAACAAGTTCAATACGTACAGATAGCTGCCGGGTATAAAAAAAATCAAGTACCCGCAGCCTAAACACGTGACTGCCACAAAAACAGACAATTGAAATTTAATTATTTGTCGGTCACCGGTGACCACCATGGCGCTTAAAGTCTTAAAATATGATTATTAAGACAGTAGCTACATATCCTTAATTAAAACTTTAAAAGGTTATGCTTTACATGAATGCACAACCTTTATAACGGAGACTGTCAATCAGTATTGTTTCTGATAGAGCGCGCCTTATTTTCTTATAATTATTGTTAGGAAAACCCTTAGAAGCTTTAAATAATTGACAAGGTATGACCCAATTATTACTGTAAGCTATTAGACTAATTACCTACTTATATAAGTTTTTTTGTAAAATATTCATTCCATTTGCGCTGTCATGTCTGTCACACACCAGACTAGTGTAAAAATCAATTAACCCATTTAGTATTAATTTTTACTTCTCGTTACATTAATTATCCATATTATACAGTCACAAAATAATATATATCTACTTATAATAATAATAATTATTATTTATTTATTTGACAGACAACAAAGACCCAATAGTGTTAGTATACAATAACTTATTTAAGTTAGTAAATGATTACCTGTAACCCAATGATGTTACAATAAAAAGAGGTTTATAATATCATTGCTGTAACCTGTTAACTTTTCTCGATCTTAATTACTTTTTTGCATGTCAATCACGTGCATGTGAAAATGTTCCACTGCTGCTTATAAATAATATGTTTATTAAATTGAAAAAGTATTTTGACAAAAGCACATGTATCATATTTATTTTCATAAATTGTGTGAATTTTATAAATTTTATTGTACCTATTAAGTAAGGTTAAGCTTAATTCATATTTATATTTACGATGACGCTTTTTATGAATTGTTAAAATTTTTGTTTATTTTCTATTTTTCGCTCTTGTACGTACTCATTATATAAAGTAATAATTTGCAGTGTCCACCCACTGAACTTTCACTGGTGGGTGGACGGGTAATTCAGGATTATCCCTCTACCCACTACGCTAGTGTGAACCGTACGTCGAGTAATCGATTAATTTAAAAATTCTATAAGTTCTAATAAATCGAAACATTTATTTTGCTTTCAGTTCATTAATTACACTTTATTGCTTTTATTTTTTATTAAGTGAGAATTTGTTAGTGTTTTTTAATAAAATGAAAGCAAAAGAAATGTTTCATATATTAGAATTTTTAAATTAATCAATTAGGTAGTGTTTACATACTTAGGTACCTACTTAATTCGGTTCACTTTAGCGTAGTTGGTAGAGGGGTAATCGATACCTACTTAATTACTCGAACGTATTACTTAAATTTTTCTTAACATTATTTTAATAGATATAAAGGACATTGAAACAACAAGACAGTATGAAAAGGTTGTAAATAAAATAAATTACAAATAAATAATATTTTTCCAAATTATGCCTTTTATTGTTTATTTTCAGCAGGCAACTTATAAATATTAATTATGACTCGATAGATAGATGGTATTAAGTCTGTTGTCTATTTAAGACCATGGTCTTAAGACCCCAAGTCTCGGTGCATATTATTGTAGCTAGGTACTCATAAGTTGGACGAAGGGCTTGGATAGTATCTGGGAGCACCTCATTCCGAAGTTCGGGTGGACATTATACGCTTTCAAATCAAAGGCATGCGTCTAGTCAGCATGAAGGCCATAGGACATGCCATGGCAGCCGAAACCAAATCTCTGTTTGCAGAGAGCCATTTAATAAAATAGATTTATAATTTTATTAATGACTCAAGAACGCGCGTCCTCAACACCGCATCACAGCAGCTGCTCCTTGCGTCGTACTCCTTAATGCAGAGGATTCTACGCTCATGCAGGAAGCTAGCAATCCAGGTACAGAACTGAGCGGGCAAACCGTATGCCGGGAGCTTGGAGAGAAGAGCTTTGTGCCAGACCCGATCAAAAGTCTTGGCTATGTCAAGGCTAACTGCCAGTGACTCGCCACGCTTGTCAATAGCCTCACCCCAGAGATGTGTTACGTACGCTAGATCACCCGTTGACCGTTTTGGCCGAAACCCATATTGACGATCGTGAATTAGGGAGTGGTCTTCTAGGTATCTAATAAGTTGTTTGTTCAATATTCGTTGTAGGATCTTGCACAACACTGAGGCTACGGCTATTCATTCTTGAACACGGGGTATAAAATAAGCCGACGTCGTAAGTCCTGCGATCTGTTCGGTGTCGGTGAACACCGGCAAGCTACCCATGGAAGGGTAGATTGTTCAATCTTGTCTCTCACAGACGATTCCGTTCCTGGTTTATCCACTGAAGCCATCGTACTTAAGCGCATCACGGGATATCAACCTGCAGCAATGGTCAATCCGATTGTGCCACTGAAATGTAGCGACCTTCAGCTTGCTGATAAGACTTTCAACATTCCGGGTAAAATCGATCTACTTTTGGGTGTTAATCTTTTCAGTGACATTTTTAGCGGTCCAAAGTTAAAATTAGGTAATGGTTTACCTACAGCTCATTCAACCATCTTTGGTTGGGTCATTATGGGTTCGACCCCAGTAACTACAACTCAGTATCAAAATATTAGCCTACTTACCAACGAGTCTAGGTTACAACTTACTATAACTAAATTCTGGGAATCAGAAGTCTCCTTTCAAGAAATTGATTTAACTTTTATAGAAGCACCGACAAACTGGAGTTTTTTCGACATACTCCCACATTCTCTCGACATACTATTGGTGAAATCAGATCTTCGCTACGACCAGTAGTTTTCAAGATACAAAGTGTCCATGCCAGGATGAGCGCTCATCCTGGCATGATCACCAATGACCCCTTATAACTTTTGAACGGTAGACTGACAAACTCTGATATTTGGCGAAATAATCTCGACAAATTATCTATAAAGTCAGATTTAGAGTTGGTGGTGGTGGCCATGCCAAAATGAGTCGCACGACGTACGAGGTTGTCATATCACCAACATAGTGTGTTCATGTTTTCAATAATGGTTTCTTAATAAGAAGAAAGATAATGTTGGTTTTCGTTCGGTAACTCGATATAACAGAATAAGAAATAAAATGCACTTTTATAATTAATTTTATTTATTACCTAATCCTCCAACGGGCATAGTACAGTTGCAAGAATAATTCATTTAACAGTTTGTTTACATATTATTGCCATAATTAAGCAGCATCTCCACCTGGGTTTGAATCTATCAAATATAAAATGGCGCAACAACAGTCTGCACTCCTTGAACTCTTCACACACGTTTATTGTAACTCTTGAATGTTGGATTGGATAAGTCTATGCAGCTTGCCGAAAAAGCCTTAAATTAGTTTGAGCTTCGATTGGGTGAAATAACACTAGGGAGAAACAGATACAAAAACATGGAAATTGCCAACCTATCAGCTGTAATAATGAGTTGTTAATAATAGACTTATGTTTTAAGCAATACAAACGTTAGTTTAGGCAGTCACAGTAGTGGAAATAAGTTTTATTCCAAACTGAAGAGTAAAAAATCTGCAAATTGTACTTCTGCATTCCCCAACAGCGTAAGAGAACTAAACTTAATCAGTCTGTTAACATACCCAGAACATTGTAGACTGGCCAACGATTTCGCTATAAAAAGCTCGTGTCCTCTGCCCGCTATATATTATATAATTTTATTTCACACGAACGAAGCTCCATTCATACATAATTTCTTTTTTTGTTTTTTCAGTATTATAATTATTTTTTTTACATATAACTTACATACTTAATACTTATATCAACGTAACGTGTGGCTTTAAGATGTCATTGGTGGGTAGTCTTTGTATGTACACACGTTTTTATTCAAATTATAGTGCAATTTGGAAATATAGAATTATAATTAACACTATAAGCCTGGATGTTAACAATATATAAAGTGATGGCACTGACAAAAGAAACAAGACTTTCTAAGTAATGTATCGTGCTTACATGAAATACAATATCACTTTTGTCAGAAGAACGCGCTAGAAAACTTGTTCAAGTGAAAACAAAGCCTCAATCTACACTAATAAATGAATGAGAAATCTATAAAAAAACAGATTTTTATAATATTGCCACTTGTAGATTTTTGAAGTGTTTGTTTAGATGTTTCCACTCGTATCCACCTCGCAAGAAACGCAGCACTCATATTAAAAGGGTTTTAATATACTTACCTTGCCTTCATGTTGTGAAACGAGTCATTGTGATTTATTTAAAAACTTACTTTAAAAATAACAACCTAATTACTGCCTTGATCTTTAGGTATTTACATAACTACCTAAACAATAATAAAATGTAGAATAAAAAAAAATCAAATCTCCACCCTTGTGAAACAATTTATTTCATGTTTTACAGGTACTGTGGCACAAGAAAAGGAGAATTTAGAAAATAAATCTCGAAATGCACTTTACAGACATTCTTATGGCAGAAGGGTCACAGCGGATGTTACAATGTCATTGCGCAATACTCGCTCGCCCGGAGGCATTGTAAATTTCCTATATACCGTTCTGTCACAAAATTAAATGCTCAAACTATCATACTGTGTGTACATCGCATCGTTTATTCAACAAGTACGCGCGTGACGTATGCGTGACAAAAAAAATTGCTATCAAATCATCGTATCTTAAAGGTTGCTTCACACATATCAGTGAAGTCGCAGTTCCGACACAGTACCGGCACAGTGAAAAATATTCTTTCATACATTCTCTATGAATTTTGTCAAAACGAATACGTCCGTGATTTGCCGGTGGCGGCACTGACACTGAGAGCATTATCACTGACAAATGGGGATGCGTTCATAGAGAATCTATGAAAAACACTGTGCCGGTACTGTGGCTTCACTGATATGTGTGAAGCAACCTTAAAGATTCCAACTTAGAATAATAATAATTATTATAAAACGACAATTTCCAATTTTAATGCAACTCGAAGACAATCAAAGTAGCCGATTTGTTTAAAAATCTCACAACTATACGGTCGCGATTGCAAAATGTCACCCGAGGCTCAATGAGTTTATGATGGTATGTCCATTCGTCGGATTGGATAGGTAAGTCGGTGGCGAAATAAAACTAAATTGTTAGCTAATGTACGCTGTTTTAATGAGGTCTGTGTGTTTGATACATAAGTAGTGTTTGTTCAATCACGGGCCGTCCGCGCCAATGAACATACCAGCATACGGGGCGGCGAACCCCTCAAATGCAAACACGCCCCGCCGCTTGAAGACACCGACGACCAATTTATTTAATTATATCAAATTATTTAAACCATTTCATTACAAATCTATTTGCGATATCGCGCGGCGCCCGAATCGCGACCGCGACACCTCCGAGGGGACGGCACCGTCAACGTAATGCCGGAATATCGCAACATCCGATGTCTAGGCATCGATCTCGCACTCGGAATACAAATTACGAATGTACTGTAGACAAAAGAAAAGAAAATGGGACGTCACACGGGCTGTTCGGTGGAGCGCTCGTCCCAGACGGCGTGAGAAAGTCTAGGCCGAGCGACCGACTACAAACAACTGTATACTCTGTTCAAAGGAGACACCTGCGGGTAAGTTAGCTGCGATTTCCACAATAATTCAATTCTATACGTACATTACGTTCTACTACTTCATTCGATTTCATAACATTGGTACACATTAGGTAGGTATATAATTTCAAGATGGCGGCGAGGGCCACAGCTGACGCGTCCGGGGGCATTGACCTCAGCCGGGGGCGGCTAGGCGCAGTTTTGAACAGAGTGCACAGTATGTTTTTGCGCGTGACGGGCCGCGGGTGCCCGCGGGAGGGGCGGCGGCGGGGCGCGGGGGAAGGGCAGGGGGAGGCCGAGCGCCCATCCTGCGTGCAGTGCGCCTCCTCTGTAACAAATAGGACGTCGGTGAGTTAAGTTAAGGCTAGGTGTTAGTGAAAAATTAAAATAACACGTTCTTAGAATTACTTTTTGAAGTAGTAAACAATAAAATTAAAATCTGCGAAAATTATGAAATATTGTTGAGGCTTTATTCTGTGAAATACACCCGATGGAAACACGATTTTATAAAGTTGGCTCGATAGAATAAATTCACAAAGTTACATATTTTTGTGTCATTTTATCTTCTTTTCCAGGTTTTATTCTGAAAATAAGTGATTTGATATTATGAGTCATTTACCAAAATGAAGCTCGTAAATAACTTGAGTTATTATAGCCGATGGTTTTTTATTTATTACATCTATCAATTTTTTTTAATATAAAACGCGATTATTCGCGACGCTTCGCTGTTATACCCGTCCCTTACCGTTGTACCGTCGAGAGAACGAGAGGGAAGCGCTCGAAATACCTCCCCTTAAATAGTAGATTGTGTCACAAGGGAACAAAATGACTTATTTGAAGGGGAGAGCGATTATTTAGAATCCTAAGCCCAAGCGCGCGCTGGCGGCCAGCGAAATGTATGCATTGTATCGTCAGCGCGCGCACTTCGACGCAAGCGGCCGCGGCGGCCAATGAGATCGCTGCGACGTAACCTGGGATTAAAAATAGGAAGTGTATAGAGTGCCACAAGCGGCACTGTATCTCCATCGGTTAGGGAACCGTAAGTTTTGCGGTATAATAGTGACGCCGCCTAAGCTGCCGTAAAGTTTTTGTTAAACAACAGAAATACTAGCTGCCCTAATTTTAGCTGCCCTACTCCTGCAGGTCACGTGATAGGTTAGAAATTTAAGACAATCGCGAAGCGCAGCGTAGCGATTGTCTTGAATTTCGAGGTTATTTTTTTTTATTAGACAACAGAACTCCATACAAAATATCTTTTGAATATTATGTCGTCTGAACATTATGATAAATAAAAAATATGTTACGGTTCCCGAACCGATTGAGATAGAATGCCGCTTGTGGCACTCTATACGCTTCGTACTAGGATGCCGTCAATTTACGGCATCGTAACCGATCGTACTATGTTACCGCTTGTGGCACTCTATCCACAGCCTTAAAAATATTGTAGGATCGTTCGCCTGTATGCGCGCTCTGGCCGCGGCGGGCAGACGTGTTATTTGTTTACAGAGTGTTTAAATTACATCATAATGTCTTTTGACACGGAGAGGTTTATTTGCGAGCTCGAGACTAGACAGGCATTGTGGGACATGCCGTGCGACGACTATTTTAAAACCAAGACTATTACTATAAATGAAAATAAGGAACTTTGTATGTATTTTCGTCGGCTAAGTATTCTAAACGGCTAACTCCATTTTTAACTAAAATGACTTTATGGTATCATACGAAAGAGAAAATAATAGCGCGTTATCGGGAAATATGCTAACGCCACAAACTAACCTCAAATCACAGATAACGTGCCACATTCTTTTATGTTAACACCGCACCTGTCAAATTACGCGCGCAATTTTGACAACTCCCGTCATTCGAGACCATTTTGTTCGAGCGTAAGCATTGTTGTGTTTAATTTTTTTTTATAAAATAGGAAAATATAAAGTAATTTGATTCTTCAATACAATTCCATAAGTAATAAAATATGATAAAAGTTAAATATTTGATTTTATTTTTTGCCGAAAGTTATTTTTTGTGCCAGTAATAGAGTGGCTTATTTTTGGAAAAGTTCGTCAAATAAGGACTTGCTCATATAATTATAAAACTTGTCATTGTGTTGTTGATGTCAGTAAATGTCTGAAGTAATCCTTTATAATGTCTTTTACACAGTAATAGATGAATCCAGAATCTTTTCTTCATGTTTTTTCGCTTCTTACTTGTAAAATAAACCATCACAGCTAAATAGCTGTATAGCTAATAATGGACGTCGAGGAAATCCTCGACGTCCATTTCGAAGCACTGTACTCGGAACTGACAATTTTGGCCGCAGTCGTTGTATAGCCGCGATACTTGCGGCCAGCAACCCTATCGGCTAAAAAATATGATTATGGACATGGGCTTCATTTGACATTTGGAGCCCATAATATGCCCTTATAAGGACAAAATATGGGCTTCAAATGTCAAATGAAGCATGTCCATATCCATATTTTTAGCAGATAGACCCGCTGGTCGAAATGCTGGCCGCTGCGGCCTGACCGCCAGTGCGCGCTCGGGCGAAGCGTAGCGAGGGATTCAAAGTACATCATCATCATCAGCCTATAAACGTCCCACTGCTGGGCACAGGCCTCCCACGTGGCCAATAGCACGTGGGGATATTGGGCCATAACCCATCACGCTGGCCCAATGCGGGTTGGTGGGTTTTAACGACTGCCAGCTTACGACAACAACCGGGACCAACGACTTAACGTACCTTCCGAAGCACGGAGGAGCTCGAGATGTTTTTTTTTTAATTTGGTCACCCCATTCAGCGACCCGGCATTGCGAAAGTTGCTTAGCGAGCAAGATCGCAAGCCGAACGCGCTAGCCGCTGCGCCATCGAGATTCTTAAAGTACGTCGCTCGAGGTTAAATAATTTTGGTACCGTGTGGCACACTCTGCGTTTCATCAAAGACTACGAGAAAAAATTATCATACAAGAAAACAAAACGAATAAAAAGTTACCGCGTATTCTTTTTTTTAAATTTGAATACCTAGCCAACAGCCAATGCCGCTTGGCACGTGCGCTATTTTTATTACCGGCCAGGACTTTATTGAAGGGAATTGCGTTCAAAATTTTTAATGCAATAGTGTTCCAAATTCAAAAGTCATTTCGGAATGACCTACTTTACTTACACTTATCGAGGAACCCTTCGCCTCTTTTCGAATAGATGAGAAAATACATTTAATATGCGTGAATGCAAAACAATCATAAATCACTCCACTTCTCCACACACGGAAACACTTTTTACGGATAAACTCGCGTTTAATTACTACATATTATTTTATCATTGTGTAAACTTAAGAAAATAATTTTAATGAGTTTTGCTTATTTTTTATTCCAAATCAGGCGATGATTCTTGATTCGAGATGTAAAACTACCGTAGTCCTCCAAATAGCCCACCGGTAGTATACTATAAAGCAGTAAAATAAAAAAAATTAAAATAAAAAAATGACTCTTCAAAACCCACCAACCCAACCCTCATTGGGCCAGTGTGGTGGGTTATATCCGATCTCCCCTCTCTCAGTGAAAATAATATAACCAAGCCTCTATTTTCTGAGTGTTGTAAAGGCGACTAACGGACTAAAGACTATCACGCTGAGCACAACTGCAGTTGTAATTTTGTTGTGCCGTTCACTAAGACAGTAGACTGCTTCTGCGGTCCTCATTGCCTAGTCTTTGACAAATATATCTATTAATCTATGTAAGTACCTATATAAATGACGACCTCCGTGGTCGAGCGGTTAGCGCGCCGGGTCGGGCGTCGCGTCATCTCTGAGGTCCCAGGTTCAATTCCCGGTCGGGTCAATTTAGAGAAAACTGTTTTTCTGAATTGATTTCGGGTTTGGGTGTTTTTCTATGTTTATCTACAGGGTGTCCCAGATATCGACGTCTCAAGCCGAAATCGGGTGATAGGCCAAGTTATAATAGTTATCAGAAAAAAAATCTAAGACAAGTATTTTTGATTTTTTTTGTAATCTAGCATGTTGATATTTATAGCATACTATCCGATGTTGTATTGTGTTAAATTAAACTATTATCCACTTTGTGATGAGAAAATAAAAAACATTTAAGTATTTTTTTTTTTTTATGTATCATAACATTTTGGAATCCTTATTAAATGCGCCAACTTTTGAAGTTACTTGCCAAACTCCCATTGTACATTTTTTTTCAGTACAACCCCTTAACGGGCACAGCATGTTCAAATTTTTCATTGGTTTTCGGCCTTATCTCAATTGTATAAAGTTCAAAATATGGTGGGAATATACATCCCTCTGTCCGTTAAAGGGTTAAAGCTGGGCGAAATATTAATGTTGAATATTTGGTTGGGTAAAAAGTGACATTTCCTTCCAAGCTTGAGCAGCTGGCTATAAAGTTTAGGCCAGAGTATACAGAAGCATTATTCAGGATTATAAAACAAAAGAAAACCTCTAAAAAAGTAAAGATTTGTTGCAACAGGAGGTAAAAAACTGTCACGGGATGTAGATTTATGGTTTTTTTTTAAATATTTATAATTTTGAAAATATGTCTTAGATTTTTTTTATTTTTCTAATAACTATTAACATGGCTTATCACCCGGTTTCGGCTTGACGTCGATATCTGGGACACCCGATATATTGATCCGTTATCTAGTTCAACCATATTAACGAGTTTCAATAGAAGCTTATCTTGGTCTAGCTAGATAATTGGAATTAGCGTGAACAAATTATTTTTAATTATTTTGACGACCTCCTTGGTCGAGTGGTTTGTACACCGGTTTTCATGGTGTCGCCATCTCTGAGGTCCCGGGTTCGATCCCCGGTCGGGTCAATTTAGAAATTATTGTTTTTCTAAATTGTCTCTGGTCTAGAGATGGAAATGATTGGTATTTAGAAATCATAATCATATGATCATATGATTTTTTTTATCACAGTGAAATCACCTGCTATTTTTCATTGAGAGTGATTTTCCTACTATTTATCATTGAAAATATTAAAATGAAATGACATGGTAATTAAATAATGATTATGAAGTAAAAGGACACGTTTGGCGAGGACGACCACCCCCACAGGAGAAATGTCACTTCATTTCGTTAGTTTCGATAAAAATCATATAAAAAGTGAAATAAAATTGTATTTAATTTCATTTATACACGCACTAATGAGAAATCATAATCGCTGTGATTGCAAATGACAATAGCAGGGATGTCATATGAAAAACTAAATCATATGATTATTCACTGCTATCAATGAATTGTTCCATCTTTACTCGGGTCTGGGTGTTTTCTATGTATAATAAGTATGATTTAAGTATTTTAAGTATGTTTATCCGTTGTCCAATAACCGTTTAACGAGTTTCATAACGAAGCTTCTCTTGGGCTAGATAATTGGTGTGAATGTAGTAAAGTTTTTATTTTTTAAAATGATTCTTACGTGCAGTCTACATGAAGTAATCGGGCGTCCGCCGCGTGACGTGCGGCTCGCCGCGCCGCGGGGCCGGGTCGAACTGCAGGCTGAGGAACACAAGCAACCGGATCAGATAATATACACGCACAGCAGTACAGGGGACTAGCGGCTTATGGCAGTAGGTCATAAACTTTCAAGTATCCACAGTAGAGAAATATAATAAATATATTTAGAACTAGGATGTCAATTCCTGTTCTTTTGTCAACACTTTGCGCTTCTAATCATTCCAAATAAATGTTTTTTTAGCAAATCAGTATTTTAATTTATAAAATTGTTACAAAGTTTGAGCACAATACGGAAAAGGAAAGTTTCGTTATGACAAGTTCATGTATGTAATTGCCGATTTACACATCCATAGTAAGTAAGTAAGTAAAAACTACGTGTGGACGACGGGCTGCAAGCAAGGAAGTAGAAAGTTCAACTTACTCACTTACTTACTTACTTATGGATGTGTAAATCGGCCTTAAGGAAAGTGCTACAAAATGACACAGACATGATTAAGATACTTACAATGAGTACTTAAGTGCATCATCCAATTCCATAATAGCGGCTTGATTGCCACATCTGTAACAAAGAAATTATGTTAATTCAAACGTGAAACATGGTTGTTAAGACATTACCAACCACTAGCTTATTTAGTTGTATTGTAGGCTAAAAAAGTTGGTCCTTTTATGGCTAGTTGTTTAAAGATAATGCTGCTATTAGAATCATTCTGTATAAACCATCTTAATTAACCCTTTAACGGCATGTTCAAATTTTACAGTGGTTTTCGACCTTAACTCAATTGTATAAATTTCAAAATATTATGGCAATATATGTGCCACTGCCTTACAAAGGGTTGAATACAAAACATAGAAAAAACCTAAAAGACCCGACCGGGATATGAACCCGGAACTTCAGAGATGGCGACACCACAACTGGCGCGGCGTGCAAACCATTCGACGACGGAGGTCGTTAAAAACTAATATGGCGGGAGCTCAGTAACATCTATTATACTAATGAAAATTAATTGCCAGTTGCCACCAATGTATGTTCGCACATCACTTCAGAAGGGCTGCACCTAGGGTTGCCAGATGTCCTTTATTTTAAAGGACGTCCTCATTTTCAGCCCTTAATATGGGTAGTGTCCCTTATTTTGAAATAAAGATTAGAGGACAATACCTCGTCTTTTATTTGGATAAAAATAAACGGGCGGTACGGTGAATAGTCGGTCGGACATTTTTGTTCCAGTGTTCCAGTGTCTAATGCCCAAGCAGGCCGAATGAATTTTTTCCTTAAGTACCTACGAAGCTAGATATTGACACTGTTAAAGCGGAATTGCAAATAAAATCAAATTTCAATGTGCAGTGCAAAGAATTTTACAAGTTTATTATAGAGAAGCAAAAAGTAATGCAAAATATATTGTAAAAAAATAGTAAATTTGTCTTTGTTTAACGTTTTTAAAAAACGTTTTTCTAGCTGAGTTATTGCGATTTAAAGTCCACTATGGAAAGTTAAAAATCGCAATAACTCAGTTAAATAAACATTTTTTTTTAAATGTTTTCTACAAACAATTTAGATCCCTGTGTTTTACTTCAGCATGCAAAGTTCCATCAAAATTGGCACATTGGTTTTTTAAAATTTCGACTTGGAAGTTTGTATGGGAAACCGAATGGCGTAAACCCTCTTAATATTGGGTAAGTACAAAATGGCTGAAGTATGAGACGGTGTTTCCTAAGTTAACGTGGACAAACAATAAAACATATTCACCTATAGCAGTAGTTGGGCGCCGAGAATATGGTGACGACGTTCCTGTCGTGGCACCAGTTGTAGCCCTCCATGACGAGCTGGTGGGCGCGCGACACCAGCGTGAGCCCGTTGCTGTGGTTGAACGTCTCTGAGATGTCCTGGCCGAAGGTGTAGCCGGCGCCGCGGGGCGATATGCCCCATCCGCCTCTGTAAATGCAACATTGCAAACATTGCATTAGTATTTTGGCGTTTGCACTATTCATCATCATCATCATCAGCATATGAACGTCCTACTGCTGAGCACAGGTCTCCCACGTGAACAATAGCACGTGGAGATATTGGGCAATAACCCACCACGCTGGCCCAAAGCGGGTTGGTGGGTTTTAACGACTGCAATCTTACGACATTAACCGGGACCAACGGCTTAACGTGCCTTCCGAAGCACAAGGCGCTCGAGATGTTTTAATGGTCACCCATCAGGCGACCCGGCATTGCGAAAGTGGCTTAGCAGGCAAGATCGCAAGCCGAACGCGCTAGCTGCTGCGCCATCGAGCTCCTCACTATGATTTGTTCTTTTGTTGCTGTTTTGCACTATTATTTGTTCTTAATTAAATGACATTATCAGTTACATTCAATGCTGATATTAATATTTATGGTATTCACCACCACCAATCTCATGAGCGCCATACAGACATAAAATGTACAGACGCCAGCAGCTATGCGATTCTCTAAGTGACACATAGACGCTGCGCGCATAGCTGTGATCTGCTGTCTCTTTCCAATTCTATGAATATGAAACAGACATAGTCAATTACCAAGGCTTTAACATAATGAATCGCACTGTACGTCAACCTACCACAGAATGACAAATTTCTTTAATACATTTTGAACCGATAGAGCAAGCCGATAAGTCTACTACCAACTCTCTCCAAAGCATTTGAAAAGATGCTTCTCAGTGAGAAGTTCTCACTGAAAGAAGTTCTCACTAGAATAGCGCCAATACTGATAGAAAATAAGATTGTCCTTCAACACCAATTTGGATTCAGGCAACAGCATTCAACTGCTGAGCAAGTACATCGTGTGTGTGATAAAATTAGCAAATCACTAGAAAGCAAAGAGTACTGCTCAGCTGCGTTCCTAGATATCCAACAGGCCTTCGACAAGGTGTGGCACAAGGGACTACTGTGCAAAGTATAGCAGCCGCTGCCGCGTAGTTTTTTACCTACTGATGGCGTCATACCTGACTAACCGCACGTTCCAAGTTCGGAAGGATGGAGACACGTCTGAGATCTGCGACATTATGGCCGGTGTGCCTCAGGGCTCAGTCCTCGGGTCAGTGTACACTGAAAATCTTCCCGAAGTAGATGGGGTAACAACAGCTACGTTTGCTGACGATACTGCACTATTGTCTAGCAACACAGATCCTCTAGTGAAGTCTAGTGGCTTCTAACAACCTGCAAATCAGTCTGCGTAAGGTGGATGACTGGCTCCAGAGATGACGATTCAAGGCGAGTGCCTCCAAGTCCATGCAATTACCTTCACACTTAGGAAAGGAAATTGCCCACCAGTGACCCTAGGAAACAACATCCTGCCCAACCATGAAACAGTTCGATATCTTGGACTGCATCTGGATAGACGATTGACTTGGAGGAAACACATAAAAACAAAACGAGACGAATTAAATACCCGGTTCAGGAATATGTACTGGCCGATGGCACGAAACTCGAAACTTTCCATATACAACAAACTTCTCATCTACAAAGACATTCTGAAACCAACATGGATGTATGGAAATCAATTATGGGGAAGCGCCTGCACCACAAGCTTTAGATTGCACATTAGAATGTTTTTATTTTCAAAACAGCTATGTAAGTACATATTTATAGGCGCGTCCTCATTGAGAGCATTTGCGTGTAATGAGCATTCGGCATCAAATATTCGAGTAGCGTTGACGTTGAGCCGAGCGTTACAAAGTTTACACGCGAGCACGAACTTTGGCCAGTGTGAACGTCGTCGTCGCGACGCTGTTCGCGGAAATGGCTCGCATTCGAATGTTCAAGCAAACAAAACGCTCGAAAGCGAGTACTCAGATAATGAAATAAATGAGTATGTATGTAGGAATATTACTGGCCACTTGTAAGCAAGGAACAGTGCCTTGATCGTGACCTTCTTAGAGTTATTGTCAATGTATTATAACAAAGTATATACATATAGATTTAACTATAAAAAAAATGAATGATATTTACTATTCGAATGCTCCAAGCTCGGATGTGCGACTCAAACGTTCATAGTTTTACAAAGTGAATGTTTAGTTCGCTGGGCAGAATTTGTTGCTCGCTGGCGATAGCTCGTTTACTAATGCTCGGGTAAGAATGCTCTCAGTGAGGACGCTCCTTAAGAAATACGATCAAGTTCAGTACTTTCACTACGCTTTTATTTCACATTGACATTTTATTATTTTGTTAGGTAAAAAAATTTAAATTACTCAATTATTTATGTTTGAAATTCCGTTCTGTATTCCTAAACCAAATTCACACTCACAGACTATCGAAACATAGAAAAGTTTGATTATTTTAAAATTATTAAAAAAAAAACTAGCAAAGCAATATATACTTGAAAGGTATTACGATAGTGTCGAAGTTAGACTATTAGCCCTTGATAGATATTCCAACTTCATACTTTGTTTGGGTAATTAATTACATTTTCTTAGTGCTTATGCATTAAAACAGCAAATACTGAATGACTAATTAAATTTATCATACTCAGTAGACAGCAGTCAGCACACAAAGTATAAATCGACTTTATTCTCTAGCCATAACATTCACAATAGCATAACAAGTGTTACACGTGCCATTAAAGACTCGTTATAAATACTACATTTTATAAAATATATATTGATTAAAGAATAAAAATCAATACACTAATCTCGACCTCATATTGGATATGGCTAGCCGCAGCAGATAATACCAAAGACAAAACAAAGCGGACACGCTGTGTCGTCACTGCAATTATCATCTACACTCGATAATTAGTACATGTGTATACTTGGATTCTTGTCCTTGATTGAAGAGTCTATTGTATTGTGGTTTTTTCTCTACCACTTTTTGTTTAATGAATCATTGGAAAGACATAAGTGGTTATAATATGTTTTCCATCATGTGTAAGTTATATAATGGTACGATTACATACTCAGTTCTGAGCTCTAATCATATTATGCGGAAATGGAGGTCATAACGATTGCTGATTACTTTTCTTAATTACTGGGAAATAATTGCAGCTTGTGATTTGCTGTAAATATATTTTAATTCATCCTTCCATTTAGATGGTGTAAAGGTGAATAATCAATGTAACTTCAATGTATCAATGTGAATATATAAATCGGATAGTATGCGTATGTAGGTGTGTCTATGATTCACAAGTTTATTTACTCCTTCTATCACATATTTTTGTATGTTCTAGAATCTAAAAAAATACTGATTTGCGCTATAGTATGTGGTCGTTGCTGAAGATTCTATATACAGAGGTATTATTGACGGGTCCTATTTTTTTAAAAGGAGTTCATCTGCGCCCTTAAAACATTTTATGTCTGTAATTATTTGCCATTTTTTAGTTTTGGATTTGACCCTCCCTTGGAAAATTCACCCTGAATGAATACCTTGTTATTCATGGTTTGATTGTTTTAAGGACAGTCCTTTCGAGCGCTTCTCTCTCGCTCTTTCGACGGTACGGGACGGGTATAACAGCGAAGCGGCGCAAAAAGGCGCGTTTTGTAGGTTTTTATACGTTTTTTGCCTATATAGACTTTATAGGATTTAATGAATTAGCAGGTTTTCTGTAGTACTTCAAAATAAATTTAAGAAATCATCCGTTTTAGACTTTTATTTGGCCTGTTTTCGGGATTTTTTTATAATCTAGTAGTACATCTAATCACGTAACAAATTAGCACATTCTTTAGGCAATATCCTTTAGTAAATTATATATTCTTTATAAGAGCGTAATTTAATAGTAAATACATAAACCATTTGATCTAGCAAAACAGTTTTGCCCGCATTTACTGGTGACTCGCCTTAAGCTATATATTTTATTCTTTTTCAGATTTTTGTTTGTGTGAAGTGTCTGTATGGGATTGCCATACTACGTGACTACTGTAAAACGGACCAGGCGACATGGCTTTATTCCCAATGCTTGTAGAAAAGCGACAGGATTTTTTAATTGGTCATGTGAAGGTGTGAAGGTGACACAAGATTACTTAATTTATGAGAGGGGCAGGGTGAAGCCTTAAGAAAGGTATCAAATTACACCAATGAAACATTGCCTAGTGTTTTTTTTCAAAACAGATTACGCTACGCGATACAAGAGGTGTAGAAGAAGATTGGTATATAAAAAGCGGGGATGACTGGCCGAAAATGATTTTAATAAAAGTATCCTATACGTGTGGTGGGTGGATACGCCTAAAATTCACAACGCATATTATTATTGCTAGTAAAAGCTTGTAAAAAGTAGTTTCATGTTAACAACTCTGTAAGAGACTGGTGCCTAAGCTTAGCAAGAAATGCCAGTACATTAAGACACCAGCAGGCCTATTCCCTAACTCGACTGATCTAATCACCAAGGAAATTCGCCGTACATTGCGCACGCGTTCTGTGTTTTTCACTACAAATTGGCAAAGAACACAGCAGTGTACGACGAATTTTCTTGGGTGTTCGACCACTTTTGGGCGATATTCGCTTGCACACGATCTACGCGCACGCTACTGTACTTACGAGCGGTCAGAATAAAGCGCATGCGATTGGCTACTTGACTAAACTACTACTACTTATTTTATACCTGTTACAATATTTATTTTCTCGAAAAAGCTTTATTTAATAGAAAATAAACATTTTTTCTTTATTAATATAAAATTTCGCGCGAAAACGGTTGGTCACGTGACATTTTCCCCAGTGACGTCACACTTCAATAAACAAACAAATTTTATCTTGAAACTTGACAGATAGTTTTTGTTTATTTTGTGAAATGTGACGTCACACGAAGCTCAATCATGGCCGCCCGTGTTTCGGGTCTTGTAATCCACAGATACAAAATCGAAAATTTTAAATTAAATTACCTTAATAAAAAAATAAAGGATAATTATTGTTATATAAAATAAAATTTCTTTATTTTTGTTGTTTTTTGTTTTTTTAAATTATAAACTACCATTTATCCGACATATTCATATTTTATTGTTACAACTGTCAAATAGCCAATTACCGCTGAAAAGTGTCGACTCTATGTGTATATGCATTAGCGACTGACCTGTCATCGGGGTCGCTCCACAGCAGGTCGCACATGGGCCCTTCGTGCGGCACTTCCTGCAGACGGTCGAGCGCGCGGATGTGGTCCAGCGTGTCGATGGAGGGGCTGAGCCCTCCGTGCAGGCAGAATATCTGGCCGTCCACCAGCGCAGTCAGGGGCAAGTAGTCGAACAGGTCGGTGAAGTGCTTCCACACGGACGCGTTGCCGTACTTGCGCAGGCACTCGTCGTAGAAGCCGTATACCTGGGTGATCTGGCGGGACTCATGGTTGCCGCGCAGGATGGTTATTCTCTCGCGGTATCTGACCTGCAACATAAACGACACGTTTGAACACACGTACTCATTTTCACTGTCTTGGAAGGCACCTATGAGGCCTATTTATTACATCTCAAATGTGATTTTGCGTAAAATGCCCATTTTTGCATTTTGTAGTAATTTTGCAGTTGTATTTATCGTTTTTATCGTTATAGGAAAATAAATTTATTATTATTTATTATAAAATCTTTATTCCTCATGAAGTTTACAATTATTCTGGTATAAATTCTGCTCCATAATATTATCGTAGATAGGAGAAATTCACAGTTAACTTTAAGCGATTTTCGAAGTTTTTTAGTTTAGAATAAGATTTTTTTTCTATAAAAAATCAATGATATCTAAAAATTCCGAGATCGCTACAAATTAATACAACTACGACAAATTAAGAGATAACATTCTATTTTTTTATTTCATTTGTTTAGAACAGTAGTTCAATCTAGGAGCTCAAAAAGTGCCTTCGAGCATTTTATGAAAATCTCTCTCTGCAATTTTGGGTTTAATTAAAAAGTTAAGCAAAATTTACAAAAGGCGACACCGCTACGCACTATGCCAATAGCTATCTACACTATTCATAAGTCAAAACTGTTAATGTATTTTTGTTTCTAAGATCAAGAACGCCAAAGTTGGCCATTTTAGCAAAAATCACATTCGAGATGTAATAAATAGCTATTCTACACTATTCAATAAGTCAAAACTGGCAATGTATTTTTGTTTCTGAGATCAAGAACGCCAAAGTTGGCCATTTTAGCAAAAATCACAGTCGAAATGTAATAAATAGCTATTCTACACAATTCAATAAGTCAAAACTGACAATGTATTTTTGTTTCTGAGATCAAGAACGCCAAAGTTGTCCATTTTTAGCAAAAATCACAGTCGAGATGTAATAGGCCTCTTAAAGCCCTTGCCGTTGAGCCTGGTAGTCAATAGCGGTCGCTAAAACCCCACCAGCCCGCATTGGACGAGCGTGTGGGTTATGGCCCATTAGCCAGTTAGCCAATATTGATGAAACTCGGCGTGCTCAGGTAAAATACAGAGATCTAAATAGTTTGTTGAAAACATTTCCAAAAAACGTTAATTTAACTGAGTTATTGCAGTTTTGAACTTTCTATAGTGGACTTTAAATCGCAATAACCTAGCCAAATAAACCTTTTTAAAAATGACTTTTTAAAACAAACTATTTAGATCAATGTATTTTACTTTAGCACGCAAAGTTTCATTAAAATTGGCTTATTAATCTTTAAAAATTTCGACTTGAGAAATTGTATGGGAAACTGAAATTTATGTATTTCTTGCCGCCCGCCCTTAATATCCTCTATTGATGTCTACACTATCATTTTAAAAATAATCGTGTTCGTTTCGTTACCAGTTACAACGTCCAACGACATAATAACGAGAAATGTACCTATTTATTATGTTTAACAGGAAAATACATGTGTTTTAACAATAAATCTGTTAAAAAGTAAATATTTGATAATATTATGTAGCCATATAAATGGAACCAGTTCATGCTGCCAGCATAATTATTAGAAGTTACGTTTTTGCTATGTTTTGTTATGTTTAATGTATAGTTGACAGTACCGAACTGGCGAAGGATTAGTATGCTACCCTGAGTTGTGATCCAATTAGGAAAAACAGATAAAACAATTTAAAAATACAGGTTAAAAATAAATTATGAAGCATACAGTGATGTTATAAATAGAAAGCCCCGCTCAAAGATAGCATATTTTACATAAAAGCTAAAAGGCTGAAGGACTAATTACTTGTAGATATACTTACTAAAAATAATGATTTTGAGTATAAATAAAGATGAGTCAGGCATTAGCCAGCATATTAGCATACCAGTAATTCGACATTAGGCAAGGTCATCTGGTACATACAGCTACATTTATCAGTACGGGTAGGACGAGCCTCAATAAAATTATGTTTGACATATTTTAGCTGTGGCGGACTGGCGGCGGACAGAGAAACGTGGAAAGAAGGAGGGGAGGCATTTTCTATGCTGTGGGACAAAGTAGGCTAACAATAACAATAATTATTATTATTACAGGAAAAACCAGCTGAGAAAATAATCCATCCGATAATAATATTGTTGGGTCAAGGGTCAGATCAGATGCAAAAGGCAGTACTCCTTGACTTGGCACGTATTTTCAGGAGGTTCCTCACTCTGCAGCCCTAACCACCGATAGCTTGGGTCTATCCTTGCTGCCGGTGGCAACCTAGGTTAAGTTTTTTATAATATTTTATATTGTAAATATGTTTTTTTATATAAACTACTAGCGGCCGCTCGCGGTTTTACCCGCGCGGTTCCCGTTCCCGTGGGAATATCGGGATAAAAAGTATCCTATGTGTTAATCCAGGTTATAAACTATCTGTATGCCGCATTTCATCCAAATCCATTCAGTCGTTTTTACGTGAAAGAGTAACAAACATACATTGTTGGGTCAAGGGTCAGATCAGATGCAAAAGGCAGTACTCCTTGACTTGGCACGTATTTTCAGGAGGTTCCTCACTCTGCAGCCCTAACCACCGATAGCTTGGGTCTATCCTTGCTGCCGGTGGCAACCTAGGTTAAGTTTTTTATAATATTTTATATTGTAAATATGTTTTTTTATATAAACTACTAGCGGCCGCTCGCGGTTTTACCCGCGCGGTTCCCGTTCCCGTGGGAATATCGGGATAAAAAGTATCCTATGTGTTAATCCAGGTTATAAACTATCTGTATGCCGCATTTCATCCAAATCCATTCAGTCGTTTTTACGTGAAAGAGTAACAAACATACACACTCACAAACTTTCGCCTTTATAATATTATGATGATGATGATTAGTGTGATTGGTAGAAATTTTACTTAACACCTAAATTAAATAAAGAGAATACTTATAATATTTAAATTAAAAACTTGATGATTAAGCCAATGCCCATTTCAATGACGGAGGCATTTGCCCAGCTGTGGGACAGTAGACAGGCTGTAGGTACTTTACTTTTTTAATTATCATATAATTGGAAATAAGAATTATATGTTTATTATATTTTTTTTACTATAATATAGCTAGACTCCTACTGCAAAGACTGGCCATCAAGAGCCCTTAATTTTGAAGATTGAAAAAAAGGAAGGGAGGCCTTTGCCCTGCAGTGGGACGACCATGGCTGAAATGAAATGACTATAATATTATAGTCTAGAATAAACTTATTATTAAAGTTATGTTTAGTGTATAATGTAATATAATGTATATAACTGTTGCAATAAAAGTATTATCTATCTATCTAAAGTTGATGCAAACACTACACGATGAAATTCTTCTTCTTCTCTCTTCTTCTCAGTATATTAATGTACATTACATCTCGGGATATAACACGACAGCTATAATATATTAAGAGCTGTCGTCGTGTCATCGTGTGTGGTCTCCTGACGATTTCTATGGAAAGATGTAGTAAGATGTATCGTGCTATAATATACATCTTTACATTATAGCTGCCGTGTGTGAAGGCCTTTGTACCTTCGTATCTAGTTAATCACGTGTACTTATATTAAATATAATTTCGTATCCAGTGTCTCATTGGAATGATACAATTTCCACCAAAAACCATTTATAAAACTTTAAAGAATGAATGAACTGTTTTGAGAGGATGCTTGTTTTTTACTTATCTATAAACGACGAGCCACTTAGCTATCTTACAATCTTTAAAATCATATCTGTACTTTCTTCGTTGACGGCATAAAAATAAACAAAACCTAAAGTAAATACGTCAATGTTATCTGTTATGTCATCATCATCATCATCAGCCTATATACGTCCCACTGCTGGGCACAGGCCTCCCACGTGGACACTGCACGAGGGGATATTGGGCCATAACCCACCACGCTGGCCCAATGCGGGTTGGTGGGTTTTAACGACTGTCATCTTACGACAACAACCGGGACCAACGGCTTAACGTGCCTTCCGAAGCACGGAGGAGCTCGAGATGTTTTATATTTGGTCACCCATCCAGCGACCAGGCATTGCGAAAGTTGCTTAACGGGCAACTTCGCAAGCCGAACGCGCTAGCCGCTGTGCCATCGAGCCCTCATTAGGATCTGTTATGTACCTATAGATTACTTGTATAAAAACAACTGACTAACCCGCGTGTGGGTTATGTATGGCCTAATCTCCCCCATTGGATGTCCAGCTGTGGACTAACACGGGCTATTGTGACGATGATGGTAGAGCAAGTAGTAACTGTTTCGCGTAGCTGTGAAAGAATACACCACTCCTTCTCTTCCCTAGGGTGTCGTAAAAGGCGACTAACGGACTGACTAAAGACTGCACATACTTCCATAAGCACAGAGCAGCGATGGGCTCGCCACTTGTCACGCTAAGCACATCTGCAGTCGCTATTTGGTGAAAAGTGGACTGCTTTTGCTATCCTCATGGCCTAGTCTCTGACTAACCCTTCGAGGATAATAGTCGCGATTATTATGTATGTATTGTAGAGCATTTTTGAACGAACGATGCGCCTTTTTTTTAAATAAAGATTATTATGAACTAGCGGCCGCTCGCGGTTTCACCCGCGTGGTTCCCGTTCCCGTGGGAATATCGGGATAAAAAGTATCCTATGTGTAATTCCAGGTTATAAACTATCTGTATGCCGAATTTCATCCAAATCCATTCAGTAGTTTTTACGTGAAAGAGTAACAAACATACACACTCACAAACTTTCGCCTTTATAATATTAGTGTGATGTGCGTTTAACACATTAATAATAGTCTTGTTAATCCATCCTTGTAATATAAATGACTGTCGGAGTGGGTTCACGTCAGTAGTCTAACGGAGCTATGGGAATTGAACCACGATTTCTCGCGTTCAAACCTGAGCCGGTCGGCTACCGACGCCGACGACGCCTTAAATATTTCCTTTTTGAAATATTGTTATACTTAACAGGTTTGCTGTCCATAAAATATAACAATACTTATATTAATAAATTGTTATGATATGAATCACATGTAATATGTAGAACAGGGAAAGGTTCAAACATTATATTATATCGAACCGCTTCTATCACCCATATGGAAGAAATCATAACTAACATTCCGTGAACTTATTGTATTGTGGGCGTAGACTAACATAACAGCTGTCATGTTGCAATAATGGCCAGACTAAAGAGAATTAGCATAGAATGTATCTGACGATTGCCACTCAAACAATATGTTTGGGCTGCAATATAGCGGACGAAACACAAAGACTTACTAAATTCGTAAACTAGAAATATAATCAAAGGTAGGTACTTCGAAGTTTCAAAGGAATACAAATGGGAAAAAACAAGTTTCATAACATAAGAGTTTGAACCGAAGAAAGTAACAGCCATTGTTGTTGACTTTCTTGCGGCTTCTTCTCGGTACAATGCTCTATTCTATATGGTCTGCGAAGCCCTTGGCATACTTTGTAATAAGTTTATTCTGAATAAAAAGATTTTTTTATGTAAAGCGTTGTTAACAGAACGGGAAAATGCTCGATTGAATGCCAGAATTCCCTTTAGACACGTCACACACAGCACACGGCTAACATGAACCATTTCCAACACAAGGGAGCTATCTCGATCTGTCGGGGTAAATTCAATGTATTTAACCCGTACGCAAGTAGTTTGAGAAAGGCTTAAAACATTCAAAACAGTGCGACTCAGTCGAAATAAAGGCAACTATAATTTTTTTGTGCGTTTCATTGATAAATATAAACTTTAAAATTGAGTACAAAAACAAAAATAATCATGCTGGCACGACTCGTACGATTCGGTGAAAGCAAACTATGCGATATAATCACAGGTGATAAAGACGTAAACAGTGACCGAACGTTATCGCTACACTTACTATCGCAGATAAGAGATAAGAAAACGGTCTCCTCTCACGTACACAACGTAAAGGTTTTAATATAAAGCAAGTCTTCTGAAAGATGCATAGCACCTATACTCTTAGTAATGTAGAATATGAATACTTAACATTTTACAGCATTCCCTCTGTAGCATACAATGTTTATGTAATAAAAATAAAGGATAGGCTTAGTACAATGGGATTAATTATGTACTCTGTCAAGCACAGAACAAACAGCTTTGCAGCGAGTAAGAAGGTTCAATATAACATTTATCACAATTGAATTTGTAATAGTTTGTATTTATGCTTCATTTTGTATATTTCTTATTTGTTTCACTATATGGTATGTTTGCCGGATAAATGGATGTTTGGTAATATGTAAGTATTGTATAATCCCGAAACAGGACCAACTCACAACTAGTAAAGAAAAAAAATCTGCTGTGCTGCGAAAAACATCATCTGTTCTGGTTTGTAGATGAGATGTAGATTTTCGCAATTTTATGAAATCAAAGAGAAGGTGTGGTCACATTCATAATTGCTGTTAATACTTATAGAAGTATTATCTGAAAGATAACTAATTTTCTGAAATCAAAGAGAAGGTGTGGTCAGATTCATAATTGCTGTTAATACTTATAGAAGTATTATCTGAAAGATAACTGCCAATGCAACCTTCCCCGAAGGCTTTTGCTCATAATATGCATGGTCAACAGCCTAAAGCCATTTCTGGTTGGTTGGCTTTAAAAACAGATATATTTTTATTGCACAAGCAAAAATTTTAATTGAACATTAAACCTAGAATAAATACTAAGTTAGAATTTGGCGGTATTTTGGCTTTAAAGCCGTCTCTTAAATAAAACTAAACAAATGGATATTTCTAAATATCAGAGATGCAAAAAATGTTTACAATATCTCATTAGGTGACCACTTATTATGATTCACAGCCTGTCCACATATTTTGTCTCTGTCACACGACACTATTATAAAAGAGACACACATTAATGGGAAGAATAAGTGCTTTATTTCTTTTGGCAACTAGATCTCGTTTCTGTGCAGGATGTGTTATGTCAACAATCTATGTAAACATTGGCTTGCATCATAGACCAATCCAATTAAATATTATAAATATTTATAAAAAAAAATTGAGTTTGTGGAATCTGCAAGATACAGCAGAAAAACTATCAATGTCAGTCAAAATAGGTACAATTTTCATGACTTTCTCGGGAAGTGAATTAAAATGGCTCGCTACGTTTACAACGTCTATAACTCTAATTCAATAATAGCACTAATACGGGGGAAACATGATAGTTATCACGTTGGAAAATAGCTTACATAAGGGGGCTTAGGCGGTGAAAACGGAAAAATTTGCTGTTTTCTATTACCTGTTGCTCAAAATATTTTAGACATTCCGCACTGAAATTTTCAATGTACGAGTATTACAGAACGTATGTGTGAGGGGATGACTGTGTCCAAAACACGATTGGAAACATTTTGCTCGATAGAAAAAAATCCTGAAGTTACCTCTAAAATTTCATATAAATGCACATTACGACCGTGTTTTACAATATTAATTCCTATAAAATCATGAACAAATAGGTTACCTTTTCGATTTTTTGACTGATTTGGATTTCCAAAAAACTCAATATTTGTTCACTTTTTGATAAAAATTAGAATGGCGCTTACGGATTACCGCGGACCTCGCACCGCGCAACATCCGCGAGGACCCGGAATAACGGCGGAATTTTCGCTGACCGCCTAACCCTCCTTAAGCCAAATTCCATGTCATCCCTACAAAGTAGGTACCTAATACACATATTAAAGCACATTATACGCAAAGTTACAGGAAAAAGTAAAGACTACGACTTTCCGAAATGAATATCTGACTATCATGAGCATAGGACAAAGAATATAGTTTATTTTGCATATTTTTAAATATCTAATAGCTAATCAATTTACAGTTAGTGGAAGGCACACGCTATAACCATTTTCTTTATACTTTATACTTTACACTACAGCACACCTATAGTGTTATAAAACACTATAGGTGTGCTACGGTGTTACTTGCCCTTATTTCAAACAACATATAAGCTCTTTTATAAGCCACCCAGCCACTAAATAAGTGAAGACTGCTGCGATTACTGTCACTGGTCGAAGTGGTCGAGACAAACTAGATGACAGCGGCGGTGCCGGACTTTGGCAAATTTTTGATGGTGCCTCTGCCCCTGAGAACTGTTCAACACACATCTTAATACCCTCACTCTACCTGATGTTAAGAGGGTTTACGCATTTTGGTTTCCCATACAAACTTCCAAGTCAACATTTTTAAAAACCGATAAGCCAATTTTATTAAAACTTTGCATGCTAAAATAAAATAAAGGGATCTAAACAGGTTGTTAAAAACATTTAAAAAAAAAACGTTTATTTAACTGAGTTATTGCGATTTTAAACTTTCTATAGTGGACTTTAAATCGCAATAACTCAGCTAAATAAACGTTTTTTAAAGATGTTTTCAACAAACTATTTAGATCCCTGTGTTTTACTTTAGCATGCACAGTTTCATCAAAATTGGCTTATTGGTTTTTAAAAATGTTGACTTGGAAGTTTGTATGCGAAACCGAAATGCGTAACCCTCTTAATCCCAGGAGCACCGTAAAACCAGACACAATTGAAAACCTATTGATTCGCGACCGCCGGCGGTCTTATGATCCTTGAAGGGTTACGTGGAAGTGGAGAACAGGCGCGAGGACAACAGGTGCAGCGTAAGAGACGAAGCATCGTCACCCTCACCCTGCCGGCAGGCCTATAAAGTGCATCTTCACGCTTCGTTTGGAGAATCCTATGTCATAGGAGGGAATACGTGTGCTGGTAGACTATTCCATCTTTTGGAGGTGCAACTAAGAAACGAGTCACCAAATTTCTTGATATTGGAAGATTGTGGAGGTTTTAAAGCTATAACAGGCATGAATAGGGAGGGTAAAATACTAAAACAATCTGATGTCTTCTAAACTTCGATTGAAGGAAGAGGTAATTTAATTTTAGTAGCTGATGTTGTCTGTTGACAGTCTATAACATCCACTTCCACACCAACATCAACCGTAACTTCTCTGCATTAATGTCAACCGGATTGTCTTGTATTTTATTTTGTAAACTAAGAAGGCGTGCACTGCAACATTCCCATTTTAAAGCAGCAAGTATGTTTTGATAATTTTTCAATACCAATTTAATTACTCCGACCAAGGTTCCTGTTACTGTAATAAATAAGCCAGAACAACGTAAAATTGCCTGCATCAATCGGTATTGTTAAAATACACTGTTACAATAGTTTTAACGTCAATGTAACGTTTCAAGGTAACTTTTCGTTGATATGTCAATGTCGAGAGCTAACCTACAAATTGTCTGCCAAGCAGGAAACCTTCAGCAGCTTATTATAATATTTTCTTTGTATGGAATACACAATTTACTATCTCTTTTTCCTGGTATGCAGTCATGTGGGTATAATTTTAGAAGGAATACCTTTATTGATATCGGGATTTTACTGGTGTTATCTTCTTGTGATGTATTTATGTGTATAAAGATATATTAAAAATACCACTGTTAAAATACCAACGGCAACGTAGGCAACGATAATTCTCATATCTATCTGTTGATTTTGATAATTAAACGTTTTGTAATGAAAGTTAATCGTAATATGTGGCTTTAATTTAGTTAGTATCCATTCAGCAGTGAAAATATATTGGATCATCAAGCATTTGCTGTATTGACTAGCGTAACATAACGTTGGTAAAAAAAATTGGTGGTTCCTCAAGAAGTTGGCATCAAGAAGAGAAGATAACAAGAACGAAGAACCGCCGGAGAACAAAAAAGGCTTAGCTTGAGTTGATCTAATCGCGAAATGGATGAAGTTGCGATTGATGCTTATTAAACTTTACTGTAAAAAGCAGTCAACCGCCACCTAATTATTAAGCCAGGCCAAGAGTTGGGGACTTCTTTAACACCTCAAATGATATATTAAGTTTCGAGGGGACTACTTAAAGTACTTTTTATTGGCATGCGGCACTTGCTAAGTCACGACAATTTGTTAGTTGTTTTTTGCGACACCTGGGCCACAATACATATTTATGCCCGGACCGTAAGTGCAGGGAAACATGATGATTATTAATTGTTAGTTTTAATTGTATTAACATCAATTAAAAATATTGTTTATTGTAATCGTATCTTGCAATTAACATGAGTCAATTGAAATAAATTAACTGCAATATGCAACTAACAGATTAATTACAATTATATTAATTGAGGAGAAATAATAATAACCATAACAATGGTTCAATGGTTAGACTGTTCAAAAAAACCTAATCACCACTTTTGTTAAAAACTTAACAGTAATCGTACAACATAATATTAAGACATTGTTGCATCTTAATCCCTCAAGCACCGTAAAACCAGGCACAATTGAAAACCTATTGTATTGCGACCGCCGGCGGTCTTATGATCCTTGAAGAGTTCAATATAATGACGACATCAAACAACAATTTAACTTCTCTTGAGAAGTGTTCAAACCACTTGAACACTATTTTGCTCGAATTGCACTGTGATAACAGAATTGCAATGGGCGCCTCTAAGATTAAATATTTTCCTCATTCGCTTTCGATATACCTATACCTAACCATTTGTCTTAGTTTCTCCTGGTTACGTTTCCATACCATTACACTGATTGCGAAGAACAGCAGTGCGATTCTCTAAGTTAAAACCTTGGTAGCAGCGGCTGCCGCAACGCTGAGAATTGTCTCTTTCATATTCATAGAATTGGAAAGAGACAGCAGATCACAACCATGCGCGCAGCGTTTATGTGTCGCTTAGAGAATCGCAAAGCTGCTCAGTGACGAGGGTTTGTGGTGAGACAAACGCTCTTTGTGCCATTGCTGGTAGCTGGTACGTTCGGTCGGCATGTAAAGGTTATCGTGCATTTCGTCATCATCATCATCAGCCTATAAACATCGCACTGCGAAACACAGGTGTTCTCACATGAGGAGAATGAGCCATAGCCTACCACCACGCTAGCAAATTGCGGCTTGGTCCGGTGGTGGGCATTTATTCTTACATTCTCGCCTATCAGCTAATGATCAGCCATCCTACTAATATTATAAACGCAAAAGTTTGTAAGTATGGATGGTTATCTGTTACTCTTTCACGTAAAAACTACTGAATGGATTTGGATGAAATTCGGCATACAGATAGTTTATAACCTGGATTAACACATAGGATACTTTTTATCCCGATATTCCCACGGGAACGGGAACCACGCGGGTGAAACCGCGAGCGGCCGCTAGTACATACATATAATCACGACTACTATCCCCGAAGGGTTAGTCAGAGACTAAGCAACAAGGACAGCAAAAGCAGTTCTCTACCATAGACCACTTTCACCAAATAGCGACTGTGCTCAGCGTTGGGTGTACCTATGTGCAGTCTTAGGCTCGTATTCTAAAACCAAACTCACACTCAAATCTCTGCTTGAGTACAGTTAGAAAGGAATGGTGCTATTCATCGCATATATCGCCATCCCTTTCTAACTGTATTGAGTGTAAGTTTGGTTTTATAATACGAGCCTTAGACTCATATTCTAGAATCAAACTCAACTCAAAATCAAATCCATGCTTGAATACAGTTAGAAAGGGATGGCGATATATGCGATTAATAGCACCATCCCTTTTTATCTGTACTCAGGCAGAGATTTGAGTTTGGGTTTAGAAAACGAGCCTTAGTAAGTTAGACGGGATAAACAAGCGGCGTCGAGCGCGGCGCGGGCGCTCATTCGTGTTTCATATTATGAACCACGAATGAACGGGCCCCAAACAGCCGCCGCGCCGCGCTCGACGCCGCTTGTGTTTGTCCATGTCCCGTGCCTAAGTCGCCTTTTACCCAAGAGAAGAGAGGGGGTAGTAGTATTCTATCACCAATACGCGACACGGTTATTCTTAAGCCCCCTCTTCACATAGGCAGGATGCGTCTGCCTATGTGAAGAGGGGACTTTAGACTCTCGCCTATCAGACAAAGATCAGCCAATCAACCCATAAACGTCTCACTGCTAGCAGATCCTTTCCCTCATGGACAATAGCAGATGGGGAGATCGGGCCACAACCTACAACGCTAGCCCGATGCAGGTAGATAGGATGGTGGTGAAAATTTCGTCGTACACTCTCTGGAAAAAAAGCTCACCTTAAGCGCGACTAGCAACGTGACAGTCTCGACGCTGTAGTAGCCGCGGTCCACGTAGTCCCCCATGAACAGGTAGTTGGTGTCCGGCGACCGGCCGCCGATCCGGAACAGCTCCATCAGGTCGTGGAACTGGCCGTGCACGTCGCCGCATACGGTCACCGGGCATTTCACCTCTTGTACGTTCGACTCTTTGGTCAGAATCTCCTTTGCCTGTAGAGGGAAAAAAAAAAATCGTCAGCCGATGAATGTGGAACGCTAGGGCTGTGTGCCTCCACTGGGCTTTTATAGCCATAACCCACCACGCTGTCCTAATGCGGGTTGGTGAGTTTTAACGGCTTTCATATTACGACAACAACCGGGGCCAACGGCTTAACGTGCCTTCCAAAGCGGAGTTCGAGATGTTTTTAATTTGGTCACCCATCCAGCGACCCGGCATCGCGAAAGTTGCTTAGCGAGCAAGATCGCATGCCGAACACGCTAGCCGCTGCGCCATCGAGCTCCTTCAAGTATATGTAGTATGTAGGTGATATAGAAAAGTAGAACACAAACTCTGTGCAAAAAAACTAAGTGGAATCGCAATTTAGCATTAATAACATGAATATAATAATATGGGTTTAAAAAGGACTTTTTATGTAAGGAACCCTCAGTTACAAGTTTCCGCGTTATGTCCGGAAAAATTTCCGCTAACAAAATAACCTATCCAGGGCCCTTATTCTGTAACGATTCCTTGTTTCGAAACCACGTCAATTCCTTAAAAAGTTACGATATCTTCCCAAAAACGTATGCGTTTGACGTTTGTGCGCGGTAAGGTTTAGGTGTGGAATCTATAGATTGCGATACTGAATCAGGGCCCAGGATGAGTTGTCAATTCCGGATGAGCTTAGAGCTATGATGGTAGTAAGTCCCGGTTTCGATTCCCGGTGTATGTTTGTGTGATGTATACGATCATTAGTACCAGAATTTTGAATGTTGATGTACATACTTTTATTGGTTTCCGTAATGTTGTTTGAAGACTGGTTCGATAGTTAGAAATAATAATGAATTGTTTTAATATTGATTCCTTTGTGGGTCAGCAATGTTGATTTACGACAATCGGTAAATTAGTCGGCAAAAGCAATTGTTACGACAAGGGAATAACAATGGATAGACCATACTTATGTAAGCGCGAGCCTTCATTTAACGTCAACAAAACAAAAGTTGTGTTATTGGTCGTTGTTATTACAATTAGATATAACAAACCTAATGCAATGAGTTATATAACATTGGACATTGACACATGTACTATCGCGGTCTCCGTCGCTCTACCAGTCTAAAGACCAAAATCCCATGCACACCGCGTCGTCTATTTGGTACGGGCACGTACACGGGCGGGCGGTGCGCTTCATACGAAAATTTCTCCAAACTAGTAAAACGACGGTGACGCAGACCGTACCTAGATGTTTATAGAGAACATTATTTTTACTTTAATACTGCAATGTGTGTAACGCCTTGCGGTGAGGGGTCAAGTCAAGCGCTCAATATCAAGAGGTCCAATTCCCAGGGCGGCCAGTGTGTTTTCGAATTTTAGTTGCATAGCCCGGGTTCGTGATCAGTGATCACCAACCCGGGTTTGGCAAGCGGAGTGTTTAAGTCAAAACCCTTCAATGGTAGCACTGATTTGATTTGATTTCAATGATGGAGATTCCAGGTTGCCTGGAAGAGATTGCTTTTAAGCAATAAGACCGCCTAATTGTACTCTCTTTTTTATAAATTTTCCTGTTTTTGTAATTGTTGTTTTTTCTGTTTGTGCAAATAAAGTGTCTATTATTATTATTATTATGGAGGCCTTTGCCCTGCAATGGGACATCCCCTCTCCTTACATCACTAATTTTATTGTTTTAGCTTGCATATTTAATGAATGCATTGACTGTGGTGTTTTTCCTGACCTCATGAAATATAGTAAAATAATTCCATTATTTAAATCAGGTAGCACTTCTGACCCCTCTAATTTTAGACCTATTTCTGTGCTACCCACATTTAGTAAAATTTTTGAAAAGTTAATGCTAGACCAAATGCAAATTAATTTTTATAAAAATAAACTTTTACATTGTAAACAATATGGTTTTACTAGGGGTTGCTCTACAACTGACGCCGGTGTTGAGCTTTTGATCCAAATATCTGATACCTGGGAGGAATCACAGGATGCCCTAGGGGTATTTTGTGATTTATCCAAGGCTTTTGATTGTGTTTTACATGAAACTTTGGTCAGGAAGCTTAACCACTATGGAATTAGGGATGCTTCTTTGAGCCTTCTAATCTCATTCTTGAGTAACAGGATTCAAAAGGTCGACATTAACGGTAAAAGATCTCCGGGATCAGTGGTTAAAATGGGAGTTCCGCAGGGTTCAATACTTGGTCCATTCTTGTTTTTGGTTTATATTTATGACTTACCTTATTTTGTAAAAGACAGTCATGAGATAGTATTGTTTGCTGATGATACTTTACTTTTATTCAAAGTGAAACGACGACACCCAAATTATGACGATGTGAATAATGCGGTCTCAAAGATTGTTCACTGGTTTAGTGTTAATAACTTGCTATTAAACGAGGGAAAAACCAAATGTGTAAGATTTGTATTGCCTAATGTTAAGCAGGTAATAACTAGTGTACAAATTAAAGATAAGAATGTGAATCCTGTGGACACCACTGTGTTTCTAGGCATCACGTTGGATGTCAAGCTTCAGTGGGGCCCACATATAGCTAAATTGTCGAATAGACTTAGCTCTGCGGCTTATGCAGTAATGAAGATCCGTCAGTTAACTGACGTTGATACAGCTAGATTAGTTTATTTCAGTTACTTTCATAGTGTAATGTCGTACGCCATTTTACTGTGAGGAAATGCTGCCGACATTCAATCTATCTTTGTGCTGCAGAAGAGGGCTATTCGAGCAATATATAACCTACAGGCTGGTGACTCTCTCAGAGAGAGATTTAAGGATATAAGTATAATGACAGTTGCATCACAATATATTTATGAAAATCTTGTGTATGTTCATAAAAATATTGAAATGTTTTCAAAAAACAGTGATATTCACAAATTAAATACTAGAAGTAAGAACAAATTAGCAGTGCCTTATACTAGGCTCCATAAAATAAATAATTCTTTTAAGGGTCTGTGTGTACGATTATACAACAAAGTACCAAATGATATTCAGATATTAGATCTTGATAAATTTAAAATCAAAATCAAAGAAAAGCTTTATAAAAAAGCTTATTATAAAGTGTCGGATTATACAGAAGACAAAACAGCTTGGGTCTGAAATGCTCCAAGTACCTACTCCAACAGCTATTTCTAATTGCCTATAATTAATTTATATACAGTACCATATTTAATTAAACTATTTACATTCAAATTCATATTTTGTATTTTGTGACCTGGTAACGACATATAATATATATATTTTTTGTAAATGTCGTTGCTTCTGTGCGCTGTGGTTTCTTGCGCCCGTTCTTTGCCACAGTTAAAAAATGATGTCCTGAATGGGTGGTAAAAAAAAAAAATAATTGGACGAAAAATATTTGGACGTTTCAAAGTGCTTATGCAAAGGGTTTATTGAATAAATATATTTTGACTATTGACTATTTGTACTGGCACCTCGAGACCAACCGTTAGGTTATGCAAGAAGTGCCAGATGCCTTTAGACTTATAAAACCTTATACGCGAAACACCACCTTTACGCAAAACATCTAACTAGGAAAAAACCGCTTACGCAAAACACCAACTAAGCATAACATCAACTTTGACACACGCAAAATAGCAACTAAGCATAACACCAACTTTTTTGTAACCGACTGGAAGAACCAACTTTCCGTACTTTAATTAGCTAGTAGTAAATGAAACAATTAATATTGAACTTTATGTTTATATTAAGCAAGTACAAATAAAAGAAAACGAGCTTAAAATTAGCGCTTACACAAAATTGAACCGGATGTTTTAATTATGAATTAATAGTTTTAATATTATTAATTTTCCCAAAAAATCCAAAGGCTGAAAACGCCCTTCATTCAATTTCTTCAAATATTTTTTATGCTTCTCAAAGCCTATATCCACATTGCGCCGTTTACTCTTTTTACACAGGCTTTTTAAAAAATCAATGATTTTTCGGTCACCATGTCCAGTCCCTGCGCCAGTAAACCAACTCGCGCAGGAGACCATCTGCGTTAGGTCTCCGCCGAAGCGCGCTCTTCATTCGATACTCATAAGACTAGTGTCTCGGGAGAATTTTCCCGTGAACACGTGTAGTTCACTGCCTATTTTCCAGATAGGGGCGGAGCTGTCGAGCTTGCTCACTTCTCGTTGCACGAAGGGCACAACTCGCAGTTGCCACTGCTTGGGTCGTCAACTCTTAAGTCGACTACCTAGTGTCCACCTTGGTCGCGGATTAGTAAGCACACTCACTTCTCGGAACCCATCCGGGAGCCTAGCTAGTTCCCACGTCCTACTCGGCTGGCTGGACCGGAGTCTACGGCATCTAGGGGGCCGCCTCTACTAATTCTCCAGACTAGTGCCGGAGATGTCGACACCAATGTCTAACGAGAACCACAGGACAAAACTGCCAACTTAAAGGGTAACTCACGTTCCCCGCAGGACTTTTTGCTTCAGGCCCTACAGAGACCGCTACTAAGCCCCGCTCGCTGTGCAGTTTGGAAGCCCTGGCACACAATACCAGGACAAACGAACATTCCCAAGCTCTACAGCTAACCACAAGCCACTACGAGTCCAACCCACGTCGTAAATTACGCCGAAGGTGCCGGTTAAGGCACAACCAGCGGGGGACATGAACCGGAACCCCGTAGTACCCCTGAGCGTCATACAGCCGGGCCCTTAGTTCCAGCTGCGAAACCCTATCTATAGGAGTGAGTAGATAGGGACCTGCAGTGGGACGGACAGTCTACACTACAGGATTTACTTTACATTTTACCGCAATATACGGACAATAGCACGCGAAGCATGTCAAGACCAGCTCAAAACGTCAAAATGCCATCGATTACTCGACACTCAACAGCTGAAATTAAAATACAATTTTATTAATAATTAATAATCAAAAATAAAATTGTATTTTAATTTCAGCTGTTGTAACAGTTTTTTATAGCCCGAAGTTCTGTTGTGTCCTTTTACACAATATTTGTTATTACGATTGTGATGATCGTGTAATACTTTGTCAAATGGATAAATTTTGTCCGAGGATTGAAAAATCGGTCCTTAGAGGAAGAAGAACTAAAGCTTTTATCACATGCATTGAACCTTATCGCAGACAACTTGCTCACCAAATTCGGCAACGCGCAGCAACCCTTATTGTTGAATGCGGCTGAGGCGGGCCTTATCGAACCCGGGACCTCCAGTGATAGCGACGACGCGCCGCCAGAAAAGACGTGCTAACCACTCGACCAGAGGTCGTCATAAATAATCACGAGACAACGCGTAACACCAACTACACACAATTAATGTACACGTCATGTAGGCGCGGACAACATGCAAATATTCAATTCAGTTAATCAACTATAAATAGTTGATTAACTGAATTGAATATTTGCATAATTAAACGATGTCGTGGGCCGCTAACGATTTATAACTAATAATGCTTTAACTTTAACACTAATGCTTTCCATCGCCATTGGCTAACTTTGTAAATAGCGATCTATGTACACACGGCGTTAGATCAACCTACCCAAAACTGTCAAATTTCTACAATCAATTTTGAACTTTATTGTTAGGGTATATTAAGGATCAATATTGATTGTACAAATTTGACAGTTTAGGGTAGGTTGATCTGACGCCGTGTGCACAACCGAGGAAGTACCCGGTCGACCACTTTTAGGCGATATTCACTTGCGGTCCTTTTCGATCGCGCGTACGTACACACGGCGTCAGATCAACCTACCCTAAACTGTCAAATTTCTCCAATGATTATTGATCGTTAACACCAAACAATAAAGTTCAAAATTGATTGTAGAAATTTGACAGACAGTAACGTGCGTGTAGATCGTCGGTCGTCGGTGGTAGGAAGTTCCTCGATCGTACATAGGTACCCGTTTACCGGAGGGGTAGGCAGAGTCCACTGATTCACATTTGCTACGACCTTGACTTCAAATATGTTTATGTATTTGGAAAATAAAACAATTTTTATTTTTATATTTTTGACCTCTTCAATATCTAGATCTTGACACTTTTAATATTTGTCCCATTTTCATCAAATATTAATAAAGAGATAAAGAGGGTCCCAACCTGAAATAAGGTTCCAGCCCAAATCGAGATTCCAACCCGAAACGCGGTCCCAACCCGTTACAAGGTCAAAACCACAAATTATGTCTTATAGAAATGCCCTAGGGTGTTCAGCTTTCGTCAACAAACCCTAAACGCCTAGCTGGTAATGATAATCTAGTAGAGTACGCAAACACGCTTTCATAACAGCAGCCTCTCTACAGAACTTTCGAGGATCGTTCAGCACCACGGGTTAAAAACCTCAAAATTCGCTGTAAATGCCATAAAAGTCCAATAGCAACAGCTTTAAAAAAAGCAATGCATCTACTTTGTGGTAAATATTGAACTACTTATAATGTTTGTATTTTAGACCTAATATGTCGTCGATTCCAGGGTCCTATTACTGTGATTCAAATCTTTGTATTCAATTTCTACATTAATTTGCCACTTGCGAGATTCAAAGCGCGAGTTCGCGTGTTTCGCAGTCACGGCCACGAGCCGCCACACCTACACAACCAAATATCCCACAATCCTAAACTAAACATGAATACTTCATGTCACTTTGGATGTTAATTTATTTCAATTTCAAATACTTTCAACTTTAAGAACTGTCTTAGGGTCCTAATATTTTTAAATATGTTAATTAGTAGTCGAAACTTTACTGATTACTGTGTAACATTTGTATTTACATTATTGTATTGTTTGTTTCCCAAATAAAATAAAAAGAAAATAAATAAAATACATGATTGCCTCACATAAGCATATTCTTGAAAAGGTGAAAATATAATATTGTCTTTAAAAACTCCATTAAATATCAATAACTTGTTTTTTAATATAATATGTATATAGATATCAATGTACAATGATAATACCAGCTGACCAGGGGGGCGATCGCGCTAAATATTCACAACCAAACCACATCTGAACCGCAGCCGTTCTGCCGACTTCGTATAGCGCCATCGCGCGTGTCAAACGCGATAGCACTATGTGGCGGCTGAGGTTCAGTTATAGTTTGGTTGAGATTATTTAGCGCGATCGCCCTCCAGGTAGGTACCCATATCTTTATAGTTCAAGGATGTTAGCATCACTCATTATCAAAGAGAATTACTATTATTTAAATGACTAGATAACTAGTGATAATGAATCACAAATTACCAGATGATTCAAAATACAAACTTTAAATGTAAGTGCAAGCCGGCCAAAGTGTGTGCTACACAAACAATTGACCAATTAACCCAGTGGAGGGAGCTTCAATGTTAACCAATCACATAGTATGTACATAATTGAGAGGCAACCAAAAATATACAACACTTATGAAAAATACAATCCGGTGACCTTGGGAGAATGGACCAACCTCAACATTAATTGTAAGAGCATGCATTAGCATGTTAAGTGTTTTGGGAGAAGCGTTATGCAGAATGCAACAAAACATTTTGTACTTTGTCACAAAATGTATGAGCATAATTATGTCTGACTCGTAAAGTACAAAGTATACCAGAAATTAAGGGTGAGTTCCACCCATGAAAGTAAAAAACTTTCACCAAGAAACCAATGTGCAAAAATGACTAAAAAAATTAGACCTCCCATACAAGACTGTCCGATCAGCTGATGACAAAATAGTGTGGGAGTTTATAGTTTTTTTGTCATTTTTGCACATAGGTTTCTTTGGGAAAGTTGTTTAGTTTCATCGGTGGACTCACCCTTAATTTCTTTTAAACAACTAAAAAATGAGGTTGTATAAGAAAACTACTGGCCATAAGTTATATTATTATGTACTTACCTAATAATTGTTTTTATAAAAATAATTAATTATAACCAATAAACAGGTAGCCAAAAATGTAATAATGATTAACATAATTATGTTTGTGGAACAGTAAACCAATTAAAAATCCAGGTCACATTAATAAGGTCAATATGAAAAATTGCATTTTTTTTTATTATCTATTGAACAATATACATACACAAATACATAGCTCTTTTCTATTAAGTCTTATTATGAAAAATATGTAGTGATATGACAAAATACTAATATACTTTCAGTGATACATTATTTCACTAAACTCAATCTAGTAAAATGTCAAAAGGGACACATTTTCATCATCAGAAAAGAATATTCGACATATACTGTACACACACACACACACACACTCAATTAAATGTAAACTGTCTAGTTAAGATCAATATGTTATGGAGGAGCGAGATTTCCTGAAACAAGTATCTAAATAGATAGGTACTCAAACTTCAATCATATGTAATTGTTTAAGTGAGACAATAAAATTTATTATTATTATTATTACTGTGATTTTTTGTTATTCATACTGATTTAACATAATATCTTCATTAATTACGTTGCAGGTAACTGCAACATAATTAAAGTCAATCCTTATTGGATGCTGATTGTGCATAATATGGGTAGGTTCATTCTCCGGCATTGATCATAATAAATAATAACAGGTTGATAAACTCCTAACTTCACTCTGGATTTTGCTTCACATAAATCATTATTAATTATCTTACTTTCACACTTTCTTAACTATTCAGTTAAAAATAATACTACTATAAATTAATGAGTATATTGTGTATATTAATTTATTTAAGCGTTACTTCTATATTTAATTTAATAAACTATTAAAACCTACTTATTTTGCCAAGTTTCAATATTTAAAGAAGTAGAAGGTATAACATAATTGTAAAACGTTCAAAACTCTGGTATCAATGGTCTAATCAAATTATCACACACTTGGTTAAAGATGCATTTTTTAATATAATTTAGACATGCTGATAAAATAGGCTACTTTAGAGTACATACATTGATATTTTAATTAGCACATTTGAGTGTGACATCCTGTTAATAATAATGACTTTTAGTTCTCAGCATCACTTAAATTTAAATACTGTGATACTGATAACATATTATTTCAATGTACCATCATTTGTTTTTCAAACAGAAATATTATCTAATTAGTTGTCCTTACTATTAAATCTAAACATAAATCTACAGTTATATTCATTTTTAGTTTGTTTACTATGTACAACTTAGTTCTCTACTACATTTAAATGAACTGAGTAACCTACAGGTCATAATTTTCATGAATAGGAGTGAATTGTTTTGTGTACACCATTGGCTAGCCATCTCATATCACCAGTAGTCCATAATCTTATCACAGTAAATCAATGAATAGCCGTGGGCTACGACGCGCGTCTGCGAACCTACTGATCCGAAAGATCAATGACAGATAGGTAGGTCTAAGTATCCAAATTAAAGATAAACAAATGTGTTTCGAAATTCGACGGAATACACTCAATAATATTAGTCAGGTATGGGCATTTCAGCGGAGTCTATAAATACCTTCGAACCAATTAAGCTAGTATCAACCAGGAAAGCCGATTATTGCTAGGGTGTGGTGGAAAGGTCTATCACAACTCAAATTGACGGTAACTATGTCGTACGACTTTCTTCGTCTTCTAAAGGCTGAGAAAACAACGTTAACCACATAAGAGTATGTCCAACGTACTTTACATAGGCGTTTCGACTATTCGTTGACATAGGTATGTGAATCATACAACGTATTGTATAGGTACTAACCCCCAGAAAATTACGTACCTACACTAAACAACTTACAAAATAAAGCAACTACCTTCTATCAAACTATAAAAATGAATAAAATTTCATTACCTTGTCGCATAACGTTTTTACTTGATTCTCTGTCAATTGCTTGCATTCATTTAGCTGCTCTATCCATTGATCCAGTTCTTTTAACGACGCTTTGTCCTCCATGCTTTGTGTCTGTGATTTAACGTACGAGACGTTAATTGGGTTAAGAAATGTCTTTAAGTTTTAAACGTACACGAAACCATGCGAAATAACTATTTTACACTTTGCCCAGAAAACTGACTACGGCAGACACTTACAAAATGGCGTAGGTATCTTGCGTGACGTCAATTTTGCGACTATGTCCACCAAGTGGCAAAAGCAGGAACTACAGTAAGTAGAGTTTTAATGCGACTAAAGGTGCATTCACAAAAAAAATGTTGTGAACTTGTGATCAATTATTACTTAATTTTTTTTATTTTTCATGTTAGGGAAAGTGAAGTAAATTGTACGAATGTAACTCTGCCTTTATTGTCGCCATAATAGTCATAATACAGATTAGGGGGCAAGTAAGAAAACGATAAAACATGCATACTTACTTTTATGGAACCTGAAGGCACAACCTTAGCTTTGGCCATGGCTTGCAAAGCTTCAATGGTAGTGTCCATTTATGATTAGGGTATTATTTTCTAACTTGCTGTTATTTATTACCTATAAACTTAGATTAAGTTTTAATCTAAGCCTAAAATTATTAACTTGACTATAAATTATTTTATCAAAAATAAGTGGCTCATTAGCAAGTAATTCCCGTTTTATTTAAATTATAATATTTACTATTTTACATCTATTAATCAAAGAGTAATTAAATTAAATTATAAAATTTTTCTTTTGAAATTTTGATGAGTGTGACATCATGTTATTCGATTCGATACAATTTAAATTGTCAACTTCTTTTATTTATTGATTGACGTCTTTTATCACAGTCGCTTTGGAACCATTGAGCTGCTCAATATTTGGAACCTTTTGGTGGAACCCATCACTAATACCATGAAGATGGGGATTGGAGATAATTTATTTGAATAAATCACAGACGTATGAATAAATGTAGGTAGTTTAATTTTCTGTTATCTCAATAGAAAAAAGGTACACTAAAGAATAAAACTTTAATGTCGTCTTTAGTTCAAAAAAAACTTTATTAGGCAACAAACTACGCAAGCTCAGCATCTCGGACCAATTTGGTCCGAGCTCAGCATGTTCAAAGCATAATCGAACCAAAGCCATGCATTTCAGTATTTATGAACGCATTCATAATTACAACTCTTTTTAAAAGGCAAAGGGATCCTGCTGATACGTCTTCATTATTTTCTGGATCGGAATCGGAGCATACGGAGCGGAAAGATGTTTTTGTTATTTCCTTTGTATTTATTTCAATGTGGGACTGCATTTAGTTTTTATGCAGAGGGCCTAGACAAATTTCAAACGCTCGACCGGTGACAGTCAAATACGCCTATCAAATAAACGCTATCTCCAGCAAGAAAACAGTTAACTATGGTGTCTTTCTTCCAAAAAACAGTAAAAATCCGAGTGGAACTTGATATTTGCACAACGAAATGACTACACACCTCATAATAAGGAAATTGCTTAATTAATTGAATATAATTTTAATAATTCACCGGATTTAATAACTAATTAGGGTAATATATTGAACAATGAAATTGAAATGAACGAGTAAAAAGTTACGAATTTCTATTTATTTGCAACCATGTTTTATAATAATTTTTGCGTACCTACTATTTTTTACTTAAGGTTTTATTTAATTATAGTGGTTGGTAGTTGGATCCGATTTCAGAGTAGATTTAACGTACAAACTCCCTTTTCCCTTCCCTTTAGGAAGTCCTTAAGAGTCCAGTATTAGACATGGGTTGTAACAGGGTAAATTGTGTACCTGTTACACCTGTTCCTGTTTCAGAAAAATAACAGTTCCAAAAACCTGTTATGTAAATAACAGCCCTTTCGACGACCAATCCAGCTTTTCTTTGCTGAGGTATTTATATAAATTTAATGAAAAAAATTGATAACAAATTAAAAAAATGCAGTGCCGAAAAAAAAAACTTTTTTTAACTTTGTGTTATAATTTTATATAAACAATAACTTATAATAGATGTTTCAACGATAATTGTTTAATTCAACTATAATTGAAAAACTGAAGGTACAAATAAGTAAACTTAATATAATTATTTTGTTAAAAAAATCTAATATTGAATTCTACTTGTTACTTATATTTTACAGTGATCAAAATACAACAATTTAATAGTAGATTGTTATACAAGGGGGTAAAATGACCCATTATATACGAGGTAGTTTTACTCCCGAGCTTTAGCGAGGGAGTAAATAGAGAGTTTTAATGGGTTTTTAGCGCCGTGCTTACACTATGTTTTTCACTACGAATGCGAAAAAATAAACCAATCCAATACAATATGAATTGGTTTATTTTATTAAAAATTAACCCGTTAGTTGCTTTAAGGACACCCAAGGGAAGAGAAGGGTTGGTAGTATTATTTTGATGAGCCCATCGCCGCTCTATCCTGTTGGATAGTAGGTATGTGCAGTCTTTCCATCGCTTTCCTTGGGTGTCCTAAAAGGCGACTAACGGACTAAAGACTACACATACATCCTACAGCATAGAGCGGCGATGGCTCATCAAAGTAATACTACCAACCCCTCTCTTCCCTTCTGTGTCGTAAAAGGCGACTAACCGACTAAAGACTGCACATACATCCAACAGCATAGAGCAACGATGGGCTCATCAAAATAATATTACCAACCCCTCACTTTTCTTCGATGTCGTAAAAGAAGACTAACGGACTAAAGACTGCACATACATCCAACAGCATAGAGCGACGATAGGCTCATCAAAAATAGTACTATCAACCCCTCTCTTCTCTTCGGTGTCGTAAAAGGCGACTAATGGACTAATGACTGCACATACATCCAACAGCATAGTGCGGCGATGGCCTCATCAAAATAATACTACCAACCCCTCTCAAGGGAATAGAGATTTCCTTGGGTGTCGTAAAAGCGACTAACGGGCTAAAGGCTCACCACCTAAGCAAATGTGCAGACTGTGCAGTTGTTTCTTGCTGAAGCGTGGACTGTATGGGCGTGGTCTGTGTTGTCCATAGATTCAAATAATTACTAATTTTACCATAAATTTTAATAGTAACTATCTCAAAAAAGATGTTGATCTAAGTAAACAGTAATAAGTCGAGTCTTTTTCATGATTATTCTACCTAAGACTAAATACTTTTTCGTTTTTGTAGGCTCATTGTCATGTGACAGACAAAAATTTAAAAAAATATATTTTATAGGGCAAGAAAAGCTATTTTAGTCCCGCTCTAGAACGCTACAATGACGTTCTTTTTGAGCAAGAGTAGTGAAAAATCTATTATATTACAACAAGCTTCATTGTTCGCAAGGTCCGTAAAGTGGTCCCAATTTATACTATACGGTAGTCCTTTTTGAAGCCTTAATGATTAACAAAAGTTTAAAGTACACTTAAAATATTTTTACTAAAACTTAAATTATATGTACAGAATTCAAATTGTCAAAAAACATAAGAAAAATCACTTTTAAACACAGACATATAATGTCTGTGCTTTTAAAGCGCTAATGTAAAACACGGAACACAGATATTAATCTGGCGCGAAAAAGACAGTTACCGTTATGAGACTTCTTTTTTTTTTGAAAAGGCAAAGGTTCTATGCCCATTTTGCTCATACAGCCAGGTCTGATTTTTGATACTTTTCTTCAATATCTGCCAGCTTCAAGCAGTCTGCATAAAAATACAGACCAATTTAGGAACTAAGCGTTGATGTGGTTTCCACAGTAAAAAGATAGAAAATTTACTGAAGACTCAAAGGATTTTTTACAGCATCACACAAAGTCACTAATGTGCATTTTATTACACTTAACGATAATTGTACACTTTCTCGAGCACTTGACAAACATTAATCTATCATTAATGTAAATCAAAACTCATACATAAATCAAAAATACTAGAAAAACACGACCTTATAACACTGAAAATGCCCGCCATTTACCGTTATGAAAGTTTCTTTTTAAAATCGTCGGTTTAGTAGTAAAAAATTTAGTTATATATTTATACACTCTAGAACGCTAAGCTAATCGCGAAAAGCCAAAATAGGAAGCCATTAAAATGTCGGTTCCCGCGCGTTGAAAATCGAGGAGTGAAAATATTTGCTTCGTTGAAAATTTTTAGGCATTGTATGGACCTAAAGCTGGTAGATATATCAAGGAAATTGAAAAAACGAAAGACGTCTAGTGTATGGGCTATATGTCCCTTTCCCTGAATAGGGTTAAAAAATACTACATACGTTCATGGCGGGAAAGTGAAGCGTCATGTCTACAGTTATTTATTTTTTATAATTTGTGTTTTGTCGAATATTAATGTAAAATAATGGTGGATTATTTGCTCTTATGTGTTCGTGAACGTGCATGAGTGTTTGCAAATAAAACAAAACTGTGCAACATCACTTTTCAAATTCTCTCAAGAAGCGGTGTGAGATGTCAATAAAGTCCCACAGCTTTATTTAATCTCAAGGGGTTTAGGGGAAAATCATTTACCATTAAACGTTCATTATCATCTACTTTATGCAATAAAAATATTCACAATAATATTACGTGACACTGGCTAAATGAGCTGACCGCGCGAAGCCATTATTTAAGAGAAAAAAAACTGTCAGGAACAGGAACAGATAACACGAATAATTTACGAAGTCGAATTTATTAAGGTGCTTCAATAGACTAAAATGTAGTTTTAATATGGTCGGGTTATGTAACAGGTAAAATAACAAGCTTTGTCTCTTTTCTTTATATATGTAGCCCTTAGGTTAGAGTAAAGAAGCGCTTGTTCCAAGAACAGGCGTAACAGTCATACGGCGTAACTATGGTAACAGGTTGTTACAGCTCGGTACAGTTCCTCCGACAACAGTAGGAACAGTGAAGGCGGCGGAACAGTCTCTGTTTCGCCTGTTCCTTTAAGGAACAGTTACTTCGTACTGCTCGTAACAGGGCACAACAGTTACATTTGATTATCTGTTATTTTTAACTGTTACGATAAATACGCCTCACCGCTATCCAGTATATCCTCAGAGGGCTTAGTCAACTGGCAAACGCTCGACCGGTGACAGCGTCAAAATCGCTCATCAAATTCGCTAGGCTACATCCTCGGATATTTACATCGATATCGATAAGCTAAGGGATATAGAACATACAGGCTTGTCTTAGTATTTTTTTGTTTGATGATAATCTAACGCTTATGTAAGATTAATAAATAGGTAGTAACCACACCGATCCTTTTGAGTTTTAGTGAATTCAATGTCACTTTACTAAGAAATTCGGGTAGACTCCTTGAGACAATTTGAAAAATGAATCAATCGCTTTTTTCGCCGGAAGTTCGCCAGGCAAGCACGTTTGTAAATAAGTACGTAAGATGACGAGTGACTTACCTACCATAATATGACATTGATATGAGACCAAACCCATTTTTCAGCTTATAATATAAATAAATTAAGACTGAAGACCACAAGCAAACGCTTGCTGCCAAGAATATCTCAAATATTAACAACTTGACGTCCGTCTGTAATGAATTAAGTGATAACACTAAATGTTACAAACCGCGCGAACATTTAAACAGTTTGATCTTAGATGCGAGTACCCACTAGGTAGTGATTAAAACGTTTGCATCTTGTATGAGTACATCGCCTAAAGTAACTCTATGGCGTAGCGGCTAAGGCTTTCGGGTTTAATTGTCCAACTACAACACCTATCACATTACTTTTCTAATTGATTATTGTCCTAAATAAAATAAAATTAAAAACATTCCAAGTACATTGTTTTGCTAGTTAACTTAAAACTAATTTTAAAATAAGCAAACAAGCGAAGCAATGTACTTACTGTTACTTGAAAGGTAATGCTAGAGGTTCAACTAATGCAAAAAGTCCCCGCCCGCGCCGCCCCGGTGTGTGATCTTGCCAGTTAGTTACGCAACTTTCAAATTACCGAGTTAATGGATGGGTAACCAAATAAAAAGCGTCTCGAGCTCCTCCGTGCTTCGGAAGGCACGTAAAGCACACTGCGGTTGTATTAGCTCAGGGCTTAGCCTGTTATAGCCTAGGCTGCCTTAGTGCTGTCGTTCATGTGGGAACGTTCAGGGGCCCAAGTCTGCTAATTTACGAATGGCATAATTGAATCGCAATTGTATCGTAATTGTATCGCATTGTAATTGTTTGACACATTTGGTATTCTTAAATGAGTAAGAGAATACCAAATGTGTCAAACAATTACAATGCGATCCAATTGCGATTCAATTATGCCATTCGTAAATTAGCAGACTTGGGCCCCAGGACGTTCATAAGATGACGATGATGACAACATCGCCTTAATATAGGATTGCTTCATTGTTACTTATTTATAGCGGTAGGTACCGAAAATAATTGAAAATAAAAGTCAAATCATTTATTAAATATACGCCTTCACAGACACAATGACATGATCGTGGTCTCTACGCGACAAGTTAAAATATTTATTTATTGTACATTATTTATTTCACTGCCATTAATTATGAGTTGGTTGATAATGTTTCAAAATAAAACATAAGATTATTTATATGTTTACAAAAATAATTTTAAAACAATTAATTTTATATAATTACCCTAGTATGTTGATAATGAATCAAGTACAACTTTAAGTCATGTTTAATGCAGTTTCATTGTTGGATACGACATGTGGTTCACATCCCTTCTTTATTGTGAGCCTGATGCAGCATTAAATATTGGCTGTGGATAGAGTGCCGCTAGCGGCATTCTAGTACGGTCGGTTACGATGCCGTCATTACGGCATCCTAGTACAAAGTGTAGGCAGTGAATAGAGTGCCACAAGCGGCAACATAGTACGATCGGTTACGATGCCGTAAATTGACGGCATCCTAGTACGAAGCGTATAGAGTGCCACAAGCGGCATTCTATCTCAATCGGTTAGGCAACCGTAACATATTTTTTATTTGTCGTAATGTTCAGACGACATAATATTCAAAAGATATTTTTGCATGGAGTTAGATTTCTGTTGTCTAATTAAAAAAAATAACCTCGAAATGCAAGACAATCGCTACGCTGCGCTTCGCGATTGTCTTAAATTTCTAACCTATCACGTGTCCTACAGGAGTAGGGCAGCTAGTAATTCTGTTGTCTAACAAAAACTTTACGGCAGCTTAGGCGGCGTCACTATTATACCGCAAAACTTACGGTTCCCTAACCGATGGAGATACAGTGCCGCTAGCGGCACTCTATACACTTCCTTAAATATTGGTGTTATTATGATTAACCATGCTTTTTGAAGGTATCCAGAATCTCCTAAGAAATTAGAACAATATACTTACTTATAGAAAATTGTCATAGATAAAAAGTTAGTAGGTAGTATATATTTACCAAAAATAATTTAAAAACAATTAAGTAATTTTATTTATTTATTTATTTTATATTCACAGGTGAATCGACAGTTCTATAAAAAGTATAACACTGAAAATGTGAAACAGCAAACCATTTACAGATTCACACAAATAAAAATGTGATAGTAATGTAGCCGCACACTCACAATAACAAGCACAGAAGATGTAAAGCAAATCCATTTAATAGAATGTCAGACGGAAGCCTTTTCTATATGAAACAGGGACATAGCTCTGAAAAGAGCTGCCATAATGAAATAAGAATAGATCGATATGAAACAGGAACATAGCACTGAAAAGGGCTGTCGTAATGAAATAGGAATGGAGTTTCGTCAGCATGCAAACAGCATCTTCAGTCTTCGCTACCATTCTCAGCTGCGTGTACACATCACTCGTAACAGCGCCACGTTATCGCCATCGCCGCACGCCGCACGCCACGCATCTTCACTGCGTCCGCTCCGTGGTCTGTCGGCCGTCGAAATGGCCGAGCGCAACGAACGTCGCCAGTTTTGTCGCGTGCGTGTTTCCCCGCCCGCACTTCCCCGCGTCGGGAAGCCCCGCGCCGCGTGTTCCCCGCACCGCGTTGCATAGCGACCGCGGGTGAATGAGACACCCGTTATTCCTCTCTCTTTTGCGTAATTGACTAAGTTAAGCAACCTATGTTTGTAAATATAATAATTGTAATATATATGATCATTAACTAAAATAAATCATCCATTCTACGACTGACCATCCTGAGTATAATTTCTCTCCAAGCTTCGCTTCAACCCGAGCGAGTGCGCTAAAGTAACATTACAAACTCAAGCAACAATTACAATCGATTACTTCACAATCACCAAATTGATAATAACTAAACTATTACAGAGTATGCTGGATATGGAACTTAATTTGTATTATATGTATAACAAGCCACCTTATGTTAAGCCACCTATTTAAAGAAAAAACAATATTATAACAAACACAATAGAACCCACCAGATTTAATAATCGGATAGTAATAATAATGCAAGTTTATACATATAATTACCTTTGTATGTTGATAATGAATCAAGTACAACTTCAATAGCTTAATGTTATCACTAGTAGAAATTGATATAAGTACATAAACATTTTCTATAGGTACCTACTGCAAGTAAAATTAAATATCAAGTAAAAATAACATTAATGTTGTATTTCTTTATATATTCTTATTTCCTTACCTTACTCTCTCAAAGTCAAAGTTTATTGAATATGAGGCTTCACTTTCTCTTATTGACATTAAAACTATATGTAACTATAAAAATAAATGCCAATGGGTGATTTTCTGACAGCCCAAATTAAAAAGTAAAAATTAGTTCAAAAACACTCGATAGATGTCGTTTTATGAAAGCTGGGCTACTTATGGCTTGTAATAAAATCTACACTTTTACTTGTCTACCAAAAGAATAAAAAAATAGTATTTACTTACCTATTTATATTCAGGACATCCAGAACCTATTTCTATTTTGGAATAGAATAAATATTACGCAGCCATACACGTGCTCTTCATGAACCCGCCTTTTACTAAGCGCCATACTAATCTATGCTAAGCGCCATCTATGAAGTCATTTACGAACCAATTTCTTTTTTTTTTTTGATCTCGGAAAATCGCCCATTGTGTGTATAAGAAGGTACTGTTTTTTTAGTACCTACCTAAGTAAATCTTTTTAATTAAGTAAAATAAACTTAGAACAAAATTAACTTTATACTTAATTTTTCCCCATCATATAAACCAAATCACTATTTTAAGGGATAAATATATTTATGGCACACTGTTCCTTTTCTTAAAATAAAAATGTTGTCAACGTACGTTTAGCGTGTATGTGTGTATCGCTAAATAATAAGTGTTCTATGCTAGGGTACTTAGCTGTTTTGTGGGCGGTGAAATAATAAGTCCAGCACTTGACAGTCACAACACGTTTACTTAGCACAGACACAGACAGAAGGAGTACAGAGCACAGCAGATAGATATTCAATTAAGCACAAGCAGAATAGTGAAGCACATAAACATATAAGCAAGCAGTTACAAGCGAGCGCGTCGGAAACTAGCGGGAGGCAATCGAACGTGCGTACGGCGTTAAGCATAGATTCTGACTGGTTATCGAGGCGGCACGCGGTCTGCGCGTGCGCCGACCAGATTATAGAACAATAGGTTCGCTCGGTGTGTGCGCGACTCCATTCCATGGGACGGCAATCAGCTGGTACTGAATAATGCCGGACGAGTTTGTTATTTGTATGGAAATGTGTAAATAAGTAAATGTTATAAGATAATAAAATAGTATGTTAATGTAAATATCATTTTGTAAATATGTAAACGTTTGGCCTGCATTACGCAGGCCAAACGTCATAAAAGGAAACTCGAACATTCCGAAGGGCGTGGTGATCGCAGTCTTCGGTATATCCTCGGCAAAGACAGGTATTTGATTGTACGCTTTTTCAAGGTCAATCGTACTGAAGACCTTGCAGCCCGTGATGTTATGCGTAAAGTCATGAATATGACGGATTGGGTACCTGTCTGGCAAGGTTCGGGCGTTGAGTTGCCTGTAGTCGCCGCAGGGGCGCCAGCCGTTGTCCTTTTTCGGCGCCAGGTGAAGTGGGGACGACCAGGAGCTCTCAGAAGGTCTAGCTGTGCCATTAGCTAACATGGCATCGAACTCAGCCTTCGCGATTTTGAGCTTGTCTGGAGCCAAGCGCCTGGGTGCTGATGACACTGGAGGACCTGATGTAGTGCGGATGTGGTGGAGTGTATTGTGCGGTATAGTACGTTGAGTACCAGCTGGTCGCGTAATTTCTGAATATTCACGCGACAGTAATTGGTGATAATGCGATTCGCCAGCCAGAACCTTCACAGAAAGAACGTTATTACAATTATAAGCCAGAGAAGCTGGAACAGATACAGTTGTAGTGTTATCTATGAGCTTTTTACATTTACAGTCCACAATTATATTATAATTACATAAAAAATCTACACCTATAATGGGCTTAGTGACGTCAGCTACCACAAAACGCCAAGGATATATACGGCGTAAACCAAAGTCTAGATCAAAATGTACAAATCCGTAGGTGGAGATCGTAGACCCATTGGCAGCGGTGAGTTGGTAGCTCGTAGCTGCGCGGCGCTCTCGTAGCTGGCTGCGTGGGAAGACACAGAGGTCGCTGCCTGTGTCGACCAAAAATAGTGTTTTCGTAACGCGGTCGGTGACGAAGAGGCGACCTGGTGAAGTGGGGCAGTCGTCAGCCGCCATTACCGACTGCCTGCGGCGTTTCCCGACGACGACGACTTGCCATAGTCGCATGGCTTCACGCATTTCTTTGCATCGGTCCCGAACTTTGAGTGGTACCAGCAGATGGGGTACCGGCGGTAGCAAGAAGACGATCTTGACCCTGAACGCGACGAAGCACGACGCTGGTGAGACCTAGAGCGGTTGAAGTTGCGCGAAGATCGAGTGCGCTCGTCAAGTTTGGCCTCAAGGCGCTTCACCATCTGTCGAAGCTCGCTTATCTCGCTCGCAATACAGTTGCTGCCGAATGTTGTGCCGCTGCCGGATGATGTTTCCGCGACTTGTACAGGTGCGGTAATCTCCTGGATGCGATCTGCTAGGTCGGCGAGCTGCTGCAGGGAATGTGAAGGCTGGGAAGCGAGCACCGTCTGGATGTTTTGAGGGAGGCGACTGGTCCAGATGGATTGGATGAACTCCTTCGGCACATTAGGTCCGGCCAGATCTTGCAAATGCCGGAGAAATTGTGATGCCTTCCGGTCTCCAAGCTCCTCATGGGTCAAGAGCTGCCTGACCTTCTTCTCGTGGGAGGCGGTCAGTCGCTTGATCAATTCATTTTTAATCGTCTTATAACGCTGACTAGGTGGAGGATCAACGATTATATCTTTTACGGCTTTGGCATGGGTCATGTCCAGGTTAGTGATGACGCTGGTAAATTTAGCTGCATCGTCTCTTATGCCGTAAGCCTCAAACTGCCCTTCTAAAAGTGCGAACCAAATTTCTAGGTCGTCCGGCGAAAATGTTGGAACCTTCAAATTATGTGGTTTAAAATCGGACGACTCGACAGTGGAAACGCGCTCCGGTTTTTTTGCTCGGCGAGTGACGTTGTCGTCCCCGCGCTTTTGTGAGGTGGCGGTATCACTGCTGTCACTCATTTTTGATAATAAAAATGTTCGTACGGGGTCACCACTTTAGCGTGTATGTGTGTATCGCTAAATAATAAGTGTTCTATGCTAGGATACTTAGCTGTTTTGTGGGCGGTGAAATAATAAGTCCAGCACTTGACAGTCACAACACGTTTACTTAGCACAGACACAGACAGAAGGAGTACAGAGCACAGCAGATAGATATTCATTTAAGCACAAGCAGAATAGTGAAGCATATAAACATATAAGCAAGCAGTTACAAGCGAGCGCGTCGGAAACTAGCGGGAGGCAATCGAACGTGCGTACGGCGTTAAGCATAGATTCTGACTGGTTATCGAGGCGGCACGCGGTCTGCGCGTGCGCCGACCAGATTATAGAACAATAGGTTCGCTCGGTGTGTGCGCGACTCCATTCCATGGGACGGCAATCAGCTGGTACTGAATAATGCCGGACGAGTTTTTTATTTGTATGGAAATGTGTAAATAAGTAAATGTTATAAGATAATAAAATAGTATGTTAATGTAAATATCATTTTGTAAATATGTAAATATAGTAAAGGTTTATTTTATGTATATAATAACTACTTATATGAAATAAAGTACAAATTATGAAATTGATATTATATAATATTTTATGTTATATAAAATATAAGTATATAATATATTATTTGACTAATGTGGGAGAAGCCCACAGTACGTACTGTTTTTTGTACATAAGTAAATCTTTTTAAATAAAGCACAATAAACTTAGAACTAAATTAACTTTATACTTAATTTTTCCCCATCATATAAACCAAATTACTATTTTATGGATTAAATATATTTATGGCACAGTGTTATATATAATCTCTTTAGATATAAACTCTATGAATATTTTAGTGTAGGTTTCTATAGAGACGAGTTGTTGTTTTGTTGACGTATAGCCAATGATATTTTATGTTGGCCATTGCGTATAGCGGATAAAATAAAAGTAAGTATAATGAGTCCTATACATATTGAGCAATTAAAAAGAGAGAATTATGACACATGGCGAATCCATGCCAAAGCATATTTAACTAAGCTAGGATTGTGGAATTATGTATCAGAGGCGATAAAGAAGCCTACTGAAGGTAACGAATTTATCAAATTCTTAGAAAAAGATGGTTTGGCGCTGGCAGAATTATTGCTAATAATTTCGCCGAGTGAACTAAAACAAGTGAAGAACTGTAAAACAAGTAAAGATGTCTGGAATACTCTCGAAAGTATTTATTATAGCAAAGGTCCTGCACGGAAGGCAAGTCTTTTGAAAGAACTGATGTTGAGAAAAATGAAGGATGGCGATAACATAGTGGATCATTTAAACAAATTCATGGATATTGTCGATAAATTAGAAGATATGGGCATATCAATTAATCAGGATCTACTTAGCATTATGATGCTCTACAGCCTACCTCAATCATTCGAAAACTTTCGTATAGCCATAGAATCCAGAGATAGTTTACCAAGTTCAGAAAACTTAAAAATTAAAATTATTGAAGAAGCTGAAGCAAGAAGAAATACAGCTAGTACAAGTGAACAAAACTCTGAACAAGAATCGCTATACAGCAGACAAAAGGGAAAAAACAAGAAATATACTGTTGAATGTTTCAAATGTAAGAAAAAAGGACATAAAGCAAATGAATGTTGGTCAAAAGTGAATAAAAGTGATAAAAACAATGTGTCCCTACTTTGTAGAAATGAAGTTGTCACAGGAAAATTACCGACAAAGGTGCAACAGTTTTATTCAAACAGAAGAATGCAACTGTAATGCGGAATAAGGAAATACTGTTAAAAGCAGAAAGAAATGAAGACGGTTTAAACTATATTAAAGAAAATATACAAGAAAAAGCTAACTGCTGCGAAACCAACAAAATGCAGAAATGGCACAGAGAGCTAGCCCACCTCAATGAAGGGCAAATGCGTATAGCCCTGAATAAGAAAAATATGGAGGGTTTGGAGTTTGGCAATAGTGACACAGTTAAAGACTGTGAAGTATGTGCTAAAGGCAAGGCAACAAATCTGCCATACACGCTTAAAGATGAAAAACTAACAAATGAAAAATTACAAATTGTGCATACTGATGTATGTGGTCCGATGAGACAGCCGTCGAAGAGTGGTTCAAGATACTTTATCACATTTATAGACGACTTCACCAGATATACAAGAGTGTATATGATGAAAACAAAAGATGAAGCACTTTCAAGATTTAAGGAATTTAAAAATGAGGCCGAGAGATTAACCAAACAAAAAATAGGCTGCTTACAAAGTGACAATGGCACAGAATATATAAATAAGACATTTGATAATTACTTAAAAGAAAATGGCATTAAAAGGAGACTTTCCGCGCCATATACGCCACAGCAGAATGGTTTGGCAGAAAAAAAAAATCGAACGTTACTTGATAAAGCTAGATAATGCTGATCGACGCCAATATGAACGAAAGTTTTTGGGCTGAAGCTATCAATACAGCCAACTATTTGACGAACCGTAGTCCTTGCAGTAGCATTGACAATGTGACGCCATTTGAAAGATGGGTAGAAAGAATTCCGTCAATACGGCACCTTCACATTTTTGGGACTAAGGCGTTTGTACTTAAAAAAGGCAAGAAGTATGGAAAATTTGAAGCGAAAGCCACACCTGGCATATTTGTAGGGTATTCAGAAAATCATAAGGCATACCGCATATACAATCCAAACACAGATAAGATCTTGATCAGCAGAGATGTCAAAATCCTAGATAATATCCATATAGTAATGTATTACGAAAATAAGGTAGAAGAGCAAAAACAAAATGAAGTTAGTAAACATGAAATTGAAGTTGTATTTTTTCCAAAGGATGTAAATATTGATAATGCTAATGACTTCGATGGATGTGAAACACATGAACGAGAATCGGAAATAAACGTGGATATGAATGAAATTGACGAAACGGAACAAGAACAGAATTTGGATGAAATATTGGTAGATGCATATACAGAGACAGATGAAACAAGTAGCGAAATTAGAACGAATGATAGACGACAGAGAAAACCACCAGCATGGCAAAAAGACTATGAAATGGATGCTGAACAATCATTTATGTGTGAATTAGATGAAAATAGTGATGAATGGGAAGACGCTATAAGAAGCGAAATTGAATCTCATCTAAAAAAACAATACTTGGAAAGTCGTACATCAAAATGAAAGTAAAAATTTAATTGACAGCAAAATGATTTTGAAATACAAGTACAATGAGCTTGGGAAAATAGATAGACGAAAGGCACGACTTGTAGCACGTGGTTTTAACCAGAGAGAAGGCATTGATTACAATGAAACGTTCGCCCCAGTAGCAAAAATGAGTACAATCAGACTACTCATCGCACATGCGATAGTAAATAACATGAAATTGTCACAACTGGACGTATGTACTGCATTTTTGAATGGAGATATAGAGGAAGAAATTTTTATGAAGAAACCGAAAAACCTAGATAAATATTTAAAAATTATCTTTTCACAAGGAACAGACAAAGAATTAGTAAGAAAGGCTAAGGAAATGATACAAGATATACATAAATACAAAAATAATGGGGTATGTCAACTTAATAAAGCCATTTATGGCTTGAAGCAAGCAGGACGACAATGGTTTTTAAAACTGCACAAAAAATTGCAGGAGATTGGTTTTAAAAATGCTACAGCGGATCCTTGTTTGTATATTTTAGATAAAAGAGGTGAAAAACTATATGCAAACATATATGTTGATGATTTAATTCTGGCATATACTCGTAAATCGGATAGCCTATTCAAAGAAGTGAAAATAAAATTGCAGGAAGCATTGATTTAAGAGATATGGGTTCTCTACATCACTGTCTTGGCATACGATTCTCCCATGTAGGGGGAGAAATGAAGTTGTCACAGGAAAATTACGTAGACAATTTAGTATAAAAATTCAACATGGAAGAATGCAAGCCGACATGTATGTACACCCATGGAGCCAGGTTTAAAATTAGAGAAAAACGAAAGTGAAAAACTAGAATCACAAATCTACCCATACCAAAAACTAATTGGGTTATTAATGTACTTAGCAGTGGCAACAAGTCCAGATAAAATGTTTGCTTTAGCTACCTGAGTCAATTTAACAATTGTTATGATAAAAGCCACTGGTTAGCGGCTAAAAGAGTAATTCGATACCTAAAAGGAACGAAAAGTTTATGTTTAAGATACAAGAAGACTGGAATGGCACTTGTGGGTATGGCTGATGCAGACTGGGCGGCATGCACAATTGACCGTCAGGTAATATTTTGGTAACAGGTAATATTTTCAAATATATTGTCCGTGCGGTGACGGAGAAAGAATACCAATCGCCGCCCCTCTCTCCGTCCGGTGGGTGTCGTAAGAAGCGACTAACGGACTCTTTCGAGCGATGATCTGCTCCACTGGTGGTAGGGCTTGACCCGTCTGGTTGGTGACCACCGTACGCATGGTGTAAAACCCGTCAAGTGACTGCTTATCGGTCGCGTTTCGGGATCAGCCAGCGTATAACCAGAGCTCGAGAGGATGATGCTGCGATGTATTTGGTCTGTGGAGGCTTCCGTCAAACCAGTGCCAGGAGGACTTCGTTAACCTGCCGACCAGGGAGACCCGTAGAAACGGTTATCCCGCTGGCCGCCCGTGGCACAGTACAGGGGCCCAAGCGAGCCTAACCAGCTCGTGAGGCTGCCTCACCATGCCACGCATAATCTCGGGGTGGTCCGTCGTGCCGGTTGGTGACCGGAAGGTGGGGTCCCGGCGGCCATTCCCGGGGGGGTTCGGGGGCCCTTCCGTTCGGCAGGTTAATAATACTCGTCTGTGGGCAAATTCCTGGGGAAACAGGCCACCACACTTTGATCATTCACATCGCGGCATCATTTTCTCGATTCACGCCTCTCTCTTTCCACTCCTAAAATGACAGCGCCTAACAACAAAACTGGTTCTACAGCGGTGCACACCCCCACCACAACGTTACCGTTTGAGGTGGAGTTCGCTAACATCCGCGGACTCCATGCAAACCTCAATGCCGTCCACCACCATCTTGAGACGGCACGGCCAGCAATGTTGTTCCTGACGGAGACGCAAATAATCCGCCCAGCTGACACCACCTACCTGAACTATCCCGGCTTTGTGCTTGAAGAATTCTTCAAAGCCAAATCCGGAGTTTGCTTATTCGTTCGGGCGGATGTTTGCTGTCGCCGTCTGCGCTGTCTGGAGGACCCTTCCTTCTCCCTCCTAGTGGTACACGTCGACTTAGGCTCTCATTGCCGTGTCTACGTCTGCGTCTACCGATCCCATAACGGCGACATGGAGACAACTCGACTACTTAAACATCTTAGTCGGGTAGCAGAGGATGCGCAGGAGCGGTTTCCATCGGCGGAACTGGTGTTTTTGGGGGACTTCAACGCCCACCATGAGTTGTGGTTAGATTCCTCCAAAACAGACCATGCTGGTAGAACTGCCCACGCATTCGCTCTCACGCATGACCTGACGCAACTGGTGAACCAGCCCACCAGGATCCCAGACATAGTTGGCCATGCGCCCTCCTTACTCGACCTTCTGCTGACTAGTCGCCCAGCTGGATACCGGGTGGAGATTCGAGCTCCTTTAGGTTCCTCGGATCACTGCTTGATATCCAGCACAGTGCCCTTGGCATCGCGCCCGCCAACAGCGGTTTCGAAACGCCAGATTTGGCACTACGCGTCGGCAGACTGGGACGGGATGCGGGAGTATTTTGCATCCGTCCCTTGGAGGCAGCGCTGCTTTAGTGGGAAGGACCCGACCGCTAGCGCCACTGCCGTTGCTGATGAGATAGTATTAGGAATGGAATACTATATTCCACACTCCTATGTCATCAGCAAAGGCAGACGCAACCGCTGGTTCAATCGCGAGTGTGTCAGCAGCGCTGTTGAGAGCAAACAGACGGCATACCGCGCTTGGATCAGAGGTAAAGCTCATGGGGCTCCCGAAACTCGCTCGCTAAAAGCAGCCTATCTATAATAATGCCACCAAGTCGTGAAAGAGGGCCTACATTAGAGCGGATGCCCAGCGCGTTGCACGAGTAGGCCAAGAACTCCTGACGCATCCTACGGGCAGCCGTAGCTACTGGCGTCTGGCCAAAGCCGTGCAATCCAACTTCTGCCAACCCTCGCTGCCACCACTGAGATGTCTTGACGGAACTTTAGCTCACAAGCCGCAGGAAAAGGTCGATCTCCTGGCCAAACTCTTTGCGGCTAACTTCCGGATCGATGACTGTGATGCACAGCCACCCTCAATTCCTCACTGTGGCCACACAATGTCTGATATTAAAATCAGGCAGTGTGATGTCCGTGCGGAAATGCAGTCAATCGATGTCCGGAAAGCTAACGGTCCTGATGGCATCCCAGCAATAGTCCTGAAAATGTGTGCAGCGGAGTTGTCCCCTGTGTTAACGCGTCTGTACCGTCTCTCGCTCTCTTCGGGTTGTGTGCCGGAATCTTGGAGAGAAGCTAATGTGCAACCGATCCCTAAAAAAGGAGATCGGTGAGATCCGACTAATTACCGCCCTATAGCCGTAACTTCAGTGTTGTGTAAGATCCTAGAACGAATATTGAACAAACAGCTTATTCGATACCTAGAAGATCACTCCCTAATTCACGATCGTCAATATGGGTTTCGGCCAAAACGGTCAACGGGTGATCTTCTAGCGTACGTCACACATCTCTGGGGTGAGGCTATTGACAAGCGTGGCGAGTCACTGGCAGTTAGCCTTGACATAGCCAAGGCTTTCGATCGGGTCTGGCACAAAGCTCTTCTCTCCAAGCTCCCGGCATACGGTTTGCCCGCTCAGTTTTGTACCTGGATTGCCAGCTTCCTGCATGAGCGTAGAATCCGTGTCCTTTCGGATGGATGCGCTTCGCGGTTCATGTCAGTGAACGCTGGTGTTCCTCAAGGCTCCGTTCTATCCCCCACGCTGTTCCTTCTGCATATCAATGACATGCTTCCTCTTGGAAACATTCATTGCTATGCAGATGATAGCACAGTGCATGGGGGATATAACGGGCACCCAACGGCTGGGCGGGTAGACACCGAAATGAAGCGAGCAAATCTTGTCATTGAGCTCGATCGGATGTTGGACCTCATTTCTAAATGGGGCTCCGATAATCTGGTGGAGTTCAATGCCAAGAAAACACAGGTGTGCGCGTTCACAGCGAAAAAGTCGCCATTCTTTCCCCTTCCCTCTCTTCAGGGTACATCTCTAGGCCTGCAGAGCAGTATTAACATGCTCGGTATGGATATCCGCTGCGATCTGAACCAAAAGGACTACATCGAAACCGTGATTAAAAATGCCTCACGTAAACTCGGTGTCCTGAACAAGGTGCGGCGATTCTTCACGCCTGATCAGTTGTGTCTATTATACAAGACACAGGTGCGGTCTTGCGTGGAGTATTGCTCTCACCTTTGGGACGGCTCCGCAAAATACCTTCTCGATGCCTTGGACAGATTGCAGCGCCGCGCTGTGCGCATTATCGGCAATGCAGAGGTCACTAAAACTCTCGAGCCTTTGCAATTGCGTAGAGATATTGCGTCACTCAGCGTCTTTTACCGTTTATACCATGGCGAGTGCTCTGAAGAACTCTTTGACCTCATCCCTCCTTCTCCCTTCCTCCATAGGAGTACGCGTGCTGCTCTGCGGAGTCACCAATTTACAGTCTCTAACATTCCATCTCGCACAAAGAAATTTGGTGACTCGTTTCTTTGCCGCACTTCCAAAAGATGGAATAGTCTACCTGCACACGTATTCCCTCCTACCTATGACATAGGGTCCTTCAAACGAGGCGTGAAGAAGCACTTTGTGGGCCGGCAGAGTGAGGATGACTGATGCTACGTCTCTTACGCTGCACCAGTTGTCCTCGCGCCTGGACCTCATTTCCACTTAAATCAGGTGGAATGGGGTCATTTGCCGGGCTTAGTATAAAAAAAAAAAAAAAAAAATGACAGAAGCAACTAAAGAAGCACTGCATTTGAAGAAACTTAAGGCAGATATGGAGTTTTACAACAGACCGTTATAATATACAATGACAATTTGGCTGCACAGAAGTTAGCAAGCAATTTAATGACCGGAAAGAGATCAAAACACATCATTATTAAAAAGAGCATTTCCTAAGAGATTGTGTCCAGAAGAAATTGATAACTGTACGATACAAGGATACAGGATGTTATGGAAGCGGATCTCTTAACCAAAGCTTTACCACAGCCAAGGCTGTTGAGACTTATGAAAATGATTGGAGTCACTCAGACTTGTGCTCAGAACCCATAGTCATCGTGAGGGGGAGTGTTATATATAATCTCTTTAGATATAAACTCTATGAATATTTTAATGTAGGTTTCTATAGAGACGAGTTGTTGTTTTGTTGACGTATAGCGGATAAAATAAAAGTATGTAGTAATTGCTTGAAAATAATTGTTTAATTTATTTTTGGCTTAATATGATACCAATGTACTCATAGAACACTGCGACTTACTCGAACATATATAATTAACACACAGACTGCTCCTTTTTGTAGAATAAAAACGTTGTCAACATTTGAGCTCCACAAAAAAAAATCATGTAAATAACTAAATTCAACGATGCCAAAGCCATGTTCAATGCAGTTTCATTGTTGGATATGACATGTGGTACACACCTCTCCTTTCTTGTGAGCCTGATGCAGCATTAAATATTGTTGTTATTATCATTAACCATGCTTTTTGAAGGTATCCAGAATCTCCTAAGAAATTAGAACAATATACTTACTTATAGAAAATTGTCATAGATAAAAAGTTAGTAGGTAAGTACCTATGTATTATACAAAATAGCTTGATATCGTTTTTACCAAATAACCATGTTTGTTCACCATTCTGAGGAAGTCCATCCTCTAAATTATGAGGTAACATTTAAGATTTTTGAATCGTCGTCTCAAATCTGCAAAACCACATACTTACTTAAAATAGTTTTATCTTTATGTTAATACTCTTTTTTCTAGCAATTTTAACAAAACTGATATTTCCTGGTAAATCCCAATATAATAATAGGCATAATACTTACCTTTATTATGTAAGTAATAATTTATTTATTAAAACTTACCGTTTGAACATAAGGACTGATACCTTTTCCGGCTCAGTATTCCAAAGGGAGCCAACGAATTTTGAGGTGATTAATTAGGAACAAGCACACGAATTTTTATTGCTCCGAATCAATTAGGACTCTCACAATAAATTATTGAAAATAATTAATTTGTAGGTTAACATTAGTTTGTATAGTGAAGTGATAGCCCTTTTGCCAACTTTCCAACGTAAAAACGAGCGCATATATATAGTACAATAGTAACAGAACCGAAGCAGGGGGACGAGGGGGCGCAGCCCCCCCCCCCCTCCCGTAAAGGGGGGCTCCAAGAAATTAGTGCAGAGTTAATAATTAGGTTAGGTTAGGTTAGTATGTTGATCAAAAACGCGCGAGCCGAGCGAGCGAAGCGAGCGTGCCGCGGTAGCGGCCGGCGAAGCTCCAGAAACGACGTTTTTGCATGTGCGACGTTTTTATCTTCAATGTTTGAGTGATCGCTAGATTAGCGATTCTTGGCTTGTCAATCTGTCAATTAGGTATATTTTAGCGTTAATTTTACGTCGTAGGTAACTTTTGCTTATGTCAATCCCATACATTCGGTTTATCGTAGCGATGATTTCGTAGCGTTTAATTTGTTTGCCAATTGACTAGGCCCTCAGAACATTAGTTATTGTTCTGAGAGTAGGAAGTAGTAGTAGGTAAAGAGAAGAGGGGGAGGATCTTCTCTTTCTAAATAGGGTGTCCACACAACTAAAAAGTAAAGGATACAAGTTCATAGAGTAGAACTAGTAATATAGGTAAAAACGTATCAATATCTGTGTAAGTAAGTGTTTAAAGTTTACACATGATAATAATAGGTTTATGTCGTCTCTCGGTCTAAATATAGATCTACCGCACAGACAGTGATCTACCGTTATTTTTCAGACACAAAATCATATATATGTGTGGTTAATATAATAATTATAAAAATATGTGTGCATTGTGTGCATTGCATATCTTCACAATGTATGCTGTTGATACTGTTTGTGTTTCGATTAAGTCTAGGTACCGCTTAGTTAGTGAGAAAGTAGTGAACACAAACACTCAAATGCCTTTTTAATCTAATTATAATCTAAAAATATATAAATAATAAAATAATAGCCCTATATAAACCTGCTGGTAAAAAAACCCTTAAAATGGGACAGATACGAAAATCAATTTATCCTCCTTTCATGGTCACCATTATAAGTGTATATTTTACTATGACAACTGTTGTTATATTAGTAAAATTCTGAAGTATTACTACTGAAACCTATAGAATTACAGTACTTTAGAAACAACGTTATAGTAAATGATCGAAAAATAAGGGGTTGTACGTTAAAAATAACATTTTTGGTAAAATACAAGCAATCATTAATTATGTCAACTTACGACTCACTTGTGTTTAAGGAGGATACCATTTACTTCCACAACCTACGTACGACTATACATTTCTGAACCATTTTTCACGTTTTGATCGAGAACAACCAAAGACATTAGAACAACGAATCACAACTTTCGAGCAGTGCTGCCAACTTTTACCTCCAGCTAGTAGCTAGATGTATTGCAAAAAGTAGCTAGATTATTTGATTTTTTAATCCCAAAGTGCTACAAGTTACTAAAAGTTTCTTATGAAACAAAAGGTGTTATACTACAGTTCCACATGCGTGCCCGCTACTCGCTTCGCCATTCGACGATATGTGCGACGAAATATTCGCCTTCCTTAAACAGAGACGAGTGACTGTTTACACATTCGCGTGTATTCTTTTCTACTTCAACTTGCAAGAATGGATGACGTCTACGTTTTAGCAGCATCTGCGTGTCAATGATTATTAATAAATAATGTTTTTACTTATTTTTGTGTCGACTGTTTACTTGGTAATTTTATAAAAAGTAAAATCAAATTAATAAATAAATATCAATTACTAAGGTGTCCGCACATTAAGCAATACCTAATTATTGCAATATTTTTAATTTGGTTACATGCTATGATTTATGTTTGCACACGTGCCGGTATTTTTATTCTTTTTAATTCAAGCGAGTGTAAACTTTTAAAATTCGTTTTCAATGTAATTAAATTTGGCTGTATAAGTTACATCTCTTGGCCTTTCAAAATGGAGAATTGAAAAAAAAAACCTTAAATTACACACACGCATTTCCGTCCGTTTGGCGTTTCTTTCTTTCTTTCTGTTCGTATAGAACTCGGTTGTGCCGGTGTAAGGTTTCTTGCAGACAATTTGAAGATGACTGAAACCCTGAAGTTAAGAGGCACCCTGTCCGGTCATAATGGCTGGGTTACCCAGATTGCCACCAATCCTAAATATCCTGATATGATTTTGTCATCTTCACGAGGTAAGACTTAAAAATTGTGGTTGTGTATTCACTCGCTTGGTTATCTATTTCCATCGCGTTAGTCTTATTACTTTTCAAGTGTTTATGATATTAATTAACCAAAAGTAAAATACTGTTAATTGGTGCAAAACATATTTTTTACTCATGATGAACAAAATCTTTGCCACGCGAATCCTGAGCGGCAAGCGGATATGGGGCTGAACAACATGTTGCTTGGCGATATGCTCCTTATTTCGCTGTCAAATATTCACACTATATGCTTTCTATTTCAGACAAAACTCTCATTGTCTGGAAATTGACAAGGGACGAGACTAACTACGGTGTGCCGCAGAAACGATTGTACGGCCACTCTCACTTTATTTCTGACGTCGTTCTCTCTAGCGACGGCAACTACGCTCTTTCTGGATCTTGGGACAAGACTTTGCGCCTATGGGATCTTGCTGCCGGCAAGACTACCAGGCGTTTCGAAGACCATACTAAGGTGTGAGAGAACTTAAGTTTTTGTTAGGTCTATAGTGTCAGTATAAAATGGTGTTAAGCGCCTATGCGAGGCAGAAGATTAGTGTTGAGCCTTTGCGAGGCAGAAGATTCCATGACTGAATGGCATGGATATTCAATGCACAAAATGAGTAAGTAGCAATAGTTGCTATGCCTTGAAAATGTTACCCGTTTACAGCACTAACATACCTTTAGAGTAGTTTCACTATTATATGTTTGTTACATTGAGATACAATAAATAAACCACAAAGCAAGTTTGTGCGCAACTAAGGTGCAGCCGTAAGGTCCACAATTGCTTGAATCATGCGTAATCACAGGCGTTTGCAGCCTATGGGCTGCACCTTAGTGTGCAAAAACTTGCTTTGCGGTGTCTTTTCTAGTTTATTGTACCTCAATGGTTTGTTATGATACTATCTCTTGTTAAAACTTGCTGTATAGGTAACACATAGTAATAATTATTTCTTACTTACTACAGGATGTCCTATCTGTAGCTTTCTCTGTGGACAACCGTCAAATTGTTTCTGGCTCCCGTGACAAGACCATCAAGCTGTGGAACACCCTTGCCGAATGCAAATACACAATCCAAGATGACGGCCACTCTGACTGGGTCTCGTGCGTGCGTTTCTCGCCTAATCACGCCAACCCCATCATTGTGTCTGCTGGTTGGGACCGCACAGTCAAGGTACAAATTGTTACAAAATTGTTTTTGACAGATACAAGTAAAAGGAATGTACAGAAACTTGTGCCCAGAAGTTTGTTATTGTAGTTTGTAATATTTTTTAGTGTAAATATAAATGAAATATTGTAAAAAGAATTCATTAGATGTTTGGGTTGGCTTTTGAATCGAGTCGCCTGAATTTGAAGAAACTAACACTGTGGGGGACTAAGGGTTAGAGCTGCGTTAAAATAGTAAAAGAAAACCACTATAAAGTTTTGTCAAAATCTGACATAGACACGAAAAATGGAACGTTTTTAGGTTATATAATATAGTACCATGTTTATTGATTTTGTAATCAAATAACGTAAATCGGACCTTTTTTTGCCAGTTTTAGACAGTTTGACACTCCTGTAGGTCACATGTTAAGTAAGAAATTTAAGACAAAAGCGAAGCACAGCGTAGCAAGTGTCTTGAATTTTGAGGTTATTTTTTTTATTAGACAAGAAATGTAGCTCAACAGGACTTGTAAAAGGGGGTCCCCCCTCCCCCCTTTTTGGTTACCGCGGTTGTACAGTTTTGACACAACCTCAAAATACAGTAAATAACCTAACTTAAAAACTAGTTGTCTCAGGCAGGGGTGGGGGTACTCCTGCCGCTCCCCCCTCCCCTACCCCAAATAGGTGACTTGATTCAAAAGTTTTCCAGATTATACCTATTTAATAAGGGGAATAATAACTTATATTATTATAAATAATAGGTTTCTCAAGTTTATAAAGTATTGTATAGGCCATTTGGGTTTTAAATGAGAGTCACTATTTACACAAATAGCTTGGTAGTACTATTTTTTTATAACTATTATTTCTACAGGTTTGGCACTTGACCAACTGCAAGCTAAAGATTGACCACTTGGGTCACTCTGGCTACTTGAACACAGTCACTGTCTCTCCTGATGGCTCTCTGTGCGCCTCTGGAGGCAAGGACATGAAGGCTATGCTGTGGGACCTCAACGATGGCAAGCACCTTCACACCCTGGACCACAATGACATCATCACAGCCCTCTGCTTCTCACCCAACAGATACTGGCTTTGTGCTGCTTTCGGACCCTCCATCAAGATCTGGGTATGTACTTTGAAATGTTGAGAGATACTTACAAACTTGCTGTATTGATATTTTTTCGTTTAAAATAAAGTAAAATAAAAAATGTGACACTGTCATCCCAAATGTTGTAGGGTAGTTTTCAACCCTTCAAGGACCATTAGACCGCCGGCGGTCGCAAAACTATAGGTTTTCAATTGTGTCTGGTTTCACTTTGCTCGAGGGATTAATAGGGGATATCGTACAATAGAAGTATTAACGCCTTTATTGCTGTAGTACCATCAATAGAACTAGTGACACACTTGTATATCGCTAGTTCCATCAATGGTACTAGAGACATGTTGTTTTTAGTACCATTGTCTGATAATATTAACAGTACGAGTAACACTGTTGTTTTCAAGTATCATTAGGAAACATACTGTTAAAAATAAAAATGAGAAGTTTATATTATTCAAATAAAAATGTTAAAAAATTTAATTAAAAAATAATTATATTAATAATTTTAATAAAAAAAAATTTTTTATTTTTATTTGGCGAGCATACCCTGGACATATGTATATGAATAGGTATAGTTTTTGAAGGTACTAGCGATATGCAAGCGTGTCAATAGTACCATTGATGGTACTATCCAATGGTATACAGCAATAAAGCGGTATTATTAACCCCTTGAGCACCGTTAAACCAGACAATTGAAAATCAATTGTTTTGCGACCACCGGCAGTCTTAAGATTTTGACCTATTACTTAAATATTTTTTATTGTTTATAGGATCTGGAAAGCAAGGAAATGGTTGAAGAGCTGAGACCTGAGATCATCCACCAGGCCCAAACTTCGAAATCGGACCCACCTCAGTGCCTCTCGCTGGCGTGGTCAACAGATGGCCAGACCCTCTTCGCTGGTTACTCTGATAACATCATCAGAGTCTGGCAGGTTTCAGTCTCAGCCCGATAAGAAGACAATGGGGAAAAGTTTCATTTATTTTTGTTCTATTTTGTATTTGAGGGTAAAAATAAATGGAATGGTATCTGAAAATAAATTTTCATTTGATCTCCTTGTTATACCTACTTAATAGGTACCTACCTAGTTAATTTGAATATCTGTAATCTTGAGCCTCTATTGTTATACAATTGTATGAATGGATATTGTGTATCTTATGTAAATAAAATAACGAAATGATTATGTAAAATATCTCGTTTTTATCACATCTTACACCGTCACACATTCATTGCATTGAATGGAAATTTTTGACTTAAGAATTTAAAGGTAGATAATTTAATTCTGTGATAAAATAGTTTCATCTGATGATCGCGTAATAAACGCAACCTAAAATAACATTTTCAAAATTGTAGCAGACAAGTGGGAAGCAATTCTTCTGCGCGCACAATATATTTTTCACTTTGAATTTGCACAGTAGGTCCAGTCTAGGAAGTTCCCGGTCGTCCACACTTTACGGCTATATTCCCTTGCGCTGCATTCCGACCGCGCCTACGAACTAGCGTGCGCGTTGATGATAATAGTGTGCAAGCGAATATCGCCGAAAAGAGTTCGAACTTCCTCTACTGCACACAACAGTGTACGACGAATTACGAATAAACGGTGGTGTGGTGAGCGTCTACTCTTTCACATCATCGATTTTCAATCAACCCTATTATACTGTACTATAATGGTAGATACAGTCGAAGTTCCCGGTCGTCCACTTTTCGGCGATATTTGCTTCTACAATATCTACGCGCATGCTACGGCACCATAGGCGCGGTCGGAATGAAGCGCAAGCTAATATCGCCGTAAAGTGGTCTATCATTATTTAATCCGTAACCATGTTGCATAGCGGTGAAAGAATACTACCACCCCCTCTTCCCTTGGGTGTCGTAAAAGGCAATTAACGGACTAAAGACTGCACATACATCCAACAGCATAGAGCGGCGATGGGCTCACCACCTGTCACGCTTAGCACCTATGCAGTCGCCATTTGGTGAAAAGTGGACTATGGCAGAGGACTGCTTTTGTGGTCCTCATTGCCTAGTCTTTGAATAACCCTGCAGGGATAATAGTCGTGATTATATGTATGTATGTATTATTAAATCCCTCATAGGATACAAAAGATAACATTTAATGAAAAGTGAATATATTTTTAATTTGCATTATAATTTACATTGGATAATTCACTGGTAATCCAGATTCATTTAGTAGATGTTTTCCATCAAGTACTTCACTTGGTCCCTCACCAACTTTAGTGTGTATGATATATTTGATAGTATCTCTTGGTTCAGGGTTTACACATAATTTATATAGTATATCTTCCTCTACTGTTTCATATTTAACAGGTAAACCGGTCACAAATTTGTCAGGGGTCGATGAAGGGAAAACTTGCTGAATAACTGATAATACCATTGGAACTTCATTGTTGAGAAGGTATAAGCAAGCATTTGGTCCAGCATCAAATGTATAAGCAACTTTAGTTTCTCCATAAAAAGTATTGTATTTATGAACCAATTCAATTATTTTAAATGAAATTTCAGTCAAATATTTGAAGGGTGGGTAGGAATCTAGACAAATAGCATGGAATTGATTACTATCCTTCATTGTGATTTCAGCAAACTTTTGGAAGTCTCTCTGTTTGATTGCCTTGCATATGTCTTCAGTTCTTTTAGGTATACATTTTTGTATTCTATACTGAATAAGGTCCGATGTTTCAGTTGATATTTTCATGCCTTTAGTTGAACTTACTTTCTTTTTTGTATCTCCTATCACAAGAATCAGTGCGCTTATTTCTGGCCAGTGAGATTTTTCTGCTATCTGTTCTGCAATTGAATCTGTTCCATCTGGTTTTACACCAGCGTGCCATCGTACGAAGCCTCCGTAAACACTTCGACATGCACTTCCAGAACCAAGTCTAGCAATTGAACTTACATCAGATTTAACTTTGTAAAGTTTAGCTAAAGCGGATACTAAACAGGCGTATCCCGCGGCAGACGACGCCAATCCAGCGGCAGTAGGGAAATTGTTTTCTGAACAGACGTGGATTTTCCATGAGAGAAAAATATCGTCGACAGTTTTTTCAGTTGCAGCTCTGAACTTAATTTCTCTCAGACAGTTCTGTAGACGTTGATTGGTGAACGATTCTTTTACACCGTTTAACCAAATCTGGTCTTTTTCAAAAGTAGGACTCGCGCAAACAGACGTCTTAGCACACATTACACCAGAGTCCAGAGTGGCGCTAACGGAATCGTTTAACGGTAGAATTAATTCCTCGTTACGTTTACCCCAATACTTTATTACAGCTATATTAACTGGAGCGACCATAGTTTTAATATCACTCATGATTTTAATTTGAGATTCACAGCAATTTTACGCTGTTTTAAAATAATTTAAAACTTTCTTTTCGTACTAGTTTTGAAAGCAAAAGTAGACGACGACGACAAGTAGACAACACGACTAAATTCACGGCCTCACGCCCTGTCTGCTTTTGTGTTTTGTGATGTGATGTGACGTTTGTGACTTAATTTATTTTATTTATTTGTTCCGTGAAGGAACAGGCTAAGGTCTGAGACCATACTACCTAGTCATTAGTTTTTTTATTTCTTTTTTTCCCTTGATGATAATGAGTGGTGATTAAGATGATGAATGATAAATGATGTTCTCCCAAACCCCTTGAGTCCTCAGTATAAAGATTTGGAACTTTACTGAGATCTCACGCGGACTTATTGAGAGAATTTGAAAAGTGATGTTGCACTGTTATGGTTCATTTGCCAACACTCATGCACGTTCACAAACACTTAGCGGTTAATAATCCACTATTATTTCTCATTACGCCTTTAGCACCCGACGCCGCGAACCGCGGTAGCGAAATTGCGGTAATCTGTCTACACACATTAAAATGTATCGCGTATGTTGCGTCTCGCTCTATCGTCTGTGACTACCTATATTTGCCTCTGTTTGTATAGTATCGCTGATACTCGCGATACATGTTTCACACGGACGCCGGTGTACCGCCACTTTAGTTTCGCCTATTGGAGAGAAACGACGTGGTTTGTCTTTTTGGACAGAATATCGCTGCGAAACAAGATGGCGGAAGCAGAAACTGAGGAAATTATAATTGAAATTCGAGATTATCCAGAAATATATCTCATAGGGCATATAGATTATAGGAAATCTTATAAAAAAGAAGTAACATGGCGAAAAATTACTTCTTTCTTTTTTGATTAATTTCAAAAACCATATATATTGTCTTTTTCTTAATGTTGATACAAGAAGTAATAGTTCTTCTTCTTCAGATTCGGAAAGAAACCAGTCTGGCTCAATCGAATTATTATTATTGCATTCGAATGAGTTGAAAATAACAAATTTATACAAGCGATATTCGAGTAGGTGTGAAAACGACCGCTTGAATTTCGCTTATTTACCGCATTTTCGTGTTCGCTAAGTTTTCGCTACCGCGGTTCGCGGCGTCGGTGTGCTAAAGGCGTTAATGTTCGAAAAAACACAAATTTTAGAAAATAAAACAAAACTGCAGCTATGACGCTACACTTTCCCGCCAAGAAGTCGACTTTGTGACATCTTCCATCATTCATCACTTTTTTTTTAATTTATTTCGTGACCGTGGATACTAGTCCGTCAGTGGTACGTATTATTAGAGTTCATTGATTATGCTTAAACTGAGGATAATGAATGAGAGAGATGAAAATGATAATTATGAACGTTTAATGCTAAATGATATTCTATTCCCCCCAAACCCCTTGAGTTCCAGTAAAGATTTGGGACCTCGGACCAATCGTTATGTAATCGATTTCTTATTCAATTCCTACTCATCGTTTCATCGATTAGGAATCGCATTTAAAGTAATATCTTCCAAATTGTAAGTTTATTAGCAATTTTGGGACTTTACTGAAATCTTGCAGGGACTTCTCAAGACTTCTTCAATTTAGAAAATAAGACAAAACTACAGACGTAGGTATGTGACGCTTCACTTTCCCGCCAAGGAGTCCCATCATTCATCATCACTAGTGATCGGCGTGTTATCTTATTAAGGATATGCCTTCTAAATCCCGGGTAATCTTTTTATTCTATGCCCAAATGTTGATTTTATATACATAAATAAATGTTGTTGATTTTCAATATATTTAAATAAATATTGTTGTTTTTCTGAAGATTTGTGTTTTTATTAACTTTGTTATTAAATTGAGACACACATGGAATATAACTAGATATTGGCGAAATCCAAAGGGAAACGCCACTGCACAAAAAAAAGAAGAACATGGAATATTGTCTAAGAAGTATATATTGCTGTTCATAGCATTGACAATGTCCTCCGAATTAAAGTAATTTACATTTGTCACGTTTATAAAAAGGACCTCAGGTTATGTTGGAAATGGATTCTTTGGAGATTCAGAGTGAGTGTCTGACACAAAGTGTTGTTCCTTAACTTGAATCTGTGTTTTCTGTTGAATAACTAATCTGTTGACTTATTATTTGTGTGTCATTATTTTTGTGGTGGTGTGTTTGTTTATTGTATGTGAGTAATTGTCTTTTTAACCGTAGTATAGGAATGTCGGATCCTCCCGATCCGGGAGGCGGTGACAATGAGCCATGTGCTCAATCATCTCCCCCATTATTCTCCCAAAGTACCCAAATGGAAGTAGACTTTCATTTGCAAAGCTCCAGAAAGCGTGCCCCTTCAGAATTAAATGCATCCCAACCACCTAAAAAGACCAATACTTCCCAATCATCCCCATCAATTCAGTCGTCTTATGTTCATCCCGAATTTCAAAATACCAAAAGCAAATACACAGCCCAAGACAAGGCCCCTTTCATTGTCCATGTTAACAAACTTGTTGCTGATCCTTCATCAGGTACTGCACTTCGCCCTATTAAGTTTGGCCACTTTCTATTTCATAATAAGATAAAAAACATTGTTTGTGATGGTGTCAAACTCATTGGCAGGAATAGAGTTTCTGTAGAATTTAAAACCTACCTAGATGCTAATGCTTTTTCACCCGGCACTCTCTCCATCAAAGTATGAAGCGATCATCCCAAGTTATAGCATCACTAGAATGGCCATTCTCCGACAGATACCTGTAGAATGGACCCTTGAGGAGCTTGTACAATCTATTGAAGTACCTAAAGGCTTTGGAGCTGTTATTAAGGCACGTAGACTTAACAGGAAGACTATAGTTGATGGCTCCCCAGTATGGATTCCGACACAAACCGTGGTGCTCACACTCTCTGGTCAAAAATTACCTCCCCATGTTTATTGTTTTTATGTATCTCTTCCCTTAGAAACTTATATTTTACCTACCATACAGTGTAATAAATGTTGTAGATTTGGACATATCCAATCGCAATGCAGGTCCCAAGCTCGTTGCTTTATATGTGCTCAACCACATGAAGGTATTTCCTGTGAGAAGGAAATTCCTACTTGTTATACTGCACTGGTCAGCATAGGTCTAATGATTCTGCATGTCCGGAACAAGCTAGACAATAACAAATAAAAATGGTTATGTCTCAGGAAAGCGTTTCTTACTCCGAGGCATCGGCTAGGTTTCCCCAAGTCAGGAGATCTTTTGCTGATACAGCTAGGTCCACAGCCCCCAGTCAATCCCTTTCATCTCGATCCCCCCCCTATCCACACCTAATCCCTCTTTAACTCCAACGTCATACAGAAAGACAATAGTTGTCCCTAGACGACCCATTATGCCAGCCTCTTCCCCAGGTTACAATCGACAGGCACACAGAGAGATCATAGAAGAACCAAGATCCGGACTTGAAAATGGATGTGCCATTTCAGGGCATCCTCCAGCTCCCAATGATAACCTCATATCGTTACTCTTATCCACTACTATTAACCTCGTTAACCGATTTAATGATACCGAATTACCGAACAATGTCCGATTTCAATTGTCCCAGCTCCTCTCCCTATCCAGTCCCAATGGCTCATATAGTTCTCCCAATGGCTCAAATAGTTCAGTGGAACTGTCGCAGCATTAACAATAAAAAAATGAAATTTTATATTTAATTAACAAATACTCTCCTGACGTTTTTGCCATCCAGGAGATGCGACTCAAGCCTGGCTCTCATTTCCGAGTGTCAGGCTATTCGTGCCTCCGGGATGACAGAACCGATGGTCATGCAGGTGCTGCTGTCATGATCTCCAGGAAAAATTCTTTCTCCCAAATAACTTTACCCCCTCATAGTAAAAGCATTAATGCCGTAGCAGTGAGAACTTTAAACATATCCTTCTTAAGCATATATATTCCCCACCCAGATACTGCATGTCTGACAGAACTCCATTCCATTCTCTCTTCAATCCCTCCTCCGTTTATTGTGATGGGTGATTTTAACATCCACCACTCTTCTTGGGGCTCATACTATTGTGACCATCTCTCTTCCTCCTTTCTAGACATGTGTGACAATTTTAATTTATGTGTGTTGAACGATGGCTCCCCTACCCGTAGAGTAAACCCTTTCCAAAACCAGAAAAGCGCAGTAGACCTTTCCCTGTGCTCTCCTTCACTCTCCACTCGCCTTAAATGGACAATACTACCCACTTCTCACGGTAGTGATCATTTCCCCATTAACATTGAAATGCTGGGCTCATCTCGTCCTAATATAGGGGGAATCCCACGCCCTCAATTGAAATACAATCTTTCAAAGGCAAATTGGAATCTATATCGTTCCATTTTAGACCAAGAACCCATTGGTATTGCAGACATAACTGCTGATTCTGTTCATAATGTCTAGGTTCACTTTAGAGATGCATTACTATTAGCAGCCAGCCATTCAATTCCTAAAAAAAATATTTTTAGAAATAAGCGTCCATCTCTCCCGTGGTGGGACTCTGAGTGTTCTACTGTATGTAAGGAAAGAAAGGCAGCGGAATTAAATTACGCCACATCTATGACGGAGTATAATTACATTCAGTTCCGCGCGGCGTCAGCAAAGGCCACAAAGCTCTTATCTGAGAAGAAAAGAGCTGGTTGGAGAAGGTTTTGTGAAGCACTTTCCCCTAGTTCGCCTCCTTCAATGGTTTGGAACAACATTCGTAGGTTCCGAGGTTCCTTATCTAATAGTGGCAACATAACTTCCAACGACACATCAGAGTGGTTAGAGTCTTTCTGTCGTAAACTAGCCCCTTTATCAGTACCATCCCTCTCAGAGTTAACAGTATTCACAACAACCTCTGGATCCCCCTTAAGCGATTTCGATGCACCATTTTCTTTCGAGGAGCTTTCTTCTGTACTCGACGGACTCAAGGATTCATCCCCAGGAATTGATGGAATCCCTTACACCTTTCTAGTCAATTGTAGTCAAAGCACCAAAGAAAATTTCTTTTGCACTCTTAACAACATCTTCATGTCCACCCGTGACCACGGCCGGTGCAACTCGGTCGAAACGTCGGGTATAAAAAGGTATGCGTAGAATGCCTATACTAAGTAGTTTTGCGTTAAATCCCGTCTAAATATGTGTAGTTAATGGAACGCGAAAGTTTAATAAAAAAAACATCTTCATGTCGGGAATTCCCCCAGCGGAATGGAAGTCTCAAATTATTGTTCCAATCTTGAAACCTGGTAAGCCTACTCATGATCCAAATGGATATAGACCCATTGCTTTGTCTTGTACCATGGCTAAAATATTGGAACACATGATTAAGAACCGCTTAGAATGGATTGTCGAAAGTAGAGGTTATCTGGCTAAAAGTCAATTTGGTTTCAGAAAAGGCATGAGTACTATGGATAGTCTCAGTATTTTTGTTACGGACATTTGGATAGGGCTCTCAAGACGCGAGTCTGTGGTCGGAGTATTTTTAGATGTCTCATCTGCCTATGATAATGTGTTGCTTCCAAAACACAGGCAAAAATTGCTTAATCTGAGTATACCTGTGAAGCTTGTAAATCTTATCTCTAATCTTCTTTCAGATCGAACCATTCAGGTGTGCGTAAACAACAATCTGTTTCCACCGAGATCCGTCTGGAAAGGTCTGCCCCAGGGTTCAGTCCTTAGTCCCTTGCTGTACAGCCTTTATACTTACGATCTTGAGTTATCCGTGGACTCTTTCTGCAGTGTTCTTCAGTATGCTGACGATCTTGCATTATATATATCTGCCAGTGATATAGAATTGGCCTCTTCTCGGCTAAACGCTGCAATGATCTACCTCAAAGACTGGCTGGACGATCATGGCTTATCACTTTCTGTGGATAAATCCACTGTAGTCAATTTTACTCGATCTAGGTCCCCTGCTGATTAAGACATTATGTACGAGAATAGACCCATTCCTGTAAAAGAAAATGTTAAATTTTTGGGAGTTGTGCTTGATTATAGAATGTCAGGAGTTCCTCATGTTGCACATATTACCAAAAAATGTGAGAAGAACATTAACATCCTCCGATCTGTATCAGGTGCCTGGTGGGGTGCGCACCCGTTTTCCCAGAAACTATTATACAACGCTCTAATACGAAGTCATCTCGATTACGGGTCCTTCTTACTAGAACCATGCCTCAAATCTTCTTTACATACACTTGACAAGATTCAGTCCAAATGCCTACGCATTATAATCGGGGCTATGGAATCCTCTCCCATCAATGCCCTGCAGGTAGAATATTCCGAAGCTCCTCTCTCAATAAGAAGACAGTACCTAGCGGATAACTTTTTTTTCAAAATTGTTCAATATTCTAGACACCCCCTAATTGGAAAACTTCATCAACTGTCAGAATACATATTATATGATAATTATTGGAACCATAAGAGTTACCCATGTCTATTTAATAGTTTTGTAAAATTTATTCGTCTTCCATGTCCAGTTTACCAGTGCATTTTAAACCCTTTGTTTGATAACAACTATCACTCTTTAACTTTTAAACCTAATGTTATCCTTGACCTTGATATACATAAAAATAGCCCCAATGCTAATGCCCAGTTACAATGTCACATTTATACCCACTGGACCGACTGGCTGGTTATGTATACAGATGCTTCAAAGATTGATGAAGGTAAATGTGTAGGTGCTGCAGTCTGGATCCCTAGATACAAAATTATATTAAATTCTAAACTACCACCCGCCACCTCTATTTTTACTGAAGAGGCTATTGCACTATGGGAGGCAGTGTCATTTATAGAGTCACATAAAATAAAGAAGACCGTAATTTTTTCCGACTCCAAAAGTAGCCTCCAAGCCAATGACCTTGCTCCAAGCCATATCATCCAACCCCTTTCGATCCAAACATAAGTTTCCAGTTATCTTTAATATCAGAAGTGCCCTATATAGGTGCCAACAGCAAGGTCTGATGGTTTGTCTAGCTTGGATTCCTGGTCATTCAGGCATAGATGGAAACGAAATGGCCAATTGTATTGCAAAGGATGCTACCATAAATGGCTGTACCGCTCAATTCAGGGTGTTTTCTCACGACTTGGGCTTAATGGCAAAACAACATATGATGTCTAAATGGCATACTCAATGGAGAGCTTCTTGTCGTACTGTGGGAAAGCATTATGCGGATATTCAAGATCTCATTTCAATAAAACCCTGGTTTTTTAATTACAAAAACATCGGCAAAACCTGTACCTCTACTATCTGCCGGTTAAGGTTGGGGCATGCGTGCACCCCGGTTCATTTAGCTAAAATAAGGGTCAAAGACTCTTCACTTTGTGAATGTGGACTAGATGAAGGATCAACAGATCACATATTTTTCGAATGTCCTAAATATCCCATTTCCCTATATGATCTGCTCCCTCCATATATTTCTAAGCCTATCAATTTTAAGTCCCTACTCATGTATGTTTAATCCCCACTTGTTAATATTCTGTGTGATTATCTAACCTCTAATAAAATTAGACTATAAGTTGTGTGTCCATACTAATCTAGTAATAATAATTCTATATAAGAATATATTGTGTATGTTCTTTTTCGCAGTTAACTCAACAGTTTTTAAAAATTAATCCAGAAGTAGTTTTGGTTATTAACGATATCTAAGTACCTACCTTGTGCATTCATGAAACTTTGAAGAAACAATAACGCCTAAGCAGAATACTTGATACTGGCGAAATCTATAAAGAAAACGCCATTGAATAAAGAAGAAGAAGAAGAAGTATGTCGGAAATGCGTTAGTCGTTCTAATAATACTCGACTCGTATCTTAAGCTTGTCGCCGTAACAACAATGTTAAAAGCATTGTTCTGTTTCGGCAATTAGAGGTATAATAATCGCTCCCACCTTCGGCCTTATCTTCACTTACCATCAGGTCAGATGAAGGCCAAGATCTTTCCCGTTGTAGATTAAAAACATTTTAACTTTAATTACCTAATAAAGACATTGGCATTAAGGAAACATTCACAGAAATTCCGAGACATGTCTATTGGTATATTTACACTAAAATTCAATGTCATTGATCTCAGATTGCTCTACCTACGTTAGATAATTAATACATCAACAATTAGGAAAATATTTTCGCGGGTCCCGGGATTCTAGGGGCGTATCCATATTAACACTAACATTTTAGTTCATTGACCCCAAATGCACTATCGACGCCGATCACTGATCATCACTAATTGATTGGCTTGGCTGACTTGCTTTAGTTATTTTTCTGAGGCTGACTGTGCTGTGGACGTAATAAAATGCTCCATTTACACGGAGCCAATACTTGAGACAATCCACTACGCCAGTCCAATATTGGCATCGTGTAAATAGAGACAGTCCACTACATTAGATTGTCCTCGAGCCCTTGATAAAGCCCTCATTAGTTATTGTTCTGAGATAAAGCCAGTCCATTTCAGTCATTTCTAATTTGCTGGCGGCTGGCGCCAATGCTTCCCCCACCACCCAGTGGATTGGCTCGTGTATTCGGTATAAGTATTGGCTTCGTGTGAACGCGTCCGAGCCAGTGAGCCATTCCACTAGTTGTTTATTTTCAATACGGACATACCACGGACCTCTTTTTTTCAGGTCCGTGGGACATACGTGTTGTTTTGGTTGTTGTTTATTAATGTTCTGGTGATAACCAATCATGGTTTTAACAAAATAGACATCCGAAATGACGTCAAAATTCATCTCTCTAGAGTCTAGAGAATGTTTAGGGAGAATTTTTTTCTTAAACACTTTTTTTTAAATCTATTTTGTGACCATGGATACTAGTCCTTCAGTAGTAATATTAGAGTTCATTGATTATGCTTAAACTGATGATAATGAATTAATGAGTGACGATAATTAATAGGTATGAAAGTTCAATGCAAAATGATATTTCCCCCAATCCCTTGAGTTCCAGTAAAAATGTGGGACTTTACAGAGATCTCGCACGGACATCTTTGAGAGAATTTGAAAAGTGATGTTGCACTGTTTTGTTTTATTTGCCAATACTCATGTACCTTCACGAACACTTAACAGTAATAATTCACTATTATTTCACATTAATATTCGACAAAACACAAACTATAGAAAATAAAACAAAACTGGCATACATGAGTAGAATATTATTTACGTGACGCTTCACTTTCCCGCCAAGAAGATCCTTGAATTTGTATGTGTTGCCATGTAAGAAAATAGAAAAAGATGCGTTTTGTTTTTCTTTCCAAGTAAGTTTATTATTGAAGTCTTCCTTATTTAGTAGGTATTTGTTTTTAACATTTTCGGTGTTCTTTTGTGTTACAGGTAAGTTTTATAGATTTTTGTTATGTTCTCAATGTTAGAGTCGAAGAAGAAACTAAACCATGAAAGAATCTAGCTTCCCTAGCGTCTATTTAAGGAACTAATTGTAATGCTACCAATTTAAATTGCTATTTGGTGTGACAAGCCTCTTCACTAAGAACCGAGATTTAATTTTGTCGAACAATATTACACACACATTTCAATTTCGCTGCCATTTTCGTTTTGTGGCACGGTGAAGCGGTGGTTCAATGTTTGATTAATATGAAATCTGGGAAATATCAGTAAATAATTCGTAGTTCGTGATTTTGTGCTTGTTACTGGTTTGTAAGAATTACCAAACATAGTGTTTTACAAACGTTAATTGTTGACTTCTTGGGCGTTTAAGGTGAGTACTTAGTCGTCTTAGTTAATTCGGGATTTGGTTTAAATATTGTAGTGTTTAAGCCAATTACTCTGCTTACTCTTATTTTCCAATACGAATTAGCAATAGTCGTGTTTAAAACTTCTTATTTGGAATTATTGTTTTCGCAAAATGGATTACATAGATGGGCGTTACGAAGGTTTTATTTATCGCCAACGACACAGTCACCGCACCTATAAACGTACCTATCGTTTCCACTAGCGTTTGTCATACTAATATGATTTAAATGAGTCTTGTGTAGTCTTCCTAAATTTAACTAGAAAAAGTGAAGCAAATCTATGAAACTGTAACATGATAATTCCTTTTACTTAATTAATTTGAATTATTGTCTAACAGTCTACCCTTTAGCAGCCTAGGGGTCAAATCAAAAAAGAATTTATATGTAACTGTTCACCTGTGATTTGTTTAATGAATCAACATTCCAAACAATAATCTTTTTGCTCTAACCTAGAAGTGATGTTTTGGAAACATTTACTTCTATGAGTTCTACAATTAAATGCCTAAATATTTTCAGTATTTTGGTATGATTCGTAATTCCCACAGACTGCTTATCTAAACCTAAGTGTTGTAGCTTCATTTTATATCTGTTAGTTACAATAGTATGTTGAAGAACTTTGAGGAAATACATAAACAAATTAATGTAAATTTTTATCAAAATTACATATGTTAGTGATAAGTATAGTAAAGGACCACTGACCACAACATCAATTAATTGATGTTTACTAACAATTGAATTTGTATTGTGTGTGGTTTAAGAGTCCCTGCAGACTGCAAACTTTATATCGGCCAATAGTTTGGTCGGGTTGAGCTGCTAGTAGTGCGCACACTGGGCCAACAAAACAGTTGGGTTGTACGTGAGTGCGCAGACCGGTCATCAAACAGTAGGCTGATTAATTACATTCATTTGCTAGTGTAGGTGAAGTGTTGCCCAGAAATATTATTATTGCTTTATTCTAGATACAAAGGAGAAGAAGGATGCTGCTGAAAACTTCTTCTCATAGATTTTACTTTTGATTATCATCAGAGTACTTTTTGTACAGAGTACAGCTTTTAAGTTTTTTTTTATATAGCGCAAGCCTTTTCCAATTTTCTGAATTAAGTTTTCTATATACGTTTCGACAAGCAGCAACGAAAATGAATCCATCAAGTATGCTCACCCACGCGCACTCCAACGCGGAGCAAACTGTGTTGGCCGTCGCCGACTCTGATGATGAAACATTTGGCAAGTGTGCGGGCGGGGAACAGCGCTATACTGATCAAGCGGTCGGCAGATAGTTCGCCGATAGTTCAGTTTGAAGGCAATTGTGTAGCCTATCAAACTTTTTATCGGCCAATACTAAATCGCTGTAATGTGCGTATTAACATACCTCGTCATACTGATTAAAAAGCCAACCAAACTATCGGCTAATATAAAGTTTGCAGTCTGAGGGGACTCTTAACTGCATGTTGTGGTCAGTAAGGGGTTAAATATAAATAATAAGCTAATTTGTTCTAGTTATTAAGCATAAGTAATCCTTAACCCGTTCGCAAGCAATATAGGTAGTTGTAATTTGTCATTGATTTAAAAAAATTATATTTTCCACTATGGGTAAGTTTGTACTCAACCTTCATCTTACCTCATGGTAAGTGATGATAAGCTAAAGGGAAGCACACTTAACCTGGAATCCTCAATCACTGAGGATGAGATTGAAAGACAACCAACCTTATTCCGAAAGCATAAGATTTAATATTAGGTGACAATGCCTTTGAAAGGGTAAAAACTGGTTTCTTAATTCTTATGTTTAAATGTTACCTATTCTTATAAACAACTGCACCAATATTAAATCATATTTTAACTCATTGCTTTCACCCTCCATATCAAGTTGTTTGCTTTTGCCAGTTGACATAATAAGCAAATCCATACATTAAAGATTCTATTACATACACCATAAGACTGTCTTGTTACACCCTGCCATCTTATTTCAATGTGCCCTTTATATGCACATCAAGACAAATTAAAGTTTCAGGATACCAGGATGATAATTCGCTGAAGTAATTTTTAAAAGTTTGTTATCTTCAGTAATATAGTAGGTATATAATAATAAAAAGGATAGTACAAAATAACTTTTATGAAACTATTTTATTATCTCCACTTAAATCAAGAAGTTCTTCTATCAATAATATAAAAACAACATACTTACAGCTTAATACTTAAAAACATGTATTTAAATAAAAATGTAATTGCAATCAAATCAAAGAACCACCTACAATCTACAACTATTAAACTTTTGTATGTGTTTTAAGAATATTTATTTGCATTCTAGTTTTTGTCTGCAGTATCACTCGCATAGAAATGTAGTTTTTTTTCCGTTAGTCAACTTCTGTATACCCTCTCCAATTGTTTTATAGGCATTATCAATGACGGAACTAATGTCTACAGCTGGTTGGTCATTCTCCACTACCCAAGTTGAGCCCCCTGTGCCAAGCTTGAACATTTCTAAAGTACCTTTCACTGCTGACTCGGGGCTGGAAATGGACAGAAAACTAATTATTAACCAAGAAAATGGTCGTCGCTGTGGCCTAGTTGCAATATCCGAAGATCCAAAATATCTAATGGTTCTAGGTTCAATATCTGACTTAAGTTCAAGTCATTTTACCCATATTTTACACAAAAAATTTTTTAATAAAATTTCACATCAAGCGTTAAAAGTGTCACTTATGCACAAAACAGAAATTTTGTTTCTCTATGCATTTTACCGAAACTTGGCCGCCGCTTCATGTGTCTGGGATTTGATAAAATAATTAGTCAAATGCATGTTACATTGATAATTCAGTACGTATTTCCAGGTGAAAAGTGATTCCTTTGATTTTATTTGTATTTCCTGAGTTGTACAGTACCTTACCACACATAAAGGCATATTTTAATAAAATAGAACACAGAATACACTCGTATTGTTGCGTCTAGCGCCTGCCATAGACTACTACAGTTAGAGTGAGCTGGCTCTAACGCGTGTTACAAACAATCTAGTTGAGACGTCTTCTCTACTACGTAGTACCTACATTATAACTCAATGTTCTTACGTTTAAAAAACAACTAAATCGCGGCGCAAGAGTAAGAGGCGAGGAGCAGGAAGCGTTATTCTGTTAAGAATAAAATCAAGAAGTATGTAAAAAGAGTAAATGGACATTCGCACCTCTGTCGTGGATTCGGGGCCTCTTCTTCTTGCTTTGCGAACTCCGCTCCCGCCTTTTCGTCGTACGATCTCGTTTCCAAGTTGTGAAGTAGCGGTGTATCGGTGCCTCCGAAACACATCGTTAAAATCCGAACACCTGTCATATCGTAGAAGGGACCCATCTGGAAGATTCATTTTTAAAATAACTTAAAGGTAGTTTTTTTTAAAATCATAAACACAACTAGCAGCTCCACCTTTTAAAGTCTTATGATGGTTCTGATTTGACTTTAAATTTAGAGACCTTTAGCACCAACCCACCAACCCGCATTGGGCCAGCGTGGTGGGTTATGGCCCAATATCCCCTCGTGCATTGTCCACGTGGGAGGCCTGTGCCCAGCAGTGGGACGTTTATAAACTGATGATGATGATAGCACTATTATAGATCTTCGTTAAGATTTGACTGAGCTTGCTCAAGGTAAATGTAAGCCAATGTCATAGAATACATAATAATGTCTTGAAAAGTGTTGTGGCTAATGTAAGCTTTTGGTACTGCTTTAATTTACTTTAGTACGCGTAAAGTAAGGATATTTCCTATTGGACTTACTGAAGGCATGGACAAAAGTATCCCAACCCTAATGGGCGCCCGCTTGGTATTATTTTATTAGAGCAGAAAAGAGAAAAAAATTAAGGCCCACCCAAACCGCGCGAATTATAAGTTACAAAAACTTTATACACTTTAATACAATTATTGTTGTCGTAGTTTAATATGAACAATACGTGTTTCTAATGGCTGTACTGATCAGTTTTGCATCTATGGAATGTCCCTCCATTAACTCTTTGAAAAGCTATCGTCATGTAACGAGCCCCCTTCTATTTCAGTTCCTACCCCAGATACCAGGGTCTGAGTCTATAAGCTAATTAGCAGCTGACATCCTCGCTAGCCTGTGCACCTAAGATAAATTGCATCAGTAAGATAAATCATCAATGTTAAGCAAGACAGCGCGTACTGACAAGATAAAATGCACAGCGACCAAGGTGTGCAGGGTTCTATATTTCCTGTAGTTGCTACGTACGTACATACAACGTACAGTCGAGAAAGTTCCCGATCGACCACTTATCGGCGATATTCGCTTGTACACTACCTACGCGCACGCTACGGTTCATATAGGCGCGATCGGAATAGAGCGCAAGGGAATATCGCCGAAAAGTTTAGTGGTCTACCGGGAACTCCTTGACTGTACATACATACCGCAATGAGTCTACCGAAAGAAAGCACAGCAGCCTTGCAGCCAGAATAGATGGGCAGGAAGGGGCAATCGACGAAGGCGAGAATTGAAGATATGTTGACAATGGTGCCTCCTTTGCCGCCCTCGTCTTTCCTCATGTACTTCAAACCTTTGAGAGTTAGGGAGACAACGCCTTGCTGGAATTGGAAAAGACTTTATAAGATTTACGTAGTGCCCAATTTAGACACACAAATGTGTGATATTTCTTACATAATATTAAGAAGGCACTCAGAACTGTAGAATTAAGTTCATTTTGGGAGAACATGCTTGTTATTTGTGAACTATACGATCATATCTATATGTAGGATAACATCTGGGATGTTATTTGCATTGAGTCTATGAATACGTATTGAAACACGCTCTATTAATCCACATCTTAGTGTGGCATGCCACACTAAGGATTCTTCTTATGGTGCCATCTCGTATCGGAGGGCGACCATCATTATGATCATTTTGGCCCGTTACCTTACAGCTCGGAAATGTTTCACGTTCCTTATCTTAAACCATTGGGCAGCATTTTAGAGCCACAAGTACTAAATTCAAATAATTTATCCTGGCTTCAAAAAATTGTCTGGTTGAAGTCACTACTACGCCATTGATTGGCCATAATAAGGAAATGCTGCAAGACATAATCAATGATGGTTAATCTCTGAGGTTTAAGCGAGCACTACACATTGAAGGGAGACGGACCCTGTAAAGGGTTCGAAACGTCAGGATAATATGAAAACGATGTAAATAGTAAATTAAACGCCAGTTAATCCGTAAAAAAGTGTTTCATTTCAAAATGATGGTTAAGAGGCCTATTACATCTTGACTGTGATTTTTGCGTAAAATGGCCAACTTTGGCGTTATGGATCTCAGAAACGAAAATACATTAACAATTATGACTTATTGAATAGTGTAGAAAAGCTATTGGAATAGTGCTTAGCGGCCTCGCTTTTTGTAAATTTTGCTTAACTTTTTAATTAAACCCAAAATTGCAGAGAAAGATTTTCATAAAGTGCGCGAAGGCACTTTTTTGAGCTCATCGATTGAACTACTGTTCTAAACAAATGAAATAAAAAAATTATAATGTTATCTCTTATATAGTCGAATAATGCGTAGCGGCCTCGGAATTTTTAGATATCATTGATTTTATATAGGAAAAAAATCTTATTCTAAACCAAAAAACTTCGAAAATTGCTATAAATTAACTGAATATCTCCTATCTGCGATAATATTATTAAGCAAAATTTATACCAGAGTAACTGTTACTTCATGAGGAATAAATATTTTATAATGAATTTATTATCCTATTTCGATAAAAACGATAAATACAACTGCAAAATTACTACAAAATGCGATGCGGCGTCCGAATTCAACTTATGCTCACAGAATGGATATTTGTAATATTATGCACAAATTTATTATCCTATTTCGATAAAAATGATAAATACAACTGCAAAATTATTACAAAATGCGAAAATAGGCATTTTACGCAAAAATCACATTCGAGATGTAATAGGCCTCTTAAGTTGGTCCACTTACCAAGTTGACATCGCATGCTGTCCTCCAAATATTTGGGGAGTCGTTCATTATTCCCGCGTTGTTGACAATCACGTCCAGAGTCTCGAAAGCGTTGGTGACTTTGTCGAATGCTTCTTCCAAGCACTTCTCGCTGCTGACGTCACATTGGATGAATATGGTGCTGTCCGGGAATGATTTGTTTAGTTTCTCGGCTGTTGCGTTTCCAATGTCTTCGGCTATGTCTAGGAGAGCCACTTTCTGTTTATAAATAAGAGGTTAATTGAAATGGTAGTCGTTCGGTAAATTTTTAGTACTTGGTGTTGGTGTTTCCTTGAAGGAAGGCTTCACAGTAAATGATGTTAGGTCCAAGCTCTTTTTTATGTTACTGAAGTTACTATTACTATATTCTAGACCTCACGCACCCAGCACCAACACTTTGTGACTTGATCGCACGTTTTATAAATCTATTTTTTTACAGATTTAATATTTTCGTATCCGTTGAAGTAGCACTTACAGTTTTAAAAACAAAGCAAGGGAATGTCTAATAACCTTTTCTTGTACAGCGCCGAAATACTAGAAATTACATGCCTATTGTAGAAGGACACTATTCATCACTCGTTGATGAGCTCGATGGCGCAGCGGCTAGCGCGTTCGGCTAACGGTCTTGCCCGCTAAGCAACTTTCGCAATACCGGGTCGCTGGATGGGTGACCAAATTAAAAACATTTTGAGCTCCTCCGTGCTTTGGAAGCCACGTTAAGCCGTTGGTCCCGGTTGCTGTCGTAAGATGACAGTCGTTAAAACCCACCAACCCGCATTGGGCCAGCGTGGTGGGTTATGTTATGGCCCAATATCCTCACGTGCGTCCACGTGGGAGGCCTGTGTCCCAGCAGTGGAACGTTTATAGGCTGATAATGATAATGATGATGATGACTTTTCATCACAAATCAAAACAGTTATAAATGTTAGTGTACTGAATTTCTTATTTCCATATAAATTCATAAGACTATCTTCTGACATCTGGCGATAGTGGCAACGAGTTCATAAAAGAGAGATTAATACTGCAAAGAAAAAGAGAGTACTCGCCTTTGCCCCTTCTTTTAGTAAAGCTTCGGCAATCCCCGCTCCCAGTCCAGAAGCGCCTCCTGTTATCAAGAATGTCTTCCCACTTATATTTCCAAGTTCACTCATTGTTCTCAAAATGTTTATACGTAACTTTTGCGTTTTTAGTTGGTTTATATACGTGCCAAGTAACTTTATCGCTGATGTTATCGTGAACTGCGACTATTATCATGTTCGTGGGCGATATTATTAACATTTTTTACGAACTGACTGAAATAAAGCAGCCTTAATAAAAATGCATTTATTGTACAATTTAATTACCATCATTGCGTCCACCCCACGTTGAGTGTAAACAATGTCATTCAAAGCCCTCAGGACGACTTCGTCATTTTCTTAAACTTGACACTTTCCTAACTTGTCTCATTTTTAACTAGGCTCTTTCTTAGTTGGTCTCTTTTGCAAAGTTGACACTTTCATAACTCGTCTCATTTTTAACTCGGCTCTTTCTTAGTTGGTCTCATTTGCAAAGTTGACACTTTCATAACTCGTCTCATTTTTAACTCGGCTCTTTCTTAGTTGGTCTCTTTTGCAAAGTTGACACTTTCATAACGGTCAGCTGCCACTTAGGTCAGAAAATTATTTGTTCCATTTAGGTCAACTCTGACCTAATTGGATTCTTCATTGTCGATATAAAACTATCTGACCTACCTGGACGCCAGTATTAACAGCGTGCTGACCTGTAGGTAGGTAGGTTTAGGTTATGCTACTTTTGCTGCAGGCCCTTACGTCAGAACGCTTTAAGATGTATGTATACTTATTTATTATTGTAGGTACAGTCGAGTTCATAAATATGGTATACACTTTAGTACCTTGGCTTGTCTATTTAATGTCTGTTTAAACTGCCATACATGAATTGTCAAAGCGATTAAAGTGACAAGGTACTAAAGTGTACACACAAAGTGTGTAAAAAGTACACACAGGTTAATATTGCAAGTAAATTGAACAAACTAAACTACGCAATTATTTTTTACGTTTTAGTGCATTTATTTCAGTAACATTTTTTGGAGTCGGTTTTTTTTTTGTTAAAATTTTTGTTTATTTCTCGCTTTTTAGTGAATCGTTCCGATATCGAATATCGAAAGCGAATATTGGTAAACCTAAAATACGCGCTACTTGTATGAGACAGCGCCGTTTAAATGCGACAAGCGAAGAAAGCGAGAAACGCCTATCACAAAGTAGGAAATCAACATCCAAAACAGACGGCAAGTTACCCGGATTTACTCGTGAACGCTGTATAGACCCCCTACAATGATGACTTGCGAGTTACTAGGGTTCACCGTTAGGCAAACTAGAGGGACGTTTTTGACTTGCTCCAGTCGTAGATCGTAGCCAAGTCACGATTGATCTGCTCAATCGCTTCTGAGAGGTTCTCGGCCGAGGCCTGAGGGTAAATTTGTAAGTCATCGGCATAAAGATGTTAAGAAGAATTTAGACAAGAAGTGACAGAATTAATAGTGTGAATAGTGTATTTTTAAATCCTAATAGAAATGTTTCGGAAAGAGTGATAAAAAGTGGCTTATGTCACTATTGTTCTTCAGCTATCTATGTGCAAAATCAGGTCGATGCGCAAGTGAGAGACGGACAAACAAACAAACACGCTTTCGCATTTACAATATTAGTTAGGAAGGATTCCAGTTGCGCGCACGCTTCAGAGGGGAACGCACGCATATCTGCGCTTGCGCCGCGAGTGTGCCGATCTCGTGTGACAATGACTAGTTCTGTGTTTTTCTTGGATTCACACACATTAGCTTTGACAACTGACGCGCGGAACGCGGTATCTAGCGCGCGCATTATTGTCGATACGCCAGGCGTTCACGTTTTCACCCGGTTTTTTATTAAACTACCCACATGTTGATAGTGAATCGAAATGGAACAACAGACAAGAAGTGTGTGTAGTTCTCCAATACTAAGATTAAATAGTGTTGAGCAGAGCGCCGAGTGTACGTACAAAGATGACAATAGGTCTGAGACTAGCAACATTGTGGAAACTAGTCAGTTACATGCAAAAGCTTGGCAATATTCATGGAGAACAAAAGAAAAGTCAAAGAAATTGAAAGCTGTCAGTCACCTTTATCAGACGTACCAATTCCTCGAACATTTAATTTACTTAGAACTACTTATAGAGACATTGTTTTAACACCTGCAAGGGTACAACGAGAAGATACATTTTTAGAAAAAGCTGAAGACAAAGAAGAACACGAGTTAAGCATTTCAAAAGCTACAAGGAAAAAAAAGAAGACAAAAAAGAATACAAAAAAGAATGTAACGAAAGAATCTGTGACAATGTGCACATCAGACATAGACACTGATAGAGAACAGTTACCATCTCAAAAAGATAAGACAACGAAAGATAGTTTTGAAATTAAATCGTTTAACTTCACTCAAATGTATGAGAAAAGCAAAAGGATTATTATGTCAGACAAGAGTTTCGTGGAGAAGATTTCATTAACTTTAAAGACAATTTTTGAAGATATTATAGCTTATTGCTTAAAGTTTGTTCAAGAGGGAGAGTGGATAAAAAATATATTTAACAGTTTTCTTAATGGAGCATAAAATGTTATTTTTACAATAGAATGCACAAAGCCTTCGACCTAAACTCACAGTACTCTGTAAGTACCTTAAAAACATAGTGTCAATATATTGTCCGTCTAGCGTACGCACTACGCAACTCGATTGGGATAATTTATTCTCGAAGTTTTCCAAAGAAAGTGTTATTGTGGGAGACTTTAATGGCCACCACACAAACTGGTCATATAAAAATGACACCAGAGGTTATCAATTATATGATGCTTCTCTTAACAATGGGTTTATAGCGCTGAATAATGGAAAACCTACTAGAGTTAAGCTAGTAAATAACGTTTTACAGGAAACTAGTCCTGACATTACATTTTTTTTCATCTGACATTACTATTAACTTTACGTGGGATGTTTTGTCTGAGAATCTAGGTAGTGATCATTTAATAATAAAATTTAAGTTTAGTTATCAACATAATTATGGTAGTTATTTGAAACGTAATTACAGGTTAGCAGATTGGGAGTCGTATAGCAAATTGCTAATGCCATGTTTTCCCAATGGTCCTTTAAATACCAATACACAAGTTATGTATGACTTTTTTGTGTAACAAATAAATAAAGCGGCGGATAAATGCATTCCCATTATAAAATACTGTACCAGTCCCGATAGACAATTCAAGCCAAAAGTTTATTGGTTACCTACATTATCCAAAGTAGTAGCAGAACGCCGATTAGCTTTAAAAATATTTAGGAAAAATCCGACGTCCTTCAATTTAGATCAGTTGAATAGAAAATCTGGAGAGGCTCAAAAAGCAATTAGGCAAGCGAAGTCTCAAAATTGGAGAAGCTTCTGTTCGAGTATTGATGAAACTACAGCCGCTTCGAACATGTGGAAACAAATGAGATGGCTTAAAGGGGCCACTCAGTCTAAGGTTTTCTTTACGCGAGAGAAAAATGAAGAATTGTTACTAAGTTTGACCCCTGACTCTGTTACGCCTCGTTGTCCAAACATTAATAGTAAAAATACTGTATTAGAAACGGTTATATTAAAGCAAGAATTGGAAATTAGTCTTAAAAAAAAGAAAAAAGATACAGCACCGGGAGGTGACGAAATAACGTATTCAATGATTTACCGCCTTCCAGCTAGTGGTAAAGCCTATTTATTACATATTTACAATACTATTCTTAAGACGGGCCATGTACCTATGCAATGGCGGGATATACATGTTATTGCAATCCCTAAAGCAGGGTTTAACCAGAATTGCGAGCCTAAAGTAAGACCTATTTCTTTAATATCGTGTTTGTGCAAAATAATTCATGACATAGTCCATAAGAGATTGGAATGGTATATAGAGAAAAATAAATTTATATCCTCTAAATCTTCAGGTTTCAGAAAATCTCAGCCTTGTATGGATAGTCTTGTACGACTGGTTACTTATTTACAGATTGGATTCTCAAGGGATATGCCAACTTTAACGTGTTTTTTGGATGTCGAGAATGCATATAATAATATATTAGTTGATTCTGTTATACAAATTTTGGATGAACTTAATGTAGGAAGGAAAATATGTACGTATTTATGGATTTTTTTACACGAAAGACACCTTATGATCGGAGCAGATACAGAAGACTTAAGAGATCACCCTCTTATAAGGTGGGCTAACAGGGGACTAGCGCAAGGTGACCCATTATCTCCCTTGTTGTTCAACATTGTAACACATAAAGTCTGTAAACAAATTGATGACGTGGGTATTGCTCAATATGCAGACGATTTTGTGTTGTATAAAGGCTCCAATAGGTTAAATGATTCCGTATGTGCTATTCAGAATGCTTTAGATGTTATGATAGGATTGCTGGACGAACTTGGCTTACAGTTGTCAGGCGATAAATCTAAGTATTGTATATTTAGTAGAGGGCGGAAGAAACAACAAGTACATCTTAAGATAGCCGACAAGACCTTAGATTTTGTATTAAACTATAAATATTTGGGTATGTGGTTGGATTCTTCGTTAAAATGGGGTAAGCATATTAACGAAACGTGTCAAAAAGTGTCAACATTTTTGAACTTATTTAGGGTTTTGTCGGGGTCTGGTTGGGGAGTTCATCCTATTCATCTTCGGAGATTATTTATTGCTATTGTTAGAAGTCGTTTAGATTATGGCTGTTTTTTATTTGATAATAGTGCTAAATCTAATCTATACAAAATGGAAAAACTACAAAATCAAGCTTTACGAATAATGGGCGGTTTTATAAAGAGTACTCCAATACATACAATGGAAAGTGAAATGTGTATTCAGCCTTTATTTATAAGGAGACTTTTTTTGGGTTATAAATTATGTTTAAAAGTTAAATCATGGGAAAGGAATCCCACTATGGAGTTGCTACAAAAACTTTGTGATCTAATAAAAGGTAATAGAAATTGGCTAAATAAAAAGAAACCTTTATTATCGGTGGTTTGGGAAGAGATGAAAGAGGATGAAGTCTATTGTTGCAATCCGTTAGACATGTTTAGCTTCGATACTTGGATTACTGGTATTAAAATAGATGGTGTTATCTTTAATGTTTTGAAAAATGTAACGGGTCCAAAAACATCCTACGATCCAAATGTGTTGCATACAGAAGTTACAGCCGAAATTGATAGAGCCTATAGTGGCTTCCATAGAATTTATACAGATGGATCAAAGTGCCAAGATGGTGTAGGAGCAGCTTTTTATGACCCTTTGTATAAAACATCTAAATCCTATAAAATTAAGCACTGTATTTCTATAATGTCGGCGGAGTTAGTTGCAATCTCGGAATCTTTAATTTATATAGAAAGCTTAAATGTAGAAAATATTGTTATACTTACTGACAGCAAATGCGCTTTACAACATCTGGCTCGATGCGCCTCTGGGCACAGAGGTGTCTCGATAGCCTTCAAAGTATTGCTTCAAATGCACAAGTTTTACATGTGCAATAAGAATCTAAGGTTGCAATGGATCCCTTCGCATATAGGAATCATGGGAAATGAGGTGGTTGACAGAGTGGCCAAATCGGCTGTATCTGATGGCGTTAGTTATCATATTGTCCCAGATCAAACTGAACTTATCAATAAGTATAAGAATAAGTGTCAGGAAATGTGGAAAGAATATTTTGATAAGACTTCACTGGACGAAGGGATTTGGTATAAAACCATTCAGTGTCAACCTCCTCGGATACCTTGGTTTATGAGTAACAGGTTCAACAGGTCTCTCATAATTACGGCTCATAGGTTGCGGACGGGACACTTTCCGCTAAACAATTTCGCATTTTTAATGAAAAAGATCGAGTCTCCAGAATGCACAGTGTGTGGCACTGTTGAAGATTTAGTCCATTTTTTGACGGAATGCGTCCAGTACCGAACTGAGAGACGGCAATTGGCATCACTAATAGAGTGGAATATGCTTGATGTTGGTACATTTCAAAGCATTCTTGCCGAACCTTCAACAAGTTTAGCAAGGGCTTTATTAAATTATGTGTGTCATTGTCTACAAATAAGAGATAGTTGTGTTTAATGTATTTAATTTTTATTTACATTTGTTGTTACCTTAGTTACTAAGATTTACCAGGACTGACATGGTCACATTAGAGACCAAAGTCCTTTTATCATAAAGATTAAAAAAAAAAGTTAGGAAGGATTCATTGCCGGAGTGGATCTCATTTGACCTATGGCCGAAAATACCAAAATCGCTATATATATTCCTACAATATTTGAAAAGTTCCCTCAATTCCTCAAGGATTCCACAATGAGAACTGAGTTCCGGTACCTGCCTTCTTTTGCTTCGTCATAGTCGTTTAACTATCTTAATCGAGATATCTTATCGCCACCCGTGAAAAACTTATCATTGAATGACATTCTGTGGTCTTCTTCATCAGTTCTACTTCAACAAATGATACTTTCTGAATGCAAATTCTTGACTTATTGCTGAAAATACCAAAATCGCTATAGGTATGCCTACAATATTTGAGGAGTTCCCTCAATTCCTGAGAATTCCATCATCAGAACTGGATTTTGATAAAAATGGGACCAATCTGGAAGTATATCCTTTCAAATAAAAAAAGAATTTTCTAAATCGGTGTATAAATGACTGAGTTCTGAGGTAACAAACATAAAAAAAAAATACAGCTGAATTGAGAACCTCCTCCTTTTTTGAAGTCGGTTAAAAATGGTTGTCCAACGCCACAAAATGTATGGACTATAAGGGATGAATTACATTAGAGCGGGGCGTGCAAGGGACGTGTCGTGTGCGTGGCCCGGGGCCAAAGTCTGCTAATTTACGAATGGCATAATTGAATCGCAATTGTATCGCATTGTAATTGTTTGACACATTTGGTATTCTTAAATGAGTAAGAGAATACCAAATGTGTCAAACAATTACAATGCGATCCAATTGCGATTCAATTATGCTATTCGTAAATTAGCAGACTTGGGCCCCCGGACGGGGTTATAAGTCATCCCTAAAAAGGTTACGAAACACCACTTTTATGTAGGTATTAAATGAGCGTTACGAAACGGGAAGGTGTACAAATAGGAAATACCCGTTTTTACTAATGTGTAGTACCTAGTACCTAAATGGAAGACGGCATGCAAGTTTTGACGCAAACAGTTCAAAGAAAAAAAATTCTCAAGTGGGAATCTAACCCACCCTGCTTTTGTAATCTGGGCGACAGCTCTTCCAACTGAGGTAGGTAGTAGGTACCGAGACATTGATTTGTTACAAGTTACGGGTACTTACCTATTTCCTTCCATAGGGTGTAATCTCTAAACAATGCTAAATACAAAGCTATTAAACGAGCATTTGAGAATACGACCGGGAAAATAACAATTTCAAAATTATCATCATCATTGTTTGGGTCATGTAGGTCCTTAATAAGGATATTTATTTGTGGTTTGATATGGATCGTAAATGGGTTTTCAAATTGTATTTTATTTTATTTATTTGGTTCGTAAACCAAACCAAACCTTGAAATTTTTTTGCATAGCTCTATTTTTTTCTACCTTCATGCACAGAATAAATAATAGTACTACGTACTTCATGGTAGATATCAAAATAGGGTAACTTTTTTCTAGAGGAATAGATGTACACAACTAATTAGCCTATATACTGTCCCATTGTTGGGCAAAGGTCTTCATTGAAATCAAGTCATCTCTACAATTAATGGATACTAACGAAAGGAATAAGAAGAAAATAAAATACATCAATAAGCTACTGACTACTATAATAGTTTAGATTGTCTATTACGACTAGGTATGATAAAGTGGTTTTGTACCTACTTCAGAATAGGAAATAACAACTGCGAATAGGTTTACAAAGTTTATTTCTATTCTTACAATTGCTCAGGGAGGGGTTCTAGGGATCGCTCACTCTGTCCGCTTGAGTAGGACTTAAAAGACAGCTTTAGGCTAATCTTCGTCGTCGACGGCGTGCTACCCGGAACCTGGAACCAGCGGGCGGACTCAGACTGCGCGCAGGGACGGAACGGAAGTGTAGGTAGACGTGTACGCCAGGCAGATCGTCACGCACAGATTCTAGCAGGCAGGCAGGCAGCAGCGAATAATTTTGCCTCAATAAAACAAAACCATAGTAACTTCTAGCTTTAAACAAAATAATAATAAATACCTCATAAAAATAAAATTTAGGTAACTTTTAATCTAGAAAATGTTAAACAAAAACATAGTATGAATGAACAGACTCAGATTACCAAAGGCGGAGTCTAATAATTTTCTGTTCTGGCTAGACAAGAAATTTTGAGGTATCTTGGGTTTGTTCTTTTTCAGCGTGCCTACTACTGTTATTCTTTTTTGCAGTAAGTCTTTGCACAGGTACACTTGTGAACCAATTGTCCATGGTCACGTTACATCCTAAGTCATTTAAAGGTTCCAAAACTAAAGATAATATCTGGCACTTGATTTGATAAGCGGTAAGGACCTTCTGGCTGCTGAAATTGCACACAAACGGATACCTACTTGACATCTACGGCCATAATTATTTTTATTCCAAATTTACACGATTTATTAGGCATATAAATTATAAATCCACAACGACCTTTGAACGCCACAAGCTGTTCATCAAGTGTTACGCACTCGCTGGCGTTTATTATTTTTTGCAGTTGCGAAGCATAATTTCAATAATTTGACGAATCGCTGCTAAGCGATCGGATGCTTGACGAGCTGGTCTATCCCTAACGTCATCAAAACGTACACATCGTAACAGGAATCGAAATCTACTTTTTGACTTTGTGGTGTACACTAACTCAATGCCAAGGCCTTGTGAATTGTCCCAGAAGTCTTTGAGGTTTCTTCTTCCAGCTCTACATACTCCTATCAGCAACAACAAACCGACAAACGCTTTCATTTCTACTAAATCTGTGGGTTTAGCATAGTCTCGTTGATAGTCATATTTGATTATGTCGATATAAATATTTGTGCTTTGCACAAGAATAGCCAAAATGTCAGAGTAAAAAAATAGCAAAAAGGACTGGACAGCAGTTGAAACATCTCTGGCAATACCTTTTGGACCAGAAGGTCTAGTCATAATGTTATGGGCCCTTGTTCTAGACGTAGGTGGTGGAAACTTATTCCATTTCGTCCCATTGCGAGATTCATAAACGGCTATAACTGTAACAAAGGCACATTGTCGTCGTCCTCAGATACATTATCACTGTCTTGTTCCGTGTCAGAAACTTGAGGCAAATCAATTGGAGTTGTTTGCTCTCCGAACCACTATCCTGTTCTTCGCCTTCTGAAGCGCTACTTTCTGTGAGTGATTTAAACGAGAGAAAACCAAGTGTGTGAGATTTGTATTGCCTAATGTTAAGCAGGTAATAACTAGTGTACAAATTAAAGATAAGAATGTAAATCCTGTAAACACCACTGTGTTTCTACTTCTAGGCATCACGTTGGATGCCAAGCTTCAGTGGGGCCCACATACGAGGGCGGTTTGATAAGTCCATGACTTTGGAAAGAAGAAACACTCTTTTTACATATATATATTTTTTATTTTTCTACATAATCCCCTTTCAAGTCTACGCCCTTAGTCCAGCGATGTTCCAACCTCTTCAATTCAAAAAAAATATTTTTTTTCAAACCCTGAAAAATAAGCCTCAGTTTCGGCTACCACCTCTTCGTTTGACGAAAATCTTTGCCCGCCAAGCCATTTCTTCATGTTTGGGAAGAGGAAAAAGTCGCAGGGGGCTAAATCTGGCGAATACGGAGGGTGTGGCAATAATTCGTATCCTAATTCGACAATTTTTGATGTCGCGATTGCAGACGAGTGGGCCGGTGCATTATCCTGATGAAATAGATTTTTTTTCTTTGCTAGATGCGGTCGTTTCTTGATCAACTTTTTATTGAATCTATCTAACAATACAGCATAGTAAGCTCCGGTTTTGTCTTGCCTTTATCCAAAAAATCGATGTAAATAACCCCTTGGCTGTCCCAAAAGACTGTGGCTATCACTTTACCAGCCGAGCAACCAGTTTTTGCCTTCTTTGGGGCACGTTCCCCGGTAGAAGTCCATTGCTTCGACTGTTGCTTAGTCTCTGGTGTATAATGATGGACCCACGTTTCGTCAACTATTATTTCCCGACGCATAAACTCACTCGGATTGCTATCATACATGGCTAGGCATTCCTCAGAAGCTGTTACACGATTTTATTGGTTTTTGTTTGCATTGAATAGGCTCCGAAACTACTAGACCGATTTGAAACATTATTTTACTGTTGGAAAGCTACACTATCTCCGGGTGACATAGGCTTTATTCAATCACCACAGCTGATTGCACCTACCATGTCATCTCTGCACCACCTTATGGTTGACTGGTAGAGAATGCCTTAGGCATTAAGTCTGCCATGACATGTAATATATTGTTGCAAAAGTTTTATTAATAAATAAAAAATATATTTTCAAAAAAATTAGGGATCCTTACTAAAATGACCTAAAAATTCCTTACATCGCGTGCGCTGCGAAAACTATTGATGATAGAACAAAATAATGTACGGCGACTTTGCAGAACACCATCATTATCTACAAAAAGTGTCGCGACAGCATATGTCAACTATTATAGTTATGTTACAATAAGTGTTCTTTTATTTTAAAATTTAATTGATATGCTGCCGCTAGAAAAGGCTCTTTATTGGTACCTTGGTATTAATCCTTATCAAAATAAATTACTTACTTCATATTCAAGACTGCTTCAATACTTTATATACCTTTTTGAATTATTCAATTTGGCCATTTCATTCGAAAGATATCACGAGTTTAAAAATGTAAGTGTTAGAAGTATTAGAGCTAGGCAGAACCATAATATGCGTTGAAGGCGTCACTGGGGTACGGGTGGGGAGTCAAACGAATAATTTTTGGAAAATCGTCTCAGGGAATGGGGTCCAGGCGGACCAAGTCGCGAGCAAGCCGCTTGTTATTAATAAACTCAAAACTCAAACTAAAAATATATTTATTCAATCAACTCCTAATAAGTTCTTTGAATCGTCCAAATCTTTTTTAACCTAGCACTCATTTAGGACGTCATTTTTTACTGTGCACAGTTGTTGATCGAAGTTTGCCATGGCAAACTTTGATCAACAATACCAACGTGGCAAAGAACGGGCGCAAGAAACCACAGCGCACAGAAGCAACGATATTTACAAAAAAAAATATAAGTATGTCGTTACCAGGACATAAAAAACAAAATATGAATTTTAAAAATAAAATATAATCCGATACAATACAATGTATCAATAAAAAGTATAGTACAAAATTACTTTAACGTAATTATTTTTATTCTCTCCACTTAAATCAAGAAGTTCTATCAATAATGGAAAAACGGCATACTTACAGCGAGCGTATTACTTAAAACATGTTTTTAAATAAAAATGTAATTTAAACTTTTGTATTGTTTTATAGTTAAGTAAATGTCTAGGTATAAGTGTAATTTTGTAAATATATATTTTAATTGTAAATAGTTAATAATTAAATACATAATAGTTAAATAACTTAAATAACCTGAGTGTAGAGTGTTTAAGAATATTTATTTGTATTCTAGATTTTGTCTGCAGTATCACTCACATAGAAATGTAGTTTTTTTTGCGTTAGTCAACTTCTGTATACCTTCTCCAATTGTTTTATAGGCATTGTCAATGATGGAACTAATGTCTACAGCTGGTTGGTCAAGCTCCGCTAGCCAAGTTGTGCCCACTGTGCCATGCTTGAACATTTCTAAAGTACCTTTCACTGCTGACTCGGGGCTGGAATTGGACAGAAAACAGTAATTATTAACCAAGACAATCAAATGGTCGTCACTGTGGCCTAGTTGCAATATCCGAAAGTTCTATAGGTTCAATATCTGGCTGGCGGCCAAGTCATTTTACTCATATTTTACACAAAAAAAATTCTAAAGAATAACTAAAATTAATCTTATTGCAAAATCAATCAAGTGCAATTTTAATGTATTGTAAATTCTGCGGACTTATTAATTACTTATTCTAAAAAGTTTTTGGAATTAACACTACATATTTTTATTGCATTTTGTATAGTAATGCGCAAGGTATCCTTAGTAACAAAATAAAACTGAAGTACGCGCACGAATTGCATACAGTCAGAGCCTGAAGCAAGGTAATATGAACACGTGAGGGCGGCCTAGACAACCGGCAAACGCTCACCCCCTGTCTATTCGTAATTCATCGTACACTGCTGTGTACTGTGCCATTGCTAGTGAAAAATACGGCAGCGGGTAAGCGTTTGCTAGTTGTCTGGGGGCAGAAGTATATCCTAATCTCAAAGGTGTGTGTCGTGCCGTAGGACATGATTCTTGACGTTTAAAAACAACTAAATCGCGGCTCAAGAGTAAGAGGAGAGTAGCAGGAAGCTATTTCCTGTTAAGAATAAAATCAAAGAGTATGTAAAAAGAGTAAATCGACGTAAGCACCTCTGTCGTGGGCTGTGGTTCTCTTTATCTAGCTTTTCGAACACCGCTCCCGCCTTTCTGTCGTACGATCTCGTTTCCAAGTTGTGAAGTAGCGGTGTATCGGTGGGTCCAAAACACATCGTTAAAATCCGAACACCCGTCATATCGTAGAAGGGACCCATCTGGAAGATAAATTTTCAAAATAGTTTAAAGTGAGTTTTTTTTATCATAAACACACACACACTAGCAGCTATACTAAGCCACTTTTAAAAGTCTTAGGATGGTTCTAATTTGACTTTAAATTTAGAGACCTTATCACTATCCTATAGATCTTCGTCAAGATTTGACTGAGCATGCTCAAGGTAATGGTAAGCCAATGTCTTGAAAATTGTTGTGGCTCTAATCAATGATATTATAATTTTTAGACGATTAAAAAGGTAGATTGGTTATGTCAGTACTAATGTGATGTCAATAATGGACCAAAGCTCGTACGAATGTGTGAGCAAGATAGCATGACAACTAGCTATAGCGTAAACGAGACAGGTGATGTTGTCGGTGGCCTAAGCTAAGCCAATTGGCATAGTTTTATGGTGCCACTTTTTGGCACATGTAACGCATCTACCTCTTTTTATTTTTATTGTAACATCATTAGCTCTACTAATGTTTTCGCTTTTGGTAGTGCTTTAATTCACTAGGTAAAGTAAGGATATTTCCTATTGGACTTGCTGGAGGCATGTACAAAAATATCCCATCTCTTGGGCGCCCGCTTGGTATTATTATATTAGAGCAGAAGAGAAACAAAGAGTTAAGATCTACCCAAACCACACGAGTTAATTTTATAAACTTTTATGCAATTATTTTTGTCGTAATTTAATATGAACTATGCGTGTTCCTAATGGCTGAACTGATCAGTTTTGCATCTATGGAATGTCCTCCATTCACTCTTTGAAATGCTATCGTCATGTAACGTGCCATTTTCTATTCCTACCCCAGATACCAGGGTCTGCATCTGCGCTAATTCGTACCAGATGAAATCTTCGCTAGCTTGTGCACCGGAGATACATTGCGTCCGTAAGATAAATCATTTGTTCTCTATATGCCTGAAACGTAATTAGTCTAAATCGCGTTTTGCTTAAACTTCATTCTTAAGTAGTATTTGGCCTAAATCGTTACTTGTCTAAAACATTAAACTGCCTATTTCGCACTATTCCTCATACGCATTCTACGTATTTCGCAATCCACCTTAATCACCGTATAACTAAAACGCGTTTTGCCTAAAATTCATCACAACTTGTCAATAAGCAAAAATTTTAAACTATGTACGATTTCATTTAATTTCCATACATTCTGAAATTAATAAAACTATGCAGTTTTTTCTCATGTAAATTTAGTAAAAACATTTATGTTATAATTCGAAGGTGTTTTAGTCCGAAAGCGGTTTAGACCTATACCGTCTTATTACAAAAACGTACGATAGTCTGAGCTTAAACCAAGACTAGATGGTCTCGACTTAGTACGGTACTAACAGTTAGTACCGGACTAAAATCTCACCTTATTACAAAACGAAAACCATCCGTGGACCAGTTAGTACCGCACTTAGTCTTAGGTTTGAATGATATCCACAGAGAATATACAAAAAATGTCAATTTTTCATTTGTTCACACAAACATCATTCACTCCACCGTTTCGTTTTACTGGATGTTAATAATTTCTGTAGAGTTTTTTTACATAAATAATTATTAAACAAGATAAAAATATCTCATAAATAATCATAATATATTTTGTATTGTATTTTCATCCGTTAAAAATGCAAGACTTAAACTTTCATCATGACTTTTTTCAAATTAAGTTTTTCATTAAGAATTTTAGCGTGAAACGGATTGCAGGTAAGTAAAGAAACAATCTATGAAGTACTTAACTACTTATCCTAGTCATATTAACATCATAGGCCATTGGCCTCATAAATCTATAAAAGATAATTATAACAGCGTCCAATTGTGAGGTTTGGCATTTTCTTATGTGGCTTGTAATGTTTTCTATACTTGTAAGGCCATGGGAGCGACAGTAACGGCCGCATTGCATACTTGGCTGGCAGACGAATGAGTACCTGGTGACGTTGGAGGAAGTGCAGCGCGTTGGTAATAATAATGTTTAGTTATTGAGCTAACTGGTAAAAGCCGATCAGATGGGGAAGTCGAGTTAACGTGGAAAAGCATGAAGCTGTCAGCAAAATCCAATTTGCCTATATGAGGAACTATTACTGTGACATGGAGTGGCAAAAAGCCACCTTCTCCTGAGTATTTAGAAGTAATTTCAATTGCTCCTCACGACTTAGTCAGAAGAAAATGACTATGCTATGATAGTGATGCAGTGATAAATAAAACATATTTAATTAGGTATGTAACATAGGTATTATTATTAAAATTTTAATATGAACAAAATAAGTAATATTTATAATATGTAGTAGTAAATGTTAAAATTTGTAGGTACCTACATATCTTAATTTGATTGTTTTAGATTCCGAATGTTGCATTTACAATTCCTGCGTTAACTGCTGACCCTAAGCCTTGCACTAGTTATGATAAAACTGACTCAATACCCGTCAATTTCAATGTGGAAAACACAGGCCACCATGTTGTAGAAGTGCAAGGTAAAATTTTTGATTAAAAATGCATACAATATTATCATTATAAATAATTACAATCCAATACTTACAGAAGATTATGTGCATGCAAGTTTTAATTAATGTAAGTGAAATTTTGTATATTGTTTTCAGAAATATCAAACAATGAGGGTGTTGAAAGTAGTGCCAGAATGATGATAAACCATAATATTGAATATGAAACTACTATTTGAATTATATTTGAACGATTGAAACTGGCAAAACCAAATCAAAGAAAAAATCTTGCACAATAGGTATTTAGACAGTACTTTCAAATACTTATTATTGTAGTACTTTTTACATGAAATAAATTGACAACATTATTCTATTTTGTTTTACAGAAGTGAAGGCATGCAACAATTAATTGTACAAAGCCATACTGATATTAAAAACAAACAGTTAGAAATGATGGAAGCCGAGCACAAATACATCATTACAATAGCCAAATAAAAATAATAGAATTAGAAATATCTTTATTGGAAAATAAAACAAACACTAACAATTAAATTTAAAAAGACTTTTACCTACTTAGTTTTAGTTACATAGGTAGTAATTTTATTTTTCTGATTCTTTTTAAACACAAGATAAACATAACTTTTTTAAGAGTATGACACAGTCTTATCATATTGGTTTTATTGACAGTACATAAATGTTTCGCCTACTATCTTGTTCACACTTTTCATTAATTAAATATGCTTACTATAAGTAGTATTCAAATATACAATATACTCAAACATTCTGTTTTAAACTATTGTAACATGTACTTATTTTGTGGGTGTCCAATCATTTGACAAAAAACAATTAACAAATTTTCATTTGACTAATAACATTTGACAAAATTATCAAGTATAATTTAAGTACAAAATTATACTTGATAATTTTATTATTTTACAAACTATTGTTTAATAAACTACTCATAAGACAATATATTTACTAAAAAAAATTTCATTATGCTAAAACATTATTTCACAAATTGATTATTTTTTAAACATGTTAGTTGGCAAAACAACGTAAAGCATAAATAACATTTAACAAATACTAGCTGCCCTACTCCTGTAGGTTACATGATAAGTTAGATATTTAAGACAATCGCGAAGCACAGCATAGCGATTGTCTTAAATTTCGAGGTTATTTTTTTTATTAGACAACAGAAATACTAGCTGACCTACTCCTGTAGGTCACTTGATCGGTTAGAAATTGCTTACATCCTTGCTTATATAATATATCATACCTAATATACCATATTAAGTATTTGTAAAATCACCAATTTGGCAAACGTATTATTTAGTCAAGTGAATATTATTAAAATAATATTTTAACAGTAGAAATATTTCCTAAGTAAAACATTTGCGAAACCTGTATTATGTCAAATGATTATTTTTAAAGTAATATGTTTGCGAAAAGAAAGTTTGTTAAATGATTAGTTTTTCAAACGTTGTTTGTAAAATGATCTTTTGTCATACGTTTTTTGTTAAACAATAGTAAACCTATTTTGTGGCTGCCTATTTTGTTGTTATTATTATTAGGTAGGTACATATGTTATGTATGACTGATTTTGAACTTTAAACTATTAAAATTATGTTTAATATGGGTTTATTAAAAATGTCTTTTTATAACTGCTTTCTCTTTATTTTCCCCGTACTGAATTTAGAGCAATTTGTGGTAGGTAGGTAGTTAGGCTGCCTAGATGGAGAATGCTCAATGCTATCTTTCTGGTCACTATGTCCAAATCTTCAGGTCAGCATCACAAACCACCTAAAACATACATAATTTTTTACAAGATAATAAGTATGTTACATAATGCCGTCTGTATTTGGTCTGGCATGTAATTGTAATAAAACCATGACATAAAATTCATATATAATAACAATTAGTTACCTGTACATTTATTGAAGAAAATCCATTTTTCTGTTGATGTAAGAGTATAACTGACCTCCATCTGCACACATTTTTTTCACTTATGTGAGTGCAATCAATTGCGCCTGTAGGGAAATTGGCAAAATTGCGGAAGTTCTTCTAAGGTTGATGGCATTTTAATAAACCTATTAGCAGCTATTTTCTAACACCTTTGGCTGATAACGGATTGCGACACCATGTATGTTCGCTGCATCATCTTGTATCTACAATAAAACAATAATAATAATTAGGTACTTAAATAAGTTACTGTGTTTTTGGGAGTGTCATTAGCATCAATCAAGGTTATATTTACTTACTTCATGCCGAGCCCAGTTGCGTAATGCGCGAACTACCTGTAGTTCAGCAATCAGTGGGCATCCTCGAGGATCGTGAGTCAAATGTTAGCGTAACATTTCCACGACTAAAGCACCAAATCGTTTGGTAAATCTGTACATAATTTGAAGTCGTTATCACTTAATTCGAAGGGATTAATTCGTTGCTGACGCCGAACAGGTCGTCGGGATGTTTCCAGCATTATCTAAGTCTTCAAATCGATCAAGTCTTTAATTATATTTTCCATTAATCTAAATACAACGATATCATAAAATCAAAGTGACGTTTGTGTCAAAGTTTTTGAGGTTAGTACTGAAGTTAGTCTGCAGATAAACTAGGGGTCACGTCAGTTTATCTTAGAACCATAGATAGTCCGCGACTAGGAGAAAAACTTGATCTTGTAATAACGTTTACGTTGGTACCTGACTTAAGTCTAGAACTAAGTCCAGTACTTTATTTAGATCTCGTTTTGTAATAAGACGGATAGTGTTTTAGATCTAAGCGTTTTAGTCACAATGGGATTTAGACCTAGCGTTTTAGTCATAAAGCGTTGTAGCCCGATATGGCGATGTAGACGAATGAATTTTAGTCAAAAGGCGACATAGACTTATAACGAGAAGATAAATCATCAGTGTTATACAAGATACTGACAAGATAAGATGCACGGCGATCACGGTGCGGCAGGGTTTTATATCTCTTGTAGTTGCTAACTTAACAACGCATATACATACCGCTATAAGTCTACTGAAAGAAAGCACAGCAGCCTTGCAGCCAGAATAGATGGGCAGGAAGGGGCAATCGAGGTAGGCGAGAACTGAAGATATGTTGACAATGGTGCCTCCTTTGCCGCCCTCGTCTTTCCTCATGTACTTCAAACCTTTGAGAGTTAGGGAGACAACGCCTTGCTGGAATTGGAAAAGACTTTATAAGATTTACATAGTCCCAATTTAGTCAAACAAATGTGTGACATTTTTTACATAATATTAAGAACGCACTCAGAACTGTAGAGTTAAGCTCATGTTGGCTTGGGAGAACATGCTCGATATTTGTGGACTATACGATCATAATTATCTATATTATGTAGGATAACATCTGGGATGTTATTTGCGTTGAGACTATGAATATGTATTGAATCACGCTCTAATAATCTTCCTTAGTGTGGCATACTATAAAATAAATTGATTCTTTGTTCACTATCAATTAATCAATCAATAAGCCCGCAAACACCCACTGCTGGGTATAGGCCTCCTTGTGCCAGTCTATTCTGTTCTATGCCGATCTCAACCAGGCGCTTCACTATCCATTTGCATAAAAATATAATTTCATAAAATATTTTGGCATAAATATGGTAATTTATACTAATAATAATTACGCATAATAATATTAGCCATATCTATAACAAATTTAGCATAAGTAATTGATTTAATCATAAATGCAATCACTAATCATGTTTAAGCATAACATTCGCAACCATAATTTGAAAAAGGCATAATGGTATTAAACTACCACTGAACGAATACCTACCAACAACATGAAATAATATCCAAAAAACTTAAACCACAATCATAAACCAATTGCTCTAAGAGAAAAGGTAAGTTTTATAAATTCTTTTATGATGTATGAAATAATTTTTGTACTTATGTAAAAAAAAACTAAAATGCGGCTTGCGGGTGGCCCAAGGACCACCCTCGCCGCACCTAAACCTACTTTGACACTATATGTATATATGATAAATATAGTATAAAAAATAGAATACATCACAGACCTAATTGTTAATGTTTACAGATGCATGTACGAAGCATGAAAATCATTAACATTAACCTTTATGACGAAATACTATTATGCGACTATACACTATTCCTAAAAACATTATGCAAATTATGATTATGTATAAATATATTACTCTTAATTATAATTATGCTAAAGTAATATGATGTTAAAAACATGCCGAATTCGTTATGCCAAACTATTTTAGGAATAAATACATTATGTCTACGAAAGGTATCCCATTCTTCTTATGGTGCCGTCTCGTATCGGAAGACGACCATCGTCATTATTACCATTTTGGCCCGTTACCTTACTTAGCCACGAGTAGGTACTAAATTCAAATTATTTATCCTGGCTTCAAAAAAATATCTGATTAATGTTGCACTACTACGCCATCTTAATAAAGAAATGCTTAATAAATGATAGTTAAGTTGATCCACTTACCAAGTTGACATCGCATGCTGTCCTCCAAATATTTGGGGAGTCGTTCATTATTCCCGCGTTGTTGACAATCACGTCCAGAGTCTCGAAAGCGTTGGTGACTTTGTCGAATGCTTCTTCCAAGCACTTCTCGCTGCTGACGTCACATTGGATGAATATGGTGCTTTCCGGGAATGATTTGTTTAGTTTATCGGCTGTTGTGTTGCCAATGTCTTCGGCTATGTCTAGGAGAGCCACTTTCTGTTTAAAAATAAGAGGTTAATTGAAATGGTAGTTGTTCGGTTAATATTTAGTTCTTGGTGTCTGTGTTTCTTTCAAAGTCGACGACGACGACAAGACGACCTCCTTGGTCGAGTGGTTTGTACACCGATTTTCATGGTGTCGCCATCTCTGAGGTCCCGGGTTCGATCCCCGGTCGGGTCAATTTAGAAATTATTGTTTTTCTAAATTGTCTCGAGTCTGGGTGTTTTCTATGTATAATAAGTATGTATTTAAGTATTTTAAGTATGTTTATCCGTTGTCTAGTAACCATTTAACGAGTTTCTTCGAAGCTTCTCTTGGGCAAGATAATTGGTGTGATTGTAGGAAAGATGTATTTATTTATTTCTTTTAAAGTAATTGAAGTCCAAGCCCTTCTTTATGTTACTGAAGTTACTATAACTATCTTCTAGACGTCACGCACTCAGCACACCACTTGGTAACTTGGTCACCCGTTTTATAATATATTTTTTAAAAATATTAATATTTTCGTATCCGTTGAAGTAGCACTTACAGTTTAAAAACTAAGCAATTGAGTGTCTATTTACGAGGGGTGATACAAAAGTAATGATAATCAATAATAAACACAATGAATATAATAAAAAAATAAATTCATTTCTCAACATAGTCTCATAGCAAGTCTATACATTTAGTCCATCTCTTTTCTAAACCTAAGATTACCTTAGAAAAAAAATCTTTATCTTGACTCTCAAAAAAGTCCTCAACCGCGGCCATCATGTCGCTATCATCGTCAAATTTCTTGCCTCGGAGGTGTTCCTTGAGTCGTGGAAAGAGATAGAAGTCACTGGGGGCTAGATCTGGTGAATAGGGGGGGTGTTCCACCAGCTCAAAGCCCGCTTCCTGAATGGCAGCCATGGCAATTGCAGCTTTGTGAACCGGTGCGTTGTCTTGATGGAACAGCACTCCAGCCCGCAGTTTGCCTCGCTTTTTTTTTTCTTTATAAGCTTCCCGCAATCTTCATATTTGTTCTGCATAGTAGGAGCCTGTAATAGTGGCCCCCTTTTCCAAGTAGTCCGCCATGATTATTCCTTCAGCATCCCAAAAAACAGACGCCATAACCTTCCCTGCTGAGCTTGACACTTTGTATTTCTTCGGCGTCGGTTCATCGGATCGTTTCCATGTCATCGATTGTTGTTTTGTTTCAGGATCAAAATGGTGGATCCAGGTCTCGTCCATGGTCACAAAACGTGACAAAAAATTATCCTTGTCTGCCTGGAACTTTTCGAGATTTGCTCTTGACATGTCGACTCGTTTCTTCTTTTGCTCGTCGTTTAACATTTTTGGTACCCAACGCGCGGACACCTTTCTCATATGCAATTCGTTCGCAAGGATTCTTTGAATGCTACCATATGAGATCCCTGTGACCTCAGCTACATGCCTGATAGTCACTCTTCGATCTTCCAATACAACTTCTTCAACTTTTTCACATTTTCTTCAGTGAGGGACGTCGATGGGCGTCCTTCGCGGTGTTCGTCTTCCGTCGATGTTCTTCCCAGCTTAAACTCCTTAACCCAGCGTGCAACTGTGGAATATGGAGAAGAGTCCCCTAATGTTTCCACGAAGTCGCTGTGTATGTCTTTGGTAGACATTTTTTTCAAGCAGAGGTATTTAATGACAGCTCTGATTTCGTGTTTTTCCATTTTGATGTTCACTCCTTGACAGTTCGTATTCAAATGAATGTAGCTCCCGAGAATCGTGGCCTATTTATATGATTTTTTTTTCCTGAACTAGTGGGTAACTGAGCAAGTGACTGATATTTTTTTTGTATTTTTGTGTGCACTAGAAATAACTGATTATCATTACTTTTGGATCACCCCTCGTACCTTATCTTGTACAGCGCCGAATCATTAGAAATGGCATACCTAGTCTAGAAGGACACTTTTTATCACTCGTTGATGAGCTCGATGGGGCGCAGCGGCTAGCGTGTTTGGCTAACGACCTTGCCCGCTAAGCAACTTTCGCAATGCCGGGTCGCTGGATGGATGACCAAATAAAAAACATTTCGAGCTCCTCCGTGCTTTGGAAGGCACGTTAAGCCGTTGGTCCCGGTTGCTGTCGTCAGATGGCAGTCGTTAAAACCCACCAACCCGCATTGGGCCAGCGTGGTGGGTTATGGCCCAATATCCCCAAGTGCTACTGTTGACGTGGGAGGCCTGTGCGCAGCAGCAGTGGGACGTTTATAAGCTAATGATTATGACTTTTGATCACAAATCAAAACAGTTATAAATGTTATTGAACTGAATTCCAAATTTCCATATAAATTCATACGATGTGTATAGGTACTATCTTCTTGACATCAAAACATGATTGCTCTGGCGATAGTGGGAGTTCATAAAAGATAAATTGATACTGCAAAGAAAAATAGAGTACTTGCCTTTGCCCCTTCTTTTAGTAAAGCTTCGGCAATCCCCGCTCCCAGTCCGGAAGCGCCTCCTGTTATCAGGAATGTCTTCCCACTTATATTTCCAAGTTCACTCATTGTTGTCAAAATGTTTATATCTAACTTTGCGTTTTTAGTTCGTTTATATACGTGCCAAGTAACTTTATCGCTGATGTTATCGTGAACTGCGACTATTATCATGTTCGTGGGCGAGATTATTAACATTTTTTACGAACTGACTGAAATAAAGCACCCTTAATAAATATGCATTTATTGTACAATTTAATTGCCATCATTGCGTCAACGTTGAGTGTAAACAATGTCATTCAAAGAGCCGCCGACTGTTCCTGAAATTTTTGACTGCAGAAAATTCGAAAATAATGAAACTTTTACAAAATGACTACCGCAGATGGGTAGTAATTTTCATTCATTTTTGCGTTTATGCAAAAATTCAAATATTAGGTACGAAACTGTAGAAAATTCGACAAATCCCTTTTATTTTATGGATCCCACGTCGGATAATAGCAAATGATAACTACTTTAATTTAAAATTTTAATACACTAGTATAGATTAACCCTTCATACAATGGCGTAGAACCAATGTGGTATGTGATTCTAGGGTAGAAGCAGAGACCAAAGGAGCAGTGCCCTTCGATTTGAACGCTCTAGAGAATCGAGTAAGGTATATGAGGACTCGCAGGCGCGTAGGCGTGATGCCAAATTTCTCACCCCTCATAAACTCGGAAACGGAAAGGGCTATTTCCTACTTAAAACAAGCCCTTCCTCCAAAATTACTTTTCGTTAAAAAAATACATGTTGTTTTGGTATAAATTCAAAAGGAGACTAATAATTCTTTCTTATAGAAATGTATTTCCTTTAAGTATAGTAATGTTGTTGTATGTTATCTATAAATCATGGTATCTATTACAGTTGTTAAATTACGTAAACGTACTGCCAACACGATGTGACGATGTTAAACATTTATCTTATGTGATGGATGATAGTGATGTTTTGATAATTGATGGTATCGTATCGATTTTTGGAATTTCAAAATTTTTTGCACTTCTGTTAAACTTTCCTGTATTTTGTGCTGATGAGTGATGATGATGATGTTTCGATAATCGTATCGTATTAAATTATTGAAAGTCTATATCGTCTATATCGTCGTATCCCGTCGGATCCTACGAGATCTACTCCTACGGCCATAATTCTTTTATTTCATTTTTATTTCAACTTCACTCGGCGTCTCAAAAATCGCATTTTTTAAAATATTTCTAAAAAATTCTAAAACCTTATTTAGAATCAACTAAGAGGATAGTATTGAGTATCGTTAAAAAGCTAAAGAAAAGGAGTATCCAAAAACAATTAATTTAAATTTTTTTTACTGGAATTATACAGAAAAAAATAATATTGAAAAAACAATAAAAATCCTTAATTACGTCCTAATTGACACAGATAATTTTACAACAAAAATATACAAAATTTGCTTAAAACTAAACTTAAAATCTAGTGTTACTATGTAACGGGGTGTTACCTACTTATATATTGGTCATTTTTATGACCATAAGCAGTTACATACTTAGTCTTCTAATGAAAAATTATGTTCGAATAGACAAAAAAATCGGAAAAAAATTCACATGATAGACATGGCTATATGTAGATGCAAAAAAATACAATAAAAGCAATTACGTGTATCTGACAGATACATAATAAAAAGTAGGACGGGTCGCTGTACTCTAAGCCATAGTCGAAACCGAGGGAAGGTGATACAGCGGGAGTCGATACCAGGGGAAGTCGATACGCAGGGAATCGATACCGGGGGAAGTACGCAGTGAGTCGATACCGGGGAACAAATTGACTAGGCAATGAGAACCGCAGAAGCAGTAGACTGCTACACTCCTCGGCACACAAAATAACAACTGCACGAATTTTTTTTTAATAAAAGAAGGAGGCAAACTAGCAGGCGGGTCACCTGATGGAGAGTAATCACCGCCGCCCATGGACACCCGCATAACCAGAGGAAACGCAGACGTGTTGCCGGCCTTTAAGGAATAGGGTTAAGGAAGGAATAGGAATTGTGAGAGGAGGGGGCGGGGGACTCCGGAACCCTCACTGGCCGGACGAAACAACAGCACCAAGTGCCGTTATTTTACGCCGGATATTCGTGAGAGGGTGGTATTACGCCGGGCAGGCCGGCCCAATGCGTGCTGCAACGCAGTGTGGCTCTACCACTCAGAAAATGAGTGATCCGCTCAGCGTCATGGGTGGTAACTGGTAAGCCCATCACTGCTTTATGTTGTACTAGCGGCCCGCCCGCGCTTTCGTCCACGCTAACTGAGAAAAACCGTTATACTTCAGCCATTTAAAAATATATATATAAACAAAAACCATCCTCAGTTAACGCTCTATCTTTTAGTGAAAACCGCATAAAAATCCATTGCGTGGTTTAGGAGAATAGTGCGGTGCCATAGACAGAGGAAAACAGCGACTTTACTTTATAAATATGTAATGTAATGATAGAACCTTAATTTTTCTTTGAGTTCCACCCATGAAACTGAACAACTTTCCCCAAGTAACCTATGTGCAAAAATGACGAAAAAATTTCGACCTCCCATACAAATCAGCTGACGGCAATAGCTACTTTTCGCAATGTAGGTACTTTTAAATTGCCTATCACATACATCAATCCATTGTACTACTTTATGTTGATTTGTGATGTAATGTTTTGATATTCGCATCGTAAGTTTTATCAAATGTCGTTAATCCTTTATTGTTATTGCAATGTCATTTGTGTTTTTCAAAGGGATCAAGATTCAAGGTTTTCCCGAACGAACAAGACCACTTTAAAAATACGCTGGGCAGATGTTAGATCATAACCGAAACTTTTTCTTACAGAAGTATAGCAACTTTTTTACTTTTGCCGTGTGCGTAGCAGCTCCCTAGAATAATACTACTACCAAACCCAGCTTTTCTTGGGTTTTGACTAACGGACTTAACCACTCACTCGTGGAAATTTTCTGACACAAAAATTGGCGCAACTGTCAACGTCAAATTTGACAGAATTGAGCATAGACTATGCGATATTTTGCGATCACGATGCATAAAATGTACCACAGAACCGAAATAATCAAACTTATTCATACTAAAGTAGTTTATTTTATTTATTTATTTATTAACAGAAACATAATTAAACATTTATTATTTACAGAGAAGTACTACTTAAACCTCGTAAGTTTGTGTGTAGTACCAAACAGATTCATGTACTTACGTAAACAATAAGACAGTGGTTTGTGTTATCACATTACTTACTACTATATTATTCTCACAAAAAAAGAAAACCAATATAAAAAATGAAAATAAGGATTCGACAGTGTTCAGTTAGTAAACATACTTATACATTTTATTTCAATTCATTCAGGAAGTACTCTTTATATTTGATGTTATTTTTCGTAATAGCATTACGCGTGGAGTAGGTAAAGAATTGATAAGCCGTGGAATTAGGAATGCGCTAGTCCGTTCACCGTAGTAGTTGTGTGCCGATACAGTGACAAGTTTATGCTGTGCAACGCGACGTGTACATATAGGATGCTTTATTTCGGTTTGCAACTGTTCATTAAAGAATTGTTCTTTTAAAAGGCAGAACTTAACATAGTCTGTAAGTCTATGAAAACACGGTACAAAGTCAAGTGTTTTTGTAGGTCCGGTCTCATGCGACCGCTTGGGGTTTGAGGGGTGACTTGCACACACATTTAACAGGAAGACTGCATGTGCAGTTTGTAATTTGGTGAAACGTGGACTATGGCAGAGGACTGCTTCTGCGGTCCTCATTGCCTAGTCTCTGACTAACCCTTCGGGGATAACAGTCGTCAATATGTGTATGGTATGTATAGCTACATTTAGCACACAGCAAAGAGGATGGTCTCAATACAGTTTGCTGAAAAAAAAATCTTCGTCAAGAATGAACGGCCCGATTAGAGGCGTAAGTGGTGTTGCATGTCCAATGTTAACAGATCATCATGTGTTGCGTGTGCTGAGTGTGCTCTCGCGTTTCGAACGTAAAACTGTTAATTTCTAGCGCCCCGTTTCAGCGGCTTACTTTCAAATACAAGTTTTTTTTGTATCAGACAGTTTTTTCTGCTTAATATAGTGACTTAACTTTAATGGCGATTTGAAGTTTAGGCGCTCTTGGCACCTATTACTTTGTCAGTTTGATACATTCTTTAAATAAATGCTGTCGTATTTACGTATGTGTAGTACCTAGTACCTAAATGGAAGACACCACGCAAATTTTGATGCATACATTAAAAAAATAAATCTCAAGTTAGAATCGAACCCATGATCCTTTTGCAATCTGGCGACAGCTCTTCCAACTGAGCTACCGAGATATTGATTTGTTACGGGTTATATTTACGATCCATACCAAACAACAAATAAGGATATTTGTTGTTTGGTATTTTGGTATGGATCGTAAATGGGTTTTAAATTGTATTTGCTTTGATTCATTTGGTTCGTAAACCAAATCTTGATATTTTTTTGCATGTCACTATTTTTTTTCTATCTTCATGGTAGATATTTGATTAGGGTAGGTAACTTTGATCACACTTTTCTAGAGGAATAGCAGTTACAGTACTCAAAAGCCTATATACCTTTATTGAAATCAAGCCATCTCTACAATTAATGGATACTAACGAAAGGAAAAGGAAGAAAATATAATACCTACATCAAAAAGCCGCTGACTAAGAGTTTTTTTTCTCTTAAATAATGGCTTCGTGCGATCAGCACATTTAGCCAGTGTCAAGTTTTTAATAGTAATTATTATTTTCTTTACATTAAGTGGATGATAAATGATAATGAACGTTTAATGGTAAATGATTTTCCCCCAAACCCCTTGAGACTCAATAAAGCTGTGGGACTTTATTGAGGTCTCACACGGACCTCTTGAGAGAATTTGAAAAGTGATGTTGCACTGTTTTGTTTTATTTGCTAACACTCATGCACGTTCACGAACACTTAACAGTAAATAATCCACCATTATTTCACATTAATATTCGAAAAAACACAAATTATAGAAAATAAAACAAAACTGCAGACTTTCCCGCCAAGAAGTCCGACTACTAGTTTAGATTGTCTATTAAGACTAGGTATGATACCATCCGCCTTCGATCATTTTAGCACAATGTCTGTCAGAACTTCTTTCCAATTCGAACCTACCAGAGTAAGTTAATTCTTGACAGTTGTTTATAAGCATTAATGTAAGAAAACATTGTACACTAACGTTGGCTGGTCTAAATAAATAAACCTACAAGTTTAGCGATAGCTGATTAACCGTGTCACGTATGCGGTGAAAGAATACTACCATCCCCCTCTCTTCCCTTGAGTATCGTAAAAGGCGACTAATGGACTAAGACTGCACATACTCCCAACAGCATACAGCGGCGATGGGCTCACCACCTGTCACGTTAAGCACATGTGCAGGCGCTATTTGGTGAAAAGTGGACTATGGTAGAGGACTGCTTTTGCTCTTCTCATTGCCTAGTCTCTGACTAACCCTTTGGGGATAATAGTCGTGATTATAAGTATATGTATGTATGATATGTATGATTAACCCGCAATCCGCCAGCACTTGACTTCCGGGTACCCGTGCACCCGCGTTCGATTGCGTTAACTCGACGGAAGTGTCAAATTGTCAATTTGTTGCCAGCTCGCCCAGTGTTGCCAGTCGCCAGTGAGTGTTGCCACCCACAAACACGCGGCTATTGACGCCACCTCGTCTGCCCCGGTTACTCATCCTAATTACGAGTACCCTTACCTTATCAGGGCCCTGATTCTGTATCGCAATCTATAGATTCCACACCAAAACCTTACCGCGCACAAACGTCAAACGCATACGTTTTTGGGAAGATATCGTAACTTTTTAAGGAATTAACGTGGTTTTGAAACAAGGAATCGTTACAGAATAAGGGCCCAGCTGGTAGCAGCACACCGCACAGCTCTTAATTATGTCGTGTCGTATGGCTTTCGTCTGTGAATAATTGTGTTTGTCGTTTCGGTCGGTTCTAATATCACTTATTGTTTTCTAAGGTTTAGACGAACACTACACATTGAAATGAAATACTTTTTTACGGATGAAACACGCGTTATATTTAGTCCTGACGTTTCAAACCCTTTACAAGGTCTGTTGTGGTCACAGGTGGTTTTCCTGTGTTTCATTCAAAGTAAAAGAACAAAAATATGTTGTCACCAAATTATAAATATTTCATTTTTCAATCTATACCACTTGTTGATTTGGTACTTTATCGAAATTGAATAGGTATGGTATCCTGTCTTAGTTATGGTCCTATGTTGGAACATAATAGAAGGTAATAGAATATTTTGAATTCCCTTGTGGATTATTGTTTTGCTCATTTTGGTAAGCGGTAGAGCCGCTACCATAATTTTATCAAATTTATAGCCAAAACAATGCATATTAGTATCGTTGTTGCGTCCCGACAAGTTGGATATAAGATAAGATAAGATATTAATGCGTAATAATGGTGGATTACGAACTGTTCAGTGTTTGTGTTGTGTATGTACCTAGATGGGTGGACTGGTAGCTAATGAAACGTAACAGCGCGCTTAATCTCACTTAAGGCGAGTCATCGGTAAATGAGGGCAAAACTGTTTTGCTAGATCAAATGGTCTATGTATTTACTATTAAATTACGCTCTTATAAATATATATAATACACTAAAAGATATTGCCTAAAGAAAGTGCTAATTTGTTACGCGATTAGATGTACTTTACTCGATTATAAAAATCCCGAAAATAGGCCAAATAAAAGTCTAGAACGGATGATTTCTTACATTTTTATATGTAAGTAATTATTTATTTTGAAGTACTACAGAGAACCTGCTAATTCATTAAATCCTATAAAGTCTATATAGGCAAAAATGCTATAAAAACCTATAAAATACGTCTATTTACGCCGCGCCGCTTCGCTGTTTGTTATACCCGTCCCGTACTGTCGTACCGTCGAGAGAGCGAGAGAGAAGCGCTCGAAAGGACTCGCCTCAATAAATTATCTCACTAAGGGTGGATTCGACCAAACTGGAAAAAGGTCTTATACCTAGATTAAACGCCGAATTTGTATAGACTAATCTCGGAGTAAGTCTTATTCCAGTTTGGTCGAATCCACCCTAAGTCAGAGCGAGGCCTAAGTAAAGTCATTTCATTAGTCACATCACATCAGTCCTCACTGACATGGTATTTCTCAAGACAATAAAAGAATTTTCATTTATGCGGGTAATCTTTACTAATACTCTCTTCTACTCTTGTCCGTGACCTTCGTTCCTCTAGTAGCCTGTCCCTTGATGTTCCTCCTCATTCCACTGACTTTATAGCCAAGTCTTATACGTCTTATAAGTGCATGCTATCCACCTATGGAACTCCCTGCCAGAGAGTATCAGGCGGGCGAAGACTCGGGACTCTTTTAACCGACAAACCAAAGAGTACTTACTCGGGCTGAACTCTTCATCCTAACCTTTTACTTTGACCTATCACTCTGTAATGTATCTCCTCCATATTTATGGATATTTATTATCCTTGGTGGATTTGACTAAACTATAATAAGGTCTTATAGTCTAAGATCCGAGTATAGAACGACCTTCACTGAGAAGGTTAATGGATGAAAAGTATTTTATATCAAATTTAATATGTTAAATAATATATCGCGAGTGGGTTGGCTGAAAAATTTCAGTCCAGTACCATTAATGATTAATATAATATTAAAAAAAAAATTTATTTTTTTTACATTGCACTGGTTTGTTGTGTGTGTGTGTTTGTAATGAGCTTATCTTTATATAAACATAAATTTTATTTATTTAACCAGACGGTTGCAAATTACTAATTTTGACTTGCCTGTTTACACCTGGCTACCCAATGTTATGACAGGAAAAAAATAGTCAACCTAACGTTTGCATATTCTATAGGCTTCATACTTTCGATCTATTATCGAAACAAGTGCAATATTTAAAAAAAATATTTTTAAATATTTAATTAATCATATACTGGACTGAAATTTTTCAGCCAACCCACTCGCAATATATTTTTTAACACATTAAATTTGATATAAAATACTTTTCATCCATCCGAACTCCAACCGCTCGGTGAAGGTCGTTCTATACTCGGATCCCCTACTATTTAAGTACCTAGATTAAGCGCCGAATTTGTATAGACTAATCTCAGAGTAAGTCCTATTCCAGTTTGGTCGAATCCACCCTTAGCCTATTTTTATCTAATGTTCTGATAGTCATTAAATCTATATTTTATTATCATAGTATTTTCCTCCTTATACGTGCACTAGCCCGTGATTGTTTCTTTAACTATATGGTTTCTTTTGCCCAAAGGTTGCCGGGCAGAAAGTGCTACCCTAGCATTAAGGCCGCCTTTTGCATACTGTTTTCCTTTATATTGTTTTAAATTGTTTTTATAGTGTAATAAAGTATTTACATTCATTCATTCAATAAGCAAAACTACTATACTATACGTGGGTTCGTTTTCCACCTAAGGTGTAATAAAGTATTTACATTCATTCATTCAATAAGCAAAACTACTATACTATACGTGGGTTCGTTTTCCACCTAAGGTAGTAGTAAGGTAGATAGCGTGTTAATAAGAAAAAAAAACTATGGAGCACTTTGACATAAACACCAATTTATCGTCGATTTTTTTGTAATTAATTTGCTAAAACTTCTTAATCCGCCTGTAACATTGCCTAAATTCGATGATCGGCTTATATACTACTAGCGGACGTTCGCGGTTTCACCCGCGTGGTTCCCGTTCCCGTTGTAATATCGGAATAAAAAGTATCCTATGTGTTAATCCAGGTTATAAACTATCTGTATGCCGAATTTCATTCAAATCCATTCAGTAGTTTTTACGTGAAAGAGTAACAAACATCCATCCATACGTTTCCGTGGGAATATCGGGATAAAAAGTATCCTATGTGTTAATCCAGGTTATAAACTATATGTATGCCGAATTACATCCAAATCCATTCAGTAGTTTTTACGTGAAAGAGTAACAAACATCCATCCATACTTACAAACTTTCGCGTTTATAATATTAGCAGGATTATATCACTAAGCCCATTATTCAAATTTACCTTTCTATTGAAACTGACTATGTTAGTTTGAATAGAGTGCAACAAAGTTTATCAATATTGATGAATTGTCACACTGAATTGTTACAATGTTACTGAGAAGCTAAACATCAAACCCGTAAAGCTGTTTGATATTGAATAATCTGTGGAATTAAATGGAAACCCCTTGCCCATGTTAATGTAGTTAACGTACGCGCGTTTCGAATTTGTCAGGATAATCTTATCACGGGCAGGATGTACCGGTTTTGACGTTATGCACTAGAAATAGCTCTGCAATGAACCAGATGATTGTATGATTGTTTGTGCAGGATGTGTTACAACAACCAACGGTATTTGAAAGGGTTGGCGAATAATTAAGAGCAAAAGTAAAGGAAAACAAAAATAAAGTTTTTATGTAAGTTCACTCTGAGAAACTTTTTCAAATAGTCTTGATTCTACCACCCGGTTCCGAATGCAGTTATCTATCAAAAGAGCCTGGTAACAAACATAAAGGTTGCTTTAACTGTTAAAATCATTAATTATTTTAATTAAAATATAATCTCACCAAAAGTTGACGTCATCGCCCTACCCCGTAAGATGTTATGTGCTTATAAGATTTCTTGATTATGATTTTTGTGTCTGCTGCACAGCTTATTGTACTATGATTAATACCACAAAGATAGAACTCTTCTTATTCATATTAATATATTCCTACGTATCCAAAGAATAAGCTTTTTTGAATAGATATTTAACTAATTTCGGTAATAAAAAATATTTTATATAATTTCGTCCGCACTTTATAATTTTTACAAGAGAAATATATATACTTAGCGACATTACACGCATGTATGTACGTGTTGTTGAAAAGATAGATGAAGTCATATGTTGACTTAGCATTATTCGATTTAAGATAAAGGTCATAATGTTAAATCTTTAGAAGTTGTTACAAAAGCATGGCGTCATAGCGCTTTGTATGCCGCGCTGATGTCAATCCTTGTTTAGTTCTATACTAGGCGTAGGTATTTCGTATGCAGATATGGATTACCATAACATTATGCCATTGTGGAAGCGAGGAAGTCCTATTATTGTTATTATAATGCGCCTGTCACTTTATCCCTTTACAATGACACCGAAAGTGTTAAGTTATTTTAACCTTAGCAGATTGTTATCTAAGTTATAGATTTACGAATAAATATTATGTTGTAGATTGTAGATAGAGTCGTTCGTAAGCGTTTTCATTATCACTAGGTTGAATATGAAAAAGGGGGCTTATTGTACTTCAACATGTATCGCAATGCCTTTCAATTAGTTAGTTAGCTAGTTTTGCCCCCTGGTCATATTCAAGTTAGACAATCAGCCCCAGTTAGATCTTCAAAGGGAAGTTTATAGTGCTACTTATATTTCATTCTTCGAACGACAGCGTTAACTACATTTTCTATAGTGGTAACTACAGCGCCACCTAGTAAAAACTTGTGTAAGGAACTTGTAACTAGGAAACCTGCACTCAGGATGAGGTAGACTTTCATGCAAGTAGCAAGTAGAGAACGGGATGGGCCCTTTTTCTTGAGGACGATATTGGAACTGCAAAGGAACGACCGCGTATAAACCACCAACCATTGTATAAACAGTTTTCTTCCTGTGGTCCATGAATTTGGTTCCTTTTTTTTATTCTGCAACGGGTAAGCGCTTGGCTTTCATCTCACCTGATGGTAAGTGACGATAAGGCCGAAGGTGGAAGCGCGCTTCACCTGGAATCCTCAACCACTAGGGAACTGGCTATCTTATCTCTAACTGTCGGAACACATCTATGCTATAAACATCGTTGTTATGGCGACAGACTTAGATAGGATGGTGGTAGCTAGCCAGGCGGACTTAACAGCCCTACCACCAACCAAACCGAGCACACAAAGATGTACCCCCCGCTGGGAATCGAACCCGGGACCTCTGGGTCTGAAACCGGTGATTTAGCCACTAGACCACGGAGGCGGTTCTCCATTATCCCCTTGTTTGTCACGATGTCTCCTAGAGGTTGCTAACAATTGAGTTTATTGTGCCTGGTATTACAACAGCTGAGCTTTACCAGATCTCCTACCCGACTACTGAACCATGATAATTCGCGGGAAATACAAGTCGAATACTTAAGTTTCATTCTCGATAGTAGTTTAACATAGCTTTCACTCCATCTCCAATCGTCCGTATCAGGGCCGCCTACTATTCTGTAGGGTTTCCTATCCTATCTCATAATGGTAGCGGATTTACTCTTAAACGTAAAATGATCTCACCTCACCTCACCTATTCTAAAGCATATCATTTATGTATGAGAATCGCCTCTAGAATAGAATAGATTCTTTGACCACTAAGGCTTTAGTTACTCATGTGGCTTTACTATCTACTATAATACATGGTGCTCCTGAGACTGGTTGTTTTTTCTAGTAAACATGTTATCCTTATAGCATTGTGAATGCAAAAATTTCAATAATAAAGATAAAGATTTTTCATTGTGGTAATAACTGCCTTGAAGAATTTGGAATTAAACAGTTTAGAAAATGACGTGCCGACATGCAGTTACCCAATGCAATTCAGTGCTTACAAACTTCCAGGTCACAAAGTTAGCGTATTGCATGCAACGGGTCTCTGAAACAAAACCGTCTGATTGATAGCCCGCACACAGTTACGTACAGCTAATTCGTGTCTAACTTATTGCGGTTATTGCTCAACGAGCGGTTCCATCCAATTGCAGTGTTGTGATTCGGCATGCCGATAGAACGGCGACACTGACATTCTAACCTGTGCCATTCGTTTAATGCCAACACGTCTTGCCATATTTCATTGTGAGCTTGCATTCAAACATCAAACTATCATTGGTTATTATTATTGTGGAAGTGTCTGTGATGGAATTGTGTATTGTGATGAGATGATAAATAATAACTTACTGAGTTTACAATGGTTTTGAATGTAGCCCAATAGGATTTGCCATTAATCCAAATGGAATATAACTGTTTTGATATACATAGCAAGTTTTCAAAGATTACGAATTAAGATGGTAGGTCTGTTTTCGAAGACAATTATGTAATTTGTAGTTTTTTCTTTTTTAACTTTTACGATTTCGTCGTCTGCGTATGTCAGTAAACAACAACTTACTGATTTATGTTACTATTGCGTAAATATCCCCAATTTATCCGTTTTCCTGTTTCCGCTGCATGTTCAAAGCATTACTTTAAACTAAAATGGTTTAATACCGTGTGTCTGATTGAAGTTATTACAATATTAATATGTGGGTTATCTTGCGGTCGTTTTACATCGCAGCAAAATTGTATACGTAATCGTCAACAAAGCTTACTAAAGTATAATAATTTGGAGTGGCCGGACCGCCGCTAAAATGTACAATCGTTCGTTGCGTTATCAACCGCTGAATACCTAATTGATAACGGAACTGGATTCCCAATTGTTGCTTGCACGGCGTATTCGAGCGTGGCGTCCAGCACGGTAGAACTTATAATGGCCGGCAATTAATCGCATTGTAGGAACTGGTGACGGAAAGTGGCGAAAACGCGGAAAACCGTGCAAAAAACCGGGCCAGCGCCAGCGCACCGCGGACGGCGAAAGGCATCCTGCGTGCGCGCAGATTTACTTGAAACTGTGTCAGTTGTTCGTTGATTAAATGTTATAAACGTGAAGTGTTAACTCATCACTGTATGTATGTAGATATATACATATTATTTGTGTCTATGTGATATGGTTTTGTTAATAAATATATTAACAACATCGCATTTATATTAAGCAATAAAAACATAACAACATTGCAAATATATTAGCAATAGCAAATATGCTACAATGTTTTATTAGTTTGCAACATATTAGCTCAGTGTTATGATGTGATTGTGATTATATGATGTCCGAAATGTATCCAAAACTACAACAATGACTCATACGAGGCGGATAGGGGTTATTGATATAAAGTGAATGGGATCATTCCTATTATGTTAAATGTGTTTGTTGTTATGACTAAATTTAAAACATGTCTAACAAGGAGATCTCTTATGTGACATCACATTATGAACCATATTATTATCCGTAAAGAGCTGCCGAACGGTTGATTTTCAAAGATATACGAAATAGACAGGGAACGTTTGTCACCTGTCACCTTACACATAGGCTGTACTTTTTAATCGTCCAAGTATTGTTTACCTGCAGCTGTTTAAAGTCGGTTTCTCCTTCCAGTGATGCAGACGAGGTAGCCGCGGCGTGAGCAGCCATGCCGCTGCCGAAGCGGGGCGTGGAGCCAGTGCACGTGTCCCGGGGCACTGTCCCCGAGCGGCTGGCCGTCCCCTCCGAGCTAGAGGCCGTCACCAATGGGACGCTCGCGAACACTGTGAGGTAAGACTAACTAACTGACTTACTAAGTTGGCGCAGCGACCTAAAGTGAGCAGCCATGCCGCAGCCGAAGCGGGCCGTGGAGCCGGTGCATGTGTCCCGGGGCACTGTCCCCGAGCGGCTGGCCGTCCCCTCCGAGCTCGAGGTCGTCGCCAATGGGACGCTCGCCAACACTGCTTTTTTATTTTTATTCTACAGCGGGTAAGCGCTTGGCCTTCATTACACCTGATGATAAATAACGATAAGGCCGAAGGTGGAAGCGCGTTTCACCCGGAATCTTCAACCACTGAGAATCTGGCATATCTTATCTCAAACTGTCGGAACACAATGCTATAAACATCGTTGTTATGGCGACAGATGTATAGGCGTAAGATGGTGGTAGCTAGCCAGGCGGACTTAACAGCCCTACCACCAACCAAACCGAGCATACAAAGATGTACCCCCCGCTGGGAATCGAACCCGGGGCCTCTGGGTCTGAGACCGGTGGCTTAGCCACTAGACCACAGAGGCGGCAAAAACTGTGAGGTAAGACTAACTAAGTTGGCGACTTCTTGGCGGGAAAGTAAAGTTCACCCAGTGTATCCTCATATATTACGTCACGACGTTTACGACGCACTGCATACCACCGGTGATAGGGGACGGTGGAGGAAGGTAATGGGTTTTTCTAGTATATAAAAAAGTGTATACTCTTTTATGTAGCTTGTGATGGGGCGAGGCGTTCGGTTTGCGATCTTGCCTGTTAAACAACTTTCGTAATGTCACTAGAATTTCAACAAATTAAAAAATATCTCGACCTTCTCCGCCCTTCGGAAGGCGCGTAAAGCCGTTGGTACCGGTTGTTGTCGTAAGATGGCAGTCGTTAAAACCCACCAACCCGCATTGGGCCAGCGTGGTGGGTTACGGCGGCCCAAACCCCCCATGTGCTTTCTGTCCATGTGAGAACGCCTGTACCCAGCAGTGGGACGTTTATAGGCTGATGATGATGATGAACTGTAGCAGCCGCTTTCCATTATTTTTTTAAATAAATAATACTAAAATAATAAATTTCACAACCCACCCAATCATTCAGCCCCAAACTAAGCATAGCCCGAACTATGGTAACTGAATATCGGATAAACATACATAGATACTAATAAATATCCATGATTCGGTCACAAATGCTCGTGCTCACCACACAAACATTTGCTCCTGCCGGGATTTGAACGCGGGACCGTGTGTTGCGTAGACAGGGTCGCTGACCACTCGACCACCCGGCCGTCCGAATTATGCGAACAGCATGCTCGCTTGCCGGCTCAAAAACAATAAAGGCATTAAAAATGTGACTAACAATTTTTGTTTCCCTTGCAGACAGCTGTCTTCCCTATCCAAGCATGCGGAAGACATGTTCGGTGAGCTGACGCGCGAGGCCACCGGCCTGGCGGACAGGACCAACGTGCTGCAGGCGAGGATCGACCGGTTGGCCATCAAGGTCACGCAGCTCGACTCGGGCGTCGAGGAAGGTGGGTACTTACATGAGACCATTCACGACCATTATATCTTAAGGTACGCTTACACGAGCAATGAAAATTTATAAATTATGAGCAATACTGGGCGATTGTGATGTGACAAAAAATCGAGCAACTTACGGCAACAGCAACAAGCATCAATTTGGAAAAAATATTTTGCAACAACAATATTGTGCAATATGGAGCAATTCCAAAAAACTAAGCAATACCACGCAATACTTTCATACACGTACAAAACTATCGCTCGCCATGGAGGAAGCGCTTTCGCCGTGCCGCTGCACATCCGCTCGCCCGCTCGCTGTCCCCGCGGAAGCGAGACGTAGTCAAACCGCAAAATCAATAAGTGCAAGCGAGACAGAAAACAAAGTTGCTTTAATTACCAGACTCACTGGATATTCGGCAATTCGTGTCGACAACATTGAGCAATTGGAATATATGGAGCAATGTTATGCAATATTGCCGAACGAATTCCACTTTGCTTCACTAATTGCTCTAGACTAGATTGATCAATACGTGTTGCCAAGCAATAATTGATCAAGAAATTGCCCGTGTAAGCGCTCCTTTAAAGGGTTAGGTTAGAGATTAGGCAACCATCATCATTGGGTGACATCTACATAATGAAGTTTGGAGGTCAGTCGACATAATATCTTGCGGTCGCATGATGTAACTTTTAACAAGGTAATAAGGACCGCACCGCAAAAACAGTGCACACGGTACGGCACACCGAATAACAACTACACATGTGCTCAGCGTGATAAATGGTGAACCCATCACTCCAGTCCATTAGTCGCCTTTTTTATTTATTATATTTATTAAAGAGTTATTATAGTACATGCATACTTTATGGCGGCAGTGCACATAGATTAACAAATTGAAAATAGAGAACGGCGCTCAAGGGTGCCATTTTTGAGCCGCATGTCAATTACGTTGAGTTCAATCAATTACTATTGCGCCCTTCCACTTGTATTCGAAGTCACCGGTGACTATATCGACGCGGAAAATTGACAATAAATTAGTAACTAAATACGTAAATGTATGTAAATTGTAAATGTTACGATAATTACTGTATTTCATTGCGTATTTGTTGTCATTTTTTTTAGTGTGCTTTTCTTCACGACCGCCATAAAGTTTGCAAGGCAATTCGCAATGTACAGTCACGAGCAAAAATATGTATACTATTGTAACTCTTAATACAATGGAATCAGAGTCAAAGTGTATACATATTAGTGCTCGTGTCTGTACCTGGATTTTCACAACTGCTAAAGATCACAAACAACCCATATCAGTATTTCTGAAATTCTGGATAACCATTCCGATATCCTAACTTTGCACGCACTTACGTTCGCCGATAAAAACTGAATTAACTGAAATCGTATTTGCAATTAACATTAATTGAGTTAGACATGTGCGAAGTAATTACAGTTTAATTGTAAAATAGATGTCCTGACTTCTGACAGCTTAGTTGGATTAATTACTTTCTAATTACTCTACAAATCAAACTGTTTAACTTTTCAAAAGACTGGTACAGACTTTCTTACTAATTTTGTCGAAAGTCTAGATCTTAGTCACAGGCATAATTATATTTACTAACTATGCGCTGTGCCTTTAATCATTTGATGCTACTACACCTCCCGGAAAACTCAACTATTGAAAAAATGCTTACATATTTATAACTGTCTAAACAATACTATTACCATTAATGTTATGGCGACTTATATAAATAGAAAATGGCGGTATTTAGCCAGGCAAAGTTAAAACACGAAAAGGGGATCTGCGTTAGAAACGCCGAATAAGAACCCAGCCGAAGCACACTCTTCATTTAGTACTCGATAAGACTAGCGTCTCAGAAGAGTGGCCCCGTGAACACGTGTAGTTCACTGCCTATTTTCCAGATAGGTAACCGGAGCTGTCGAGCTCGCTCACTTCTCGTTGCACGAAGAGTACAACTCGCACATAGTACCACAACTAGATAACCACAGAGGCAGTGCAAACTGATGTTAACCCACTCCAAACCTGTTTCGCAGTGTCGCTCCAAGACATCCAGATGCGCAAGGCGTTCCGCTCTTCACGCGCCTTCCAGCAACAGCTGTTTTCCCGCAACTCGATGCCGTCCGCCATGTTGGCGACGTACGCGCGCTGCGACCGCCCGCCGCCGCTCGAGCGGCTCAACGAGTTCCGCGACGACGGCCGCGACGCGAGGAAGTTCTACACCGACCCGGACTACTTCTTCGAGCTGTGGCGTAGGGAGATGTTGCAAGATACTGAAAGGATCCAGCATGATAGGGGGAAGAAGGTAAGGTCATCTTGTGTAGCGAGTCTGAAGAGTTAGGAAGGCAGTTCGGTTTTCATCTGTGACGTAGAGAAGCTGCATGATGCTGAGAGGATCCAGCATGAGGAGAAGATATGTCGAATGTTGTAGAGAAGTCTACATTGATAAGTTCGCGCTGCGACCGCCGGCCGCCGTTCGAGCGGCTCAACGAGTTCCGCGACGCGAGAAAGTTCTACACCGACCCGGATTACATCTTCGAGCTGTGGCGTAGGGAGATGTTGCAAGATACTGAAAGGATCCAGCATGATAGGGGGAAGAAGGTAGGTTATCTTGTGTGGCGAAACTGGAGAGTAATGATGTGTGGTTCAGCTTACCGGCTGTGACGTAGAAAAGCTGCATGATGCTGAGAGGATCCAGCATGAGGAGAAGGTATGTCGCATGTTGTAGAGAAGTCTACATTGATAAGTTCGCGCTGCGACCGCCCGCCGCCGCTCGAGCGGCTCAACGAGTTCCGCGACGCGAGGAAGTTCTACACCGACCCGGATTACTTCTTCGAGCTGTGGCGTAAGGAGATGTTGCAAGATACTGAAAGGATCCAGCATGATAGGGGGAAGAAGGTAGGTTATCTCGTGTGGCGAAACTGGAGAGTAATGATGTGTAGTAGTTCAGTTTACCGGTTGTGACGTAGAAAAGCTGCATGGTGCTGAGAGGATCCAGCATGAGCAGAAGGTATGTCGCATGTTGTAGAGAAGTCTACATTGATAAGTTCGCGCTGCGACCGCCCGCCGCCGCTCGAGCGGCTCAACGAGGTCCGCGACGCGAGGAAGTTCTACACCGACCCGGATTACTTCTTCGAGCTGTGGCGTAGGGAAATGTTGCAAGATACTGAAAAGATCCAGCATGATAGGGGGAAAAAGGTAGGTCACGTCTCATAATTAGGACAATATGGATATGTAGCTCAACGAGTTCCACGATGACTGGGGCGACGCGAGGAAGTTCTACACTGACCCGGACTACTTCTTCGAGCTGTGGCATTGGGAGATGCTACTGGATACTGAGCGAATCCAGCATGATAGGGGGAAGAAGCTATGTCACGTCTCGTAATGATGAATCATCGTCGTCTATATTGATATGTGACAAGGTCTATTATTCATAAGTGGCTTAACGAGTCCCGCGACGTGAAGTAGTCGACGTCGTAGGCCGAAGTAGCGAGGTCCGTGTTTTTTAAGGTAGTACTAAAGAGACTCGTAAACTTGACTACTTCGAGCTATGGCACAGGGAGACGATGAGTCAAGCTCTCGTGCCTAACCGGCTTCCAATAATGAAGAGTCCTAACTTGAGGTCGCCCCTGGCACTCGCATGCATATTTCCACCATATTTATACATGTTATTGTTTTATGTGTTAATAAATGTTTCTCTCGCTCCCTCTATATATATGAACATACTAGCGGCCGCTCGCGGTTTCATCCGCGTGGTTCCCGTTCCCGTGGGAATATCGAGATAAAAAGTATCCTATGTGTTAATCCAGGTTATAAACTATCTGTATGCCGAATTTCATCCATATCCATTCAGTAGTTTTTACGTGAAAAAGTAACAAACATCTATCCATACGTTCCCGTGGGAATATCGGGATAAAAAGTATCCTATGTGTTAATCCAGGTTATAAACTATCTGTATGCCGAATTTCATCGAAATCCATTCAATAGTTTTTACGTGAAAGAGTAACAAATATCCATACATTCTTACAAACTTTCGCGTTTATAATATTAGTAGGATAGCTCTATATTATGAACATCAGTGTTATAGATAAGATTGAAATCTATATTCTACTTCGAAAAAATCTTTAAAAAAGTGCTGTATTGTAACACGTGCCACGTATACCTCCAGGTCCGCGCGCCGCGCAGCAATGCGGGCGCCGAAGGGCGGGCGGCAAGACGCGTTCGCGCACCGCACTCCACGCGCGAGCGCCAAAAGGCGGCGGCGGTCACCCGCGGCGAGCACATCATGCCCAGCGCGCAGCTCAAGCACCTCGACGGGGACGCGCAAAAGCCCGACCCCGTGTACATCTGTGAGTGGTTATTGTGTCATTTATTATAGTCTGACCGCTACCGCTGCACCGCGCCTTGGGTATGCGAGCGGCGAGGCGGGGGGGGCAAAACAGTTGCTCCATTTTGTCATTCTGCCGTCAGTGTCAGACGCACATGAGATAAAATATCTAAAAATGGGTCGTGCATTATCTCGAGATAATCAAGACTGTCATTTTTAAAGTGGCCGAATATTTTAAGAAAAAAAAAGCAAACAAAGAAAGTTAATATAATATATTTCCAGAATTAAAGAATTATTTCATTTATATTGGTTCTTTAATTGTACTTATCTGAAAATCATACTGGACAAAAACGGATTGGATGTAATTATACTGGTAAATTTAAAGCTTCAATAAACTGTGCTTCGATATCGTAAGATCTGTCTGACACTACGAATCTCATGTGAGTTCAAGCTCTTTACTTCCCACTCCCCCCACCACCCGCGCATACCTAAGGCGCGGTACAGCGGTTGCGGTCAGGCTATAGCGCCTGCACTCCACGCGCGAACGCCAGGCGGCGGCCGTCAGATTTGTAAAAACATTTTTTTTATAGTACGATAGGGTTGCATTGGCTACTCATATCATATCTCACCTGATGGTAAGTAATGATATGGCCTACTGTGTAACATGCTTGCCTAGAAGTTACCTGTTTACACGTGATTTGAAGACCCCAACCTGATAGGAAACACAGAATTTTACAAGACAGCTTTATGGTACGGATGATGAAAGTGAACGCTAAACGCTTCGTACGCTTATGCGGAATCTCCACTGTAAATCTCCATGGAGCAACTCACTTTGTATGTAGTAGAAAGGGGATAGGGCTTTGTGGTAGAAAGGGGATGGAGAAATCAAATTGAATAATTCCATGGCACACTCCGAAGTGTATCCTATAACCTTTTCTTCTGTCAATCAACTCAACATCATGCCCACTGCGCAGCTCAAGCACCTATACTGAATGTTTGTAAAAATTATTAACAATTCTGTGTACAAATATCTAGTATCAGTAAATTTTTTACTGTTTCTTGAAAGAGATTCACAAGAAAACCTCTAATAATGTCTTTCTCTAAAAAAAACAGTCAAAATCCTAGTGACACTAGATGTTTGTACAAAGAATAGTCAATAAATTTTGAGTGTTTTTGTATGAAGTTTATAAATTGAACGTGTGTCTTCCCACAGATACGAGTGTGCCAGACGGCACGTACAAGACGCCGCAAAACCGGCCGCCGTCGGCGCAGCCCGCGCGTCCCAACTCCATAGAGATAGAGAAGCAGCAGAACAGGCAACCGAGGCTCACCGGCAATGGACACGGTAAACACTTATATGTCAATCGCTGCACTTTCAATACTTACACTAAGTCTTATCATCAACCAATCTGTGTACGATAATATGAGTAGAAAGAGATATAATTGTCTTAAAAGCTGCTCTCGGAACAGGTGGTCTGACTTGTAACTGCAGAGACAGCAATGTGTTTTGTCAATAGCGCTTTTATATAAATGCGTTTAGGCGACTGCAGCGCGACTTAGAAGTGCTGCTGTCGTGCGGCTGAACATCCATACATATTTAAGTAGTGCGGCAACTAGCGGCAGCTTCGTGACTTAGCTGCCCTGCAGCCGTTGTAGTATGAAAGAAACAGGCGCGCAAATAAAACGCTCGACTTGTCGCTGCGGCGTTTTCCTCGTGGCATACTTCATTACAGTTTAGTATATTTGTCCGCAAAACCCGGTCGCCCCGCTCTAAGCCGCCGCTAGAAGCGGTGAGATGTGGCCAGGCCATGTGTGTGTGCAAACGCTCTAAATGTGTATGTAATAATAATTAAGTACTGTTCGTTTATCGCAGTGGCGGAGGAGAGTCCGTACGGCCAGAGCCCCGAGCCCATCTACGGCGGCAGCCTCGCCGGCACCCCCCGCCGCGCGCGCCCCTCCGTGCCGCCCCCCGCGCCGCCCCCGCAGGCGCACACGCCCACGCCGCAGCTCACGCCCACACGGTAAGCGCAAGCCCCTAAGCCATCTGCATACGCCCCGCCGCATAAGCGCATGGCTAAGGCACCGCGCCATCTGCCACCAGATGACGTCCGACTCGAAGGACCAACATGGTACGAAAATTATGCGGTGCGAAGGACCAAACGGGTACGTAAACTCACCGTCTCAAAAGACCAACCGTGTACGAAAACTGTCCGGTTCCAATTACCAACGGGTACAAAAATTATCCGGCTCGAAGGACCATCCGACTACGAAATTATTCGGCTCGAAGGACCAGCCGCGTACAAAAACTATCCGGATCGAAGGACCATTTACCGTGGAGCACCATCCGGATGAAAGACCATTCGGCGAGGAAACGTGTGATACATTTTCTCACACTATAAGACTAGTGGTAGATAAGTGAATTTGTGATACTGACCATCGATTGATCATTATCATCATCAGTCTTTAAACGACAAGCCTTTACACATGGTTAGAAAGGGTGTTTCGCAGTTTGTTTGGTTCGCGACTTGTCTGGCAGACGAACTGCGAATTTTTGTTCTCAATTCGTCCGGCTTATGATCTTTAGAGATAGGACCATTTATAGTAATAACTGCAATCGTACGACAACAACCGGAACCAACGGTTTAGAGTGCCTCCCAAAGCACGGTGAACCTTGACATAGGTATTATTCAAGTACTTCAATCTATAAAATCGCGTACACTCATGAGTACGTTTTCACCGTGCCAGGTCATCACTGCCCCCGCCGCCACCGCCCCCGGAGGGCGCTTCGCCCCCGCCACTGATGAACGGCGCTTCGCCCCCCCACCGGACGGCGCTCGATGCACACCTGGATCATATGCATGCTGTAATTGGTAAGTTTAAATACGCTGTGCGACTATACTGGGTAGCTAATATACGAGGGCGGTTTGATAAGTCCATGACTTTGGAAAGAAGAAACACTCTTTTTACATATATATATTTTTATTTTTCTACATAATCTCCTTTTAACTTTACGCACTTAGTCCAGCGATGTTCCAACCTCTTCAACCCATCAAAAAATATTTTTTGTCAAACCCTGAAAAATAGACCTCAGTTTCGGCTACCACCTCTTCCTTTGACGAAAATCTTTGCCCGCCAAGCCATTTCTTCATGTTTGGGAAGAGGAAAAAGTCACAAAGGGCTAAATCTGGCGAATACGGAGGGTGTGGCAATAATTCGTATCCTAATTCGACAATTTTTGATGTCGCGATTGCAGACGAGTGAGCCGGTGCATTATCCCGATGAAATATATTTTTTTTCTTTGCTAGATGTGGTCGTTTCTTGATTAACTTTTTATTGAATCTATCTAACAATGCAGCATAGTAAGCTCCGGTTATTGTCTTGCCTTTATCCATAAAATCGATGTAAATAACCCCTTGGCTGTCCCAAAAGACTGTGACCATCACTTTACCAGCCGAGCAAACAGTTTTTGCCTTCTTTGGGGCACGTTCCTCGGTAGAAGTCCATTGCTTCGACTGTTGCTTAGTCTCTGGTGTATAATAATGGACCAATGTTTCGTCAAATGTTATGTACCGTCGCATAAACTCACTCGGATTGCGATTATACATGGCCAGGCATTCCTCAGAAGCTGTTACACGATTTCGTTTCTCAGGCATTCCTCAGAAGCTGTTACACGATTTCGTTTCTGATCGACTGTTAGTAAACGCGGCACCAATCTTGCAGAAAGCTTTTTCATGCCCAGAATATCATGCAAAATATAAAAAACTCGTTCAGTCGAGATGTGCACAGCACCACTTATTTCGCGTATCTTCACTCGACGGTCTGCCAAAACAATGTCATGTATTTTATAAACCATGCCCTCCGTAGTGACCTCAATCGGCCTTCCTGGGCGCTCCGCGTCATTAGTGGTAGGGTAGTACGTCCACAACGAAATTCACTTATGTACCATCCCATGAGAAAGCGCAGAATCACCATAATACTTTTTCAATTTGTCTTCGGTCTGCTTAATAGTTTTACCACGTAAAAAATAGTGTTTAATTAGCACTCGAAACTAGCTTTTCTCCTTTTTCAAGGAATACTTAGACGTCGCCTAACTTTTCTGTTTCTGCTTGTTTTCGCGCCAAATGTAAAAAAAGAACGGCATGCGCTTCGTAGTGAGTTTTCAAATATGAGACAAAAAATATTAAAAAAGTTTTTATTCAACCTTAAAGTCATTGAGTTGCCAAACTGCCCACGTATTTATTTTTTATTTGGACAACCAACAAGACGTACAATTTACATGTTAACATTACATACCTACATACATACGTAATAATCACGACTATTAACCCCGAAGGGTTAGTCAGATACTCTGCAATGAGGACCGCAAAAGCAGTCCTCTGCCATAGTCTACTTTTCACCAAATAGCGACTGCATATGTGCTCAGCGTGACAGGCGGTAAACCCATCGCTGCTCTAAGCTGTTGGATGTATGTGCAGTCTTTAGTCCGTTAGTCGCCTTTTACGACACCCAAGGGAAGAGAGGGGGTGGTAGTATTCTTTCACCGCTACGCGACAGGGTTATGTTATGTGTTTAACATTACATTTTTATCTTTATTATTGAAATTTTGCATTTACAATGCTATATAGATTTAGGATAAAATGTTTACTAGAAAAAAAACAAGCAGTCTCAGGAAAGCTCGAACGGGATTAGAACCCGTGACCTTTGGATTGCCGGTCCACTGCTCTGACCAGAGCACTGGTTGTTTTTTTCTAGTATACATTTTATCCTATTACATTTTTAATATAAAGGGCTGCCACGGAAATATTATATAAATAGCATTGGCTTATCGCGCTCCTCCTGGCGGTCAGTGTCATTGTGCCATCGAGCACCTTACCTCTCGCGTTTTGGTGAAATGGCTTATGGGTTAAAAAATTTCGACTTTAGCGGAAGGCGCTCGCTGAGAAGTGTACAATAATATAGCAATTTGTTTTAGCTGTAAATTTTTACACTAATTATATTAGACAACAAGATACATTTATTCAAGTAGCACTTTTGCAGTACTTCAACCTACAATAAAATGTCAAATTTCTTCAATACATTTTTAACTTTGTCATTAGGGGTTTTAGGATCAATGTCGATTGGAGAAATATGAAATGAAAGCAATTAAGTATTTTAATAGATCGTTGTAAGATTCTATGTAATATCTTAATAATTATTATTTGTTTACTAATAATTAGGTTTTTAGTCGAGCTTTTTTTTTGCAAGTTTTTTCTGAACACCCTTACTGGTCGACTGGTAGAGGCATTCTCATGCCTCAGGGCATTTATTTTATTCTATAACGGGTAAGCGCTAGGCCTTCAGCTCACCTGATGGTAAGTGACGGTAAGGCCGAAGGTGGAAGCGCGCTTCACCCGGAATCCTCAACCACTGGCTATCATAATTCAATTTGCAAACTGTCGAAACACAACAATGCAAGATGTTGGTAGCTAGCCAGGCGGACTTAACAAGCCCTACCACCAACCAAACCGAGCACACAAAGCTGTACCCCCCGCTGGGAATAGAACCAGGGACCTCTGGGTCTAAAACCGGTGGCTTACCCACTAGACCACTGAGGCGGTTAAAATCTGCATGCGTGTGCACTAGTGTTGCCGAACTATGGATAGCTTGACTATCGATAGTTGACCTCAGAAATCATCTATAATATCGTATTGAAGCTCAATATCGTAATTACTATCGATAGTATCGGTAATGACTATTGTAATAACAATCAATACTATCGATTGCTCAGTTTGGTACAATAGTATCTCTATACTGCAATATTATCGATAGTATTGAAGCTCAATATCGTATTACTATTGTTAGTATCGGCTATGACTATTGTAATAACAATCGATACTATTGATAGTATTAATACTATCGATATGTTTGCGCTATCGATAGTAGGCTGTGACGATAGTATCGATAATGCCTTTGATATTGAGCTTCGATATATCGAACTATCGATAGGCCATTCACCTCTCTGCGGCCGATAGAGCGCGCTGATTGGCACCCGTGTCTGCCGCGACATTTTACGATTACAGCGCTTTCTGGATAGGGCTCGAAATAACTGTATATTTAAATAAAAATGTATGGTGGACATATAACTAACGATCTTATTTAAATGTAAAATAGACACTGTATCTTGTTGCATTATTTTTTACTGCTTTAACATTTATTATACTATTATTTCTGACTGGTAATCGAAGCATTCATGCAATTTTCACTACTAAATATACACTCATAAATATTGGAACCTTTGTGTTATTTAAGGTTTTATTTATTATCCCCCTAAGTTCAATAACAGAGCAACCTACTCATATGAAAAATACAACTTTTCTAGCGATAATTCACTTCTAAATACTATTTTGAAAATCACAATTCACGTCACTTTGACACCACGCGACCGGTACGAAAATTTCAAACTGTCAGAGAAACGGTTCTGTAAGCTTCACTCTAAGAGTGTATTTTTTTGGGTTCGGTCATTCATCGCAGTATTTAAATAAAATATTTAGAACTTTATTGTGATGCATTTATGAATTAAAATTGAACGAAAAGTGTCCCTAGTCGGAAGAGCGCTGAGTGGCGCTGATCCGCGCTTGTGCACATAAGCCAATGCGCTGATTAGCGCTTCGGCAGATGAGAGGTTCAATACTATTGCTTTTGCTCAACTATCGATAGTCTATCGAGCGGCAACACTAGTGTGCACCGAACACTCTGTATAGGACTATTTCCGCGTCCAGGTATGATGTCCTCCTCGGAGGGCAACAGCTCGCCTCCCCCGCCGCCGCCGGCGCCGCCCGCGCCGCCGCTGCCGCCGCCCGCGCCCGCAGACCCGCGCCCCTGCCCGCCCTCGCCCGCCGCGCTGGCCAAGCAGGCCTCCGCCCTCAAGCCGCCGCGGCCGCAGCAGGCGGCGCTGGCGGATCCGAGGGGGGATTTGCTGAAGGCCATACGCGATGGTAAGTGTTTTTAAATCCACAGCTGAAAGAAAAAGAAGGTGAAAACAGGAAAAAGTGAGGTTGAAAAACAAGTTGTGAATCGCCGATCTGCTCAAGACTATACGCAACGTGACTATTAGTGTTTGGACCCAATTCTTTATATAACACACTTATAAAGATCTAGCTTTACCTATCCAAAAAGATATAGTAATTACGGCACGAGTAACCTACATAGTCCTTCGAGATGCTTCGGTCACTATATTGCTTAATAAAGCTTCCGCTGCCGCACAAGCCTCAGCGCTGAAGCCGCCGCGACCGCAGCAAGCCGCTTTGGCAGATCCACGAGGGGATTTGCTAAAGGCCATACGCGATGGTAAGTGTTTAAATCCACAGTTGAAAGAAAAAAAAGGGATTTCAGACAAATAATGAGTGACACTGACTGAGCCACGCTGCGTTGCAGCACGCATTGGGCAGGCTCGCCAGGGGTACGAATATCCGGCGTGAAATAATGGCAACTGGTGATGTTGTTTCGTCCGGCCAGTGAGAGTTCCGAAGGCCTCTCCCCCCCCAACCCTCACAACTCCTATTCCTTTCTTAAAGGTCAGAAACGCATCTGCGACTCTTCTGGTATTGAGGATGTCCATGGGCGGCGGTGATTGCTCTCCATCGGGTGACCCGCCTGCTCCTTTACCCCCTTCTTATACAGGGTGTTCGGCGGAACGTTGAACATACGGTATTAAGGGGTAGCTGGGGTGGTCTGCTACCTAATCAACCCAAAACAAATTACCCATGTCCCTAAAATATTTTTTTAAAGTTTTTGAAATTTCGTCACATTCTGAGAATCAAACCCTTCTCAAAAAAAATGGACAGAACTAAAAATTCTTTTTTTTTTATTAGAATTTTAACAGTTGGTAGTTTCTTTAAGAATTGTTGTTGTTGCAGGTTATTGTTAGAAATACATTTATGTACCTTCAAACATAAAAAAGAGGTTATAAAACAAATTAAAGCTTAAATTCATGTCGCTCTAAAAAAAAACGAAGTGTGATAAATAACTTCTGATTTTTTTAAAACATCTCTAAAGTATAAGCTTTCAAACGGTATGTAAATTGCTTTGATATCTTTTTCGTAACTAGAGATGTTCGCTGTTATTTACCTAGACGGACCATTTCAACGAAATTCATTCAGAGCTTGCATTACGAATGAGGGACGTCAGTTTGAGCAAAATTTGAATTAGATATTTATAATATCAGATTTGAATGGTTTTATTATTTTATTCTTTGCATTGATAAATTTCTCAAAACATTTAACTTTCCACTTTAGTAGAATTTCGTTGAAATGGTCCGTCTAGGTAAATAACAGCGAATATCTCTAGTTACGAAAAAGATATCAAAGCAGTTTACATACCGTTTGAAAGCTTAGACTTTAGAGATGATTTAAAAAATCAGAAGTTATTCATCACTCTTCGTTTTTTTTAAAGCGATACGAAGTTAAGCTTCAATTTGTTTTTAACCTCTTTTTTATGTTTGAAGGTCCATAACTGTGTTCCCTACAATAACCTGCAACAAATCAACAATTCTAAAAGAAACTACAAACTGTTAAGATTCTAATAATAATAAGATTTTTTAGATCTGTCCATATTTTTTTTGAGAGAGGTTTAATTGTAAGAAAAGTGAGAAAATTCCAAAAATTAAAAAAAATAATTGGGTCATAGTTAATTTTTTTTGGGTTGTTTAGGTAGCAGACCCCCCATTACCGTATGTTCAACGTTCCGCCGAACACCCTGTATAAAAAAACTTGCTTTTTTAAAAGCTGCTGCGCTCGCAGTCATAAGGGAGGATCTGCTCGAGACCATTATATATACGTGACGGTAAGTGTTTGCACCCAAATCAACAAGTAACACACGTAAAATGATCTTACCACACTTACCTAAAAGGATATAGTACTTACAGTACCAGAAATCTACATAGTGATGTCTCTAGAAGTCTTCCGAGATTCTTGGGCTACTAAATTGCTTAATGAAGCCCCCCGCGCCCCTGGCCACCCTCGCCCGCCGCGCTGGCTAAACAAGCCTCGGCCCTGAAGCCGCCGTGACCGGAACAAGCCGCTTTGGCAGACCCACGAGGGGATCTTCTCAAGGCCATACGCGATGGTAAGTCGTCACTACAAAATGTAACACACGTAAAAAGATTTCACATTTTTCAAAAGCCGCCGCGACCACAGGCAGTCGCCGATCTGCTCAAGATCAACGGTAAGTGTTTGCACCCAAATCTTTATATATCACATTTATAAAGATCTAGCCTTACCTATCCAAAAGGATATAGTACTTACTGCACGAGAAACCTACGTAAGTCAACAGATTCTTCGTCCACTAAATTGCTTAGTAAAAACCGCAGCAAGCCGCTTTTTCAAACCCACGGGGGATTTATTTAAGGCTTTATGTGATGGGTAAGTGTTTAAACCCACAGGAGACGTTTGACAGATCTAAACTCCCTTATTCAAAAGCCCCCGCGACCGCAGGCGTTGGCGAACCCGAGGAGTAATCTGCTCAAGGCCATGCGTGACGGTCAGTGGAACGTTTATTTATTTGTCTGCATGTCTGCATTAATCAATTGACCGGGACCAACGGCTTCCGAAACATATTACATGCTTATAAAGGTAGCGCAAAATATAAATATACTCGTGTGATACCCTGTATGGACTATGGACACTGCAATGTGTAAGAGCACAAGAAATGAAATGAAATTATTATTTATTTTATTTTATTTGCGTATGAATAGGGTATAACCCGCGCCAATCATCTAGCTCGCTGTGAACACGAGGCGAGTGGCGTCGCAATAGCACAATATAGGTATCGGCGGGACGTAAGCGGTTAGGGGGGGGCGGGGCACACCCCCGCGCACCCCTGCGCATGCGCGCTCGCCATGTGTATTCGTTTGTTTTGCTTTAGCAGTGGAAAGTACAGTCACGTGTACATTTTATTTCATCGCGTCCCGATATTAGGTATTTGTTTGTTGTTATTATTTTACTGTTTTTAGTCGTTGATTTTTTTTTGTTACATACTGTTATTGTATTAGAGCACTGTTTTGAAAGGCTGTTAAAATGATTAGACGTAATACAGTTTTACGTCGGCAAGCAAGAAAAATTATTTACAACGTATCGGAGTTTATGAAGAAAGAAGCAGAGAAAGGTATCTGTAATTTGACGATGATGAAAGCGAAGTCTTGTCGTGCTCAAGCAAATCATTAACAGACTATATAAAAGGTGTAAAACCACTGTAATGTAATTTAATGTTTCCACAGCTTCATAAAAATTATATATATTTTTAATATATGTATGTATGCTTATAATTTAATTGTTGTAATGTATAATTAAACCTGCTTAATTTTGGGTATTAAAAGATAAATAAAACGCTTAATTTATAAATTGTCATGTTATGTTATTTTATAATTATAACGCTCTAATGATAATGTTGCTAACTGTACACCTGCGCGTCGTAACTTCAGAGCGAGCTACAAGTTTGGCACGAACTATAACATGGGGAGATGTTGTTAAATTTTTACGCTCATCCCATTCAGCCAACCACGGTAGCATGCAAAAATTGGTAGGGATATTAAAATTAAAAATTAATACAATGCAATTAAAATTGAATACGACATAAATGGAAATAATCTAAAACAAATACATTAATAAAATAAAAACACAATTAACCAAAGGAAACCACTTTGAGGCTGTATGGTGCAGCTCATCTGCCTTATTTGTTCAAGGTTACTACAAAGACAAACCAAAAAAACTAATGGTAGGTACCTACTAGAAAGTTTAAAACAGAAAAAGTCATAGGTACAGAGCCATAATAACAAAAAAATAATTAAATGCATTAACTGTCAAACCCTAATTAATAATAGAATTAAAGATCAAGTCATAAATAAAATTACAGTCGATGAACAATTTAAAATTAGAAAATAGAATGTCAATGCGCACATTAAATCATTACACAATTTGGTACAACAACGAACAACACAATGGGGGTTTACTTTCAAAACCCCTAAAAACAAATATTGGTCGAAATTTAACTATTACCAAAAACATAATTCCTTCTATGATCCACTAATGATTCCGTAACAAATCCCACTAAAACACCAGGCTGTCACTATCAAATTCCACTAAAATAGAGTTGGCCAATAGCAGAGCTTTATTACGGCACGTAACTTTAGAACAGTGTGTCGCTATTGGGCGTTATTGTTGTCGTCGCGAAATGCTTTATACGGTTTTGTATTAAAATTTAAACATGAATTATCTTCGTTTGTAAAAAAGTGCCTTTAGGAGGTTTTGAAAGTCTTTACAGCTATTTACTAACAATATGATAAAATGTTTACTAGAAAAAAAACAAGCAGTCTCAGGAACCTTTGGGTTGCCGGTCCACTGCTCTAACCGCTAAGCTACCGAGACCCCAGAAGACTCGTTGAATTTTTTCTAGTAGTTGATACGCTGCAAGCCAGCGGTATTACGTCACTGTGAAGTCTACCCTCACATTCGAAAGATATACTATTGCAAGTATTTAACAATCGATAAAGTAGTAATTGCTTATAAATATCTTTATTAAAAATAAAGGTACTATAACAGTATATTTCTCTTTTACCCCACAGGCATAAAACTCCGCAAGGTGGACAAGCGCGGCGACGACACCACCGGCCGCTACGACACGCTACGCGGCGCGCCCGCCTTCCACGACGTCGCTTCGATACTGGCTAGACGAGTGGCCGTCGAGCTGAGCGACACCAGCTCGGGCGGCGACAGCGACTCCGACGACTCCGACCAGTGGACGGACGAGCGGCGGGCGTGACGCCGCGCGATTAGCCGCCCGCCCGACCCGCCCGACGAACTGAACGTACAGGTACAGCTCAACAGCCGCGAACCGCCCAAGGTACAGGTCCAGCTCAACAGCCGCGCCGACTCGCCCAAGGTACAGTTCGACTCTTCCAGAACGCCGAACAACCGCGCCGAACCATCTAAGGTACCGTCGTTCGGTTCCCCCAAAAATGTACCAGATTTGCTCAGGAATCAACCGAGGACGTTCGAGTTCTCACCGCCGAAGGTGAAGGAGCAGAAGAGTCGGAACACCCCGCCAAAAGTGGAGTCGCCGCCGTTGACGGCGTTGAAGAAAGAGGTTGTACAGAAAGCACCCGCACCGAAACGGGAGAATCCGGAGCCTCCGAAACGCCAGGATTCCATCAAAACGGCGCCGGCGAAGAAAGTTGAGACTATGATTGCTCCGACGCCTGTTGTTTCAGTACCGGTTCCAGCTCCAGCTTTCAAAATCAACAGGACCGACTGTAAAGGCGAGGAGAATAAGGTCACAACGAGAACGTTCAAAAAGGAGGTGGTGGCGAGCGCTAAAGAAGTTCCGAGTAAAGTGGAAAAGTTGGCGACGGCAAACGAGCAGGCGGGCAAAGCGGCCGGTGAAAGTAGTCCCGAACCGAACAAAAGCGAAACGGAGAAGAAAGATAAACAAGATAAGAGTAATGGCGAGGAGTCGAACGGGGTAGGGGATAAGATTAAGAAGTTTGAGAAGGCGGCGGAGGATGCAAGCGCTACGTTGGGGCGGATGTCGCGGCCTGGCTCTGTGCGCGGGCGGGCGCGATCCGAGCGACTCGGCTCAGACACCAAGGACGATTTACCACCACCCGCGACACCCTTCAAAGACAACGTACACTTCGAACTGTCCACATCAAACACAGTCGAAAAGGCAGCCACCGTACTCGAACGACAACAGAGTTTAACCAAAAGCAACGTCAACCTCTCAAAGTGGCAAAGGACGGACAGCAACGAAACAGAGAGGAAACCGGAGCCGCAGAAGATTATAAAGCCGGAGTTCAAGCCGATCGTGTCGCCGGCCGAGGTGACCATCCGCTCGCCGAGTTTGGGCTCCAAGTTGCCCGACCAGTTCCCGTCGCACGGCACGGCGTTCCGCAACGTCGCGTCGCCTGACACCGCGCGAACGAACCCCACCGCCGCGGCGCAGAAACTCAACGACGACACAAATACTCAGAATAATGTTAAGGCGTGCAAGTTTAAAAATAAGGAGAAGTACTCCGTCAGCAAGGGCTCTAGCTACTTCACCCGCGGCTCTGAGGAGATATGGCTGGTGAAGAAGAAGGATATCGAAGAGATTGAGGAGAGGGTGCTGGATTCGTTCCGACGCGCCGGCGGCAATATCTGCATGAGGAGCGAATCTATGCGGCCGTCGTCCGACAGCGGGCAAGGTGCTTCGTTCACGCACGCCACTATGGGGCGGACTAAGAGGCAGATGTACGCTAGGAGCGAGTCTTTGGATCCGCAATGGGCTGGGGCTCGTTCGCAGACGCTGAAGCGCCAGTCCTCGGTGGCTTGCACTTGCGGACATGACAAGAAAACGCGTGCTAAAAGTGCGGGCGCCGAGACCACCGCCGTCGCCCGTCCGCGATCGCGATCCCACGGCGACGAGAATAACCAAGCGCACGTACTAGACAAATACGAGACGCTCGTTTAGCCCGACACACACGCGAACTTTACCTCCGTCGTCGTATTCCGTGCACGATTAAATTGTAATAGTATTATGAGTGGGTCCCATCTTGATCTTAGCTGTAGAGCTAAAGGAACGGTACAGGTCTCAGATTTATGGTGCGGTGGCATGGAATACGACACTTTTTGTAATTATTTATTATAGCGTTACACATAATCAGTGAATCGGTTATCAATTTGTATCTATTTAATGAGGATATGGAGTCTATGAAGCAGGCTAGTCTTACGATTGGATGATGTGGAGAGTGATGGAAATATATATCTTTTTAAAACCAAAAATATATATATATGTATGAAATAAAGATAAACATTAGTGATGAGATATAGTTAGCTGTAGTATTGAAAATCTACTCTTCGATGTTTTAAAGTGTAAGGGTGAATTATTATTGGCCTGTTTGGTTACTGTTTACATCTCGATACATAGATACAAAAGCAGGAGAAAGTTTATTGCAATAAAGTCCTCACTGAGATAACATACCAAGCACAACTTAATTGAGTGGTGCTCTGCTTGTCAAATAATATTTCACAGAATCATGGGAGCTGTTTTGATGTATAGTGGTTGTGAAATTATGTTTTGAGATTGTGTTTTATAATTAGTTTATGAAATGGTTATGCTTTATTGACTAGAACTTTATGTCGTTTTGGTTGGTGTTAGACCGAATTGGGATGTCTTTTTGTAAACGTGATGATACTCTCTTTCAAATGTCCCTTTGAAATTATGTTTCTTATGAGAAAATATTTACTGAGCTTTATTTTTTTATTTTATATGAAATTCTTTTAGACAATACATTAGAAGTAATGTTACTAATAAGACCCGATTATCAAAGCTTATGAATACGATTTTGTAATTTCATATATTCATATACCTGCATTCGTAGTGCCAATTGTAGCGGTTGAATAGTTTCATCAGAATAAATAAAAAACAATATCTTCCATTTTTTAATAAAATTTTGTACTCATCCTGATAGTGAAAAATCATTGAAAATTTTTCGTATTTATATTATGTAAGGAAGGTAATCTCAAAGATTTTCTTTCATTTCTAGTTCTCTTATATCTCTACACTAAACTGCATTTTTTACCATTGTTATTTATGCATTCCAAAATATTTAGTTGCTCGCCGGAACCTGCAAAAGTTTGTTTATAAATACACTATTATGTTTAATTGTAAAAGAGCAACGAATGTGTACCAAATTGTCTTAATAATTATGTAATGTTGTACCTAGCTAGTAAGTGTAAATTCCTCTAAGTATCACATTATGAGAAATGCGTATTGTTTTTTAATTGATAACAGACATTTTTTTGTTGAAAATGTATTTACAATTTTGCTCTTATAGTAAGTCTCGTGTGACGAAACCCATCCAAAATGTTTTGTAGACCTTTACTTGTTTTTAGTTTATTACGTTAAATGTAGAAGAATAACCCCGCCAATTTGTATATAACAATAAATTGTGCTTTTCGATAACAAACCTATGAATCAAAATCAAAGCCACAAACAAAATCACCGCCTTCTAGCCCCTTGATTGAATCTTCTAGTAAATCAGTATCATTGTTTGAAGATAACACTAATAAATAGGCGACGCCGACGGTATGAAAGTTGCCATAGCCACTTTCAATCAATCCGTAAGATAGCCGTAAACCAGTTGATACTAATAGCACTAATTGTGCAATTTGGAGTACTAGATATTTACAAAAGCTGCAAACATGAACAAAAACATTTGACAGCATGAATGTATGCTGAAGCTGTTTTACTAAAAGCAACTAATCCAGAATTTTTTCAATGTATAATTTGGATGACGTAGCATAGTCGTATAATGTACGTATTATGAACATGATTAGTATTTAGTAAAAGTGTAAATTATAGCCGTAAGGGAATGAGTAAAGCATGTTTTATATTATGTAGATTACGTAAATGCCTCTTTATTTTGCCCTATTATGGCAATTGCTGATTATTTATTTGCATTTTTTCTTAAATGTTTATAATTTTAAATATAAAAAAATCGAAAGCTAAGTTGTTGTATTCGCTAAATATAGTCCTGGAAATGATGTCAGTTGTTAATTTAATGTGATTTAAACTATTTTCACCGGCTCTTTCGATTTAAACCATTGCTAGTAATAAATATTGATATTAAAATTATAAATCGCATTTAAATGAACGTACATGAAGAAAGCAACTGCTTCATACACTGGGCTAGTGTCATGTGTAATAAAAGAGTATTTTATAAATTGTTTATTTGCTAATACAATTTAAGTTAACTATACCTGGAGTTTTATTTTATATGAATCTTATCATACCTACCTATTTTAAGTGAACAGGCGAACAAAGTCGCGAGCGGTTGCTTAGTACCTATTTTACATTTTAGTACCTACCCACTTTGCCACTACCAAAGAAAGTGGACTCTGTGGAGAGATGCAATGCGATGCAGCAGCGCTTCTTAGGGCCTAGACAAGTGGCAAACGGTCACCACCTGTCTATTCGTAATTCGTCGTTACACTGCGCGCGCGCTGCTATATTTTTCACTAGCAATAGGCACAGTACACAGCAGTGTACGTCGAACTACGAATAGGTAGGGGGTGAGCGTTTGCGGACATATCAATCTAGTGACTGTACCGATTAGAATTTGAGTAGTATAAAATCAGAATCGGCAAAGTAGGGTTGACCAAAATTTTGGCAATTGAACGAAAACCGTTAATTTTCGATTGGATCCATAGATAATAATGATAAACATTTTGTCATATTATAGAGCCATATACAGTCAAAAATATGTGTAAAAGTTAAGCATAAAGATGCCAAATCACACTAAATTTGCTATATTGCCGACTTCGGTTTCCAAATTATAAAGATTGTCATATTTGAACCCAAACCCAGGCAAAATGGCCGTCGTTGGTACCAAACGTTGGTCATAATCATAATACAATCCGCCATTTAGAAACAGCGATTTTACAACACTTCTGATTGGTTGACAGCGATAGATTGCAGACTTGAGAGGTCCCGTCTATTGCTGTCTTTGATCCCAAAGCGTTTTAATACGTGTTTTCAAAGGGTTTATTGCCGCATTTGATTTTAAAGTAACCACGTTATCGGTTAACATTTGAATTTTCAGTGTTGCCCTATAATTATCTCATCTTCGCCCACCTACCTACTTTGCCGACTTTGATTTCATACGACTCATTTATGCAAGTTAAATCTGGTTTCACAACCATAAGAAATATGTTTTTTTACATACACCTACCCACCTACACAAGTCGGCAGCGTGTCGAATCGCGACTGTAGCGATGCAGCAATGCATCTGTATCAAAGCGATGCTAATTACGTGGGCGTGGGTATAAAGCAATAAGGCCCTTTTACACTTACTTTTTTGTAGGGATGCAAACGTGTTATTGAAACGCACGATTTTATCGATGCTAAGACTTCTTTGTAGCGATGCAACAGCCTGTTAGAATCGAAGCTGGGAGCTGGGATGGTGCATTGAACAATCCGCGTCTTCCTCATCCCTACAGACGCTTCGCAAAACTAAATGTACGCGTGTGTATAGTATAATGTAGATAGGTAGCTAGCGGCTGCATCGCTCACTACTGCCACATGAGTAAATACCCTACTCATGTGCTACTGCGTCGCGCGCGACGCGTTTGCATTGCAAGTTGCAATGCAAACGCGTCGAATTTGCAACATGTCGGGTCACTAGATGGGTGATCAAACTAATGAAAGCACGTAAAGCGGTTGGTCCCGGTTGTTGTCTTATGATGATGGCAGTCTAAAAAACCCACCAACCCACAAAGGGCCAACGTGGTGGGTTAATGGGCGTTAGGCACAATCTTGCCCATTTGCAGTCGTCCATGTGGGAAGGCCTGTCACAGCCTGTGTCCAGCTGTAAGATGTTTATAGTCTGATGATAAAATGATAGTCCCCGCAAACCCTTTAAGTATAAGTAAAAATTAGATCTTTACTGAATTCACAAAGGAGATGATGTCCCATTTCTGCCCTAGAGACGTTTCACATTTCACATTATTTTAAGGCTGTATGAGAAAATTCCCTTTGCTTTTCCTATGTTTAAAAGTATAAATTGTAATAACATCTTGGCGGCAATGTCAAATGTTTTAATAATAAATATTTATTATCTTTAAAACCTCTCTATTTACAACATATTTATTGTTAATTCTTAGAACAGTATGAAGAACCAACACAGAAATTCAATTTTGATCAAGTAACATTAATAATTTTTTGTGGGGCGGACAATGTATGGGGAATGGTAGGTACGGTCGTCCGGTGACCCTGTCGCTTTACCACTTTGCAGCGATTTTCGTATGAAGCGCACCGCCCGCCCGGGTACGTGCCCTACCAAATAGACGCGGTGTGCAAGGGATTTTGACCTTTAGTTTAGACTGGTAAAGCGACGGAGTCCGCCATTGAACATCTCCTTAATTTGTCTTTTACTGAGATCTCACACGGACTTCTTGAGAGAATTTTGGAAAGTAGCACTGTTCCGTTTCATTTGCTAACACTCATGCACGTTCAAGAATACTTACTTACCTATCTATCACCAATCATTGCCTATCACATAAATAATCTATTAATTTTCGACCAACACTTCAAAACTCAAAAACCTCCCGACGAATTATTGTAAGCCAGTTAGGCTTCTTTTTTTTCCAAGTCTGTTAGTAAAACAAAACTGCAAACAGGACGCTTTACTTTCCGCTAAGATCTTCATTTTTTTTGTTACTCTTGTCATTTGCTTTGTTAACTGACCGGTGGATCCTCATAGCCCAAGTTATTTTATTTATTTATTAGATAGGTTATACTTCTTGGCGGGAAAGTAAAGCGTGATGTCTGGGGTTTTATTATATTAATATTATCTAAAATTATTGTTGTTGTTTGTCAATGTTAAAATAATGGTGGATTATTAACCGTTAATGTTCTTGAACGTGCATGAATGTTGGCAAATAGAACAAAAACAGTGCAATATCACTTTTTAAATTCGCATGAAGTCCGTATGAGCTCTCAGTAAAGTCCTACATCTTTACTGAAACTTAATTTTACATTTAGGTACTATTAAACATCCGTAAATATGTACGTAAAGCCACAGAATAAGTAATAGTACTAGGTAGTAAAGCAAAGAAAATAATTGCTGTTATCTCTCTTAGGCTAGCCGCACACACACAATAATATTGTCAATACAAGATTGTCAATATTATTGATCACTGTATTATATGTGAGATCATAACTATAAGGAGGGTCTACTGGATTGATCTGATCAGACTCCATACCTATACTTAAATAATATTGCGGGTGAGTGCGTTATATGGTAAGCGCACTGGCTTAATAAAAGGAATTTAAAAAGTTACAATTGATTTTTATTAATTTCAATAAACCTTATATTACTAAACTGTTCTTTTAATAGATTTAATTTAATCTAACAATTCCATGAATCAGTTCTTTTTATTTTATAATCAATCATACAATCGTATTTGAAAGATCTAAATTAATTAATTAATATCGAACAATTGTAATAGATTATTCTTATGCAGCGAGGCCAACGCAAAGTAGTCAGTCTCAGGTTTCAGACAATCTACGACGATCGGTCTTATCCGTAAAGAGTCGACTTAAAGCCACAAAGTAGCAAAATAAGGCTTCGGACAATCTAGGCGATCGGTCCTATCCTCGGCGACTCCAGCCACACCAAGTGGCGGAATAAAGTTTCGGACAATCCAAGGATCAGTCCTTATCGAGTCGACTCCAGAGAGCGACTGACTGCTGTGCGTCGGCGCACGTCTTATAAAGCGAGCGTTCGAACTAGTTCGGAGTGGGGCGGTACGCCGACCGGTTGTGACGTCACGGCGAGCAGGCACTGCGCGCGCGTTGAATTCCTTTTATTCTTTTTGCGCCGACACGACCATTCTGACATCTGATGCGTGCTCAGCAGCAGCAACGTCCTGAGGTAGAAAACATTATGCAAGTGATTTTTTTTTTGTGTCTGAGTGAAGCCTGTGCAGCTTGCTTCTAAAAATATTACTCTGTTAAATTTTAAGATATCTTTTACTGTGCTCTGAGCTTAATAGCCGTGTTACACAAGTAAGTTTTATTATTACTAAGTTAGTTTACGAACTGTCCAGCACAAGTAGTTCTGTGCTGTGGGCTTCGAGGGTACTGTGCTCTGGGCTCTTATAGCCGTGTTACACGAATAGTCACTGTGCTCTGGGTTTCGTAACCGTGTTACACAGGAATTTTAAAAATGTAGGCAGGTTGCTGCTGTGCTCTGGGTTCTTTGACCGTGTTACACAGGGGCTCTAAGGAGTAAGGTGCGTTGATGCTGTGCTCTGGTTCTATGACCGTGTTACACAGGGGCTCTAAAAGTAAGGTGGGTTGATGCTGTGCTCTGGGTTCTATGACCGTGTTACACAGGGGCTCTAAAAGTAAGGTGGGTTGATGCTGTGCTCTGGGTTCGCTGACCGTGTTACACAGGGGCTCTAAAAGTAAAGGAAGCAATAGGTGGAACAAGAAAATTAAATAATGAAATGAAAATACCTCACCAGGCAATAGAGGCAACAGCGTCTCTGAAGCTCAGTCTGTAGATTCATCGTCAACTTCTGATGCAGTATCAGTGGTACTTCTTCCAACATTTTCAGTTGCCGTGTCAGTAGAAGATGAACTACGGCGTGAAATGTTGGCATTATTATCTGGATTTGGTGCCTCGTCTTGATTAACGTTGAAAGATGCTGCTTCCAAATCTACTTCAACAACCTCAGAAGCAGTGTTTGTAAAAGAACCTTGAGTTCTACTTGCATTACTTTCAGCCTCAGGGGCTGTATCTGTAGAAGAGCCTCGCGTTCTGGTTGCATGATTCTCGAATGGTGAGTTCGAGTCATCATTATTTGCATGAACTTCTGCCGACACGGTTATTTGCTGGCCCGGATTTGGTGCGCGTTGAAGCTGGACATGAGCAACTTTTCGTGGTGTCTACTGCCACCGCCCACTCGACGTACTAGGTACCGATCACTGTCTAAAAGTCCTCGCAAAACCTCGCAAGGTGCGCTATATTTTAAATCTAATAAACACCGATTTCTAGAATTGTTCTTAACTAACACATAATCTCCCAACTTAAATGAATGAATTCAAGCTTTATTTTTCAAACTTAACTTTGGCTGGCGCCTACTTCAAGCATTCTTGGCCATTAGCTCGGCTAACACCTGGCGCTATCGTGTGAATTTCAATGTCAAAAGTATTGCAATATTTTAAGAATTCCCCCAAAAAGTCTTTGTCACCGTCAGTAATGACTTGCCCAGGACACCCAAAGAGATGAATTTATTATTTTAACGCTGCTAATGTACTGGAATTGACTTTTATTATTACAAAAAAACGTATTTTGAGGAAGCGTCGATAGTCACTACTACATATTCATCTGCTGGGGTACCTAATTTGCCTGTTATATCCATATGGATTACTTAAAATGGTGCCTTAGTTTACTTAAAATGGTTAAGGATTGGATGAAGCTGTGCTTAAATAGCCCCCGAAGAGTTTTTAGATGAGCGACATACGATACAGTTGTCTATAAAATTTCTTACAAAGGAGCTCATTTTGTCAAACCAGTAGGTTTTTCTAATTTTTAATAGAGTTTTTTTTTTCCATCCTAGATGCTTGATAGAGGTGTGGAATGTATTAATCAGACTCCACTGGAAAGAGCTTGGGACGACGGTCAAGTGCTAAATGCTTATAGCGTCATTGTTAGGTTTATATGCATTCTTAAGAATGACAGTCTGTAATGACTTTAAATGATAGTCCATAAAGGATATGTCTAAAATGTTTATTGGTCTTACCACGGCCAAACAGTGGTAGCGGCTTTCAGCGCCGGTAGTGCGTATACTCACGTAACGTAAGCCACGACGTGTTGCCGGCCGTTAAGACTTGGGATTTAAGATGGCTCCACAAGACAGCTAGCATCGGTATAAAGCTCTTTAGGAGAATTTTCTCTAAAGATGGTCAAGATAGGGCCAGAATATGGAGATTGGCTTTCTCTTATAATTTTGTTCTTGAGAAGTTCTCTAATAATCATGAATTAAGACGGTAAGGTCGCCGTGCTACATATTTATCGAAATATTTTAGACGAATCTCAAGTTGTCCAGTATCATCAACAACTACTGCTAGACCAGTATTTTGAAGCAGATTAGTGCCAATCGGTAGGTCTACAGAAAGGTCATCATCAGAAAGAATATGAAATTTTAACTCGACAGTTATGTTATTTGTGGCGGCCTGAGTCGCCACATAATTTATTATCATCACGTATCGGTTAAAGAGTTTGTAAGCACATTCCTAAACGCGTGCAGATCCGATAAAGATATGTCACGGCATCGTCCCTCCAACATCTACGTAGTATTACTGTATAAATAGTCTTGTAAGGTTTAGATAATAAGTTAGTCACAATGTAGTCACTGTAAATATACAACATCACTCTAAGAGACGCAGTCGTTATTTACCATCGCCATGGAGCCATCCATCAACACCACCTCGCTCACGCCCGATGGAACATTATTGATTTTTCAAAAAGTGTCTATCGTCTATATTGAGAGAACGGGTACGGTACACCCTTTAGATAATGTGCTGAATAATTTCTCTTCCCTGGCAGTCCGGAAGAAATTGATTCACGGATAACTGATCAAACAGCACCGCTGTCAAACAGTTAGTTTGGAACTACCTTAAAGATTAACGTTTGAAATCACTTTATCTCTTTTGTAACAAAATTCATATGTATGTCCTACCCCGTGACAAAAGGAACAGTTTTTTGGTGGTCGTTCATTGTTGGCACCTAGAGAAGTCGATGCCGGGTTCTGTGAGTTTTTATTATCAGAATATTGATTATTGGAAGTCGATCTATACCGACAGTATCTTGCATCGTGACCAAGTTTCTTGCAAATACTGCAATAAGGAGGGTCCTTAGCTATGGTTTTTAGGTCTGTGTATCGATGTTTTTTGGAAGGGATCCCATTGATAATAGCAGAACTGGGCCGTTTGGATCGGATAGAAGAAGCTACGGATATGAGCTCAGGAACTGATTTCGCTTTTGCATTAAGTAATTCAATTCGTAACCTTTCATCACTAACAGTGCCAATTAAAGCTTCTACGGCATCATCTTCAGACAATTTATCTTTGGTCAATGTTTTCCAGAGAAACCATGAAGTTGATAGATACTCAGAAATGTCTTTGGAGGAGTCGTAAACATGTTCTCTAAATTTAAGGACATCGCGAGAATACCTGCTTTTAGGTTCGAAGGTCATAATCAAATTTTGGTTAAATTCCTCCCAGGATGAAGTAGTAATAAGCCATCTATCTGCCCAACGTCTAGCGCGGCCCTTGAGCAAGCTCGTAACCTTTGTTCGGACATCATAGTCTTCAAGATTATGCTTGACTTTAGCTTCAGCGATGTGAGTGCACCATTCTCTAACGTTAATATCGCCATCGGGGTCGTAACTGGGAAGATAAATGTCATTTATACGGATTCGAGCCGGTGGTATTGGTGAGGAAAGCTTTTCTGCCATTTGTTGCATCATAGTCATCATATGAGTAAAAAAATGCAGGTGGCACAGCAGCCAGGGTAACCTCGGCTGTTCCAGAAGGTTCAGAAATAGAGGGTCGCATGGGTTGCGATCCCACTTCTGATGTGAGATCATAACTATAAGGAGGGTCTACTGGATTGATCTGATCAGACTCCATACCTATACTTAAATAATATTGCGGGTGAGTGCGTTATATGGTAAGCGCACTGGCTTAATAAAAGGAATTTAAAAAGTTATAATTGATTTTTATTAATTTCAATAAACCTTATATTACTAAACTGTTCTTTTAATAGATTTAATTTAATCTAACAATTCCATGAATCAGTTCTTTTTATTTTATAATCAATCATACAATCGTATTTGAAAGATCTAAATTAATTAATTAATATCGAACAATTGTAATAGATTATTCTTATGCAGCGAGGCCAACGCAAAGTAGTCAGTCTCAGGTTTCAGACAATCTACGACGATCGGTCTTATCCGTAAAGAGTCGACTTAAAGCCACAAAGTAGCAAAATAAGGCTTCGGACAATCTAGGCGATCGGTCCTATCCTCGGCGACTCCAGCCACACCAAGTGGCGGAATAAAGTTTCGGACAATCCAAGGATCAGTCCTTATCGAGTCGACTCCAGAGAGCGACTGACTGCTGTGCGTCGGCGCACGTCTTATAAAGCGAGCGTTCGAACTAGTTCGGAGTGGGGCGGTACGCCGACCGGTTGTGACGTCACGGCGAGCAGGCACTGCGCGCGCGTTGAATTCCTTTTATTCTTTTTGCGCCGACATATATGTCTGTGATCAATTTAAGGTACCGCACACACAACGCAATTATTGTAAACTTTTCACTTAGTCGCTCATATGCTCAGCAGCTTGATTCGTGTACGCACGGTTTAAAATGGACAGAAAGAAAAAAGTTGTTGCATTGGTTACTGCACTTTTTTTAAATAGGTAGGTAGGTAATTAAAAACAAAGATATCGAAACGTTGAAAAAAATGTCTACCTCAGGTTGCGGGTTCGATTCCCGCCTGAGGTAGACATTTTTCAACGTATCGTTAACTTTGAGTTTATTTGAGCGTTTTTTAACGCAAATAATCAAAAATTATGAATTAAAAACAATCAAGAAAGAAACGACGGATTAAAGACTGGATGAGAAAAAAACTGAGATAAATCATTTGAATCTAATAAATGAACTAATTATAGAAGAGCATCATTTTAAAAATCACATGCGAATGAGAGATAGCAGCTTTTAAAAACTATTATCTTTAGTATCACGATGGATGTTTTCCACAGCAGCTCTGGATAAGTTTCCCATGTATTCATAATAACAAATATCGCTTTTCTGTGAGATTAGTAATATTATTTACACTATTTTTGTTCTCCATTGGCCTTTTGGCGCTTAAACGTGAACAAAAAACAAAGGTCCGCCTGTCTTGAAATCTTTTTTTAAACTAAAATATTGCCGCGCTCCCGTTGTCAATATTCCTGGCTCCGCCCAATATTGATGTGCCCGTGACCAGAATTTCTGGAAATCTACAGTAATATTGATCAATACCGCAATACGCGCCGCACACACACAATATTATTGACAATATGCACTTTATTGACAATATTATTGCGTGTGTGCGGCTAGCCTTTCTTGACGCTGGTCTTATGTGGCTAACCGCTTTAAAAAACATTAAAAAGGGCGTAGCTTACTACGGAGCTAACCGCACCAAGCCGCGCCACTAATTTGACCTTTGACCTCTTGTGATTGTGATTGTGACTTGACCTCTATAAAAGTAAAGAGGTCAGCGACTCATTTTTTTTTAAATTTATATTTTGTTCCGTGAAGGAACAGGCGAAGGTCAGAGACCATACTGCCTAGTCATTAGTTTTTTTCTTTCTTTTTTTCCTTATATGATAATGAGTGGTGATTATGATGATGTTCCCCCAATCCTCTTGAGTCCTAATTAAAGATGTGGGACTTTACTAAGATCTCACGCGGACTTCTTGAGAGAATTTCAAAAGTGATGTTGCACTGTTTTTTTTAATTTCCCAACACCATGGCCATGCACGGTGACAAACATTTAATGGTTAATAATCCACTATTATTTCACATTAATGTTCGAAAAAACACAAATTTTAAAAAATAAAACAAAACTGCAGACATGGCGCTTTACTTTCCCGCCAAGAAGTCTCAGTGACTCTCATTAAGATAAGCAAAGGATCAAGCCCATACAGTCTAACCATAATAATAAATGACAGATAAAATCAAAATTCTATAAATGCATTAAGATCTACCAATCAGTGTAGTTTCGTTTTCAGGAAAATCGCCCATCTAATGTTTATGTAGCCATTCGTAGGTTTAGCAATAGCAATAGCAATGGGCGATTTTCCGAGATCAAATATAAAAAGAAATTGGTTCGTAAATGACTTCATAGATGGCGCTTAGCATAGTATGGCGCATGGTAAAAGGCGGGTTCATGAAGAGCACGTGAATGGCTTCGTAATATTTATTCTATTCCAAAATAGAAATAGGTTCTGGATGTCCTGAATATAAATAGGTAAGGACTTACTATTTTTTTATTCTTTTGGTAGACAAGTAAAAGTGTAGAATTTATTACAGCCCTTAGGTAGGTACGGCTGGTGGCCGGCTTTTATAAAACGACATCTATCGGGTGTTTTTGAACTAATTTTTACTTTTTAATTTGGGCTGTCAGAAAATCGCCCATTGCGGTAGTACCTACTTACAGAATAATAACTAAAGCATAGAAGGAGTCTTGAGAATGTAAGTTTGAAGGAGTGCTACGAGTATGCACTCCTCACCAGTGATATTTGGTCCGAGATGCACTCCGTTTGTTGTCAAACAATGCGATATTATGTGACATGCTTATACAAAAATACAACCTAAGTAAATTACACGGGCGCGTTAGCCCTTGCCAATGCCCATTGAGGTTTATAAAGTCAAATTAATATTACCCTTCGAGTTACATTTTGTAGATCGCTTTTGAAATTGGTTAGTGACCATTGGTATTCAATTTTTTTTTTCACTTTTCATTTGACTTTTTTAGCAACTTATTTTGTCTCTTTCCTTTCAATGTCTAAGGCCTCAGAACAAAAACTAAAGCATACTGTTCTCATTAAAAGGCCCATTTAAAAAAATAGGACAACTATACGAGTCTCATTTGGACTCTATGCTTTAGTTATTATCTCAGAATTATTATTCTATGGTTATTATTCTGAGTAGGTATCTCAAACATAACTAAAGCAGTAGGTACCTACTTATTCTGTGGCAATATTTAGCTCGCTGCCTCCCGCAACTCCCGCTGCTTTCATTCTTTTGAATGAAAAAACGAAACGTCAAGCATGTTTGTTCGTTTCGTTTCGTTCGTTTTCGCTATTCGCTGCGGTTTTTGTTGAAAGTATAATTTTTGCATCTTCTTCGATAGGTACTGTTTTTTGATTTGTTTGTCATAACTCTGTATGAATTAGTATTTTAGATACCTTGTTATATATAGTAGTGTTATTGTTTAATAGTTTTGAGCCAAGTTATTGCCGTGTTAATTGTTGCGCTCAAATTCATTTTGGTGTTGTGTACTTTCATTTTCAAGTCGTTACGAAATATTACAAAATGACTTCAGCCCTTTATTTAGAGCATTATCTCGATAGTCTTCAGCATTTACCAATAGAGTTGCAAAGGAATTTTAAACTAATGAGGGATCTCGACGACCGTGCACACGGTCTAATGAGGACAATCGATCTCATGGCCGATGAGTTATTGCCGAATATTCCTAAAATGGACGAGGAAACTAAGAAGGAGAAGGTGAACACCATACAAGGCTTATTCAACAAAGCGAAGGAGTACGGAGATGACAAGGTACAACTCGCCATCCAAACGTATGAGTTGGTTGACAAACATATACGGCGACTCGACTCCGACCTTGCACGATTCGAATCTGAGATCCAAGAGAAAGTGATGAGTGCTCGTGCTGCTCAGCAGGCTGCTGCTGACCAGGAGACCAATACTGCAACTGTTAAAAAAGGTAGAAAAAAGCACAAGGGTAGTGAAAAAGCTGCGGCTACTACTGGTAAAAAGAAACGCGCTGGTGCGTCCAGCGAAGACGATGCTGTGGCTTCAGGCAGGCCAGCAGCTAAGAAGAAGACTCAACGCAAAGGCGCTACAGCCACAGCAAATGCTGCCAAAGAACAGGAGGAAAATGCTGATTTAGATTCTGTTGCTGGCATAACACATCCCAGTGACGTGTTGGACATGCCAGTAGATCCGAATGAGCCCACATACTGTCTCTGCCATCAAGTATCCTACGGCGAGATGATTGGCTGTGATAATCCTGATTGTCCTATAGAATGGTTCCACTTTGCATGTGTAGACCTAAAAATCAAACCTAAAGGCAAGTGGTACTGTCCCAAGTGTACTCAAGACAGAAAGAAGAAATGATCCACAGTTAAACCACCTGCCAAACCTGCCGATAAGACTGTGACTGTTAAGAAAGAAGTGAAATGAAGTCCTATAGTTTATTAGAGTAGATTATTAATAGTTAAAGATAAATGTATTGACATGTGAAAGTGTATTTGTGTTGACTGAAATTTTATCTTTCCGTTAAGATAAGTAATTCCAAGATGTTTTAATGCTTCCATAATAAAAAAAATGTACAACACAGATTAATTCTCACACTTCATAAATTCTATTTTTATATCTATATCAGTTCAATCCTATGAAAATTAGACAAGTTTTTAGCATAATATATTGAATAGGTAATTTTTAAGCATTAATAATTGTTATGCTACATTTTTCACATTCATTTAAGTTTTAAATTTAACAAATCAATACAATTATCTTTTTAAATATAATTGTAGCATAATACTTTATACTGTAGAGAGAATCAATATATGAAATTCATTATATATATTTTAAATGACGTGCCTAATGAATAGATGTCTATTATGTCATGAGAGTTACCACCAACAACGATTATGTTGATGTGTTCTTTCAATATGGTTTATGCCGTTTAAACTCATTTCCGTAACAGAAGAAGAGTAACAAGATAATGTAACTAGGTGATTGAAATTGGTTAAAAGTTACATTTCCTAACACGAAACGTAACTAATTACTAAAAATTGTTGAATTATGTGACTCCAAAAGTCTCTGCCTATTACGGCATAGCATATTATTATGACTGTAATAGAAATGTGTCAGGCTCAGATAGAAACAAAAACATTTAATTCCAGTCATAGCAAGCTATGTTCTTGGTTGCTATGTAAATGGAATTGTGGGTGTTGTTTGATCCTGATTCACATACTTTTATTTTTGCACATTTCAATAAGGGTTCATCATTTTATGCTACACTGCAATTTGCAGAGATATTTATAGTGTAACTTTGATATCGTAAATATTGTTTTCTACGATTCTCAAAAATTAAGTATTTTGTTATTAATATCACTACATAATATTACAATCATTGACTTAATTTTTACTTAGACTTGATTTACAATAAGTCATGGTTACAATATCTCCTGTAATCTTTCAACATATATTTTGTCAATAACTGATATTAAATAATGAGGTAAGATAAATTTAAACTAAGTATATTGTTTAATATATTTATTGTTGATAAAACTTACAATTATTTGCTATAAAAATAGTGTTTTATACAAGTTAATATAATGAAAGCGCGTCTGCAGTGGACGTAACATTAAGTCCTATGTTGTATTTTAGTCTTTAGTAGGGGCTATTGCTGTTGAGATACTTTTGACGTTGAAGACTACTTGTGATAATTGCAGATGATATGTTTTAAATCTGTTTCCTTAGAGTAATAATATGTCTAACCCCATGTAAAAACTATTATGCACAAATATATAGGTACCCATATTAAAAGTATCCCAATCAGTTGGCCCGTAGTCATATTTGCAATATGTTACTTGATGCATTGCCCACTGTACTTATGATATCTGCTTTTAAGGTTAAAGATAATATATTATAATCTATTACTACTTTTAATCACACCAAATTATGAACAGTTGTATAATGTAAGGAATGTACGATATTAAAAATTCAATGACAATTTCTTTTTCAAGTTTATTTATGCAAATGTTGTCTTCAAATGAATCAATTTGAGTTTGAAACACAAGAGCGATACAACCAAAAATGTTCTCGATTTACTTTGTCACACTATTAAAATTACCCCTAATTTTTATACAATAGATAATATGAGATTTCTCTAGGTCTTTTTAACTTTGTTAATAAAGAAGAGTTAAGAAAACAATGTTTTATTTCCTACCTTATTTTTTTTGAGGAGAGGTTGCTAGAGTCACTGTACCACGCGATAAGGGATGATTTATATTAGAGCGGGCCGTGCACGGGGCGTGTCCCGTCCGGGCCCGGACGGGACACGGATCATGCGCGGTGTAATATTAAAATGTATGCAACGTCTCAAATCAGTGGCGCCGTCCGGGCCCGGACGGGACACGCCCCGTGCACGACCCGCTCTAATATAAATCATCCCTAACCGTATCGTGGGGGAGAAGATATAGCACATGTATGTAGCTGTCATAGCGCGTGTAAACTTGGGGGCTAAATACATACATCGCAATACCTTTCAAGTACAAGTACATTGCTATTATTTTTTTCTTATTTTTGATTCTACAATGGAGAAGCGCTTGGCCATCTCATGATGGTAATAAGTGACAATAAGGCCAAAGGAATTCTCACCACTGAGGAACGGCTATCTCATCTCTTAAACTGTAACAATGCTATAAACGTTGTGGTGGTAGATAGGCACGCGGACTTAACAGCCCTACCACCAGCCAAACCAAGTACACAAAGATGTACCACCCGCTGGGAATCGAACCCGGGACCTCTGGGTCTGAGAACTTAGCTTACTGTGGTCTTAGGTCTACATGTGTAAATAAAATATTAAAATAATCATATTAGTGAAGCAATGCATTCCTACTTGAAAGGTATATTACAATAGATGTTGAAGTTATACAATAAGCCCCCGGGTCTATACTTGTTCTACGAAAAACGTTCTAATTAAGGTCTCTTCTGGTGGCTAAGCTACCGGTCATAGACTCAGAGGTCCGTCGATTCCCATCTTTGTGTATTTCGTTTAGTTGGTGGTAGGTCTTGTTAAGCCCGCCAGGCTAGCTACCACAATCATGACTAAAGTCTGGCGCCATAACAACAGTGTTAAAAGCATTGTTGTGTTCCGACAGCTTAGTAGAGATAAGATGGCCAGTTCCTCAGCGATTGAAGATTCCGGGTGGAGCGCGCTTCCACCTTTGGACTTATTGTCAGACACCTAACATCAGATGAGATCAATAGCGTCGCCAGCCGATGGCCCGGGGGGGGGGTGAGCCGTTATACCTAAATGAAGGAGGCGATTGTAATAAGTACCGTACAAACAATGTCCTATTGTGTAAACTCCACGATCTCAACATTTTTAAAAAACGTTATTTTATTTAAGTTATTGCGATTTAAAGTCCACTATAGAAAGTTAAAAATCGCAATAACTCAGTTAAATAAACATTTTTTAAAATGTTTTCGACAAACTATTTAGATCCCTGTGTTTTACTTCAGCGTGTAAAGTTTCATCAAAATTGGCTTAATGGTTTTTAAAAATTTCGACTTGGAAGCTTGTATGGGAAACCGAAATGTGTAAACCCTCTTAAGAGGCCTAGGTATTACATTTCGAATGTGATTTTTGCGTAAAATGCCCATTTTCGCATTTTGTAGTAACTTAGCAGTTGTATTTATCGTTTTTATCGAAAGAGGATAATAAATTTGTGCATAATATTACAAAACTCCATTCTGTGAGCATAAGTTGAATTCCAAAATTCCAAAATGCGATGCGCCGGCCGGCCGCATCGCATTTTGTATCTAGGCTACTAATTTTGCAGTTGTATATTTTATCGTTTATGTCGAAACAGGATAATAAATTCATTATAAAACCTTTATTCCTCATGAAGTAACAATTACTCTGGTATACATTTTTTTGATAGCAAATTCGCAACGTAGGCATAAGGGAAAGAGAATTTGTTGCTATTATTGCTTTAGTAGGCTTTTATGATGCTAAGTTAAGGAGGTAGTTATTAGAACTTTTTATAATAGAAACTTGCTATTGCTACTGCTGAGTTTTTGTGTCTTTGTAAAAAATGCTAAGTACCTAGCTAAATTTATTCAGACGTTTTGGCGTCATTAAAGAAAAAACATCCACTCTACCTGATTTATAATATTTGTCTAGAATTGGAATGAGGAATAAATAAAGGTGTAAAAATGACTGGCCCTGTTATATTTTCAATTACTAAAAATGACTGGCCTGTTAAATTTTTAATTACTTATTAGCCTCAGACCAAATAAACTTTTTATTTGGTCTGAGTTATTAGCAAAATAGTCTGAGTGAATCATTAAGACGTAGTATTATAACTCAATGGAGTGAATATTATTTTTGATTTTAAAACATGGTACGTACCAGCAATATAGGTACCTACACTTTTTATCACTTAAGTTTAAATAAAAAATATTTAAGATAGGTTATATTTGTGCAATAAAGTAGGTATTATTTATATTACCTATTAGCTATTGAAATAAAGAATCATTAAACGTTGTTACTGGACGTGTCCACAACAACAAGTTATTTGCCCACCGAAGCACGGAGAATACTGATATAATAAAATTAAAATAAAATGGTCTCTCATCCGGGTAGGATACCTATAAGAGATATTGCAATATTTTCAAGATTGTAGTTATGTTGTTTAATGTATTGTATGTTGTTGTTTGTTACTCAACTTTGCTAATATGCTCCAAATCTGTACACTGTGCCTGTGTGCCACGTTGGTGCCACGCATAAAAATCAACCAAAAGACAGTTCGGTTCAGTTCAGTTTCTATAGAAATTAAATATTCTTTAAAGAGTAGATTCAACTTTGCACTTCAAGCGATGTACCTATATACCTAGTTAGGTACCTACCTAATATCATAACCATGAATAATCACTGCCTATACTGCAGCCATAGTCTGTGCTTTTCTCATAATTAGGTATCTCTTGGCAAAAAAACGGAGGTAAGGCTGATTTAAAACCTGATATGAGCTCGAATTCCCGCGCATTGCGTCAGTCATGATATGACCGTCGAATGCGCTTACTTGCATCAGTCGAGTTCAAAATTAACTGCACAAACTTTTTTAAGTTACGTATGATGCAATCTGCTTAAAAAGTTTAGTTTTCATATTAAAATAATATTATTTGAGCAGAATTATGCAAAATAATAAATGATTAAAGTAAGTAGGTAAGGTAGATAATTATCTGCATATAATTCAATCTGTTTTAGGAACAGCAGGCCTTTCTCTTTCTTTTATTTAAATCTGACTCCACTCCCAGCCAACCAGCTAACCTTCCTCCAAGATTTTATCCATTCACTTTCTGAAATTTTCAGGTCTGAAACATTAGGTAGGTAGGTATCTATTATATTTCACGTAGAAGGCTAGGACGAGTAAAAAAACGTCCGTGGTATTTTGTTTTTGTAGATAAGTTCATAACAATTGGGTATGCCTATCTGTCTATCTTCATGAAATAACTTAAATTAAAGCAGTATCTAACTAAAATATGTGCCAAGGACTTAGATTGTGTATTGAGGTAGGAAGTAGTACTTATTAATGTTTTATTTTCGCTTTTCTGATAGATAATTCGCGATAGGCGAGCTTTTTAAAAGATTATTATTAATGCAGCTAATTAGCATAACGAAATCCGCGTTAGTGTTACGATCGTGCAAGTTAGGCTGGTTTTACAGTCACGCGTTTGACCAGCGCCGGCCACACGCGCGCGCTTACAATTACACTAGATTGTAGTTGCGTTTCATAGTCATCACGCAGTTCAAACGCGCAACTACTATGTAGTGAAATAAAATACATAAGATTAAAGTTTTCGAAGAGGCATGCACAATTTCTATGATGATGATAAGTACCCACTGTTGATTATTTCAATGTCTTACCAAATGATTTATTCAAATAAACCTTGTTTATGTATACTGCGGCTCGCCCGCGACTTCGTCCGCGTGGGCACAGTTTAAATATAAGCTAGAGCAGTGCGGAAACTAGGCCTTTTTGTTGTTATAAGGTACTACCGGGTGACAAGGCCCACAGTTTTCCAAAGCCCAAGCGCAGAAAACTATGTTTATTACATTTAATCCGTGCCAACTTCGTAGCATGCATGAAACACATCAATATGAACGCCGAAACGCAGCAGCGGACAGCGAGCGGCCACGGCCACCATCTCTTGTCACTGACACCCGGTAGTTCGCCGACATCGGTCGCGGCCGCTCATATTACTAATTTTGGCTCCTAAAAAACGTCAGTTTTTACTTGTATAAACTACGATTTGTTAGTAGATTTTTATTTATTGTGTTTATTTGATCATTACTTTTTTGATATTTACATAAACATGTGCGATTTTATAGCTTTTTATTTTGTAAACATTCAATTTGTGTTGTAAAGCCCACAACGGTTAGGAACGCCCAACGAAGTAGTTGCTTGGGCCTTAATAGGAATATAAACAATAATTACATAATTTTAGCATAAATAACAATAATTTATAAGTAAAATCTAATATTAATACAATAAACACTTAAAAATTCGATAACTCGTCGGCTGTTTTTGTTCTGAAGTTATGTGCGTACAAACATTTCGGCTATTGATTTGGGTCGGGCGCGGATTCCCTAAATCGCAATTCGTCTAATTAGCTAGATTACCAGTTTCTCACTTTGTACACATCGCAAATCGTCTTAGTCGCAAAATGTCTAAATTTTAAAATAAGTATGTATCGGCACGGGTCGGGCGTGGATTACGTAAAACCTAATTCTCTGAATTATATTTGACTCATATTTCGACTTTTTCCAACTTTTATTTAAATGCGATAAAAAAAGAAAAAAGAAACTTTTACTATCAAGTTATAACGTCGTTACACAATTTATATGATTTAAAAGGTTGTCGCGAGATTATGTAAGCACTCGTATTTAATTATACCTACTTAGAAAATTTTAATCAATAACATCAAGTTATTTTATTTAAGTACTTTTTTATTTACACAAATAAATCTCGCGACAACCTTTTATATCATATAAATTGTGTAGTAATGACGTTATAGTTTATAGTAAAAGTTTATTTTTTTATTTTTAGCGCATTTAAATAAAAGCTTGTTTTTTAAAAAGGATTTTTATTTTTAATTTATTTTTTTCTTTTTAGTATTGGATTTAGAAACATCTAGCACTAAAGTGCTCGAAAAAACAAATCCAACGACACCAAACTCAATGAGTTTCCGCCGTTTCGTTTAGGAAGTTCTAGGGCTCCTAAGCTATTGAGTTCATGACGGATTACGTGTCTAATTACCTCTTTTCTTTAATTATAAGTGAAGCGTACGATTTTTAGTTAATGATAAGAACATTTTAGTTATTAATAGTTATTTCTTGTATGTATAATTTTTATTTCTTGATTTTTTTACATTCCCCTTTAAATACTTAAAAAATTCAAAATATTAATCAAATGTAATTCAGAAAATTAGGTTTTGGGTAATCCACGCCCGACCCGACCCAATCCATACTTATTTTAAAATTTAGACATTTTGCGACTAAGACGATTTGCGATGTGTACGAAGTGAAAAACTGGTAATTTAGACATTTTGCTACTAAGACGATTCGCGATGTGAACGAAGTGAGAAACTGGTCGAATAGCGATTTAGAGAATCCGCGCCCGACCCCGGTATGTAACCCATCCGTCAAATGGCTCCTTATTGTTAATGGCGGTGTGGAAATGACTTCGTTAAAATGACTTTCAGTGTTTTGGGGCCTTACCACCAACTCACAGAGCTCTTATTATGCAAATTCCCTATGAATTTTAGACCCAAACTCCATTCAAATTCTCGTTTACATTAACGTTATGGAATTGTGTATCTCAGTCTGGCATGAGCTTGACTTGCACTGCTAAAGCTCGGTGCCTGTAAGACACGCTACACCTTATCTAAATACAAATAAAAGTAAATCATTGGTCATATGTTATTTATTATTGTCATTACATTATCAATGAAGGCGCTTATTGAACTTTGTTTTTAATTCCTCTTTAGATATCTAAAGTGATTGTTGGTTCGGTGTTTTAGTAAATAATGTTATGGACAATTGGAATTAAAATTGGTCATCATATTGATTAACAAATTTGTTTTTATTGTATAATACACGAATAATACTTACGAATAGTTAGAAATACTAGTTACTAGCTTTACAGAGAATAAACAAATAATAAATAAATTAATTTTCCTACACTCACACCAATTTTCTAGCCCAAGAGAAGCTTCGTTATGAAACCCGTTAAATGGTTACTAGACAACGGATAAACATACTTAAAATACTTAAATACATACTTATTATACATAGGAAACACCCAGAGCCGAGACAATTTAGAAAAACAATAATTTCTAAATTGACCCAACTGGGGATCGAACCCGGGACCTCAGAGATGGCGACACCATGAAAACCGGTGTAGAAACCACTCGACCAAGGAGGTGATCAAAGAATAAACTAAAATAGCATATATTTACCTAGTAATGATACACAAGACTTACGATTAGCTTTGTCACTCAGCCACCTATGCATCGAGACACAGATACAACTAAATCTAAAAGTAGCAGCTCTTTTGGTGTTTATCCTAAAGCGGTGTTGCTTGTACACGATTTATCGCAACATTTCTATTCTCGAGTGCCAAGTGCCCATCAAGCGCAGATTGAGCGCAGTCCCCTTATTAACGACACAACGCGAAGGGTAGCAAGCGAAGCTGCGCGCGCGCACCCACTGCGAAAACTTTGTGTGCGGGAAACAGTTCTTGAACGGGATTTGTTTTATAAATTTCTCTTTATTTCCTTTTCGCAATAAGAATTTAAAGTTAACATTTCTTAATAACAAATTAAAGTTACGTTAATTTTATTTGCACAAAAATGACGACGCTGCTGAGGAAAATATGGAAAAATCACTCCAAACACAAAAGTGAGTCTACATAATATTATAAGTTTTTTTTTCACATCCAGTTAGTAATAATTTTATATTGATTTTTTTGTATTCAGACAATAATTTCACTGGATTAGCAGTTGTAACTTTTTTAAACAACTTTTACTGAACCACATTAAAAAAAAACCTTTTTAGTCGGTTTTAGGGTCACTCACCAGACTATCTACATAGCTGTGCAAAATTTCAAGTCAAATCATCATCTACATAATTTCATCGGACTTAAATGTAACCATTTAAAAATTCGGTGTTCCGAACTGTTCCGTACTGTACCTACACAAAATTAACTTTGCGTTTCCGAAACGTGAGTGAATTTACATACGTGCATTTAGTAATGTTAATTTACGATTTTAATTATAAGTTTATTGGCCTGTTAACGGTAATCCTGAACTCAGTAGGAAACAATTGACCTTTGTGACACACATTGCAATTAACGCAATGGGATTATTTTTAATTGTTAATTTGATAAGCGCAACGCGATTCAATTATTAATACAAATAATACAATTACTTGTAGTGATTATTTTTTATCATGGAACTGCTATTTTCCGTAAATAACATAGTTACGTACCTACTTACCTATCTACTTTAATATTACATAGTTTTCAAATGGTTAAAAAAGCTTTAAATATTCCTAACTATATTCACTGATAACGCTTAAAAAAACCAGTTGTCAAGTCAATGACTGTACTTACGATCAGTCTTCCTAGACAAGCGGCAGCCGCTCTTTGTCGATTCATTAGCGTTTGTCTATAATAAATTGGTAAACAAGTTTACAAATACTATACTTGCCGAATGCGCTCTTTTCGAACGCTACCACAGAAAGTAGAATTAAATAAATAATGAATAAATAAACTAACTAGTATAATGTTACATAAATTAAATGCTTAAAGTTTTAAAATTACTTATTTAAAGTTCGCTAAACGTAAAACATATCGTTGCCGTAAAGTCAAACATATCTTTATCATTCTATTCTACAAGCTTTCATGCCAATTGTCTAGCACTGTGCAAATCTGCTCCAGAATTGTGCAGAGGTCTAATGCGAGGGACAATGACAATTATTATTATTATTGTTATTATTATATTAAATACGACATTACTGTGTAAACCAAAGCGATGTAAAATATAATTAAGGGACACCAATTCCATACCTCTCGCTGACAAAATTCCAAGCCGACTCTACTATCTCTCTCTCTCTATCAGGGGAATAACTTTCAATTAGAAATACATTGACTCTCTAGATGACATAATTTAAAACTAGTTTTAAAAATAAGCAAATTAACAAAGCAATGTACTTGAGCCATCGGTAGCCGAGCGGATAGATGAACGCTAGAAATCGTGGTTCAATCCCTCATAGCTCCGTTAGACTACTGACGTGAACCCACTCCGACACAGTCATTTAGATTTTAACTGGATGGGTTAACAGGATTATTATCATTTGTTACCCGCTAATCTTTTTAAAAAAATGTATTTGAAAGGTATTGCAATAGGTGTTGAAGTTAGACATTAACCTAAAATGTTTTAAAATCAGATCCCTGAGATACAACTGAAGACGTTTTAAATAGCAGAATCACGCACAGACCCGCAATGCGATTCTGTGAAGGTAATCTACGATCTCGATACTGAATCCGCAGCTGCATCTGCATTCTCTAAATTTGACCGCATTCTCTAAATTCAACTCTACACCAACGTCACAAAGGTCACTCTTTATCGTAACGCGAGGGTCGAAGTGAGAGGCGAGTTTACGATTGAGCTTCAAAGAATCGACATGCTGCTCCAGAACTGTTCAGATATCGCAGTAGGTTTTTACGTCTTCATTATAAGTGCCAAGTTCGGTCACGACGCCGCCATCGCTGCATAAGGCCACCTCCAGACTCCGGTTGTTTTCTCTAATTATCTTGGAATTAGGAGCTCTCGCTAAACTTGCCTTTAACGGTCGATCTGATGGAAAAACTGGTCTAACAGTTGTCTGGATGTACTGACGGCATCGCGTTGATCGATGCTGTATAGTATAAGCAGTTATAAATCTAGACTCGGCAGCTTCTATTACATCTCGACAGCCATAAGCTTTTAAGTCAATTTCTGCCTTAATAATTTTTGTTTGCTAAAAGTTTTGACTATGCAATTTTTGATAGCTGTAAGTGTTTTGATGGCTATAAGTTTTGACTTAAGTGCAATTTTAGATGGCTATAAGTTTTGACTTAAGTGTTTATTACTTCCGTGTTTAGAAATGTTTCTTGATGTTAAGCAAAACACCCCTTATCGCTGTATCCACGTTTCTGATTAATACTTGTAGGTAGGAGACCTAGGTTACCTGGAAGATATCGCTTTTAGTGATAAGGCTGCCCATTGTACGACTTCTTTTAAATTGTAGTGTTTTATATTTTCTGCGTTTTTTAGTGTATAACAAAGAATATTCTATTCTATTCTAACACTGTCACATTTTTGATTCAAGCAAAAAGGATTAAATAGAAACAGTTTAACGCATTAAAACTTATTTTATGAGGAGATGTTTTTGACCATTGAATGTGCTTCATCGATTTGATACCGGTTGTACCTATTCCGTGACAACTATGTGCCAATTTGGCCGCATACATTGCTACGATTGTACGGAACTGTGTGGTGGCAACATACTAACACGGCAATGTAACTCGAATTGCGGCACCGTGAGAAATGTCATTCTAGTCGTCAAGCGTTTGCAAGCCCGCTAATTACAGTTAGAAAGTTCTGCAAAAGCTCCTTAGGTTGTAATTGTTGTGGTATTTTTGAAATGTTCTAGAATTTAAAATAGGCAGTAAGCTATACTATTGCTTAGTCCTTAAAATGAAGTTTTTAAACTAGTTTAATAACAAACAACTAGAACCAAATTGCTTGATGCTTTGGTATTGATGGTTCTGAGTTATGTATTGGTTTTATTAGATTGCTTAACGAGCTTCTAAACAGACATTTTAAAAGTGTATAGTTTAAAGCAATATAAGTTTTTATAAGTTTGCTTAATTAAAAACTTAATTTTAAATTAACCAAACTAGCGAAACAATGTACTCTTTACTTGGCTTAACTACTCGTATAGTGCGAACACCGGTCGTTGTGCGTTAGTGGTGCGGCCCTAAATTCGTATACCTAAAGGCGGGTCTCCTGCGACACTGTTACTGTGTTTTCTAACACCTAACATCAAACATCTAACAAATTTGGGCGTGGCCTACGTACATATTTTGACATATTTTGTTAGATGTTTGATGTTAGGTGTTAGAAAACACAAAACAGTGTCGCAGGAGCCTTAATATAAATGGTAGGCCGCCGCGCCGGTAAAAAAGACTTAAACGCGCGTGACATTGAAAATGGCATTTCACAATTTCACAAAGTATAAGACGAAGTTGACACAAACATTTTCGAGTAAATATTACAAATGGTAATAGAATACAATAGAATTTATTGTGCATGAATGCGGTACAGTTTAAAGTTCTTAATCTAAGGATAAGTGCAACAGACACATTCAACCAGTTTGGGCATGCAAAATATAATACCTAATTATGTTGAAGTTAATGTCATAAATATTAATTTTTTTATCAAACGAAAAAGGAATACAGTTCGAGGAGTTTACCAGAGTTTTCGTAACAACACGTGTGTTTATTCAATCTACCGAACATAAGCTGTGTGTACTTACAATTAAAAAATATACGGCTCGAAATTGGCTTCACGTTGTTACGACGAAGCCTTAATTAAGATAATTAGTTTATAATTCGAGTAACTTACTTTACCATTATAAAGTGGTAGATATCGTACGTATACCACTACAGCGTAGCGATTAAAGCATTTGACGAAGACTCAGAGGTCCCCAGATTTATTATCCAGCTCGGGTACACATTGTATATTGTTGGTGGTACAGCATGTTTGAAGTCCGCTTAGCTAACTTAGCAACCATTTTAATCTTAATTAATGGCTATCGCGTGTAGCATTAAGAGGGTTTACGCATTTAGGTTTTCAATACAAACTTCCAAGTCGAAATATTTAAAAACTAATAAGCCAATTTTGATAAAACTTTGCATGCTAAAGTAAAACACAGGGATCTAAATAGTTTGTTGAAAACATTTTTAATAAACGTTTATTTTACTGAGTTATTGCGATTTAAAACTTTCTATAGGGGACTTTAAATCACAATAACTTGCTAAAAAAACGTTTTTTTAAAAATGTTTTCAACAAACTATTTGATCCCTGTCTTACCATAACATGCAAAGTTTCATCAAAATTGGCTTATTGGTTTTTAAATATTTCGACTTGGAAGTTTATATGGGAAACCAGAATGCGTAAACCCTCTTAAGCCAAATTCAAGTGGTTTAATTTTTTAAAGTAGTTTATTTATTATTGTACGGTAGATAGAAATAAAATGGAGTCTCACAACACGTGTTGTTGCTAAAAGAACACGGGAGAAACTCTAGCAACCATTTAGTTGAAGAGAAGAGAAGAGAGTCTGTCAAGTAAGTCTGTCACCATAAAAACTGTGTTAGTAGCGTTATTGTGTTCCTATCTGACATTTAGAGAGATAAATTCAATTAAATTTAATTCAATATCATTTAATCAGTTCAGGCTACAATAATTGAGCTCTCATGAATGTCGGGCATGAGTGGCGGTAGACTTTGTGCTGAGAAGAATCCGGCAAAAAACTCAGCAAAGGCATTTTCTTTACTCCCTTTCTTACACAGCGTAAAATGCAAATTACTAAATATCTATGTCTATGTAAATGCTAAATGTGTCCCTATCACAGAAGAACATTTTTTTATACAGCGTGTTAGTTAACACGAGGGACATATTTAATCCTATGGTAGTTTATGCCTGGGTAAACATAACAAAAAAAAAATGTTACTCGAATCATATAAAATAATTCAGAAAATCGACGTAATGGTTGGGCCCCCTAGTGCTTTCGACTCATTTACGCGTATGGTATTGAATAAGTAGCTGTCGTGGTTGGTGTGACCCATTTTTCCTTCATACTTGATCATATTTATTTTGATCTTTTCCCGCGCTTAGTGTATACGCTAACATTAATTAACAGAATAATTTGGCAAAAAATTAGGATTTTTTTTAATGAATCGGATCTGGAATCGACTACCTAATGTCCTCCCTTAATACGTCCCTTGGTTTAACTAACGCGCTGTATAGGAAGGAGGCAAACGAGCAGGCGGGTCACCTGACGGAAGTCAACCACCGCCGCCCGCAAAACCAGAGGAGTCGCAGATGCGTTGTCGACCTTTAAGAAAGGAAAAGGGTTAAGGAAGGAATAGAAAGTATGAGAGGGGAGGGGGAAGGGCTTCCGGAACTCTCACATAACAACACCAACTGCCATTATTTCACGCCGGATATTCGTGAGAGGGTGGTATTACCCCGGGCGAGCCGGCCCAATGTGTGCTGCAACGCAGCGTGGCTCTAACTACTCAGAATGTTCTATTACAAGATAAAAAAAACCAGTTAGATTACAAACAAGACAAACGCAGCAACATACAAAATTAGGTATTATTTTTTCTCCCCCAACGTCACTTATAATTAGGTTAGGTGAAGGCCAAGCCAACGCTTGGTTGCAGACAACGAAAAAAATAGAAAGAGATGATAAGAAAATGTTGTTGTTATTTTTTTTATGAAAGTATAAAATTTGGAACTACTTAATAATTTTTTTTACAAATTATTAACTAATGAGAGAGGTAAATTAACACTATGGAATATATAAGCTGCATTCAATTAAAAAAAAGTTAAATCCACATTAACAAAATCGGTCGGAATATATTTTTATATTCAGCCTATGAATTTAACCGTTTCGCGTAACGGTGAAAGAATACTACCACCCCCTCTCTTCCCTTAGGTGTCGTAAAAGGCGACTACGGATCAAAGACTGCACACACATCCAACATAGAGCGGCGATGGGCTCACCACCTGTCACGCTGAGCACACGTGCAGTTTTTATTTAGTGAACCGTGGACTGTAGCAGTGGACTGCTTTTGTGGGCCTCATTGACTAACCCTGCGGGGATAATAGTCGTAAAAATAGATAAAATAGAAATTCAATTGTTATTGTTTAATTGTTGTTGAGTATGTATGTATTTATTTTTAGTTTAAAAATACAGTTAAGTTATATTCTCAATCAGTGACCAGCTGCTACCGAGCGATTTATAATTTCCAACGCGTAGAATGTCATAAATTATTAATCGAACGAAAGGCCGGCGAATGGAGACCATGGTGGGCCGCTTGAGAGGGAGGGGGACGCTATTTCTTGCAAAACATGCCAAGAGATATCAGCCACAGATTAGATAAAATTTTAACAGATCAGTTATTGACTAATTACACAAAACTCTATGACAATATTATCTTTTTAATGAAAGACATTGAAGACTTATACGACTATATTACTTGGAGGGTTCGTTTGCTAGCGGGTACATGTTATTTTACTCAGTTTGGTTCGTGGTAGCGCTTACTATGTTTTCTTGTGCTAGCTTGTCTTGTAAAAGCTAGTGTCAGACCACTGCCTAGATCTATATAGAGAGATAGACCTGTCCCCATGCATGCCACCATACCCAATCTTTGGATCTCGTCCAACCTTGCGTATCATTGCTATATCTATGCATTTCATTCATTCAACATCAGCCTAATATTCTCACTGTTGGGCACAGGCCTTCTTCAAAAACGGACACCAAAACGCACCACGCTGGCCCAATGCGGGCTGGCGGGTAGCCTTGGCCTTGGCTAGGTGTTAGTGAAAAATTAACATAACACGTTCTTAATTTTTGAAGTAGTAAACAGTCAAATTAAAATCTGCGAAAATTATGAAATATTGCTGAGGCTTTATTCTGTAAAATATACCCGATAAAAATACGATTTGATAAAGTTGGCTTGATAGAATAAGTTCACAAAGTTACATATTTTTGTGTAATTTTATCTTCTTTTCTAAGTTTTATTCTTAAAATAAGTGATTTGATGTTATTAGTTATTTACCTAAATTAAGTTCATAGATAACTTGAGGTATTATAACAGATCGTTTTTTATTTTTAAAATGTAAAACGCGCCTATTCGTGCCTCTTTATTTTTTATTTTTTATTTTTATTTATTTTCTTAGGTGAATCAACAGTTACAAGACACGAGTAGCTATGCAGTTATACATCAGAGAACCAATGACTGATTCACACTAATAGACTTAAAGTGGTAGGGAAATTATTGAGCTAACAGAATAAACATGCTAGTATACCTAGGATCCAAACTGCGATCGAACCGCTTACAAACATTGTAGCTGAAACAGTAACAAGGACAAATTCACAACAGAAATGTAGTAGGTAGCAATAATTTAATATTAATAAGTTTCAAAAAACCACTTTGTAAGATTTTTTCTCACCGATTCACAGTTACAACAAAAAAGATCAAGATCACACACCTCGCACAAATTAATGTAACACTTACCCGCACGCAAAAAATATGAGTTTTGCCTATAATTAGTATTTGAGACTGGAAGGTAAATTGGTTTAAAATTTCGTAAAATTCTTGGAGACTAAGGGACACTCAAGTTTAGTAGTGACAGAAGTTCGGGACAGTCAACGGAGTTTGAAGCAATTTTAAATAAATACACAATGTCTTCTATACTCCGTCGATTTTCTAGTGTTAGTAGACGATGCTTTAAACACAGTTGGACATAGGTAGCGGAGCTATCACGGGTACCAGTGCGGTAACACAAATAGCGAATAAACTTTTTTTGGATACTCTCTAGTCTGTTTATGTAATATACGTGTCATATCTTGGGTTCCATATTTGAGAGGCATATTCTAGATTACTTAAAGGCGAACAATAAAGTATCTTAAAGGTAATAGGGTTATTAAAGTCTTTAGCATTACGAATAAGAAAACCAAGAGCTTTGGTAGCTTTACCTATTATAACATTTATATGTTCATCAAACAGCAACTTAGAATCATGTGTCACCCCAAGATCACGCATCGAATGGACTCGTTGAAGACTTTGATGATGTAAAGTATAGTCGTAAGTAATTAGGTGCTTTTGCGACTAAAAGTCATAACTGTGCACTTAGTTGGATTAAGGTCTAGTTTGTTCACGTCACAGTATTCTTCAAGCTGCATCAGATCACCCTGTAATAATTTAGCTGCATCATAAGACGGTACTTTCGCAAATAGCTTCATATCATCTGCAAAGCAGAGAAGCTTAGATGAATGAATGCACAGTTTTACGTCATTCACAAAAATGCTAAACAGCAATGGGCCAAGCAATGATCCTTGAGGTACACCGCTAGGAATTTCGACCCAGCTGGAGATGTAATTTTTGATTACGACAGCCTGACAGCGATTGTCAATATACGAGACAAACCAACGAAGCATGTCTCCACATATGCCAACCATCTTAAGCTTCTTAATAAGCCTACAGTGTTGAATTCGGTCGAAGGCCTTACTGTAGTCAGTGTATATGACGTCGACTTGACATCCTTCATCCATAGCTTCTGTTAAAAAATTGTTCAGTAAAACCAAATTAGACACCGTTGAGCGGCCTCTTACAAAGCCGTGTTGACATGGACTTAGAGAATGAGACAGCGCCGGATACATCTGATCATAAACTAGCTTCTCAAATACCTTAGCGATTACGCAGAGTTTTGAGATTTTCCTATAATTTGAAATCTCTGATCTAGAACCTTTCTTAAATACTGGTGTAATAAAGGCACGTTTCCATATGCTGGGCATATAGCACTCAGCAAGCGAGCGTTTAAATAAGATTGAGATAGGCTTGACTAGAGTTTGCGAACAGCTAAGAAGATAAGAAAGCGAGATGGAAGCTGGTCAGGACCTGCTGATTTTAATGGGTCTAAACTTTTTAACAACTTATACACATCGGTTTCATGCACCTCAATAAGAGATATAGAGGTGTAACTCTCTTGTGAAGATGTGACAGACAAATCCAGCGACTGTGACGAAGTGGCTATATCGGAACGACAAAAAGAAGAATGAAAATAATTTGAAAAAGCGTTGCATATAGCCTCGCCAGTGCAGAATTCCAGAGTTCCATGTTTAATGTTACACGGTATCTATGTTGATTTTGATTTAGACTTGATATGAGTCCAAAAATGCTTAGGATTTTTTCTTATTGAAGATTCAACAGACATTATATACATTTTGTAACTAAATTAAATGATTTAAATGAATGATTGACATGATCAGCCCTGTTACCATATTTTTTAAACTTTCGTGAATATTTATTTTTTTCCTTAATGAGTTTTTTAATGGTGCAGTATACCAGGCAGGGTAAGTAGTGTTATTGATTTGTTTGGATGGTACAAAGGTAGTTATAAGGTTCTTCATTGATAAATAAAATAAATTAACGGTATCCTCTAAACTACGAACCGCGAACTCAGCTTCCCAATTAATTTCATTAACTTCATTATTAATGGAATCATAGTCAGAATCAGAATCAGAATCAGAATCAGAAATCATTTATTTGCCTACTTATTGTACATTTATGTGTCCTCGTGGCTGGTGGGCCGTGCGAGGGTGAGTCAGCTAACTTATGTCCTAGTTGGATCTTTGTAGTGCTGTGTTTTCTTATTCACAATAAATTATATAATAAAAATATTATGTGTTTCGTTTGCATGTCTGCTTATTTACTAATCTTAACCTATCTTATCCTAAGGGGACGCGGGGCTCCCGAGTCATCGGTGGGCCACCGTTTATAGTTTTTCTTGTTGGGATTATATACAATTTCACCTATTCGATAGTTACTTCGGAGAGGGTTGAATTCTCCGTGTGCCAGGTAGGCGTCGCCGGGGGATTCTAAGTCTACTATTTCCAGTTGGACGATGGCGTCCAACATTTTTTTGTTTAGGTCCTCAGCGCGTAGGTGCCAGGCTTCTATGTCTGACATCTCCCATAGGGCTTCCGTGGATGTTCTCCTTGGTAGTTGTGCGGCACTTTTGAGTGCCATTCTATATTGTCTTTCGATCTTACATTGGTTTGTCGCGCTGTACCTTGACAGTAGTTGAACCACTCCGTAGTCTAGCAGCGGCAGTATACAAGCTTGTATTATGGCCAGTTTGGTTTTTAATTCTGTTTTCGCGTAGTATCCTATTATCGGGCTGAGAGCTCCTCTGACCTGTTTTAGTTTTTTTACTACCTTTTCGGTATGTTGGTTCATCTTCATGTGCTTGTCAAAGATTACGCCGAGGTATTTGATTTGTTTTTGGTAGGGTAGCAATTGTTGTTTTAGTTTTACCGCTGGGCGGTATTTCCTTTTCTTAGAGAACATGATGCACTCAGTTTTGTCTACGTTACATTTGAGTCCCCATCTCGTATAGTAATTGATGATGGCATCTGCTGCCCATTCCGATCGCATGGTGGCGTGGTCTGGGTTTGTGGCTCTGTTCAGTATACAGAGGTCGTCTGCATACTGTGAGAGTTTTAGTCCTCTGATTCTGTCGTGTACGTCCCAGGTGTCGTGCACGTATAGATTAAATATCACTGGCCCCAGGATCGATCCTTGTGGTACGCCGTGGGGTAAAGGTTTCTCCTCTGTTTCGGTTGTTCTGAATTTGCCTTTTAGAAGTCGGTCTGCGAGGTAATTTTCTATGATTTTTGTGATGTTGTTGGGTACGTCTTTATCCTGTAGTTTCTTGATTAAGCCTTTGTGGTTGATCGAGTCAAAGGCTTTAGAGAGGTCTGTTGATATCATGGAGACGCTGTCACCGTTGGCTAGGGCATCTGTGATTATTCTGCCGGTGCGGAGGATCTGGGTCGCTGTACCTCTGGCCCTCGTGAAACCGTGTTGAAACGGTGGTTGCAGCTTGAATCATAGTCACCACGGTCAAACAAAAACTTTGTTCTTGGGGTAGGTTTAAGGGTTGTAAAACATAAATTAGGAATGCTGATTAACAGGGCACCGTGATGCTTGTCAATGGGCACCAATGAATTATTACTGCAATCACTTACACGTAACGCAATATTAGACAACACTAAATCAAGAACTCGACCAAAACTATTTAAACATCCGTTATATTGACGCAAATTTAAGATGTAAATTTCATCTATGAGCAACAACTCATTTGGTGTGCTATAATTATTAGGCTCAAAAAACACTTCTCTCTCTTCGAAAAAAAACTCTTTGCTGTTATACCCGTCCCTTACCGTCGTACCCTCGAGATAGCGAGAGAGAAGCACTCGAAATACCTCCTCTTAACCTAATTTGTGTGCTATGCCTTACCTAGGTGTTTACTTTTAGACTTAAGTATCACACCAAGCAAAATCAGTTCACATATCGGTCAGCTTATTCTGAGTCGTATATCGGTATCTCGTTATCGTCTATTGCGCCTAATAGTGACCCGTGGCCTACTTAGCCCACAGCTGCGCCATAGCGGCCCAGATAGCGGCAAAGCGGAATAGCACTTAAAACAGCTGATAATGTTACGCGAATACTTGGCACCTTCGTCACAATACAATATTATGTGTATTGTGCCTTCGTAGACCGCGCAGTATTATTGATCTAATTGCATCAGATGCGACGTTCGATGTTGATATGACGCGAGTATGGTTTTATAATGTAGATAATGACAAATTGATAGTTTGGTACTTTGATTGTTTATTTTAATTGTTTTTACATATCTACGAGTATATATGAAAGTACCTAAGCTATCTTGTGATAGGTACTTCTAAGTGAGCGTTAGTACTATATTTTTTAGTCAGAAGTCTTCAAAGGTCTTCACTATAGTATCGTATAAGTATAGTGATGGAAGACGTTAACAGCATGTACTGTTAATGTTTTATATTAACGCTTAAATATACTTATGTAAAATTTTAAACACTGAAAAAAGACGACAACCTCAGGCGGGAAGGTTGCCGCCTGAGGTTGTCGTCTTTTTTCAGTGTTTAAAATTTTACATAAGCATGTAAGTACTGTGTTGTTGAGTTACTGTAATTTCATTTTAGTTCTAAGAGAATTAATGAATGAATAACTTTATTGGTGTCATACTTAACACGTATACAAGGTTGTACAAAATATAAGATAAAAAATAAAAATAAATCAAATAGTAATCAGTAATCGGTCTAGTAATCAGTCTCCCTGTGACCACGGACCCTGTAAAGGGTTCGAAACGTCAGGATAATATAAAAACTATGTAAATAGTAAATTAAACGCGAGTTAATCCGTAAAAAAGTGTTTCATTTCAACAAATAGCAATGCCTGCCTTATAAGTGTTGAGTCAACCAAAGGGCGCCGACTCAGTTTTTTTGCTGCAGCCAATTCCACAACACTAATATTCTGCCGCAACCCGTAAAAAATTATTATTAAATTATTATTATTATTTTCGGGTAAAATGCACTTTCACCTTCAGGCCTTATCATTTAACTTCACTAACCATGTGAAGTGAGAAAGCCAAACTAGCCAACAATTAGTCAATTTACCACATTGAACCCACACTAGTATAATAAAGGGTTAAAGTTTGTTAGTTTAGGTGTATAGAAGGTCATCTCCGAAACTATCCGATTTAAAAAAATCTTACACTAATATTTAGCAGGGACTTTTAGGATGGACGGACATTAGGTCATATTTATATAATTGGTGACGGACCGCATTCTACACCTTCGAATAAGAAAGGAAGGAGCTAGTTCCAGTATAAAAGGTGACATGGAACTAAGTCACCATCATTAAGAGTTTGATTTACTCTTTCGTTAGTTACCTGTACCCTTTACATCATACTCATTACAGAAGCTTAATAGCCTTTAGCTCCATTTGCGACAGTAACGGCGTTTCCCACAGATCTCGGAGATTTGGAGCGATTAGTGATTAGCATGCCAGATCGCTCTTTGAGCCGTTGCGAAACCAGCTTCGGGGCTAACGACTAACGACTTGCGCTTTAAGAAAATTACCGTCTTCGTGTTACCTACGCAGAGAAATTATCAGCAATAACCGCTGGTGACAGCGTCCGCTGCGCAGGGCCGCACTGGCTGGATGGTTTTGCGCGTTGACGAAACTGTTTTTAAATATTTTGCGCGCCTTAATTGGCTACCAATTTTTGTTTAAGTTTAAAAAAAATGTGCTATTACCGTTTATTAACCGCCTCTGTGGTCTAGTGGCTAAGCCACCGGTTTCAGACCCAGAGGTCCCGGATTCGATTCAAAGCGGGGGTACATCTTTGTGTGCTCGGCTTGGTTGGTGGTAGGGCTGTTAAGTCCGCCTGGCTAGCTACCACCATCTTATCTAAGTCTGTCGCCATAACAACGATGTTTATAGCATTGTTGTGTTCCGACAGTTTGAGATAAGATAGCCAGTTCCTCAGTGGTTGAGGATTCCGGGTGAAGCGCGCTTCCACCTTCGGCCTTGTCGTCACTTACCATCAGGTGAGATGAAGGCCAAACTCTTAATACCCTCTGTAGAATAAAAAAAAGGATGCGGGATTGATAATCATGCTACACGCATACACAAAAATATATATATTTTTTCTTATTGCTCATATTAGATAACTGTGTCGCGTTGCTATAAAAGAATACTACCACCCCCTTTCTTCCCTTGGGTGTCGTAAAAAGCGACTAACGGACTAAAGACTGCACATACATCTAACAGCATAGAGCGGCGATGGGCTCACCAATTGTCACGCTGAGCATATGTGCAGTCGCTATTTGGTGAAAAGTGGACTACCAATGGCAGAGGACTGCTTTTGCTTTCCTCATTAGTCTCTGACTAACCCTTTGGGGATAATAGTCGTAATTATATGTTATGTTATATGTATGTTATTATATTAGTTACTTAGAAATCGGGTACCATTATCTTATCCTTTAAAAATCCTTTTAACTAAAAGGTCGGATTGGTGAGATTCGGAAATCGGATGACTTAATGAGCGTTGATACCTACTATTAATTGACATAATAGAGCGTATAAAAAATCTTTACTTACTTACTTGAGTTTAGAAACGTCCCACTGCTGGGCTCAGGCCTTCCTACAATGTGAGTTGGTAGGTTTTATTTAACAACCGGGACCAATGACTTTACGTGCTTTCCGAAGCACGGAGGAGCTCGAAACGTTTTGTTGGTCGCCCATCCAGTGACCAAGCATTGCGCAAGTTCCTTAACTGGCAAGATGTCAAACAGATCGCCTTAGCTACTGAGCTATTGAGCCCCTCCTCAATCGAGTTGTGTGTGTTCCTTTCCTTCGAGCTTACCTTTTAAGTTTAATTTAAATATGTTTTAAAATATTTCTGTATTCGTCCCTCAGAATCCTTTTCAGCCGATATCTACTCATAAGTGAACAGCTAACAAAATAACCCGATAATTAGGTTTAGATCTTAATTTACATAAACACGGATTAATAGCACTAAGTCGTAGTAGGTATTACAAAATTGCAGTGCCTTACTTTTAAGTAGCAAATAAAATTAAATGTAACTTGTGGATTATTATAGCTTGTCCCTACTAAAGTTATTCCAATTATTAGGTAATTATTGTGAATGTTGTTGGTGATCAAAATATACAATAAAAAAACAGACGCCGGAACGTGCAGGTAATATGATGACCTGGCCTTTCACGAGAACGTCTCCGATCTTGTCGGAGATCTTTCCTTTTCAACTCTACCTTATACATTTTCGTTAGTATGTTTGCATCTATTTTTTCATCATTATCATCATCAGCAGCCTATAAACGTGCCACTGCTGGGCACAGGCCTCCCACGTGGACAATAACACATTGGGTCATAACCCACCACGCTGGCCCAATGCGGGTTGGTGGGTTTTAACGACTGTCATCTTACGACAACAACCGGGACCAACGGCTTAACGTGCCTTCCGAAGCACGGAATCTATTTTTTAATTACAAATAATGTGTTTCACAGAATTGAGCGAGGAGTGGGCTCTAGCCGAGTGCGAGGGTGAAGGGTGGTGGAAGGAGGCTAATGATGCAGGCCGCGATTACACTGAAGTGCGGTACGCGGGCGAGGCGCCGGTGGAGCGCGCCTCCTCCGCGCCCGCTACCGCTTGTGCCGTACGCTCTGCCTTGCACTCTGCCAAAGGTACCTACTGTGTTTTATTTATTTTTTCGTAAAACATGCATAATTGACCTGTCAGAAAACAGATTAATTAATAGTTACGACTACGTACGTCAGAGGCAATATTCTCTAAACGCATCCGATACTGATGGCCCGTTATGTATGTACATTAGTATTATTCACGAAGCAAATTGCACCGTGGGTGGATAATACTATAACACCACTATAATACAAAATACATTGAGTAGTTACAATTACAATTTGGCGGTCTGATAGATGAAGTTTTTCTTAAAGAAAAAGAGAGACACTCTTAAAATCGGATGTGCAAACATTTCAAACATAGACTTTATTAAGCTGTTTTTGTTAGACTAAATACTTACATTTTTCATAATGATCATAATAAAACTTATGTTTTAAATGTTTGCACATCCGATTGAATGATTTTGCAACCACAATTAATTAAATACATAATAATAATCATAACTAATATTCGATAATTGGAACTGCATCTATAGTAAGTAACTATTTTCGGAATTTTATAAAAGTCGATGTAGCTTTAGCTTTCTTAATAACTCTCACAATAATACACAATAATAATAATAGCAAGCGAGCTTTCGTAGAATGAAGTGACCGCTTTTCACCAATAGGCGTGCTCTGGGTTTTGACCTATTTGTCACGAAGGTGGTATAAAAAAGGATTATAGCTGTCTGTCTCTTCAAGTAATAGCGCAGTAATAACTCGTACAGATACTGGGAAAGTAGGCTGTGATATTATCTTTTTCTCAAGTTGTCACAGTACGGTGTGGTACGGTTAACTATTCGTACAGTCCGCCTCTATCAGAAGTATCCTGACACTTCAATACAATGCCAATCCAACTCGTCAAAGACTGCACCACGTCCAACAGCATTGATCGGCGATAGCTCACCACCAGTCACGCTGAGCACATGTGCAGTGGTAATTTTGTGAAACGTGGACTAATGGCGGTGGACTGCTTCTGCGGTCCTTATTGCCTAGTCTCTGACTAACTCTTTGGGGATGATAGAGTACTATTAGTTATTCTGTGATAAAAGCCGTGAATTTATACAACTCGTTTAGACATCTCGTTTAGAATGATCGCGCTCGTGCAACCATTACAACAGCGTGAGAAAAGCTCATGAAACATGGTATCATCGTGTGTACATTTTTATTATTTATTTATTTAATGTTCTTTACTAGTTAAATAGCATAAGGCAGACTTAATGCCACAAGGCATTCTCTACCAGTCAACCGGTAAGGATGTGGGAGACTTGAAGTTGGGCGATACTAAATACAGTTAGATTAAACAATTACAAACAGCATAACAAAAGAATATACAGGGCTTACATAAATACTAATTAAAATACTTACATTAATACTGCAAAATACTAATATACATACAATACATACATAAACACAAACATAAATAAATACATACATACATAACAAAGAAAAATAAAAATCAGATAGTGCTCACGCACTTGTCTTTATTATTAATGCAATTTTAAATTTTCTTATGGTAGATTTTGACGGCAGTGTGCCACCCTGCACACTTTAGTTTTATTATTTCATTTTAATTAGTTGTTAATTGTTTATATGATCGAAGGGTGTTAAAGACTTTATAAACAGCCTTTTTCAACCAGCTGGAATAAGGGATTCCACAGCATTGAGGTATTATAATTGAGACGACAACGCAAACCAAATTATTGCGCACTGTTTTGTGCAAGTGGGCTTGCAAAAACCTCAGTGGCGAACTGGCGACTACGAAACAGTGCGCAAAAAATTGCTTCGCAGTGTGTATATGTTCTACTGATTATATTCTGTAGTATGTAGGTATGTATTTATTGACACATTTTTATTTTTTCAGCGTTCAACAAGAAGATGCTGAGGGTGCGCCTGGACATCAGCCCCAAAGGCATCGTGGTCAGCGACGTCGACGCGCAGGAACAGCTCCTCAGCATCTCCATTTACAGGTAATATCACAGATGCTGAGACCAGGGGCAATACTGTCACATCTTAGAGCAGTATTACTTTAATCTTATTATGCAAAATTCGTGGGCTCCCTTTGTTTCGACAAAAAAAAATACTAAATCCTAATTTATTTTTTCATAAAGAGTTTGGCATAATTATTTTTCTGGCGTAAAAAAACTTTGAAAAAAAATGCCTCGAATTAATATTTTGCGTAACTATTGTTCGGATAAGTAAAAGTAAAAATAATAATATGCCAAGATAAAAATATGAAAAATAATTTTATGGGTAAAATACCTGGTAATAGGGAAACAAAATTCGTAGGGAAATTTGCATAGTAAGATTAAAGTAATACTACATAGTAGGTACTATTAGTTATTCTGTGGTAATACTGCACCGTATTCTAACCCAAACTCAAAATCAAATCCATGCTTGAATACAGTTAGAGAAGGATGGCGATATATGCGATGAATAGCACCATCCCTTTCTAAATGTACTCAAGCAGAGATTTGAGTGTGAGTTTGCTTTTAGAATACGAGCCTGAGAGTTGGTGGTAAGGCCCCTGGTACCAGCACACGTCTTCGCTCCTTCCTATGATAGAGGTCCTTCAAACTGTTCAAACGAGGCGTGAAGAGACATCTCGTGGGCCGGCAGTGTAAGGGTGATTGATGCTACAATTTTTTGACGCTGCACAGGACGGCGATGGGCTCACCACCTATCACGCTGAGCACGTGTGCAGTTGTAATTTAGTGAAACATGACCTATGGCAGTGGACTATTTCTTCTTTCTCATTGCCTAGTGTCTGACTAAACTTTGGGGATATAAGTCGTCAATCTATACAATATTTGTCCCCCCTCTCCATTCTCTTTTCCCCCTCCCCCTAACCATTATATGTATACTATAGAACTAAACTCAACAATGTTAGTATTTTATAGGAAAAAGATATTAGTCGCCATGTTTGTCTAATGAAACAATCACGAAACTGCTATAGTTAATTAAAATTGATATAGTATCGGTGATACATAATGAATAGTGTCAACGCGGAATAACAAATGTTCTTTTAATAATGAGTTAAAGAAAAAATATTGATAATTAGGCTGTTAATTATGTCACGAAGGTTGATCTCTTTATCTGATGTCAGATTCATTGAGAATAAATGGCGCGTACCAGAGCGTACGGCTGGTACCGAAGGTTTTACAGTTTATTTATAAACAATTTGATAATATTTGTTATCGATATGTAGCTTGACATCCTATGATCTGTGGTTTAAACAGGAAAGCAAATTGTGCACACTTCATAAGCTCTACTGACAACCGCCACTGTGTCTATCTTTGTGCACTTGGTTTGGTTGTTTTTTTTTTTTTTTATAAAAAGGGAGGCAAACGAGCAGGCGGGTCACCTGATGGAGAGTAATCACCGCCGCCCATGGACACCCGCAAAACCAGAGGAATCGCAGGCGCGTTGCTGGCCTTAAAGGGAGGAATAGGTTTAAGGAAGGAATAGGAATGGGAGGAGGGGGGTGGGGGAGAGGGGCCTCCGGAACCCTCACTGGTCGGACGAAACGCAACAGCACCAAGTGCCATTATTTCACGCCGAATATTCGTGAGAGGGTGGTATTACGCCGGGCGAGCCGGCCCAATGCGTGCTGCAACGCAGCGTGACCACTCAGTCAGTGTCACTCATTTAGCACCACCCAGGGATCACGTGTAGGGTCTCAAGGGTAAACCTACGGACGCGAGCAACTTTGACCCCCAAATGATGGGAGGGCTTGTTAAGTCCACATAGCTACCACCAACTTATCTGAAGACTGGCACCATAACAGCAATGTTTATAGCATTGTGTTCCTACAGTTACGAGTTTATAGCCAGTTCCTCTGTGGTTGAGGATTCCGGGTGAAGCGCGCTTCCACCTTCGGCCTTTGTCACTTAGTACCAACAGGTGAGATGAAAACCAAGTGCTTACCTGTATTCTCCAAAAAAAGAAAATCCTACTGTACTGCTATTTATGTGGAAAGGTCCAACAGTGGGACGTTATAGGCTGATGATGACGACTTTTTTCCAGAATTTCCTACTGCTCAGCGGACGCGGCGAACGCCCGCGTGTTTGCAGTGGTGGAGGGCAGGCCCAGCGCTGGGGCGGGAGAGTCCCACTTTGTCCACGTGTTCGTGTGCGCGCGGAGGAAGCAGGCCAGAGCATTAGCGCTGTCCCTTGCGCACGCGTTCAACGACGCGTACCAGGTAACTATTTTTTATTAAACGCGAGAAACCCAAGTAACATTTTTAGGTTTTAGAAAGGTTATGAAAGGGTTCTAAAACCTTTGTGTGGCAATTTGGTCGTAAGTATCTCAATAATGTTATAATTAGCTTTGATTAACCTCCTGAGTGCAAAAAGGGCCCAGAAGAACCTTTCTAATAGCAAAACTTAAGCTCAAATCCAGAACCTTTAGAAGTAGGTAATTAAACAGAACCCAAATAAAACCTACACAACCGAAATTTAACGTTAACTTAACCATAAAAATAAGGATGTAAATCTATGATAACCTAAAACCTTTTTGATGGACATGAATAAATGCCTTTCCAGGATTCTGGAGTTTTAAAAAGTTTCTATGAAAGATTTTTTACACAGTAATAGCCTCGGACCAAATATTACATCCGAGGTAATAGCAATCGTCAATTTATAATGGCGCTATTCTTTGACATTACACCAAGATTAAAAATGGCCAGATAAGTAGTTAGTAGCTTTCGGAAGTCAGATCAAAATTAAAACCAAAAAGTGACTGGCACTTTATCGTGACAGTTTATGATAATAGTGCTGCATACGAGACGGGCCTTTCGTAAGTTAAATATTTTCAAGATATTTTACTGTAATAAAAATGATTAAACTAGATGGTTGGTGGTAAATCGCATTAGCGTAAATTATTATTAATGTAAACAATATAATATATATATATATATATATATATATATATATGTATATATTAAATCATAAAGCACATGTAACATAATTATGCCTTATTTTTATTAAATTATTGCTTTTTGTTTCGATTTTTTTTTATATTTCAAGAAATAAATTGGCTGTCAATGCGATATTACTAGAAAGTATTAAGATTTTTAAACCTTTTTAAAACTGCAAACTTAAAGTTCAAGCTTTCAGCTCCTAAACAATTACTTTTGGTTTGGGTTTTCGCTACTCAGTCATAATTTTAGTCCAAGTCCTAGTTTGCCTAGCTAACTCGAATACGATCTAAAGGTTAAGATAGGTTTTAGAAATAATTTATTAGCGATTTTAACAATCCATGACCATACGGTTGTATCAAAGTTAGAACTAAACCTTTAAATATCACTTTCGCTTACACTAGCCTTTCCAGAACTTAGGCTGATTTCACAGTCACGCGTTTGATCTGCGCCGGCCACACGCGCGCGGTTCAATTACACTAGATAGTAGTTGCGTTTCATAGTCATAAATCACGCAGTTCAAACAAACGTGCACCTACTACCCAATACCTAGTGTAGCGCGCGCGTGTGGCTGGCGCTGATCAGACGCGTGACTGTGAAATCAGCCTTACTCAAAAGTGTACGATTACTATATGATCCTGGAACTACAGGCTCTTGAAACACAAGTTAAAATAACGTTAATTTAAACTCTTGTCAGCGGCTCCTAGGTTATAATAATAAACTATTAGTTTTAAGACTTATTTCAAGTCAAGTCAAGTCATTTTCAAGTACATAATAATAATATGACCAGATAACAAAGCATTAACCTTTATAAGACTCTTATAACACCTAAAGGCATTTTTTACAGCCTAGGCCCGAATGAAATGTTACTTGGGAATGCAGCACTGGATGACATGGTGGGTAAGAGGGCTAATGTGTGTTTTGAAACGGCCTTACTTATATACACTATTTAAGCATTACTTAATCAAACATTGTTTTGGTTACGTGACGTAACCAATACGTCACACAAACGTCATTTTGAATTGGAGCAAAAGAGACAAATCAAAATTTGGATGCATTGTATATTTTCAAATAATAATTAATACATACATAAATATAATCACGACTGTTATCCCCGAAGAGTTAGTCAGAGCCTAGGCAAATAAGGCAGCAAAAGCAGTCCTATTATACCATATTCCACTTTTCACCAAATATCGACTGCACATGTGCTCAGCGTGACAGGTGGTGAGGTGAGCCCACCGCCGCTCTATGCTGTTTGATGTATGTGCAGTCTTTAGTCCGTTAGTCGCCTTTTACGACCCCCAAGGGAAAGAGAGGGGGTGGTTTCACCGCTACGCGACACGGTTAAATTATAATAAACAAGCTGCAGCTCGCGTGGTTCCCGTTCCCGTGGGAATATCGGGATAAAAAGTATCCTATGTGTTAATCCAGGTTATAAACTATCTGTATGCCGAATTTCATCTAAATCCATTCAGTAGTTTTTACGTGAAAAGTTAACAAACATCTATCCATACGTTCCCGTGGGAATATCGGGATAAAAAGTATCCTATGTGTTAATCCAGGTTATAAACTATCTGTATGCCGAATTTCATCTAAATCCATTCAGTAGTTTTTACGTGAAAAGTTAACAAACATCTATCCATACGTTCCCGTGGGAATATCGGGATAAAAAGTATCCTATGTGTTAATCCAGGTTATAAACTATCTGTATGCCGAATTTCATCTAAATCCATTCAGTAGTTTTTACGTGAAAAGTTAACAAACATCTATCCATACGTTCCCGTGGGAATATCGAAATAAAAAGTATCCTATGTGTTAATCCAGGTTATAAACTATCTGCATGCCGAATTTCATCTAAATCCATTCAGTAGTTTTTACGTGAAAAGTTAACAAACATCTATCCATACGTTCCCGTGGGAATATCGGGATAAAAAGTATCCTATGTGTTAATCCAGGTTATAAACTATCTGTATGCCGAATTTCATCTAAATCCATTCAGTAGTTTTTACGTGAAAAGTTAACAAACATCTATCCATACGTTCCCGTGGGAATATCGGGATAAAAAGTATCCTATGTGTTAATCCAGGTTATAAACTATCTGTATGCCGAATTTCATCTAAATCCATTCAGTAGTTTTTACGTGAAAAGTTAACAAACATCTATCCATACGTTCCCGTGGGAATATCGGGATAAAAAGTATCCTATGTGTTAATCCAGGTTATAAACTATCTGTATGCCGAATTTCATCTAAATCCATTCAGTAGTTTTTACGTGAAAAGTTAACAAACATCTATCCATACGTTCCCGTGGGAATATCGGGATAAAAAGTATCCTATGTGTTAATCCAGGTTATAAACTATCTGTATGCCGAATTTCATCTATATCCATTCAGTAGTTTTTACGTGAAAAGTTAACAAACATCTATCCATACGTTCCCGTGGGAATATCGGGATAAAAAGTATCCTATGTGTTAATCCAGGTTATAAACTATCTGTATGCCGAATTTCATCTAAATCCATTCAGTAGTTTTTACGTGAAAGAGTAACAAACATCCATCCATACTTACAAACTTTCGCGTTTATAATATTAGTAGGATATAAATAATTTAGTTTTTGCCACTACGACTAACTTGACGTAACATGTTCTTGTTAAATAATTAATGTTCTGATTGTTATCTGTTTCAGGCATGGCAATCAACTAATCAAGAAAGCTCGTTGCAATCGAATGGAAAACGTCTGGCACCTTGGGTTAGTCAAAATGTATAGTAATTTGTACATAAACAATTTGTCCAAAACCTACATAGAAAAAATTGCCACTTCACACATTCGCTCATGATTGATGCTTGTGATTTTATGCCATGACGTTAGATCACCTTTTTAAAATAAAATTATTTTTGAAAATGTGAATCAAATTAGCTGTAACATTTGAACACTTAGTACCATGTCACACCAACAAGCTCAAAACGATAGCGCTGGAGCAGCTACGTACAGTATGAACACAGTGTTATTATGACATAAAGCTACGTTTGAAGGCGACCGTACTATACACACAATTTTAATAGTGTATAAGGTACGTCGCAGGGACTCCCCGCCAGGGAGATGATAAACATGGGAATTTGATAATTTCACAGGTTTTAGTACGGTAACTTTCTAAGTAATCGAACCGGATCACTCTTATGAACACAATGTGTGTGACCGCCTCTGTGGTCTAGTGGCTAAGCCACCGGTTTCAGAGCAGACCCAGAGGTCCCGGGTTCGATTCCCAGCGGGGGGTACATCTTTGTGTGCTCGGTTTGGTTGGTGATAGGGCTGTTAAGTCCGCCTGGCCTGCTACCACCATTTTATCTAAGTCTGTCGCCATAACAACGATGTTTATAGCATTGTTGTGTTCCGACAGTTTGAGATAAGATAGCCAGTTCCTCAGTGGTTGATGATTCCGGGTGAAGCGCGCTTCCACCTTCGGCCTTATCGTCACTTATCATCAGGTGAGATGAAGGCCAAGCGCTTACCTACCCGTTGTGGATAAAAAAAAACAATGAACCAATAAAAGACTAAATTTCTTTCTGCCCCAGGTTCGATTCCCCGACGAGTCAGACGAGGAATTGGATAGCGAGCAGTGGCAGTCCCCCGCCCCGCTCGTCACCTTCGCATGAGCGTGATGCTTATTATTCGATCGTCTTATTACGTGCCAAGCTAATGCCTAATTAGATTTGTAATTGGCTGTCTCATAGGCTTTTGGTAACTTATATGGTATAGGCCAGCACTTAACTTACCTCAAAATGTCTTTCTTCAATACATTTTTTTTTTTTTTTATAAAAGAGGGAGGCAAACGAGCAGGCGGGTCACCTGATGGAGAGTAATCACCGCCGCCCATGGACACCCGCAAAACCAGAGGAATCGGAGGCGCGTTGCCGGCCTTTAAAGGAGGAATAGGTTTAAGGAAGGAATAGGAATTGGGGGGAGGAGGGGGGGGGGAAGGGGCCTCCGGAACCCTCACTGGTCGGACGAAACACAACAGCACCAAGTGCCATTATTTCACGCCGAATATTAGTGAGAGGGTGGTATTACGCCGGGCGAGCCGGCCCAATGTGTGCTGCAACGCAGCGTGGCTCTACCACTCAGTTGGTGTCACTCATTTAGCACCACCCAGGGATCACGTGTAGGGTCTCAAGGGTAAACCTACGGACGCGAGCAACTTTGTCCCCCAAAAAATTTTTTTTAAAAAAATTTGTCACTATTTGGTATAAATATCAATATAGATTAGAGAAATTTGTCGGTTTTGCATAGGTTGGTCTGCAGGTGTGTGTACAGTACAATGTACGAGAGAGAGAGACATTTATTGACATCAGAAAAAAAATAAGAACTTTATTTAAAATAAAATTTGCAACATTACATTACATGGCGGACTTATTGCCTAAATAAACCTTATGGTGGTCATTGTGGTGTAGAGATGACAATGGTAGGTGCACTAATTATGTACTTTGACAGGTTCTTTTCTTATAAAAGTCAGGTCACAATCGCGAGTGATTACAGTTAGCTGAGACAAAGTTATTACAAAAAGGCCTCTAAAGTCAATACTATTTTTACGTGTTAGCTAAATCACTTTTTCGAGTGAAACTCCGAAATACTTATATTTTTTTTATGTTTGCACAATTTTAAAATACTTTAAGAAGAAATAAGTTAATGTGTATTTTTAGTCAAAGTCAAAGTAAAAATATATTTATTCAATAATCTCAATTAAAAGTACTTTGAATCGTCCTAATCTTTTTTAACCTACCACCCATTCAGGACGTTTTTTTTTAACTGTGGCAAAGAACGGGCGCAAGTAACCACAGCGCACAGAAGCAAAGACATTTACAAAAAAAAATCTCGTTACCAGGGTCCAGGTCATAACATACAAAATATGATTTAAAAAAATAATAAATGATGCAATTTAACTTAATAAAATTTAAGTTAAGTGCAACTTAAATTTAAGTTCAAACATTTTGGCACACTTTTCGTACATGGACAACATTACGTGGGCAGATTGGGCCAAAACGCTGCACGCTGACCAAACACTAAAGGGTTGGGTGATTGAATAGCTTAAAAAGTTGTTTAAGTATCAAAGGCGCTTAACATGGCTACATTAAGTTTACATAAGAATTGTTATATTGTAGTTATTGTTAGTCTAACTTCTTTTAAGAATAATAATAATTAGATGGATGGAATGATGATGGTGAAACAAAAGCGGAGTGAGTCAGCGGTAGTGTGCTTTATATATTACTTATAGATAATATAATAAAACACTAACGGACTAAAGACTACACATACATCCAACAGCATGGAGCGGCGATGGGCTCACCACCAGTCACACTGAGCACATGTGTTATATTTGGTGAAACGTTGACTATGGCAGTGGACTGCTCTGCGGTCAGTCTTGAACATATGACATGTATGTAGTAATACAATTTAGTAACATTATAATAATGTAGTTATGAACGTTTGTTCGATATAGGTGCCATTTGACTGTTTAGTTAAGTATATAATAATTTTACGTTGTTTCGAGTGAAATTAATTGAATAAAATATAAACAAATATAGATGCGATGAAGTTTGTCTACACGATTTCATTATCTTTCTTAAGTAAAAATAATAAAAATAATTAAGTAAGTAATTTGTTTTGTTAAATATATTATTTACATAATATGTTATATAATGATAACTAATATAATTATTCAATTCATAAAACCGTGCTCAAATGTTTTTTGTTTTAATACGTAGGTAAGTAATTAAGTTATATTATTTAGACATTTTTGTAAAACATTGTACCTACTGTATATTTTGGTTACGATACAAAATAAAAAGTTTATAAGGCACCACACGTTTATTATTTACTAATAACTTTGAAAATCGATAAAAGTAAAAAAAAAGCATTAAGTAAGATGTTTTTACATGCATATAAAATGTATTTAATATAATTATCTGTAGTAGAAGAACCAGTTATTATTGCCTAGTCTCTAACTAACCCTTATATGTATAGTATATGCACTATAAGTCAACCATATTATGGTAAGTAGTGTAAAGATGACTGACAAGTCAGGTCGCAATCTCGATCTCCTTACAGTTTTAATACAGAAAACTTATTACAAAAAAAAGCAATAATATTTTACGTGTAAGCTAAATCACTTTTTCGGGGTATTCCTCGAAGCGCACCCATACCAAGCGCACCTAAACTATTCCTCCAAGCGCACCCATTGGGTGCGCTTCAGAATAGAATATTAGAATTCAAATATTAATTTTTCATTCTTCAAAGCGCACCCACGGAAAAAATGTTGAAAGAGATGTAGTAACTATCAGAAAATATCGATAACGAATAACGTACGTTTATTTTTATTGATTGATGGCAAGTAACTACTACTACTCGCTCATTTCTTTTTTCCTGATAGTTAAAGGTAAGTGAGATCGCTAACGCGCCTATCTACCTCTTTTCATTTATGTCTCCCCTGGTACTTTTAGATCAAAATGACTGCGATGATTCAATTTATTATTGACATAGTAAGTTGCTTAAGCACCTAGTCCTAGTCTCTATCGACATCAATATTACGAATGTTTTAAGCGTTCATTTCTTTTTCTATTTTCCCGACAGTTAAAGGTAAGTGAGATCGCTAACGCGCCTATCTACCTCTTTTCATTTATGTCTCCCTGGTACTTTTAGATCAAAATGACTGTCATGATTCAATTTATTATTGAGGTAGTAAGTTGCATAAGCACCTAGTCCTAGTCTCTATCGACATCATTATTACGAATCTTTTAAGCTCCTCTCTATTTTTGTCCGTGGGTGCGCTTCGAGGAATAAAAAATTATTATTTTAATTACCTATTCTGAAGCGCACCCAATGGGTGCTCTTGGAGGAATAGTTTAGGTGCGCTTGGTCTGGGTGCGCTTCATATTGGGTGCGCTTCGAGGAATACCCCACTTTTTCGAGAGAAAGGCCCCAAGTGTATATTTTTTTTACTTTTAAATGTTTTCACAATAAAATCAATACAAAGAGAAGTTATTTTAAATTTGATGTGAACCTTTTTTAAGCACATACATCCAAAGCATGAGCGGCGATGGGCTCACCACCATTGACGCTGAGCACATTTTGGCCCAGTTTGGCACAGGCCTTCCTACATGGACAATACACGTGGGGACATTCTTTGTACGTATCTGTGGTAGGTACAGTCGACGAAGTTCCCGGTCGACCACATTTCGGCGACATTCGCTTGCATCTACAAGGTTGCCACCCGTACTCTAAATAAAATAGAGTTTTGTCCTCTTTTTCATGTAGGCGTACTACAAAATATCTTGATTTATATTTCTGCGAGGCGTATTTTTATAATCTACGTCACAAATAAAGTACGCTAAAATACTCTTTTTACGTAAAATACAAATATTTGTTAAATGTCGCAAAGAGAAACAAAAAATACTTTTTTAAGGACAAATAAATAAATACTTTTTTATGTTATGTAAGTACTTACTTTATTTTTGTTATAACAAAGTGAAAAAATACTTTATTCGTCTTAAAAAAAGGTGGCAACCCTAGTAGGTACCCGCCGCGGTTGGAATGGAGCGCAAGCGAATATCGCCGAAAAGTGGTCTACCGGGAGCTTCAGTTAAAATAAGGGATGATTCATATTAGAGCGCGCCGTGCACGGGGCGTGTCCCGTCCGGGATCGGACGGCGCCACTGATTTGAGCCGTTGCATAAATTTTGTATGAAGCAGTTCATATTACACCGTGCATGATCTGTTCTGTGTCCGTCCGGCCCGGACGGGACACGGCCCGCTCTAATATAAATACAAAATGTATGCAACGTCTCAAATCAGTGGCGCCGTCCGGGCCCGGAAGGGGCATGCCCCGTGCACGGCCCGCTCTAATATAAATCATCCCTAAATAAATTATATTAGTCAACACGCCGCGCCGCCCCGCCGCCACCCCGCTGCTGTTGCCGCTACTCGCTACCACTCTGCCTCGTGGTCGTGGCCTTAGAACCGACATTGCTGGTACTTAGCCAGCCAGCGTATCCCATGCGGCGTGTTGTGTAAAGGCCCGGAGCACGCGCGCCCGCCGTGGTAGTTGATCATCATGTAGTCGAAGCAGTTCGTCACACCGTCCTGGTTGCAGTCCTGGAGACGGAGGGTCATTGTCAGTGAGAGGGTTAGATAACCGCTGGTGCGGTTGGAATAACTGATTTTTTTTATGTGACGCGTCATAGTGACTACTTCCTGCTTCAAATGGGCCTCAATCACACTAGTACCAACGAACGATATTACCAAAACTAAACCTTTACCGTTCTGCCGACTTTGTATAGCGCTATCGCGTGTGTCAATCGCGATAGCACTATAAAAGTACTTCTAACGACTGCGTTTCAGCTGTGGTTTGGTTGAGATTATTTAGCGTGATAAAAAAAGAGCAACTAACCCGCATTGCCAAAAGGGTGCAGGTTCGAATCCTGCTCGTGGAAAAATGTTTTCGACACTGTCTTTTTCAATTTGTAATTAAAGGAAGCAAAGCGTGTGAAGTTAATGATATGACTTTAATAAGAAGGAGCGAAACAAAATATCGAATGTTTTAGAAAGTTTTTTGTGACATTAGCGTGAGTCGAATTTAGAGAATGCGGAGCTGGGTGGTGGAGAATCATTATTATATAATATTATTATTAAATAATACTAACAACCCATCTCTTACCTTGTGTGTCGTAAAAGGCGACTAACAAACTAAGGGATGATTATATTAGACCGGGCCGTGCACGGGGCGTGCCGTGTACGTGGCCCGGACGGGACACTGATTTGGAACGTTTCATACATTTCGTATTTATATTAGACCAAGGCGGGTCGGATCATGCACTGTGTAATATGAACTGCTTCATACAAAATGTAGCAACGTCTCAAATCAGTGCCCTGTCCGGGCCACGCACACTGCACTGCACTATCTATCAGTATAGAGCGGCGATGGGCTCACCACCTATTACGCGGAGCACATGTGCAGTTTTTATTTAATGAAATGTGGACATGGTAGAGGACTGCTTTTGCGGTCCTCATTCCTTCTTGCATAATAGTCAGTAAAAGTCGTAATTGTATGTATAAGAAAGTCTTATTACCTATGCTTCTTTTCGATCACCTATAAAAACTTGGTTTTATAGAAGACAATCTAAAATATAATATAAATAATATAAACTTTCCTACACTCACACCAATTATCTAGCCCAAGAGAAGTTTCGTTATGAAACTCGTTAAATGGTTACTATACAACGGATAAACATACTTAAAATACTTAAATACACGACTATAAGCTACGGGTTGGGTGCTTATGGTCTCACTTTCCCGGTACACCTAAATAAAATAAAATCTTTGCAAATTAGACTGATTAAATTACTAGTAAATAGAAATAAACTAAATATATTAAATAAATGTTATGAAAAGTTATTCAAAATCTGTAAAATAATGCCGGTAGATATGAAAGTCAAAATAGGAATTATGGTGGAACAAACTAAAATGACTGAGAAAAGAATACTTAAAATGCCTAAGCACCCAACCCGACATGCTTCTAACAAAAAAAGTATGAGGTAGGTACCTCAAGTACTGAATTACTATGGAAAGAGAACCAGACAATGGCTGACACCCACACTGTATAATGGACTCCCTGGGGAGATGCAGACACAGTTGGAGGCAGATAATAATGAAAAAAATACACTTAAAAATATTTTGCGTAGACATTATCTAAGTATGTGCCCCTAGGTGTTGGTGTTTCTTCATGTAGTCTCTTTTTTATAAATGACTTTTTTGTTATCTCTTTGTTGTCATGTTGTGTAAAGTATCTCTTTTAATTTTGTCTTTAATTAATGTAATTTAAATTTGAAATGTATGCTGCTTTCTGCGAGAACTCTGCCGACAAACTGTGGTGCAGTTTGGCAGAATGTTAGACTTATTAACTATGTACATTTACTAAATGAAAAATAAATTTAATAAAAAGACATACTTATTATAAGTACATAGAAAACACCCAGATCCGAGACAATTTAGAAAAACAATAATTTCTAAATAGACCCTACCGGGGATCGAACCCGGGACCTCAGAGATGGCGACACCATAATACCGGTGTGCATACCACTCGACCAAGGAGGTCGTCCTTTTTATCTAATTAAAAATAATATTAATTGCTGTAAAGCCATTTGACTGATAAATACGGAGTATAAGCTATTCAAAGATATATTAAGCTTTATGTTAAGTTTCAATAGCCTAAGAAGGTGCAATGAACCGCAACGCAATCATCTCAAACAATTGAATGGTGGTGTCGTGAGGTGATGTCACTAAGATCCGGACTGATTCGTAATGTCGTAGGCTTTCAATTATCTGGGCAATGACTTCATGCTTTTACTAGTGAAGGATGGTGTTACCTTCCCAAATTTTGCCATGTAACTCTTCACGATCTTTATTGAACAGTGGAAGTCTCGTGCGCAGTCCTCGAACGCTGGAATACAAACAATAAAGTAATAGTCAATTATTGTGCTCTTAGACTTTCAAAGGTGACGTATCAAACGTCACCAAAAATGCTCAACAACGGGACTGGCTATCTTATCTCTGCTGTCAGAACATAACTTCAATGCTAATGCGATAGACTTGGATATGATAGTGGTAGGCTGTCGGACTTAGAACAAACCAAAAGAAAAAACGGGTCTAGGAATATAAACCCCCACGGTGAATTGTACGTGGGACCTTTGTGTCTTAGATCAGTTGTCTATTATCACCACTACATTCATGTGGAATGTTAAGTTTCTCGCCGCTCCTAAAATCCAGTTACTCAAATAAGTAATTTCAAAAAAGGTAGACAATGCTTAGCTTGAGGCCCTCGAGGCGGATTGAGGGTTTGCTCTTCTGTTTTTTTTATGTGGCCGGATAGTAGAGTAAGTTTCTGGTAACAGCACATCCTGCGAAGAACGTCTGGAACAACCAGACACAATTTCCATTGTGTTTGGTTTGTGCCATAAAGGGTTAATGGACCGTCCTTAACGGATAGTGGGGGTTCTCGTGGTGCAAGCGCTACGTTGGTCCCACTTCGATCTTACGAATGCGAGGAATGTCACGGTACAGACGCCAGCAGTTCAGCCTACAACAAAATGTCAAATTCCTACAATAAACAATACAGTTTGCAAAAATAGCCGCTCCCCGCTGGCTCCTGCAGTACGGCGATGTTCCCGGAACGCGACCTGCGACGAGCACAGGATCACTTGGCGGGCGTACACTGCCGCACGGTGGTCGATAACCGGGCGAGCTGGGCTCTACCACTAAATGCTCAATTAGCACCACCCAGGGGTCACATGTAGGGTCACGAGGGTACACACCTACGGATACGAGCATGGTTAAACCACTTTCCGGCGTCGATCCAGTACAGCCTGCCCAACCAGCAAACAAGTCGTATAAATAAAGGGTTATACGACTTTTATATCTTATAGGAGTTTTATATTGGTTATTAACTAACTCTGTTATCATATAGACGTAGTACGTCTGACTATTAAGTCGTCTAACTAAATAGTCTAATTACGACCTCGAATAAACGTTTTTTCAACTTAATTATACAACAATAATATAATGGTCTTAACTAAAACGTTTATTTAACAAACGTCTAAGTCGTAAGAACGTTTCAGTCATAAAAAAGTTTTTTTAAAGACAGTGTCGTCCAAATAGAGTCATTATTATAACATCTAAACACATTGTAGGTCTAAAAACGTTTTTAAAAAACTTTAATATAACGATTATATAGTGGAATTATGGTTAACTTCAATATTACATAAAGGTATTAGTGTAACTATTAAATACCTTTTATTTAACAGTTTGCTTTGTTAACGTAAAACAAAAACTTTGACAAGACATACAGTTTTCTGTGAACCTGTTATATATCTATTATTTAACAGCATATTTTATAGACGGTCAATAAGATTTTAATAAAACAAAATTAGACGTTATGTGGTTTTAATAGAATTTTATTAAGTTTAAATAAAAACGACGAAAAATGGATATTAATAACTGGAAACGATATAAACGAAGTGGAACTTTCAGAAGAAATGAAACTGGTCTACATCTAAGATCATCACCTTGTTCGTGTCAACCCTGAAACAAATAGCAATGGCGCTCGTTTGCAGTCGTTCTAAAAACGTTTACTTGAATGTAAGTTATATTACAATCCAATAACAGTCTACTGATGACATGTACAACAATGGCTGACCTTAAACGTATAAAACATTTAAAAAAATTATTGTAAATTAACGAAATTTCAGATATTTTTAGAGAGCTACAGTAAAAAACTAAATATCATCACATTCAATATCAATAAAGTGGCATTCCCATAGAAATCTAGACGTCATCTTGAATTTAGCAACTGCACAATGTAGATTCAATATTAATTTCAATAATATATCTACCATTTTTAACTTATTTTATTTCACAAACACCACAAGGAAGCAAAAATTTTGTGACCCGAAAGAATTAAAGGCAAATCGTTTATAAATAAAATTTCAAAACATTTATGCTCGTCAAGTAAACCGTGTTTAAAAGTTACGTTATACCTTTTATAAAGCATAATAGTCAGTTTTCGCACCTTTACCTAATTTTTTGGTCACGTAAATGTTTTTTTTGTGCTCTTTATACAACATTTGGTCATACTTTAACCGTTATACTACATTTACTTAACATTTTCTGACGCCATGTTAACTTTTATTTAACTATTACGCTACCTATAGGTCTTATAAAATGCGCCACTTTCGCCTTTTATAATCGTTTACCCTACGTTTATACTACTAACCTAATCGGATCAGAGTTGCATGTAAAACGTTGTCTCAACTTCAATAAAACTTTATTTTGCTAGTTGGGTGGATATGTAGAAGGGGCCGCAAATGCTCTTGGAGGTATGTGCGTCAAGCCACCACACAGCTTATTTGAAAAAATGCTACCTTCTTTCCTGTCAGGGTCGTCATCAGGTAGCGTGGGCTTCCCGGCGTTGCTCTAGTATAGCCGAGATATGTGGAGGGGCCCACAGATGCTGTTGGATGTATGTATGTGATCTTTATCCTTTAGTCACCTTTTACGACACTCTTGGGAAGAGATGCGTCGGTAGTATTCTTTTAATGAAGCGCCACCACATCGCTTATTTGATAAAATGATACCTCTGTCAGGGTCGTCATCAGATATTGTAGGCTTCCCGACGATGTCGATCCAGTACAGCCGCGATATCTAGAAGCAGCTGCAGATGCTGTTGGATTTATGAGCATTCATTAGTTCTTTAGTCGCCTTTTACGGAAGTCATGGGAAAAGTGACAGTGTCGCGTACCCTTCGGCCGTCGTAGCGGTGAAAGAATACTACCTACCTTCCCGTGGGTGTCGTAAAAGGCGACTAACGGTCTAAAGACTGCACATACATCCAACAGCATAGAGCGGCGATGGGCTCACCACCAGTCACGCTGAGCACATGTGCAGTCGCTTGGTGAAAGTGGACTATGGCAGAGGACTGCGGTCCTCATTGCCTAGTCTCTGACTAACCCTTCGGTGATAATATTCGTGAATATATTATGTAGGTATGTATGTTAATAAAGATGCTACCTTCTTTCCTGTCAGGGTCGTCCTCAGGTAGCGTGGGCTTCCCCGCGTCGATCCAGTACAGCCTGGATATGTAGAAGGGGCCGCAGTACCCGCCGGTGCAGCCGTGGCCAGTGTCGCAGCCGGCCACGTGGCAGAGGCAGCGCAGGCACACGTCGTTCAGATTGGTCACGTAGACACCTGGAGTTGGAGAACACTTGATTATTTTAAAGGATTGGTGACAAGTCGCTTCGCAAGTGGGCAAGCTCTCGGTGTAGGCAGCGCAGTCAGACGTCGCTCAGATTGGTCACGTAGACACCTGGAGTTGGAGAACACTTGATTATTTTAAAGGTTTGGTGACGAGTCGCTTCGAAGGTTGAGTGGCCGAGCTCTCGGTGTAGGCAGCGCAGTCAGACGTCGTTCAGATTGGTCACGTAGATACATGGAGTTTGAAAACACTTGATTTGTTTTAGAAGGGTTCGGTGACGAGTCGCCTTGCAGACGGTAAAGAGCTAGGTCCGATATCCTAAGGTTTTCGGTTAAAAGAGGCCCAGCCACATGGCAAAGGCAGCGAAGACAGACATAATTCAGATTGGTCACGTAGACTCCTAGAGTTTGAGAACACTGGATAATTTTGACGATCAGTGACGCTGCACCAGTTGTCTTTGCGTATAAACTCCATTTCCACTTAACATCAGGTGGAGTGGTGTCATCTGCCGTGCTACTTATTAACAACAAAAAGAGAGTTGCCTCGAAGACTGAGTGGCAGAACTCTCAATCCGACGTAGTCCAACATAATGAAAGCGCTCCCCACCGTGGAACAAGCACGGTAACAAGCGTACCCATTCATCACGGCCAGCATAAATGCCGTTTCACCCCGTTTGAATGACCCGGGATTATAGGAACTGGGAAACACATGCACCGGCAGAGAATTCCAAAGCCGAATGGTCATACAGAGGAACGACTTGCCAATTTTTTTGGTACGAGTGCTAATATTCTGCACAGTATGATGGTGGTTCCTAAGACCAGCACGTGTAGTCCGGGACAGGAAAGGAGAGGGCGGGATTAGATCAAAAAGTTCTTCAGAACACTCTCCGTAGTAATTTCGGTAGATGACACTGAGAGAAGCAATGTCTCTACGCAGCTGGAGGTCCTCGAGAGAGGCTGTAACCTCAGCATCTCCAATAATGCGTACCGCTCGCCTTTGCAGTATATCAAGTGCATCGAGGAGGTATTTAGCGGAGCCGTCCCATAGATGGGAACAATACGCCATACTCGATCGCACCTGAGTCTTGTACAGCAAACAGCGCTGCTCGGGAGTGAAAAACCGCCTCACCTTATTGAGAATACCCAACTTACGGGACGCAGTTAAAATAACACTCTCGATGTAGCATTTTGGATTCAGTTCCTGGCCGATGTCCATGCCAAGAATGCTGAGGTCCACTGAAATGGGTAAAGGAGAGCTCTGAAGAGAGGGAGGAGTAAGGAAGGGAGTTATCTTGGACGAGACCAAACTTGCACAAACCTGGGTTTTTCTGGCATTAAACTCGACCAGGTTTTCAGATCCCCACTTGGAGACACGATCGAGAGTCAGGTTCAGTTTGGCAACCAGCAGTTCTTGCCTTTTCACCACGATATCAGCTTGCTTTGCCGCAGGATGTCCTATGTACCGCTCATGCACTGTCATCCGCATAACAATGAATATTGCCCAAGGACAACATGTCATTGATATGCAGAAGAAATAGAGTAGGTGAGAGCACAGAACCCTGCGGCACTCCGGCATTGACTTTATAGAACTCGGAGGAACTACCCTCACAAAGGACACGAATCCTCCGCTCTCCTAAAAAGTCTGCAACCCCGGGCGCACAAACGGGGCGGCACACCGAAGACCGGCAACTTGGAAAGCAGGGAGCGATGCCATACTCTATCGAAAGCTTGGTGACATCAAGGCTAACTGCCAGAGATTCGCCATGCTTGTCCACCGCTTCACCCCATGCGTGAGTAACGCACGCTAGAAGATCACCCGTTGATCGCTTGGGTCTGAATCTGAACCCATACTGGCGATCATGGAGCAGCGAGTGATCCTCTAGGCTCTACCTTGCACACCTCCTAAGGTTTTGGTTTAAATTACCAGGTCATGCTTAGTCTTGTAACCCCCCCTCCTCTCTATAAATTTGCTACACCTAAATCTAATCCTAAATCTATAAATTCTCTATACCTAATCTAAACCTAAATCTAATGCCTTTCACACCTATATGCCTAGCTACCTTATAATGCATACACACATCTTCGCCGCTTTTACCTTAACTTAACTTATTATCTAATTCTTAAACTAATTAACCTAATTTATCTACAATCTAATGGTTGTGTCTGGAGTTTTGTAGAGTGTGTAGCGTTTGTATGAAGATGGAACCTTAGCATAGCTTAATTCTATTTGCAGTGAATTTCAGTCAAGCAATGTAATATTATAATAACTACTCTTTTGGCCAGATCGTCTAGTGAACCCTCCGTTGTTAACCGCATTTAAGTAACTCAAGTTCTTTCGTGAAAGTTTAGTAATTGGCTTATCCCTGTGTTAAATTATTTACTCCTGACCTAATTACCTACCAGTCTATAGATCATAACATAGATATGTGTAGCCTAGCAATGACTCCGTCTGAACTGTGACCTAAATCCTTCACTGCAGCTGCGGGGAAGATTTGTAACCACTCAAAGGTAATCAGATGATAGCTTAGCTTGCAGGTATTATTATTTATTATCAGTAGCATGATACATAAGAAGCCTGGTGCAATTTATGAGCCCCACCGCCGCTCCATAGCGTACTGTACATCTCATGGTTTAATTACAGTTCCGTCACATTGGCTTTAACTTTAATTATTAGCTTGTGCCTTTAATTCTTTAAACTGAGAATTTACATCTCTCCTCAAATTTAATTTCATTTTACATTATGAACTATGTGTTAGCAATTTAAATTCTTATTATTCCACATAAATCAATAGAGTTTATCTCAAGGCTTGCTATCATCCAAATATCCTTTTCACATTAAGAACTTAATTATTCAATGCAATAACTTATATTCAGTTCCGTAAAGGGTGGATAATTTAATAAAACGCCAATTCAGGCGGTGGCTAAAGTAGAATGCTATTAATACAGGTAAAACTACTTTTATTTACTCTTAGTATTTATTATACAGGTCCTGTAAAGCTCCAATATAACTACACTGGATTGGCTGCATTGGCAGATTATCACATCTTAAGTTTATTAAAGGATGTTTAATTCATTCAATATCCTTGACTTTAGGAAGTGAACTGAAATAGAATACTATCATTTGAAGTAAATTACTTTGGGTTACTCTTAGTGTTCATTATACAGATCTTATAAAGTATAAGTACATCTCAAGTTTATTGAAAGATGCCTAATTTATTCAACATCCCTGACTTTTAGGAAGAGAACTTAAGTTAATTATTTTTCCATTAACTTCCACCCTCTGTCTCTCAGACTGAGTGGTTAATTTGATAGACTACTAAATCATAGTCAGTATACTTTTAGTAGGTAGTAAATTAGGTAGTTAATTATCCCTGTTAATCATTGAATCAATTACATTTAGAAGTTATCTTTTACTCAATTTAATAAGTATAAATTAGACTGTACTAGGTATTAGTCTGATTGATTAGATTGTTCCCATCAAATATTTCTATGTTTCATATTATTAGAAGTAAGTACTTGCATGTCTTAAGAGGTCTATTCAAATGGTATTAGTAGACCACTGTCAGGCTAATTAGCTGGTTGTTATCAATCAATTATTTCTATGTTTCAGATTATTAGAAGCTCATAGCTTGCAATGTCTTCTTTCAACGACTTATCCTAGGTTCTAAACTGGTTTTAGTTGTTCAGTTTGTATCAGCTTATTTTTGCTAAGGTATCGGATGTAAAACTTTAACACCTTGAAGAGTGTAGCAATGTGAGATCGTATTGCATCCCAGGGAAAGCTAAAAAATGCCTGTTTGGTCATTTCAGTATTAGAAATCAAACATCACAGTACGGCTAAGCTTATTTGCTATAACTTTTTAGTATTTTTCTTGTAATAGGAAACCAGTCTAGACTTTTAGGTACTCCAAAGTAATGATGGTACGATATTATCATACTTCTGTTAATTATTTAAAATGAATAATTAATTGGTAACAACTTTAGGAAAACAATTAGAATTTTACCGGCCTGCGGTAACAGATTACTTGCCTAGCTAGGACCCACATCACTTCATCATAATTTTATTTAGCGCCGTAACTTAATTATCCCTACCTTATTAGTCTGAATTAATAACTAACCATATATATATCCGCCTACCTATAGATTCCTACAACTTTCCTCACTTGAAATTGCCTATATTTTGTCGAACTAACAGTCCCTTTTGTGTACCTTGCAAACTAGGCCAAGCCACATTTAACTTAAATTCGTGATGTGTGGTGAGAGTCGCATTGCCCCTGAAAGCAACTAACTCCTAAATGTTCTATCAGTCGAGCCAGTATACTCAGTGTGTTATTTTCCTATCACTACACTGTATGTACGGAGGTAGACTCGAGATTGGACTGGGTCATACGTGTCTACCTCCAGCTAAATGGTGTCTGACCTATCTTCAACTTTCACTAGGGAGACAACTGTCTCTCCCCCATTACTCCGTCGAAGATAGTGTATTGTTTAGCGTAATGATGTAAAACGCCGATCTTATTAAATACAATCAAAGATCATCCAGACCGAAGTCTGTTGAAAGGTACATAGGTTTTCGTTGCCACCGTTATGCGTTTCCGCCGATGTACCCCGGAATACTTCATTCCGTTAACGGATTCGAGTTGCGACCGCAATAGTTTTACTTTATTAATCACTTTCAATTTCACAAATCTTAATTAATATCGCAGCTCGAATATCACTTAGCGCACTATCAAAGCTCGGACACTATTTTCCCCGTATGAGTAGTACCGCACTCTTAAGTTGGACCGCACCGCCGACGTCCCAAAATTCAATGTCCCTAATTTTCCGCCCTTTTTCCAAGCATCTTAACTTTCGCGCCATGCGCGCCTAACATACGCCCGCGCGAGTCCACTTTTCTTCCCTTCAACCAATCGCTAGCCGTTTCCCCGATGCCCCCCGCCTTCGCGTCGCGCCACGTGGAGCTATCATCCGACCTCTCTTTCTGTCTTTTTCTCAACCTCTCGCTCGCTCATTGCCGCTTTCGCCGCGCAATTCTAAAATTTTCCCATAATCTAACCAAATCTCGTCCGACAGCCAATATTTCATCTTTGAATATCTAAATGTAGCCTTCTATTAACAATTCCCTCTTAATAATCCTCCACTTAAGCCAATAATCCTATATTTTGGGAAATTATCAAAAGTTCCGTATTCCGACCATAGATGGCGTCCGCCCGTAGGTGAACCACTTTCCCGACCCCAGAGCAGTCCCCGCGAAATTCAAAATAAAATACGGTCCTAGTCAAGTTCACAACCATGACTCCCACTAGACGCCGCCTACGTCGCAAGGGACGCGCAGAGCAGTCCCCGCGAAATTCAAATTAAAGAAGTCAAACTAGCAACCTTATGCGAAGCTCAAGTAAATAACTCACGCTAGATGGCGCCTATGTCGCAAGGAGCACACAGAGCAGTCCCCGCAAAGTTCAAACTAAAGATAAAGAGTTAGACCACAGACCATTATTCTGAACTAGTTTATCATTCCCTTTTTCATGCTTATTATATTAATGGTGCTACGCATTAATATTTATGTTAGTGCTACTCCCACACATTCCTTACTAACGGACGGATACCATTCATTCTGTACCGTTACAGCCGCCCCCGATAGAATTTAAGCAGATAAAGTACCACTCTTATCTGCGGCGAATTATATCTAAACCCTGTACTTAATTAAGTACAAAATAGCACGTCCTTCCTTGCCAACCCCATTGTCATCCTAGCCCTCTTCCTCAAAGATATTCCTACTATTTATAGTTCTTCCCCAAATCCCTAATGACTCCTTCCTCAATAAGCATTCCCATTGCAAAATAGCCCACACCCCTCATTCTATTCAACTGACACAAAATCATAATCGCATACCCAGTTCTCGTGTTCGAAACAAAATCCCAGTAAACTTAGTTTCGGTAAATACTTCCCAATAACTTAGGCATCTACCATGTCTCTAATCATACACAACCTCCGAATAATGATTTGCCTTTTGTTTACCATCATAACAACAAATCTTAATATAATTTAAATCAATATAACAGTCTCTTGCGCTGTCTAGTAACGCCCCCTAGCGAAAACTCTTCAACTCTATGACGATTCCGACGTAAGTTTATAACATCTTCCGAACCATTCAATTATTCTATTCTTTAAATTATTTTCCTAGAATAATTTCAAGTACATCTGTCATCATGGCCTTCTTTTAACTTACGTCTTTTCTTACAACTTGTTTCGCATCTAAATGTTGCAACCTAGGGATCGAACCTGGGATCTTTCGTGGGTGAAGCATCAACCACTTCGCCGTCATGGTCTTTTAGTTCCAACTAGGTTAATGAATAATAATTAATAATTTGAATTAAAACTTTCCTTCATACTTCAACGCTACCAATCTCATCTTAGCTTATATAATTACCTAAGATAACGAAACGTCGGAACAATTGTCTACCTCAGGCAGGGATCGAACCCGCGTCCTCCACAATCCCTAATTAGCTACTTCTTTCAACGGAAACCTATTTTCCTCTCCGCGGATAAGAAATCTTAACCAAACCCCCCATATCAACCAAAACCAGTAGGCATACCATCATCGCCCAAGAGTTATAACTTTATTTTAGATGAGATACATCTATGTCTAATCCTACAAATAACCGAGATAGAATACTAGACTCGCTTCCGTCCGGTACGCAGTGACACCCACTCACCGTGCATACAAATAGAGGTCTTAACGCCTTACAATAAGGTTGTCGATCGTAAATACTTAGGAAAAACTCATTCACTCTAAGGGGGTACGCATCTCGAAACACGTCCTTGAGTTTTGAACTAGCTACCCCGTAGTTCAGATCTATTAGAAGTTTGTGTGCTATGTATATCTAACTGTCAATGTATGCGTCATCGATAAGTACTTGTTAATACCCCGGTACGCGTTGGACATTGTATACTAATTGACAAGTACTGAGCTTATACGTATAAGCAAATACTTATGCCAAACCTATCTAGTAACTATGTCTCATCCCTAGTTATTACTATGTACGAAAGACAACATTTAGTCTCATTTGCTAATATATAATACGTCAATATCCCCTTACTTTCCTATACCTTTGAAAAATATCATTTTCTTTTAAAATTAAACAGACCGGTAACTATCTTATCCGCCCCCACAACTCTACTTAACTTCCTACCTTTTATATTACTAATAATCGGTCAAATCGGTAAATAATAAGTCATTAAAGGTGACACTTCGTCTTAGTATTCATGGTAATTAATATCGTAAGTTCCTTCTCGTATTTACTGAATTCCAAACTGCGTGATTCAATAGTGCTAGTTTCTTTTTATTTTTTATTTTTTTATTAGATGATTTTAATTTTACACTCGCACAAGACACATTATTAAGATGGTAATCTCCCGAATGTTTGTAACTCTAATTGGTTACTCATTATGCATTCTACTTTACTTTTCAGCCTTCCGTCCAGATGGTAAAATTCCCCAGCAACACGAGATCCCCTGACCACGCCAAAATGAAATGCCATCAATGGCCTCTGTTTCTGCAGCCTAAGACATTATCTCTCTATAGGTTAGTCAAGTATAATTATCCTGATTTAGACTTCACAAGACGCCCCCAAAGGAACCACCTTACAGCAGAATTTCCGCAACTTTAAGAAAGGCTAGTTTAGGAAATGAAGCTAAATGGAAACCACTTAATTTTATTGTGTGCTGAGTAATTCCCACTTCTACAGCACAGTTCCGAAACTTCGATTCAATTACTTCACCAGATAAATCAAACAACCCACACGTTTAACTAAGTTCTATTTGTGCCCAGTGCGACTAAAAATATTCGAACATTCTAAACAAGCTACTTTTACTAATTTAACAGTGCCAATTAAGAATGCTCCCTTGTGTCATCTATAATTTTATTGTGTGCATAGACGACCAAAGACCTCGCTTTCAGCATGCCTTCTTCGTTGGACCCGCTTAGTTAAATACTCTAATCAAAATTCTAAAGTTACAATTGAAAATGTCAAAAGTTCGAATATTATGCAATAGAGAATTTCTCAAACATAGTTACTCCACCTCTTCGCACTATTTAGTCAGGCATATTGCAATTCAAGTATTTATTTTAATTTATAATGACCTATCTTCTCCACCCCTGTTCACATACTTTAGCCATCCCTATCCACAGCTGCGGTGAAGATAATTAGTTAATGAACAAAACATCCTATAAACATTCTATGTTACTACCGCAATCACAAGAAATATTTACTAGAAGGATTATCTATCATACAGCTGACTATAACAAAATGAGTCCCCCTTATCTTTCTCCGTTCCTCTCTAACGTAGAAGACAGCAACAGACAATTAATATTTAATTACTTATAATTTAGAACAACCCTAGGTAAAACGCTACCACAAAACTAGTATAGAACAGAATAATACTAACCGAAGTAAACTTTTGTATTCACACTTGCAAATAAAATATCTTTATCTTTCCGTGATGAATGATTTTGATAACACTATTTCATCAACTCAATGTCCCGGCCTACATATGTGAAAACTCCCAATCAATTAGTTTGTATAAAACAATCTAGATGCAACATGCAGTTCACATTAACTAACAATTTTAAGGTTGTGCCATAACTTCGACAATAACCTACCTTAGCACTAATTTTAATCATCTACAATTACATCACGTACATATTAGATGCCAATAATCTAGATTATAAGAATTCTAGCAATTCATATTAATAAATAATCAAACAAGATAATCCCGCTGTGTCAGTCTGCGCTGACCTTGCCACAAGTCAAAAACGCGTTTCGTTCGTCCTATCATTTCTAAACCTGTAGACATTTACTTTGTACTAAACAAATTCTTGAGTTAATAATTATTTGCCAATTGTTAAGCAAACCTATTTAATTTCATAATAACAATTTTAATATAGCAGTATTAGAATATTATTATAAATCCCGAACATCTTTATTTATTATAATCAACATTACCGGTTAAAGTATTTGAATGGCCTAGTGCAAACTAGGTTTCAGGTCGCACCTCGGAAAATAAATTTACTATTGACTTTAAAATCTACTACTTATAAATTTATTATTTTCTTCTGACATATAAAGATAGGCTATGACTCTAGGTCGGGTTTAGTAAACTTTGAACTATGGCTACCTCCACGATAACCTCGGTTAAATATATATATCCGCAAAACGAAATATGTCCAATACGGCCGATTTTACTAAATTTAAATTATGCTACTAAACAGTACGTGTCCTAAGAACGTCACACATCCGAAACCCATTTCAGTTCTAATGTCTTTACCCATCTAAATTAAAATTTGTACCTGTCGACGCGAGACAACATCTAAATAATTACTTTGTATGATTCGAATTGTGATAGTTGATTTTGTATTGTAATCTCGATAACGCAATATCAGGGATTTACTTATTAATAAATTTTACACTAAGAGATTTATTCTCAGCTCGCAATATCAGTCGCTTTATTTCCGGCTTGAATGTTTCTGCGGACTATGAGTTTAAAATTATCCTACAACTTAAAATTATGGTATTTATAATCGATCACTGTTTTATAAGTAGCTGGTGTTAACTTTTAAAATGATAAAACGATTTAACTAATGATTATGACGTGACATCCGCCCGCAACTCGCCTTTATAGTTGATGTGATAACATACGCTATTGTTATCCCTATAGCGTAACAGTGCTATAACTCGTTAATTTAGCAGTTAAATCTCGACTTCAAGCCAGTCAACTATTTTTTCTTTTTCTCTACCACTATTATTATATTTTTCTTTCGACCCCTATTTTGCTCCCAAGCTCAATTAATATCCACCTTCCACAATTATCCATCATCCGTTTAGGTATCCTCGAGAAGCATTTCTTTTTTTTTTTTTTTTTTTTTTACTAATCCGCCTATCGTATTCCTACTAACATCTCTTCAGCATATATAATTTCTACCGTTCCTCAATTAAATATAATTAAAGCCGGCTCTAAGATAATTATAAATATAATATTTTAGTGTCGTGTGTGTGTAGAATCAAACTTCGACTAGTCAATGATCCCTAGTAAGTCGGCATGGTTGCCCTAGAAGAACCATCAACTAGCCAAAGCTAGCGTCTGGGATACGCGTCAGAATATTCTCCTTCGGCACTACCCGATTAGTCAGTACCAGCCTCTTGTACAAGTGCCTCTTTCGATTTACCCACAAGCAAAGCTGCTGGCTTATGTAGACGCGGTCAAGCATCCGATTCAATGTTTTTGTCTGTAAAATGGGTGATTATGTTTTGCTTTGTGTACTGTAATTGAGTATTGTAACAAGTACTGATTGGATATGATTTATAAAATATATATATAATATTTTGTAGTAGAATAAACTCACTACTCCCTATTCTGTGCTATGCTACCACTAGTATACTTCCTACACTTTCTCACACAACACTTAACTAGTAATATCATTTTTTTTTTCAACATCTTAATCGTTCAACGGAGATAGACAATTGTGCAAGATACCCTTCTTAATGGGCTAATCCAACCCAGTGAATTTAATGATTTATCTATCTCTACCTATCCTAACTAATTAGTCATGTAGTAAGGTCTTCCCTTTTCACCGCTCTCCCGACTTAGATATTTCTAGGTAACTCACAACTGATAATATTAGGTAATTAGGTATAGTAAGCTGTGCCCAGCGAGCTTTATCTCTGCGTACATTAACCTCATCTTAAGCTAATAATAATCCTTTATAAACCTTCATAATTAACTATTTATCACGATTTCAATTATACGGTAAGAAGCGACGATTACCGGTAACGACTACTTACAACGCTGCAAGAGTATTTCAATTATACATATTATTAATAGACCGCACCCTTTTACCATCATCCAAAATAAAATCTTTTATTGGTAACCCAACGCCATCTAGCCTCGCTAATAGGTAACCTCCCCACAACAGAGTAGATATTAGATAGTTGTTTCCAGACGGTAACGACTTTTATCGCCTACTAGACGTATTTATCCGTTTATATTATGCATCCCAAACTACGTTGCTTTTAAACCAAAATTCCTACTAGCAATGAATAGTCATATGATTCTATCCCCTACATGACATCCCTGCTACTTGTTATTACTTCTAATCGCGATTCCTCATCAACGCGTGTATTTTGAACCGTAATACTATTTTATGTTACTTTTCCTAACAATGTAAAAATCGCAGGTATTAAAAATAACAGGTATGGAAAATAACAGGTGATTCCGCTTGCTATAACAAAATCACATGATTACGCGATAAGGAAGTTTCCTCTCCGATTGGTTTTATGACGTCATGTTTTATAATCATTCCTAATTCTAGATTGTTTATGGTGTCGCTAAATCATTGGTCTCTATGGTCCAACCATAGACAAAGAACGTAATAGTCCTTGACTAGCCTAAACTACTCTATGGATTTCAGATGTGAGACTCAAGTACATTATTATATTTTTTTCTCTAACATAACCAACAAAATAAATTATAATACGTGGAATAGCACATCAACTAAAAACCGCAATCGCTCAACGATTATTAGTCAAAATATAATTATTATTAGTTTTATATTATGCTGTTAGCGTCATAACTTTATAATATTGTACAGCATATCGCCGTCCTATAATATAAATTGAATCCTGCAATAATTTAGTTGGTTAATTCTGTCCAATCTCGCCCCCTTGCCTTTCCATCCGACAGCAATAATAATTAAACCGCCCCCTATTCTACAAATCTTTCTAAATCAATAAATGTTGAACTATGTCACCCTATCGACCTTTTACGATCCTAAAAATAACTCAACACAAGGCTGTATGAACCAGTTGCCTATGCCTATATGAACTCTATCACCAGGAATAGAAACAAAACTACAGTTACCATAGCTCCTAACGTCAATAATTATTATCTTATCGTCCTATCAAAAATTGGATACCTGGTTTCAGTATTCATAGAAAACAATTACTAAAGGTTTCAGTATTCACAGCTAACTCAACAATTTTAAAATTTAATACTCCATACCCCCGGTTATTAACTATATCTATGTACTTCGCGCACTTATGATACTTTGGGAAAACAACAACGCCTAACAGCCGCACGGTACCTGATGCTGGCGAAATCCGCCATTAAATAAAGAAGAAAAAGATAATAACTGAAAGGTATTGTATTTCAAATAATACTCATTACGCTATTGTTTTGTAGCTTTATCTCCTCCTTTGACCTTTAACCTAACCTGAGAATCTTTTTGTTACAGATTTCGTACAACAAAATTTAGCTCCAGCTCTCATTGCGACTGTCTACAATATTGGTCGAACCCGTAATACAAAGTGTATGAATCAACTTTAGAAGATAACAACGTTTATTGTGAAAAGTGTCAAATTATAATTCACCCACTATCAAGAGCCCGTAATACAAAGTGTATGAATCAACTCCAGAAGATCCAACAACGTTTATTGTGAAAAGTGTCAAATTATAATTCTTCAATATCTCTGAATTAATTAATCTTCATTGAATTATTCCCTATTAAGCCAATTCTAAACTCACGCATCGCAACACGACAACAATTTGTGGGAAAAAAAATCCCACTTCTAAATTAAAGTATTACCGCTTGACTGAAATCCAATACAACTATATTAATGATAATTTATAACTTAACTTTCTGATCCTGGTCATGGCTTACCAAATTGTAACCTCCCCTCTCCATTATACTCTGCTATATCTTAAATCTAAACCTTTTCCACCTATATGCCTAGCTACCTTATAATGCATACACACATCTTCGCCGCTTTTACCTTAACTTAACTTATTATCTAATTCTTAAACTAATTAACCTAATTTATCTACAATCTAATGGTTGTGTCTGGAGTTTTGTAGAGTGTGTAGCGTTTGTATGAAGATGGAACCTTAGCATAGCTTAATTCTATTTGCAGTGAATTTCAGTCAAGCAATGTAATATTATAATAACTACTATTTTGGCCAGATCGTCTAGTGAACCCTCCGTTGTTAACCGCATTTAAGTAACTCAAGTTCTTTCGTGAAAGTTTAGCAATTGGCTTATCCCTGTGTTAAATTATTTACTCCTGACCTAATTACCTACCAGTCTATAGATCATAACATAGATATGTGTAGCCTAGCAATGACTCCGTCTGAACTGTGACCTAAATCCTTCACTGCAGCTGCGGGGAAGATTTGTAACCACTCAAAGGTAATCAGATGATAGCTTAGCTTGCAGGTATTATTATTTATTATCAGTAGCATGATACATAAGAAGCCTGGTGCAATTTATGAGCCCCACCGCCGCTCCATAGCGTACTGTACATCTCATGGTTTAATTACAGTTCCGTCACATTGGCTTTAACTTTAATTATTAGCTTGTGCCTTTAATTCTTTAAACTGAGAATTTACATCTCTCCTCAAATTTAATTTCATTTTACATTATGAACTATGTGTTAGCAATTTAAATTCTTATTATTCCACATAAATCAATAGAGTTTATCTCAAGGCTTGCTATCATCCAAATATTCTTTTCACATTAAGAACTTAATTATTCAATGCAATAACTTATATTCAGTTCCGTAAAGGGTGGATAATTTAATAAAACGCCAATTCAGGCGGTGGCTAAAGTAGAATGCTATTAATACAGGTAAAACTACTTTTATTTACTCTTAGTATTTATTATACAGGTCCTGTAAAGCTCCAATATAACTACATTGGATTGGCTGCATTGGCAGATTATCACATCTTAAGTTTATTAAAGGATGTTTAATTCATTCAATATCCTTGACTTTAGGAAGTGAACTGAAATAGAATACTATCATTTGAAGTAAATTACTTTGGGTTACTCTTAGTGTTCATTATACAGATCTTATAAAGTATAAGTACATCTCAAGTTTATTGAAAGATGCCTAATTTATTCAACATCCCTGACTTTTAGGAAGAGAACTTAAGTTAATTATTTTTCCATTAACTTCCACCCTCTGTCTCTCAGACTGAGTGGTTAATTTGATAGACTACTAAATCATAGTCAGTATACTTTTAGTAGGTAGTAAATTAGGTAGTTAATTATCCCTGTTAATCATTGAATCAATTACATTTAGAAGTTATCTTTTACTCACTTTAATAAGTATAAATTAGACTGTACTAGGTATTAGTCTGATTGATTAGATTGTTCCCATCAAATATTTCTATGTTTCATATTATTAGAAGTAAGTACTTGCATATCTTAAGAGGTCTATTCAAATGGTATTAGTAGACCACTGTCAGGCTAATTAGCTGGTTGTTATCAATCAATTATTTCTATGTTTCAGATTATTAGAAGCTCATAGCTTGCAATGTCTTCTTTCAACGACTTATCCTAGGTTCTAAACTGGTTTTAGTTGTTCAGTTTGTATCAGCTTATTTTTGCTAAGGTATCGGATGTAAAACTTTAACACCTTGAAGAGTGTAGCAATGTGAGATCGTATTGCATCCCAGGGAAAGCTAAAAAATGCCTGTTTGGTCATTTCAGTATTAGAAATCAAACATCACAGTACGGCTAAGCTTATTTGCTATAACTTTTTAGTATTTTTCTTGTAATAGGAAACCAGTCTAGACTTTTAGGTACTCCAAAGTAATGATGGTACGATATTATCATACTTCTGTTAATTATTTAAAATGAATAATTAATTGGTAACAACTTTAGGAAAACAATTAGAATTTTACCGGCCTGCGGTAACAGATTACTTGCCTAGCTAGGACCCACATCACTTCATCATAATTTTATTTAGCGCCGTAACTTAATTATCCCTACCTTATTAGTCTGAATTAATAACTAACCATATATATATCCGCCTACCTATAGATTCCTACAACTTTCCTCACTTGAAATTGCCTATATTTTGTCGAACTAACAGTCCCTTTTGTGTACCTTGCAAACTAGGCCAAGCCACATTTAACTTAAATTCGTGATGTGTGGTGAGAGTCGCATTGCCCCTGAAAGCAACTAACTCCTAAATGTTCTATCAGTCGAGCCAGTATACTCAGTGTGTTATTTTCCTATCACTACACTGTATGTACGGAGGTAGACTCGAGATTGGACTGGGTCATACGTGTCTACCTCCAGCTAAATGGTGTCTGACCTATCTTCAACTTTCACTAGGGAGACAACTGTCTCTCCCCCATTACTCCGTCGAAGATAGTGTATTGTTTAGCGTAATGATGTAAAACGCCGATCTTATTAAATACAATCAAAGATCATCCAGACCGAAGTCTGTTGAAAGGTACATAGGTTTTCGTTGCCACCGTTATGCGTTTCCGCCGATGTACCCCGGAATACTTCATTCCGTTAACGGATTCGAGTTGCGACCGCAATAGTTTTACTTTATTAATCACTTTCAATTTCACAAATCTTAATTAATATCGCAGCTCGAATATCACTTAGCGCACTATCAAAGCTCGGACACTATTTTCCCCGTATGAGTAGTACCGCACTCTTAAGTTGGACCGCACCGCCGACGTCCCAAAATTCAATGTCCCTAATTTTCCGCCCTTTTTCCAAGCATCTTAACTTTCGCGCCATGCGCGCCTAACATACGCCCGCGCGAGTCCACTTTTCTTCCCTTCAACCAATCGCTAGCCGTTTCCCCGATGCCCCCCGCCTTCGCGTCGCGCCACGTGGAGCTATCATCCGACCTCTCTTTCTGTCTTTTTCTCAACCTCTCGCTCGCTCATTGCCGCTTTCGCCGCGCAATTCTAAAATTTTCCCATAATCTAACCAAATCTCGTCCGACAGCCAATATTTCATCTTTGAATATCTAAATGTAGCCTTCTATTAACAATTCCCTCTTAATAATCCTCCACTTAAGCCAATAATCCTATATTTTGGGAAATTATCAAAAGTTCCGTATTCCGACCATAGATGGCGTCCGCCCGTAGGTGAACCACTTTCCCGACCCCAGAGCAGTCCCCGCGAAATTCAAAATAAAATACGGTCCTAGTCAAGTTCACAACCATGACTCCCACTAGACGCCGCCTACGTCGCAAGGGACGCGCAGAGCAGTCCCCGCGAAATTCAAATTAAAGAAGTCAAACTAGCAACCTTATGCGAAGCTCAAGTAAATAACTCACGCTAGATGGCGCCTATGTCGCAAGGAGCACACAGAGCAGTCCCCGCAAAGTTCAAACTAAAGATAAAGAGTTAGACCACAGACCATTATTCTGAACTAGTTTATCATTCCCTTTTTCATGCTTATTATATTAATGGTGCTACGCATTAATATTTATGTTAGTGCTACTCCCACACATTCCTTACTAACGGACGGATACCATTCATTCTGTACCGTTACAGCCGCCCCCGATAGAATTTAAGCAGATAAAGTACCACTCTTATCTGCGGCGAATTATATCTAAACCCTGTACTTAATTAAGTACAAAATAGCACGTCCTTCCTTGCCAACCCCATTGTCATCCTAGCCCTCTTCCTCAAAGATATTCCTACTATTTATAGTTCTTCCCCAAATCCCTAATGACTCCTTCCTCAATAAGCATTCCCATTGCAAAATAGCCCACACCCCTCATTCTATTCAACTGACACAAAATCATAATCGCATACCCAGTTCTCGTGTTCGAAACAAAATCCCAGTAAACTTAGTTTCGGTAAATACTTCCCAATAACTTAGGCATCTACCATGTCTCTAATCATACACAACCTCCGAATAATGATTTGCCTTTTGTTTACCATCATAACAACAAATCTTAATATAATTTAAATCAATATAACAGTCTCTTGCGCTGTCTAGTAACGCCCCCTAGCGAAAACTCTTCAACTCTATGACGATTCCGACGTAAGTTTATAACATCTTCCGAACCATTCAATTATTCTATTCTTTAAATTATTTTCCTAGAATAATTTCAAGTACATCTGTCATCATGGCCTTCTTTTAACTTACGTCTTTTCTTACAACTTGTTTCGCATCTAAATGTTGCAACCTAGGGATCGAACCTGGGATCTTTCGTGGGTGAAGCATCAACCACTTCGCCGTCATGGTCTTTTAGTTCCAACTAGGTTAATGAATAATAATTAATAATTTGAATTAAAACTTTCCTTCATACTTCAACGCTACCAATCTCATCTTAGCTTATATAATTACCTAAGATAACGAAACGTCGGAACAATTGTCTACCTCAGGCAGGGATCGAACCCGCGTCCTCCACAATCCCTAATTAGCTACTTCTTTCAACGGAAACCTATTTTCCTCTCCGCGGATAAGAAATCTTAACCAAACCCCCCATATCAACCAAAACCAGTAGGCATACCATCATCGCCCAAGAGTTATAACTTTATTTTAGATGAGATACATCTATGTCTAATCCTACAAATAACCGAGATAGAATACTAGACTCGCTTCCGTCCGGTACGCAGTGACACCCACTCACCGTGCATACAAATAGAGGTCTTAACGGCTTACAATAAGGTTGTCGATCGTAAATACTTAGGAAAAACTCATTCACTCTAAGGGGGTACGCATCTCGAAACACGTCCTTGAGTTTTGAACTAGCTACCCCGTAGTTCAGATCTATTAGAAGTTTGTGTGCTATGTATATCTAACTGTCAATGTATGCGTCATCGATAAGTACTTGTTAATACCCCGGTACGCGTTGGACATTGTATACTAATTGACAAGTACTGAGCTTATACGTATAAGCAAATACTTATGCCAAACCTATCTAGTAACTATGTCTCATCCCTAGTTATTACTATGTACGAAAGACAACATTTAGTCTCATTTGCTAATATATAATACGTCAATATCCCCTTACTTTCCTATACCTTTGAAAAATATCATTTTCTTTTAAAATTAAACAGACCGGTAACTATCTTATCCGCCCCCACAACTCTACTTAACTTCCTACCTTTTATATTACTAATAATCGGTCAAATCGGTAAATAATAAGTCATTAAAGGTGACACTTCGTCTTAGTATTCATGGTAATTAATATCGTAAGTTCCTTCTCGTATTTACTGAATTCCAAACTGCGTGATTCAATAGTGCTAGTTTCTTTTTATTTTTTATTTTTTTATTAGATGATTTTAATTTTACACTCGCACAAGACACATTATTAAGATGGTAATCTCCCGAATGTTTGTAACTCTAATTGGTTACTCATTATGCATTCTACTTTACTTTTCAGCCTTCCGTCCAGATGGTAAAATTCCCCAGCAACACGAGATCCCCTGACCACGCCAAAATGAAATGCCATCAATGGCCTCTGTTTCTGCAGCCTAAGACATTATCTCTCTATAGGTTAGTCAAGTATAATTATCCTGATTTAGACTTCACAAGACGCCCCCAAAGGAACCACCTTACAGCAGAATTTCCGCAACTTTAAGAAAGGCTAGTTTAGGAAATGAAGCTAAATGGAAACCACTTAATTTTATTGTGTGCTGAGTAATTCCCACTTCTACAGCACAGTTCCGAAACTTCGATTCAATTACTTCACCAGATAAATCAAACAACCCACACGTTTAACTAAGTTCTATTTGTGCCCAGTGCGACTAAAAATATTCGAACATTCTAAACAAGCTACTTTTACTAATTTAACAGTGCCAATTAAGAATGCTCCCTTGTGTCATCTATAATTTTATTGTGTGCATAGACGACCAAAGACCTCGCTTTCAGCATGCCTTCTTCGTTGGACCCGCTTAGTTAAATACTCTAATCAAAATTCTAAAGTTACAATTGAAAATGTCAAAAGTTCGAATATTATGCAATAGAGAATTTCTCAAACATAGTTACTCCACCTCTTCGCACTATTTAGTCAGGCATATTGCAATTCAAGTATTTATTTTAATTTATAATGACCTATCTTCTCCACCCCTGTTCACATACTTTAGCCATCCCTATCCACAGCTGCGGTGAAGATAATTAGTTAATGAACAAAACATCCTATAAACATTCTATGTTACTACCGCAATCACAAGAAATATTTACTAGAAGGATTATCTATCATACAGCTGACTATAACAAAATGAGTCCCCCTTATCTTTCTCCGTTCCTCTCTAACGTAGAAGACAGCAACAGACAATTAATATTTAATTACTTATAATTTAGAACAACCCTAGGTAAAACGCTACCACAAAACTAGTATAGAACAGAATAATACTAACCGAAGTAAACTTTTGTATTCACACTTGCAAATAAAATATCTTTATCTTTCCGTGATGAATGATTTTGATAACACTATTTCATCAACTCAATGTCCCGGCCTACATATGTGAAAACTCCCAATCAATTAGTTTGTATAAAACAATCTAGATGCAACATGCAGTTCACATTAACTAACAATTTTAAGGTTGTGCCATAACTTCGACAATAACCTACCTTAGCACTAATTTTAATCATCTACAATTACATCACGTACATATTAGATGCCAATAATCTAGATTATAAGAATTCTAGCAATTCATATTAATAAATAATCAAACAAGATAATCCCGCTGTGTCAGTCTGCGCTGACCTTGCCACAAGTCAAAAACGCGTTTCGTTCGTCCTATCATTTCTAAACCTGTAGACATTTACTTTGTACTAAACAAATTCTTGAGTTAATAATTATTTGCCAATTGTTAAGCAAACCTATTTAATTTCATAATAACAATTTTAATATAGCAGTATTAGAATATTATTATAAATCCCGAACATCTTTATTTATTATAATCAACATTACCGGTTAAAGTATTTGAATGGCCTAGTGCAAACTAGGTTTCAGGTCGCACCTCGGAAAATAAATTTACTATTGACTTTAAAATCTACTACTTATAAATTTATTATTTTCTTCTGACATATAAAGATAGGCTATGACTCTAGGTCGGGTTTAGTAAACTTTGAACTATGGCTACCTCCACGATAACCTCGGTTAAATATATATATCCGCAAAACGAAATATGTCCAATACGGCCGATTTTACTAAATTTAAATTATGCTACTAAACAGTACGTGTCCTAAGAACGTCACACATCCGAAACCCATTTCAGTTCTAATGTCTTTACCCATCTAAATTAAAATTTGTACCTGTCGACGCGAGACAACATCTAAATAATTACTTTGTATGATTCGAATTGTGATAGTTGATTTTGTATTGTAATCTCGATAACGCAATATCAGGGATTTACTTATTAATAAATTTTACACTAAGAGATTTATTCTCAGCTCGCAATATCAGTCGCTTTATTTCCGGCTTGAATGTTTCTGCGGACTATGAGTTTAAAATTATCCTACAACTTAAAATTATGGTATTTATAATCGATCACTGTTTTATAAGTAGCTGGTGTTAACTTTTAAAATGATAAAACGATTTAACTAATGATTATGACGTGACATCCGCCCGCAACTCGCCTTTATAGTTGATGTGATAACATACGCTATTGTTATCCCTATAGCGTAACAGTGCTATAACTCGTTAATTTAGCAGTTAAATCTCGACTTCAAGCCAGTCAACTATTTTTTCTTTTTCTCTACCACTATTATTATATTTTTCTTTCGACCCCTATTTTGCTCCCAAGCTCAATTAATATCCACCTTCCACAATTATCCATCATCCGTTTAGGTATCCTCGAGAAGCATTTCTTTTTTTTTTTTTTTTTTTTTTTACTAATCCGCCTATCGTATTCCTACTAACATCTCTTCAGCATATATAATTTCTACCGTTCCTCAATTAAATATAATTAAAGCCGGCTCTAAGATAATTATAAATATAATATTTTAGTGTCGTGTGTGTGTAGAATCAAACTTCGACTAGTCAATGATCCCTAGTAAGTCGGCATGGTTGCCCTAGAAGAACCATCAACTAGCCAAAGCTAGCGTCTGGGATACGCGTCAGAATATTCTCCTTCGGCACTACCCGATTAGTCAGTACCAGCCTCTTGTACAAGTGCCTCTTTCGATTTACCCACAAGCAAAGCTGCTGGCTTATGTAGACGCGGTCAAGCATCCGATTCAATGTTTTTGTCTGTAAAATGGGTGATTATGTTTTGCTTTGTGTACTGTAATTGAGTATTGTAACAAGTACTGATTGGATATGATTTATAAAATATATATATAATATTTTGTAGTAGAATAAACTCACTACTCCCTATTCTGTGCTATGCTACCACTAGTATACTTCCTACACTTTCTCACACAACACTTAACTAGTAATATCATTTTTTTTTTCAACATCTTAATCGTTCAACGGAGATAGACAATTGTGCAAGATACCCTTCTTAATGGGCTAATCCAACCCAGTGAATTTAATGATTTATCTATCTCTACCTATCCTAACTAATTAGTCATGTAGTAAGGTCTTCCCTTTTCACCGCTCTCCCGACTTAGATATTTCTAGGTAACTCACAACTGATAATATTAGGTAATTAGGTATAGTAAGCTGTGCCCAGCGAGCTTTATCTCTGCGTACATTAACCTCATCTTAAGCTAATAATAATCCTTTATAAACCTTCATAATTAACTATTTATCACGATTTCAATTATACGGTAAGAAGCGACGATTACCGGTAACGACTACTTACAACGCTGCAAGAGTATTTCAATTATACATATTATTAATAGACCGCACCCTTTTACCATCATCCAAAATAAAATCTTTTATTGGTAACCCAACGCCATCTAGCCTCGCTAATAGGTAACCTCCCCACAACAGAGTAGATATTAGATAGTTGTTTCCAGACGGTAACGACTTTTATCGCCTACTAGACGTATTTATCCGTTTATATTATGCATCCCAAACTACGTTGCTTTTAAACCAAAATTCCTACTAGCAATGAATAGTCATATGATTCTATCCCCTACATGACATCCCTGCTACTTGTTATTACTTCTAATCGCGATTCCTCATCAACGCGTGTATTTTGAACCGTAATACTATTTTATGTTACTTTTCCTAACAATGTAAAAATCGCAGGTATTAAAAATAACAGGTATGGAAAATAACAGGTGATTCCGCTTGCTATAACAAAATCACATGATTACGCGATAAGGAAGTTTCCTCTCCGATTGGTTTTATGACGTCATGTTTTATAATCATTCCTAATTCTAGATTGTTTATGGTGTCGCTAAATCATTGGTCTCTATGGTCCAACCATAGACAAAGAACGTAATAGTCCTTGACTAGCCTAAACTACTCTATGGATTTCAGATGTGAGACTCAAGTACATTATTATATTTTTTTCTCTAACATAACCAACAAAATAAATTATAATACGTGGAATAGCACATCAACTAAAAACCGCAATCGCTCAACGATTATTAGTCAAAATATAACTATTATTAGTTTTATATTATGCTGTTAGCGTCATAACTTTATAATATTGTACAGCATATCGCCGTCCTATAATATAAATTGAATCCTGCAATAATTTAGTTGGTTAATTCTGTCCAATCTCGCCCCCTTGCCTTTCCATCCGACAGCAATAATAATTAAACCGCCCCCTATTCTACAAATCTTTCTAAATCAATAAATGTTGAACTATGTCACCCTATCGACCTTTTACGATCCTAAAAATAACTCAACACAAGGCTGTATGAACCAGTTGCCTATGCCTATATGAACTCTATCACCAGGAATAGAAACAAAACTACAGTTACCATAGCTCCTAACGTCAATAATTATTATCTTATCGTCCTATCAAAAATTGGATACCTGGTTTCAGTATTCATAGAAAACAATTACTAAAGGTTTCAGTATTCACAGCTAACTCAACAATTTTAAAATTTAATACTCCATACCCCCGGTTATTAACTATATCTATGTACTTCGCGCACTTATGATACTTTGGGAAAACAACAACGCCTAACAGCCGCACGGTACCTGATGCTGGCGAAATCCGCCATTAAATAAAGAAGAAAAAGATAATAACTGAAAGGTATTGTATTTCAAATAATACTCATTACGCTATTGTTTTGTAGCTTTATCTCCTCCTTTGACCTTTAACCTAACCTGAGAATCTTTTTGTTACAGATTTCGTACAACAAAATTTAGCTCCAGCTCTCATTGCGACTGTCTACAATATTGGTCGAACCCGTAATACAAAGTGTATGAATCAACTTTAGAAGATAACAACGTTTATTGTGAAAAGTGTCAAATTATAATTCACCCACTATCAAGAGCCCGTAATACAAAGTGTATGAATCAACTCCAGAAGATCCAACAACGTTTATTGTGAAAAGTGTCAAATTATAATTCTTCAATATCTCTGAATTAATTAATCTTCATTGAATTATTCCCTATTAAGCCAATTCTAAACTCACGCATCGCAACACGACAACAATTTGTGGGAAAAAAAATCCCACTTCTAAATTAAAGTATTACCGCTTGACTGAAATCCAATACAACTATATTAATGATAATTTATAACTTAACTTTCTGATCCTGGTCATGGCTTACCAAATTGTAACCTCCCCTCTCCATTATACTCTGCTATATCTTAAATCTAAACCTTTTCCACCTATATGCCTAGCTACCTTATAATGCATACACACATCTTCGCCGCTTTTACCTTAACTTAACTTATTATCTAATTCTTAAACTAATTAACCTAATTTATCTACAATCTAATGGTTGTGTCTGGAGTTTTGTAGAGTGTGTAGCGTTTGTATGAAGATGGAACCTTAGCATAGCTTAATTCTATTTGCAGTGAATTTCAGTCAAGCAATGTAATATTATAATAACTACTATTTTGGCCAGATCGTCTAGTGAACCCTCCGTTGTTAACCGCATTTAAGTAACTCAAGTTCTTTCGTGAAAGTTTAGCAATTGGCTTATCCCTGTGTTAAATTATTTACTCCTGACCTAATTACCTACCAGTCTATAGATCATAACATAGATATGTGTAGCCTAGCAATGACTCCGTCTGAACTGTGACCTAAATCCTTCACTGCAGCTGCGGGGAAGATTTGTAACCACTCAAAGGTAATCAGATGATAGCTTAGCTTGCAGGTATTATTATTTATTATCAGTAGCATGATACATAAGAAGCCTGGTGCAATTTATGAGCCCCACCGCCGCTCCATAGCGTACTGTACATCTCATGGTTTAATTACAGTTCCGTCACATTGGCTTTAACTTTAATTATTAGCTTGTGCCTTTAATTCTTTAAACTGAGAATTTACATCTCTCCTCAAATTTAATTTCATTTTACATTATGAACTATGTGTTAGCAATTTAAATTCTTATTATTCCACATAAATCAATAGAGTTTATCTCAAGGCTTGCTATCATCCAAATATTCTTTTCACATTAAGAACTTAATTATTCAATGCAATAACTTATATTCAGTTCCGTAAAGGGTGGATAATTTAATAAAACGCCAATTCAGGCGGTGGCTAAAGTAGAATGCTATTAATACAGGTAAAACTACTTTTATTTACTCTTAGTATTTATTATACAGGTCCTGTAAAGCTCCAATATAACTACATTGGATTGGCTGCATTGGCAGATTATCACATCTTAAGTTTATTAAAGGATGTTTAATTCATTCAATATCCTTGACTTTAGGAAGTGAACTGAAATAGAATACTATCATTTGAAGTAAATTACTTTGGGTTACTCTTAGTGTTCATTATACAGATCTTATAAAGTATAAGTACATCTCAAGTTTATTGAAAGATGCCTAATTTATTCAACATCCCTGACTTTTAGGAAGAGAACTTAAGTTAATTATTTTTCCATTAACTTCCACCCTCTGTCTCTCAGACTGAGTGGTTAATTTGATAGACTACTAAATCATAGTCAGTATACTTTTAGTAGGTAGTAAATTAGGTAGTTAATTATCCCTGTTAATCATTGAATCAATTACATTTAGAAGTTATCTTTTACTCACTTTAATAAGTATAAATTAGACTGTACTAGGTATTAGTCTGATTGATTAGATTGTTCCCATCAAATATTTCTATGTTTCATATTATTAGAAGTAAGTACTTGCATATCTTAAGAGGTCTATTCAAATGGTATTAGTAGACCACTGTCAGGCTAATTAGCTGGTTGTTATCAATCAATTATTTCTATGTTTCAGATTATTAGAAGCTCATAGCTTGCAATGTCTTCTTTCAACGACTTATCCTAGGTTCTAAACTGGTTTTAGTTGTTCAGTTTGTATCAGCTTATTTTTGCTAAGGTATCGGATGTAAAACTTTAACACCTTGAAGAGTGTAGCAATGTGAGATCGTATTGCATCCCAGGGAAAGCTAAAAAATGCCTGTTTGGTCATTTCAGTATTAGAAATCAAACATCACAGTACGGCTAAGCTTATTTGCTATAACTTTTTAGTATTTTTCTTGTAATAGGAAACCAGTCTAGACTTTTAGGTACTCCAAAGTAATGATGGTACGATATTATCATACTTCTGTTAATTATTTAAAATGAATAATTAATTGGTAACAACTTTAGGAAAACAATTAGAATTTTACCGGCCTGCGGTAACAGATTACTTGCCTAGCTAGGACCCACATCACTTCATCATAATTTTATTTAGCGCCGTAACTTAATTATCCCTACCTTATTAGTCTGAATTAATAACTAACCATATATATATCCGCCTACCTATAGATTCCTACAACTTTCCTCACTTGAAATTGCCTATATTTTGTCGAACTAACAGTCCCTTTTGTGTACCTTGCAAACTAGGCCAAGCCACATTTAACTTAAATTCGTGATGTGTGGTGAGAGTCGCATTGCCCCTGAAAGCAACTAACTCCTAAATGTTCTATCAGTCGAGCCAGTATACTCAGTGTGTTATTTTCCTATCACTACACTGTATGTACGGAGGTAGACTCGAGATTGGACTGGGTCATACGTGTCTACCTCCAGCTAAATGGTGTCTGACCTATCTTCAACTTTCACTAGGGAGACAACTGTCTCTCCCCCATTACTCCGTCGAAGATAGTGTATTGTTTAGCGTAATGATGTAAAACGCCGATCTTATTAAATACAATCAAAGATCATCCAGACCGAAGTCTGTTGAAAGGTACATAGGTTTTCGTTGCCACCGTTATGCGTTTCCGCCGATGTACCCCGGAATACTTCATTCCGTTAACGGATTCGAGTTGCGACCGCAATAGTTTTACTTTATTAATCACTTTCAATTTCACAAATCTTAATTAATATCGCAGCTCGAATATCACTTAGCGCACTATCAAAGCTCGGACACTATTTTCCCCGTATGAGTAGTACCGCACTCTTAAGTTGGACCGCACCGCCGACGTCCCAAAATTCAATGTCCCTAATTTTCCGCCCTTTTTCCAAGCATCTTAACTTTCGCGCCATGCGCGCCTAACATACGCCCGCGCGAGTCCACTTTTCTTCCCTTCAACCAATCGCTAGCCGTTTCCCCGATGCCCCCCGCCTTCGCGTCGCGCCACGTGGAGCTATCATCCGACCTCTCTTTCTGTCTTTTTCTCAACCTCTCGCTCGCTCATTGCCGCTTTCGCCGCGCAATTCTAAAATTTTCCCATAATCTAACCAAATCTCGTCCGACAGCCAATATTTCATCTTTGAATATCTAAATGTAGCCTTCTATTAACAATTCCCTCTTAATAATCCTCCACTTAAGCCAACAATCCTATATTTTGGGAAATTATCAAAAGTTCCGTATTCCGACCATAGATGGCGTCCGCCCGTAGGTGAACCACTTTCCCGACCCCAGAGCAGTCCCCGCGAAATTCAAAATAAAATACGGTCCTAGTCAAGTTCACAACCATGACTCCCACTAGACGCCGCCTATGTCGCAAGGGACGCGCAGAGCAGTCCCCGCGAAATTCAAATTAAAGAAGTCAAACTAGCAACCTTATGCGAAGCTCAAGTAAATAACTCACGCTAGATGGCGCCTATGTCGCAAGGAGCACACAGAGCAGTCCCCGCAAAGTTCAAACTAAAGATAAAGAGTTAGACCACAGACCATTATTCTGAACTAGTTTATCATTCCCTTTTTCATGCTTATTATATTAATGGTGCTACGCATTAATATTTATGTTAGTGCTACTCCCACACATTCCTTACTAACGGACGGATACCATTCATTCTGTACCGTTACAGTCTGTTTCGAATTTTGCGACGAAAAGCCCATGTTTGTGATCACAAACTCGTATAAATTTGGCAAGCGTAGTGATGTCCATAAATTGTTACTATAACTCATTGAGGTACAATAAACTAGAGAAGACACCGCGAAGCAAGTTTGTGCGCAACTAAGGTGCAGCCGCAAGATCCGCAATCGCTTGAATCACGCACAATCACTGAGCCGTTTGCAGCCCATGTGAACGGAACACATCAGTGGTGAGCGGTGTCTTCTCTATATGTAGTAATATAGCTCAATGCTAATAACTTGATTTTAATGATGAAGATCTTTGCCCAACAGTAGATAAGACAGTATAGGCTTATCTTCTTTGGTGGTGAAGAGAGCTCTCTTATTAGCATTAGCATTGAGCTATATTACTACGTATAGAGAAGACACCGCTCACCACTAGCTTTTTAATAATTTGGTAATAGAACAAAGTTAGCTGACACAATAAAAAAAGTTATACTTATTATTAAGTATTGCATACACGCGATCACGTTCGCTTCTTGAAGGGGTATATAGGCAGAGAACATAATTAGCTATCCATTTGCTACGATCCTGACATTTGCATTGCACCACTAGGTTAAATCTCTTAGGCTGGCCTCACACAGCCGGAATGGCTTGCTGAATTAAGAATCTGAATTTAAGATTCTGAATTCCGGCACCTTGACTCACACATTCTTAAAAATTCAGATTGATCAGTAGTCTTGTGACTCCCGGCATATGCAAACGTCTCCGAGACGTTAACCGCTTGCTGTTTTAACCAGGGTTGCTATTTTTTTAGCTGTTCCTACCAATTGACGTCCTCCGTGGTCAAGTGGTTAGCGCGCCGGGTCTGGCATCGTGCCATCTCTGAGGTCCCGGGTTCAATTCCCGGTCGGCGAGTCAATTTAGAGAAAACTGTTTTTCTTAATTGATTTCGGGTCTGGGTGTTTTCTATGTTTATGTATATTTATCCATTATCTAGTTTAACCATTAACGAGTTTCAATAGAAGCTTAAATTGTTATCAAATTTTATAAAAATAAAATATAAAAATAAATATTTATGGTAAATCCTGCTAAAACTGATAAGCTTTGTTTATAAAAATGCACCAAAACTGCTATATTTACCTTTATAATTTTTAAGAATTGAAGTACATCGAAAATTAAACACTATTAAAGCATGGTATCAATAAGATAACATACAAACTAAATATCTAAAATTTACTTTTAAAAATGCTAAAAAAGCAGGATCCTACTAAAAATGGCAACACTGAAATAATTTAGAATCTGAATTCCAGCATGTGTGTGCCGCTCCATATAAAATGTATGGGAATACGCGCGTTCTGAATTCAGAATCTTAAATATTCAGACACGGAATTCCGGATGCTCGTCAGCTCATTCTTCCAGATCGATCTGAGAAATTCAGATTCTGAAAAAATCAGCATGTGTGTGGAGCATACTCGTATGGTATTCCGGCCTTTCTGAATTCAGATTCTTAATTCAGAAAGCGATTCCGGCTGTGTGAGGCCAGCCTTATCATTCTTCATACCTTGTCGGTTTAGGGTACTCTTGACCTGAACTTTAACAAGAACGTCACTTCGTTTATTATATGCTTCGATCAACAATACCATCCACGCTTTTGTTGCTTCATTTAGTAAGAGTAACATTCTTTAAACATGCTCGTCGTCTTAATAGAAAGTTAATTTGTGTATTCGGTTGTATTGTTGATCAAAGACTAATATGTATTAAGTTTACTAAGTTCAATTAGTCCCTACGCCACAAGTTATATTCTAAGTGTCGTACAAATAAACAAAGAATACGCTACGATTAGTTTTTCTGTGTTTTATTGCTGTCATGTATACGAAATTTCTAATTAGAGTAAAAAAAGACAAAACACAGAATAACTATTCCGACCTTATTCCCTGTTTATTTGTAAGGCACTTTGTTAGTAAATCCGCCACAAATAACACTTAATTATGTCAAACAAAAACAAAAATTGTTAACCCTTCAAGGATCATTAGACCGCCGGCGGTCGCAAAACAATAGGTTTTCAATTGTGTCTGGTTTCACGTTGCTTGAGGGATTTATTAAAACAATTTTCTATCAAAACATCCGTTTAAAAATACACACATAAGTAGTTAGTACTCACCGTCACCGCTCACCGAATTCACCAAACACAATATCCACAAAAAACATGGCCCCCACAACACACGCATCTTCGAACAACAATAAATTAATTAATTCACAATTACACAATTATTTGAAAATAACGTCACATAATTTGACCACTCCAATCCACTAAACATAAGCTAACACGAAAAGTAATGCTTATATCGCACAGTGTACCGAACAAATGATGGTACTTACAATGAATGAATTACTTCATTATTCTAGGAAGCTTTTATAAAAACAAATCGCAAAAAATCAGTGATAGGTAACCTCTAGAGTGTGTGTCAGTTTGTATGAAGCCGTTTCTAAGAATTATAAACAGTCGTGATTTGTATTGAATTTATTTATTAAATTGCTTTAGTGATTAATCAATATCAGAGCGAATTGAATTACGGATTAGCACACCGCAATGGTTGATGTAAACATTTTGAAGTTCTGGGGCTGTTCTGCAAATTTGCTATAAAAAGTTAGATCCGTTATCTTTACATTGTAAAAAGAACGGAATTCACGCCAATGAACTATCTCAAACACTCAACACAAAGCTGAGGCGAGGTCCTGCCTAATGCCTGACTGACAATTGTCTTTTCTTATGTTTGTTATTTTCACATGCGTGCCGTGTCGCGTATTAAAAGAATTAATATTCTTCTCCACCCAAGGGACCCCAAGGGAAGAGAGGGGGTGGTAGTCCACCCCCTCTCTTCCTTTGGGTGTCGAAAAAGGCGACTAACGGACTAAAAACAGTATGCTGTTGGATGTGTGTGCAGTAATCTATGGATCGGCGGCGATGGGCTCACCTCCTGTCACGCTGAGCACATGTGCAGTCGCTATATTTGGTGAAAAGTGGACAGAGGACTGCTATTGCGGTGCTCATTGTATAGCCTCTGACTTACCCTTCGGAGATAATCGTCGTGATTATAAGGATGTATACTTTTTTTTTGTGTCATAATAAATGTTTCTCTCTTGAGAGTGAGAGAGCCTCAAATATAAAAGAACATACTCAGCGGCGTGGCGTTCGGTTTGCGATTTTGCCCGTTAAGCAACTTTCGCATTGCAGGGTTACTGGATGCCGTACGTCCCTGTTGTTATCGTGCGATGACAGTCGTTTTAAACCCACCAACTTGCATCGGGCCGGCGTGGTGGGTAAAGGTACCATCTCCCCATGGGCTGTTCTATGTTGGCCCAGCACTGGGATATTTTATAGACTAATTTTGATAAATTATGACATTGTAACGGACCAAGACCTTTGTCACGTAGTCTTCACTGATAATGTTATTTTTCCCATAATTATCTTGTTTATTCCTTTGTCGTTAGTTATCACTCTCTAATTTACTAATGATGTTTGTTTATCTCAGGACCCTCAATATGTTATTAGATAATGCGTTATTAGTTAATCACCACTGATTGTTAATGAATAGATAATAGTAATAGAATTATGAACCCTCTGGAAGACACCTAATTATTACTGGTCTTACAGACAGTCAGTTCTCAGACAGTCCTCGGACAGTCAACACATCGATCTTTACTCTGTAACTAGTCCATAAGTTGATTTTAAAGTAAATAAGTTCTTATAATTGTGTCTCTGCGTCTCATTCGAATATCTCCGACTCACCAAATATAACGCCACCGCTCGGGCCATCACAACATACTAGCGGCCGCTCGCGGTTTCACCCGCGTGGTTCCCGTTCCCGTGGGAATATCAGGATAAAAAGTATCTTATGTGTTAATTTTATAAACTATCTGTATGCCGAATTTCATCCAAATCCATTCAGTAGTTTTTACGTGAAAGAGTAACAAACATCCATCCATACTTACAAACTTTCGCGTTTATAATATTAGTAGGACTTAAAGGAGACTACGTAAACTAGTTATTACCAATTCGGCAGTCCAATTATTAAGACCTCTTTTCTCATGGGGCTCTTCTAAAGAGGCGAGATAAAGCTTCAAGTGGCCTCTGGTGTACCAAACGTTCATAAGCTACGGTAAACATTTATTTAGGCAGGCCTTATGCCTGATTGCAACTATTACCTAGTGATATAAAAAATGTATTGACTGTGTACGAGTAGGTGCACTTGTATATTCATTGCTAATCTGACGTGGAAACAAGCGGGTCTTATGATTGATTCATGTCCGCGTTGTCAGTAGTCAGAAATTTGCGAAGCATTCAGGAACTCGAGATGTTGTTCGCAAAAAACTTAGCCGCATTAAGCACTGCGAGCGAGTGTGACTCTATCACGCAAGAATGTGGTGACAGGATTTGAGTGAGCCCTCTTCTCTTATTCCTATTTCTATTATTGAATAACTAAAAACTTTTTAGATTATGTGTTTAGTGAAAAAAATACTTTTTTTATGGAAACTTTTATGCAAAATCAGAGCAGGCGTAGATGCGTTGCCGGCCTTGTGGATGGCGTAGGATCTTGGAGGGTGAAGGGGGGAGATTGGCCTTTTAGAAACGTGCAGTTAACTACTTTTTAAATAATACGCGTAAGTATTAGTTAATTTTTTTTGTAGCCTCTAGCTAGGGCCAATTGGGAAAGATAAGATTGTTCTGGTTACACTTTAATTTTAGAAAAAAAATAGCAGATGTTTACTTTTACTTATTATTAATCTTTTTTCTTATAGGGACGAAGAGTTTATACTTTCTGAAACTTAGCAATTAGTCAGTTAGTCAATACGTGGAGTCATCAGTCTCTTATATTCAATTATTCAGTAAACTATGAATAAAACAGTTTCAAAGTGATAGGTAGTATATTATTGAATCAAACACAATTAAAATAGGTTTTACAAAGTACAATAAAAATAGAACGGTTATGGGTCACCTACGTGAAATTAGGTATCTATAGTGTAGCTGAGTCTAGCATCTCAAACAGACCTAGCTTAGGAGCTAGGGCTCAAATTATTTGTTAATACTTCAAAAAAAAGAGTAATTAATAGTGCCCTTTAGTGTCACTTGTTGAAAAAGGTTGTTGATAAAGTCTTATATCCAATACATTTTAAGCTAACGAGATGGGTTCGGACTTTATCAACCTTTGTTCGTTATCATCATAGAGTTCTTGTCTTCCCACACCAACTGTAGGGAGGTCAGTGGCCAGCCCACCATACTGGTCTAATGCGGGTTGCTGAATCTACCCATGTGTTAATTAGAGGTCCGACTTTTTCCCAGCTGCAGGCTATTTATAACAATGATGGAGGCGAAGAACAACCTCAGAATTATGAAACACAGGTTACAGCAGTCAATTGTTATTTTAATTAATTATGTTTTATTTATTTAAAAGAACATACACAATCATTAATGTCTTATGGTGAAAGTAAACTGACCCTCCTCTAGACGAGCATGGAACGCTAAGCCGTATTCGTAATTAGTCGTGCACTGCTGGGTACTGCACCAATTGCTCGTGAAAAATACAGCAGTGCGGCCGCATTGTACACACGACGTCAGATCAACCTACTCTAAACTGTCAAATTTCTCCAATAAATATTGATTCTTAAAACCAACTTGTAAAGTTCTAAATTGATTGTAGACATTTGACAGTTTTGGGTAGGTTGATGTGACGCCGTGTGTACGACGAATTAGGAATAAATAAATAAACTTTCCTACACTCACACCAGTTATGTAGCCTTGGGCTACAAAGCCCTACAAAGAAAGCTTCTCTTGGAGAGAAGCTTCGTTATGAAACTCGTTAAATGGTTACTAGACAATGGATAAACATACTTAAAATACTTAAATACATACTTATTATTATACATAGAAAACACCCAGACCCGAGACAATTTAAAAAAAACAATAATTTATAAACTGAGGCGACCGGGGATCGAACCCGGGACGTCAGAGATGGCGATACCATGAAAACCGGTGTACAAACCACTCCACCAAGGTCGTCAGTCGTCGAATAGACAAGGGTTGAGCATTTGCCACTCGTCTAGAGGTGCTGGTCGACTTAGCCTATTTTTATTTGTCGCCATATCAAGGATGTCGCAATATTAGGGTCTTCGGTCAGATGCTTGAGTCATGAGCATGGCCCTACACCCTTTTGCTTTGCAGTAGTTAGAGCATATGCGCAGCACGAGATATTTCGCGGACGATATTCTCTCTTCCTTCGATGGCGGGAACGACAAACTTACAGTTACTGTTGTCAAAACTCGATAACATTATCTTATATTCTCAGAATAATAATTATTCTGAGGTTGCATGTTAGGGTTTGTAGACAAAACTACCACAGACAAGCAAAAACTACTATTAAGTATGTCTATTTTTGACATATCGTGTATAGACAAAATACGAGAAAACGGGTCGAGAAAATTTTCTCGTTTTGCGCATGCTAGGCCTACAGGAGTTATGTTTTTACAATTTAACTACTCGTTGTAGTGACTGTCGGTCGTGATGAAGCAGTATTGACGTAGGATGGAGATGTCGCACTCCTGTTCACAGCATCTTTGGGAGATCGTGTCGGCACGCGGTTGGGCAACGAAACCTGGAAGGAAATAATTAATTACATGGAAATGTAGAAAATAGTTATTTTTATTATTACTTACTTGTTTATTATATTAATGTTTTCTGTACCAAAGTTTGTGTGTAATATTGTTTTATATATTACTATGTTACTAAGTTTGTTATTCTGGGGCATCAGCGGTAAAAAATATGGATATGGACATGATATGTGCACAAAACAAAATATGTGCTTCAAATGTCAAATTAAGCCTCATTTGACATTTGAAGCACATATTTTGTCCTTATATGGGCATATTATGGGCTTTAAATGTCAAATGAAGCCCATGTTCATATTCATATTTTTTAGCCGATAGGGTAGCTGGTGTGGATTGGCAGGGGGCGTGGTTTTGTGTCCCACTCATGGCATAATTTCTAGTTAATTGTTTCATTTATTTTTATCACAAGGAATTAATTATCGAAGCATACAATTAGGGTACGCTCTATGAGGCACTGACCATGAGACAACTAACTATTTTCTATCAAATATCCTTTGTGTCCTATTATTGGTAAATTGAAATAAAACACTAAATGATCTTTCCGATTTTTATTTTACTTATTACATATTTAGGACGGACGTTTCGGATCCTTTGCGTCATGGTCCGTGGTCACAGGGATACCTGAAAGGTCAGGCAAACATTTAGTGACATTCTCTAATAATCACTTAGTTTACTTATTATTTTGGGCCGTAAAACATCACACATAGAAATTATCATTGACAATGTGGGAACGTGCCTAAAACGTGCCTATAAATATAAACAGAGAGAGGCCTACGCCCAGCTGTGGGTTGAGAAGGGCTGGAAATGATGATGAATGATGAATATTATTAACGACGACCTCCATGGTCGAGTGGTTAGCACGCCGGTCCTCTGAGGTTTCCGGGATCGATTCCCGATTGGGTCAATTTAGCAATAACTGTATAATAGATATGTTTATCCATTATCTAACCAATTAAAAAAAATAAAAGTTTAAAGGGAAGCTTTACTTGGGCCAAATATTTGGTGTGAGAGTAGAAGTTATTTTTATTACGCTTTTACTTTAAAACCGCTTGACCGATTTTGGCAATTTTTGATATAGCGATAGATGGAGCCCTGAAGACGGTTAAAGGCTACTTTGCCCTGAGAAAAATTAACGCGAGCAAAGCCGTGGGCCAAAGCTAGTGTCACATAAATAATTACAATATTATTTAATACTGATGTTTCGAACGGAATCCGTTGCAGGGGTCGTACCATAAAGAGACTGAGGTGTTAGGTTGTCTAAAGTAACTTGGTAACTGTCATCTATTTAAAAACAGAAGCTTACACACAGTATAGAAGAGTCAGGTTATACTAATTTGTAAAATGAACGCGATTGGATCATGTGTTTCGATTATACAGCTTTAATTAGTCATTAATTGGTGAAAAGTGGACTATGAATGGCGAGGACTGCTTTTGCTGTCCTCATTGCCTAGTCTTTGACTAACCCTTCTGGGATGACAGTCGTGATGTATGTATGTATGTATGTAATTAGTCATTACTATCGTCTTTACTACATTGGTAAGGAAAGGAGTAGGCTATACCCATTACTGGTAGGCTGGATGCGGAGACGGGAATGACATAATGCAATTTTTTTTCGTCACATTAAACGAAATCTCGACTAACTGACGATTCGGACACATTATATTCGGACACAGTGTCCGAATTGACACTTTTTAGTTTTATTTTTTTTTTCACTGACGATTCGGACACAGTCAGATATAAAACTTCTATAGATTTCCTTTACATTAATTTTAAGAAATGTCAAATATAACAATTATTATAGTTAGTTAAATATTTCATTATTAAATAAACATTTGGGACACATTCAATTGTTATTTTATTGTTGAATATAACATTGACTATCACCTATCTCAACCTTTAAATGCTCAAAATATGGTGTAAATTAAAATAAACATACAACACACTGTCTGTTAAAGAGGTTGATAATAAAACTAACAGGACTATTGCACTATTAAGGCATTTAAAATAGTAAAAAATAGGACTATGGGACTACATTTAAAAGCATTTAAAATAGTATAAATTTGGAGTTTACATCCAAAAAAGGTACTCACGGGGTCCAGGCACGCAGACCTCGTGTAGAGTACGCGCCAAGTTCGCGCCGCACGCTCTTATGGGCTTGTAGTAGGGGTTCTCTTCATAGCACTGGGCGACAGCAATGGCGGCCAACACGAGGATCAGAGTAGCTTTCATGGTGCTGTAAACGAACATACATATGCTAACGTGCCGTGTCGTGTAGCAGCTCACTATAATAAATGGTACCACACCGTCTCTTACTTTGGGTATCGTAAACGACGACCAACGGACTAAAGACTACACATCCAACAGCATAGAGCGACGATGGGCTCTCTGACTAACGCTTTGAGGATTATAGTCACTAATGACTATTATCCCCAAACGTTTAGTGAGAGACTATGCATAAGGACCAAAAAGGAGTGCACTGCCCACGCACGGCACGGCACACTAAGTAAATAAAAATAAATTAAAAGATGTTTTTTTTCCCATCACAAAATAGGCTTATTAGGGCTAAGGCTTATTAACTAATAGTTAAGATAGCATCCTATAAGTGTAAGGGACTGGTGCCTGAAAAAGGTTTCAGAAAAAAGAAACCAGAGGGCCTATTCTCTTTCTCGGAAACGAAATTTCGGCTGATTTTCGGCTGGTTTCAATTCCTTCTGAAATTACGTTCACACAAAATAGTTTTGGCATTTAGATTACTAATATATAGAAAATTGTTTTCTCCAAAATAATGGAAAGCGCTATAAACTAGCAAAAGAAAATCGTCCGAAATTTAGTTTCGGAGAAAACGAGTAGGCCCCCTTGGTCTACAGGTCGCCAGCTTTAGATTAGTTAGGTAGGTAGAGTAGATTTATTAATTAGATTAGTTATTAAGTCATAACTAAAAGTTAGTTAGGTAACTGTATTTTTTATTAGTATTGACGTCAATAAGTGCCTGTAAAGGATTATATTCTTAGAATAATATAGTTATTATTCTATTAATTTTATTAACTTCTATGAATATATTGAATAAAAAATGTGACTTATACTTTGACTTTGACACATCTCAGTTGTAACTAAAAGAAGTTACTTATGTACATAAACAAGTAAATTAAATAACTTGATGTGATTGATTTTAATTATTAAAATTTTCAATTTATGTAGGTAAATACGAGTACCTACTTAAATCTTGCGTGAACCTTTTATATCATATTATTGTTGTGTAAATGACGTTAAATAAGTTTCTAGTAAAAGTTTTAAAGTAAGTATAAGTTAATTTTTTTCTTTTTAGCGCATATAAATAAAGCTTGTTTTTCAAGACTTTAAGTCCGTGGAGATCACCGGTGACCGACAAACAATTAAATTTCAATTGTATCTGATTTTGTGGCATTCAACGTGTAAAGGTTTTTTAATTTTAATTTATAGAAATTGTAACCGAATGGGGAAATAGATATGCGAGATTTCGTGATGTAATCCCTATTGGTTCTTTGTGTCATACATATTATTATTTATTTGCACAAAACAGAAAATAACTTCTTCTTCTTCTTAGTTTTATTTAGTTCATTAGATAATCTGCAGGTTATTTTTTATTTACTTTACTTGTTTTTATTTATCGAAGTAAGGACATGATCTAATTATACTAAGTACACTGAAATATAAACTCATTAAAAATAAATTAAATTAAATTAAATAATTTACGACATCCGTGATTGAGCAGTTAGCGGTTTGCACGGGTTCAATCCCTTGTCGGTTAAATTTAGAAATAACTGTTTTGTAAATTGATTTCATTTCTGTGTGTTTTCTATGTTAATAAGTATGTATTTAAGTATGTTTATCCGTTATCTAGCTACTATTATAAACAAGTTTCAAAAGAAGCTTACTTAATTGGGCATGTTAATTGATGTAAAAGTGGTAAAAAAATGTAATACTGTTTTAAATTAAAATTGAATAATCCTATACGACTCACCCAATGTTGTAAACAAACTGCGCTCCCGCCACTCCTGTAGGCTCCTTTTATACAGGATGATCACGACGGCTCCCCTATTTGTTTGTTGTTAATACGTCCAAATAAATCATTGAATGGAAATATATCTATTAAAGATTAGTTTTGCATGTGGCAAAATTTTTAACATAGCACGCGAAAAAGTTATGTTAAAGTAAATATTAAAAATTCGTCAAGTTTTGATGATAATATTAGTTAGTTAGCAATAAGGCCGCCTTTATATACAATAGAAATTTTTAACACACTATATACAACTATAACTTACTATTGTTTTTTGAGGTTTAAGCGAGCACTACACATTGAAATGAAACACTTTTTTACGGATTAACTCGCGTTTAATTTACTATTTACATAGTTTTTTATATATTACCCTGACGCTTCGAACCCTTTACAGGGTCCGTGGTCACAGGGAGACTGTGACCACGGACTGTATAACTTACTAGCTTATTTTCACACTCGGCTTCGCTCTTGTTATTTTCAGGCGGGAAAAAAAGAATATAATACCGTCAAGGCCCATCTCTATGTCTCTCTATACTCGTATATATTTTTTATATAAATAGACTTAGCGGTAACTAACAAATAAACTTACGCATTTATCAAATTAATTAGAATAGGATCAGTATTTAATAAAGAGTATCTTTTCAGGTCATACAAAACTGTCAACATTCTCCAATGGATTTTCAACTTTTCGGTGTGGGGTATAAAATTTTATTAAGTAATTGCAATCTTGACGTCCGAATATATAGCGGGAGCCCAGAGGTAGAGTTGCCCTAGGGGCATCCAAATCACCCCCATTTATGTTCCGTGTTTTTCAATAGTTTTTAACTATATATATATTTTTTATTAGTTTTAATACTTTTTCTGTAAATGTGACCTGAAAATATGGGGCACATGCCTCATATTACAGGCCCATATAAAAAATACTTTTCATGGTTATTAAAGTCAAAGTGACTAAAAAGTATTCAGACGCGGGATTTTAAAAGTTCATAGTTCATTGAAAACTATTGAAAATCGCGAAACATACATGGGAGTGATTTGGGTGTCCCTAGAGCTGCTCTACCTCTGGGCTTCCGCTTGACCATATATCTTGAGACATCTTTTATATCGTCCTTGTTGACGTGCTGTTGTTGTACCCACGAAATAGATAAAGATGTACCTATAGTAAAGTGTTTAATTGATAGAAATGTGTGCCCGCCGCCATGTTAGCCCGTACCTCTACGTTTTTTGTTAAGCGTTCGTTAACAATGTGAGGGGTCCAAAGTGAAATGTGCTTTATCAATAGCTGGACGCCATGCGGGCTGCCATTGCTAATTGAGCTTTATTGTTGGGCCCATCAAACCGTTTGTGGTGTTTAATTCAATTATAAATACTTGCATATACGTATCCCGGCGGGGTATGTTGAGATCACAGTTCCATTCGCTACTATCCTGATATAGGTATACTTTGTTTAGCAAGTATTTACTCACATAACAATCTTCTTACACGCTGTGACGGAAACTAAGTTCAGTGTAAAAAGTTATACGACGTAGGTATTGTAAAAGTATTATACTCACCTTTAAGACAGATCTGCTAAATACCAACTTGGGGCACTGGAGTCGATTGACAGGAGAGCCAGAAAGCTCATCAACGATGATAACCTTTTTGACGCAAAGCTGAACAGCTTAGAAAATCAGCGCCAGGCTTTTGTTTTAATCTAAGGCGCCAGGTCGCATGTCTATCAGTCTTTTATAGGACACTTTGCAGAGTGTGCTATGGAATTATTCGACTTAATTCCTCCATCCCCTTTCTACCATAGGACAACCAGACAAACTGAGCGACGTCAATATTCACATTGGACATTCCTCATATGCGTACGAAGCGCTTTGCGTCTACTTTCCTCATTCGTACCGCAAAGCTGTAGAACTCCCTGCCAGAGTCGGTGTTTCCTATCACGTAAAATATTGGGGTCTTCAAATCACGAGTGAACAGGTTTCTTCTACGCAAGCATGTTCCACCATAGGCCACATTATTACTTACCATCAGGTGAGATAGATAGTGGCCAAATGCAAGCCTATCACAATATAAAAAAACGACGGCTTTACGTCCCTTCCGATGCATGGAGGAGCTCGAGATTTGGTCACCTATCCAGTGATCCGACATTGCGACAGTTGCTTAACCGTTGCGCCATCGAGCTCCTCTTGGGTACTTATTATTTAGTAAAAGGAGACCTTGAATACAATATGTAATATTAAAGAAGGTAATAAAAAGCAAAATGCATTTAATCGTAATGAATGACTAATTCACCGTAGCAGACAATCAAAGTGCATACTAATGTGTCGACCCGCAAAAAACAAATTTGTTTCAAGACCTTTTTTATCTGTCATATGATTTTCGCCTAATACGATAGCTATTGTATGTAAATCTTGTTGACGTTCAGCCTACATCCGGTAGGTTTGGTTCTAACCTTGAATGCTACTTAGAGGGAGGTCAAAAGCTTCGAGTACTCTTACATGAAGAGCTGACACTTCAGCTGTAACTTTTTTTTGACAAGTACTAGGACGAAACCAAACGCAAACCTACCTACTCATCATTACCTATTTAAATTCAGTCTTTGTGGCGAATTATAAGCTGTGGTAGCGATCGAATAGAGTGAGTATTCAGTAGGTATCTGTACACGTAAACTTGTCTACCAATCAACTATCGGCACTACTGAGGCGTAAGTACTTACATGAAGAGCTTACTGGCACATTCATGTATTCACCGCATCGTCGCGTCACCCGCAAAACGTAGATATATGAGTTTACGTAGTTTTTTACTGTCGACAAACTGTTTGGCAGAATAAGAATAATTGCAAGAAAGTAACTGAGTCCCTACGCGCGTAATTCTATCGTACAATGCGGCGCGCGCTGTTGTTTTCACTAGCGAGTGACGCAGCTATGCGATTCTCTAAGCTACACATAGACTCTGCGCTCATGACTGTGATCGATCATAATGTTACAGCCGTCACATCGTTCGCTGCAGTCACGGCTGTGGTCAAAGTTGAGGCTGTTTTACTTAGAATACCGATTTTATACTTCCAAGAAATGTCAAAGAAGTGATTCCTTCAAGCCGCTTACAGCCGTAGTAAGGGCTTGTGTCAAATAGCGTTGAAAATTATTTAGAAGAATACCAATGGTACGCTCACCGCTGTTGCAGCCGCTTCTACCATGGCTTTAACGATGTTTGCGCTTAGAGAATCGCCACTACACAGAAAGAACCTGCAGACACTGCCGCGTACGATGAATTAAGGGCAAACGAAGTTTCGGATGCGATGCGCTTAGAGAGTAGGCCTTCTCTGTACCTTTGAGTAAATAATAAAAAAAGTCACACGAAAAATCGCTTACTGCTGCGATGTGGCTGTGGTGTGGTATAGTTGTAGTACGCGTGATAAATACCCTAAGACCTTAGGACTTCGTTCTACAAATTCTCAACCATAAGATCTGGTAACCTCATCTCTTACTATTGCAGCACTAAAACTTTATATTATGCAACATTGTAAGTAGTATTTCGGTAGATGTAGAAAATATTCTTGAAGCTTATAGCGGACGATTCCGCGAACCATATATTTTTATACCGAATACTATATGTATTACCGCCGGGATCAAACCCGATACCTCCGCAATAAAAGCTAATCGATTTAAATAAACCAATGATGAAAAACTATCAAATTAATAGAACACAACTTTTAACAGCATTACTTACTGTGTTTCGTCATTTAGGGGTTAGATATAGCAAGTTTTTCAGCGGTTGAGGATGTCGACTGAAGCCATTATGTGTATTGTGACTGAAGTATGTACCTTATGGGCCTTATCGTCACTATACTTACGAAAATCGGTTTAAACTTCGTTCGTCCCGAAGTTTTGTCCCACATTCCAAAAAATTCTTAGTTTGTCTCAATTGTCCCATATCACTATTGAAGTTCGTCCCAAATTACAAGTAGATAGTTAAAAGTAAAGTCAAAAAAATAGCTGATTGTACATACAATAAGATTAAAGTATGTTTGGCATATAAAAAAATGGGCTGTAAAAGGAATGTAAAATAGGAAAAAGCAAATTAAATAATTAAAATAATATTGTAGGACGAAGGTAGCATATTGTTTGGGACGGATCAGGATTTTTTTATCTGGGACGAATCTCAGTGGGACGAACGAAGCAAGCAAGCAAGCAAGAATTTTAAACCCGAAAATCACTTTAAAAAAAAGGGAGAACGGGGCTATTTGGTAACCATGGGGTTTTTTGGAAAAAAATAATATTTTTGAACGAACGCAAAAATTATAAAAATATGCCCAGTTCTACGGTATCGTGATAGCAAATCTAGGATCACCATCAGCCTATAAACGTCCCACAGCTGGCACAGGCCTTTCGTGGGCAACAGCACAAGATACTGAGGGATCTAAAATGAAATAACACTTTTAATTGAATCATAGTTTATGACCGTATTTTAATTTTTCACAAACTTACATTAACCTAAGACTAGTTATTTTACTTTTGATGTAAAAAATATTTAATGTTCATAAAACAAAAAAAAAGTAAACAACGTCTGTAAGAAGGTACTTATTTCAGATTTTTATTTGAGAATTTTTATTATCCAATTTTACTATTTTCTTAACTTTATCTACTGTTGACGTTAGGATAGGATACACTTATTTTTACATTGTAATATTTTGGAATGTATTTACGTCGTTATCAACACTTTTTGATGTTGTTGATTTTGAATAAAACTAGTTCCTAATAGGACAACAATTTACAAGCGAACAAAAATAATGAATAATAATTGTCCCCTAATAAATGAAGGCAAAAGAGCGCTTTCACATTAGGCGACCTATCTATTTGTGGTTTTGCTCATAAAGTCAAATGTTTGACTCAATCCCAGACAAAGCTATGTCAAAAATTTCACTTTATACGCAAAATAACATGTGGACATGACATTAAATATCGGGCGTTAAAAGCGCGGCAGCCGCGCGTTCTTTATATGAGAGTGCGTCTGTCATTTGATTAGAACTGAGTTTATAAAAAACTACTTAGGTATTCTTTAAAGAGGGTTTACGAATTTTAGTTTCCCATCCAAACTTCAAAGTTTAAATTTTTAAAAACCATTGGGCCAATTTTTATTAAACTTTGCATGCTAAAGTAAAACACAGAGATCTAAATAGTTTGTTAAAAATATTTAAGAAAATCGTTTATTTAGTTGAATTATTGCGATTTTGATCTTTCCATAGTGGACTTTAAATCGCAATAATTCAGCTAAATAAAGGTTATTTAAAAATGTTGTCAACAAATTATTTAGATCGCTATGTTTTGCTTTAGCATGGAAAGTTTAATAAAAATTGGCTCAACAGTTTAAAAAAATTTCAACTTGGAAGTTTGTATGGGAAACCGAAAATTTGTTTGAAACTCTTATGTTTAGACTGTGCTTTAGTATGAAAACGCTCTTATTAGCTCATAATATGCTGTTTAGCCCTGGTACGCCGCGACGGCTGCCACGCACTGGTTGAAGACATTGACGTAGTCGTAAGGCAGGTCACTGCCCTTGCACCCGTATCCGCCCTTCTTGTGGATGGCCATGTAGTCGTAGCAGTTGATCTGGCCGTCGCCATTGCAATCCTGGAAGAAAAAAAGAAGAAAAAGTTTAATAATTATAAATATTAAACACCCTTAATTTTTATTCGTTATATTTAAATTAAGGGTGAGTTCCACCTATGAAACTGAACCACTTTCCCCAAGAAACCTATGGGCAAAAGTGACAGAAAAATTTCGACCGTCCAATACTAAGCTGTCCGATCAGCTAACGCCATTAATAGGTATGGGAGGTCGATTTTTTTTGTCACTTTGCACATAGGTTTCTTGGGGAAAGTTTTCAGTTTCATGGGTGGAACTCACCCTTAATTTCATTTAAACGAATAAAAATTAAGGGTGTATAACTTGTACGTCATTGCTGTGTGAGATGTGTGTTGGCGGTGATCTTTCAACTTAGGCTGCGCCCTGATCAGCTATGCGATTCTCTAAGCGACACATAGACGCTGCGCGCATGGCTGTGATCTGCTGTCTCTTTCCAATTATATGAATATGTAAGAAACAGAGTCATCTCTCAGCGCTGCGGCAGCCGCAGCTATCAAGGCTTTAGCTTAGAGAATCGCACGGCAGTGCTCAATGTAAGTATAGAATTTCTATTGTGTCGTAAAAGGCGACTAACGGACTAAACACATCTAACAGAATAGAGCGATGGGCCCATCGACTATCACGCTGAGTTATTTAGTGAAACGTGGACTATGGCAGAGGACTGATCTTGCGGTCTACATTGCCTAGTGTCTGGTTAGCCAGATTATTTTTACACATAGGGATAACTATTATCCCCGAAGGGTTAGTCAGAGACTAGGCAATTAGGATCGCAAAAGCAGTTCTCTGCCATAGTCCACTTTTCACCAAATAGCGACTGCACATGTACTCAGCGTGACAGGTAGTGAACCCATCGCCGCTCTATGCTGTTCGATGTATGTGCAGTATTTAGTCCGTTAGTCGCCTTTTACGACACCCAAGAGAAAAGAGGTAGTATTCACCGCTGCGCGACACAATTAATAATAGATGAAAGATTGGTATTTTTACACATTATGTACATCTTAATAGAATTAATTAAGGATGTATGTGTAAAAATACCAATTTTTTCTGCTTCTAACGTTTTGGTATCAATATTCAAAATCATAGAGCAACAATATTTATGTTCAATGTTGCTCGAACGGCCAATACTTGTACAGGTGATGTCAGCGCATTGGAATAATAATATTATTCCAAGCATATTATGCTAATGCCGGTGACAACGCATTCAAATTTGCATCACCACTGATCTCGCCCACTAAATATTAACCTACACGGCACGCGAACGACATGAATAAGAATCACAGCAAAGGTACTTAAAAATGTAGTGATTCAAATAATAAATAAAGCTTAGTAGAGGCCTTCCTTCTGGGACCTCCTAGAGCAGTAAATTACTTTAATCTTACTCTGCAAAATTCGTATAGGAATTGGCACAGTAAGATTAAAGTAATACTGATCTAAGAGTTGACAGTACAGACCCTGCCCTTTAGAAGATACTTTGCAAAGGCAGTATAAACAACTCTTAGAAAAGTATCAGCTATAGCGCGACAAGTTCGTGCGCGACCTTTACGCGGATCAATTTCTTCCGTGGTAGCGTCTGGCACTGATTTGTCTGACTACAAATATAAAATTTATTTTCCTACAAGGTAGGTTAATTTATTGTAACTAATATTCGTAAAGACAAATCACCCAAGTAACCAAGTGCTCCTGTAGTGCACAGTTTACAGGCTTACAGCACTAGATAAATAAATACATAAAATAAAATAAAACTAGTACCAACCTCTCCTTTAGTGGTTCCAGGTTTTACTACCAAGCTTATTACAGGTTACACGGAGTTCGTTTGGGTTTATAGTACACCTGTTCTTATAAGTTGACTTATAGTCGTGTATAGAACGAAATTATAGACGCAGTAAAGGCTAAGATGGCCTATTAAAGTGTTGCATAGGTGTAAATACACTTGAGAAAACTTGCTCCAGTAAGTTCACTTATAATCGCCTACAAGAAGTAATTATAAATCCGCTATAAGTGTCATACGCCAGTAATAGTAATTTATAGACTTAGAACCACTTGCACTTGTTACTTGACCTTTTGGGGGGTATAGGGGTGTATAAGTCAACTTTATGTGCCAATTATAAGTGAATTAGATCTACAGTGGTTTCTTCTTAGAGTAAGTGTACTTGGCATTATTGTGGACTCTCGAATGTTGTTATAGTCTTTATTTCTATATAAAGGTTTCTTGTAAAACTATTAGTGTCTAAAGATAACTTCGTGAAGTCTATTTAAGAAGACAATTGCTTTTAATATTTATCGCACCTTCACGGCCATTTTGATTTCTTTTGAGTCATTGGGTTTTTATTAAATTATTACAAAAATGGATATAAACAAATGGAAATATGACCATGATAGTTCGATCAAAGTCACAACTAAAACTTAGAAATAATAAACTCTTAGACATTTGTATGCGGAACCCTAATTCGTCACAATATGGCGCGACAATGCTGTTAGGACTAATACTATTTTTAAACACAACCTAGTGAATACGCCGTATTCAAAAGGCGAACAAAAATTGAGATGTAAAACACAATATGCTTCACCGAAAAACCTTATGCGTTTGCCGTGCAAACATGCATGCACGTATATATTACGTGCGAAATACTTGTTAATACATTTTGTATAACATAGTTAGATGTTTTTTTTTTCTCTACAAACGCACAACCGAACAACAATTCACAAATATTTTAAGGAGCTAGTAATAGAAGCGCGGAGTACCTTACACGCCTGTCTGGTTCTATTAGATGCTCATAGTCGGCTTCGCGAGAGCAGATCGTTCTGCGTAGTGTATTAATAGTCTAAGTGGTACTCGCCAAGTCTACTATGAGTGTTTTATTAGCAAAATTACGCGTATAAAATGGGCCCTTTTCCGTGGTTATAAACTTTTACTAGCCTGTTATAGATCTGGCTCCGGAACCACTACAAGACCACATTTTGTTACTTGGGCAGTGCCAGACACTACCACTCGAAAAAAAATGATTCGCGTAAAGGTTGCGCACGAACTTGTTGCGCTATAGTAGTGGACCTATTTAAACCATGACACAAAAATATCTTTTTTTTCACAGGTTTTCGAAAGCTGGTCTTACATTGAGTAAAATAATCGGAATACAAGCATATTAAGGCGCAAAATGGATGCTTAGCTACTTATTTGTTAGTGTCACAATGCTACATGAATGGTTTAAAAAAATAAGCATGTTTGTCTCGCATTATTCCTGATTAAGAACAGCTTAGAGCGGTAATGGGCTCAACACCTGTCACGCTGAGCACATGAGCAGTCGCTATTTGGTGAAATATGTACTATGGCAGAGGACTGCTTCTGCGGTACTCACTGCCTAGTCTCTGACTAACCCTTTGGGGATAATAGTCGTGATTATATGTATGTATGTATTTCTGATTACGGCAAGCCGTCACTTGCACATTTATATTACTACTAGCGGCCGCTCGCGGTTTCACCCGCGTGGTTACCGTTCCCGTGGGAATATCGGGATAAAAAGTATCCTATCTGTTAATCCAGGTTATAAACTATCTGTATGCCAAATTTCATCCAAATCCATTCAGTAGTTTTTATGTGAAAGAGTAACAAACGTCCATCCATACTTACAAACTTTCGCGTTTATAATATTAGTAGGATAGGATAGGATAGGATGGTGACTTTTGACATTTCTTTTTCATAAGATAAAAGGTATCTTTGTTTGGCTTTTCTGTAAGCATAAGGTGCTTAAGCTCATTAACTTAGGTAATTTTAATCATAGTCTACATTGGCCTTCGTCTGCCCGGATGGTTAGTGACATTTCACCCGGAATACCCAACCTCAAGAAGAACTTGCTGCTAAATTGTTGAGGCGACTCACTTAGCTCTACCGCACAAAAAACAATATTTACCGCCCGTTGGGGATCAAGCCCGGGAACTGAGGGCCACACTCTTTCTCCAAAACGAAATTTCGGACGATTTTCGTTTATTTTTGAAATTTCAAACGGTTTTCTAAAAATTAGTAATATGTACCTATATGCCAAACCTTTTTTGTATCAACGAAGTTTCGGAACGAATGGAAAACGCTGTAAATAGCAAACGAAAATCGGCCGAAATTAATATGATTCGGAGAAAGAGAGTAGCACTCTGGCCTATGAGGCCTATTACATCTCGACTGTGATTTTTGCTAAAAATGGCCAATTTTGGCGTTCTTGATCTCAGAAACAAAAATACATTAACAGCTTTGACTTATTGAATAGTGTAGAATAAATCGCTCGCCTCGCCTCGCTTTTTGTAAATTTTTCTTAACTTTTTAATTAACCCCTCACTCTTGGATTTTTTTGACACTTTTTTGACAGTAACTGTCAACGTCAAATTTGACAGAATGGAGCATAGGTTAAGCGATATTTTGCGATAACAATACATAAGATGAACCACAAAACCAAAATAACCAAACTTGTTCATACTAAAGTAGTCTGTAAGTCTATGAAAACACGGTACAAAGTCAAGTGTGTTTTTGTAGGTGCGGTCACATGCGACCGCTTGGGGTTTGAGGGGTACCCAAAATTGCAGAGAGAGCTAGATTTTCATAAAATGCGCGAAGGCACTTTTTTGAGCTCATCAACTGGACTGCTGTTATAAACAAATAAAATTAAAAAAAATTAGAATGATATCTCATATATAGTCGTATAGTGCGTAGCGGCCTCAGAATTATCGTAGATAGGAGAAATTCTCCTATCTACGATAATATTATTGAGCAAAATTTATACCAGAATAATTGTTACTTCATGCGGAATAAAGATTTTATAATGAATTTATTATCCTATTTCGATAAAAACGATAAATACAGCTGCAAAATTACTACAAAATGCGATGCGCCGGCCGTCCGAATTCAACTTATTCTCGCAGAGTGGAGATTTGTAATATTATGCATCAATTTATTATCCTATTTCTATAAACACTATAAATACAACTGCAAAATTACTATATAATGGAAAAATGGGCATTTTACGCAAAAAAGTAGTAGTAAAGTTTTAGTTGTAAGTGAATAATATATAAATAAATAAATAAATAAAATCACATTTGAGATGTAATACTTAGGCCTCAAAAAATAACATACATAATACTTAGAGCATTAAACCAACTAATATAATCACGACTATTATCCCCGAAGGGTTATGACTAGGCAATGAATGAGCACCGCAAAAGCAGTCCTCTGTCCACTTTTCACCAAATATAGCGACTGCACATGTGCTGACCTCCTCTTAAGACTGGTGTTGCCACAGAGGGTTGTACAATGTTTTGGTAGACGGGTATTCTCTACCAATACGGGTAATCTTAGCACCACGCTTGCCAAATGCGGGTAAGTGATCGGTCACAAACCCGGGCTATGAATAAAAAAAATGAAACACACTTTGTCTGACTTGAGAATTGAACCCGAGACCTCCAGATATCGGGCAAAGCGCTTTGTCTCTGAGGTTCCGGGTTCGATCCCCGGTCGGGTCAATTTAGAAATTATTGTTTTTCTAAATTGTCTCGGGTCTGGGTGTTTTCTATGTATAATAAGTATGTATTTAAGTATTTTAAGTATGTTTATCCGTTGTCTAGTAACCATTTAACGAGTTTCTTCAAAGCTTTTCTTGGGCTAGATGATGGGTGTGATTGTAGGAAAGATTTATTTTATTTTTATTTTATTGGTGCACGGGGTGAATAATAGCGGTCACGCGCATGCGCTTTGATAACCGCGATAGGCCGCGCGCTAGGTGACAATAATTTTAATTTTATAGAGGAAAAGTTGAGAATAAATGTAAAAAAAAAATGTTTTTTTATTTCATTATTTGGTTGTACGTACTGCTGCTATAGCATCACGTAAAAAATTGGCTGGGGGGTCCAATATTTTTTACGTGGAACGACATACGTACAGGGTATTAACCCTGTACGTATGTCGTTCGTTACAATCTAAATTATATAGATACCTCAGTGGTCTCTGCCTCTATGCCATTCCGGAAAACAGGCTCACGCCTGTTTGTATAAACGTATGTATGTAATATGAATTATATACAATGCAATTACCTGTCCGTATTTAGCCATGTAGCCCTGGACGGTGAGCGCCGCGCAGTACGGGTCGTTGGCGCAAGACGGGAACGCTGGAAAATAAACGAAAGTCATTAGAAACTTGAGTTGTTGACTAATAAGTTAGTATATACATATTATAATATGAAGTACAGCCTGCATACTGTCCAACCGCAAAGCAAAAGCCTAACCCGGTTTGATTTCAATGATGGATCATAGCCATTGAAATCAACCCGGGTTATGTATCGAAAAAAATCACGAAAACACACTTTGCCCGAGTTGGGAATCGAACCCGAGACCTCCGTATATCGAGCCAAGCGCTGGGGCTATTATATAAGTACTTTAAATTACAGTACAGTACGTTACTGTCCATAAATCATAACAATATAAAATCAATTATCAAGTCCCATTATGATACCGAGGGAGGGCATTAGGCGCGGTGTGTTCTTATTATGCAGAGGCACATTTAGAGGAAACCTACGTGGAAGTGTCATGCAAAATTCTCATACGAAACACAGAAAAACACGACGTTTCGTAGTCCCCGTTCCTCCTTCAGAACTGAATAAATTTTTATGTTTTTTTTCAGCATGGTTAAAGAAAGAGGTTTTCTACGTCAGTATGTTTAATTTTTTTGCTTTAAGTCATTTATTTAACAAACAGGAAGCCTCCAGAATTTAGCGAAAGCACTCCGTTTTAAGGCGTCTTCAGAAACATTAAGTAACCGGTTTAAAAAAAATCATACGTACAGACATAGAAAATCTCTTTCTTTAAGTGATGCTGAAAAAGTAAGTAATAAAAATTGGTCCAGTTCTGAAGGAGGAAAGGGGACTACGAAACGGCGTTTTTCTGTGTTTAGTATGAGAGTTTTGCATAAAACTTCCACGTAGTGTTTCCTCTTAAGAACTGAAACAGGGTCTGACTTATAGATGTCCTGTAATTTCACACCGGATCTAATTCTCTCAAACCGGAACGCAGCAATGTAATACAATGCTGCGAAATAGATATTTAGTGGTGGCCGTTTCCGTGGGATCCGGGCAGAATTCTACTAACATATATATTCTAGGCTAACTAGGTATTTTGCGAAACTTACAACGGAAGACGGAAGGATTAGACAAATTGATAAAGATCGAAGCGTCTTGTAATAAATACTTGTAATACAATAAATGTAGAGGCGATTTAACTCGAGTTAAGCAAAGGTCAATCTTATGAACCATCGTGATGTCTTTCAATGCCAAGATGGCGTTTATATCCTGTTCTTTACATAACAAACATTATAAACACGTCACATTATAGTCATATACGAGTATATAATGTGTTACAAGAAGGCTTTATGATAGCGTGACCTTTTCTTTTATAAACAATCTAATACAAATTCTTGCTAAAAGATATTTAATAACCTCGAAAAATAATTTAGCGTATTTGTTGTTCTCAGAGTTGAAAAGTACCTACATAATAATTTTTTAATATTATTAAAATACATAGGGCTGAATTTTATTTAATTAATCTATCCAATTTCTTTGTCAAACAAATAAATAAATAAAATAAAGTACAACGAACGGCTCTACATTTTGAAAAGATTTACATGACTCTAGGTATTTATTAATTAGGTACTTACATGTATATATATGTCACATTCTACTTAGTTCGGGACTGTATAATAGTGTGACTGTCATGGATATAAATTTATTATAGCATAACACAGCCTGCATCGGTCACCCTCCCATAAATTCGACATGACAGATGTTACAGCTACAAATGGCCGGGCAGCTGTCTCGTTAGTAGTCCGATACAGGTTTAAAAAAAACTGCCCGGTCCAGTACGTGTTATGATTATGAAAATTCCCAGAAATGCTTAAGGATAATGGAATCCTCTTTTTCGTACCAGGCAACAGGGGAGCATAGTTATGTGGCACTCTCCTCCCCTTTTTTAAAGTAAAAGCCAGCTGGTAAGAGGTAAGAGGGAGGGGCACGCTCGCCTCCATAATCCCTTGTCTGTCACCGAAGACTCCTAGACTTTGCTAACAACTGAATTTCTATTGTCTGATTTTACAGCAGTTGAGCTTATATGTCTAGAAAAAAATATCCTTACCCTGAGCGTCGTCAGGTGACAGTCCATTGATGGTGGGTTTTCCAGCGTCAGCCCAGTACGGCCAGGTGATGTGGAACAGCCCGCAGTGGTCTCCCTCGCACTGGGTGCCCTGCTTGCAGCCGGAGACAGCCTGGCAGATGCAGCCCAGGCAGACCTCGGTCACGGGCTGAGCGGGAAGACTCTTAGCGGCGATTTCAGCTGGAATTTAAGGTGAGAGGTTGTTTTAATTTAATTTAACAATAGTGAAAATACGCAAAAAGCATATTCCTATTCTGTGACGAAAGTAATGTGGGAGAAAGTGTATGCAACGATAGTTTGATTTTGACTGCTTAATTTTGGTTGTATAAGCCAGTTTTTCTGATAGGAAGATCCTGAAGAGCAGAAGAATAATCTAAAATAATTTCCGCATAAGATGTTGATCGATAGTTAGGTATCGTTTCAGGAAAAAGTTGATAAATATAAAACAAAAACCCGCGGATCAGGTTTGCAATAAAATCGGCGTGACATTTATATAAATATTTATGGTAGTGAGACTTCGATCGTCGATCAAAGTTTCGAGATATCAATAAAATTGGTTGATAACTACTCCGGTAAAACAAAAGTCAAACTTTTTCGTTGTGATTGAAGAGTAAAAATACCTATTTGGGACGAACGAAAAATATAAGCGGATTCTTTCAATTAATTTACTTCTGTACGATTTGTCTTTATGGAAAAAAATACAAATATGAATTAACTATTGCTTATTTTTACACAATAAACGATACATAAGAAAACCAATAATTTAAATATTACAATAAACGTCATATATTTTTAAATTATCTATCAATTATGTATACATGTAAATATTACAATATTACATAGGTAACTATTAGGTCGTTTAGTGTTTATAAATAACTTGAACCACACATTGGTCTAACCTTTAACTGTCGGTACTAACTCAATAACGTTACCTAGAATCATTGTGATGACAAATATTTCTGACAATTGATGATGTTATTGTCAAATAAACAATGGATTTTATTTATCACAAAACCACCTTAACCTGGTTTGTTAGTATTCCATAAACACACGACAAGTAATACGCTTCCATCAAAATGTATGCAAACGATATGTTCGTCTTTGGTCGTAAATATATCCGTTGACGTGGTCAAGGGTTTAGTCAGAGATTTATTTGGAGAATATACCTACCAACTTAATTTTGTAAGAGGTTCAATCCTACTTGGCATATAAATGTAGATAAATGGACAATCACACTAATATTATAAAGGCGAAAGTTTGTGAGTGTGTATGTTTGTTACTAAATGAACCCAATATGAATTTTGACGAACTTGAACGAACTTGAGGCTTGTACATACTCACACACACACACACACACACACACCCCCACACACCCCAACACACACACGTTCACACACACACACACACACACGCGCGCGCGCCGGCGCTCACACACACACACTCAAAAATTGCTTATCTTTTGTAATCTACTGTTATCCATAGGGGAAGTAGCGGGTCATTCCCAATACAAATATCTTTCGATTACTCAATGGGATGTCTCAGCAATGTGTTGTATCTAAGATTACTGAAATAAACACATTTTTATTTTATTTTTTCATACTCTTTCACGTAAAAACTACTGAATGGATTTGGATGAAATTCAGCATACAGATAGTTTATAACCTGGATTAACACATAGGATACTTTTATCCCGATATTTCCACGGGAACGGGAACCACCGAGGGATAATTATGTCGTTTTTAAACAGTCTTCAAAATTATAGAAGTTCTCAAAATAGTCTTTAGGTAGAAATATGTTTATTTTCCATGTGTATATTCGGGTCTATCTTCTGGCTTATAACACTAATTTGAACAATGATATCATTGAATTTGAATGATTCTTTTTTGACTCTTATTTTGACTCTTAAAGTATTATTGTAGAGTCGTCGCCTTATTTTCGAAATCCCTAATACAGATTAGTTTAAGTAAAACCACTTAAACTATGTTGTTAAAATAGATAGATTGAATAATTTATAAGTATGTCAACGTCCTACTGCTGGACTTAATTATTCCCACAAGAACAATACTAAAAATAAGATGCAATCCAACGTGATCATCGAGTTTGGTCATAAATCTGTTGATGTGGTCAAGATTGTTAGTCACAGACCTTGAGCACTAAAGCCCATCCAATTTTACTTTGAATATACTTAATTTTATACGAGTTCATTGTCATTTGGTATATAAAGTTCGATAAATGGATATGGCAGAGGACGCGGCGTATGGTTTGCGTTTAAATTGTTGTACAGTCGTCCGTTTTATGGTTTCTATTTTATAAAACGCTTACAGAAATTATAAACAAAAGAAAGCATAAAGTTACAATACATTTTTCAACATAGTTAAATCTATGAATCGAGGGTTTCCCACCAGAGCTATTATCCTGACTTCATTTATTCATACTCCATGAACAATAGCAAAAATGTATAATAAAGTATATTGTAAGTATATTTAAACAAAATATAATAATGATGTTCAATTTGTTCTTAGTTTTTTTCAAGTTTAAACTATGATAAATGGGAAATAATTTGATACTTTTAACGATAATTATGCACATTTGATGCGCGTCATGGTCAAAAGTTAACGACATGTTAATTAGTGTAGGCTGTTAAGCCGGATATTTGAGTATAATTACTGCAACACCTAATGCAATTCTAATGCAGAAATGGTGGAAACCGGAACAATTGAAATAGTTGGCGTGAATCAAATAAACTTACGTGTGAGTTAGGTAGAACACACCTTTACATTCCGACTCACACAGGTACTGTCGGGACATGGGTGCTTCGGGCAGTGTACCTCTTTAAAATTGCGAGGAGGGAACCAACCCCTGAGTGTGGAGCTGAGCAGGACACTGCCGAACACACCCTAGCGGTGTATGGAGCGTGGGCTGCTCAGCGTCACACCCTGACAGGAGTTATGGGAACTGATCTATCCCTGTCCATAGTGGTGAAGGCCATGCTGGATAATGAGACGTCACGGACGGTCATAGTCTCACTCTTGCGAAATGGTGGTTTTGCACAAGGAGGCCGGAGAGGTACGCGAGGAAGCGATCCACGCAAAACTGATCCGTCGTAGACGAGGCGGGAAAAGGATGCGGCAGTACGCCCGCCTATTTCCCCCGCAATGAGGTGACGGTGAGGGATGGGGAGTACCCACCGCCGCTAGCCTCAGGACGTCTGAAACATGCCCAAACATCGTCGGGCGTGTTTCCTCTGGCGAGCCGCTGTTGGGGTAAACTCTAGTGCTGACGGCCTAAAAGGCGGTCCCAGATCGCCCCAGCAGCAAGTGAAGGGAAAGGGATGTACTACGGTTTTTAGTGGGTATGGTACATATATCTCCCCCTGCGGAAGCTAGACGAGAACCCCACATAATGTAATGTATTGAGGAAGAGTAGCAATACATACAATACGTTTATGATGATAACCTTACAGTGACAAATAAACAATTATGTTTTAAATAACGTCATTTCATAATTTTTAATAATCACTTGTTTGGTCAGTTTTTATAATAAACATTAGGTTTTCACAAAAAGTTCGCCGCCATTGGATAGAGCTATTTATTCATATTATTTCGATCCGTTTTATAAATTGATGCGTATTTTGTAATACACTTTGGTTAACAATTTATCATCCAAAAAAATGTGTTTCAATTTTCGTAATTTCACTATTTTGGTTAATTAAAACGATATTGAATAATCAAACTAGCAAAGCAATGTAACCTAGGTACTTGTTAGTTGTTACTTGACTAATTTACTCGCATAGTGTGAACAAGGCTTAATTTACTAAAGTGCGTAAAGTAAATCCCCTACACGTTTCCCCCTCCCCTACATTTAGCGGCTTCTACCAATACAAAAAAAATACACACAGTTAGTCGAAGTAAGTAGTGACGTACCAACTCATTATAAAATGATGTCTTATGGTTATACCAAGATCATTATCAGTTTCCGCGTAGCGAGCTTCCGTCGGATTTTCTGGCTATTGTGTTACGTATGGACGTTAATGTAGCGCTAAATTACAATGGTACACACAACAGCGCTTCAAGCTATACAAAACTGACCAAACTTTCCAATCGATTTTAGGCTTAAGCCGTTGGAAGTTGAGTTCAAATTTGGATTGCAGAATTTTGACTTTTAGCACCTTTTAAGGTAGTTTGACGTGCTGTTCTCTGTACATTTAAATGACCTACAACTTATAGATAGGTAGGTACTTATATTTATTACAAAAAATACAAAAAGGAGGCATTTCGAACTTCATTATTTTAACACGCCAGTCTCTTGTTACTATGACCATTTTACTAGTTTTAAATTTGTCTATGGTTTTATTATGACGAGCTCTGATTATGGTAATAATAAGACTAGCTAGTGTCAGTTTTGCTCTTTATCTGATTTTCTCAGTAAGTACTTCATTGGAGGGTAAAGTTTATCTCTACTCTCTCTGATGTAGCATATAAACAACTAGTAACTAAATACAATAACAACTGCTTCTGTGGTCTAGTGATCAAATCAAACTACCGTTCGGTTCGATTTCCAGCGTGGGGTACATAATTATTGTATTTATTCTACAAATATAATATTAACTGTTTTAAAGTGTATGGCAGGCAGCCACCGCACTGGTATATCGCAATTTGCAGAATATATTGTATATTTATGGCCTTACAGCTGATCAGATTTTAGATAAATATATAAATAAGTGGTATATTTTGCATACATTATCGTATTCAAACGTTAGAGATAAAACTTTTTGTGTTTATTGTAAAAAAAAAACTGTTTCATACGTACGTAGAGTCATGTTGTCGGGTCTATGCTTTAGTTATTGTTCTGAGGGTCTATCGCATAATATATTGTTCATGGCATTAAGCTACATGGATTTTAGATAAATTAAAAAATAATGTAGAATAAACTATATACTTACACTAACGTACTAAAACGTTGGATTGATGATAAAACTTTTTGCGTTTACTATAAAATATTTTTAACTGTTTTATTCGCTAATGGTGTAGGTACAAGAAACATGTCCTTGGACTGGTCTATCACAGAATACATTGTTTATGGCATTAAGCTGAGAGGACCGGTCCCAACCGGATGCCGTCATGGAGCGGGTGCCCAGTTTCTTTCTTATTGGAGTAAATTAGCGAATTTACATTTACATTGGACAGCTCATCTCGGTACGATATCTTAAAGCCCTTTATTTTATTCTACTGAACCGGTTAAACAAATGAAGGTTCTCGTAGCAGCCTATTAAAGTTTTATAAATAGAAAAGATGAAGCTATTTCAGGTTGCCTTTTTCATAATTTAGTAAAAACCAAGTTCTCTTAAGTGTAGATACTTCGAGTAATCTTTAGTGAATTTGTTTTGGTGGACTCAATACACACCGCTCTATTATAGGATACAAATAGAATAGAGATAATAACTTTTCCTACGTATCATCATCATCATCATCATCATCAGCCTATAAATGTCCCACTGCTGGGCACACATGCACAACAGCACTTGGAGATATTGGGCCATAACCCACCACGCTGGCGCAATGCGGGTTGGTGGGTTTAATTATGTCTTTCGTTCAAGTTACATTGAAATAGTTTCTTATTTATTTTATATATACATACATATAATCACGACTATTATCCCCGAAGGGTTAGTCAGAGAAAGGCAATGAGAACCGCAAAAGTAGTCCTCTGCCATAGTCCACTTTTCACCAAATAGTGACTGCACATATGCTCAGCGTGACAGGTGGTGAGCTCATCGCCGCTTTATGCTGTTGGATGATGTGCAGTCTTTAGTCCGTTAGTCGCCTTTTACGACACCCAAGGGAAGGGAAGGGGTGGTAGTAATCTTTCACCGCTACGCGACAACGTGTTATTATATTCATTTCTAGTTTTAAAAAGTAAGGTAAAGGTTATAGAAAATACAATAAAGTTGTAGTTAAAAACTCTCCAGAAATGTTTTTCTCCTATTTTATTCTCAAGTAAGTTATAAATTACAACACAAAGCAGGTACCGGCTTTTCCAAATACTTTTCACAACCAAAGAAAGGTTACACATAACTGCCGCTGGTTGATGCTATCGTAATGTTTGTTTCATATTAGGGTGACCACACATTGGCAACTATCACATGCGATTGAGAATTAGCGAGTTGTGTGCAAATGCAAAGCGAATGACGCACCGTAACATTTTCAAATTGAACCTTCTGTTCTGATTCAGAACTGCCTCCTTACTCTTGAAACCGATCGCGATTGGATCGGATTGGTATTGTGAATTTTCGTATTTTTAAGTTACGACACCAGCGCTAATTTGGATTCATATTGGGTGAATTGAGTTTTTTATTTTTTTTCACTCAATATCCACGCAATATGAATCCATATCCATATTAGCTCATGTGTCGTAACTTAGGGGTACGAAAATTCACATTATCAATCCGATCCAATAGCGATCGGTTTCAAGAGTAAGGGGGCGGAAAGTTCATGGTTCAAGTCTTGGACATCTGTTATCGTTGTGGCTTATCACTTTGAGAATATAATATACTATTATACGTCAATTTGGCATCGTTCGTAAAGACTCTAGAACTGACCAGGTTTTCAACGGGCGCACTTCCATGGGCCTTTATTTTTGATGTCAGCTATGATCTCAGTTAAGGAATGAATTTTGCGTCTTGAACCTCTGAGCAAAATTTCGGCTGGTTAAGCTGGTTTCACAGTCACGCGTTTGACCAGCGCCGGCCGCACGCGCGCGCTACACTACATAGTAGTTGCGCGTTTGAACTGCGTGATGACTATGAAACGCAACTACGATCTAGTGTAATTGTAAGCGCGCGCGTGTGGCTCGGCGTTGGTCAAACGAGTGACTGTGAGGTTGTTTGCATTGAGAATTGATGAGTGAGACGGTTCGTAAGCTACACTTTTTTGGATCTAAATATTATATTATCTATGGCTATTACAAAGAGCTCAGTCTCTGAATGTGCGGTCAGCCTAATCGTTGCGTAAAATTACATAGAACCAGCCAATGTCACACACTTGACCGCATAATGGGTCGACATCTCGCGTGGTGCTTGACATACATCGTTACCTGCTAATTTTACATGCGCATGCGCAGAAAATATTTTTTATTATTTGTTTTTTTTTGTAAGTCCTATTTTTTATTAAGTTGTATTAAAGATGATTTAGCAAAAGAGAAATGAACCTTAATCGGTTTTAAATTTTTACTTTTGAGTCAATATTATTTCTTATCCAACTTATGTGTTTAGGAATAACTAGCTACCGTCACTTATTGTGCTATTTATTACTGTATTATGTTATGACGTCGTATTATTATTAAAATACAAAAAACAATTCAAAATTTAAAAAAAAAATAGTTAACGTTTTATGTAAGTACTTACAAGTATTTTTAATTGATCTTCTAGCTATGGAAAAACGATTCGTTTTAACGCAGGCTTGTATGTCTAAAACGAGGTTTCACCTAAGGTGTAATACTTTGTACTTCTTTAAATGATTTAAGCATTTTCATTTTCTTTGTTTGGTGTAAGAGTTTCCTATCAAAAAGAGACGAGAAGCATGTGCGGTGAAGTTCAACTGTTCAAAGCAACGCAAATACGTAGTTATAATAAAATAAATACCAGTCGTTGATTTATACGCTAATTACAATATAAATTTAACTGACAACTAATAGTTTTGTTAATTAATTGTAAACGACCAATTGAATACGTTGTTACAAACATGATTTGACATTAGAGCGATCTTGTCTTGGATGGTTCTTGTTTTTTATATTTATGAGCATTTCATTAACGATTATTATATTACACATACGCACTATTTAAACTATGATATAATGCGGAAGTTAATTATAAGATTTATAAGCATAATGACGTTGTAAAATTATCATACATGTGCAAAATATACTTTGCAAAAAGTTTGTTTTGAATAATATAAGTAATATTAACTATTTAGATTTTATATTTTATGTTACAGTTACATGTTTTTGATAAATAATTAAACAGGGGGCTAATTGTTTAACTTCGACACATATCGCAATATCTTTCAAGTAGGTACATGCACATTGCTTTATTAGTTTGATATTTTAAAATAATCAAACTAGCGAAGGAATGTTTTACTTAAAAGATATTGCGATAGATGTTGAAGTTATACTATAAATCCCAGGCTATAATCAAAGTAAAGTATGCTGTCTCACAGCAGGGCGAAGGCCTATCTTTGATATCAATTCATCGCTGCAGGTTGTGAGAATTGAATTAATCATTACGATTGCTAAATGGAGGTTGGTGCTCATAAAACCTTTTTTCACTTTTTTTTCGACCTGGGAATTAGATCCGGGACGGGACGGACAGGACCCCACTGAGATTCGTCCCACATAAAAAAACCTGGTTCGTCCCAAACAATATGCTTCCTTCGTCCCCAAATATTATATTAATTATTTTATTCTCGCTTTGTACTATTTTATATTCATTTTACGGTTCATATTTTTTTTATAAGTTAGGTTAGGTTAGGCCAAATACTTATGCCAAATGTACTTTAATCTTAATGTAAGTATGTACAATCAGATTTTTTTTTATTTCACTTTTTTTTAACTATCTACTTGAAATTTGGAAAGAAGCACAACTTGAATAGTGGTTGGGGCAAACTAAGAATTTTTTGGAATGTTGGACATAACTTCGGGATGAACGAAGCATAAATCACATCACCGGATATTGAACCAAGCGCTGCACACCACTCGGTCATCGAAGAGTAACAAAAACTGCTTAATAATTTTAGAGTGTTTATAGGGTTAGATTTATTTACGTGACTTGTTTTTGTAAAGTAAAAAGTAAAATATTATAAAGTGAGATAAAACATCCAAATAATAATTAACTAAACAGATACAACAAGAGTACCTACCTAACTTCTAATCTTAACTTTTAAAAAAAAGTTAGAGGCGAAGGAGTTTAGTTGATCTTTTTGCGTTTTCGAAGTAATATTGAAAACAATGAATTTCTAAACAGTAAGCTCGCAGGTCTTTTTGATCTTGGTTTAACAAAAAAATATTTTTTTGTACCGGAACAATATGCGTTACCTCCAAATTATCAAACTATAAGACAATAACAATTTGAATAAAATGTTTCAATTAAGTTTTTCCTTGTCCTAACTTACATGTTAAGTGAAATACTTAAAATAATTAACAAGAAAAAAAATAAACAAAGTATACTAACACACATCAGCGGCACACACGCTAATCAACATCAATATGGCACAGAACTTTATCACGGCGGACGCCATTTTGGCGGGAGTTGAGGAATTACAAAAAAAAAGATTAAAATGTAAAAAAAGCTTTTTACTAAAACCGGCGAGCAACTTATGCTAGCGCGCAGCGAGGTATGACTGACATTGAGAGTGGCCTTTGGCGGGCTTATATGGACTGCGCGCGAATCATCTGATTCACGATGTTCCGTGAAAACTTTATCGGTTTTGGTTTTTAAAACACATTGTTTTTAAATTAAAACCTGTTTTTTAAGTTATCCTCTTTGCTGCATTCTCGAATTGTTGGAGTAGGTTCGATAAGTACGCATTGTCCTGTAACGTTAGTCATTTAAATTAGGCTATATTTGTTTTAATCTAAGGGCTTTAAACTATAAACTATTTATTCGATTCAGTTCAATTGTAAAATAAACAGAAATTTCAAGGATTTGACACAGCATTGATGTCATCAGATGATGTTAAATAAATCAAAAATTGAGTCTGTCATAAAGTTGATTCTTGGACGAAACCCAAAGACATTAAACTATATTAGATATCTTTGACGAACCCAAAATAATTAAATAATTCAATAAGTAGGTATTAAGGTATTTTTTAATTTTGATTACGATAATAAGTACAGTACCTACTTACAATGAACATTTAAAACATTTTGTTTGTCAAAAGGTAAACAAAGTTTATTAACATGCCTGAAAGGAAAGTGTGAAGTCGCTTTCTTATATACTTAGTCATTTTATAATTGCCAATAATTAAGCTTTAGTGTCTGAATATAAACTAAGAGGTTTGAAGATAAAGCTTTAATGATAAACAAATAATGTCAAGGGTAATCATGTAGGATAATCATGCATTATGATGATTCAAGTGTACGCATCTGCAGCTGTACCTACACTTGTATTTTGTATACTTACGCTAATATGTAAGGACATACATATAGGTAGGTACATTATACAGTGTCCCTAAATACATTATATGATCAAGCGGAAGCCCCACAGAACAGCCCAGAGGTGGTAGAGCGGCCCTAGAGGCACTCAAGTCACCCCCACATGCATGACCAGCGATTTTCCATAGTTATTGAACTCTAAAGTTTTGAAAATTAGAGGAGTTATCGTTGTCCACTCCGGCAGAGAATATATACACTACCGTGACTCCGGGCTCTGATCATACTGATGGTACGTGAAATTAGTCACACAAGGGTACTTTTCACAGGAGCTTTTAGTGGGTACCTATGTACCCCTAGGGAGAGACTCACATAACCATCTGCGTGTACCCGGGCCCAGTGGTAAGCTAAAATAAATATGAAAATATAAAGAAACATAAAAATCTCATTTATATTCACGAGCAAAAATATGTAAGCAATTGTAACTCTTAATACATTTGATGAGAGTCAAAGTGTATACATATTGGTGCTCGTGACTGTACCTTTAAAAGATCATTATACTTGGCTAGTTTCTTGTCTATGACCAAAATAAAGCCACAGATAATATAATAGTTAGATTAAGATTCAATGTAGATTTTAGGTTCATATTTGAAATGGAATGTTCTCTGCGGTTCATGCAGTGATTTAAACAGCCGAAGTAAATCATGTAGGTGAGTGGTATTAGTCATGAATATCTATGTGGTTACAGATAATACCTAGTTGCTTAGCTATTGTATATCCTGTTCGCAATAATTCTTACACTAGAAGTCACTTATTTTAATCGCCATGGTTAAACCAGTGTTGTCAAACTCAGAGATCCTAATTTCGATTCCCAGCTGCGCGTATGGTCATGTCGTATCCGTATCCGACCTTACGCACTCTGAGGGTTAAGCAAAGTATAACAAAAGTAACAGATTGGTTATCAGACCACAATCTAATAATTATAACTCAAAAACTAAATTAATAGAATTCATAACTTCAAACACTGTATGTTGAACTATCAATAAATAATTCTACTCTGGAAAAAGTTAATACTTGCATGTGCAAGTAATGTTACTAGGCCTAGAAATTGACCCGCAGCTAAAGTGGAAAATGCACATAGAGAAAGTAAAATCTAAACTCTCCAAATTTACTTTGCACTTTATCACCTCAAACTGAGTGAGTACCGATAAAAAAACTGATTTAGCAGCCTATTAAGCGTATGCACACGCAATGGCTTACATATATGCCGTATACGGCCTCATATTATGGGGAAGCGAAGTAGTATACGGACATAAACGATGTAGGTAAGGATTCATCTTACAAAAGAGTGCATACGTATTCTAGTCAATATCGACAACATGGACTCATGCAGACCCCACTTTGCCCAACTAGGAATTTTGACTGATACTTATTATGTACATCCTATAGACATGTGTAAATTCGTTCGGAAAAATCAAGATATATTGAAAAATAATAAAAAAGGAGTTATACACCAAGAACAAACAATAAAAATAATGTTGCCATACCTGTCCTTATGTCTCCACAATAAAAATATTAATAATCTACCATTTGATAAATATTAATAATCTAACTAAGAGGCGAACAGAACACCAATTAACAAAAAATTAAAAGATCTAATATTATTGATTAAAACATATTACAATGTATCTGAATTATAAGTCCGCTACACATTCATAGGCATAAGATGATGTTATTATTATTCAATAATAATAATGCTCTCTGGTCAATGTCATCAAAACGTCATGTATTTTTATCGGAATTATATTTTATTTCTGTAACATGATTTTTTAACAATAATTTATTTACAACCGTTTAAAAATATAGTTTGAAAATAACAACAATGAAAAACAACAAAAATGATTGCAAAACATTGGAAAAAATCAAAAATAAGGAAAAACGATGTGACGTTTACACGTCAACGACCAACTAATACGAAAATCTTATTGTTCTGAGATGAAAATTACGAAAATGACATGATGCAAACAAGAGCTAAACGAAGCGCACGCCCTCCACCATCGCCTGCTCCGCCAACCTCAAGCTCCTCGTCTGATGACTTCACCAGAGACGAGTCGAGCAGCGCGAGCGGGCGATCGCCGTCCCCGCCGCCGCCACAACGACCTGCGCGACGAAGACGACCACCGCTGCCGGCACGCTTGGGATCAGTGGGGCCATCTGCCCCGCGTACGACCCCCGCTACCGGTGGTGTAGTGCGCCGCATGCGATGGACTCAAGAAATAAATGAGAACTGCATGCGCGCCTACTACAGGGCTACAGAGGGAGGAATTAACCTTACTGCGTATCGTGTTAGGATGCTGTCTTTGTTTCAGGCCTTTGAACCGACCATAGACGTGTCTGCCCAACGATTGTCGGATCCAGTGCGGGTGATCCAGCGTAACAACTTGCTGGATCAGTCAGCACTTGATCGGCTACGCCTGGAGTCACTACGTATTTGTGCGGCTTCTTCTTCGGTACAGGATCGCCCTGCCCCACAATTACCGGCCGTGACGCCGGTTTTGGTGGCGCGAGTAGATCCGGTACCCGACGGTGAAAATTTCATAAATACGAATGTAAGTACTCAGACGAATGAGCAAATGAGGAGCGCTTTGAAAGATGCTATTCTACAGTATCGTGACACGCGTAACTCTAGGCCGCGTATACCTTGTTTGCCCACGAATAGACATAATTTAGCGTTAATGAGTGCCTTGAACGATTTACTGGTTCCTTATCTTGGAACCAGTGAAAGTTTAATTGATACCCACTCGATCCTTTATTGTGGGGCCATCGCGGTGTGTCGCGTTGCTCGTGTCAAATTCCAGGATTCTGACCGAGTACCGCGGCGAACCGGGACTGCCCCTGCTTGGCAATTGAGGATCGAGGGGCGTATTAATAAGTTCAGGACACTCATTGCAAAGCTAATTTGCTTCAGAAATGGCAATAATCGGCCTCGCGTCATGCGATTCGTCACACAAGCCTTTGTTGGGACTGATGTTCGTCCGGAAAACTATATGGCTTGTGTGACGGAACGTATTGACTTTCTGAAGCAAAAAGTCTATGCGTGGGCAAACCGTATACGTCGCTACAGAGTGCGTGTGGACCGATACCAACAAAATCGCCTCTTTCAAAGTGACCAAAGAAAAGTATACAGACGTTGGGAAGGAGCTGATCAACGTGTGAGCGACGGGCGGCTACCAGATGTTGATGCCATGACTAATTTCTGGCGCAGCATTTGGTCGGTGCCCGTCGAGCACACGGAGGGTGAATGGATGAGTGTTGTCAGTGACGCGTGTGAACCTATCGAAACCATGCAGCCTATAAATATTAGTACAGCTGACGTAAGTTGTGCAATCCGTACGGCCCAAAATTGGAAATGCCCAGGACCGGACGGATTGCACAACTTCTGGATCAAATGGTTTCGATGTTCACACGAGTTACTGGCAACACAATTCCAAGAAGCCATAGAGCTCGGCTCACTCCCAAGTTTGTTGACTACTGGTGTCACTTTTCTGCTCCATAAATCAGGTAGTACCACGGAACCGAAAAATTATAGACCCATCACGTGCTTACCTACTTTATACAAGCTCCTTACATCCATTCTGAGAACAAAAATTAACACGCACATTGTTGCAAACAATATTTTGGACATGACTCAGAATGGATGTAGGGTTGGGTCCCGTGGTACTAAGGAGCTTCTCCTCATTGACATGACCATATGCCAGAAGGTCCGGCGTGGCAGAGGGACTCTCTCTACAGCCTGGATTGACTATAAGAAGGCCTATGATTCGGTGCCGCATTCATGGTTGGTGAGGATTTTAGAGTTATATAAAATTGATATAACTTTAAAATCCTTTTTGATGTCATGCATGCGGCAGTGGACCACGGTCTTGTGTCAACCAGGATGTCAAGATAGTGTTTCTGCCACGCAGGATCTTATAAGGATAGAGCGTGGCATATTCCAGGGCGACAGTCTGAGTCCTTTATGGTTTTGCCTAGCTTTGAATTCTCTCAGTACTTTGTTGAGAAATTCAAAGTTAGGCTGTCAACTGCGGAGAGGGGGTGAAGTTATGTCGCATTTGTTGTACATGGATGACCTCAAATTGTTCGCACCAAACCGCCAAGACTTGGTGAAACTGCTGAAAATTACTGAGACTTTCAGCAGTGCCATCAAGATGGAGTTTGGTGTGGATAAGTGTGCGGTTATGCATGTACAGCGTGGGAGAGTAGTAAATTCAACCAATTTACAACTCTCCGAAACGATAAACCTCAGATCTCTCTCCGAAGTTGAAACATATAAATATCTTGGTATGTCACAGTCTTTGGGTGTTGAGGACAGGGACATAAAACAGTCATTACGGGAGCGATTCTTTTGCCGCCTGAGAAAAGTACTTAATAGTCTTTTATCGGGTGGCAATAAGTCGCGTGCTTTTAATGGCTGGGTTATGCCTCTGCTCACATACTCCTTTGGCATACTAAGATGGACTCAGACCGAATTGGACGCCTTGGATAGAAGAGTTCGTCAAATGCTCACGACTTCCAGAATGCTACACCCGCGCTCATCTGTTATGAGGCTGTACATCCCGCGGAGATGTGGGGGTCGCGGCTTTTTAAATGCCAAGGACCTACATAACCGTGAGGTGTGCAGTCTCAGGGATTATTTCCTTAACAGTGAGTGCGGGATGCATTTGGATGTCGTGGCAGTTGATAGACACTTTACGCCGCTCTCCTTGGCAACAGAAAACTGGCGCAAACCAGTGGTGCTAAGCACTCTCGATCGCAAGGACATATGGAAGAGCAAGGTGCTACACGGGCGCTACTATCGGGCTCTAACTGGGCCTGATGTAGATTTGCCTGCCTCGGTGAACTGGCTACGTTTCGGTGACCTCTTTGGGGAAACCGAAGGTTTTGTCTGTGCCATTGAAGATGAAGTTATCAAGACGAATAACTACCGGAAATATATTATGAAGGACGGTACGGTCGACATCTGTCGGGCATGCCGCCGTCCTGGAGAATCACTCCGACATATTATTTCCGGTTGTTCTCATCTTGCTAACGGAGAGTATTTGCACAGACACAACCAAGTAGCCAGAATAATTCACCAGCAACTTGCTCTTCAATATGGCCTTGTTGAATCAGAGGTGCCGTACTATAAGTACGCACCTGCGCCAGTTCTCGAAAATGGTCATGCAACGCTCTACTGGGATCGCTCTATCATCACGGACAGGACTATTGTCGCCAATAAGCCTGATATCGTGGTGGTCGACCGATCTCAGCGCCGGGCAATATTGGTTGATATCACCGTACCTCATGATGAGAACCTCGTGAAAGCCGAGAAGGACAAGCTCAGTAAGTACCTTGACTTGGCTCACGAGGTTACCGCCATGTGGGATGTGGATTCAACCATTATTGTACCGATAGTCGTTTCGGCAAACGGTCTTTTAGCTAAGAGCCTCGATCAACACCTAGAGAGGCTCTCGCTAAAAGGTTGGGTCAAGGGTCAGATACAGAAGGCAGTACTCCTTGACACGGCACGTATTGTCAGGAGGTTCCTCACTCTGCAGCCCTAACCACCGGTAGCTTGGGTCTATCCCCGCTGCCGGTGGCAACCTAGGTTAAGTTTTTTATAATATTTTATATTGTAAATATGTTTTTTTTTACATAAAATATTGTAAAAAAATTTTCTTAAGATATAGTTTGAATAAAGAGAATAATAATAACATTATCTTAGGCCTCTTACATCTACTTGCAGGTACTTACGGCTGCACCAAATACCGGGTTTGTTTCAAGTTTTCCTTCTCTGGTTTCTACACTAGACGTGCAGAAACAAAGCCTTCATCCAGAATAATACCAATCCATGATAATACCATACCGGCAGGACAAATTTTCTACAAAACAAAAAATACCAACAAGTCCGGGCTCAATAAAAATAATAACATATACTAATAATAATAGTAAATGAAATCATTTATTTGTTTTATAACATGTCGCAGTAAAATTACTGACAATTAACATACAATAATGTTAACATTTTATAATAATAATTTTAAAATACAATTTATAATATAAGTTTCACAATTTTGGTATTAAATGAGGCGTCAACCTCATGCTGAATTATATTTAGTGGTTTTGATGCGTCTGTCATGTAGTGGTAGCTACATGACTGTACAATGTAGGTACATGCATACGGGTCTAGTCAAACTCGTTCGCTTCCTGGTTGAGTAAGTGATTGTATTTTTAGCAACATTGGTATTTGCAAAATGTCATTGAACGCTGTAAGTATTTTGACGTCCGAAAGAGGGGAATGCGCATTCATAATAATTAATCAATGATGCATTTAAAATGATTTTATTTTCTTATTAAAAGTTTAATAATTTTGTAGTTCTATTTAATTTTACTTTAAACAAAGTCAACCTTGTATGTGGGTAAGACAATACATATCTACATTTGCTAGCCGAAGTCAAACTAATTTTGACTTTTGTAACCAACACAAGAATAATTCAGTCAAGAATAATAATCGTATCGTATCGTATTGAGTATTAGTGTATTTTGAGATTAGTGTCGAATGCTCCGGAAAGTATAATTGTACCTAGTAAGTAAGTCAAATGACTTATAAGTACTCGTAAACTTAAAAATATATTGCTAATACTGATAAAGGATTGAGGGGCACGGACCATTTCATCAACCATCAACTTAGTTTAGCATTCATATTTATAGTAAATATTAACCAACTTTGTCTTCTAAATATCCATCATCCACCTATTTTTAAACTTTTATCCCTACTCTACTACGCCTTAACCACAGTATAAATATACTTAAGCTCATATGTATTTATACTGTGCCCTAACTAAGTAGGTACTGATAACGTAAAGTTATGGCTATCGTCTAACGATTTTGTCTTTTTATCTCATCGGTGTTTATTGGCTAAAACCTTTCCAACCCTGATGTTAAGTGTATCAAACCACTAACGTCAAGAACCAAGATTTCTCGTGAGCAAAATAATATAAAACCTAGAATTTGTAGGAGATAAGTAGCTGACGATGCTATAATGTCTTGAAAAGCAACCTGTTAGATAAACATAAAATGGATGGTGTAGACTAAGAAAACGGGTAAGGTTGCATTGCGGACTAAGAAGCACCAAGGAGCAGAAACCACCAGTTATCTCATTTTTTAATGTTATTAACCATTTACTTGGTCACATAAATGGAATTGCTTATAGTTGCAATAAGGCGTGCACAATTAGGGGTTAAAATAAAGTTCTATTTCTGATTTAGAGTATCCTTTTATGTAGGAAAGTAGATATAATATTTAACTACTTAGTGCTGACAACATCGCTGACAATTAGACAAGTCCTAAAGGGGTTTAAAATTACTAAGTATTCATGACCTATTCATCTACTACCTAATTGCGTTATGTGCTTTCAGCGTAAGTACATTTTGCGTACTGTACATTTGTCATGATGTAGATTTTGCGTATACTGTACATTTTAATGTTTGCACATTATGCGTGCAGTTGGCATTTTGCGTGTTGTACATTATCAGCCGAAGCCCTTAAAACCTAATGTATTTTCAATCCTCGGATAAAAATTATCCATTTGATTTTTTTAATGGTTAAACACGAAGACTTTTTATCGGTGATCAGTACGTACTGATTCCGACTAAGTAAATGATGGCCGTTGCAATAATAATAGTAGGTAGTTACATGTTTTCTTTTTATAATTCCTATTTTAGCTAGGAAACCAAAATAATTAGAATGTCTGGTCTTCCTACATTTTTATGAAGTGCAGAATATACAGGGTGGAAAAAAAGACCTTGGTTGGAGAAAAAGTACTTACCTACCTATTGATTAGCAAATTTTACTGAAAGGAAACATTCCTTTATTTTCAAAAATAATTAAAACTGCATTTCAATAAATATTATTTGAAAAATCACCTGCTTCAGCCGGGAAACGAAGCGATGAAATGTAAAAAAAAAACATTTTGTATTTTATGATACCAACCGAAAGAGTCATTCATAAGGATCAATTTCTTTTAAACAACATTAAAGAAAGAACCAGAATACGTCTGTGCATACGTGAAAATTGGTCTCATTTTGAGCAATTCGTAAGTTAAGTGAACTATTTTCTTTAGATAAGCAGTAAGCTTTACAATAAAAACTTTATTTTTCTTGGTTTCTATTATTTTTGAAAATAAAGAAATGTTTCCTTCCAGTAAAATTTGCCATCATCAATATTAAGGGTTAATATGCCATGATGTTAATATTCATAGCTAACTTTACTTCCCAGAGAAAAAAAAATGGAACGCTGTCATTATTGTGTAATGACATTTTTATTATTATTGCAATAGCCATAATTTACTTAGCCGAAACTGATCACCGATAAAAAATCTTTGTGTTTATTACTCTAACAAATGAATAAGTTTAATCTGCACACAAAAGGCAGCACTAAGACAAATATTGTACCTAGGTAATATTGTACTTACTTAATATACTTATTAAGCTATTGTTTACATTTGTACATTTTTGTTACAGGCTAACGCCTGCATAGAAAAATGTAATGTACCTACTATAACTTATTACTTGTAGTGTATAACTTAGCATGAATTCCTTAGTTAAATCGCCACAATCAATACCACAGATTAAGTAATAGTTACGAAGTAAACAATACTGAACATTATCCTCCATTCATCAAGTCAACGTCAAAAGTGCAGCCGTTATGAGGATGTAATTCTCCTGATACGATCATCCTCGTAGTAAACGATTTTTAATATGCTAGTCCACTAATTGTGACAATTTTAGCCCGGATACATATCGTGTAAATTAATCACTACACGTTTAGCTTTCTACTAATAGCTTGCGGTTAATTTGTACGATTTCTAGTCTATTTACGAAGTTAATACACGTTTACACTAATATAGCAGACTATATCCCGGACTTTAAATACAGTGTGCGATTCTCTAAGCGCAAACTCGTCAAAGCCTTGGTAGCAGCGGCTGTAACAGCGGTGAGCGTAACATTGGTAATTTGGTATTCTTCATTCTTCTAAATAATTTTCAACGCTGTTCGACACTAGCTCCGCACGGCTGTAAGCGGCGTGTTAGGAAATCACTTCTTTGACATTTCTTGTAGGTCTAAAATCGGTATTCTGTAAGTAAAACAGCCTCAACGTTGACCACAGCCGTGACTGCAGCGACAACATCTATAATCACAGCCATGCGCGCAGCGTCTATGTGTCGCTTGGAGAATCGCATAGCTGTAGCACAGTATAAATCCTACTAATATTATAAACGCGAAAGTTTGTAATTTACCTAAGAAAAACAAACTGCCTGGTATGTCGCTTCGGTTCTGGCTGAATGTAGAAAATGTTGTTGCCTTATCATAAGCATTCAAGATTAATAAGTTGCAAATGTCATACATACATCTATCTTAAGCTTAGATGGCGGCCAACTCTAAAGCTTCATAGAAATGTACGATATATGTCCGTCTGAGTCTGAACTTGTTCACTTTAAAGTCTGTGTGTCCATGTTAAGTGGGTATGCCTGTACCTAGATGGGATGAGGCTAGATGTACTCATCTAATTTAGTCAAATCACAATCACATTCACAACCACAAGTAGCGAGTCCATTTGCTCCGCTACACAATGTATTTCGTTACTAAGTAGTCTAAAATACTGTTTAGTTATCTTCTACTGAAATGAAGTTCTCCTGTTGTGTTAAAAAAATAAACAATCAAATTCAAATGGTCTTTTTTAGAAATTAATTAACCGCCTCCGTGGTCTAGTGGATAAGCCACCAGTTTCAGACCCAGAGGTCCCGGGTTCGATTCCCAGCGGGGGGTACATTTTTGTGTGCTCGGTTTGGTTGGTGGTAGGACTGTTATATCCGCCTGGCTAGCTAACACCATCTTATCTAAGTCTGTAGCCATAACAACGATGTTTATAGCATAGTTGTGTTCCGACAGTTAGAGATAAGATAGCCAGTTCCTCAGTGGTTGTGAGGATTCCGGGTGAAGCGCGCTTCCACCTTCGGCCTTATCGTCACTTACCATCAGGAGAGATGAAGGCCAAGCGCTTACCCGTTGCAGATTTCGGTTTCCCATACAAACTTCCAAGTCGAAATTTTTAAAACCATTAAGCCAATTTTGATGTAACTTGTATGCTAAAGTAAAACACAGGGATCTAAATAGTTTGTTGAAAACATTTTTAAAAAACCTTTATTTAATTAAGTTGCGATTTTAAATTTCTATAGTGGACTTATTTTAATCGCAATAACTCGGCTAAATAAACTTTTTTTTAAATGTTTTCAACAAGATATTTAGATCCCTTTATTTTACTTTAGCATGCAAAGTTTCATTAAAATTGGCTTAGTGGTTTTTAAAAATTTTGACTTGGAAGTTTGTATGGGAAACTGAAATGCGTAAACCCTCTTAAGGAGGTACTTACGTTACACCTCGGTAGAGATGGGCGGTGGGTATTTACCCGATGGGTATTTACCCGGTTTATTTTACATGGTTAAAAACAATAAGCACGTTGTGGTTTACTAGTAACTAGTAATAATAAAACTATAATTATTTGGTAAAACTTTTGAATCGAGTCGCCTGAATTGGAGGGAGGGACGGGTAGGAGGGGGTAGGGTGAGCAGTACTCCCCCATTACACCCCCCCCCCCCCTGCCGGCTGCAGACAAGCAGTATAATGAAGTTATGTTATTTTTTGTATTTTGAGGTTATGTAACAATTGAGGTTTTGGTAAAACTACAACCGCGTAACCAACATTTGGGGGAGTGGGGAAGGGCGACCCCCCATTTAGGTGGCGAAAGGAAAGAGAGTATATAAAAAACGTCGCACGTACAAAACGTCGTTTCTGGCGTTTCGCCAGCTGCTCCCGCGGTACGCTCGCTTCGCTCGCTTGGCTCGCGCGTGTTTGGTCAACATACTAACCTAACCTAATTAACTCTTTAGACTTTTGTCATGGCAGGGGCCTTCGCCCCCCGAGCTCCCCCCACGCGGCGGGCGACGGCGAGGGCGCTTTTTTGTAATCCAGATTGAAGTGAGGGATTCTGGAGTAGAATCCCGAGCGTAGAGAGGGATTCTTTAGTAGAATCCTGAACGTAGCGAGGGATTCAAAGTACGTCGCCCGAGCCAAAAATATTATTTGCGCCCGAGTAGTACACTCTACTTCTCATCACCCACAATGAGAAAAAATTATTTTGATGAGCCCATCGCCGATCTATGCATTGGATGTATGTGCAGTCTTTAGTCCGTTAGTCGCCTTTTATGACACCCAAGGGAAGAGAGGGGTTGGTAGTATTATTTTGATGAGCCCATCGCCGCTCTATGCTTTTGGTTGTATGTGCAGTCTTTAGTCCGTTAGTCGCCTTTTACGACACCGAAGGGAAGAGAGGGATTGGTAGTATTATTTTGATGAGCCCATCGCCGCTCATGCTGTAGGATCTATGTGCAGTCTTTAGTACGTTAATCGCCTTATACGAGGCCCAAGGGAAGAGAGGGGTTGGTAGTATTATTATGATGAGCCCACCGCCGCTCTATGCTGTAGGATCTATGTGCAGTCTTTAGACCGTTAGTCGCCTTTTACGACACCCAAGGAAAAAGATGGGTTGTTAGTATTATTTTAATAATAAGTCACAACTACACATGACAGTATACCTGTCACAAAAACGATTCTCCGCAGGGCGGTAATACTACCAACCCCTTTCTTGCTTTGGGTGTCGTAAAAGGCGACTAACGGACTAAAGACTGCACATACAACACTTTTTGTACTATTATTTTGATAGGCTCATCAAAATAATAGTACCAAAAGGGCGGCGCACTTATAAAGAGGATTAAAAACTCATTACTGCCCGCTAAAAGTTTCTTTTAGAAAACACCACCTTTGGGTGCACTTAAAGGCGGACCAAGTCATCCTTTTCGAATAGATGGAATGAAAAAATGGTTTTATTTCTACTTTCATGGGATTTAAAAAAACGGGAAAAAAAAACTTATTGCTCCAGATTGAAAGAACTTACCCGACACCCAAAACACTGACGACCTGCGTGGGGGAGAAGGGGGGGGGGGGGGGTCGCGTTCGCTATCATGGATCTCGAAATAGATGTTGTATTCGACATCGGCACCGCTGAAAATCATGGAAATGATACCCATATTGATTTTACATAAAAAAGTCACGTCCGCCATCTTGGATCTCGAAATAGATGTTGTATTCGAAATTGGACCCCTGATAAACATGGAGATGATACCCATATTGATTTTATATAAAAAAGTCACGTCCGCCATCTTGGATCTCGAAATAGATGATGTATTCGAAATCAGCACCGCTGATGAACATGGAAATGATACCCATAATGATTTTACATAAAAAAGTCACGTCCGCCATCTTGGATCTCGTATTGTTGTATTCGAAATCGGCACCCCCGAAAACCATAAAAATAATATCCATATTGATTTTATATCAAAAACTTGCGTTCACCATTTTTGATCTCGATTTTAATAGCTAATTAAATCTTGCCTAAATATTAGCGAATTCTAAAATGGCGTTTATCCATATAAAAAACATTGAAAAAGACTACGCATCGCAACGCATGATATGCATTAAATAATACATTTCAATTCTCATTAAAAAAAATTGACTACACACGTTTTAATACAATGCGCCACTCCTGACGCGTACTGTGTCCCCAGTGGAGTGTATGGACAGCCCCAGTTGCGCTGCGCCCCGCCCGCCCGCCCCGCACATCCCTCACGATTGCCCTGTCTAGACGTGCCCGTTGGCCGACTGTAAGAATCAATAGAATGTGATGGTACTATTATAACCTAAAAAGTGTCATTTTTCGTGTTTATGGCCGATTTTGACAAAACTTGCAAGTGGTTTTTTTAAATATTCTAATGCAACTGCGGCAGCTAAAATATTAATAATAAACCTTTATTTAACAACCCCTTAGACCCCCCCCCTCCACAGTGTTAGTTTCTACAAATTCAGGCGACTCGATTCAAAAGCCAACCCAATTATTTATATAAAAATCAACAAAACGTTTTCTACGTTATGACAAAAACATGTGCATAAAAGAACAATAATTAGTAACATGGTTCACGAGCAAGCTAGGCGTTTAATTTACCGTTTCAATTCTATGTCTCACTCACTCAATACCATATTCTTTGAATTTAAAACGCTTGGCTTTAGAATAACGCTATTACACAAGGGTCAGCAGAATAAAGGACAAACTAACTCATGATGATGACACAAATAAATACTATAAAATAAAATAAAGTATCACAAAGTAAACACTGTTTCAAATAACTGAAGATTATTATATTGACTACATTACACGATTTACGTAAAAATACATAAAATGTTAAAGATATTTGCCATATCATGATTTTACCCATGAAATGGGTATTTACCCGCGTTTTTACCCATTTTGGGTATTTACCGGGAATTTACCCGGTAAAATCCCATCTCTACACCTCGGGGGCCGAGTGGTTGTGCGTTTGGCACGTGAATCGGAGATCCAGGGTTAAATTGCCAGGTCGGACAATGTGAGCTTCGGATTTTTTGAGCATAGCTCGGGTTTGTGAATGATGAAGGCCTTGGCCCAGCAGTGGGACTGTTTATAGGTTATGCTTTGTTACTTATGAATTGTCAAACATTTTTACCTACCACTTAGTTATTATACTGAGCTACCACAAGAAAATGTTGACATACTTTTTGACGCATCATGTGTGTGCAGTAGTTTAAGGTATGTAGGTAGGTATTCCGTGGTATATTAGATAATAAATCTAACAATAGTAATAAAAGATTATTAGCGTCATATATGGTAACTTGAATGTAGGTACGAATCACAGATATAGGGACGAATACACTAAACCGTCAGTCAATAACTCATTATTATGAGCTCGCCTCCACGCTACATGGAACAAAATGTTGTTGGTGATCCATTTTGCTGTAGCCCAGCAGAGTTTCTGGGCGACAACAAAATGGACAACATTTGCAACAGCGAGTGCAAGACAGCAGAGGGACTAGACAAGTGACAAGTTTTAATAAATTAAATTAATAGGGGCTAACGCTCACTCTCTATCGCTTTAAGTAATTCGTCGTACGATGCGCGCGCGCTGTTGTATTTTTCACTAGCAATTGCACAGTACACAGCAGCGTACGTCGAATAACGAAGCGTTTGCCCGTTCAACAGTGTCGCGTGGTGGTGAAAGAATGCTACCACTCCCTCTCTTCCCTTGGGTGTCGTAAAAGGCGACTAACGGACTAAATACTGCACATACATTCAACAGCATAGAGCGGTGATGGGCTCACCACATGTCACACTGAGCTGAGCACATGTGCACTCGCTATATGGTGAAAAGTGGGCTATGGTAGAAGACTGCTTTTGCTTTCCTCATTGCCTGATCTTTGACTAACCCTTCGGGGATAATAGTCGTGATTAAATGTATTATGTGTATGTATGAGCGTTTGCCACTTGTCTAGGAGGGCAGAGAAGCTCGATGGCGCATCGAAGTGGCATGCAAAATTCTCATACAAAACCATAGAATACTTACATAATAATACAACAAAACACAGAAAAACGACGTGTCGTAGTACCCTGTTTCCTTCTTTAGAACTGGACCATATTTTATTACTTTTTCAACATCGGTTAAAGAAAGAGATTTTCTATGTCTGTATGTTTGAATTTTTTTAAACCAGCCACTTCATGTTTCTGAAGACGCCTAAAACGGAGGTACTTCGTTGAGCTAAGTAATAATAGCTCAATGAGTGACTGCGCTAAATTTTGATGGAAGAAGGTTATTAAATAAATTACTTAATGCAAAAAAATCAAAAATACAGACATTGAAAATTTCTTTCGATTCTTTTCGATGCTGAAAAAGTAATAAAAATTGGTCCAGGAGGAAACAAACAGGCGACTACGAAACGTCGTTTTTCAGTGTTTTGTTCCTCATAAGCGTTTGAGTTGCGATCTTGCTAGTAATTCAATACTTTCGCAACGCTAGGCGGTCACTGGATGGGGTCCTTGAGCTTCAATCTTATTCCAAGACCTTAGATAGGGTTCAATATTCAGTGGCAATAGAGCTGCCCTTGCTTTCGAAAGGGTAATGTTTGTTTTTTATAGATTTTTATGATGTCGCTAAACATAATGTTTGAAATGTACTTGTTACTTTTTATATTAGTTTATTATTTTTCTTGATAAAAAAAACTTACATGTAATAGCCATAATAGGTACCTACTACCTAGTTAAGTAGGGATGTGCATCGAACCTGCGGGCGTACGGGCAGTGAAGTCCTACCTACGTCTACACTAAGGGATGAATTAATATTAGAGTGGGCCGTGCACGGGGCGTGCGTGCCCCTTCCGGGCCCGGACGGGGCACTGATTTGAAACGTTGCATACATTTTGTACGAAGCAGTTCATATTATACAGCACAGTGCATGATTCGTGTCCCGTCCGGGCCCGGACGGGACACGGCCCGCTCTAATATAAATACAAAATGTATGCAACGTCTCAAATTAGTGCCCCGTCCGGGCCACGTACACGGCACGCTCCCGTGCACGGCCCGCTTCTAGGGTTCGCTGCGGTAGGTCCCCGATTGCGGTATCTACCCCCCGGCCCGGCTCGCTCTAGTGTTGGGGGGTATTAAAAATGCATCTCCCGTCGAAAAAGGGAAGTAGGAAAGAGATGTGGAGAAATTTTATATTTAATACCTGTTAGTTTTTTGAATAATAAGAATAAGAATAAAAATAATTTATTGCTTTTTCACACAAAAAAATAACAATGCAACACTTAACAATAAACAACACTGTACCAAACATATAATAGATTTAAAAAAAAGAGTTGCACAGATTTTAAGGTGAAAGCAATTGGAGGTGGCTCAGCATATGCTTACAAGAAGATGCTCCCAGTAAGCGCTGGTTTTCAGCCACTCCCACTTCTCTTAGCTGATAGGTGAGAATAGGGTCATGAGGGCTATTCATCTACAAGTTACTACAAACAAATCATCGAAATAAATTTTAAACTTTAACAAAAAACAATAACAAAAGTGAGAGCTAGGTGCGTGCCACTTAAGGTGAAAATGAAATAACCTAAATAAAAATTAATAAACAAAAAAAAAGAAGGACACTAATACTATTGTTATTAAATATTGTGTGTAGTATGTTATGATTTGTATGAGAGAGGGGTGAGTAGTGTATGCATGTGTGTGCTAAGTGTGTGTGTGTGGGGGTGTGTGTGTGTGTGTGGGGGTGTGTGGGGGTGTGTGTGGGGGTGTGTTTGTGTGTGTTTGTGTGGCGTGTTTGGCTATAATAAGCTTAATGGAAGAAATCTTTAAGGGGCAGTGATTTCCAATGTCCACCAACAATGTTTTCTGCAGCAAGTTGTTTGCTTAATAAAGTAGTTCTGTAACGTCTTTTAAAACATTCTATACTTATCTTTTTTTCATAGGGGGAGGCAGGTCGTTCTAAATGCTTGCTGCATAGAATTTGAAAGATCCTTGATATCTGGTGGAATTATGCTTAGGTATCTTCAAACGGTTTTGTATCGCAGAACGTAAACTCCTTTTGGCATTGTACTTTACCCATGTAAGTTTTTCAAAGAGGTATTCGGGTTTTTTATTCCAGATTGTTCTGTGGACCGTGGACGCATATTAGAGTTCCCAACGAGCCTTCATGTTCTGAATGCCTTTCCGGTTAAGGAATGGCGTTATAAATTCCCTTCTTGGCACATCATAGCAGAAATGAATACATGCATTTTGAACACGTTGTATAGCTTTTTCTGTACAGGTATTTAACCTAGGACCTATTACTGGACTGCAAAAATTAAAAGGAGAGAGAACAAGTAAGTCTGTCAACAATAATCGCAATTCTTCCTTTAAATATAGTCTGACTTTATATAGACTTTTTAATTTAAAAAAGGCTCCCTTAATTTTGTTATTCACATGGTCAATGTATTTCTGCTCTCCATCCAGAAGCAGTCCCAGGTTACGCGCAGTTTTCACCTTGTCTAAAACAACGTTGTTAATGGTAACTTCAACATCACAGTCCAATACTTTTTTAATTTGGTGCTTTGTTCCCAAAATTAGCACTTGTGATTTGTTGGGATTTAACAACAAGCAATTTCTTTCCGACCAATCATAAATTCCCTGCAGATCCTCATTAATTTTTATTTGTTGGGATTTAACAACAAGGAATTTCTTTCCGACCAATCATAAATTCCCTGCAGATCGTCATTAATTTTTTAACAGCTTTCTGTGTATCTTTAGCCTCAAAAGAACAATACACTTGCGTGTCGTCAGCGTAAAGGTGGTATTTACATGTTTCAAAGCATTGTGGCAGATCTGCTGTGAAAATGGTGAATAGCATAGGACTTAGAATTGAACCCTGCGGTACACCCAGATTTACAACCTTAGGGGACGACGTCATCTTTTCTCCATTATTATCGTAAATGACTACTGTTTGTTCTCTATTTAATAAATACGTTTCAAACCATTTGCAGGTATTCGTTGAAAAACCATAGTAGTGTAGCTTAGCCAAGAGAAGTTGAGAGTGCAATGAATCGAAGGCTCGCGTGTAATCTAGCAGTATCAGTATACTGCTCAGCCCCATATCCGAGGCTTCAGTAAGATCGTCAGTAACGTGAAGCAGAGCTGTTTCCGTCCCATGTCCCCGGCGGAAGCCTGATTGAAATTTCTTTATAATATTAGTAAGATCCAAATAATTAATAATTTAATTAAGTACCACTTTCTCCAATACTTTTGACAGTATTGGCAGAATAGAGATGGGGCGTAGGTCTTATAATTCTTCAACACCGACCTTTTTAGGAATGGGCCTAACTAGTGCTTGTTTCCATTGTGCTGGGAACATGTGCGTTTCAATCGACTTGTTAATGATCGCAGTAATTATGGATAGTGTTTTGTGCAAAGTTTTTTTTTTCTTTTATATCAGAAGGAGGCAAACAAGCAAGCGGGTCACCTGATGGAAAGTAATCACCGCCGCCCATGGACACCCGCAAAACCAGAGGAATCGCAGGCGCGTTGCCGGCCTTTAAGGAAGGGATAGGCTCGTTTCTTGAAGATCCCTAAGTCATAACGGTCCGGAAATACCGCCGCCGAGAGCTGGTTCCACAACACTGTAGTTCGAGGCAAGAAATTTCTTGAAAAACGCACAGTAGTAGACCGCCATCCATCAAGGTGATGTGGATGGAATGACAGTCGATTGCGTGTAGTGCGGTGAAGGAAATCAGCGGCAGGGATCAAGCCGAACAATTCCTCAGAACACTCCCCATGATATATACGGTACAATATACATAGAGACGCAACGTCTCTCCGAAGAGTCAGTGGATCGAGCCGTCCTGAAAGAACCACGTCGTCGGCAATTCGAACAGCTCTGCGTTGAATGCGGTCAAATGGAAGGAGTTGGTATTGGGGTGCTCCAGCCCAGAGATGGGAGCAGTATTCCATATGCGGCCTGACCTGTGCTTTATACAGTTGTAAACGGTGGGCCGGCGTGAAATACTGACCCGCTCTATTAAGCACACCCAGCTTTTTCGAAGCTATTTAGCTTTACCTTCCAAATGACCACGAAACTGAACGTCACTCGAAATATCGACGCCAAGGATTCCAATAGTCGGATTGGTATCAAGGGGAGCTCCCTCAAAGTTCAGAGGTACGACGAAGGGATGATTTTTCGCGGTAAATGCGCAAACTTGTGTTTTGGAGGGGTTAAAGCGGACTAGGTTATGTCGGCCCCAATCCGAGACATGACTTAACATGTTCTCGGTGTCAGTCACAAGTTTATTCCGGCTCTCGATGACGCTTTCCAGAGAAATATTAGCTCGCCCGGTGTAGAGCGTATCCCCAGTACTGTCGTCTGCATAGCAATGAATGCTGTTGTTATGCAGCATGTCATTGATATGCAGAAGAAATAGAGTAGGGGACAACACACACCCCTGCGGGACTCCAGCATTCACGGGCTTCATGTCGGAGCACGAACCGTCGACTGCGACTCTGATGCTACGCCCAGTGAGAAAGAGGAACTGGCAATCCATGAACACAATTTCTCAGGAAGCCCGTATGATGGAAGTTTAGAGAGAAGAGCCCTGTGCCATACCCTGTCGAAGGCTTTTGCTACGTCCAAGCTAACTGCCAGTGCCTTCCCTTTACTCTCGACTGCCTCCGCCCATCGGTGAGTAAGGTACACTAAAAGATCAACAGCCGAACGACCGCGACGAAAACCATACTGGCGATCACTTAGTAGCTGGTTCTCTTCTAGGTACCTTAAGAGCTGGCGGTTTGTAATGGACTCCATTACTTTGGAGAGTAAAGAGGTAATAGCTATTGGCCTGTAGTTGGACGGATCTGAGCGATCGCCTTTTTTTGGAATCGGGTGGACAAGGGCTGTCTTCCAAGAGCTCGGGACGACGCCAGTAGTGTAAGAGAGCCGGAAAAGGCGCGTTAGAACTGGTGCCAATTTAGGAGCACACGTCCGAAGCACAATGGGTGGAACTGCATCAGGCCCACTCGCCTTGTGGATATCAAGGGAAAAAAGAGCCTTACGAACTGACCTTTGCAGGAACTGAACGTTTGGCATTGTACAAGCGCAATGCGGTATGGTTGGTGGAGAGTTTTCCCCATCGTCCAAGGTCGAGTTTGAAGCGAAAAGAGAGCCCAAGAGATCGGCTTTCTCCTTTGCAGTATAGGCCAGGCATTCATCGGTCTTGTGCAATGGTGGTAGGGACGGCTTACAAAAATTCCCTAAAGTAGCTTTGGCGAGAGACCAGAACGCACGCGTCCCCGAAGGAAGGCGCACTAGCCTCTCGCCAATTCTACCTATGAATGATGACTTCGTCTTGGCAATGTCCTTCTTAAAGGATCTGGCGGCAAAGTTGTACTTCTTTCTGAGCGCACTGGTGTTTAGATCCTTTGATGACACCGCATTAGCCCAGGCTTGGTAATGTTGTCGCTTTTGGCGAGACGCCATTTTGCAGCAACGACCAAACCATGGTTGGGACTTGCCGCCAATGGGAACCACAGAGTTTGGAATGAAAAGTTCCATTCCCTGCAGTATCACATCAACAACAGAGTCAGCGGCGAATCATCCAGCGAGAAGCAAACTCGCCACCACTGGTAGGACGCAAAGAAACATCGCATCCCATCCCAGTCCGCTGACCTATAATGCCAGATTCGACGGCTAGCCGCTGGTTGCGGTTTTGAAGTTTCTGTGAGAGGCACAGTGCTGCGAATCAGACAGTGGTCTGATGAGCCCAGTGGTGCATCAACAGAAACTTGATAGCCGTCTGGATGCGAGGTCAGCAGAAGGTCCAATAAAGAAGGTGCATGGCCCTCCACATCTGGAACCCGTGTTGGCTCTGTTACCAATTGGGACAGACTGTAGGCTAAAGCGAAGTCATGAACGGCTCTACCCGCGTGGTCAGTTGTGCGTGAACCAAGCTATTCGACGTGATGGGCATTGAAGTCTCCCAATACCACAATCTCGGCCGAGGGGATCCGTTGGAGAAGGGAGTCCGTCGCCGCTTGGACGGTCTCGATAAGTTGGTCAGTTCCGATATTACCGCTGTGGGACCTATACAGGCACGCGTAGATGCGAGGATGGCGTCCGCAGTCGACGTGTAGCTATAAGATGAAAAGGTCCCTATCTTCAAGATTGCCAAGGCGACGGACGCACATATCCTCCCTGACATAGGCACAAACACCGGCTCGTAGCACAAATGCATGTTCCAGGTTGTATCTCGTGTAGCGCAAGTAGGAGATGTCAGGAGGGGGGGATATCTGCGTCTCGGTGAGGAAGAGCAAGGCCGGTTTCGCCGTCTCGAGGTGGTAATGGACGGCGCTCAAGTTAGAGTGGATTCCCCTGATGTTGCAGAAGTCCACACGAAGCGTAGGAGGGGGTGCCAATTGTCTTGCCTTTCTCCTGCCTGCAGCATGCCTTGGCACGAGCGAACTTTTGCTCTCCCCAGAATACGTAGGGCAGCCTGAGCGAGAACGCTCAGGGGGGGATTCTCCGACACTGGGTGTGTCGGTACCCCCCTGGGGTAAATATAAATTAGAGTTCGCTGCCATATCAATTGTGAGGGGGGGGGGGGCTCCAGAACCCTCACTCGCCGGACGAAATACAACAGCACAGAGTGCCATTGTTTCACGCCGAAAATTCGTGAGGGGGTGGTATTACGCTGGGTGAGCCGACCCAATGCGTGCTGCAACGCAGCGTAGCTCTACCACTCAGAAAACTTGATCATTTGTATATTTAAGTCATCTTGTCCTGATGAGTTTGTAGTAATACCTTTTATGATTTTGTAAACGTCAATTTCAGTAGTTGGTTTTAGATTGAATATATTAGGTAGTTTAGGAGTTTTAATATCTACAGTTATATTTTTAAGATCTATATTTTGGGTGATTAGTAGTGTTAAAAAATAATTACTGATTAAGTTTGGGTCATTATATTTTCAGGTATATAGTCTTTTTTAATATTATTAAAAAGGGTGGTAATCTTTATATTCTTCCATAAGATATTAGGTTTGTTAAGATTATTATTTATATATTCATTAAAATAAGCTTTCTTTTCATTTTTATTTTTGATTAAAGATCTATATACCTATCTAAACTCCGTCGTGCGTTAGATATCTTGTCGTTACAGAATTAGTTAACGTATAGCATTGTATAGAAACGAATGATAATCCAATTTACCATTCCATTGTATTCAATGAACGTATTACTTGGACGTGTTTCGATTCGAACCCAAGTTCATTGCACTGTCAACATAATATGAAATTAACTTGAATTGGAACAAAAGATTATTATGAGTCGATGTAGGTAGTACAGTATAGTAAGTACAGTAGTACCTACAGTAGGTATAGTAGGTACACATACACTATAAAATAAACAATAGGATTTTAAAAGGGTCTACCTTTAGGAATCCTATAGTTGAGCTGACTTATCCTAAATCAGTCAGTAGTGTAAAGCTCGACATTCACGGTCAGTTAAACTGATCAGTTAAATAACTGATCAGTTAGAACAATCCCCACTCACTGGCTTCAAACCGGCCTTCTTTTCTCGATCGAAAGGCAGTGTGACCATCTCAAAAATGACGATTCTGCCCGACATTGGCAAAAAATCTTCCAAAATCTGCCGCGTTTTTATCGCAACTTCAAAAAGACGATTTCTCGCATAGTCAGCATCAAAAGTAGCTTAGCATATGAAATTTTAAAATGATTGTTACGGTTGAGATGACCAGAATTGTCTGACATAGCTGTTTAGTCAAAAGTACATGATAATATACTTTTGCGTTATTGTCTTAACCATTTATTATGAACACAAAAAATGTCATATAATTCTGAAATGTTAAATGATGAGTATGTAAAGACACTTACACGTGACTATTACTTTTGCCACCTTGTTTTTGTTCAGTTACTTTTGATGCTGACTGTACTTCTATACTTCTTATGAAAAATGCTAGAAAAAGTAGCTAAAAATTTAGCTGCAATTTCATAAAATTGTAGCTGCTTGGCTTCCAAAAATAGCTAGATCTAGCTATAAAGTAGCGAAGTTGTCAACACTGGCTCCGACTGATGTCAAACGGATGTAAGCACGCGCACTCACGGTCAGTTTGAACTGAAGCAAGCGGATTACGGTCCGCCCGGAAATATCCGTGGGTTGTCGTCAGTTAATCAACTTAAGATTTCACGGTCACGGTCAGTTACTCACGGTCACTCACGGTCAGTTATTGGATATACGTCAGATAAACTGGTCAGTTTAACTGACCGTGAATGACGAGCATAATACGCACAAACAAGACTTTTTACTACATACTTACTAACTGTCGTACGCCTAAAGTATGTACCTAAATGTTTAGTTATAATATACACACACACACACACACACACCCCCACACACACACACACACACACACCCCCACACACACACACTATCTCGCAAAGAAATTTTATCTTGTATCACTTATGTAAATCGAAACTGTTATGTTTACGTAGGAAGAGCGAGGCGTACCCCACACAAGTGTCTTCTGACTACTTTCTGGGGTTGCCCCGGTAACTTAATTGTAATTGATTTACCTGAAATAAATACATTTTTATTTCATTTTATTTTTAAGTGTTTAACTGTCTTTATTTATAAGCATGCTGTGTTTACCTGTTGTTATTAGTTGTTACATTTAGCTTAGGTAATTTTGTAAGAATCTTATATTGTATTTATCAATGTAAACAACTGTTGGTAGACCTAATAAAATAAATAAATAAACGTAGACTAAAGTTACACTTAAGCTCGATATTCACGGTCAGTTAAACTGATCAGTTAAATAACTAATCAGTTAAAACGATAGATCAGTTAAAACGATCCCCACTAACTGGCTTCAAACCGGCCTTCATTTCTCGATCGAAGGGCAGTGTGACCATCTCAAAAATGGCGAATCTTCCCACATTGGCAAAAAATCTGCCAAAATCTACCGCGTTTTTATCGCAACTTCAAAAAGACGATTTCTCGAATGTACCTACTTCTACACCTCTTATGAAAGGTGCTAGAAAAGGTGGCTTAAAAATTTAGCTGCAATTTTTATAAAGCTGCCTGGCTCCCAAAAATAACTAGTTCTACCTTTAAAGTAGCTAAGTTGGCAACACTGGCTCCGACTGATGGCAAACGGATGTAAGCACGCGCACTCCCGGTCAGTTCGGACTGATGGCTAACGAACTGAAGCTAGCGGATTACGGTCCGCCCGGATATATCCGTGGGTTGTCGACAGTTAAAAATTTCAACTTAAGATTTCACACTCACGGTCAGTTTTTGGATGTACGTCAGTTAAACTGACCGTGAATGTCGAGCATTAGCTTCAAACCGACCTTCATTTCTCCATCGAAGAGCAGTGTGACCATCTCAAAAATGGCGAATCTGCCCGACATTGGCAAAAATCTGCCGCGTTTTTATCGTAACTTCTAAAAGATGATTTTTTTTTGCATGCACTTCTATACTTTTTATGAAAGGTGCTAGAAAAAGTAGCTAATAAATTTAGCTGCAATTTTCATAAAATTGTAGCTGCTTGGCTCCCAAAAATAGCTAGATCTAGCTATAAAGTAGCTAAGTTGGCAACACTGGCTCCGACTGATGGCAAACGGGTGTAAGCACGCGCACTCACGGTCAGTTTGGATTGATGGCAAACGAACTGAAGCTAGCGGATTACGGTCCGCCCGGAAATACCCGTGGGTTGTCGTCAGTTAAAAATTTCAACTTAAGATTTCACACTCACGGTCAGTTTTTGGATGTACGTCAGTTAAACTGACCGTGAATGCCGAGCATTAGCTTCAAACCGACCTTCATTTCTCCATCGAAGAGCAGTGTGACCATCTCAAAAATGGCGAATCTGCCCGACATTGGCAAAAATCTGCCGCGTTTTTATCGTAACTTCAAAAAGATGATTTTTTTTGCATGCACTTCTATACTTTTTATGAAAGGTGCTAGAAAAAGTAGCTAATAAATTTAGCTGCAATTTTCATAAAATTGTAGCTGCTTGGCTCCCAAAAATAGCTAGATCTAGCTATAAAGTAGCTAAGTTGGCAACACTGGCTCCGACTGATGGCAAACGGGTGTCGCACTCACGGTCAGTTTGGATTGATGGCAAACGAACTGAAGCTAGCGGATTACGGTCCGCCCGGAAATACCCGTGGGTTGTCGTCAGTTAAAAATTTCAACTTAAGATTTAACACTCACGGTCAGTTTTTGGATGTACGTCAGTTAAACTGATCAGTTTAACTGACCGTAAATGTCGAGCATTAGGTTTAAACTAACGCTGTCACATATTGTTTTCTGAGGTTTATGCGAGCACTACACATTGAAATGAAACACTTTTATTAATGAAACAATTTTAACGCTGTCACTATAATAATAAAAAAGATTTTGTGATGCTAAACCTAGTGCAGCTCATTGAGATAATATCTACGTATTGCTTAATGGGCGATTTTCTGACAGCCCAAATTAAAAAGTTAAAATTAGTTCAAAAAAATTGGTTGCCTGTAAAGTCGGTATACGAGCGAAAGTTTTACGTGACAACGACTTTGAGTGGTAAAATAATTTTAATGTGAATATTCATTCGCTTTTTATGTCTGTCTCTCTCGCTCTTAGGCGGGCTAACCATGCCCGAGTGGAAGGGACGCGTGCCTCTCACTCGCTCTCATTGTGAGCGCATAACGTGAGCGGAGCGTAACGCAGTTTCTTGAAGTGTCACCCGGCAAACCAATTTATAAGACGTTGTCACGTCAAAACACCCAATAGATGTCGTTTTATAAAAGCCGGCCACCAGCCGTACCTACCTAAGGGCTGTAATAAATTCTACACTTTTACTTGTCTACCAAAAGAATAAAAAAATAGTAAGTCCTTACCTATTTATATTCAGGACATCCAGAACCTATTTCTATTTTGGAATAGAATAAATATAAATATAAATATAAATATAGCCTTTTACCATGCGCCATACTAATCTATGCTAAGCGCCATCTATGAAGTCATTTAGGAACCAATTTCTTTTTTTTTTGATCTCGGAAAATCGCTCATTAAACGTGCACAAAGTTTTCAAATTCTCAAACCATAGACTTCTTCTGGCGAAAAACCTAAACTCAGATGCTATAGATGAAAAAGTAAAAAAGTCTTGTGACGTGCACCTTCATATTGACGTTTGTTTCCGATTGCAAAAGAGGGTTAGTCATCATATTATCCTTAACCATCAATTATGGCAATAACTTTGATTGGCTAACCGAAGTTTTTGTGCAATTTACAGCCAATGGGTGTAACTTTAAAAGCTTAAATCTTATAAAATTTGTGTAAATGAAAGCAGAATTTACTTATCAGAAGATGAACTACAATAGTTTTGTGCTGCGATACAACTGAGATAGATTTTCCACAAATTATTGTAAATAATAAGTTAATGAAGTAATATAAATAATTGTAGTGTAACTAGATCTGTACAGGTAATCAATTTGGTACTGTAACTCATTTGTACAACTTGAAATAATTGATAAAATAACGAAGTCATTTATGCATCTATTTTTGTATTAAACCTATTTTTAAACAATTTCTTTCATAATCATGTGCCAATAACAACTCTTACAATAAGCGCAGCAACTTAGTTTTCATGTCGATACTATTTTAATTTAAGGAATTGATGGTAAACTTGGATGGTTATTAGTGACATGTCTTTGACCTTAATTAAATTTTTTGAGATGTTTTTGTTCTCGTTTGCTCTATTCAGTCATAAATTAGCTGCCTGAATCTCTAAGTCACATCTAAACGTAACCTTGAAGCTATGATAAGATTCATTGCTCTGCTTTATGTTACAGTTTTGTTTCAACTATTGTATCTTAATTAAAATTGCTGTATTATTGATATAAGATTATTTTCACATTTCAGAATCATAATGCGTCTGGTGGCATTTTCCATTGCACTGCTTGTTTGCAGTGCGCTTGTTGTACAAGCCTATGAAGACACTAATTTGGAAGATGATGACTTTGCAGAGTTCGAACAATTTGATGCCGACGATGATGATGAACCAATTAATATTAAGCTAGGTATGTTTTAACATAAATAACTAGTTCTGTAGTGTAGTCTAGTTCTGTACATTGGAAGCTTACTTTTAGATATTTGCGAAGAATCACATTCATATTATAATTATGACTATTATCCCTGAGGGGTGTCAGACACCAGGCAATGAGATCCACAACAGTAGTCTATTGCCACAGTCCATGTATCACCAAATGATAACTGCACATGTGCTTAGTGTGACAAGTGGTGAGCCTATCGCCGCTCTATGCTGTTGGATGTATGTGCAGTCTTTTGTCCGTTACTCGCCTACTTTTACCCAAGGGAACAGATGGGTTGCTATTCTTTTAATAATGAACATTCATTATGATTAACAGCTAATGTTATAAAAGCCTTTGAATTTTTTTACTGTCAATAAGCAAATGTTTCTGTTGTTCTCCTTGTTATGAACAAGTGGAATTTTGATGATTTAAAATATTATAGCTGACCAATATAATAAATAATGTTTATTAATAGCAACAGATAAGAGTACCTAAGCATAGACTTAGATTTTTATAAATATTCTGCTAAATTAATAAATTAAATATACCAAATATTAAAATTAGCATCTTCTCACAAGAATTAGAATCAAGTATAATCATATTTTTTCAGATTTCAGTGAAGATGGTAAAGATGTTCCTCCGCTAAAGATAAAAGATAAGGAACAGTTTGAAGCAAATGTTGAAATTGAGGATGAAGACATGATAGTGGAGGTATTTATGAAAGAAAGTTGTGTAACACTCAATACTATAATGTGATAACTTTTGATGTAACATTTTATTTAACATTTTTAAAAAGTACAAATTATAGTCACTTTCGGGCATCTCAATTGAGAAATGAGAGGAGGATGTCTTATTCAATGCTCAAATGTATGATTGATAACAACACAAATAATTTTTTTAATATTGAACAATTTACAATCAAGTGGTATGGGTTTTATTATTAATTTAAGTATTAATATTTAGGAATCTGAATTTAATTACAGTTTAATACCAAGAAATCGCTATATTAAAATAATATGTTACCAATCTGGTAAATATTAGCACATACCTACCTTTTAAAAAAATGCCATTACTTATCAGTAATTCAATTTCTGCTCAACAGCCTTACACCATGTCAAGACCCCTATTGTTTGCAAAGGAATGTTAAGTAGTGATTAGCATATTTTTTGATGAATTTACTCACCACAATGTTATGTGAGTTTTTATGTATGGAGCCTTACATACAACCATATATATTTCTCTCATGTTGTAAAATGTTACTTTACACTAATTTGTGTTATTATGTGGCAAGCCAGAATAAGTATGTAGCTGTTAATGTTTTGATCCATCTATAAAACATTGGTTTTTCCCTATTAATTATTGCCATCTATTTATCTTTTTGGTAAATTAACTCTTCTATGTTAATTCCGTTTCAATTGAAAAATTTATATTTTAGCTAGCTAAAACAAATAACCGTGTCGGTAGCAGTGAAAGAATACTACCACCCCCTATCTTCCCGTGGGAGTTGTAGAAGGCGACTGAGGGATCAACCCAGAGGATGAGCAGCAGCGTCCTCTGAGATTACCACCATTATACTGTGATCGCCAACCCGCCTGCCAAGCGTGGCGATTATGGCAACTTTCCCCCCAATATGAATGACAGCACTAAACTCCGGCCCCTAGTCCCCGGCGGCCCCACTCGCCCTAGCTACGGTAGCGGCCAAGGCAGCGACGGGGCAGGGGGTGCTAAGAATCTCCGGCAGAGACCTGGCTACCGCCAACAACGAACTATGGCCCTGGCAACCTACAACACGCGTATATTGCGGACCGACGAGAAGGTTTGCGAACTGGAGGAAGAATTGAGCAAGATACGGTGGGGCATTGTGGGATTATCTGAGGTCCGAAGAGAGGGTGAGGACTCGATAATCTTGAAGTCTGGTAACTTGCTCTATTTCCGGGAGGGCGAACAACTGTCCCAGGGTGGTGTCGGGTTTTTCGTCCACAGCTCTCTCGTGAAAACGTTGTCAAGACCGGAAGTGTGTCGTCGAGGGTAGCGTACCTCATACTCAGAATAACCAAGCGGTATTCATTGAAGGTTATACATGTTTACGCTCCGACTACGGCTCACCCCGACGATGAAGTGGAGGCTACGTATGAGGACATCTCTAGAGCCATACAAGTCTCCAAAACTCATTACACCGTTGTCATGGGAGACTTTAACGCAAAACTGGGCAAACGAAGCGGCGATGAGCTAAAAGTACGATTTGGAGTTGGAATTCGGAACCATCGAGGCCAACCGCTGGCGGACTTTCTGGAAAGGGAGGGACTCTTCATGATGAACTCCTTTTTAGGAAAGCTGAACACCGCAACTAGACCTCGCTAAGTCCCGATAGTGCAAGACAAAATGACATCATGTCGACGAGGAAGCAAATATTCAATGATTTCTCTGTGATCAACGCGTTCAAAACTGGCAGTGATGACCGGTTGGTAAGAGGCACATTAAACATCAATATCAAGCTGGAAAGACGTCGATTGATGAAGTCTACGCTCCGTCCTGCACCCATCCAAAACCCCGAAAGCTTCGAGCTCGAACTGAAAAATCGCTTCGAATGCCTGAAGGATTGCGTAGATGTGGACGATTACAACAACAGGTTTGTGAAAACTGTCCATGCGGTTGGGTCTAAGTTCATCAAAACCCACCGTACAAGAGGACCTGAAAAGCTCTCGGACCATACTCTCAAACTGATGGAAGAGCGGCGCGTGATGGTTCTGCGTTCTTCGGATGATTCGTCTCAGCTTCGGCGTCTCAATAGGCAGATCTCGAAGTCTTTGACTCGTGATACTCGCCGATTTAAAACCGACCGTATTAGAGAGGCTCGAGCGAAACAAAAGTTCAAAATTGTTCACAAAAGATTTGGGTATTGGGCAGAGTTCGCAAAAGATTTGGGTATTGGGCAGAGTTCGCAAAAGATTTGGGTATTGGCAGAGCCAACTGATGACGCTGAAAACCGATGACGGCAGAACTGTCACGTCCAGGTCCGAAATTATGGGAGAGGTCGAGAAGTACTATGGACAGCTATACACATCCACGCAGCCACCTGAGCAAAGCTTAGCTACAGACCCTAAAGCTAAGCTAACCCGACACTACACCGAAGATATCCCGGACATCAGCCTGTACGAGATTGGTATGGCTCTTAAGCAGCTTAAGAACAACAAGGCATTGGGTACTGATGGAATTACGGCTGAGCTTCTGAGCGAATACCGGTCAGGTGGAAGACCGCTACTCGCAGCTCTTCAGAAACTATTTAATTCCGTCATACTCGGAGGTAGAACGCCAGAAGCGTGGCATGAAAGTGTGGTTGTGTTGTTCTTTAAGAAGGGCAGCAAGACCCTACTCAGGAACAGACCCACATCACTTTTATGTCACGTTTATAAGCTGTTCTCGAGACTTATAACTAATCATCTCGCACGCGGGTTTGATGACTTCCAGCCAATCGACCAAGCCGGATTGTCGCCATCTGAGATCTCGGGTTCGAACCCCGGTCGGGTCAATATAGAAATTATTGTTTTCTAAATTGTCTCGGGGCTGGGTGTTTTCTATGTATAATAAGTATGTATTTAACTATTTTACGCATGTTTATCCATTGTCTAGTAACCATTTAACGAGTTTCATGACGAAGCTTCTTTTGGGCTAGATAATTGGTGTGAGTGTAGGAAATTTTATTTATTTATTTTTATATTTAATTATATTTTCTATGATGGCAGGATGAAGACAATGAATTTGAACACTTCCAAGACCCCGAGGAGTTTGAAGGGTTCCCGGACAGCTCCGTCCCTCACACGTCGGAGCAGCCCAAGATTACTATATCCAAGGTTTTTTAATGTTTCTATTACAAATATGCGTTCCACTGCAGGGCCAAAGAAATGTTTCTATAGTCAAAAGTCAAAATCTTTATTTAAGTCAACTTTGTAAAACGTTTGAATTATCAACATTCAGTACTTTGTTTTTCTTATTTAATTATTAACAAAAAAGCTACGAACAATACATATAATCACGACTATTATCCCCGAAGGGTTAGTCAGAGACTAGGCAATGAGGACCGCAAAAGCAGTCATCTGCCATAGTCCACTTTTCACCCAATAGCGTCTGCACATGTGCTCAGCGTGACAGGTGGTGAGCCCATCGCCGCTCTATGCTGTTGGATGTATGTGCAATCTTTAGTCCATATATGGTTCATAACAACCTTATGTAAAATAAATGCAGTTTTCATTAGTTTTAAAACTATGTAAATTGTTATCTTAATCTATGTAGCCTTATGAATGACTTTAACACTGTACCACTTAAAAAAATAAAGTTGTTGCCAATATACCTAGTAATTAGGTAAAGCACTAGTAAGGTATAAAACTTAAAAAGCCAACACAGCTATGTATTGTTAAAGAATTGGCTACTTGACAGTTTTCGAAAAAGTATTTAAAAATTCACAAACGCTTATTTTATACCCCGTACAATATTTTCTTTCTCGAAAAAGCTTTATTTAACAGAAAAAAACATATTTTTCTTTATTGATTTCAAATTTCGTGCGAAAACGGTTGGTCATGTGACATTTTGCACATTTCAATAAACATAGAAACTTAACTTGAAACCTGACAGATAGTTTTTGATAATTTTGTGAAATGTGACGTCACATGAAGCTCAATCATAGCCGATCGCAAATTTAATTTGTAAAAATAAAATAATTAAAAATTATCTTAATAACAAAAACTATTGGATAATAAATTATCGTTAAATCATAAACTACCATTTCCGACATATTTCATATTTTATTGCTATAACTGTCAAATATCCAATTTACATTGTACTTAAATGTTATTAGTACCTGTTTGCAGGAAACATAATTTTTAAACTAAGGTTTCCTTAATTACAGACATGTTTGTTACGAATGTTATGTTGATGGATCATAAATACACTTCACAATGCTGACATTTATTGTTACTATGTAAACTACTGTGGTAATTTCATAGTTAATCTTTTAATGTTAGGTTTTTTTCATTACTTGAGTATGATTGATGCCTATAAAAGTCATACTGCGTTTCCACATGGGGTGTTTGTGGTGCAGTACACCACGCTAGTCCAATGCGGTTTCCAGGATTGGCGATTATCCTTATATTTATTGACCCTCAGCATGCAGCTACTTGGCTACGCACGTCGTTAAACGTACGTTATTAACTACATTTTCCTATATAAATTAAAAACAAACAGAATTAGTAATATTGTTTTCTAAAGGGTAAAAGGTATCCACTATGTTATATTGATGATCAATTTATTTATTTATTTATTTATTATTTATGTTCGCGAACATCTTGCGCTCCGCGCTCCTGCAACCGCTCTGATGGAGACGGTACGCACGAACAGACTGAGCTCCCCTTTGTGTTCGCCCAAAAACCGCCACCGATTGGGTCGCTGAGCGCAGAGCGCGCACCATCGCACGCTTCAGGAGCGCGAACGTATCGACTACAGGAGCGCGGAGCGCAAGACGTTCGCGAACATAGTGGATACCCACCTTAAGGTTTACGCGAGCACTACACATTGAAATGAGACAATTTTGACAGATTAAAACTTGTGTTTAATTTACTACAATACATAGTTATTTTATTTTCCTGACCTTTCAAGCCCTTTACAGGATCCGTGCTCACAGGGAGATGGCCCACAGCAACTTGATCCGTAAAAATTGTTTCATTTCAAAATTAGTAATGTTTCATACAGATTACAGGAACGTGGGTTCGATTCCCACTTGGAGTACATGTAGTCATTTATTTTCAACGTTTCAATATCTTAAAACAAAGGAGAACCGGCACTTTCCATAGAAAAAATGCTTAACTTGTAAACAATAGAATTTGGTCATGAAGTAAAGCTAATATTATTTGCTACCTAAACCAAGTGTTGTCTTATTTTTATCGAATCGCGGATAAGAGTTATTTAATTATTAATAATTTTTAATATGGAAGTATTGAGTCTTCAATAACAGACATGTTACTTTAAAAATGTCTAACGTGGCTGCATAAACCATAATCCTTTTGCTTTTAAAAAAAGGAAATGTCAACAACGCCGTTACGTCATGTTTGATTTGACAGCTAGCGGCTGTACAACTGTCATTTGTTGACAGATATTGCCAGATAAATATTGAAATACAGATTAAAAAATTAAAAAAGTATACAAGTTAAGCATAAAACGCCGGGTCTCCTTTTTTTTAAGTGTCCATACACTACGTCGTAGGCATGGGCCTACGACGCTTCATAAATTTAATTCGGGTAAAGTTTCACCCGATGTGTGTGTGACCGGATCAATAGAGTGAATAACTTTTTTCTAGGTTCCTATAACGGTGCGGCCGCGCTGGGACGCTTACTGGCTTGAAGGCATATTGTGCTGCTTGCTGGTGGCCTACGCGCTGGGCTACGCCGTCGGCCGCTCCAAGAACACCTCCATTGCGGTGAACTTCCTCAAGTTGCATAAGCCTCTCTTGGACGACAACTTCACGTTGGTCGGTGAGTTGTGCCAGTCAAAATATTATATAGAAAAACTCCCTCAAGTTGCATAGTTCGCTGTTGGACGACAACTTCGTGTTTGTCGGTAAATTGTGCCAGTCAAAATATTATATAGAAAAACTTCCTCAACTTGCATAAGCCGCTGTTGGACAACAACTTCACGTTGGTCAATGAGTTGTGCCAGTCAAAATATTATATAGAAAAGCTTCCTCAAGTTACATAAGCCGCTGTTGAAGGACATCTTCACGTTGGTTGGTGGGTTCTGGCATTCAAAATACATAGAAAAACTTTCCCAAGTTGCACAAACCGCTGTTGGACGACAATTTCACTTTGGTCGGTGAGTTGTGTGGGGCATTCAAAATATATAAAAAACTTCCAGTGCCCGGGTTAGGGACGAATGGGAACGCAGAGGGGAGGCATTTGGCCAGCAATGTGACATAAGCCTAATTATTGTGTACCAAAAAAAAAGCACTCCGACGTGGTATTCTGGGCGGTGAATATTGATCAGAGTAAAGCAATTTGACCCTCATTACATAGGCGAGACGGACTCTGAGGTCGCTAGACGGTGAATATTGATCTGAGTAAAGCAAATTAGACTTTTCCTGACAGGCTCCGATGTAGTGTCGATAAGCGGTGTCTGTATATAGATCTGAATACTGCTTTGACCAATCCCTATGATATTGATCTTAATAAGGCAAATTGACCTTTATTCCGTAGGCGAGACGGGCTCCGACGTGGTGTCGGTGGGCGAGGAGCGCGGCTGGCGGCGCGAGGCGGAGCACTGCTTCACCATGTGGTGCAGCGGCCGCGTGTGCTGCGAAGGCATGCTGCTTACCTTGAAGCTTATCAAGGTATGCTACTGTTGGGATAACAGCTTATTAAAAAAAAACAATTCTGTTGCACTTATTTACTCGCCATTCGCTGACGTGTTGGCTTGTAAGCTACTTTTGACGACTTCCGTGGTCGAGTGGTTAGTACGCCGGGTCAGGCGTCGCGCCATCTCTGAGGTCCCGGGTTTGTAGGCTTACTCTTGAAACACAATTGCATTAGTCAATTTAATCTAAAAAATGTCAAATGGCACTTTTGTAAGCGACAATAGCGCCACATTGGAATTAAATGCGTGGAAAATGATGGAACAAATTATTATCGAGATGGCGTTCCGGAATTATCTTTACTTATCCTAATATCGATACATATTAATCGCATTGGAATTGTATTGTGTGTTGTCTATGTTTATGTATATTTAACCGTTATCTTACCATCGTAACGTGTTTCAAAAGAATACTCATCTTGGTCTCTAGATAATTAGTGTAAGCGTAAACTAAATTATTTTTTTTAGTTAACTAGCCGTGTGTCATCACCGCTGCTAGTAAGTGCACTCGCAACTAGTTAGTTGCGAGTATCTTTGCGTTTTGGCAGTCAGCACAAATGTCAACGGAAGTAGTTCGCGCGGGAGTAGAGTAGTTATTTTAGGTCATGCTATCAATATCCGATGTGTTCCAATAATTTTTCAGTTTAAAAAAATAGACGATCTAACTCAGACAACACGCCACGCAAAACAACACAATGATTCCAACCCGCTAGCTAGTTCGCTGCTGAGCGAGTGGAAAGTTTAGCTTTTAAACTTGCCGACGAGCAGCTCGTAAACTAGCCCCGTACCATCGATGCTTTACTTTTTTTCTCCCTTAAATAATGGCTTCGTGCGTTCAGCACATTTAGCCAGTGTCAAGTAAAAAGTGAATATTTTCTTTGCATAATGTAGATGATAATGAGTGATAATGAACGTTTAATGGTAAATGATATTCCCCCAAAGCCCTTGAGACTCAATAAAGCTGTGGGACTTTATTGAGATCTCACACTGACGTCTTGAGAGAATTTGAAAGGTGATTTTACACTGTTTTGTTTTATTTGCCAACATTCATGCACGTTCACGAACACTTAAATACCTAATCCACCATTATTTCACATTCATATTCGACAAAACACAAATTAAAGAAAATAAAACAAAACTGCAGACATGACGCTTCACTTTCCCGCCAAGAAGTCGACGCTTTACCTCTAGCTTCAGCGACTAATCGCTGCGAATGCCTACTCGCCGCGAATATTCACTGTATGTGACAGGCAATCGCTGCGAATAGATTCAGTCGACGCGAGCTGAATTCGCCGCGATTTGAATTGAGCATGTTCAATGTTATTCTCGGCGAATGCGCATTCGCCGCAGGATTCGCTGTGTGTGACAGCAGGGTACTCGCTGCAAATAGCCATTCCGCTCAGACGAAACTTTGAATTTGCGCACCAAACAGACTGTCGAAATTGGCTCCTTGACAGTTTTCGAAAAAGTATTTAAAAAATTACAAACGCTTATTTTATACCCCGTACAATATTTCATTTCTCGAAAAAGCTTTATTTAACAGAAAAAAAACATATTTTTCTTTATTGATTTCAAATTTCGTGCGAAAACGGTTGGTCACGTGACGTTGTTGCTCTGTGACGTCACATTTTAATAAATATAGAAACTTATCTTGAAACCTGACAGATACTCTTTGTATATTTTGTGAAATGTGACGTCACATGAACCTAATCATGGCCGCCCGTGTTTCGGGTCTTGTAATCCACAGATAAAAAATTGCAAATTTATTTTGTAATAATAAAATATTTACAAATTATCTTAATTACAAAAAAACTATTTGATAATTATCGTTAAATCATAACCTACCATATCCGACATATTTCATATTTTATTGTTACAACTGTCAAATAGCCAATTCTCGTGTAGAACTCGCTCAGCTGTGTGTCAGACAGTCAGCGAATTGTCGCTGCGATGATTTTTCGCAGCGAATGCACTCGCAGCGAGTATTCGCTATGTGTGACTTAAGAGGCCTATTACATCTCGAATATGATTTTTGCGTAAAATGCCCATTTTCGCATTTTGTAGTATTTTTGCAGTTGTATTTATCGTTCTTATCGAAATAGGATAACAAATTTGTGCATAATATTACAAATCACCATTCTGTGAGCATAAGTTGAATTCGGACGGCCGGCGCATAGCATTTTGTAGTATTTTTGCAGTTGTATTTATCGTTTTTATCGAAATAGGATAATAAATTCATTATAAAATCTTTATTCCTCATGAAGTAACAATTACTCTGGTATAAATTTTGCTCAATAATATTATCGTAGATAGGAGAAGTTTACAGTTAATTTATAACGATTTTCGAAGTTTTTTAGTTTAGAATAAGATTTTTTTCCTATATAAAATCAATGATATCTAAAAATTCCGAGGCCGCTACGCACTATTCGACTATATAAGAGATAACATTATATTTTTTTTATTTCACTTGTTTATTAGAACAGTAGTTCAATCGATGAGCTCATAAAAGTGCCTTCGCGCACTTTATGAAAACCTTTCTCTGCAATTTTGGGTTTAATTAAAAAGTTAAGCAAAATTTACAAAAAGCGACGCCGCTACGCACTATTCCAATAGCTATTCTACACTATTCAATAAGTCATAATTGTTAATGTATTTTTGTTTCTGTGATCCATAACGCCAAAATTGGCCATTTTACGCAAAAATCACAGTCGAGATGTAATAGACCTAAGTAAAATTTTTAACACTGAAAAAAGGACGACAACCTCAGGCGGGAATCGAACCACGCACCTTCCGCATTCCGGGCGGCTGCCTTAACCACTTGGCTACCGAGGTCTGGCTTTCAACCGTCGAAATTTGTCAGTGCTTGATGCTTATGTTTTTAGTCAACATTGCTTCATCATATCTTAGAAGTTTTCACCTCTGAGATCCGAAAGAAATATTTTTACAAATATTTGAACATTCGGTTAAGATGAAGCTGCTTTATAGATTAATGTTTTATATTTTAGCGTTTTATTAACGCTTAAATATACTTAAGTAAAATTTTTAACACTGAAAAAAGACGACAACCTCAGGCGGGAATCGAACCACGCACCTTCCGCATTCCGGGCGGCTGCCTTAACCAAGTGGTTACCACCAACCACGTCTTTTTTCAGTGTTAAAAATTTTACTTAAGTATATTTAAGCGTTAATAAAACGCTAAAATATAAAACATTAATGTAATGGACCTCTTAAGCTTTACGAACTTTGTAATGTGCAGCGCCAGGACTTGGTGCACGTGATGCTGGGCGCGGCGCGGCCCAGCCCCGACACGCTGCAGATCCGCGTGGAGTTAGCCAAGGACGACTGCGACCCGTTCGTGCTGTGCGTGGCGCAGAAGAAGGTGGCCACGCGCCTCTCCAAGGAGATGCAGGACTTGGTAAGTCACAACACTTGATGCTAATTGTGGTGCTTTTAAATAATAAAAATAAAAAAAAAATAAAAATAAAAATAAAAATAAAAATAAAAATAAAAAATTAAAAAATTATAATGATTTTGTTATATTTTCGTAATATTTGATTATTTGCGTTACAAAACGCTTAAATGACGACCTCCTTGGTCGAGTGGTTTGTACACCAGTTTTCGTGGTGTCGCCATCTCTGAGGTCCCGGGTTCGATCCCCGGTCGGGTCAATTTAGAAATTATTGTTTTTCTAAATTGTCTCGCGTCTGGGTGTTTTCTATGTATAATAAGTATGTATTTAAGTATTTTAAGATGTTTATCCGTTGTCTAGTAACCATTTAAAGAGTTTCATAATAAAGCTTCTCTTGGGCTAGACAATTGGTGTGAGTGTAGGAAAGTTTATTTATTTATTTAATAATGTTAAAGATAACGAATTTTTTTTAACGTTTTGTTATCTTTGAGTTTATTTGAGCGTTTTTTAACGCAAATAATCTACGAATCTATAAAGCAGTCTTATCTTAACTGAATGTTTAAAATATTGTAAAATATTTTCATTCGATCTCTAAGAATGAAAATTCTAAGATGTTTGATAAGACACTGTTGCTATAATAAACATAAGGTCAAAAGCGTTGATAAAAAATTTCGTCGATCTAACCAATATCTCGGTGGCGGAGTAGTCAACGCAGATGTCTAAATTGTAGAGGACGCGGGTTCGATTCCCGCCTGAGGTAGACATTTTTTTTCAACCTTTCGTAATCTTTGTTATATTTATTGAGTAATTTGATGTAATGACATCTTGTATTTTTGTACTGGCAACACCGCCGCTCGGTCATGATTGGTTGTTTTAGCCAACCAATCGCGTACAAGTATAACGACCAATTGGAAGCCTTCGCGCGCTTTCTCTGAAAGCGAGTCAAGGTGGAAAATTGGAGCGGAGAGTGGAGCATTCTAGTGCCAGCCGTCGAAGTGATAGGTCGTAGTAACCCCAGACCTAAGTGTCCCTGGTACTGGTAGGCTACTCTTGAAACAGAATTGCATTAACCAATTTCCAATCACAAAGCTAAAAAATGTCGAATGGCACTTTTGTAAGCGACAATAGCGCCACATTGGAATTAAATTGCGTAGAAATTGATTGAACAAATTATTATCGAGATGGCGTTCCGGAATTATTTTTACTTATCCCAATATCGATACATATTAATCGCATTGGAATTGTATTAAGATTGAGTTTGCGTTCGAGAGTAACCCCCCTGGTAATACCTGATTAAAAGAACTATAAGTACTAGTGAGTTCTGATTTATCACACTATCCTTACGCTGAATTGGTAGTGGGCTGGTCATATCAGCCGCCGAATCGACAACCGCTGGGGTAGACATGTTCTGGAGTGGAGACCGTGACTCGGCAAACGTAGTGTAGGACGCCCTCTGGCGACAGTGGAGCGACGATATTCTTAAGGCAGGAAATGGACTAGAAGAGCCGAAGATCGGGCTCAGTGGCATACGTTGGGAGAGGTCTATGTCCAACAGTGGACTGACACGGGCTACTTATGATAACGAAGACCACATCTTCTTCCTCTTTCATTGGTTTTCTCTTCCTAATCCTATGGGTAAGAATGAGGCCAAGAGCAAGCCCATCTACACTATCCTGCAAAAATAAGTATCACACTTTTAAAATTGTAATAACTTCTAAAGTACACAGGATAAACAAAACACAACAGGACTTTAAAATGTTACTATTGTATAATTTACTATAGTTTCAAAGAAAGCTGATATAAAATTGCTATAAAACGTTTTTTTATTTTAAATCTCTAACTTCTATAGTTTAGAAAAAAAACGAAATTTTAAAAGTGTGATACTTATTTTTGCAGGCCAGTGTATTATAAAAAAATAAAATCTATGTATGAATGTGCCCCCCAGAGCGTGTTCTGCCCCGAGCGGCGGCCGGGCGACAAGCACAATCTACCCGCGGCGCTATCCGTCATGTCAGAGTGCGCTGAAGCCACCGCCGCAGTGCTGGACGCGCGGGTCACCGCCGCCCTAACGCAGTACCACAGCCACGTGCAGTCCATACACATCTCCGACCAGTACTGCGGGCCCAAGCAGATGGAGTGAGTACACTTGTGTTTTGTTTGCCCAGTGAATGCTTTCAAAGTCAAAGTCAACATTAGGGATGTAACGATATAATACGATACCGATAACGATAATTGTAGTGAATAATCGGCGATACCGATACCGATACCGATATCGATGGTTTAGTAGATAATAAACTGCCTTACTACCACGAGAAACGCTGATATTGCAGTATGAGCAAGTTGCTTTTGTGTCATCCTCCTGTTTTATTTGAAAATGTTTCCAGATAGAACTTGTAGGTACGTTTCAAAGGCGTCGTCATTTTTTTTCACATAGCTTAACAGTCCTCACCTCGCTGTGTGAATAACTAAACAGACAGATTCACGAATACGAATAGCGGTGACAAAACGAAAACATTACATTTACATCGCTCAGCAAAGCTAAACAAACACTACCGACTGTCACCCGCGTAGCAGGCGCTACTCTTAAAACGCTACGACTACCACCGACGGAGTGCCAACGTGTCGCATCGTTCGTTTCGCGCGCTTTTCGAACTGTTTGATATCGGTTGTATTTTAATCGGCGATGCCGATATATCGGCCTGCCGATTATATCGGCCGATATATCGGTATCGGAATCGGAATCGTTACATCCCTAGTCAAAATATATTTATTCAATACTTTGAATCGTCCAAATCTTTTTTAACCTACCACCCATTTCAGTACATAATATTTTAACTGTGGCAATTATCTTCACTGAAGAGGCAGAGCAATAGGACGGGGCGGCATAAAAGATTCCAATGGGTCGACGTGCTACTGCGAGAGGGAGACCTCTGCAGGCCCCACTAGATAAGATAAGATAACTGTGGCAAAGAATGTGCGCAAGAAACCACAGCGCGCAAAAGCAACGACATTTACAAACAAAAAAAAAGAATATGTCGTTACCAGGTCAATACAAAATAAGAAGTTAAAAAATAATAAATGATGCAATACAAAACTACAATACAATGTAGTATCAATTAAATAAAGACAGTTAGAAATAGCTGTTGGAGTGTTTGGAGCATTTCAAATTATATTTATAAGCAGAGGTCGGAATTAGGTAGAGTTATTTATGTTCTTGCATTGAAATGTTGATATTAATGTGGATCTTCCCGGGGTTTTTAATAGACAATCCCGTGTGGAAAAAAAGAGACAAAATCAAGTACATTTCGTTAAGCGAGGAGTGTTCCGCATTTCCGCTATTGTTTTCTTTTGTTCTCACAAGCTATGTTGTGCGAACTACAAATGTGGCAACATCGCGCGTGTGCGCATTTGAATTTTGCCACTTCGGACATCCGATGTCGTTGATGTAAATTTGGCAACGTCGCGCGTGCAGTGGTTTGAGTTGTGTAAAAGTAAATAACTTTTTTATTTAATAAATCACGAGACTTTCTGCTTTTTTAAATTAATCTCGGGGTTTGAGGCATATCCACTCTATTCTTTCGCTGTATGAAATCAGTGTAAGTACATAAATAACTCTATCTAATTCCTGCCTCTGTTTATAAGATAGCTAGTTCCTCAGTGGTTGAGGATTCCGGGTGAAGCCCGCTCCAGCTTTGGCCTTACCGTCACTTACCATCAGGTGAGATGAAGGCCAAGCGCTTACTCGAAGTGGATAAAGCAGATTAAGGGAGTACAGAGCCCCCCACTGCCCCTCCCGCCCTTTGTTTTTTGTTTGCCCAGTGAATGCAATTTCAATGTATAGGTGTTTTAGTCGCACTCGCGCAGTGCCACAGTCACCAAAAATGTATTCACGAGAAAACTAACGTGTCCAAACGTCGAATACCTAGAGAAAATACAACATGGTTAACTATTAGCTTTGGTTAACCCACTACATATAACAGAATGAAAACGTATTCGTAACCTGTGGAACCGCACTGTCCGTCGTGTCGTGCATGCAAACGCCACAAAATCCACATTTGATGTGGATTTTGTGGCGTTTTTGTTTGTTGTTTCCTCGTAATAACGTGTTTAATAAAATATTTTATCCATAAGGCGCTCTTTTCCCGTTTTTAACAATTTCGATTGATTGTACCGCCGCCAATATAAAACATTATTTATTTGGCACCTTAGATTAAAACAAAAAGGGAAGATACGGCATGCTCCTACTTGTAGTCATTTAAAATATAGTCCTGCTCAACTACTTAAGCAAACACTCACACACGCACACCTATAAAGTGTAAATCGAGCGAGCGAGACAAAGCGGTAAGTTTCAACGTCAGCGCGAGGGAGTCAGCGAGTAGCGCGTTGACGTCTCATTCGCTTCGCAACAGACGAGTACGTACGACTGATTCCGACGCCACTGCGGAGTAGCGTCTTTCTCTTTTTCACACAGTAGAATATCCGCAATAGTACGATGTGGCCTGTTCTCTCGGCAAATTGTGACTGAAGTGAAATTGTGCCTTTAGGCCTAATTTTGGCGGCTCACTCACGAGACGCTAATGCCGTATCTTCCCTTTTTGTTTTAATCTAAGTTTGACACCGACTATACAGCGCGTTAGTTAAACCGAGGGACGTATTAAGGGAGGACTAGGTAGTCGATTTCCGATCCGATTCATTAAAAAATAATTATTAATTTTTTACATGATTATTTTATTAAATAATGTTAGCCTAAACACTAAGCGAGGGAAAAGATCAAATATGATCAAGTACGAAGGAAAAACGGGTCACACCAACCACGACAGCTACTTATTCAATACCATACGCGTAAATGAGTCGAAAGCACTAGGGTGCCCAAACATTACGGAAAATTATATGAAATTTAAACATCGATTTTATGAATTATTTTATTCTAGCGGCCGCTCGCGGTTTCACCCGCGTGGTTCCTGTTCCCGTGGGAATATCGGGATAAAAAGTATCCTATGTGTTAATCCAGGTTATAAACTATCTGTATGCCGAATTTCCTCCAAATCCATTATGTAGTTTTTACGTGAAAGAGTAACAAACATCCATCCATATTTACTAACTTTCGCGTTTACGAGTATAATATTAGTAGGATTTGGTTGTACTGCTGCTATAGGATCACGTGAAAAAAATGGGGGGAGGAGGGTTGTTAAAAATTATGACCCTGTATAGGCGTTTTAGTCGCCCTCTCGCAGTATTATAGCCACGTGTGGCCCATACACATCTCCGACCAGTACTGCGGGCCCAAGCAGATGGAGTGAGTTCAGTGCCCCCTTGTTTTCGCCCCTTTTTTTGCGTTTAACCTTCAACTAAGGCCGCGCACTGATCAATGTTTATTGAATAGAATTTCTATGGTGTCTAGCGGCCCCCCGTTCGAGTGTTAAACATCCCGCTTCCTAGACACAAGCCTTCCAATTCGGAAAACAGTGCATGGAAAAATTTGGCTTTTAACGACCGCCATCTTCATACGACAACAGCCGGCTTAGCGTGGCAAGCATGGAGGAGCTCGAGATGTATTTAATTTGGCCATCCATCAAACGAATGATATAATCGTGTCGCATAGCATAAATAATACTTCAACCTCTCTTCGCTTGGGTGTCGTAAAAGGCGAGTAACGGACTGAAGACTGCACATACATCCAACAGCATAGAGCGGGGATGGGCTTACAACCTGTCACGCTGAGCATACTTGCAGTTGCTATTTGGTGAAAAGTGGACCATGGTAGAGGACTGCTTTTGCGGTCCTCATTGCCTAGTCTCTGACTAACCCTTCGGGGATAATAGTCGTGATTATATGTATGTATATCATCTCATCATTTAGGCCGGCATTTCATAAGTTTCTAAACTGGCATAATCGCAAACCTTACTTGCTGCGCCATTGAGCCCTTGAGGAGCAACAAACCTTTCCAGTATAGGATGTGCGTTTTAGCAGTGCGACAGCCGTGCGGTTCCCTTTTTACTACAGGGTTTGCAGCGTGGCTAAATCGTGAAGCCGCCGCACTTGAATGTGTATGGATAGCAATGCCAAAAACGCCCGTAAATTGATAGATAGAACCCCACCCGTATAGTCGTGCCAGATAAATGTGTAAAAAGGTCATCGCTACCCTGTACCACTGCACGCCGAAACAGGATCGCGTCTAACCGAAATGTACGCCGTAGCGATAGAAATCTGTGTAAACAAACGTATCTTGGTACGAGACGTCCTTGATCCGGAGACTTGGCATATATCACAAACATTTCTTTTTTAAATATATACAAGTGCTTAGGTACCTTTTGACTTTAAATACGTACATAAGTAAGTAAGTACCTATTATAGTGATAATTAACTGGCGTCCGATACGTATCGCAATGTTTTAAAATCTCTTGGTACAAGTGGGGTAAATGACCTTTTATGTACATTTATTTGGCACCGACTATACAGCTCGTTAGTTTAACTGAGGGACATATTAAGGGAGGACATTAGAAAGTCGATTCCCGATTAGACATGGGCGCCGCCGTGGCTCGCCGCCGCCGTTTAGGTATGGCGCGCCGCCGCCGCCGCCGCCGACTGTTCAAAATTTCGCGCCGACTAGACTGTTCCAATGTGTTGGCTCTTGTAACATTATCTCAGTTTATTCTTTACTCATGTGGGCCGTGCGGGCGCCGCGCGGGGGTGTCAGCTCAGGTACTCGATGAGGACGAAGACGACCCTATTTCCGATCAAGAGGGAGAAGAATCAGAAGAACGCCTTTTGTTTAGGGACTTCGCGAACGTGCCTAGCGTTAAGACGTCCACACCAACGCGTTGGCATAGTATCTTAAGAATGTTGGGGCGTATGGCACACTGCTGTAACTGTAACCGCAACCCCGTCAGCTTTCTTAGCCTGGGCTGATGCTCGAGAGCGCAAATCGTCGGGTACCCAGACCCTGAGAAAGCCCCAGTTAAAGAACTATATTTATGGACTATATGGCTATATTTGATACAAATGGGTGCGAAACATTTGGAAATACCTTTATTTCCACCGCTGATAAAGCCTGACGGCTCACTTGCCCACACTGCAGCTGAGAAGGTAGTTCCACTCTTTTTGCAAAGAACTCACGTCTGGAAGTCGCTAGCAAGGTTCCACCTAAGTTGCCTATAGCCGACCTCTCCGTGGGAGAACCTCACATCAGCAGCAAAGAGGTACTCAAAGCTCTCCGTACTCTAACGTGAATAAGGCTAGTGGTCCTGATAGAATCCCGGCCATAGTCCGACATAAGTGTGCACCTAACTTGTCTACTGTTCTAACACAGCTGTATCGCCTCTCCCTTGAGACTGGTCTAGTTCCTCAGTCGTAGAAGCTGGCTAATATGCAGCCTGTGCCCAAAAAAGGTAGCCGTGCCGATCCATCTTACTAATAGGCGAAATTCGAACTGGCAGACACTGAGGAGATCATTGATCAAGGTATGCCAGCAGTCGAGAGTTAAGTAGGTACACGTTCCGTATTCTTGCAGAGTATGGACTTGACTGAAATCGTCTTACAGTAATCTGAGAAGTTGGAACTCACTGGCTCATTGGACTTAGAAATAGTGGACAACTTTATATACCTGGGTTCCAACATCAGTAACGATGGTTCGTGCGAGAAGGAAGTGCGCAGGAGAATTGGCATGGCTAAGAGCGCCATGTCTCAGCTTGCAAAAATCTGGAGAGATGGCAATATTTCCGTAAAAACCAAAACCAGACTGGTACGGACGGACTCGTGTCTTCTCGATCTTTTATACGGCGCTGAGACTTGGACACTAAAAGCTGCAGACCGCAAACGCATTGACGCTTTTGAGATGTGGTGCTGGAGAAAGATGCTCCGTATTCCTTGGACAGCATTTCGGACTAACGTCTATATTGCGAGAACTCAAAATCTCCTCGCGGCTGTCATCCTCGGATGTCTACGCAAAATTCTCGAATACTTCGGTCACATTGCAAGGAAAGACGGTGACAAACTCGAGAAGCTCATAGCGACCGGCAAAGTAGACGGGAAACGGCCTCGAGGACGCAGCCCAATACGTTGGTCTGACCAGATCCGCACCACTCTTAACTCTTCAGTTCACAACGCCCTCAGACCGCCAGATACAGAAACAGATGGAGAAAAACCATAAGAGAGAAAGTGATGCAGAAGGGACGTCACGACTCACGACCCTCAGCATTGAGGAACACGACGCAAGGAGGAACTCAATTATCAATTTTAATTACTTAGTGACTTATCGCTCTACGGCGACGATATAATGATTTGTTGTTGAAATCTTTGTGAAGTGTTGGTTTTATTTATCACTCTTATTTCTACCTTTAACTACATAACCAATAACGACTTCAAAAATCCCACGCCGCCGCCGAGCATATTTTTAAGGCGCGCCGCCGCTGGATTTTTTTACTCGGCGCCCATGTCTATTCCCGATCTGATTCATTAAAAAAAAATTCTTCATTTTTTACATTAAATAATGTTAGCTTAAACACTAAGCGCGGGAAAAGATCTAATATGATCAAGTATGAAGGAAAAACTGGTCACACCAACCACGACAGCTACACTTATTCAATACGATACGCGTAAATGAGTCGAAAGCACTAGGGTGCCCAAACATTACGGAAAATTATATGAAATTTAAACATCGATTTTATGAATTATTTTATACTAGCGGCCGCTCGCGGTTTCGTGTCCATGTCTACAGCTTCCTCATTCGACATAGAGAAATTCTAAGCATGCCATATTTTTGTGCATATTATGTGCAATCAAACGTTTCAGTCCTAATTTTTGTGCCACCACAACTTCGTTACTATGAGTTGTTTTATGTGTGTAAGCTGGAGACACGTGTCACCAGCTCGCACACGCCCGTTAAGACAAACCAGTGAGGTTAGGGTTTTGGACTATAGCTAGAAATTTTGTGCATAATTTGTGCACTAGGAACAAAAAAAACTAACCATCACACTCAAATACTGTTGAAACTACGATCATAAAACTGTGTGCGAGCTGGAGACACGGGTCTCCAGCTCGCACAGCTGTATCTTCGTAATTGTTCAAGCTACGGTTATAAATTATACCTCAAAATTTTGTGCAGAATTTGTGCATAAGGCACAAAAATTTTCAAAACTTTAACTCAAAAGGTTTTTGAGCTACGAACCGATAAGTACGTGTAAGCTGGTGACACGTAACACAGGCTAACACATGGTGAATTATTGTAACTGTATAAGATAGTGCTTCGTTTTAAAGATCTAATAATACGTTATAATTTGTGCACACACGAGGCAAAATTTCAAATCTCTGGGCCTCTTACTTTATAAATTATAAGCCAAAAACTGTTTTCCCGCCAAAAAATTCAAAATAATGGCTCGGAAGCGGCTAAGCGCGCCGTTGCCGTTCCGTGCGCTACACTATTGCCACTTTTAGACTAGGAGCCGTCTGTTAAAGCGTTGCGCGACGCGACTAATTTAGTTTTACTATAGGCAGGTACCTAATAACCTACCCTACTTTTTATTTTAGATATCTCACACACGAATGTCTTAGTTATTTTTTGTTGTTGAGACAATGAAATAATTAGATTTGGCATAATGATAAACATTATGGAGGAGTGCAGAACGACAAAATGGTTGAATACTTGAGCCTAATTCGATAAAGAACGGATGCTTTCCAGCAAACTAATCGCTATCGACCGTCACAGAATAAATTTTAACCATTGAAAGTAATTTATTTTAATATTAGATTGTATTACTTCCCATGGTTAAATGTAAATAAATAAATAAAAATAAATGTACTCTATGGTGATCGATGACTTTGCGATTAGTCTGCTGGGGCATCCCAATGTAATGCTAGGGCCACATTATCGCGCTAGCGCGAAGATTTGCGTTTTCGCGACACGTCTGGCCAAACACTTCGCGTTAGCGCGTTGTATCATGGCGTTGACGCGCCGCGCTGTTGGTAAAATGCCGCATATCAAAGATTTTGTCGCGATAATGTTCGTGCGGCCACATTTCCTTCGCACACTTTAGTTGACTGCTAGACAACTAGAGGTGTGAACGTGTTGCAAATACGACTATCGATATTATTCTGTTTCGATAATTATGGATTGGAGTAACGATAAAGTATTAAAAGTAATACAATATTACGAATTAATAATTAATAAAAATAATAAAGATGCAATAAATAGTAATTATTTGCCGACATGTAATAAAGCGCAATCACCTCTTCCATTTTTTCCGATAAAATTAGGAGTAGGCGATACAAATCGTATAAGGTTACTGAAACGTATTTATTGCATCAATATCGTCAGATCCGATATCGATGCGTTCTGAAACTATACCTATTTTGGAAAACACTATATCGCGTCAGGAATGCGGTGTGCGTTGAGTTCACTATATTGTACGTGATCGAATTCAAGAATATTGTACCGTATCCCTGATATTTATTGAGTTATCATTAATCTGTAGTTTTTAACAAACAAATGTGCTTGTAAAAGTTTAATAAAATAAAATTATTATAAACGTTCGATGCGTTCTGAAACTATATAGTGGAAAAAAACACGATATTGCATGAATTTTTAATAGTCCGTAGATATGGTCGATACTGTTATCACCGATATTAAATTTATGTAGCTATAGTTTAACACTTTGCAAGCGGGCATTTTATTACGCGCATCTTCCTGTGCGCCGGCCTTTTTCGTCATTACTGTAAATTCTATAGAAAAAGAACTATAATAAAAATTAATTTAATTGTGTTCTATCTAATCGTTCTGCTGCTTACCTATACTAACCTCCAGTTATGGCTTCTTTATGTAGATGTTGTCCATCCGCAGTAGATCACCTAGATTCAGTAGTAGGCGTACCTTTGTTATCTTATGAGTAAGTACCTAAAGTTATTTTCAAATGCTAGTAAGTAGGTAGATGTTAAATTTTATATGTACCTATTTCAAACCCAATCCACAGATAACGAAAAAAAAGATACTTTTATTATTTTTAATAAAGCTATTTCAAATTTTTATTTTACCAGTAGTAAGTAATTCTTACTTTTTCTATTTACTAGTTAAAAAGTTTGCAAGTTACCAATTCTTCTATGTGTTGATGGCTGACCGACCCCTTGTCAGAATGGTTGATGGTTTAGTTATCGTAGCGTAGTAACTGTTTTTTAGTTAACGTGCCATAACTAAAAATTCTTGGGAGTAGTTGTCAAGACGAATCAAACGAGCGCAAACTCGATGGGGTTGTGTGGTATTATTATAAAGTTCCTGTGTCCTTTTTCCGGCTCCATCATCAGACCCTGAACACTATTTCTCGATAAAGTACTCGTCAAGGCGATTCAAACGACCCCGAACTCGTTGGGGTAGCATGGTTTTATTATAGAGTTCCTGTGGGCTTTTTCCGGCTTCATCATCAAACCCTAAACACTATTTCCCAACAGAGTACTCGTCAACACGATTCAAACGAGCCCAAACTCGATGGGGTTGCATGGTTTCAATACCGAGTTCCTGTGGCCTTCTTCTGGCTCCATCATCAGACCCTGGACCCTTTTTTCTAACAGAGTATTCGTCAAGATGAATCAAACGAGCCCAAATTTGATGGGGTTGCATGGTTTCAATACTGAGTTCCTGTGGCCTTCCTTCGGGTTCATCATCAGACCATGGACCTCGTCTAGTCGTCTCCCGTCAGAGTGCTTATCAAAACTAATCAAATGAGCCTGAATGGGGTTTCATGGTTTTCTTACAGAGATCCTGTGGCCTTCTTCCGGCTGAATCATCAGATCAGCTCAATGACACCATAATATTGCATTGTCATCCTGTTCTGACCTATGTTCAAAGTTGCAAGTCTAGCTCATCGGGAAGCTAGTATAAAATCGTTTGCACATTTCTCGACAAATACATAAACAAATAAACGAGAAAGCTACCTAATAAAAACATACAGGCAGACTAATTTTATCACTACTTATCATATTAATGAGGTTATTGTAAATACTTAAAACTAAGCATAGCGATATTTTATGAACATTCATAAATAAAATAGACTGCTTTTATTTTAAATTAACCAATTTCCTATATCAGCAGTCTCCTAGTCTAAAATTCTCGGTATAGAAACGAAACGATCAAGAGCGCAAATTAAAATGACACTAAATTGAGCTAGCTCTCAAGTTCAAACTCGATTGCAATAGTGTAGCGCACGGAACGGCAACGGCGCGGTCGGCGCGCGTTTAGCCGCTTCCGAGCCATTATTTTGAATTTTTTGGCGGGAAAACAGTTTTTGGCTTATAATTTATAAAGTAAGAGGCCCAGAGATTTGAAATTTTGCCTCGTGTGTGCACAAATTATAACGTATTATTTGATCTTTAAAACGAAGCGCTATCTTATATAGTTACAATAATTCACCATGTGTTAGCCCGTGTTACGTGTCACCAGCTTACACATACTTATCGGTTCGTAGCTCAAAAACCTTTTGAGTTAAAGTTTTGAAAATTTTTGTGCCTTATGCACAAATTCTGCACAAAATTTTGAGGTATAACTCATAACCGTAGCTTGAACAATTACGAAGATACAGCTGTGCGAGCTGGAGACCCGTGTCTCCAGCTCGCACACAGTTTTATGATCGTAGTTTCAACAGTATTTGAGTGTGATGGTTAGTTTTTTTGTTCCTAGTGCACAAATTATGCACAAAATTTCTAGCTATAGTCCAAAAACCTAACCTCACTGGTTTGTCTTAACGGGCGTGTGCGAGCTGGTGACACGTGTCTCCAGCTTACACACATAAAACAACTCATAGTAACGAAGTTGTGGTGGCACAAAAATTAGTACTGAAACGTTTGATTGCACATAATATGCACAAAAATATGGCATGCTTAGAATTTCTCTATATCGAATGAGGAAGCTGTAGACATGGACACCGCGGTTTCACCCGCGTGGTTCCCGTTCCCGTGGCAATATCGGGATAAAAAGTATCCCATGTGTTAATCCAGGTTATAAACTATCTGTATGCCGAATTTCATGCAAATCCATTATGTAGTTTTTATGTGAAAGAGTAACAAACATCCATCCATACTTACAAACTTTCGCGTTTATAATATTAGTAGAATGCTTCGAGTCGTATTTTTTATTTGTTTTTGTTTACCCAGGCATAAACTACCGTGGATTAAATATGTGCTTAGCACGCTGTAGAGGGGAGACGTTTTTTGGCGCTAACTCGTCATTGTTTACTATTTGCAGAGAGACGGCCGCCACCAAGGCCCCGGAGACGGAGCGCGTTTTGCTCGTGAACCTGGCGCTAGGCCCCGACGGCGGGGCCGGCGAGGTGCGCCCGTTGCTCATGCTGGTGTTCCATCTGCTGGATAAGCTTAAGAGGATGCGGCTTAGCAAGGAGGTGAGCGGGTCGAATCACTAAAATATATATAATTCCGGGTATAGATTAATAATACAGCATGTAAGGTAACATGTATAACGGAGGGAGTGTAAATGATCCGAGGAAGTGGCATGCAAAATTCCCTTACAAAACACAGATCTAAAACAGAAAAACGACGTTTCGTAGTCTCCTGTTTCCTCCTTGAGAACTGGACCAATTTTTATTACTTTTTCAGCATCGGTTAAAGAAAGAGATTTTCTATGTCTGTATGTTTAATTTTTTTAAACCAGTTACTTAATGTTTCTGCAGACGCCTTAAATCGGAGTGATTTCGCTACATTTTGAAGGCTCCTTTGGGTAAGTTGTTAAATAAATGACTTAATACAAAAAATTGTATGTTTAATTTTTTGTATTAAGTTATTTATTTAACAACTTACGTAGAAAATCTCTTTCTATAACCGATGCTGAAAAAAACATAATAATTCGGTCCAGTTCTGAAGGAGGAAACAGGGGAATACGAAACGTCGTTTTTCTGTTTTAGATCTGTGTTTTGTAAGATAATTTTGTATGCCACTTCCACGAAGAGTTTCGTCTTCTTAATAAAACGATTTATTTTACACATTTCACTCCTTTCACATTTCACATGCAATGCAACATTAATGCGTTCGGGAGCGCACTGGCGCACGTTGCGTGCATTCGTAGCGTGCGCGTCATAGGTGGTGAGCCTTTAGTCCGTCAGTCGCCTTTTACGACACCCAAGGGAAGAGATGGCTTTGTAATATTCTAATGATGAGCCGCCGCCATAAAGCTTATTTATATTTACTTAATATCCATCCATTTATTTATTGCATCACATATTGTATGTACATTAGGGTCTTATAAAATATGGTAGTGCCCATGAAGGGCGTTGCAATTTTCTAATAGCACTTTTTTTTTTATTACTTAAGTATATTACAATATTTTATGAATATTTATAATAATTAATTAAATAGTAACAAATAATTAGTAAGCAATAATAAAAAAATGATTGTATTTTTAAATATAAAATAAACAAATCATAGAAATTGGACCGACACCTTCAACATATATTCACGTCCCCACAGTAGTGATGGGCGATTGTGAATGACATTATTCGAATTATTCGATTGTAGAAGTCATTCGAATTATTCGAATAACCTTACAAATCATTCGAATTTGAAAAAGCGAGAAGCGAACAAGAATGTATAGCGTCATCTCATTCCTTTCGATTCGAATTTCATTAGTAATCATTAGGTACTACTACTTTATTTAGTCGAATATTCAAACAATCGAACTAACTTGTACGAGGGAATAAAAAGATAAACGAAATAAATGCGTGTAAGCGAGAAAGGAAGAAGTATTAACAATCACGGCGTTCGCCCTTTTTCCATTCCCGCCAATCCCGCCATTTGACATTCGAACGTTCCTTCGAATATCAGTTAAAATGAGACTCTATACTACGACAAAAAAGACCAATTTTGTATGGCAAAGTGAATGAATGAACTAGCGGTTTCATTCGAATATGCAAACTAGTGATCGATTGTTATTGTATTCGATTGTTAATATTAGTAGTATCAAATCATTCGATTGTTCGAATCAGTAACAATCGCCCATCTTTGCCCCACAGGCCTTAGCCAAATGCGAGAAACGCCGTCAGAAAGTGGCGGAGGCGTGGCTGCGGGGCGCTCACGCCGCGCGCCAGGAGCAGGCTGCTCTGAAGCGGGAGGAGCGCCGCAAGCAGGAGAAGGAGCGGATACTGGCGGTGAGGCCACATACACATACTATCATTGACATTTTGGCAACATTATGCATTTAACCCTTAAATGCATAATGTTGCCAAAAGTTTACAATCATACTTAGAACCTTAACCCCTTGAGATTAGAGTTAAAAGCGATGAAAAATGTTTGGTTAATTCATGCATTTAAGGGTTAACCGCCTCTGTGGTCTAGTGGCTAAGCCACCGGCTTTAGAACCAGAGGTCCCGGGTTCGATTCCCAGCGGGGGGCACATCTTTGTGTGCTCGGTTTGGTTGGTGGTAGGGCTGTTAAGTCCGCCTGGCTAGCTACCACCATCTTATATAAGTCTGTCGCCTTAACAACGATGTGTATAGCATAGTTGTGTTCCGACAGTTCAGAGATAAAATAGCCAGTTCCTCAGTGGTTGAGGATTCCGGGTGAAGCGCGCTTCCACCTTCGGCCTTATCGTCACTTACCATGAGATGAGAGAAGGTCAAGCGCTTACCCGTTGTAGACAAAAAAATATATATATATCTTTATAATTGATATTTTGCATTCACAATGCTACACGGGGTGGAGATGACACTACGACAAAAAATGAAAATATTGGCTATACTAGTTCATAGAAATAATTTAAAAACTATCAAATTAATCTTAGCACTGATTTTTTTTTTAAATTTCATATTTTATTCTATTTTTTATTTATTTATTTGTTAGGACAACCAACAAGACAAACACTGATACAAGCAACAATTGTAGAAACAAACATAAACTTAAAGCTAAGTGTCATCTTACTTACAGGTTGCCACGGCATGCAAAGTGGACTATAATTTACAATATAAAAAGAAACATTTTATTAATAAATAATATCTATTGTAAAGGAAGCATTATATAAAAGTATTTATGCTTCCTTTTCATAAAAAGTTAAGTTATAATATATTTAGTTAGTATGCAAAATGAAAAAAAAATTCAGTGCTAAGATTAATTTGATAGTTTTAAATTATTTCTATAAAAAATGTTTAAACATTGAAAAAATCAACCAATCTCAAGAAAGGTCGGGTCTCTTCTGGGGTCTCGGTAGCTTAGCATCTAGAGCAGTGGACCGGCAATCCAAAGGTCATGGGTTCGAATCCCATTCGAGCTTTTCCGAGACTGGTTGATTGTTTTTTCTAGTAAACATTTTATCAAATCATTTGTTCAAATTCTGGAATGAGAGGAGTAAAGCTCGCTGCAGCCGCTGCAGCGCTTAAAGATCAACAGGCAGAGTGATAGGACGGGGTTGCACAAAAGATACCAATGGGTCGACGTGTGGCGAGAGGGAGACCTCTGCAGGCCCCACTAGATAAGATAAGATAAGATACATGGACCGCTGGATCTTTCAAATTCCAAAAATTTATTTAATTTTGGCTACAGTAATTCAGCACTTTCGTTCTTCAGAAGGCGCTTGAGCCGTTGGTCCCGGTTGTCAACGTAAGATGGCAGTCGTTAAAACCCATCAACCCGCATTGGGCCAGCGTGGTGGGTTATAGCCCAATCTAGTGTTGCCGAACTATCAATAGTTTCACTATTGATAGTTGACCTCGAAAATCATCTATATTATCGATAGGCCTATCGGTAGTATCGATAGCTCAGTTTGGTACAATGGTAATGGAGTTAAATGGATGTATTGAAGCTCGATATCGAATGCACGATGACTATTGCAATTACAATCGATACTATCGATATTGCACTATCGATAATAGGCTGTGATTCAATAGTATTGTTTATAAATATTAAATAGATAGCAATACTATTGAGGGAAAGGTCAAATCGATATCGATATCGATGCAATATTCAGCAGCAATAGTATCGATAGTATTGCAGTATACCGATACTATAAGGTACCAAATTGAGCTATCGATACTATCGATAGGCCTATCAATACTATTGCTTTTGCTCAACTATCGATAGTGGACTATCGAGCGGCAACAATAACCCAATCTACCCATCCATGTGCTGTCTAGTGCTGGGAGGCCTGTGACCAGCAGTGCTGATGATGTATTGACATCCATACATATAGTCATGTTTATTATCCCCGAAGGGTTCTAGGAAATGAGGACCGCCGAAGCAGTCCTCTGCCATAGTCCACTTTTCACCAATAGCGTCTGCACATGTGCTCAGCGTGACAGGTGGTGAGCCCATCGCCGCTCTATGCTGTTGGATGTATGTGCGTCTTTAGTCCGTTAGTCGCCTTTTACGACACCCAAGGGAAGAGGGGGTGAAAGTACTAAAGGTACTGATAGACATGCTTCTAAATAAGTATGCTTATTAGCATGCTTATTTTAAGCGTATACGTAATAAGCATGCTAATTACTAGCAACGCTTTGACACACGTACTACTAAGTAGCAATTGCTCAATAGTGGCAATTTCGGCTTTCGTGCTAGTAATGAGCATGCCATCGAAATTGGCTTATTGGTTTTTAAAAATTTCGACTTGCAAGTTAGTATGGGAAACCGAAATGCGTAGACCCTCTTAAGAAAGTCCATACGCCATATTGGTTCGTAAGTCTCAAGGGCGAGCTCTCGTACTGAGAAGAGGCGAGAAACACTGCAAGGGCATATTTTCATTTCTCCCTTTCTTTTACAGCATCAACTAAAATTGGTAAAACGCTAAAATAGGAAGGATACTTTAGATTTAAAAAAAAAACAAACATTAATAATTTACTTCAAACTCGTCTCTTTTTTTTAAAATTCTTACTTACTACTTCTGTGTCATAATTTTATTTTTCTATCTCTTTGTATGATTATCATGTAGGTACATATGTGTTTGTTTGTTAAAAAATGTGTTTTCTTTCGTTTTCTTTCTTAATTTATTTGATTGTCTTCCATTATAGGAAGATGATCCAGAGAAACAGCGCCGCTGGGAGTTGAAAGAACAAAAGCGCGAAAAGAAACGGAAGACTCCCAAAATGAAGCAACTCAAGGTGAAGGCGATGTGAGCAAATAGTCACAAACAGATGCAATATTATTTACAGTGGATTTTGTTATTTATATCTAAGTGTTACATACTCAGCTACAGCAAATAAATGGATTTTAAGTTTCAATTGTGTTTGATTGTTTTGGAACGCGGGTTTAATTAAAAAGTTAAGAAAAATTTACAAAAAGCGAGTCTGCTACGCACTATTCCAATAGCTATTCTACACTATTCAATAAGTCAAAATTTTTGTGTCTGAGATCCATAATGCCAAAATTGGCCATTTTAAGCAAAAATCACAGTCGAGATGTAATAGGTTGCGTAGCGGTGACAGAATACTAACACCCTCTCTCTTCCCTTGGGTGTCGTAAAAGGCGACTAACAGACTAGACTGCTTAAACATCCAACAGCATAGAGCGGCGATGGGCTCAACACCTGTTACACTGAGCACATTAGCAGTCACTATATGGTGAAAAGTGGACTATGGCAGAGGACTGCTTTTGCTGTCCTCATTGCCTAGTCTCTTACTAACCTTTCGGGGATTATAGTCGTGATTATACGTATGTATGTTTGTTAGTCGCACTCAGTGATAGCCTAAAAAAAAGTACAGCTTGTTCACAGTCCACTGCTGTTATTGTATACTAACATAGCTTTCTAAGGGAAATTGTAACTAACATAATGGACTACATAGTTGTCTGAAATAAAACATTTTTTATTTTTTTATTATTTTACTGCAGGGCAAAGGGCCTCCATCGTTGAAATCAAGTTAACGCTACAATTAACGGATAATGGCTCACGCTTGTCTAAAGATTAATGAAATTTACTTAGAATGATTCTATCTATCTATAGTAAGAAATGTTGTAAAATAGTACAATGGGTTGACATATCCTTAAGGATAAAAACCCCTTGAAATTTGACATAATTATCGATTGGAGAAATTTGACAATTTTTGGATATATTGATGTGCAGATGTGTGGACATTCCTTCGCCACTTTCATTTATTAAAATAATCTGTAGAATCCATGTTCTAGCTACTTGGCCATCTGCGATTGTGTCTGCTTAGTTATTTATTATCATGGTAACAAATAAAAACAGGCCCACAGTTTTATATCTAAACTTTCTTATAAACTAACCTAAAAGTACAAACATCATTATTGTTAGTATAGTAATTAACTTAAGCACAGCCAGTGCACTCTGGTGGTGGTGGGCAATCTACCGCGGAAGCGCCGCCAGTACACCACGCCCTTCGGCCAAAAGTCCTCTTTCATAAAGGTGTCGTCCATCTTGGCCTAGGGCGCCAGGGGAAGGGGGGGGGGGGGAAGCAGTAGAGGCACCCCCCCCCCTACAGATTTAGAAAATAATGTTGCCTTACTCTGAAACCTTAGGCACGTCTCTATAGACATTGAAGAGGTTGTAGAGTTTACACATTGGGACTTTGTACCGTTCTTATTACAATCGCGTCCTTTATTTATATCGGCTTATCCTGGGCCATCGGCTGGCGACGCCCTGATCTTGGCTGTTGGGATTTACACGTGCTTAGAATTATTTTTTAAAGTAGTAAATAGTAAAATTAAAATCTGCGAAAACTATGAAATATTGTTGAAGCTTTATTTGGTGGAATATACCCGATAGATACACGATAGAATAAATTCACAAAGTTACATATTTTTGTGTCTGTCTAGGTTTTAACTTAGATTAAAACATGTTTTAATCTAAGGGTTTTAATCATAAAATAAGTATTTTGATGTTAAGAGTCATTTACCAAAATGAAGTTCATAGATAACTTGAGGTATTATATAACTAACTATTTAAGAGATTATTATATATCTGATCGTTTTTTTACATCTATCAATTTTTTTAAATATAAAACGCCTTTTCGCTGGTATACCCGTCCCTTACCGTGTACCGTCAAGAGAGTGAGAGAGAAGCGCTCGGAATACCTCTCCTTAAAACTGACATTGCGAAAGCGACGCGCCTCTACCCTCAAAAGGAAGTTGGTATTTGTCTTGATGTACTTACTCAGTGACGTCCTGCACGGTTATGGCGTGGTGTAGGCAGGTACAGACGCCAGGTCTTCTCACTCTTCAACCTTTTTTTAAACTAGGAGAAATCCTTTTTACGGATACGCAGCGGGTCTGGGAAAGGCCGCTGGTTATGTGGCGACTCCCCCCCACCGCTTTCCTGTCCAAGTCCGAAGGCTTCGACTGGGACTCGGGTGAAGAGGGGCCCTACCAGTAAAACTCCTTGTATTTTAATGTTTTATATTTTAGCGTTTTATTAACGCTTAAATATACTTAAGTAAAATTTTAAACACTGAAAAAAGACGACAACCTCTGCCTTATTCGATTCGATTCCCGCCTGAGGTTGTCGTCTTTTTACAGTGTTTAAAATTTTACTTAAGTAGGTATATTTAAGCGTTAATAAAACGCTAAAATATAAAACATGAATCTATAAACGCAGCTTCATCTTAACCGAATGTTCAAATATTTGTTAAAATATTTCTTTCGGATCTCAGAGGTGAAAACTTCTAAGATTTGATGAAGCAATGTTGACTAAAAACATAAGCATCAAGCACTGACAAATTCCGACGGTTGAAAGCCAGACCTCGGTAGCCAAGTGGTTAAGGCAGCCGCCCGGAATGCGGAAGGTGCGTGGTTCCTTGTATTTTACTAGTACCTGCTGTACGTACCTGCCTGCCGTCGCCGTCCCGTCTGCCGTACCTGCCTACACCATCCCATCACTTGTCGTCAGGGTGGTTCGGGACCACGGACAGCAGACTCCAAGTTCCACCCTACGACTGCCCGCCAATGGGGAGAACGCCCCGGATCGTTTAGGCGCCCAACGCCCGTGAGGCTCGTGCAATGCGGCTATCTCTCGTCTCTCGTCTCCCACAAAATCAGCTTTTCAACCTAATGCAAGATGTCAAATTTCTTCAATAAAAACTTTGTCACTGGAGTTTAGGGATCAATACCTATTAGAGAAATTTGACAGTGTAGGCTATGTTGTACAGCGTCGCAGCACACAGTACAATATTACTCTACTCTTTGACACAGGAGGAACTAAGGCCCTGTTAGTGCGGTATCACAACAGTCCTCGTTCAAGGCCATTGAGGTATTGTAATTAAAGACCAGAACTAGGGTTATCAACTTTAAAAATAATAATAAAGTATTTTAAGGTAAGATAAGAAAAACAAACAGTATTTTAGAAAAGCGGACAGTATTTTATTTTTTCAAAGTTTTAGGTTACCAGTGATACTAAAACAGTATTTTGGATACTTTATTTTTGTTCAACAGTAAAAAGTATAATGTAGTGAAACAGTATAATACTGTTTTAACAGTATAGTTGGCAACCCTAACCACAACGCGAAGCAATTATTTGCACACTGAGTTCACCTCAGACAGTGATTGAGAGTCGAGTGATCCGAGCGATTTTAGACCATGCGGCCGCAATCAGTGTGCAAAAAATTGCTTTGCGGTATGTCGCGTCCCTAGCAAAGACTACTATGTATATACGGTCTCTAGTTAAAATATCTCAATGTCATGGGTGGCGGTGATAGTTTTCCATCCAGTGACCAATTGGCTCGCTTGTCACTACTAACTTAAAAAAATCTAGTAAGATTCTAACTATGGGCTAGTACAATTTTTATGCAACAGCTATCACTATGAGGAATAATAAAAGACTTCTTTATATTTATTTAAAGCAATATTTATTTCAAATATTTGTTATTAAATAAGATAAAAGTAACAAAAATGTTAACAAACACATAAGTATCTTTTGCTAAGTCACAAACGCAAAGAAGTGGATACAATGATCATAATATGCAAATTAAACGAAGCTATTTCCATTTGAAATGAGATCCTTGAACAGTCTTCATTAATTAGACTTAGTAACATTATCTATTATCGTGAACAGTAGCCATATCAGTACATAAGTGAGTGATTGTGAAAACAAATATTGCTAAGCTTAATAAAAAAATAAACATAAAATTTCAAAATATAAAATAAGTACCTAATGTGTGATTGCTTACTTATGGCTTCCCCATGTAGAAATATACTATTATATTGGTGTCTTTTTTATCTTTTGTACTTTGTAGACTAATCTACTAATACTGTATACAACAGCAAAAATTTGCTTTTAATTAATATCATTTTAATAAAAACATTCTAACAATAATAGAAATACTTCCTAAATGATTGGCCCAAATAGTGCATCCTGTGACTTAGATGAAATAATAATAATTTGTTCTTAATATACTTAGGTGGTACTCGCTTTAGGTAACCATAAAAATCAAAACAGCTCACAAAGTTAACAACTCCATAGATTTATCATCCAAATTCAGATACAAAATGAACCATTGCATATCATTATGTAAACTTTGTACCCATTCTAAAAAATTTGAGCAATCGCTTATATTTATATATGTGTGAATACACAGCTGCACTGAACTTTCATACTTGAAACGGACACACATGCAAAATTAACACTATTATGCCAAATAACTAGGAACATTTACAATCAAATACTACATATCCCCTCCTCACTGCAGGCTAATAAATTTCAAAAATTTACATCAATTTTAAAATACACAATCTTACAAAGAGGTTTCTTTTTGTTTATACCTGCCTCTTCATAAAATACTGTGTAGAAAAGTACCTAATTGACATATTGACAAAAATAATAGAATTACTAAAGCATTGAAGTTCAAATTTTATTGTAAACTAGGAAAGCACTAAGTACCTAATAACTTTGTTTATATTAAAAGCATTTTAAACAATTAGTATTTGGACTTTCAAAACAACACTACAATCAAGGTTACAATTAAGTGAGGAGGGTCCATATCCTTTATGAGGGTACATTACATTGAAAACATGTTTATAAATAACATCCATGTGATTAATACTAGTACACTACCCCTGTCCATCTATAATATCGACATTATGGCATCACCACATGAACTGCTGTCATTCATCAACCTGTAGCTTTTGGATCCTCGTAGACATACAGTCCATGTCGGGCGACGCCTCGGGGGCGGGCTGCGGTTCCACCAGCAGGTTCAGGTTTTCCAACGACTGACATCGCTTCGCGGGGCTTTTAGCGGACTCGTGCGAGCTCAGCCCGCTTGTGGAAGGCTCCAGAATACCTTTCAACTCGCATCCACCGTCATTCACATCACTACCCATAGCGTCGGAATTCTCACTCTTAGTTCTGTGCCTCACAGGCAACACGTAAGGGCAAAGCCTGTTTTTACTCGTCATCCGCCGCATGCAATAGCCGACGGTCACGTTGGAGACGTAGCGCGAGGTGTATCGCATTGTGCTGGCCTTCGACTCATGTAAATAATCACGCCGCGCTTCTGTTATGGTACTGAGCATGCCGAGATCGTGCAACGCCTTATCCAAATTCTGTATGTTCATGTGGTGACGAGGCTTCTGCAACAACGTAATATATTAATCACACAAACTGCAGCTCGCTAACGCTATTGTCTCACTTGATGTTGTCAGATTAGCTTACACTCTTTTCGAATTCATTGCATTTCATTCTGGATCGCAAAGGCGAGATCTAAGAAACGTGCGTAAAAAATAGTGAAAATAAACATAACAAAAAAGTCATAATATTGAATGACAAACAAGGCGCGTGACATTGACAATTGGAAACAAAATTGCTTGCATACAAAATTATACCATTTTTTGTTTGTTGCCAGGTCTAAAATTTATAGTGTTTTACTTACCCATTTACCCCCATTGAGCTTTACCCCGCATACCTAGCAGAAGGTAGACACAGAAAGAAAAATTGGAAACAATTTTTAAAAACTTGTATTGATGGAGTAATGGACTGCTCCTCTTCAACTTTCTTTACGTTTTGGTTGTTCTTTAAAAGGTTCCAGTTATACGAAATAATATATGATAATATGTTTGCAGCTCCAAACCCTCTTGATACTCAATAAAGCTGTGGGACTTTATTGAGATCTCACACGGACTTCTTGGGAGAATTTGAAAAGTGAAGTTGCTCTGTTTTGTTTTATTTGCCAACACTCATGCACGTTAACGAACACTTAACAGTAAATAATCCACCTAATCCACCATTATTTTACATTAATATTCAACAAAACCCAAATTATAGAAAATAAAACAAAACTGCAGACATCTTTCTTCACAATCATTCTTTGGTTTAAAATTCGAAGTATTGCTCCTTCAATTTCTATATAAATTAAAAGGAGATTGCAATACTTCGAATTTGAAACGCTCGGCTTTAGACTTACGCTATTACACAAGGGTTAGCAGGATAAAGGAGACACTGACTCATGATGATGACACAGATAAATACTATAAAATAAAATAAAGTATCGATAGACACTGTTTAAAATAACTAGAGATTGTTATGCCGCGATCACACGCTTGGCAAACCTCAACTAGCCGTCACAAATTCAAACGTGTGGATAGAGCGTTTGGCTTGGTTTGCAAGCGCTTGTAGCCGATCCGTCGAAGAAATCACAAATTCAAACGTTTGTAAAGGTTTGGAGTTTGCGGCAAGTGCCAATCGTGGGGACGCGGCATTATATTAACTACACTAGGTACACGATTTAGGTAAATAATACATGAAATGTTAAACATATTGCCATATTGTCATAATATTTAACCTTGATAAGGGTATTTACCCGGTAGAATCCCATCTCTAAACTCAAACCTGGCGACAGCACCTACTTACAAGGACGTGCAAAAGCAACCAAATAACGGGCAATTATTATTATTATCCAAAGACGTATGAAGTTATTATCACCAAACCTATTTGTTTCCTAAAATCTAAGCTAATGCTTGCATATACTTGCACATCTTTAATATCATGCCGGTGTTTTTATTAAAACCTCCTCAGACATCGACTCATATATTCACACTATAGCTCGCTCACTAAACCGTCTTCGTCGCTACTGTCAATATTTTTAACGTCTCACCTTGTCATTGAATTGAAACATTGATCAACCAAAATACACAATATTTAATTTATTTAGGTATCTACTATGGCTGAAATTTTGAAAGAATGGCTAACAGAGAGACTAAGACGGCCAATAAAATGGGGGGCAGAGGAGTTTGGAGAGATGATGAAAAATGGACACGTCATTGCTAGTGTTTTACTGAGCTATCACGTTATCAGCGAAGAAAAACATTTCATGATAATGTCCAGCAATGATCCCGAGGATCTGAAAAATAACTGGAAATTCTTATCTGAATGGCTTCGAGAGGTAGAAGTTTACATCAGTGATTCTGACCTAATTAGCATAAAAGAGGGTAAAGGCACTGCGTTACTAAGACTGTTTTACCAGCTTTTCCTTCATTTAGACAAAAGAGATCGCACGAACTTCATTCAACGCGAGAGAAAGATGGTATCAACTCTTGTAGACAAAATGAAAAACAGGTTTACTGTAGAAAAAATACAAGAAGACGAAGAATCTTTTGTCGATAATCTTTCAAAGCCCTTACTCGATGAGCGACAGTATATTGAATGGCAAAGGAAGAAAACCGAACAAGTCAAAGATACTTATGATTACATCCGTCATAAATATTCTAAAATGTTATCCAGAATTGAAGAAACTAAGATGCCTCTGTGTTATGAGAAACAAAAACCGGTCAAACCACCGAACACTACCAGAGCGGAAATGGAAAAATTTTCATTACGATACCCATGTCAATTTAAAAATTATACTTATGAAGAACTACTTGAAATGGAAGAAGTCTCTGCAGAACGGAAGAAATTTATCGCTAATTCCGATTGGGTTAAGGATTATATGGACAATTTGCATACAAGAATACGAAAGAAATCAGATTCCAGAGAATTTCAGCAACAAGTAAGAAATGTGCTTAGTGACTCCATATGGGATCTCTCAGTAGCTGAAGAAGAAGCAAAGCTAGATAAAGATTTAGCAAAAAAAGTTATGAAACTGTCACAATTCGAGAAACAAATGTGCACTAAAATCATGGAAACAAAACAGCAGGCCCGAAACGTAGCACAAAATAGATTGCGTGCTGAAAAGGAATTTGCTGACCAAAGAGAACAACAATTTCATTTATTTTTAGATAATGCTAGAGAGCAAATTCATTTAGAGGTAGAAGAGATCAATTTCGAAAAGCAAAGACAAAATATGCTGCACCAGAAATTGTATGCCGAAAAAATGAAAAGGAAACGTCAACACTATTATGAAATTTGTTACGAAACAATGCTATCAATAGTCGATTACGCAACAAAATATGCATACTTTGCTCGACTTATCGGTGATGAAATTCCTAATCACTATATTCACGAGTGGAAGACATTGTACTTTAAACACCAACCTATTTTTGATATTCTTGATCCAATGGAATCCTTATTGAAGGAACCTGACTTAGAAGAGGAAGTTGTACCGGAAGAGGAAGAAATCATAAGATTGGAGTTGGATCGCCAAGAAGCTCTCAATGATAGTGAATTCAAGGAATATCATAATTATTCGCATCCATGGACGTTGGATTTACTTATACCAAACTACGATCCTGAATCAGAGGAAAGAAAATATGAATATTTAGGTACAAGAATACTAGGACACTTAGTGTACACATTACTGGAGATAAAATACCCATACCCTCCACCAAAGCCTCCAGCTGATTTACCAAATTATACAACAAAAGCTATTTTACGTGGTCTTCCGGATAGATCCATAACTGGTGCAATGCAAACATTACTAAACTTTCGAAAGATTTTTGTTGTTCGCCTTGAAACAGCTATTAACTTTTGTTTAAAACTATTCAAATTGGAAATGGTTGGGTGCACAGACATCGAACTTTCATTTGATAAGTTATTTGCAGCTGCCATTGAAGAAGATGATAAAGAGCTTATTCGTTTAATGAAGGCAGATGATGAAATTGCTGTCAAAGCTAGTGAACCTTATATTCCTCCAGTGATAGGACCGCTGCCACCTAATACGAAGCAGACACAAACTCCAAAAACAATACCAGAGAAAGAGATTGTTCTGTCACCTGCAGCTGAACTTGGTAGATATGCTTACCAAACTCTTCATTTCGGAGACTCGTTAACAGATCATTTATTGGCTGCTATGATCGTAGAATACCTAAAAAATCAAGATAATATTGACGGCTTTGTTATTATCAATTATCCTAATTCATATAGAGAAGCCCAAATTCTTGAAGAAACTTTTTCAGGTCGTGCTCCACCAGATGAGGGAGACTTGACTGACAGAGATGACATTTACTTGGAAGAAAGTATTGCTAAACATAGAAAAAAAGTAACAGACCAATACAAAGAGATACGAGTTTCTAGATTAGTTAATGACCCTCATAAGAAGCGAATAGAAAAGCCTTTTGAAAGTTATTTTACATGTTACATTGGACTCAAAGAAACTGAAGATATTCTTCAAGAACTGGTAATATGGGATTTAACAGAAGATAACTCTGAACTTATCGATAGATTCTATGCCATATTGGGCTTAAATTATAGTATGTATTATGAAGTGGTAGATAAGGATTTTTTATCCCAAATATGTAAATACATAATTGGTGATTACGTCATTCCTATGAAGTCTATCCATTTGTTATTTGGTGAAAACGTATTCAGTAGTCTTGATTTTCCTAGTTCAGATGATAAAAGAACCAAATCTAAAATTGTTAAGCCAGAAGTCTCCAATAGCAGATCAAAGGACAAACTTCGTCGATCGTCAAAAGTAAGTAAATTGTCAGTAAATAATGACTTAGAAGTCGTGAAAGCACCCGATTCGATTGAAGGAGATCGTGAGGGTTTTATTATGGCATCTGAAATAGTAGCCGAAGAACATGCCAGTAAAACTACTTTGACTACAGAAGAAATAAACTTCTTACCTGGTGAAGAAGATTGGGATTATGGAGAAATATCAATTGCAGAACTAATAGGAGTAGCATTGGCAACATGCTGGGAAGAGATTGAAAAAACGTACATTAATGATATGAAACACCTGTTTTTTGCTAAACGGCTACAAATGAACTGTCTAGTGCCATATGCTAGATTTATAAAGGATAAAATGGAGCAAATAATAACATTACCATCCTTTAAACAAGATTTAGTTTGCCGTTTTCAGAAAGAGTACAATGATTTTGAATTTGATTGGAGAGATATTAATCTAACTAAGAATGAGTGGCACTGCAGGATTAAGGAGTTACAAAACAGATTGTACCATATTTGCGACGAAAGAAAACTCTATGCGGAACAGCAAAGACAAGCGCTTATTTGCGAAAACTGGGCCATGGAAGAACTAACAGCTATGGTCAACACATACGTCTCGTGCATGCAAACTGAATTGAACAGGTGACAATTAGTTTTTTTGCTAACACTACATTATAATTTTATAGAGAAACTCGTCCATTTCATGCCTTTATTTATGACACTTTTCATAAACTAATAAAAATCTTTTTTACTGTGCGTAATACTGATGTGTCTCTTTTACAGATCTATATTGACATATCAAGCTTTTCATGACTTCTACTTCGCTATGATTAGACATATGCCGCCAACTGATAGACTTGTGTCCAAGGACTTGACCAAAATATTAAGAGAAACAGACGAAACTTCCGGCAGCAAGAGGGGTGGAGAAGATAAAGTTTACAAACAATTAAAAGCTGCCTTTCAAGACTTGCAGCTTAAAAATATTGAAATTGACTTTAGCAATAATCCCTTTAATTTAATTATAGAAAATAACGTTAAGTTTGCTATCAAAGTTTTCAAGGACACAAATGATTCATACCGTTCACTTATTAGCCGTGAGTATAGTGAGGTAGCAAAGATAGTGATTCCGACTAAGAGAAAAGACGAAACATCATCAGAAGAGTCTGTAAACTTAGAAGAAATATTTAAATTAAATGCTTTGAAGTGTATAGATGAGTGGATAATGGGAATTAATGGTGAAATGTACCGAGCGTGCTTAAGAATGCTAGCCCTTCAGTTCAAATGTTACCGTGACATGAAATTGTTTAACGACCACATATATAAAATGTTTATGGAGGTACAAAATGATATAAACACTTATTACATGAATGAAATAAAATCTGTAGATCGACTATGTAAATATTTACAGATGGCTGTTGAAGGTGGTAGAAAGATACAAGAAAGTTTAATACTTGAACATGACACTTTTGTGATAGATCCGAATCTTCTTCAATTTGCACCGCCTGAACAACCTCCTACTCCAGAACTTCAAGAGAATGTTATGGAAATGGAATTCAAAGTAGCCCAGTTAGCAAGATTACGCTCTTCTTTCAAGATTGTTGCCCCAACTGGAATCACTCTACAACAAGCCTTTATTTACATATTACAAGATTACATATTCTTTGGAAAAGAATCTTGCGATGGACCTCTTATTCCCGAAATATGGAAACGCGTTGATCCCGAACAAATCCATAAACTTGTATACTTAATATATGGTGATACAGTATACGTTGATTGGAGAGATTTTCTCATTTATTGCTTAAATATTCGCTTTCCAACTGCAGAGGAGTTATTAGATGTTCGTAAAAGGTTTAGGTGTGTTGATACTGACTCTACAGAACTTGTCTCAAGGGATTATTTTATAAATGAAGAACTTTGGTTTGAAAAAGAACTTGATCCAGAAGATAACTACATACAACTTAGAAAAAACTTGATCAAGCACTTTTTATTTGAATTGTATGAAACTGAAGAAAATAAAATGAATTATTCGGCCTTTCTTTTAGCGTTTTGTAAGAATGTTGAGGCTGTTGAAGGGTTTGTGACAGCATTATCAATGGCTGTCGGTAAAAAGACATGCTCCTCTCTCGAGTATTGTGAAGAGATAATATGTAAATTAATCAAACAGAAACAATACAGAGACGAGTGTTTAGCCTGCGCTCTCAAGTGCACCAATCAGTTTGTGGACAAAGTAATTGATGCTGTTGTACAAATATGTGAAGGTACTTCGATAATTGAATTACAATACACAGAGCCGGCACCTGAAGTTGACAAAAAGGGCAAAAAGGGCAAAGGGGCTAGTGGAAAGGCAAAGAAGATGGATAGTTCTCAAAGTGCACGATTACCAAAATCACAGAAGAGCATGACAGCAAGTCGTAGCAAGATGGTGCAATCGGCCACTGATGTTAAATCGACGTTTATTTGCCGACCGTGCGAGGACGAAGCTGAGGCTGAGGCAGAGAAACCAGCAGATAAAGAAGTAGAAGAAGAAGTACATAAGAGTGAGCCTCAGAAGGATCCTAATCTAGCTTACGCCGTGAGTCAGGATGCAATTTGGAAAGTGTTGAGAGCATGTTTACCTTGGCATTTTGTATTGTTACCAGAGGAAAGGGTAACTCCATATGTCGATCAAGTTAAAAGTGCTATGCAGCGTTTGGAAGTAGATACGGATAATGGAGACATATACGTTTGCAAGTTTGTTTCTGATCCTGACATCTGCAAACTATTGCACCGTGTTAAAAAATTTACAGCCTTTAATCTTGCCGAGGAAGTGCGTAAAATATTTTTATAGAGACATAGGTACGGTCGGTCGGTACGAAACAATAAACGGACTTGTCGGTTTATTGTTTCGTATTATTATTATTGCGGAGCTCGATGGGGAAGCGGCTAGCGTTCGGCTTGCGATCTTGCCCGCTAAGCAACTTTCGCAATGCCGGGTCGCTGGATGGGTGATTAAATTTGAAAGCATCTCGATCTCCTCCGCGCTTTTGAAGGCACGTTAAGCCGTTGGTCCCGGTTTCTGTCGTAATATGAATGACAGTCGTTAAAACCCACCAACCCAAGGTTATGTATGGCCCAATATCCCCACGTGCTATTGTCCACGTGGGAGGCCTGTGCCCAGCAGTGGGACGTTTGTAGGCTGATGATGTTAGTTAATAATTATAGTGCCTCTTAAAAATGAAACGCTATCGGTTTCTGTGATGAATTGATGCAATACGCATGCAAAGGTACCTATGTAAAATGTTTATTTTAATGTAATAGCTTCATTCATCGTATACAGGGTGTCCAACTGCTATGCCACATGGACGGAAAGTACCCTGCTTAATGTAGATGGAACATTTTACTGAAAGAAGACATATTTGAATTTAAAAACAATTTAAACTGCATTCATAGATATTTAAATAATTACATGGTTGAACCGGGAATCAAACCCGTTACATGAGAAAAATAATCACCCGGTAGCTTTATCATACCGATCAAAAGGGTTCATCATAAGGATTATTATTTGCTAAATAACATAGTGTCACAAATAAAAGGAAGACTATGAATTTTAACATTTTTAATACATAATTAATCAATTTATCAATTGCTTAAAAATGAGTCCCTTCCTGTTGAACTCTTTTGTTTATTTCGCTCCCTGTCGATTTGTTGATCTTGTTGTGGTGGATATTTAGAATAATACGTCTAAGTTCTGATTGTAGCTCGTGGACACTTTCATACTGATTCTTGTAAACTAAATTTTTTACATAACCCCATAAAAAAAAACTTATGGGGTTAGATCTGGGGGTCGCGGCTGCCATCTTGTTTGTCCATTTGTCCCGATCAAGGGATGAAAGTGTTATGTGACCTACTAATTACGTATCTCTTTATCATTTTATCATGCACTTAAATTATAATAGGGAAATGATGCGTACTTCTCAAGTGGGTACATTTATTAGTAATAGGTACTTATGATAGTGTCAGTTGTGTGTCCTTACGGCAATGTCAGCTTTTCATTTATCTGAACAAAATTTCATCATCATCTGTTTCAAATTTCATCAATTCATTTCATCAAATGTTAAAATTCATGGTCTTCCTTTTATTTGTGATACTATGTTATTTAGCAAAAAATTATCCTTATGATAAAGCCTTTGGATCGGTATGATAAAGCTACAGGGTGATTATTTTTCTCATGTAACGGGTTCGATTCCCGGTTCAACCATGTAATTATTTAAGTATCTATAAATGCAGTTTAAATTGTTTTTTAAATTCAAAAAAGGTCTTCTTTCAGTAAAATGTTCCATCTACAATATTCAGGGCACTTTTCCTCCATGTGGCATATCCATGGGACGCCCTGTATAGGTAGAAGATACCCGGTACACAGACTGAAATTTCGCTAAATAAGACAATATCTTCCCTAACCCTGACATTGGAATAACTAACTGAACCATAGTCAGAAGATATTATGAGTTAAAATTTCAGTAGGTATGTGGAAATATTTTCAACACTTTCTGCGGTCAAAGCATGTATGTAATTTTATTATAAATAATGATTTTTGATAATGACAGGATCATTTTATTTCTATAGCAAATAATTGAAAGGGTTGACATCGGCTAGGATGTGTGTGTACAACTTCTCCTTGGTAATTTTTATCAGCCTGTACTGCGCTGTGTTCAGGCCCTCAAATCTGTATCTCTTCTTGGATTTTTCCAATTTGCAGTATCTGAAAAATAGTATTGTTTTTAAAGTTTACGTGATCACTGCACATATTAACACAGAAGGACTTACTCGTGTGCATTTTACATTTTATATAGCCTGCGGTTTCACTAAATAAATAATTGAAAATGATTAAAATCACGTGAAAGCAAGTCAGTCAGTTATACAAAGTCAGCTGTGTCAGAGTCCTTACGGCGCTGACAACAGCCTTTTGTATACAATTAATCTTGGCTCCGCCCATAATGGCGCGGTCCCACGGCCTGCCATTTAGCGCGCCCAACCGCGCCAACAGGCCGTGGGAATCAACGCATCCGATGAAACCTGCCGCGGCGTCGTGTCGTCGCCTGTGCGATCCATCGGCCGCACCACGCCGCGCCGCGCCGTGGCACTCCGCGCCAAGCTGCTACAAGCCGCGACAGGCATTGCCGGTCCCACGGCCCGTTTGCGGACGCGCCGCGACAGGCGTGGCAGTTAAGCGTTCCCACGGCGCGGCGCGGATTGTCTTAAGACACGCCGTGGGACCTGGCCATTACGTTGCATGATTGCATGATGGTATTTATTTAAAACTAGCCAAATAACCAACTAAGCCAACTAACCGCCCGCGACTTCGTCTGCGTGAACAACCTGTATCCCGTGACAAATTTCCAAAAAAATATTTTAACACAAACCTAGTCCCAGTGTTGCCGCAACTGAGTTCCCAAAAGGTACATTTCCAGCGCTGAAAAAGTACCATTTTGGGGTAAAAAGGTACATAAACATTTTTCGCTCAAATCACGCATACAGCTTTGATTGCTCTTTCGCAACGAATGCACTAAGTAATTAAAATGTGTAAACTGTACGCTAACAGCAACGCTGCCTAGTCCTGACGATTACGAAAACAACAAAAAAACAATTAGGGTGAATTTCCCGGGACCAAACATTGCGTAGCATCACAGACGTATACGTCTGTGCGTAGCATCTATGAAATCGGTAATAAAAAACATACTAATAATGTTCTAACATTTTTTTCTGGTTAGGTGAAATAGTAATCTATGTATAGCACTAAATATTTTATTAAAGGGATTAATAAATACTCCAAAAAATAAATGAAACCTCGAAATCTTTCATTGCCGTGTTTGTCCACACGTCACCTAGATCGGCTGTCTCAAAAATAAACACACTAAGGGACATAGTACTCAAAATCATGATTTTGACACCATGCTACTAACACAGTAGTAGTAAATAAATTGGGCATTCTGGCTCACAAAGTTGTGTCCTCACCGCTCGCCGTGCTCGCTTCGTCATCGCTCCGCGACGACGTTCGCACACAACTATTGTGCGCCAGAACGCCCAATTTTTACTACTGTCGTAGATAACAAACAAAAGTATTAAATATAGAACCGTTATAATTTTTTAGTCATTTTGTTGTAACCTTTGAAACAATGCAGTCAATTTTATTATGAGATTTGTTAAACAAAAAAAATCATTGAAATTGGAATGCATCTGTCCTACGTCATCAAACGCTCCAAAACGACATGGTACCTTATTACCAAATACTATTCGCTGTATTGTTTGCGGACCGTCGAATTGCGGAAAGACCAACTTAGTGATTAGTTTATTGCTTCATAAAGATGGTCCACGTTTCCGTAACTTGTACGTTTATTCAAAATCATTATACCAACCTAAGTATATATACCTAGAAAAAACTTTGAATTTGGTAGCAGGTACGTCGTACAACAAATATAATTATAATAGTGAAATTCTAAGTCCGCATGAAGCTTTACCAAACTCAATCATTGTTTTCGATGATGTTGCTTGTGAAAATCAAAACAACATTCGTGATTATTTTGCTATGGGGCGTCATAAAAACATAGACTGTTTCTACATAAATCAAACATATACCAAGATCCCAAAACAGCTCGTGAGAGATAACTCAAACCTTATTATATTATTTAAGCAAGATGACATCAACTTAAAGCATGTTTATGACGAACATGTTGGGTCTGATATGACATGGCCTCAATTCCGCGAAATGTGCTCAATAGTTTGGAGTAAACCCTTCAGTTATGTTGTAATTAATAAGGACTGTGAGCGAAATAAAGGTTGCTATAGAATGAGGTTTGACACTTTTATAGTTATTAACTAATATACATAAGTGAATGTTCTAATATATCTGAATCATTTTCACTTTTGATTTGGAACGGAATACTTACATACTAAAATGGAAAGAAATTTAAAAGAACAAATTGTAAAATCTGCAGCAGCTGTGAAAAGAAAGGTTAAAATGATAAAAGATCTAAAAAATTCGAATAATATGGCTCTGGGTACAATATTTAAACCCATTGTGGATCCTCTAAATCAATTGGCAAACAAAAGTGATACAATTTTTCACAACGAAGAATCAGTTCAAACCCCAATGAAAAAGAAAATAAAGTACAGTGATGCTGAAGTATCGTATTCGTCTAACGATACCATTCAAGAAAGTTTTAGTGAAGAAGAAAACTCAGCTGATGATTTTTATGACAAAACTGATCAAACTCTTACTGTTTCACCACCTGATGAACATAATATCAGTGATGACTCGTTTAAATCACCCGAATCATCGCCAAGCATGAAAAATCGATCTTTATCATGGTCACTATCATCTGAAGTATTTAAAGATGTGCCTTTTGGAATAAGAACTGAACGGGATAAGTTAATGTTGGGGAAAGCCCGCGTTTATGATCAGGGTCGTATCTTAAAGATTGGAAATCGCACTCTGAAGAAGACGCCTGGTATTATGGAATTATTATTTAAAAAAACACCAAATATAGATATAATCACAGACGAGGATATGCAAAATTATAAAGTAATTCTAATTGATACCAACGCACACAGACGTAATTTTGATCCAAATAAACCTATAAACAGTAACAAAGGCTTCAAATACATGAGTATTATTAAACCCTTATTCAAATTTACTAGAAAAGTAACTACAAGTACTGAAAGCATCCCAAAAGGGGAAGGTATAAATATTTTTAAAAAAGTTAAAAAGAATACCGATTTGGTTTATTGGGATGATCCAAATGAATTAGTGGAACGACTAAAATTACTGCTTGCATCACGCGAAGCAGGCAACACTGGCCTAAACAATGAGATTATAGCAATCATCGAAGAACTGTTTGAAGCTGGTATTATAAACGTGAAATATAAAAGGCATGTATTGAGAAAATTAAGCAGTTTAATAGCAGTGAACAACCCATAAAGACTGCAATGAATATAGATAAATTTGGACATCACGTTCATAAGCGTTTAAGATATTCTGAATTTATGAATACTCTTGACTACACGTTAGCAAAATCAGAGACTGGAGATTACGATTTGCAATCCTCAAGATTAAAAGGTTTGTTACCTCCACAAAATGATGATGAAGCTGTAAATAAAGCTCATTTAGATAAAGAAATTGAAGACTTGAAAAAAGAATTGAAAAAAGTTCTTAACGACGTTAGAGTTTATCTTAAAAACTTAGAAAAAGTTACTTCTAATAATATGAGTACTTTGTATTATACAAAAACGGAAATCGATTTTCTGATTAATACTAAGACAACCAAAAATGAGTAAACAAAACATAGTAGATGAGCTTCATAGATCTGCTAGAAGAAATTTTCCACGACGATGCACGATAATAAAAGGAATATATGATTTATGGCAAGCAGATCTTATAGATGTACAAAAATATGCATCCTTTAATAAAGGTTATAAGTACATATTAGTTGTTATTGACACTTTATCTAAGTATGTTTGGGTAAAGCCCTTAAAATCAAAAGAGAAAGTCTGTGTTACTTTTGCGATGCAACATATACTAGCAGAGTCTACTCAAACACCAAAAAATTTGCAAACTGATTTAGGTAAGGAGTTTTACAATGATAGCTTTAAACAACTGATGAAGAAATATAAAATTAATCATTATTCAACCTACTCTGTAAAGAAAGCAGCTATTGTTGAACGTGTGATAAGAACTCTAAAAAGTCGTCTTTTTAAACTTTTTAGTTTATGTGGTCGATATGAATGGTTAGGGAAAAATTTAAACTCAGTAGTACAATGCTATAATAATACCATTCATCGCATAACCAAATTTAAACCAGTCGATGTTAACAACAGAAACCAGATGTTGGTAAGAACCAACATAATTAAATCCCAAAAGCACAATACTTTGAAAAGACCTAAGTTTCGTGTTGGTGATCATGTTCGTATTAGTAAATATAAAGGCGATTTTTACAAAGGTTATACCCCTAACTGGTCTACTGAAATATTTACTATCACAAAAATCAATCATACAAACCCACCAACTTATCACATAGAAGACAGAAAAAACCACAGTATTTTAGGTTCATTTTATGAATATGAATTACAAAGAACTATGTTTCCAGACTTATATCTCATAGAAAAAGTTTTAAAAAGAAAAGGGAACAGGCTTTTTGTGAAATGGTTAGGCCTAAGTAATGAAGAAAACAGTTGGGTAGAAAAAAATGCATTAGTGATGTAATATAAATAAAGAACGCAATACCCGCTCAATCATTTTGTGAGTATCAATGAAGGAAGGAAGTGGTATCATTAACAGTTTAATTAATAATTTACCTTTTGAATTACATTTACCTGGTTATCAATTTTGCGGTCCTGGAACTAAACTTCAAAAACGGTTACAAAAAGGCAATCGAGGTGTAAACAAATTGGATGAAGCTTGTATGCACCACGACATTGCATACATCAATAGTGATTTGGATGTACGTCATAAAGCTGATTTAGATCTTTTGAATATGGCTAAGAAAAGATTGAAATCAAAAGACGCTGGGAAAGGAGAAAAGGTTGCCTCGTGGATAGTTAAAAATGCAATGAAGGCAAAGCTTAAAGCTGGTGGTGGAGCACGTTCTTTCATGTCTATCGTGAAAAAACTACAATCTCAAGTAAAGAAATTGAAATCCAAAAGCAATAATTCAGCTATTAAGTATGCATATGCTGCCGCCAAAAAACTATTTATGAACAAAAGAGGTATACGCCTGCCACGCTGTATTCCCATTCCTAAAAGTGGTGGGTTTTTACCTTTGATACCAATCTTCGCTGGATTGTCAGCTTTGGGTTCATTAGCAGGAGGTGCGGCAGGTATAGCAAAGGCCGTGAATGATGCCAAAGCTGCTCAGAGAAGTCTTCAAGAGTCTGAACGCCATAACAAGATGATGGAAGCGGTTGCTCTTGGGAAAGGATTGTATATTAGACCTCATAAAAAAGGGGCAGGTTTATATTTATATAATTCAAAAAACTAGTGGAACGGCTACCCAGGCGAGCATTAACAAATTTGGATATTTTAGAACACGCATGTGACATTCCGTATTTCCGTGGTGTTTTTATGAGAGATACTTTACCTTCAAAACCAAGAAAAAATGAGTGTGCTATAATTAATTTGGACACTTCTGTGAATCCTGGAACTCATTGGGTAGCCTACGTTAAGAAAAACAATAACTCTGAATATTTTGATAGTTTTGGTAATTTAAAACCTCCGCTAGAATTACAAAAATATTTAAAAAATATTCCTATAAATTATAATTATACACAACATCAAACTTTTGGCACATTAAATTGTGGACATCTTTGCTTAAAATTTTTAAAGGAATATTGGAAACACCATTTAAATACAGAATAGTAAATATATTTCTCAGTATAAAAATGTCTTTCACTGTGTCGATAACTGGTCGAGGAGCCTTTATGGCAACTAGCTATTCCCCAACCTTAGACTTATGTGGAGAATATGAATGTGGACTACTTTACTTTTCTACGTTTAATTCAATCCCAAATGTAGACGAGAGAAATAATAAGTTTTATTATGGTACCAACGAAGTTGTTGAAATTCCTGAAGGTTCATATGAACTTCAAGACATCTGTGATTATTTAAAAGCAAATATAAAAAATTGTGTTTTTAATTTAACTTGTAATAATAACACACTTAAGACCAATATTTTCTGTACAAAGGATGTGCACTTTGAAAATGATAATTCGCTTGGAAAAACTTTGGGTTTTGGTATGGAAACGGTGAAGGCTAATATAAGTAGCAAGTCACAGTATCCTGTTAGTATTTTATCAACAACCATCGTCCGCATCGAATGCGACGCAGTAAGCGGATCATTTGTAAACGGAAAAGCAAGTCACATAATCTACGAATTTGTGCCTAACGTACCACCTGGTTATCGAATTATTGAAATACCTAAGAATATAATATATTTTCCAGTTAACCAAAACTCAATCAGTTCATTAAACATAAGATTGTTAGACGCTGAAAATAAGCAAATCAATTTACGTGGCGAAGAAGTACAACTATATTTGCACTTTAGAAAAAGATGCTAAATTTTAATAAAACCCATTTACCATCCGGGACTCAAGTCAGTTCAAAAAGAGCACTTTTAAAAGTAGCACCTCTTAAATTCAAAAAGAAGTTAACCAAAGAAAATAAAGAGTTTCTAAAGTTAATAGGCTTAATAAAATGAATATTTTAAATATATCTCAACCATCGTCACACGATAATAGCATTGAAAGTTTCGAATATCATTCATATAAACCATACGTGACAAGTTTCAACAAGAATGATGAAATACGTATACCTATTAACCAACAAGATTTGTATGTGTTGCCTTCCCTCAGCACTTTGTATATTGAGGGCAAAGTACATGTTCATGATAGCACTACTAAAGCAAAAGTATCCAGTGTGCATTTTATAAATAACGCAGCATTATTTCTATTTCAAGATATACGATACGAACTAAATGGTGTTGAAATAGACAAAATAAAAAATGTTGGCCTCACGACCACCTTAAAATCATATCTTTCGCTAAACGAAAACGAATCAAAATCTGCAAATGTTTGGGGTTGGTCTACTATTGGTACGACCAATAATGGAGTTTTTTCCGCTTCAATACCTTTAAACAAAATACTGGGGTTTGCAGAAGACTATGAAAAAATAATTATTAACTGTAAACACGAATTAGTTTTATTAAGAAGCAGCACTAATATTAATGCATTAAAGTTAAATAAAAATGAAATTATCGATAACCTTGAAATAAGTAAAATAGTTTGGAGAGTTCCGCATGTAAAAGTATCAGATCGTGAAAGGATTACTTTGTTAAAACATTTAGAAAAAGATCGTTCTGTTACCTTAGCGTTCCGAAATTGGGATTTATATGAATACCCGTTATTACCAAAAACACGCAAACATACATGGTCAATTAAAACTTCAACGCAAATAGAAAAACCACGTTATGTAATTATTGTATTTCAAACCAATCGTAAAAATCAGGCGGACATGTCAATGGCTGAATTTGACCACTGCAATGTTAGTGACGTAAAAGTTTTTTTGAATTCTTCATATTACCCTTACGAAAATTTGAACGTCAGCTTTACGGAAAACAAGTATTACTTATTATATGAGCAATATGCTAGATTTCAACAGACTTATCACGGACGCCGAGCAGAACCGTTGGTGACTTTAAAAGAATTTAAAGATATCGCTCCATTATTCGTAATTGATTGTTCTCGACAACACGAGGCATTAAAGGGGTCAATAGATGTAAGAGTTGAAATTGAAACTGAAAAAGAGATACCTGATCAGACAGCTGCATATTGTCTTATATTAAACGACTGTATATTCGAGTACAAGCCTTTAAGCAACATTGTGAAAAAGTTATCATGAAAAGTAATACAATTATCGTGGATGTACAAGGATTTAAAAACCTAAACAATAAGTTTCTGGTAAAGGAATTAGCTATAGCCACTGAAGAATATACCCATATTTTTTTAATAAAACCACCTTACCCGTTTACCGCTCTTACTGATAAAGAAAAGCAAAGTGTTTGGTGGATTGAACGAAACAGAGGATTTCGATGGAGCGAAGGGTACATAGATTATAGGGAATTTCGAAGAATTATCAAACCGTATTTAAAAGATCGTACAATTTTAGTTAAAGGTAAAGAAAAGATTACATGGATACAAGAATTATGTGATCATAACAACGTGTTAGACATAAGTAATTTAGGGCTTCCTAATTTACAAACTCTTTCTGAATTGTATTGTAAAGATGTTTTCGTATATAACTGTTTTACTCATAGGAAAACATGTGCATTAAAAAATGTACTGTGTATTAAAAAATGGTGTTTACAAAATAAAGTGATCTTATAATTTTGTAATAATTATAGTTTTATTTAGGTTTTAATCATTGAATTTAATAGAACTAGGCATTAGAATAGAACTTTTTATTTTTATGTGACTGTTAAAAGTTTTTTTTTTTTGTTTTTATAATGTAAGTATGTGCTTTAATACCTATTAGTTATTTTTTAATAAACATAAATTTAAATTGAATGCTGTGTTTTCTTTATTAAACTACGAGTATAATCAATATAACCGAGAGCAATAAAATGAAAAAAACGTTATTACTATTATTTAATTTTATTTAAGTTTATTATAAAGCTTATTACTAAATTTACAAAAAATTTAACAAGTTTCAATAACATTTAAAAATATATACGTTAAATTTATTTATATACTAAAAAGAAAATTGTGTAACTAAGTATTGTACCCCTCAAAATAAGATTTTATACAATCAAAATATTTTATATATTTAAATGTGTCTCTGGAGGTTTACACGTAAATATGGAAATTACGCTTGAAACCTTTTGAGAACTTTAATTTACAAATAAATCTGCGCCATATAGCCTCAATAGAAGTTATAGCTATAGCCGCACAATTTTTTTGAAATGTTACTAATAACTCCTTCTGTCTGATCCATAATTGGATCAACATCATCCTCCACAACATATTGTGCGCACAACAGCTTCTCTGGAACAGGCACTCTTGATTGTAAGTCAATAACTTGAATTTTGATTAAATAGCGACCCTTTTTCGGCGCGCTTTTCAATACAAAGGAATTTTGTTTGTTGTGAAAGTGTCTTAGAAAACATCTTTTCTTTTGATGTCTATGTTTCAAATTCTTTATCTCCGGCTCCGGGTTCTGAGGTCTGAATCCATAGTGAAAGGGACCCGCTTCGTCAATTCCCTCATGTTGGCCTTGTGTGTATTGATTCAGTACTCGATCTTGGTGTTCCTCGTCAGGCAGAATGTAGACCGGTGAAGTGGGTGGAGTTTCCTGAAATAAAATAAAATAATATAAAACACTTACAAATATAAATTATGTCCATCATTTTTAAATACATAATTCCACTTACCATGATAATAACTTTTTATTTAGAACAAAAAAATAAAAACAATTGAGACAATGCAACTGCTGCTGACAACGTTCTGTCTATTAATGTAAATGAATTACATGACAAACCACGCTTTATTTATCTAGTTTACTACGACCGATAATATGTGTGCGTCGGTGTAAGTTGCTTCGTTGCATGTTTAAACATGCAAAAAACTAACCGCTGACTAGGTGTTATTTTCAACAACATGACACGTAATTATTGTGAAACGTGTGCGAATAGCATCAAATGACTTCCCATCATAATCAGCATTATATTGTCGACATGTAATGACTTGTTTAAATCATACAGTTCGGTACAATCTTTTTTAGAATTTGATAACAACTTAACAAATATAAAATATGGTGCGGTTAAAATTGGTTTAAAAAAGTCTTATGCTTTTGTATACCTAGTCCTCGTAGAGTTTACATTATATGATAATTCTTTAATTGAAATTTTACTCAGCTTTCATATTTATTACACCTAATTATGAAATAATGTAATAATGTAATGTAATGTAATTGTATAAAATAGTAATTTTAGGCACATCATCAAATAAAACCATTAATTCAAAGTAATAAAAGTAATTAGTAATAAACTAAACAAGTAGGTAAGTACTTTTAGTTTGTATAATAATTGTGCTTTGTAATAGTTAAGGAAAAAAATACTCGGGCTAAGTATAAATAAAACATAAAAATTCACTTTATTGTTTATTCACGAATTAAGTAACAACAGTTTTTATAAAGAGTGTATGGATAGGTACATACTAAAATGAAAGTAACACATCAAATTGGTTGTAGACAATACAAAACTTTTTTTTGTATATTATATTACAACAACATTTATTTAGTAACTTAAGAAAAACAATTATTAGACATAAACTTAAATAAAACATACAAAAATGCACTTTATTGTTATTTACAGTTTTAGTTTCAACAATATAAAGTGTAATCCACACAAAAATGAAAATTATACATCAAATTGATTGTAAACAAATATTTATTTTTAAATTTAAAACAAACTTAACACCAATTAATTAACTTAACATATTATATAGCTGATTAAATGTCTTAGATTATTTAACTTTTTTTAAAACTACCTATCAGATTAAAATTAATCTTAAAAATCTATGTTTATATTTTAAATTTATCGATGACAGTAAAACATTAAATTGATAGTATAAAACGTTAAAGTTTTAGTGATTTAATCTTGATATAAACCATCATACATTATTATCACCTATGGTAAAAACTATCTATTGCAGGATAGTATATTATATTGTAATAGAATAATGTCCCCACGATATCGTTGACACGTTATCACCTAAAATAAAACGTTTATCATCTTTTCTCGACAATGCCACTTTATACTGTTCTCTTGTAAAAATTTGATGCTTTATGGTTTTGAATAGAACGTTTTTACCTTTAAGATCTGTTCCTGTTGAAAGAACATTTACGTAATCAGAAAATTTTAACTTTTTAGTTACAGGTTTTTTGACTCCTTTTGCTTTTTTAACCTCATTATCAATTGTTTTAATACTGTACAGTTTGGATCGCAATCCTACAAATTCCAAGAGAAGTTTACCACCTAGTTCGTCTTTGAACAAACCAGGGACTTTTTTGTTCCTTGGAATAATACTAAAGCAGTTATTACTAGAATAATTACTAGTGTCAAAATAACTCAAAAAGTGGTCTTTCAAATCGCGATAGAAGTCATCCGTTTGAATGGAGTATAACAAACTATCAGTATCTGTGTAACATAAAGACAGTTTTTCGTTGTAATATTTTTTCATAACAGAATAATGAAAATCGTACATATGGCTTTTTGATATCTCTAAAACTGAAAACCCTATGTATATTGGTTTGTTCAATATTACTTTTTCTCGTTTTAATTGAATAGCTACAAAGTTTTCATCAAACACTGCTACGCTATGGAAGTTAGGGCGAGCTATCAGTTGTTCGGCGGAATAGTACTTGTTTGTTTTATTGCGATCGTCATGCCATGCATTAACAAGTTTTACATCGACTCTGCGCTCTGTATCTTCTAATGTTTTTCCAAAAATACTGTTATTTAACAATTTAAAAAAGTCTTGCTCAAAAGCAGAGTTAGATTTTTGTCTTAACTCCGTATTTAAATCAATATATTGTTTTAAGAACTGACTCTGCTTAAATGTTATTGCTCTGCGAATTCGTTTAAGGCGTAATCCATGATTCAAACACATTTTCAAATGAACGTAATGTATGACATATTCATATTTATCGAATAAATTAGGTATCAGTTTTTTATGTTTCGAACCCGGTGGAACAAAATTTTGGGCGCAAAATGGAAGGTCATTGTGTAAGTCATGTAAACTCTCTGGGTATTCTAAATCTACTTCTAAAATGTATCCATATTCATTTTCATTAGGAATGCTCAGTATGTTAAGCTGACTACATTCCTCCTCATCAAGTAATCTAAAGTCCGCATAGGGCAAATAGCTACACATAGCGTAACCATATAAGTTATTACAGTCCAAGTACATTAAATAACTATTAGATTGAGATGAATCAAAATCAGGCTGATATTTGTTATTTGATTGAGCATACCTTTTTGAACATAAACAAATGCCTCCTCGAATACCCTTTTGTATCATACGAATTATTTCCAAGTCAGATAAAAGTTCCAACTTTATTTTAGTTTTTAAAAGCATTGCATCGAAGCTTAGGCTTGGTGCTGTAATATAAAAAGCCGGATCTAAATCATAATTTTTTTTGCAAGTTAAGCGGAACTTTTCGAATATATCGGCTAATAATAAAACATCATTTTTTACATATAAATCTGTATACTCTCCTAAATTTTGTATGTCAAAAGTTTTCCATACGGTTAAGGCATGTTGGTAATCAGTTAAGCTAATTGATTCACTCGTAAGACTACTGTAAAATTTTTCTATCGGCGGCAAACTAGTTTCTTCATATACCTCCCAAGCAGACATATATTCATATGGATATATACCCTTGCGACGCAACAATGAACATTTTCGTTCACTATCGCAATTTTTACGTAAATGTATAAAGTCATTAGGGTTAAGACTTTTAGCTAACTGGTCTAAGCTTGTCCCTAAAAATTTAAAAGAATCGACAAAACGTACTGCAACGAAAGTTTTATCTGAAAGTGGAATAAACTTAGTAAAAGAAATATAATTTTCTTTGCTTTTCGGAATAACTTTGATTGAGCCTGATATTGTGTTTAATTCCCGAATAAACAAATGGCAATCGTAACCCGACAAATTATGAAAGAAAATGGGGATAAATTTAGGAATCTGAAATTTAAGATTACAGTATGAATGAGCTGCGCCTCTGTAAACACCTGTGAAGTGACAGTGATCTCTCACTTTATCTACGACTAATAAATTTGAACATAAATAACAATAGTCTGCGCGATCAAAAGCACGCGAGTCAATATTACTAAAAATTATAGGCACTGGATTCTCTGAAGCCGACTGAATAATATCATAAATTCTTTTCACGTCTTTCTGTAAATAAGTAACAAATTTGAATGCACAATCAGGACCGCGATACTTTACTAGGCGGTTTAGAGAGCTATCATAATTACAAACAATATAATACGCAAACGCAGCGGGAATGTGCCGTTGAATGTTAGCTGTGTGTTTACTTTGACTTTCAACGCACGGTTGTAATAATGTTTCAAAGTCTGCATATATTACATAAGGTATGAATTGCTTACAATGAAAATTTTTAAATTGAACCAAAGTACCTTTTTCGGGCAAAATAGTTGCGACTCCACCGCAAGAGTGATTTTTATATTTTAGATTAGACTTAAAAAACAACAAGCAATCTTTCTTTACTTGAGATTGTAGTTTTTTCACGATAGACATGAAAGAACGTGCTCCACCACCAGCTTTAAGCTTTGCCTTCATTGCATTTTTAACTATCCACGAGGCAACCTTTTCTCCTTTCCCAGCGTCTTTTGATTTCAATCTTTTCTTAGCCATATTCAAAAGATCTAAATCAGCTTTATGACGTACATCCAAATCACTATTGATGTATGCAATGTCGTGGTGCATACAAGCTTCATCCAATTTGTTTACACCTCGATTGCCTTTTTGTAACCGTTTTTGAAGTTTAGTTCCAGGACCGCAAAATTGATAACCAGGTAAATGTAATTCAAAAGGTAAATTATTAATTAAACTGTTAATGATACCACTTCCTTCCTTCATTGATACTCACAAAATGATTGAGCGGGTATTGCGTTCTTTATTTATATTACATCACTAATGCATTTTTTTCTACCCAACTGTTTTCTTCATTACTTAGGCCTAACCATTTCACAAAAAGCCTGTTCCCTTTTCTTTTTAAAACTTTTTCTATGAGATATAAGTCTGGAAACATAGTTCTTTGTAATTCATATTCATAAAATGAACCTAAAATACTGTGGTTTTTTCTGTCTTCTATGTGATAAGTTGGTGGGTTTGTATGATTGATTTTTGTGATAGTAAATATTTCAGTAGACCAGTTAGGGGTATAACCTTTGTAAAAATCGCCTTTATATTTACTAATACGAACATGATCACCAACACGAAACTTAGGTCTTTTCAAAGTATTGTGCTTTTGGGATTTAATTATGTTGGTTCTTACCAACATCTGGTTTCTGTTGTTAACATCGACTGGTTTAAATTTGGTTATGCGATGAATGGTATTATTATAGCATTGTACTACTGAGTTTAAATTTTTCCCTAACCATTCATATCGACCACATAAACTAAAAAGTTTAAAAAGACGACTTTTTAGAGTTCTTATCACACGTTCAACAATAGCTGCTTTCTTTACAGAGTAGGTTGAATAATGATTAATTTTATATTTCTTCATCAGTTGTTTAAAGCTATCATTGTAAAACTCCTTACCTAAATCAGTTTGCAAATTTTTTGGTGTTTGAGTAGACTCTGCTAGTATATGTTGCATCGCAAAAGTAACACAGACTTTCTCTTTTGATTTTAAGGGCTTTACCCAAACATACTTAGATAAAGTGTCAATAACAACTAATATGTACTTATAACCTTTATTAAAGGATGCATATTTTTGTACATCTATAAGATCTGCTTGCCATAAATCATATATTCCTTTTATTATCGTGCATCGTCGTGGAAAATTTCTTCTAGCAGATCTATGAAGCTCATCTACTATGTTTTGTTTACTCATTTTTGGTTGTCTTAGTATTAATCAGAAAATCGATTTCCGTTTTTGTATAATACAAAGTACTCATATTATTAGAAGTAACTTTTTCTAAGTTTTTAAGATAAACTCTAACGTCGTTAAGAACTTTTTTCAATTCTTTTTTCAAGTCTTCAATTTCTTTATCTAAATGAGCTTTATTTACAGCTTCATCATCATTTTGTGGAGGTAACAAACCTTTTAATCTTGAGGATTGCAAATCGTAATCTCCAGTCTCTGATTTTGCTAACGTGTAGTCAAGAGTATTCATAAATTCAGAATATCTTAAACGCTTATGAACGTGATGTCCAAATTTATCTATATTCATTGCAGTCTTTATGGGTTGTTCACTGCTATTAAACTGCTTAATTTTCTCAATACATGCCTTTTATATTTCACGTTTATAATACCAGCTTCAAACAGTTCTTCGATGATTGCTATAATCTCATTGTTTAGGCCAGTGTTGCCTGCTTCGCGTGATGCAAGCAGTAATTTTAGTCGTTCCACTAATTCATTTGGATCATCCCAATAAACCAAATCGGTATTCTTTTTAACTTTTTTAAAAATATTTATACCTTCCCCTTTTGGGATGCTTTCAGTACTTGTAGTTACTTTTCTAGTAAATTTGAATAAGGGTTTAATAATACTCATGTATTTGAAGCCTTTGTTACTGTTTATAGGTTTATTTGGATCAAAATTACGTCTGTGTGCGTTGGTATCAATTAGAATTACTTTATAATTTTGCATATCCTCGTCTGTGATTATATCTATATTTGGTGTTTTTTTAAATAATAATTCCATAATACCAGGCGTCTTCTTCAGAGTGCGATTTCCAATCTTTAAGATACGACCCTGATCATAAACGCGGGCTTTCCCCAACATTAACTTATCCCGTTCAGTTCTTATTCCAAAAGGCACATCTTTAAATACTTCAGATGATAGTGACCATGATAAAGATCGATTTTTCATGCTTGGCGATGATTCGGGTGATTTAAACGAGTCATCACTGATATTATGTTCATCAGGTGGTGAAACAGTAAGAGTTTGATCAGTTTTGTCATAAAAATCATCAGCTGAGTTTTCTTCTTCACTAAAACTTTCTTGAATGGTATCGTTAGACGAATACGATACTTCAGCATCACTGTACTTTATTTTCTTTTTCATTGGGGTTTGAACTGATTCTTCGTTGTGAAAAATTGTATCACTTTTGTTTGCCAATTGATTTAGAGGATCCACAATGGGTTTAAATATTGTACCCAGAGCCATATTATTCGAATTTTTTAGATCTTTTATCATTTTAACCTTTCTTTTCACAGCTGCTGCAGATTTTACAATTTGTTCTTTTAAATTTCTTTCCATTTTAGTATGTAAGTATTCCGTTCCAAATCAAAAGTGAAAATGATTCAGATATATTAGAACATTCACTTATGTATATTAGTTAATAACTATAAAAGTGTCAAACCTCATTCTATAGCAACCTTTATTTCGCTCACAGTCCTTATTAATTACAACATAACTGAAGGGTTTACTCCAAACTATTGAGCACATTTCGCGGAATTGAGGCCATGTCATATCAGACCCAACATGTTCGTCATAAACATGCTTTAAGTTGATGTCATCTTGCTTAAATAATATAATAAGGTTTGAGTTATCTCTCACGAGCTGTTTTGGGATCTTGGTATATGTTTGATTTATGTAGAAACAGTCTATGTTTTTATGACGCCCCATAGCAAAATAATCACGAATGTTGTTTTGATTTTCACAAGCAACATCATCGAAAACAATGATTGAGTTTGGTAAAGCTTCATGCGGACTTAGAATTTCACTATTATAATTATATTTGTTGTACGACGTACCTGCTACCAAATTCAAAGTTTTTTCTAGGTATATATACTTAGGTTGGTATAATGATTTTGAATAAACGTACAAGTTACGGAAACGTGGACCATCTTTATGAAGCAATAAACTAATCACTAAGTTGGTCTTTCCGCAATTCGACGGTCCGCAAACAATACAGCGAATAGTATTTGGTAATAAGGTACCATGTCGTTTTGGAGCGTTTGATGACGTAGGACAGATGCATTCCAATTTCAATGATTTTTTTTGTTTAACAAATCTCATAATAAAATTGACTGCATTGTTTCAAAGGTTACAACAAAATGACTAAAAAATTATAACGGTTCTATATTTAATACTTTTGTTTGTTATCTACGACAGTAGTAAAAATTGGGCGTTCTGGCGCACAATAGTTGTGTGCGAACGTCGTCGCGGAGCGATGACGAAGCGAGCACGGCGAGCGGTGAGGACACAACTTTGTGAGCCAGAATGCCCAATTTATTTACTACTCACAGTAATTCCCTACAATATGCAAAGATCCTTGTTCAAAAGGAGGCCGTAGTTTCGGAATTACAAAATGACAAAACACAGTAAGGGCACAGACTGACACAAGATTCCCATAACAAAATCACAGACAGCTACCAATATGAAACACAGTAAGTCGCATGACTTTCTGTGTTTTTCGTTGGTAATTGACACTTGCTTGGTTTTTTATTTGGGGATTATAATTGACAAAAGAACATTACAACCACGTTTATCACGGCAAGGCACACGCGCATCGTCATTCAACTTGAGATTTTGTGTTCGTATTTGACTGGAAACTGCAGAGTGCGCGCCGTTTATTGGAGAAGGGTGCGGGGCGTCGAGGAACGAAGATAGCAAGCGTCTGCCGGTCATCACATTCGGTGTAAGAGCGCGTTGAAACCTGTGATGTGAACCGAATACAGTTGTGAAGCGGACTCGTAGGTTGTTTTTTATCTTTTTATTATTATGAGTCGACGTAGAAAGATTTTAGAAGCTGCCTTGGGTGTAGGAGTTAACTGAAATGCAGATAATGGAGATGTTTTTAAAGATTACACACCTATAATTATTTTTATTTCTTCTTTGGGTTATTTGTTACACGTTAACCAATTCATAGTAAAATTAGATTTTAAACTTCGTTTCTGTTATACATAATATATTGATAATAACGAGACCCAAACGCGATATTTGTTATTTAGTACACTCAAGTTTATTAAAAATGTTTAATTTATTCAATTTCTACTCCTTTCAGGAGGTGGATACAAATATAATGCTATTATTTGAAGCAAAATTACTTTTATTTACTCTTAGTGTTTATTATAAAGAGCTTATAAAGTAACAATATAATTAAATTATACTGACTGCCTTGACAGCATATTACTTCTCAAGTTTATTAAAAATGTTTAATTTATTCAATTTCTACTCCTTTCAGGAGGTGGATACAAATAGAATGCTGTTATTTGAAGCAAAATTACTTTTATTTACTCTTAGTGTTTATTATAAAGATCTTATAAAGTAACAATATAATTAAATTGTACAGACTGCCTTGACAGCATATTACTTCTCAGGTTTATTAAAAGATGCACGATTTATTCAATATCCTTAACTTTAGAAAGTGAACTTAAGTTAATTATTTTTCATTAACTTATACCTCAGTCTCTCAGACTGGGTGATTATTTAATAGCCTACCAAATCACGGCTAGTATACTTTGAGTAGGTAGGTACCATGTAATTGTCCCTGTTGATAATTAAATCAATTATATTTAGAAGTTATCCTTTACTCACTTTAATAGGTATAAAGCAGACTGTATTATTAGTCTAATCGGTTTAGGTGGTTACCAATCAAATATTTCTATGTTTCATAATATTAGAAGTACATAACTTGTAAGGTCTTTGACCATTAAGGTGAAGTCGCATCTACAGGCGAAATAACCTAGGTTCCAAACTGGTTTTTAGTTGTTTAATATCAGCTTAAATTTTACCAATAGGTTTCTGGATCTCTATTTATAATACATCGAAGAGTTGCAATTTAAGGCCGTATTGTACCTCAGGGAAAGCTAAAAATGCCTGTTTGGTCATTTCAGTATCAGAAATCAAACATCACAGCACAGTTATTCTTATATGCTATAACTTATTAGTATTTTCTTGTAATAGGAAACCAGTCTAGACTCCTAGGTAATCCAAAGTAATGATGGCTCAATATTATCTCACTTCTGCTAATTATTTAAAATGAATAGTTAATTGGTAACACCTTTAAGAAAACAATTAGAACCCTATTGACCTACGGTAACAGCTTACATGCCTAGATAGGTCCTTTCAGTGCTCATAATCAACATCACTTCATAGTAATTTCTATTTAGGTACCATATCTCAATTATCCCTAACTTTATTAGTTGAAGTTAATCCAGCCCTAGCTTCGCGGCCTACATACCTAGTTTATGTAGGCACAGCGTGTACACACCGTGCTATCCCCAACTACTTAACAATATAAGAGACGCCTACCTACCCTACAGTACGTTTTCGACCAGCGTCCGTCCCCTCGTCAGCCTAGACAAATTCTACTCTCAAAAACAATCTCCACCCGGTCTTAGATCGGCTTTTGCCTTATCTTTTCCAGGCACATCCGGTTAGATCCGGCTTTACCTTCATCAAGGTATAGAGGTTGTCCCAAGAAGGAAACTGCCCTCCTCTGACGAGGTTCTAAACATTATCCGAAAACCCCTTATATTTTGTCGAACTAACAGTCCCTACTTGTACACCTTTGCAATCTAGGCTCAAGCCACATTTAATTTAATTTCGTGGTGAGTTGTGTAAGTCGAGTCGCCCCTGCAAGCAACAGACCTCTAAGCGAACTATCAAGACGGGCCAGTAAACCCAGTGTGTAAACCTAACACTACACTGTATGTACGAAGGTAGGCTCGAACTTGGATGGGGTCACACGTGCCTACCTCCAGCTAAATGGTGTCTGATCTATTTTAGATTTTGACTAGGAAGACAACTGTCTCTCCCCCGTTACTCTCTCGAATATAGTGTATTGTTGAGCGTTGTAATTGAAAACGCCGGCCTTATTAAATACAGTCAAAGGCCATCCTGACCTAGGTCAGTTGAAAGTTATATAGTTTCGTTGACACCGTTACGCGTATCAGCTATAAAACCCGGAATACTTCATTCCGTTAACAGGTTCGAGTTGCGACAACAATAATTTTACTTTAATAATCACCTTCTATTTCATAAACAATTTTAGTTAATATCGCAGCTCGAATATCACTTAGCGCGCTTTAAAGGCTCGGACGCTCGTTCCCGCGTATCAGATCGTTATCCCCCGGCGACCTTGAATCGAATGCTCCTGTTCCCTACAATGATGCCAAAAGCCCTCCAATTTCGCGCCACGCTCGCCCGACATTCGCCCGCGCAAATCCACTTTCCTACTTTTTACCCAATCGCTAGCCCTCTCGCCTATGCGCCTCAACTTCACATTAGTTATCTTTTGTTACATGGCCAACTTCGTGTCCTTCCAAGTGGAGATAACATCTCCCCTCTCTTTCTATCTGTCAATCTCAACTTCTCGCTCGTGCATGACCAACATTCCCGCGTAAATTTTAGTGTTTACCATAAATCAACCAAATCTCTTTAGATAGCCAATATTACATGTTTGAACATCTAGATGTAGCCTTCCATCAACAATTCCCTCCTAATAAACACCCACTTAAGCTAATAATCCCGTATTTAGTAAAATTATAAAAAGTTCCGCATTCTGAACATAGATGGCGCCCGGTTGTATGTGAACCCATTTTACCGACCTAGCCCCGTCTTCCGCGAAACTCAAGTAAATAAACGCACGGTAGACGGCGCCTATGTCGCAAGGGACACGTTGACCAATCCAGGCGAACCCCCCCCCCCCCCCCATCACTCTAAGCCAATAGACAGCGCCCATTTCGCAAGTGACGCCCGGAACAGTCCCCACGAAATTCAAATAAAAATAAAGCCCCTAGTCCATTGACTCATTCTTACAACCTTCAACATAAAGTCAACTTCAACACTTGTCCACATGACAATTATTTTAACTAGTTTATTTTTCCTTTTTTTATGCTTATCACAATAATGGTGCAATGCATTAATATTGATTTTAGTGCAACACTCATGTATTCTTGATTAACGGACAGATACCATTCATTCTGTACCGTTACAAAGTACTTACAGCGGGCGTAAGACATAAGTACTTACTTCGGGCGGGGTTGAAAATATAGCCACCCTCAACCTGTTCCTTTTTTATTATGTACTACGTATAATAAATACAGCTTTTGATTTCCGTTATTCTCAGTGTTATCTTAATTGACCTGTTTGGCGGAGTGGTTGGGATACTAATTGTCTTCTGCGCAGATTCCGAGTTCGATTCCCGTAAAAGACAAATTAATATTTGAGTGCATGAACGTGTCTATTTGTCTTGGTCTGGGTGTAAGTTTGCTGTGTTAATTAAGTACAAGTTTTAAAAAAAGTATATTTAAGCATGTTTATCCGTTATTTAGTATCCATAACACAAGTTAGTGAGGTATCATGCTGTGTTATTATTTGGTAGGTTGGTTTTTAATGGGTCAAAATAACCATTTGAAATTTAGTAAGTCACATAAAACATGCACACGTACATTAAATTCAATTCTTTATACTCATAAACATAGGCAATAACCTTCTCTATGACATACAACAGTAACTTTGGTGCAATATTACGTAATAACGTACGGCTAGCCAAAAATATGTTTTTTGGCTTTACTCTAAAAAAGGTATTTTGTCCCTTACTGTGTTAATATTTGGGACAGCCGAGATGTGTATTGATAAAATATTAAATTTTTGATAAAAATGTACAGGTTATTTATATTTTATTTGATACGTGAATAGTTAAAGTATTTTTGCGGAATACATTTATTTAAATATTTAAACAACGAATGGTTAATAAAAATTCATTTGTCCTTGAACTAACTTTCATCGCCGTGTTCTAAACATGTATGAGAATATTGTTTTATATAACGACTTGCGTCCTCCCCCCCCTGTGCACTAAACGTTGCAAAAACTTCCCGTGGTACTATCAATAGTACCATCGGTAGTACCACGGGTAAGTTACAGAAAAAATCCACGGAAATTAAGATTTTAATGGACCTGTTGAAATTCACCCATTAGCCAAATATAGTGCAGCCGTTTTATAGTGATGCGCGAACAAACATTTGGGCAATTGATTTTTATTAAGGGGGTGCCGCGCGATCGCAAGCGAAATCAATCATATTGATATTTATAATTAGAACAATTCTGCTTTGAAGTTTCAAACCTAGTAATTTAATTAGAGCACTGTTTTTATTCTGCAAAATGTGCAAAACCATCACGCGCTTGTGTTAAAAATTAAAATTTACTTTTTAAAGAAGGGGTGCCCTGCGGAGTATCAGTACAAATGTTTTCATGTAAGAATTATTGTTTCATGCGTAAAATTAAGAAAGTTGACGAAAAAATATGTTTTTAGGAGTAATTAGATTTAGGTATGGATTGTTTGTTATTGTTTAAAGAATTTGTTTCAAATTTACAAAAGTTAAAAAACTAACTAACTAACTTAATAAAGTTATTTTAATGTATTTAAGTAATTCAGGGCATTGTACAAGTGCCCTAAAAATACGTAAATTTTCACAATTTTGTGCAGGACCCCCTTAACACGTTGAGTGCTAAACCAGGTCTAAAACACCTTGACTATGTCTCGCTTACGGTGCGGCTAAGAAAATTGTAGACTTCTTTGTCGTGCGAATGGCATAACTTTAATTTGGTCCGGTGTAGGAAAGAGATGAATAAACATAATTATATCTAAGTTATTATTCTGAGATCTAAGATCTATTATTAAAATATAAAAAAGAGTACCTACAGTGGTGTGCCTACCCTGAATACCAGATTTTTTAGACCTGGAACCGCACGGAAGAAATAAAATTTAATTACAGTGCGAAACCAGGTCGAATGCTCCTGGTACTCCGCGCACCTTGTACCGCACCATACGCTATCGCGCGGCCAGTGTTGGATCGCATTCGAGAATAAAAACACACGCGTCGACATGGCGTTTAGGCCGAAGGAAAGGTGCCGTAAAAATAGATTCAAACTACGATGTTCATGAAGACAGTGTTGAAAATATTAAATCGTATTATAGATTGATTTATAAAAGAGATTTAAAAAAGGTGAGTCATCAATACTATTTATTTTATTTACCTTACACTACACACCACATACTAAGCAAAATCATTCATAACAAATTTATCTTTTCAGAACCCGCACCAAAACCAAGTAAACATTATTTAGTAAAAGGTATAAAGAAGAAAAATTATGAAAAACTCCGAACCTTTTTAACAAGTCGCCAAGCTGACAGAAAAGTAAAAAAAATATTACTGAATGTGTGGAATGACATTTATTTCTGTGTGCACTGCTTCAATGAAAAACATGTACGAATGTAGTTTTTCCTCTTCTCTCACGTTTTCTCTTACATTAAAACTAAATTAAAACTATCGATATTTTTATTTCTGATCCCTAAAATGTCCACAAAACTTCCCTTATACAGTGCGGCACAGGGTGCATGCATAAGACCCTGTATTTTATTATAGCTATAAATTTTAAAGAAAACAAGCTGTTGACGAACTCGTTCAGGTTCATTATGTCAATCAATTCATTATTGTTAATATACAAAGCAAAAAAGTTATATATATTATAACATGAAGCATTAACATGATTTAAGTTTCTTAAACGTTACAGGGTTTAATAAGCCCTGTACCGCCACAATGAAAGTTTTATGACCAGGTGTGCAACGCCTGGTGCCGCAGGAATGGAAAGAATAGAAAAATCACGGCCGCGTTGAACGTGTTAGATACATTCATAAAAAATAAAGGGGTTAGTCCATCTAGTTATACTATTAGTAACAGAATGAACGAAAAAAGTCTTATTTATTATATTGCTCAATATAACTTATTAGATTCGAAAAAAATAATAGAGGTTTGTTCATGTAGTTATACCTAATCCGCAATAGCGCAGGCGGCGGCAAAGGATGTGGTCCTGTAACCGCGAATGGCTCTCACTGCTGTCTCGCGCTGCGCTTGCCGCAATAGTGATTTATTGGCAGCAGTAAGAGCCCCGACCCAGATAGGAGCCCCGTATAGGGCTATGCTGACTATCACCCGGGCATAGAGGCGACGTCAGGCAATGGGACCTCCCCGATTGGAGAGGATAAGCCCTAATGCGGCTTCAGAAGCCACCAGCCGTGGAGACAGCTTCTGGAAGTGTTCGGTGAACCTCCACTTTGAGTCCAGGATGAGGCCTAATTATTTCATTGAGCCCACAACTTGGACTGGTTCACCTCCCACTCTTATGCATGCCCCCGCCGGCGGGCGGCGACGAGGCCCATAAAATAGCATGGCTCTAGTTTTGTGGAGGGCCACCTTTAGTCCCAGCTGCTGATTCCTGTAAACAAACAGGGAAGATGCCTCCTACGCTGATCTTGCGGCCTGCTGATAATTTTTGCTCCGGGCTACGATCAGGGTGTCGTCAGCGTAGCAAAGCAGCTCAGACCGGGCCAGCATGTCCGACCGGAGGACCCAATTATAGCCTGGGTTCCAAAGCAAGAGCCCCAGCACAGACCCCTGTGGAACCTCGGCACTTATCTGGAGTGAAGCCATCTCCCCATTGTGCGTGATGTACATCGCCCTGCGGTCCCTGAGGTATGATCCTATGATCCTTCGCAAGTACGGTGGGACACGATGAAACCGCAGGGCATCTTCGATTGTGGCGTAGGGGAGGGTGCTTAAAGCGTTGGCGATATCCAATGATACCGTCAGAGAAAAATTTTATTTTGACATACGACATTACACCTCAGATAGACACACATAGAGACAAAGTGTTGCCAATCAAATAACTACGAGGTTCAGCTTTCGTTGGCCAGACTTTACATACTTCGGTGTTACCTGCAGATTTTTGACTACCGCGGTATTAAGGGGATCCTGCACGAAATTGTGAAAATTTACGTATTTTTAAGTTACTTGTACTATGCGCTGAATTAGTTAAATACATTAAAAAAACTTATGTAAGTTAGCCTGATCATTGCGGGTGTACTACGCAATAGCGAAAGACAATAGCTCGAATGACAACAGCGCGAAGACGATATTGCGAAAGTACCATTGCTCGAAAGTGTAATTGCGCGAAAACTTAATTGCGCGACAGACAAAAACGCGAACGTTCATTTGCGCGAAAAGTTAATTGCGCGACACACAAAAGCGCGAACGTTCATTTGCGCGAAAATCACACCAGCGAACAGATTTATGTTTTCGGGGGGATTAACAGTAAACATCATTTCACTCTTTATATAATTAATTAAAAAAGCAGTAATGTTTAATGATTTTATTTAAATATTTTTATTTTAAATATTTTTATTAATAGAAATCATGAAATTCACAAAAAATAATCTTTGAACATCTAATATTCATAACAAATGAATAAAAATGCTACTTTTACTCAACAATTCAACATCTGAATCTGAATTTATTAATTATGATTATAAATTTTACAACCTTAAATTCATGGCAATTCCACGAATAAAATCAACAGTGCTTTTATTATTCCTGCGTCTGAGAATATCATTTAATGCGTTTATTGTTATGAATTTTAGATGTTTAAAGATTTTATTTGTGAATTTCATGATTTCTATTAATAAAAATATTGAATATAAAAATAAATAAAATCATGAAATATTACTGCTTATTTAATTAATTATATAAAGAGTGAATAGATGTCTACTGTTATCCCCCAGAAAAAATAAATCTGTTCGGTGTGATTTTCGCAATATCGTCTTCGCGCTGTTGTCATTCGAGCTATCGTCTTTCGCTGTAGCGTAGTACACCCGATCATTGCACAAGGTCGTGGCCTTGTTGAAATTTGAAACAAATTCTTTAAACAATAACAAACAATACATAAATCTAATCGCTCCTAAAAACATTTTTACACTTTTTTAATTTTACGCATGAAACAATAATTCTTACATGAAAATATTTGTATTGATATTCTGCAGGTTACCCCCCCCCCCCCCCCCATCTTAAAAAAAGTAAATTTTATTTTTTTACCCAAGCGCGTTATGGTTTTGTACATTTCGCATAATAAAAACATTGCTCTAATCAAATTACTAGGTCAGAAACTTCAAAGCAGAATTGTTCTAATTTTAAATATCAATATGATTGATTTTGCTTTAAAGTTCACTAAGAGACTATGTCAGTTTTTGCTCAGAACAAAGAGGGTGCCACGCGATCGCAAAACCTGAGGTTTTTGCACAGACATATATTATATGACATATATTATATGTCTGTGGGTTTTTGCGATCGCATGGCACCCTCTTTTCAATCCGGAAATTTTGATGTCAAAGATGCACGTGGCTCTGGTCGCTCTAATACGGATAGAATGGATGCCATTTTTAAAAAAGTGGAGCAAGATCGGTATCAGTAGTTATGACGTAGCTGAAGAACTGGGAATTGACCACAAAACAGTTTTGGCAATTTTGTTGATATGCATTATAAAATTGTGAAATATGTGGTTTACGAGCCGGCCGGTTAGATGGTCAAAAGCGAATATTCATGGCTTATTTTCACATTTTGTGATACCATTACAATAAGGATTACGTGGTTTATAAGTTTTCTATTAAAATCTAAGTCTTAAATTGAGAAAATAAACTGATAAAATAGTGCTTGACATTTTTTAATCGACAATCGATAATTTTATACTTTAATATTATTTTACCTGCTATGCTACCCGAACAGAAAATATGTACTTAAAATAAACTGCAAATGCAGTACTACTAATAATAATGTATGTAATTATTATTTTTGCTAGATGTAAACAATAGTTTAAAATGACGGATGACGTACTAACACCTAGTAAGTTTTACATTTATTTTGGAACCTGACCTAACCTGAACCATTTCTAATGATTGAATGTCCATCAAAATGGAAAAGGTGCATTACCGCGGGTAAGGTTTAGATAATTTTAAATTTAAGTTCGCTATTTATTTTATTGTAGGTAGGTATTAACGTATCATTTGTACATATTACAGATTCTTCAACGTCGATTGCGGAACCAATTTCAAATGAAAATGTCACAAAAAGAATACGACTTAGTCTAAGTAAGTTAAAGTTAACTTAAATATATTTAGATTAAAATTTAATTTCGCTTGTCAATGTGTAATTAATTAAATAATGTTAATATATTACAGTACCTTGAACATCGACTGCTGAACCATTGACAATTGAATGTTTATCAAAAAGGAAAAGGTACTTTACCGCGGGTAAGGCGTGTACTAATTTAAAAAAGTTCGTTATTTAATGAATTGTAGATATTAATGTATCATTTGTACATATTACATACAGATCCTTCAACATCGATTGCGGAACCAATTGCAAATGAAAATATCACGAAAAGAATACGACTTAGTCCAAGTAAGTTTGTATATTTAGATTAAAATTTAATTTCGCTTGTCAATGTGTAATTTAACATGTTAATATATTACAGTACCTTCAAAATCGACTGCTGAATCATTGACAATAATTGAAAGTTTAACACGGAGGAAAATCTGTTTTACCACAGGTAATGTTTCAAGTTACTTACAAAACTAGTTATATTGCATTGTTTTTTGTAAAAGCTCATTAATTACAGATCCTTCCGTGTCGATTGCAAAACCGATGTTGATTAAATGAAATATACAGGGTGTTTCTTGTAAGGTGTCAAGCCGATGTGTGAACTACCATACCTATCTATTGAACCGGGTTCGTATCCCCATGTATGTTCAGCGATTTTTGGTAGTTTTCGAGCTAAAATTTTCTTCATTATTTTATATGATTTAACGACGAAACAGCTCTAAAAAAATTATATCTTTTTTTGGGTCGACTTTTCTTCGATGTTTTTTTTTAAATACAAACTTTTTAATTAAGTTAACATGTTTTTGTGAATATTTCAGAACCTTCAACTACGACTGCAAAAATACCACTTGCAATCCCTCGGAAAAGAAAACTACCGAATAAACAAACGACGTCTGCAAAAATAGCACCAACAACACCTCGGAAAAGAAAACTACTGAATAAAATAAGAAAACACAATAGTTAATAATTAAAGTCTCCGGAAAAAAGTCTTGTTAGTAAGAAAAACAAATGAAAATCACACATTTCCCTAATTTGAATTTGGAATTGTCTTCTTTAAAATTTAAACTTTTAATGATACCCAAACCAGCCAGATACGAATAGTATAGCCAAAGAGATTTTATTACAAGTCCATACATACTATATGCGAAAAGACTTTTTCCCAACCTAATATGTATTTTAATGACATGTTCGCTTAAATTAGATTTTGACTTTAATACTGGAGTTTGCTCTTAGCCCCATTTGCGCCAACGTGAAACTCGGTTTAACTTTTTAAATGAAAATTGCCTCATAACTCTTGTTTAAACCTAGAATTAACGTTGGCGTAAGTAAGGCATTAATTAGACCCTAAATTTTGAAAAAGGTGAATGGAATCCCGAATTTTATTTATATAGCTATCGAAAAAAAAATCCCACGACTAGTACCATCACTATTCCGGTTATTATGTTGGGAATCCTGTACGTCAGTTTTAGGATGCGTTCATACAGAGCAATATTTTTTTTTTCTATGAAAGACCAGTCTCATAAACGTAGTAGTTATTAAATCCTTTTTGCTATAAGCACTTAGGCGGCACTGCTGGTAGGTAAGCGAAAGCGAGTGAGAGAGAAGCTAGGGTTGATCCATGCAAAAATATAATCGATAATCTTAAAGTCGCTGAAATGAAAGAACTTTCTGAGACACATGCATTTTTACTTCCCAGTTATTAAACTGGGTAGATAAGATTTCAGAATTGACTTGTGATAATATTTCAACTATTCATGGTTTGAATTAAAGTTTCCATCAACTTAAATAGTCGATAGTTTTTGTTGTACGAGGGAAATTACACTGAAAAATGTTGTTGGGACAGCTACCGAAATGATAAAAATGGGGCTTCGCAATTTTTTTTCCTGATTTGCAAGTCTGATTGAGAATTATTTACTGCCCCATATTACCTCACCTACCAAGAAAAAAATATTAGAACTGTATAGGTAGTAACGTTCTGCACTACCGATTTCATCCATGCCACGTGAAATTTGCTGCTGGGAAATCCACCCACATATCTTTAGCAACTCAGCAAAATTAAGAGAGTTTGGCTGGGAGGTGTTTATGCATTCGCCGTATAGTCCTGACCTTGCACCTTCAGATTTCTACCTGTTTCTGTCTCTTCAGAATTCTTTAGGCACTGTCAGGTTAACATCACGAGAGGACTGCCAAAACCACTTGTCGCGGTATTTTGATCAGAAGCCCCAATATTTCTATAGCAATAGGATCATGTCCCTACCTACAAGATGGCAAAAAGTTATTGAACAAAATGGCACCTACATACTTTAGTTAAATGTAATAAACTATATTAAAAAACGTTTTAAATTTTCTTAAAAAATGCGAAGAAACTTTTTCCCCTACCTATTATATTGTACCTATATTACTTACTACATTATTTATATATGGCGTTGCATCTAAGTTAGTAAAGACCTGTGCGTGAATTTCATTAGTTTTTACTGTTTTAAAATGGAGGAAATGATATCAAACATTGAAAAATGTGATCCAAAACATGCAAGAAAAAGAATATCTGACGTTACAAAGTGTTAACGTAACACGGAGCAAATAAAACAGTATGAAAATCCACTATGAAACTACCAATACTATCTGATTGTGAAGTTATGTAGAATGAAGCCTCTAATTTAAGCATACTATTAGGTACTCCAATCCAAACCGTATGAGTCCGGTGACGTTTATCATTATCAATTTATATACTTACAGTTTTTCATAATCATTAAAAGGTTTATGTTATAATTGAATCAAATTAAATTAAAAAGGTTACGAAAAAAAATTGTGAGCATGGGTTTGAGGATAACTTTTTACATATTTAATTGATAATGGTATAACTTAAAAACTAAAAACCTATAAATACCTTATAAATAAAAAATATCTCTAAGAGAACCGCTGCCACATGAGTAACTATAACTATACAGAGTGCAAGCTCTCTAACAACGCGCAAAATTCATACCTATTCTGATAGGGCTGACACCCGTTTCACGTGTAAAAAATTAGGCAAGAAAAATAAAATAAGGTAAGTAGGTAGAGGTACATAATAAAACGTGTATTTCAAAAGGTATAAAATAAGGTTTATTGTAATTTGACACATACTTAATTTAAATTATTTCAAAGATAACGAAACGTTGAAAAAATTGTCTTCTGTGCTGAATCGAACCCGCGTCCTCCGCAAATAATCAAATATTACGAATCTTTAGCCTCTGTGGTGGCAGAGCGATCACATTATGATCGCTGTCAAAAACCCCGTGGTGGCAAGCAATCATAATATGATCGCTCGACCTTGGTCGAGTATAACCCGGTATATTAAAAGTGTGCAAGGAGCCAGAATAGAGAGAGAGAGTGCGATAAAACATTCTATGATTAAACAAGGATAGCAATACGATCAACAGTTATTATACGTTTCTTAGAAAAAGTTCATTATATCCGGGCCGCCGCCGAGCCGCGGCGCGCCGCTTTTAAGGTCAAGAGTTCTTAGACTCAGTGTGTAAAAAAAATGTATGAAGACTAGTAAGTTTCTAATAGATTATTGTAATTTAATATGTAATGTTATAAATAAAACAAATACTTCTTTAATAAATGATTTTATTTCTACTGTCTTGGGGTTTTCATGCAAAAAACGGGGAAAACTGCAAACCTTATTTTTAGATCAAGATTGAAAAAAAACAAATAGTCTCAATTGTAAATATTATGTATAAATCAGTTAGCTTATTTCATTACGAACACGTAGGCATAAGATTCATGCATATTCCCTTCATAACTTCTGAGATATTACTCATAACGTAACCCGACACCCAAAAACGCTTTTCTCCTGCTCGGGCCCCTCGCCACTAGACGCCATATTGGTTTCAAGTATCTGCGCCACAAAGCAGTCTTATCTTAACTGATTGTTTAAAATATTAAAAAAGAAATATCCTTATTTTTTCCGAAATTATTCATACACACGGTGCAAGAGTTGGGAATTGTGTAACTAACCCGACTTTGTTTTATATATTTAGATTAAACAATAATATAAATAATTAACCGTGTCGCGTAGCCGTGAAAGAATATACTACCACCCCCTCTCTTCCCTTGGGTGTCGTTAAAGGCGACTAACGGACTAAACGCTGCACATACATCCAACAGCTTAAAGCGGCGATGGGCTCACCACCTGTCACGCTGAGCACATGTGCAGTCGCAATTTGGTGATAAGTGGACTATGGTAGAGGACTGCTTTTGCTGTCCTCATTGCCTAGTCTCTGACTAATTATTAATATAATTTTATATTTCTTAATGCTATGTTTGTTTATTTAATGTGATTTCTTTTTGGAATTATTTGTAGTACTGATTCAATTAAATAAGGTTCATATCATTTTCCCGAAATTACTTCTGATTATTTTTCATTATTGTCATGTTGTGTTTGCCTATAATGTAATGTAATGCATTGATTTGTAACTATTATTATTCACATTACCATTTTAGATATAAGCCTGTAATGTAAAAATGTTTGTAGACCTAATAGTTAAAATAAAAAAAATATGGTAAAAAACCTTTTTAAAAAAGGAGCTTTTATTTAAATGCGCTAAAAAGAAAAAAATAAACTTTTACTTTAAAACTTCTACTAACAACTTAAAACGTCATTACACAATTTATAATGATATAAAAGGTTGTCGCGAGGTTTATGTACTCGTATTTTCTTAGATTAAAAATTTTAATAGTTAAAACCTATCGCATCAAGTTATTTAATTTACTTAATTATATAGTATAAATATCGGAAAAACCTTAGTTATCATATAAATTTTGTAATAACGATATAATTTGTTATTATAGTAAAAGTTTTAAAGTAAAAGTTTATTTTTTTCTATTTAGCGCATTTAAATAAAAGCTTGTTCTTTAAAAAGGTATTTTACTTTTAAATTATTTTTTACTTTTTAGTTATCCTTGGAAACGTGTCCAGGGATAACTAATTTTCATCTGTTCATCATACTGAACGTGTAGGTATACTACAGAATTTATTGACGTCTTCCAAACCACCACCACTCACTATCCATCAAAAACGGTCTATCCATTAAGACGAAATAAACTCGACGCGATTGTGTGCTTAATTCCTGAGTTTCTATGGTCACCTTCCGGCTTCATCATCAAACCCTGGTTACCATCTAGCACCAATGAACTCGCCAAAACAAATCAAACGAGCCCATACTCGATGGGGTTATGTCGTTTATTTATTTATTACTGAGTTCCTATGGCCACCTTCCAGCTCCATCATCAGACCCTGATTACTATCTAACACCAAAGTACTCGTCAAGACAAATTAAACGAGCCCATACTCGATGGGGTTATGTTGTTTAATTACTGAGTTCCTATGGCCATCTTCCTGCTCCATCATCAGACCCTGGTTACCATCTAGCACCAAAGAAATCGTCAAGACGAATCAAACGAGCCGAAACTCGATGGGGTTGCGTAGTTTCATTACAGAGTTTCTATGACCATCTTCCAGCTCCATCATCAGACCCTGGTTACCATTGAAAGACAAACTACTCGTCAAGACGATTCAAACGAGCCCAAGCTCGATAAGGCTGTGCCGTTTCATTGCGAAGTTCCTGTGGCCACCTTCCAGCTCCATCATCAGGTCAGCACCATGTCATCATAATATTGCATTGTCACGCGATTTACACATGTATGCAAAATTTTAGCTCAATCGGTTGAAGATATCTGCTTCAAAATTGAGTTGCAAAATTCCACCCGAACAAAAGATAAGTAGGTACATTACATACATTGCAAGTTAAATAAAAGCTTGTAATAAATAACCATTCGGGGATAAAAGTCCTGATTATGTGTATGTATGTGTATAAATATTTAAAACACTGAAATAATAAAATCCCAAATTCGTCAACAAAATCACTCGAATAACTGAATCTCATATGCGCGCGAACGTGCGGCCCTAGCCGTCATACCACAATGGGACCGGCGCAAACCAGTTTTTACCACGGCGGCGCGTCGGTGAAGCTGTCGTCGGTGAGAGGTCACGCACACATCGCCGCGCTTTTGTATGAGTACACCTATAGCGGGCCGCATATAGGCAGCTTGCATTCTGTAGGGTATTTATTCATGTGCCGCTGCCGCGCGGCAAAGTCCCCAAATGGCTGACAGCGTTGGCCTTTTGAATGGCTAAGCTAACTCGTTGGCAAAAGTAGCTGCCAGCCCTCCGGTCGCCAGAGGTGATAAAGGTGATGGTATAACTAAGTTACACATAATTTCTTTTTTATTTTAAAAATATTTACTGAGTAGAATTCCATTATACTAATAATAAATATTTAATTTTTTCGTACTACGTATTTCATTAATCATAACTAATAATAATCATTTCATACATGTAATAATGGTGTTCATTTTGAATAAAACCATCCATGCGAAAAAATTTGTTCGGATCAAAACCCGACAAAATGAAACATGTCAGTTTCAAAGTGTGTTTATTTTTTGTGTGTATTTCACTTAATGAATAGTGCATATCAAAAGCCGGTAAAATTATTTAATTTTTAGTTATATTTCCTTTATTAATGCTATTTTTAAATTCAAAACACAGTCAAAGTGTTGCCACAGTAAATTGCAACATTAACATTTTTTTCCAAAAGCCAAACATAAACTAAAATTTTTAGTTCCCCAATACATACTAAAAAGCGTTTTAGTGGATTTTAAAAGTAGACCCCTCATATATAAAATAATCACAAGTAGATCCATTTAAAAGGGTTCATTTTAAAGTGTGTGGCTGTAGGTACATACATTAAAAAATCTACGCCCAGCAGTGGAACGTTTACGGCTGAAGATTCTTTATAGTTACTGGACATAAGCATTTTAACCAAGAACTCGGGAAATGCGCGAGTGGGTAAAATAAAAAGAGATTATGGCTAGAACACAGTTCCCTCCTCGTCCAATAGAACGTAAATAGTTACACGATTAAGAGGGTTTACGCATTTCGATTTTCCATACAAACTTCCAAGTAGAAATTTTTAAAAACCAATGAGCCAATTTTGATGAAACTTTGCATGCTAAAGTGAAACACAGGTATCTAAATAGTTTGTTGAAAACATTTAAAAAAAATGTTTTTTTTAGCTGAGTTATTTCGATTTAAAGTCCACTATAGAAAGTTAAGAATCGCAATAACTCAGTTAAATAAACATTTTTTTTAAATGTTTTCTACAAACTATTTAGATCCCTGTGTTTTACTTCAGCATGTAAAGTTTCATCAAAATTGGTTTATTGCTCTTTAAAAATTTCGACTTGGAAGTTTGTACGGAAAATCAAAACCCCTGCGTAAACCCTCTTAAGAATAAATTCAGATTATTATAGATATCTCACCGGTCCGGATTTGCCACCTGCGGCGTATGTGGTAAAGTTGCGAATCGAGCAATCGATGAGTTTAATCTTGACATCGAAAGCCTTGCTGCTTCAAGCCTGTAAACAATTAAAGCGGGATATGATATCGTACCAGAGAATGAAAAGAACTCAAAAGGGGCATTTTACTATTTTTGCAACGTTATATTATTCGATATACTTTCCTTCCATCCCTTTTGTAAAACGGCACTTTCCATCACCCATTAGTAAAAATTGCACTAACAGCAGAAGTGGATAAGAGTAAACTGAACAAAACTCTGAAATACCAGTTATTGTTAACCAGGACGAATTTACCATAGAGTTTGTCTGAGTAGTAGAGCCACGTTTGCGTTGCAGCACGCATTGGGCCGGCTCGCTCGGGGTAACACCACCCTCTCAAGAATATCCGGCGTGAAATAATGGCACTTGGTGCTGTTGTGTTTCGTCCGGCCAGTGAGAGTTCCGAAGCCCTCCCCCCCCTCACAATTCCGATTACTTCCTTAACCCTATTCCTTTCTTAAAGGTCGGCAACGCATCTGCGACTCCTCTGGTTTTGCGGGTGTCCATGGGCGGCGGCGAATGCTTTCCATCAGGTGACCCGCCTGCGCGTTTGCCTTCCTCTTATATTAAAAAGAAAAAGTTATCGGAAAATAATGCGTTTAATTGTGAGCAGTAGGTACATGGGTGGACCCTACAACATTCGATATCAACAATCTACCGTTGATTATTTATAGAATTTTAGTTTTCCTAAATTAATTTTAGCTGCAAATAATGAGTACACGATTATACTAACTAGGCCAGAAACAATTACATGTGTTTTATCACTCTTTAAAAAAATAAGCTTAAAAAACTATGCAAAATGTCATTCAGACGCTTGAAGCCAACTTGGCTCCTTAGAATAACATAATTGAGGAGCGTCTGTTCAAAAGGAGATAAATCCACTTTCCATTTTTTTTTTTTTTTTTGTATTATTTCTCTCTATGTTCGAATACACAACTTAGTGCTTAAAATTGGCTTCAAAAAGCGTTATTTCCAATAGAAAAACGACGTTCAAACTCATGGTTTCAATCAAAGGGAGACATTTCCAAAGAATATTAACAGAAAAAATAACACAATAAAATGTTTTGAACAAATGGAGTTATATTTCATACAAAATGACTACCGTGCCAAAATGATCTGTACAAAAGGAGATATTTTATTTCTGTTTTAATTATTATCTTATTAATCGATTTGTGATGTCAAACAAGGCATAATATTCGGTGGTAACTCAGTAAATAGTCAATCACCTTTATAATACAAAAAAATGCCTCAGAACTATGTATAATATTAATAATTGATGACCATTAAGGAATATTTTTAAAGATTTTAAATATCTAACTCTAATTTGTATTTATATACTATAAACTTGTGTATTTGTAAGGGAAAATAAAAATAATTTTTGTCCTAAAAATCAATCCAAAAAGAATATACGCTCTCAATATGCTTATGATGTTTGTATCATTCAACATTATGGTAAATATGTATGGCAAAGCAAAAGTACTGTGATTATGCAGATAAATATCTTTAATCATTTACCGGATCATATCAAATCTACTGAAAACCCTTATTTTTAAAGATCCATAAAGAAACGTTGTTTCTTTTTTTTCTTTAATCTGTCAAAGATATCAATTTTAAAAGAGGGAAAAGAGATTAATCTTGTTCAAAAGGAGATATTTACAAAGCGTCCTGAACAAAAAGAGTTATAATCTAAAATTGTAATCAAAAGGCGATATTTGTAAACTTCAACATTTTTTTAAAATACCGTAATCAATAAAAAAATTTTTTTTACTTACTTCTGTACTATGGTGGTAATACCTACCTATCACTTTTAAAAAGAAAAACCTACAAGTTAAACTCAGCCTGATATCAGTTTTTTGTGTTTTCTGAAAATTTCTTTAAGGTGGAATTATCTCCTTTTGAACAGACGCTCCTCAATTATAAAAATAAAACTACTACTAGGACCAAAAAAATCAAAAAAATCACTGTGACTTGGTGAATGTCCCATTAGGGTAATAGATATAATAATTAAAAATAATTAATATTATGGAAAATAATTCAATTCAAAGTTTTGTCACCGTAAATTCGTCATTCGGTTCACGATGACAATTCGACTTTTAAAATTTTTTAAATTCATGTTTGATCGTGCCGTGACCTGCCGAAACCTCACTAAACACCCGCCCACCGGCCTGCCTTCATTCGTCGACCGTGATCACTGGGAGAAAGACGTATGATATTGATATTTTTTTAACCATCTTTCGTTCGCAGCATTTTGTCACTACTTTATGTCATTCCGTTTGAACGTATAACTGTAAAAGTATCAACCATAATTAAATTCTAATTTATGCATTTATTAGACCCTGGTGCCCAACGATAAATGTGTGGTTATAATTTAACATCTCGTCTTGTCATTACGCTCTTAGTCATTACGTTCAAAAGCCAAAGAAATAAAAAGATTATTTTTTTATTTAATAAAATATAATTTATAATTATAATCAGATTACGAACTTAAAGTACTTAGGTGTTTTTGAAACTAAGTACTTTACTAATTAAAAATTCTCTTGGTCTCGAAGATGCTACGGATACTTAACGAATTAAAAATTCTCTTGATCTCGAAGATGCTACGGATTTTGGAATATTTTTTTATTGGGTAAATGTAAATCAAAGTTGTAATTTATGTTCTTATTTAGCACCTAATTATTCCTTGCTTTTTATATTGAAGATAATACATAATTGTTACCTATTATATCTAAGAGATAAAGTATTGTAACTGTTCTATTACTATAAAAACCAAAGCCTTGCTAATTCTACGAAGTATATTGTTGTTTATTTTTGTTTCGTGTTGTATTTTTGTTAGGTGCTGTTTTGTTTCGGATTGTATTTTTGATTCGAGTTGTATTTTCGCTCCGAGTTTTTTTTTGTTTTCAATTTATCTTTCAGTGTATTATGTTTTGAGTAGTATTTGTGTTTGAGTTTATCTTTGAGTAGATTTTAGAGGACCTAGAACCTTACGGCGGCGTAGTTATCTTGCATTAACCCTGAGCATGGTCTCCTGATGAGACTGAAACTGATCGGCCTATCCGACGAAATCGTACGTATTATTATAATAATGCCTAAAAAAATATTGTTATGGTTATTCAAACTGACTTTTAATATTAAGTACTTAGGTACTTACTATTGTTATTTTTTATTTTTTTATTGAATACGAAGTATTGATAGTTACTTTTTTTTAAGTTTGTATAATCCTTATTAGATAAATAAGATAGACACCTACATGTATTCATAATACCTAGGGCAGGAGCCCCGGTTTTGGCCACTATAAGGGAATTTCTATGTTCAAAAATTTTCTACTAATACAAGAATGTGTAATGTGGCGGTTTGAAATAACCAAAATGTAGGGTTTAGATTTACCTTTTAACCCTTTAACGGGCATAGCATGTTGAAATTTTTCATTGGTTTTCGACTTTATCTCAATCGCATAAAGTTCAAAATATGGTGTATATTATATCGACAGAGCCCTATAAAGGGTTAAAGGACATTGTTGAAGTTTGCCTAAGAACCAACACAAACATGACATACATGATAATTCTTAGCTTATTTTTTACGACAGATAGATATGTATGTATGTATGTATTTAGATATTGGCGGACACTTTTAGATAAGTAACCATTATTAAAAAGAACTTTTTGGACATTCATATTAAGTATCATTTTTTTATTACGGGTTGGGTATTGAGAGTTCAGTGCATTCAGCCAGTGAATTAAAGGTTTGTGACCAAAATATTTATAATATGTACAAACAAACCTAATAATATTATGCATGCATGGCTGACTAGATATACTTAGTGCCAAATACTCCAAGCATCATTAGAATACGATACATCGCATTTTATTCCAAACTGTAAACGTTAGTCGACTTAAGATTCTTTTGCTTTTCCAATGAGGAGAATTTTACTGATCTGCGGTGCTGTGTCACTCACTGACTGACGTTACTGTAGTCTGCTGTATTGTGCAGTTGACGTTCTTTGGCAAATAAAACAAAACAGTGCAACATCACTTTACAAATTCTCTCAAGAAGTGCGAGATCTCAGTAAAGTCCCACATCTTTACTGAACTCAAGAGGTTTGGGGGGAATATCATTTAGCATTAAATGTTCATAATATTATCATCACATCACTCATCATTATCATCAGTTTAAGCATAATCAATGAACACTAATAATACGACTGAAGGACTAGTATCCATGGTCAATAAAAAAAAGTTGACGTTCTGGTCTGGACTTCTAGGCGGGAAAGTGAAGTCATGTTTGCAGTTTTGTTTTATTTTCTATATTTGATGTTTTGTCGAATATTAATGTGAAATAATGATGGATTATTTAAGTGTTAGTGAACGTGCATGAGTGTTGGCAAATAAAACAAAAGAGTGCAACATTACTTCTCAAATTCTGTAATTAAACATAACCTCAAGTTTTCCTGATATTTACGTTCTCAGGAGTGTCCGTCAAAAATCTTTGTTTTTACAGTAATTTACTTGCAATTTCGAACTTAAAAAAGAATATTTCATAATTGTTGGTTCTTAGGCTAACAATGTATGGGCGCAGAACATTGTCCTTTTCTATGCGATGTTGGATTCGAGTCAATATATATTTTTTATATGGTTTTAAATATAAAAGGTGTGATTTCACCATTTCTGGCCACTTTTCCCCCAGTTGTGGCCACACCATTGCACCAGTTGTGGCCATTAAATTAGTAAGGATATATTTCGTTCTTTTTAAGAAAATAAAACAAAATATAGAAGTAAATATTTATTGTTAACTAGGTAGGTAGGTAACAGTTTACAAATTTCCAATATTTTGCCATTCCAGGCACTTAGAAAACCTCGCGTTGAACGCGGGCACTTGGAATTTTAATGTTTCGGCTAGCAGTAGCTACTTTCATACCACCTTATATAGGGTTTACGCATTTCAGATTCCCATACAAACATCCAAGTCGAAATTTATAAAAAAAATACGGGGATCTAAACAGTTTGCTGAAAACATTTTTTATAAACGTTTATTTAACTAAGTTATTGCGATTTTAAACTTTTAAAAATGTTTTCAGCAAACTATTCAGATCCCTGTATTTTACTCTAGCATGAAAAGTTTCATTAAAAATGGCTTATTTATTTTAAAAAATTTCGACTAGAAAATTTGTATGGGAAACCAAAATGCGTTAACACCCCTAGGCCAACGCAACTTTGGAAGGCGAATAAGCAAAAAGCTTCCTCCTCGAATTATCAATTTCGGATTTTTTATTATTTTTTGGAGCCATTTCACCCAACCTAAGTACAGAAGAAATAAAAAATTGTAATGCCAAACCAGCTAGTAATTGTGAAGCAGCAAACATAAAATAAAAACAAAGTGGCCAAAACTGATGTTGTATTGGAGTCAGTTGTGGCCACAAGCATGGCCACAACCCAAGCAAAGTACAAATTAGTGTATTAGTTGTGGCCACCCCCCCTCCTCCCAACACGGAATATAAACAAGTAACAAAATAACCTCAAAACCATGTTGCTAGACATTCTGTTAATAAGGCTTCAATAAAATCCAAAACAGAAATTAAAAAGATTTCTGAGAAATTTATTGATTACCTACTTACCTAGTGTCTCTTAAGGTTTTCCCTAAGAAAGTACCAGAAAATTTTGATAAAACTTATTAACCTCACAAAAAACTGTCTTGAAGCATAAGACGTCACAACTGTCATTTGTCAGAACGGATTATAGATAAAGAATTTTTTACCACAGACTACGAAGCAAATCTGATTTCTATGCCTTATTTATTGACCTCTAAAGTTGCAAGTGGCCAAAACCGGGGTAGTGGCCACAACTGGGGCTCCTGCCCTACCTATTGCCACTAAATACCTTCATTCCTATATTGCAATATGAAAATGTCATTACACTCCTGTAGATGTCATTACATTCACGGCAGTAAATAAATTTTCTTGATTACTCAAAATCTACAAGAGATAACATGCTCCAAATACTTGTATGTATACCAAAAGATTTATTTTATAGAGAAATTCCCGTGGAAGATAAAAAATGCATTAAAAAATATTTTTGTGAGATCCACCCACCTATGTTACGGATCACAATTTTTTGACATTTTACAATCTTGCGAGATAAATAATTATATAAGACACATACATATATACCTATATAATCACGAGTATTATCCCAGAAGGGTTAGTCAGAGACTAGGCAATGAGGAGTCCTCTACCACAGTCCCCTTTTCACCAAATAGCGACTGCACATATGCTCAGCATGACAGGTGGTAAGCCCATCGCCGCTCTATGCTGTTGGAAGTATCTGCAGTCTGTAAATAGTCCGTTAGTCGCCTTTTGCGACACCCAAGGGAAAAGAGGGGGTGGTAGTGTTCTTTCACCCACGCGACACGGTTATATAATCTATTATCTAAATTATACAACCTATCGGTTTTTATAATTTTATGGTGACACATACAAGTGATTTAAATAATACCTATTGTACATATCGTCGTCCTCACCGCCCCAATTCCAGTAATAGTTGGAGTACCCGTTGACCAGCAGGAAATCACTTGGAGTCATAGCTGTGACACCTCCGAACAGCGTTGAATATTGCAATCTGAATAATGTTTGACAAGACAGGATTCGTAATGATGAAAAATTATCTTTATTTCTATAAATAAAATATAATATTAATAAAAACATCCCCAGCTCCTCCGTATTTCGGAAGGTACGTTAAGCCGTTGGTCCCGGTTGTTATCGTAAGATGACAGTCATTAAAACCCACCAATGCGGGTATTGGACCCGCGTGGTGGGTTATGGCCCAATATCGTCACGTGCTATTGTTCACGCGGGAGGCCTGTGACGAGCAGTGGGACGTTTAGGTATAGGCATCATCATCATCATCATCAGCCTATAAACGCGTTCATTAATTCATAAACTCGACGCGGTTGTGTCGCTTAATTACTGAGTTCCTATGGCCACCTTTGAGCTCCATCATCAGACCCTAGTTACCATCTAGCCCTTACTCCTCAAAGAACCCACATGTTCCAAACATGCATGCAGAGGTAAGCTACCGTACACTGCATAAATCGTCTGATGATAAAGAAAATAATCCGTACGTGAAGTTCATGTAATCCACGCCCGGCGACATGTGAGTGGGATTCCTCGGGCAGGTGTACAGCACCCTCTCGTCCAGCGGAATGAGGTCCACGTCATGAAAGACCAGGCAGTCCCATGTACCGAACCTCTGGCTCTCTATGAACGCGATGTTGTATAAAGCCCCTTTGTTGAATTTGTAATTACCTGCGACAAATTAAAATATTAAATGTAAGTAACGGTAACATTTATTGTCACTCACACTAATGGAAGGAAGAACGAACGAACGAACAGTTCAAAGGATTTTAATTTTGATTTTGTAAACATCCGTCAGATTCCACATTCGTCAGAAGCAGTTTTAAAAAATTTCAGTTCAGTTTCGTCATGACTGATGGATGTGTATAACCTCTAATGACATTTTCGATAGATTCCACTTTCGTCATAAATCGTCAGTTTCTTCTTAAGGAGAAAAGATCCTAATCCGATTAGTGAAAGTCATGACCAATAAACAAAATTTTAAAAATATACTTTAGTGTAGTTTTAAACTTAAACATAAAAAAGTGTTCACCAAATAATAAAAAGTTTGTTTTTTATCAAGTACCTGTAAGTCCTTTTTCTATAGATAATGTTAATAACTAAGGTGAAATATCATAATAATAATAATCGTATTAATTTTAAATTGTATGATATTTCAATATTAGGGCAAAAATATAGTCTATGCGGACGAAGTCGCGGGCATAGTCTAATGTATGCATGCGGTTTGAGAATCCACGAGATATGTAAATTCTGACCTATACGGAAAAAATAAGTGATCTGACGGATGTTTACTGAATCTTAATTTTTATGTTTATTCTTGTGCCATTAACAACCTATTTTACCTTTGTCGCCCCAAAGGCAAAATAGGTTTATAAAATGGTACACGTATATACCTAGACATAAAAATCAAAATCCCATGTGCTGTTTTATTACTGGACAGGTATCCATCATTGGTATCAAGTTATCACTATAATTGATGAGGTTTTTACCATTGAAAATGGTTATCAGTAGCAAATCGCCTGAAACGTATTTATGACCATAGCTCCGAGGTTTTTGGGAGGATCGAGATGGGAATAGTACTAAGAGTTGAAGAATTTATCGAGACACGTGTGAGCGTTTGAATTTTGAAAATCGGCTTGTAACTTTTTTTGTAATTTTGAAAAATGTTGAAAAAACGGTGTTTTTGGGGGTGTATGTTTACTAAATTGTAAATATTAAAAAAAACAGACTTAAGAAAAAATTAAAAAAGGTCCTAGGCTAGTCCTAGTTTAGCTACTATATAATAGTCAAAAATATTTTAAAATCAGCTTATAATTTTCACCTGTAGGTGGTCCCTCTAGATTTAGAATTGTAGAAAAACGGGTATTTCCGTATGTAAAAGTGATGTAGATTCTATGATTATTGACCGATCGTCATGGTAATAGTACCTATTTAAAGATGTGGATGCAGGCGAGAAGTGCATTCGAGTTGGAATTTTGAAAATATATGTAAAATTCGCCTTCCAAAATCCATCGGGCGCCGAATTTCACTTAGGTTGTAAAAGAAAAGATAATGTTATTCTCTTTGTTGTGCGTGTTATAATTCGACTTGAAAGTTATGTAGTTGTGTAATTTTAGGTAAGTAGGTACGAGTATATCTCAATAAAAATTTCTTATTATTCAACTTGTAATGTGTTTGAGGACTTTTGAGGATGGTTCAGGAATTCTGGATGGGGGGAGTGGGGAAGGATGGGTCTCCTACATTCACTCACACGAAACACAACAACAAGGAGTGCCATTGTTTCACGCCGATGTTCCGTGGGAGGGTGCACGGTATTACGCCGGGCCTATTCGTTCACGGTATTACGTGGCGTTGCTCTATCACTCAAAAGATTGTATGAAGTTTAATAATTGACTTGTTAAAATGTTAATATTAACATCCAAAAATTCGGTACATAACAATTTTCATTTCAAACAAATGCTCTTAATTCTTTAGGTATGGAAATCAGGACTTCTGAGAAAAGAAATAAGCAAGGGAACACGATAAGTCGGTTTTCTTTGAAGTAAATAGCTTTTTATATGTTTAGATTGGATATAGAAGGTTAGTTGGTTTTAATGGTGTTTTAAATTAGTATTCCTTTGATCAACACTTGAATGAAACATGTTAAAATGTCTTCGAAATTAACTTCGGAGAACTGGGTAAGCTAAGTATTTACTGTTAATTTACTGTGAATATTTACTATGTAAAACGAGTATTTATTTCTTACAATAAAAGGAGAAGCTACATAATTGGACCAGACTTACGGCTCACCAAGCCGAGGTATAGGCTGTATTTATATTAGATAAAAATTTTGGTGCTGAGCTGTAACTTATAACCCGTCCATCTTTAAAGCAAGAGTAAATAGGCACCTTCTGGGTAAGCTCGCACCATCGTGGATCCTGTCTTAGCCCCTGGGCTTGATTGGGATCAAGAGCAAACCCATTCCCATTAAAAAAAAAGAGCGTCTACACCATAGCTCTCTCCAATTTTAACCCCGGTTACTACAACGTAGTAAAATCATTTAAAAGCCTGGAATTACAGTCCAGTTTAAAATTTTAGAAAAACGCAGTGTGGCGAACGGCGGGCGAATCTTACGGCGGCGGCAGCTCTATGACGCGTTCTGTCTATAGAGACGTGCAGGAGCCAGACTAAACTACTACCGTCCGTCGGGTAGTGGACTGTATTATAAGACTATTTTCTTACGAGCTGGCTGGGACAAGGATGCCGAGAGAAGTCTTGTAGATCTTGGGTCTGCTTGTACCTGTTCTTCTGTCAATAAAAGCCTCGAAATACTTATTCTTCCTTTAATTTTCCTCAGATTTACAGAGTAGTATCACAGTATAGTAGCGCACTGGATTCTTGCGACTTACACACTTGTTGACTCAACAACGTTTGATGTGAGACTGAATATATAGTAGCGCACTGGATTCTTGCGACTTACACACTTGTTGACTCGAAAACGTTTGTAGTAACACTGATTAAACAATCGGCCTTTATTCTACCGAATTGCAAAAGCGCACTGGATTCTTGCGACTTGTCTTCTTGCTAACACAGATGTTAACTCGAGGAAGCTTGTAATGAAACTGACTAAACAATCGGCCTTTATTCTACCGAATTGCAAAAGCGCACTGGATTCTTGCGACTTGACTTCTTGCTAACACAGATGTTAACTCGAGGAAGCTTGTAATGAAACTGACTAAACAATCGGCCTTTATTCTACCGAATTGTAATAGCGCACTGGATTCTTGCGACTTGAACTTGTTAACTCGAGAACGTTTCTTGTTACACTGACTGCCGATCATAGAATGCTCCGCGTATTTATAGGTGATCCCGTTTTCTAGATAGTTCCATAACATTCCAATTTTCTAGATATTTCTATACTTTCTAGAAAGTTCCATCAAAACGTGCCTATACTTTTCTAGAAAGTTCCACAGCTTTCCAGAAAGTTCTACAACCTTCTAGATGTTTCTATAGCATTCTAAACACATACCTGTACTTTTCTAGAAAGTTCCACAGCCTTCCAGAATGTTCTACAACTTTCTAGATGTTTCTATAGCATTCTAAACACATAGGTACCTGTACTTTTCTAGAAAGTTCCACAGCCTTCCAGAATGTTCTACAACTTTCTACGTGTTCCTAAACCTTCTCTGAGCTATTCTGGAGCTTTCTTTGACCGGTTTCTTTACACACATTAATAAGATCTATAACTTCATAGTAACTACTTATTTAAAAACCTATTATTATGACGCGTCGCCAACAGTCTCCCCCCACAGTGCGAAGCTCTCCATCCTGAGGTGGCGACGTCGTTGCGGGAATCAGTATGCGCACTTGTGACGCTTCCAACTATCATATTTACTGGCGACGTTTACAAGTCTTCCATTTTCTTTTTGGTTGTCCATAGACACGCGGGCTGTAGCCCTCTCTTTACCATCCAAACTGGGCAATCCCTGTGAATCCGGTACGTGCGGCGTGGCGACGATTACAGATTGGCTGCTACCGCACCCTCTTAAATGGAAACCCGCCTTTGCATGGATCTCCTGCATCTCCTTCGCTACTCTTCTGGCTTTTTCTGCCGTTGCGAAATTCTGCAGGTCCCGAGAAGGATTTACCCTTGTACCTTGCACTGCTACCGGATATTCTATCTTGGATTTTGTACCATTTTTATTCAGGCTCTTACCTCTGATTTTCCTTTTTCTAAAAGCCTTTCCAAATTGAGCTTTATCTTCAAATTCAATCGCCGATTTACAAATTTTTCCGCTTATTAGTCTCTTCGTGGTTTCCTGTTTAGCCTTTACCGCTTTCTGGTCGGCGTCAATACTTGGACGTCGTCGTGGCGGTACTCCAATGGACTCGACCCTGAAGTGGCGTCTGACCAAGGTATTTGTGTCATCTTTTACCAATCTGCTGTGGTTAACAAATTTTACTGGTACAATGTCTCTAGCGTCACATCAATGGAGAACTCAGCCCAGTCCAGTGAGCGAGGCGACTGGCTCGGAGACTTTACCCTTCTTTAGTTTCCTTGTAACTATAAGTCCCCAGTTGTCTTGCCCAATCAGCAGTTGTGGCTCTTCTTTTTCATAGACTAGCTGGTTCTCGATCTTTTGCAGATGTTTGCATCTTCTTACTATTTCGCTGTGTACCCCTTGTTTGGACAGCTTTAGGTGGTCAATAGTTCTTACTTCAATCGGCTTTTTGTCGCGTCGGTGAGCGCCTCTAATTTTAATCTGCACCCTTTGAGAGTCGTTCGTTTGTATACCTTTGCCTCCAACTGTCTTGATGGTAAGTTTTTCTGTTTCTCCCTGCGCTCCGATCTTCTTCACGACGGAAGAGTCTAGAAGCGATATGGTCGACCCTTCGTCTAACAAGGCCAGTACTCGGATGGAGGCTTTTGGACCATATATCACTACTGGAACCATTTTCAGGTAGGCCTTCCCGTCGCTGTTGGTGTGCACAGAGGTAACCACTTTTTCTGTTATTTCTTTATCCGTGCTGAGAGCGATGTTGCAGTGAGGCTTATTAGGTTGGTAAACCGTCGGTGGAGGACTATCAGAGTGAAGGCTTGTGTGGTGCCATCTTGAACATTTCTTACAGGTGGACGCCTTGCAAGTTGGTCTTGCATGTCGGTATCGAAGACATTTGAAACAAACTTTTGCTTTCTTTGCCAGTTCCCATTTCGTATCCGAGTCCGCTTCTTTAAACTTGCGACATTCAAAAATAAAATGTTCTTCCTGGCATTCGGGACACGCTGGGCCATCTGGTTTTCTAGATGCCTCTTTATTTTGCATGGCGTAGACTGTCTTTTTAAATGTACTTCTTTTCGGTTCCCAAAACGCAACTCGAGGAGCATATTGCTGACGGGTTTTCTTCGACTCCCAAGATATTTCAGGTGGAGCAAAGTCCCCACACATGTCAGCCTCTACTTCCAAGAAGTCATTCATAACCATTAGTTCCGGTCTTTCTTCATCCCGGCGACTTCGGTGATAGATGAACCATCTATACTTCATTGAAGATGGCATTTTCTCAATAAGCGTCTTTGTTGTTTCAGGTGAACACAAATATTGTTCCTTTCCGAGTGCCTTGATAGTTGCGACGGAGTTACGAACATGGCTGGTGAACGTACATACATCGTTAGGATTTTCAGTGACTCTAGAAAGATCTTTTAGCTTCTCCAGCTCAGACAACGCCAGTGCTCCGGGTCTACCAAAGCGCGCCGCTAACCCCTTCATAACTTCCGTTGGATTCTCGGCAGTAAATAGAAGGCTTTTTACCGCTTCCCTGGCTCTCCCTTGAAGCGTTCTTCTTAGGCGAGCCAGATTTTGTGCAGCAGTAAAAGCATGCGCCGTGTCTTCATACGATCTCCGAAATGCTAACCATTCTTCGCTGGCACCGTTAAAATATGGGAGTTCGATTATATGTTTCGAAATCGTATTTTCTGATGTCTTTAAGGAAAGCTTTGTTATTGCTTCGGCGAGTTCTTTCATGTCACTCTTTTCATTCTGAGGTGGCATTCTGTCTATGGGATTTGACTGGTCTAGCCAATTTTCGACCTGTTTTTGGCGGATATTTTCTTCCCCATCTTCTTCCGTATCCGAATCCACCTGCAGTAGTTCAAGTTCTACTTTAGCCATTCTGGCTTTTGCTTCGGCAACTTCTACTTCCCTTTTTGCGAGTTGCATCTTTGCTTCGACCTCAGCTCGCCTTCTTGAAGAATGAACAGAGCGCGTATCGTTTCTTCTCAGATGTACTTCTTCATTTCGCAGCACTTTGTTTGCCTCAGCAAGGGCGGAAGACGCGTTATGTGCATCTTCGACCATACGAGCAATGCGTTTTTTCTCTATTTCGGCTATACGTGCCCTTAGGTCTTCGTGTTGCTGTATATGGTCTGTTAGGACAGTGACTGGGCGGGGCGTAAGGTGATCCCCTTCCAGTACGACTACGTTAGAGCTCGCTATTTCCCCTTTTCCAGCTTGCACAGTAGTAAGAGCAGGGTAATTTCCCATTCGGCGTGCGGGTGAAACTCCTTCCCTGGTGCGAGTGGCTGGTACGGTGTGGTCCCCTTCAAGACGAGAAGAGGATACTCCTCCACTGGGGCGCGGCGGTGTCCTCGTTGTCATCGTAGACTGGCTTGCAGATGATCCCGTTGTCTCGGTGGGCGTATTCATGCACCACTCAGTCGAGGTGGATGGTTCTGCAGCGGTTTTAGATCTTGACTTCTCCGATCTAGTGACAGGCATTCCTGTTTTCCAAAATCCGGCTCGAAGGACCAAAAATTGTGGCGGACGGCGGGTGTATCTTACGGCTGCGGCAGCTCTATGACGCGTTCTGTCTATAGAGACGTGCAGAAGCCAGGCTAAACGACTACCGTCCGTCGGGTAGTGGACTGTATTTGTTGACTGTTTTCTTACGAGCTGGCTGGGACAAGGATGCCGAGAGAAGTCTTGTAGATCTTGGGTCTGCTTGTACCTGTTCTTCTGTCAATAAAAGCCTCGAAATACTTATTCTTCCTTTATTTTTCCTCAGATTTACAGAGTAGTATCACAGTATAGTAGCGCACTGGATTCTTGCGACTTACACACTTGTTGACTCAACAACGTTTGATGTGAGACTGAATATATAGTAGCGCACTGGATTCTTGCGACTTACACACTTGTTGACTCGAAAACGTTTGTAGTAACACTGATTAAACAATCGGCCTTTATTCTACCGAATTGCAAAAGCGCACTGGATTCTTGCGACTTGTCTTCTTGCTAACACAGATGTTAACTCGAGGAAGCTTGTAATGAAACTGACTAAACAATCGGCCTTTATTCTACCGAATTGCAAAAGCGCACTGGATTCTTGCGACTTGACTTCTTGCTAACACAGATGTTAACTCGAGGAAGCTTGTAATGAAACTGACTAAACAATCGGCCTTTATTCTACCGAATTGTAATAGCGCACTGGATTCTTGCGACTTGAACTTGTTAACTCGAGAACGTTTCTTGTTACACTGACTGCCGATCATAGAATGCTCCGCGTATTTATAGGTGATCCCGTTTTCTAGATAGTTCCATAACATTCCAATTTTCTAGATATTTCTATACTTTCTAGAAAGTTCCATCAAAACGTGCCTATACTTTTCTAGAAAGTTCCACAGCTTTCCAGAAAGTTCTACAACCTTCTAGATGTTTCTATAGCATTCTAAACACATACCTGTACTTTTCTAGAAAGTTCCACAGCCTTCCAGAATGTTCTACAACTTTCTAGATGTTTCTATAGCATTCTAAACACATAGGTACCTGTACTTTTCTAGAAAGTTCCACAGCCTTCCAGAATGTTCTACAACTTTCTACGTGTTCCTAAACCTTCTCTGAGCTATTCTGGAGCTTTCTTTGACCGGTTTCTTTACACACATTAATAAGATCTATAACTTCATAGTAACTACTTATTTAAAAACCTATTATTATGACGCGTCGCCAACACGCAGTTTATCAAGCGATGTTTAATTTGTCATAACTTTTAAATTAAAAATCAATGAAAAATCTTTATTGTGGTATAAACATATTCACACACTTCTTATAATTTTGATCTTGTTATGTCATAGGTATGCTGTTGATCATTTCATCTGAACCTTTCGGTAAGTAGGTATATATATTTAGGTTGAATAAATAGTATATTTCATTACGAGTGCGGAAAGCGTGTCATTGCAAAGAGTTCCGACAAATGTGACAGTCGGAACAAGTTGCAATGACGGTTCCGCACGTGTACTGAACAACTATTTTTAATCCAGTTAGGACTGATTTTTCCATCCTCGGATAAATCTTATCCGTCTGTTAAAGTATAACGCGACCTACTTAAAATGTCACCTGTAACGAAACAAAAGGCATGATATGACTATACCTTTTTAGATGGTTGTGTAAGGGTGTTACCAGACCAATCGATCGATCGTCGATCGACGGCATCGATCGATGATAGAATGGATTAGTCGACGTCGATCGATAGTGTCTACCAGACCTATCGATCGATCGACGATCGACGACATCGATCGATGGTAAAATGGATTAGTCGACGTCGATCGATAGTTTCTACCAGACCAATCGATCGATGTCGATCGACAATCGACCGGTAGAATGGATTGGATGTTAGATCGAGCTGTTTGATTAGATGCGCGGCCGCTTCACTTTTTTTATTTTATTTCGTGCCCATGGATACTAGTCGTAATAATAGAGTTCATTGAAGTTGATGATAATGAGTGATGATAATATGAACGTTTAAATGCTAAATTATATTCCCCCATACCCCTTGGGAAGCACTTTAGATTAAGCAACACCGAAAAAGGAGGGAAGGGGAGGGGAGGGGGGAGGGGAAGGGGGGGGGAGGGGAGGGGGAGCCAAAGTGCGGAAATGCATAGTTTTAAGTTATTTTTATTTTGAGGTTATGTTAGGTTATTTTTAGAAAAAAAAACATATATTCTACTAAGTTACCATTACCGTACCCCCTCCATCCCCGTCCGTTCCTCCCCCAAGATATTTTTGAATAGAGCTAGTTTTCTGTTGTCTAATAAAAAAATAACCTCGAAATTCATGACAATCGCTACGCAAAAAAAAAACCACTGCTTAAATGTCATTTGGATAAAATAAGCGATCTTTGGCTTTAAAAAACGGCTGCATCCAGATTCTTCTGCGTTTGCGTCTCCGTAATAATAGTACGAGCAACATCGTACTGGCCAAGAACAACGAGTCCTCCTCTGCATGCGTTTCGGAAGAAACTGATGGAATATAGTCGGGGTTAATCGATCAACGTCGATCGATGGGTTAGACGATCGGTATCCGTCGATCGATTAAAGCTACCACACCTATCGATCAACGTCGACCGACCGTCGTCGATCGATTGGTTAGTCAAACGGTATCCGTCGATCGATTAAAGCTACCAGACCAGTCGATCGACATCGATCGATGTTGATCGATGCCGTCGATCGACGATCACACCCTAATACTTTAACAGACAAATAAGTTATATCTGTTAATTGAAAAATCGGCCCTTAATGAAGCGGTTGGCAAAAAAAAATATTTTTGCCAACCGTAATAGTACATTATGAATATTATGATATAAGTGCGGTAAGATGAAAATTACAGCAGAGGCGATATTGCTAGCCCGAGCCGGAGGCGAGGGCTACAAGAAAGCAGAGGCTGTAATTATCAAAGCGCACGTATGTCATACGACGTTATAAAACACATTTGCGAGGAAAACACATTTTCTGAAAATGACTGCGTGTTTTTGTTGTTTTTCTAGTGTATAAATCTTTGGTAAGCCAACATGTATTTTTCTTTGGACTTAGATGGTAATAGGCTGTCAATAACATTTTGTGCTTCACTTATTATTTCCGGTGCTGTAGACTGTAAATTTAGTTTTTCATTACTAAAACTAGACATATTTACTTTTAAACTTTCAAGGTAAAAGGCGACTAACGGACTAAAGACTGCACATACCTCCAACAGCAAAGAGCGGCGACGGGCTCATCAAAATAATACTACCAACACCTCCCTTCCCTTCGGTGTCGTAAAAGGCGACTAACGGACTAAAGACTGCACATACATTCAACAGCATAGAACGGCGATGGGCTCATCAAAATAATACTACCAACCCCTCCCTTCTCTTCGGTGTCGTAAAAAGCGACTAACGGACTGAAGACTGCACATACATGCTACAGCATAGAGCGGCGATGGGCTCATCAAAATATTACTACAAACCCCTGTCTTCCCTTCGGTGTCGTAAAAGGCGACTAACGGACTAAAGACTGCACATACATCCAACAGCATAGAGCGGCGATGGGCTCATCAAAATAATACTACCAACCCCTCTCTTCCCTTGGGTGTCGTAAAAGCGACTAACGGGCTAAAAGCTCCCACCTATGTTGTCCATAGATTCAAACGATTAGGAACTAATTTTTAAATTACATTACCGCACTAGTGCGTAGCTTATTACATTACGATGCTGGTGTAATAAGAGCCACTTAACGAGCAAATGTGTTATAAAAGAATTTATGCAGAGATTTTTTTGTTTTCTTTACTCATTCTGGGTAGGCAAAGGGGGAACTATGCCCATACAGCCAAGTCTTCAATAGAATTTTTTTATTGATATGAAATGAAAATGAAATTTAATGAGATGAAATTAAATAAAACCTAACCTAATTCATTTAAGATATTCTGATATTGAAACAAATTAGTAGCTTCTTTTTAGAAATATTTGCATGGATCATAAAAACTTCTATGATTTTTTTTTAGTAAAAACTTCGTGGTTGGTTTTTTCTTTTTAATAGACATTATTTTGACAGTTGGGAAAGAGAACGCACGAGTTTGGAAAAGGTAAAGAAAAAGCTCGAGTATGTAATAGCCCACATCCCGAACGCTATACGTCCCTGCAATAAGCCACTTTTTGAGCAACTGTATTAAAAAAGTCTTTTCGCATTTAAGTAGTATGTATGAACTTGGAATAAAATCTCTTTGGCTATTATTTGGTCTGAGGGCTATACTATTTGTATCTGGCTGGTTTAGGTATCATTAAAAGTTTATATTTTAAAGAAGACAATTCAAAACTCGAATTAGGAAAATGTGTGATTTTCATTTGTTTTTCTTACTGTCACGGTGAGTGAATCTAATGAAGAAATTCGATACATTTTAAAATTTTACTACAAAAAAGGTAAAAATGCAACGCAAGCCGCGAAAAAAATTTGCGATGTTGATGGACCTAGTGCAGTGTCTGTGAGAGTAGTACAAAGGTTTAAGCGTTTTCAATCCGGAAATTTTGATGTCAAAGATGCGCGTTGCTCTGGTAGCCCTATTACGGATGAAATGGATGCCATTTTTAAAAAGGAGGGCAAGATCGGCATATCAGTAGGTAGTTATGACGTAGCTGAAGAACTGGGAATTAACCACAAAACAGTTTTAAAGCATTTGAAAAAAACTGGGTACACAAAAAAGCTCGATATTTGGGTACGTCACGAGCTCACTGAAAGAAACCTAATGAACCGGGTACTTACTCATTTGTGATTCTTTATTACAAAGCAATGAAACCGAACCATTTTTGAAGAAGCTGATAACTGGTGATGAAAAGTGGAACACGTACGATAAGAACGTACGAAAAAGGTTGTGTTCAAAGGCCGGTCAGGCTACACAGACTGTGACGAAACCCGGGTTAACTCGCAACAAAGTGATGCTGTGTGTGTGGTGGGATTGGAAGGGCATTATTCATTATGAGCTGTTACCACCAGGCAGGACTATCGATTCTGAACTCTACTGCGAACAACTGATGAGAGTAAAGCAAGAAGTGAGAGAAAGCGGCCGGAATTAATCAACAGAAAGGGTGTGGTTTTTCATAATAACGTTACATCTCTCATCTTTAGCCACTTAGCAAATATTAAGAGAGTTTGGCTGGGAGCTGTTAATGCATCCGCCGTATGGTCCTGACCTTACACCTTCAGATTTCCACCTGTTTCGACTTTTTAGAATTATTTAGGCAGTGTCAGGTTTACATTACGAGTAGACTGCCAAAACCACTTGTCGCGGTATTTTGTTCAGAAGTCCCAAATTTGTATAGCAATGGGATCATGTCCCAACCTACAGGATGGCAAAAAGTTATCGAACAAAATGGCACCTACATACTTTAGTTAAATGTAAATATTAAAAAAAAATGGAATTTTCTTAAAAAATGCGAAGAAACTTTTTTCCCAATCTATTACTTATTTAAGTATAAAATTAAACAAAGAATGCTACTTACCAAATTGTTCAATAAGAAAGATTCTATATTGCAACTTTTGCTTTTGAAATAAATGGTGCATGTAGTATAGAAATATCACCAAGTTAGTGTACCGGTCTCTGAAACAATAAAACTGCATCACGAAAGCCGACGGAACATTTTCAATTAGGTACCTAATTATTGCTATTCTGTGAAAAACCCTCCTCCATTAATAATTAAAAAAGCTGTGCTGTGGAAGGTTCACTAAATTGTTATTGCCTACCTCGCATTTATATAACAGGGACGATTTATTCTATATTGACAAATTTGTTGGTGGCTTCAATTTCGTCTAGAAATAACGTGTATCCTATCAGCGCCAGATGTGTAATTATCCAGGTTTCAATATCATGTCGTTTTTTGAATGCTTTTTGAACACTCCAAAACATTCACTGGATTAGTAATAGGTAATTGCTCTTTTTGTTTGAACATGAAATTATATTAGTTTTTCAGGACAGTAGCAAATAGAAAACTATGCCTACTTTTACGGAAATAAGGCGAGATGTACAAATGCATCGAGGTAATCGAGGTAACAAGAGAAGACACTTCGAGGCAAGTTTCCAAAAAGTGTTTTAAGTTTCAGGTCATGGGCTGCAAACGCCTGACAACAAAGCCATTTTTGTAATGAATCGGTACACTACTTAAAACATCTCAATGATAAATAAATAAATAAATTTTCCTACATTCACAGCAATTATCTAGCCCAAGAGAAGCTTCGTTATGAAACTCGTTAAATGGTTACTAGACAACGGATAAACATACTTAAAATACTTAAATACATCCATATTATACATAGAAAACACCCAGACCCGAGACACACAGTTAAACTTTGCCACAGTTAAAAAATTATGTCCTGAATGGGTGGTAGGTTAAAAAAGATTTGGACGATTCAAAGTACTTATTAATTGAGTTTATTGAATAAATATATTTTGACTTGACTTGACTTGACTTGACACAATTCAGAAAAACGATAATTTCTAAATTGACCCGTCCGGGGATCGAACCCGGTAATGCTAATGTGTGTATGTTCAAACAAATGTTCTGATTCAGATGTCATACCTGTAAGGAATGAAAATAGCTACTCTGTGCCTCGACCGACAATGTTTGGGAGCATAGAACCCTCCCGAGAGTACTTCGGGCAGTCCATCCTCCACCCACGTCAGATTCAGCTTGGTTTTGTTCACCGGTCGTGGACCTGGTGATAAAATATAGAAATCAATAGAAAACTATGTACTTACGTACTTTCAGGAATTCACATAACTATATGTGTAATACAAGACTAATAGTTTTGTAAAGTAAGCAAACATATTTTATGATCCTAATTGTAGTATTCTAGAACTCCTCCTTGAAGAGGCATGTTTAACTGTAGGGCCAGCTCCCTACGACGCTGTCAAGCCGAGTTGAGGTCCTAGCCTTAGAGGGCACAAGCTTTTGACTCTCGTCATTTGAATCAAACGCATCTGAGAAAACTAAAAAGGTACGAGAACACGTTTGCGTGATGCCTGGCCCTAGGAATCCTGTGTCGCAAACTTAGAGCAGATTACTGTGTGATCGGAAGGGATGGTTTGGTCTCCACAGCTGTAGGAGGGAGAGGCTCTTTTAACGTCACTTGCCACCCATACAACCAGAAAAAAACAGAGATTGTGAAGACTGCAGATACCAGAAAAAAGGTATTATGAGTTAAGATTAACTCTCTATTTAGATAAAGTGTCAATCAGATAAAAAAAATCCTCTTAAATTTTCCATCTATGCAATTTCGCATGCAAATTTTAAAAAGAAAAATTAAAATAATACTGCTGTAGGAGACGACAGTAGTCCTACTGGTTGTTAATAAACCTATCATGGGCTATTTAGCCCACTTTGGAAGACCAAAACTAACGACGACGATCAAAAATCTTCTTCTTGCCACTCCCCTTCACCATTCAGGTTTCATGGGCAATTCCTTCACCGTACAGGCCATCCGTTTATGGAACGCTCTCCCTGAAGAAGTTAGACGGGCCACGAGCAAAATTATATTTAAGAAAAGGATCTGCAGTATGCTTCTCCAAGAGTCTTCATCATCCTCGTAAGAGTTTTCTATCACCGTATCTTTATGCGGTTGCACTTCATGGCCTTCTGCCTGCTCATATTTTGCCAACGCGCAGTAATAATTGTTTAGACCACGTAATTCTTAAAACTAAAAACAATGCTGTAACTTTAGTCCTCGACTCGCTAATTACAGATCATGCCCCGATTATTCTTTGTTGCAAACAAAAAACCTTCACTATTAAAGGTTTCAGTATATCAAAACGTGCTGATGTGATGGCTTGTGCCGAGAAACTGAAGTGTCTTGATTATTCTCCTATACTTACATGCAGAGATCCCGAGCACGCAACAAATTCGCTTGTCAGCTTAATTTCTGATGTGGTCAAAACGCACACAATAAATCGAAAAATTCCCAGTAGGAAGCGGATTATCAAGCCATGGATTACGCCTGGCTTATTGCGTTGTTTAAGACACCGTGATAAACTACACCGTAATACAAAGAAAGATCCTAACAATGCTTGTCTTACAGCGACGTACAAGAGATACAAAAACTTTTGTAACAATTTAATAAAAAAGGTAAAAAGAAAATTTGAACGTGCTGAGTTTGAAAAAGCGCAAAAGAACCCTAAAGCTACTTGGGACTTGATAAAAAAGGTTTCAAACCTTAATAAGTCATCCACTCCCGCTAATAAACTCTTTACTTTATCTGATAATTCCTGTGATGCGATTGATTTAGTTAATTCTTATTTTGCGAATGTTGGGGAAAATTTAGCTTCCAAAATAGACTCAACCTATATAGACCCAGTTTATAACTTAACCAGCTCAAATCCTCCAATAAATTCAATGACTCTCCTTAACACTGACGATGCGGAGATAGAACGCTTAATTGATAGCTTAAAGAGTAAGTGTGCTACCGGCTGGGACGGTGTCTCCGCTTCAGTAATCAAATTCGCAAAACTTACTCTTATACCTATACTCGTACACGTTTTTAATTTGTGTCTTTCGTGTGGTGTATTTCCCCAAGCAATGAAAAAAGCGCTAGTGCATCCTATTTACAAGGCTGGAGACAGAGACAGTGTTGCCAATTACCGCCCCATTTCAGTGTTAACAACTATATCTAAACTTTTGGAAAAGATTATTAATGCCAGACTAGTCGATTACTTAAGCGAAAAACAGATTATTGCTCATAACCAGTTTGGTTTCACAAAAGGTAAATCTGCAGAGGATGCCGTACTTACACTAACACAAACAGTAGCTTCAAATTTGAATGACAAAAATAAATCTATAGGTATATTTCTTGATCTCTCAAAAGCATTTGACACTGTCTCTGTCCCAATCTTGCTCGGAAAATTGGAGCGAATAGGCGTACGAGGACTTGCCCTTGACATATTTAAATGTTACCTACGTGACCGTATGCAGTGCGTCGTGATCGATGGGATTACTAGTAATGATGAGAAACTGACCTTTGGTGTCCCACAAGGTAGTGTCCTTGGACCTACCCTCTTTCTTATTTACATGAACGACCTCTGCAAAATGTCATTACCATGTTGCAAAATTATTGCGTACGCAGATGACACAGCCCTATTGATTCATGGTGGTAACTGGACGGATGCACGCAAACATGCAGAGTATGCTCTAAGTGCGGTGATGAGCTGGTTGGCTGTAAATCTATTGACGCTCAACTTGGTGAAAACTAACTTCATCACTTTTGCACCAAAATCTTTGTCCCTCCCTGCTTCCGATTTTACTGTTCGTGCTCACAAGCGTCACTGTTCAAAATTGTTAAACTGTGATTGTATGATGCTTAAGCGTACACCTAAACTTAAATACCTAGGAGTCTGGCTAGATCATACATTCTCCTGGGAGGAACACATTAGGGTTACTTCAAGCCGGACAAGGAAACTCATTTATGTTTTTAAAAACCTCCGTAATGTAGTTGATGCTCCGACACTGAAAACTATTTACCTTGCTCTTGGACAGTCCGTTTTGTCGTACTGTGTTACTGCTTGGGGTGGGGCGAATAAAACCCACTTGTTACATCTTGAATGAGCTCAAAGAGCTGTCTTAAAAGTCATGACCTTTAGACCCATTCATTCTTCCACCTCTGAATTATACGCCGACACTGGGGTTATGACGGTGCGACAATTGTTTATTATGCAAGTGTTACTTCGCAAACACTCTCAAGTGCCTTATTATAACCCTGATCTCATTTTACAAAAACGAAGATCGGACTTGGTGTGTCAAAATGTATACAGTAGATTAGACCTTGCAAGGCGTAACTTTTACTACCTCTCCCCTCGCCTCTATAATAAGATTAACAAAATTTTGAATATATACCCACTTACCCTAAAAGAATGTAAGAAACGCATCACATTTTGGTTACAAAAACTTTCATATGCGGAAACAGAAGGTCTTTTAAGTAATTAATTGCATTCTTAATATGATAAGTATTAAAAAATATATATCTTTTTATAATACGTTTAAATATTTAATTAAAAGTAAGTCTATCATAAAGTGCAAAAAAAAAAAACCCCTCTAGTTAATTTATATGAACCTTTTTAAAAACTAAAAATATGAAAAACCATAATTAAAATATAAAGACAATAAATAAATAAGTAATAAAAGTTCAATGGACATAAAATAATACAAGTAATAAAAGTTTTCCTTTCCTTTAAATCTAAGTAGTATTAGATTAAATATTATAGCTTCTGCACTGGAGTGGCTTCTTTGTGTCTACAGTGCCAAAACCACAATAGGCCACACACACATTGACCTCGACAAGCGCCATGCGCCTGCGTCGCCGGTTGGCCGGTCGCCCCAGTGCAATGCTGGTTACTGCGGGAATCGCATGTCTTCCTTAGTCGGAATTATTTCTCCCGTTATTTGGAATGTAGTGTTAAAATGTAGGTATAGCTTTATTTACTGCACACATTTACATCACATAACACACTTTGAGGCATTGTGTAGGTACTTTTTAGGTTAGTGTTTATTTCTGATTGTAATTATTGTTGGAACGCTGTTTCTGTTATTAATACCGGAGACGGGCGTTAGTGCTGCGACACAGTTTTAATACGATAGCAGTTATTAACGTACTAGATAAGTGTACCAATGTATATTGTTCCAAATAAAAATTATTATTATTATTATTATTTATTAAATTTAAGTAAGTTCATGTAGTTTATATTAAAATTGTGTAATGTTATTTATTGTATAATTATTTACATATGTAAGTTGATTTGTGTAGTTTATTTGATAGTTCACAAGATTTTGTATTGCACCGCCTACAAACTCTTTCTGCCTAGCCCTAAGGTTGACTGGTGGAGAATGCCATTTGGCATTAAGTCCGCCTTTTGTACATTTTGTTTTCTTTGTGCAATAAAGATTAAAATAAAAAAAATAAAAAAAAAATAATACAAATGACATTCTATAATAATAATGAAGCTGTCTAATAAAGTAAACTTACCCAACAATTTCTTATTAATATAACAGATTGGCGTATTGTTTTTATACTTGGGATTTTCTGACATACCTGAAATGAGAACCGTAAATAATAGTACATTAGGATACAAGTGTGCTAGGTTGGTCATTACAATCGAAGCGGGTTATGAGCCTTAATGGAGCCGAGGATTGTGATTACCAATGCACACGCGTTTCATATGACGTATTTTAACACACTAGTGCGTAAACACACTTTCTGAAAATGACTGCGTGTTTTGGTTTCTAGTGTATACTATAAATCTTTGGTAAGCCAACATAATTATATTTTTCTTTGGACTTAGATGGTACTATGCTGTTAATAACATTTTGTGCTTCATTTAATATTTCCGGCGCTGTAGACTGTAATAGTTCTTCATTACTAGAACTATAGACATATTTATTTTTAATCTTTCAAAGTAATAAGTATTGAACAAGACGCCGCTGTATGAATCGACAAAATATAGGTATGTGAAAGGTAGGAGGTTTTTACATCTCTTCACTCGGGTGTCGTAAAAGGCGACTAACGGACTAAAGACTGCACATACATCCCACAGCATAGAGCGGCGATTGGCTCTTCAAAATAATACTACCAACCCCTCTCTTCCCTTCGGTGTCGTAAAAGGCGACTAACAGACTATAGACTGCACATACATCCAACAGCATAGAGCGGCGACGGGTTCATCAAAATAATACTACCAACCCCTTTTTCTCTTCGGTGTCGTAAAAGGCGACTACCAGACTAAAGACTGCACATACATCCAACAGCATAGAGCGGCGATGGGCTCATCTAAATAATACTACCAACCCCGCTCTTCCCTTGGGTGTCGTAAAAGCGACTAACGGGCTAAAGGCTCATAGTCTGCACATGTGCTTAGGTGGTCCTAATCACATGTGCAGACTGTGCACTTGTCTTTGCTGAAGCGTGGACTCTGTGGGCGTGGTCTGTGTTGTTCATAGATTCAAATGATTACTAATTTTACCGTATACTTTAAATAAATATCTCAAAAAAGTTGTTGACAGTAATAAGTCGAGTCTTTATTCATGATTATTCTACTTATTACTAAAGACTTTTTCGTTTTTGTAGGCTCAATGTCATTTGACAAACAAAAATTTAAAAAAAATCTTTTGTGGAAGAAAATGCTAGAGACTTCTTAGCGGGAAAGTGAAGCGCAATGTCTGCAGTTTTGTTTTATTTTCTATAATTTGAGTTTTGTCGAATATTAATGTGAAATAATGGTGGATTATTTACTGTTAAGTGTTCATGAACGTGCATGAGTGTTAGCAAATGAAAAAAAAAACATCGCTTTTCAAATTCTCTCAACTCAAGAAGTCCATGTGAGAACTCAATAAAGTCCCACAGCTTTATTGAGTCTCAAGGGATTTGGGAGAAAATCATTTAAGTACAATTAAACGTTCATTATCACTCATTATCATCCACTTAATGGAAAGAAAATAATAATTACTACTCGTATTAAAAACTTGACACTGGCTAAATGTGATGATCGCACGAAGCCATTACATAAGAGAAAAAAAATGCTATTATTTCTTCGCTCTGGTCGAGATTCTATTTATAAACTACATTACTGCACTAGTATGTATTATGCTACATTACGATGCTGAAATCGGTGTAATAAAGCCACTTTACGAGCTAGTGTGTTGAAATAGTAGATTGTTATACAAGGGGCTAAAATGACCCACTATATACGAGGTAGTTTTACTCCCGAGCTTTAGCGAGGGAGTAAATAGAAACCGAGTTTTAATGGGTTTTTAGCGCCGAGTGTTACACTCTGCTTTTCACTACGAATGCGAGAAAATAAAACAATCCAATACAATATGAATTGGTTTATTTTATTTAAAATTAACCCGTTAGTTGCTTTAACTACACCCAAGGGAAGAGAATGGTTGGTAGTATTATTTTGATGAGCCCATCGCCGCTCTATGCTGTTGGATAATAGATATGTGCAGTCTTTCCATCTCTTCCCTTGGGTGTCGTCAAAGGCGACTAACGGACTAAAGACTGCACGTACATCCTACAGCATAGAGCGGCGATGGGCTCATCAAAATAATACTACCAACCCGTCTCTTCACTTCGGTGTCGTAAAAGGCGACTAACGGACTATAGATTGCACATACATCCAACAGCATAGAGCGGCGATGGGCTCATCAAAATAATACTGCCAACCCTTTTCTTACCTTGGATGTTGTAAAAGGCGACTAACAGACTAAAGACTGCACATACATCTAACAGCATAGAGCGGCGATGGGCTCATCAAAATAATATTACCAACCCTTCACTTTTCTTCGATTTGGTAAAAGTTGACTAACGGGCTAAAGACTGCACATACATCCAACAGCATAGAGCGACGATGGGATCATCAAATTAATACTACCAACCTCTCTCTTCTCTTCGGTGTCGTAAAAGGCGACTAATGGACTAAAGACTGCTCATACATCCAACAGCATAGAGCGGCGATGAGCTCATCAAAATAATATTACCAACCCTTCACTTTTCTTCGATTTGGTAAAAGGGGACTAACAGATTAAAGACTGCACATACATCCAACAGCATAGAGCGGCGATGGGCTCATCAAAATAATATTATCAACCCTTCACTTTTCTTCGATTTGGTAAAAGGGGACTAATGGACTAAAGACTGCTCATACATCCAACAGCATAGAGCGGCGATGGGCTCATCAAAATAATACTACCAACCCCTCCGTTCCCTTGGGTCTCGTAAAAGGCGACTAATGGACTAAAGACTGCACATACATACAACAGCATAGAGCGGCGATGGGCTCATCAAAATAATACTACCAACCCCTCTCTTCCCTTGGGTGTCGTAAAAGCGACTAACGGGCTAAAGGCTCACCACCTAAGCACATGTGCAGACTGTGCAGTTTTTTCTTGCTGAAGCGTGGTCTGTGTTGTCCATAGATTCAAATGATTACTAATTTTACCATAAACTTTAATAATAACCTTATTGTTCTGAGATAATAACTATCTCAAAAAAGTTGTTGATTTAAGTAAACAGTAATAAGTCGAGTCTTTATTCATGATTATTCTACATAAGACTAAATACTTTTTCGTTTTTGTAGGCTCATTGTCATGTGACAGACAAAAATTTAAAAAAAATACTTTTTCCCTAGGGCGAGAAAAGCTATTTTAGCCCCGCTCTAGAACGCTACAATGACGGTCTTTTTGAGCAAGAGGAGTGAAATAGTTATTTGTTATACAAGAGTGCAAACTTGCTTTTTAACCGCGTGCTTAATTTTGATGACCGAGCAAGCGAAGGATTCTAAAATTGAATCACGAGCGCAGCGAGTGATTCAAAAATTAGAATCCTGTGCGTTACCGAGGGAATCAAAAGAGCACGAGGTGAAAAATCTTTGCACTCGAGTGCAACACGTAACTTTTCATCCCACCTCAACGAGGAAATTACCAACCAAATTAAAAAAGTAGGTACACCAAAAAGGTTCCGAGTCTGAGTTTTTAACAATTTAAAAAGGTCGTATGATAAATCGGCACCATGGAGGAAGAAGAAAATAGGTTTAATGATGTTTTGAATACACATACTAAGTGCACACGATGTTATAAATTCAATTTACTTTGTCCTCTAGCGGGTAAAAACGGCTTTTGCACTCAGATATCGAAGAGTAAAAATACTCTTTCCGAGATGGGGGGATGAAATAGTTATTTGTTATACAAGAGTGCAAACTTGCTTTTTAACCGCGTGCTCAATTTTGATGACCGAGCAAGCGAAGGATTCTAAAATTGAATCACGAGCGCAGCGAGTGATTCAAAAAAATTAGAATCCTGAGCGTTACCGAGGGAATCAAAAGAGCACGAGGTGAAAAATCTTTGCACTCGAGTGCAACACGTAACTTTTCATCCCACCTCAACGAGGAAATTACCAACCAAATTAAAAAAGTAGGTACACCAAAAAGGTTCCGAGTCTGAGTTTTAAACAATTTAAAAAGGTCGTATGATAAATCGGCACCATGGAGTAAGAAGAAAATAGGTTTAATGTTTTTTTTAATTCACAAACTTAGTGCACACGATGTTCTAAATTCAATTTACTTAATCCTCTAGAGAATAAAAACGGCTTTTCCATTCAGATATTGAAGATTAAAAATACTCTTTCCGAGATGGTGGGATGAAAAATATATTGTGTTTTTGTTGTGAATGATTGATGAACTAAATGTACAGCCTGTACAGGACATCATTAATATTATATTAATACAATATCATTGCAGGACAAATTGTTCGTGTGCCTGCCAGACCAAGTGTGATGATGATTTTTTTTAAATTCTACAACGGTTAAGCGTTTGGCCTTCATCTCACCTGATGGTAAGTGAAGATATTGCCGAAGGTGGAAGCGCGCTTCACCCGGAATCCTCAACCACTGAGGAACTATCTTATCTCAAACTGTCAGAACACAACAATGCTATAAACATCGTTGTTATGGCGACAGACTTAGATAAGAGATGATGAAGTAATGAAGCTTTCTCTCTTAGTTCCTTTTCGTAAATTTAATTAATATTGGTCAAACTTACCTAGATTAGTAAAGTAGTTCATCGCTTTGAATCGGTTGTAAGACATCATTCGCCGATGGTATTTGTAGTCTAGAAAAAATAATTGATTAACCTACACAAAAACAAGTTTCTTGAGCTGGAGCAAATAACAATTTTTGTATCTTGGATTCTTGGCTGTGGTATTAAGTTTGATATCGTGCAGTTGCAGTCGCAGCTCTTGACGATGAACGATGAGACATCCAGAATAAATATTGAAAAAGATATAAAGAAACTGATTTCATCTTAATTCTCTTAATTCTTATCACAAAACGAATTACTTAGTTACAATTATGTGTGACTCTTACATTTTTTTAAGTTTCGTTTTATAGCTTAAGTTTGTATAGCTAAGGTGACCATTAATAAAATTCGTATCGCACCTACATTTTGTAGACCTTTAATATTATTGTAGATTTTTGTTTTAATAAATTGTTATTTGGGTTTTAATTTCGTTATCATTGGTTTTAGGTATTTTAGGTTTCGGGTTTCGGTTTCGAATCCCGCTAATGATATTTTTTTAAGCACATTTATCGAATAAAATTTTATGTAGTTAGGTAGGCAATGATATTATATTAATTTTATTGTAACATCATTGTAGGTAGGTACATTACTTACGCTTCACGAATGGAAACGACAAATTGAGCTGTCCGTTTGTTTCCAATTTACCGAATTTGTAACTGCCATAAAAGAACGCCATGTAAACCAACACAACAGTTGCTATCCAAAGATTTGTGTTTCTTAACAAATACTTTGTTTTCTGAATTAAATTATATTCCCGACAGAAACACATAAAAACAAATTTAAAACCGCAATATTTTCGTCTTTGCATATTATTTTTTATAACTCGTTACAATATGTTAGGTCTATTGAGAGACGGCTCTTTGTGAATACACTGTAGTTACACTGTATACGTCTTTGTGTTATCCCAATGTCTTTGTAGATTAGGACAGAAGACAAAATAGTTTTATCCACTTCAACACCGACCGATTTCAGGTGACCGGTTTTACTCCAACACCTGTCACCTTAAATGGCTAAGCGTCACTAAAAATTTAGTGGTTTTATGGACATAAATCTTTTTAGCTTCTTTATTTAAATAGCACACACTCAATATGAATGCTAAAAAACATTTGTACAACTGACCAATTTATTGAACAAAGAATTCGGATGTTTGCGGTGTCGTGTTTAATTTGCGTTTTAAATGTATTGCTGTTTTCATTTGAGGTCGACTTTCGCATCGACCGATTATTGAAGTAAATAAATAATACGTAATACTAGCAACGTTTAATATAATTGAAAAGATCGACAACTTGTTTGTTATTTGGGCGAGAAAATAGCATCCCTGTTGCATTGAAGACATTGTAAGACAAAGGTTTACGAAATAACGATTACCTAACGATCAATGATATAACGATGATTAAATTACGATTTATCGATATGTCATCTACGCATACATACTCTAAGACGCATACCTAGGTTTTCATAAAAAAATAATAGCATAGGGATGGTAAAATTAATCGTTTCCCTTTCTAAAATATAAATTGCGGTGCTCACTGCTCAGTAACTAATTATGGTTAAAGCGTTTGGGCGAATCCTCGGCAAATTGCGGAGTTATTGTTCGCGTGACAATCAAATTTGTAGCTCATTTAAATTGCTTAAGCTATGGTATAACTACGAGAAATATCGAGAAATAATAATGGAAATGTCTTGAAGCTTCGCATTGACAAAAGACATAGATTTTTGACTTTGCGGTCGTCTTACTACGATATATTAATTACTTCTCTCTTCACATTGGCAGACGTGTAGGGGGGTGATTTGCCAGTCTGTGGTAGGTATTTAACGTCGTAACGTAATTTATTTACACGTCGGCCGACGCATCCGCAGATGACGTCATGCGTCTGCCAATGTGAAGAGGAGGCTTAAGAAAGGAATAGGAATTGTGAGGGGGGGGGGGGAGGGGTCTCCGGAACTCTCACTGGCCGGACAAAACACAACAGCACCCAGAGCCATTATTTCACGCCAGATATTCGTGAGAGTATTACATTATTATTATTATTTATTATCATCTAACGACTCCCATTTCTTTAGGTAAAACTTGTTAAACTATCATGTTTTGCTTGTACCATACATCATTTCCACAACACTAGAGGAATGCAAACATCCTTTCGTTGTTATGATTTTGGCAAAACTGATCGGAGTTTTACGAATTCAGTTAGTTGTTTCACCGCGGCAGTGTGTCATGAAGCCTTTGTTTGGCTGATGTCTACCTCAATATGTATCGTTACTTATGTTTAAGGATTAGGAAGTTTTTCAAGGGTGTGTGGAACCGCCACTTCATTTCAAGTAAGTTTACATCTTTATAAAATTACAGATAATCTTAGTCGCGAAAGTTACGTGAGTTAAGTAGTATGTTTCCTAGTCAAGTGAAAACTTCTGTTTACCAAAAACTGCTACGAGTCCTAGCATATCGTAGCATACCATTATGTTACAACGACAGAATCTTCGTAGCAAAACACACAATTTAGATTTCATACAGTTACGGTAAATGCAATTAATTTAAAGTTATTAATAGTTAGGGTAGGTAAACCTTCACAGTGACGTAATACCGCTTGGCTTGCAGCGTAATTCATCAACTACTAGAAAGAATTCAACGAGTCTTCTGGGGTCTCGGTAACTTAGCGGTTAGAGCAGTGGACCGGCAATCCAAAGGTCATGGGTTCGAATCCCATTCGAGCATTCCTGAGACTGGTTGATTTTTTTCTAGTAACAACTTATCCTATACTAGCGCCCGCTCGCGGTTTCACCCGCATGGTTCCTTTTTCCGTGAGAACATCGGGATAAAAAGTATCCTATGTGTTAATCCAGGTTATAAACTATCTGTATGCTGAATTTCATCCAAATCCATTCAGTAGTTTTTACGTGAAAGAGTAACAAACATCCATCCATACGTACAGACTTTCGCGTTTATAATATTAGTAGGATAGGATCTATATAGCATTGTGAATGTTACAATAATAAAGTTAATTATAATACCGGTGACTATAAAAATAATGTATCAACAAATGTGTTGCTAAGCGCAGAACGGCTCGACCGACTCGACTGATTCTTTTTTTGTTGTGTTTGTAATGGTAACAAAGATTACATGAAAAAAAAAATGGAAATTCGTCACGGGATAAGGGGTGATCACGCGGGCCGCTAGTTAACCACATGTATCACATTTACTGTACATATGTCATCATGATCAGCCTATAAACGTCCCACTGCTGGGCACAGGCCTCCCACGTGGACAATAGCACGTGGGGATATTGGGCCATTACCCACCACGCTGGCCCAATGCGCTGGTGGGTTTTAACGACTGCCATCTTACGACAACAACCGGGACCAACGTCTTATGCCTTCCGAAGCGGAGGAGCTCGAGATGTTTTTAATTGGTCACCCATTAGGCGACCTGGAATTGCAAAAGTTGCTTAGCGGGCAAGATCGCAAGCCGAACACGCTAGATGCTGCGCCATCGAGCTTCGCTACATATGTATGTAAAAAAAATTAAAGATATTTGTGACGTCAGAACGAGAGCGCATCCCATCATCATCACTGCAAGAGTGCTTGGAGCAGCCAGTGGACCGCAAAGGGCTATGGAGGAACTGGTTCGTGCTGCTACTGGTTGCTCCCCTCATCTACCTCATCTTCGTCGGGAGAGCGGGGCAATACGTGCTCTTGACCAACGGGTTTAGGTTTGTATTTGCGTGGAGAATTTTAGATGTTGTTTTGCCTGCTAGAGTTAGGAAATGACTTCAATTCCATACAAATTATGATTTACCCGCCTCTATTGTCTAGAGGCTAAGCCACCGGCCTTAGACCCAGGGTTTTATTCCAGGGGGGTACATCTTTGTGTAGGTATTTGTTTTGGTTGGTGGTTGAGCTTGTTTATACCTAATGTTGTTTATATAATTTTAACGCAAATTTTGTTACGAACAAATTAGGTACAAATTGAAAAAGACGTAGGGTAGTTCTGCCAGTTCGCCGGCCACTGCCAGTTCTCGGCCATCAAGGATATTTTGTTAAGGAATAAGAAAAATATCAGCGATTAATTTGAAAAGTCTATGTTATACTGTTAAGACAGTAGTTACACGTGACCTTCCCAAATTGCAGGGTTATAAAATTTTGTTTGTGACGTCAGTGTGCCCTTGACGTTCAAGGAGTGTAAACATATGTCTAAAACAACGAAAAAAATAGTGCGCGGCATTTTTTTCTAAGGTAAGTTAAACGGTTGGTTACATGAATTTCTGAGTCTGATTGAATTTTTTGTTTTATTAGATTGTTAAAGTTTTATTACAATACATTTCTTTTAAGAACAAATAAGGTTTACTTATAAATTTTACGTGGCCGGCTAACTCAATACATATTTAACAAGATTTTGAATTCTCGGCCAGGTGGCCGACAATCGGCAGTTCCTTAAAGCTTTTCATTAATTTATATCTTCAACAATTGTATTTTTTTCTAGTATCTTAGTTCTAATGAAGAAATTATAACAAAAATCCAGTTCCAGTTCCAGTTTCCGGCCACAAGGACTCATACAAAAAAACTGAGAAAAAGGTATTTCAATTTGATAACTTTTGGCGGCCGAAAAGAGGCATTCACGTAACCTTTTCTCGGCCTAAGTATATCTATAGGAATGTTCACATAACAAATATTTATTAACCTCTTGAACATGTTTTAAAAATAATTCCTATTCAGTAGTTTTATCTGTTATTCAATCATTAAGCTTCCTTTTCGTTTGGTTTTTAACACAAACTCATCTAAAACTTATGACGAAAATAAGTAGCCGAAAAACGACAGCACTTATGTGAGCTCTCGGCCATAAAACGAAAAGCGGCCGACAAACGGTTGCGAAGTTTTCAGTTGTCGGCCTACCATTTCTAGTGTGGCCGAGAACCCGCTGCCGCTATTCTGATTGTCGGCCACAACATCGTGCATAGGCCGGCGACTGAGTGCAGTGATGTCAATTTTCGGCCACTACCTTCCTTATGGCCGAGAACTTGCACTATCCAACTCAGTTATCGGCCATACATAACAGCAATGGCCGATAACTGGGTGCAATCATATCAGTTATCGGCCAATCATTTTTTTTGTGGCCTAGAATTCGCTTTAGCTAACACATCTGTCGGCCAATATCTGTGAAAAGGTCAAAATGGTATCACAATGATTAAATTTTATTACAGATGGGTCCAGGGACAAGAAAAAAGATGAGAAAAATGTAACGGAAGAGAAGAAAAGAGGAGGTAAAATACATAAAAAGAGGAAGCTATTTTTAACTATAAATAATTTTAACTATAATAATTGATGCCATAAATATTGATAAAACCGGTGTAAGACAGGCCTGTCGTGATTATGGTGTTCCTCGGGCTACTGTTCAAGACATATTATCAGGGCGAGTTGTGGCTGATCAAAGAAAACCGAGAAAACTAGGTCCAGATCTAGTTTTAGGTTTTGAAGGTGAGAACAAAATAGTAGACTGGATAATAGATATGGCTAAATGTGGCATACCAAAAACGTAGGCACAATTGATGGAGACAGTGAAAAACATTTGCAAAGATATGGGCGAAGATTAAATTTCTTTTACGGGTCTAAAACCTGCGCAGTCATGGTTCAGAAGTTTTTGTGAAAGGCACCCCAAAATAGGTATACGTGAACCCGAAGGGATCAACAAAGCAAGAGAATCTGTTAAAGAAGGTATGATCAGGAAATGGTTCGAAGACCTTGAAGTGTTTTTATCAGGGAAAGATTTGTTAGATATGATGAAGGATCCAGAACGTGTATTTAATTCTGATGAAACTGGAGTATCTTTATGTTCCAAAACTGGGAAGGTGCTTGCACCAAAAGGATACAAAACGTTTACACTGTGACAAAAGGCAACGAAAAAGAAACTATAGCTGTCCTTAGCACAATAAACGCTGCTGGAAAAATTCTTAATTTCTTAATCTAATAGAAGTTTATCCAAAATCATGAAGACTGAGCTGAGACTGGTGTTATTTTGGACATTTAGAAAGTTGATTAGTTGATTAGTTAGTTTTATAATTTAACTGTCAAGTTCCTAAATAAAAACGTTAAAAGACAATATGAGAACAACAATATTATTCTTTATTTTTTGTCAAGACCTACCTATACCTATGCAAAATATAAAGGAAAACAAAGCGGCCGACAACTAGCACATTAGTGCGGCCGATAACTGATATAGATGGCCGAAAACTGGCATATTTACTACTTTTCTATATTTTTATAAATAAAAAATAAATATAAATATTTGGATATTTAATTTCTAGACAATAGAAAACTATATTAAATTACGGTTCATACGGTATTAATTTTTTTTATTTTTTGTGAATGTTTGGAAAGTTATACGAATCAGAAGTCGAAATTTCGCTTAATTGGCCGAGAACTGGCAGAATTACCCTAGTCGAAAAAATTGTTGTTTTCAACAAAATTTTCATTAAAATTATATAAACATTAACATTATTACCCAGCTGGCCTAATTTCTTAGCTGATCTAATGTTTGTAAAAATATCAAAATCGGGTGTTGACATAGACAAATAAGGTGTTGATAACGTAGTTTGTTGACATTGGATGGGCGCCTTTGGCACAGTATAAATATAAGCTACTAGCGGCCGCTCGCGGTTTCACCCGCGTGGTTCCCGTTCCTGTGGGAATATCGGGATAAAAATCCTATGTGTTAATCCAGGTTATAAACTATCTGTATGCCGAATTTCATCAAAACCTTTATACTGTGCCTTTGGCTTTCAAAGTAAAATTAAAGAGGTGTTGATTAATTTCTGCGGGCTGGATAAGGCCACGATAGCTCAACTGGAAAGACCACCTGGCCCGGATTGTCAGAAGGTTCAAATCCTGCTCGTAAATTTTTTTCGACACTGTCTTTATCAATTTATAATAGGGCTTGCTTAGTCCCCCTGGCTAGCTACCAACATCTTATCTAAAATCTTGCGGAATAACAACAATGTTTATAGCATAGTTGTGTTTCGACAGTTTGAGATAAGATAGCCAGTTCCTCAGTGGTTGAGGATTCCGGGTGAAGCGCTATTCCACCTTCGGCCTTGTCGTCACCCATCAGCTTAAATAAAGGCCAAGTACTTACCCGTAGTGTATAAAAAAATTCTTTATTGGACCTAGGTAAAACAATACTTAGATTAATGTTTTTTATATATTTTAGCGTTTTATTTACGCTTAAATATACTTAAGTAAAATTTTAAACACTGAAAAAAGACGACAACCTCAGGCGGGAAACGAACCACGCACCTTCCGTATTCCAGGCGGCTGCCACTTGGCTTTCAACCGTCGAAATTTGTCAGTGCTTGATTGAGATGTATGAGAATGAAACACAAGTTTTCCGTTCACTGGTTTATTCCGTACTGCATGGTGGCGCGACTGCGGCTGTCCGCGCGCATTACATACAACAGTGTAGGTAGGTACATATCATCCCTCTACACTTAATTTTGGAACCTAATAACAATAAAAACAGTTATTAATTATGACATGACCTCTTATTATTATTATATCTAGATTTATTGATACGTAACTTAATTATGAAAAGTTAAATGAATATATAATATATTTTACATTTAAATGAGAAACATTTTGTAAACTAATACTACAATACTAACCAATACTAACACTACAAAAGTAACTTCTAGAAATACTTCTTATAATCTACTCTTTGCTTGGTACGTGTCCGGCGTGTGAGCGTGGGTGACGGTGGCGGTGACAGTGCCGGCAACGCGTGAGCGTTTGCAGCGTTACTATCATGTGCCCCGGGTTGCACTCTGTCAGCTACTTCACTGCGATCACCTGGTTCTAGTACCGGCGACAATGCCGATGCCAGTCCCGGTGTATCCTCACTCACCACTATCCCTCTCTCACACTCATCCGCCATACAGTCTCGCCATTCCTCCCCAGTATCCTCTATCACAACATGTGATTCCTGATCACTCGAGTGACGTGCCTCATAAGGTTCTTCGCCCACCGCCTCTCCAACAGCTGACAGATTTGTACGAGAGACCGATGAAGTTTGAGTGTTTGCGGAAATAATGCCTTGGTTTTGGGGCGGTGGTAGCACACGAAACTCATGATGCACGTTTTGAGTAAGCTCACCCTTATATTTTATTATTTGATCAACGTGCCTGATACAACATTCATTTAAATCATTAATAAAAACTTTATACATTTTATTACCGATTTTATCTTTTATTGAACCTAATCGCCACGTTTCCTTCCTTGCACTGTACCACCGGGTCCACACCGTATCACCCGGTTCGAAACTCCTTTTTCCAGGTACTACCTGGGCGTCGTCGGTCCGATTACCGTTGTTGGGTAAAATTAAGTCTAGACGCGATCGTAAATTCCTTCCGAACATTAGTTTGGCCGGCGTTTCGCCAGTGGTACAATGAACGGTGTTCCTATAATTAAATAGATACCCCGACAATTGCTCGTTTATTTTATGAATTGGAACATTTTCCTTAATAATGCACTTTAACATTTTTTTACATGTTCTTACCGAATTCTCGGCTTGACCATTACTGGGTGGGTGATAAATGGGTGACGTCATATATTTAATGCCATTCGAATCACAAAAAATTCTAAATTCGGCGGAACCAATCTTAACATCGTTATCGGATACTATTAATTCCGGTAGACCAAATGTAGAAAAAATTCCCTTTAACTTAGAGATAATCGCAGCTGTGGTTGTTCCGTTGTGCATATATAAACATTCTAACCATTTAGTATGGGAGTCGATCACAACTAAATATACCCTTTGCCCTACGGTCATATAGTCAATATGAATGCGTTGCCAGGGGCGCGCCGCCGGCGGCCAGGGCGCGGGGGGGTCCCGCGGTGGCGCGGGCCGCACGCTCACGCACGTCTCGCATGATCCGATCCAGCGCTCGATATCGCCGTCGATTCCCGGCCACCACATTCTGCTTCGCGCGTTACTTTTACTTTTAATTATACCTAGGTGAGACTCGTGTAGTTCGCGTAACATTTTGTCTCGCAGCACCGTCGGAATTACTATTCTATGTCCCCTAAATATGCTCCCGTTTATGAGTTGCAAATCCGACTGACATTGAAAATATGGAAGTATCGATTTGCATTTTACATTACGAGGCCAACCGTTTTGCATATACCTAAGTACAGTCTTGAGTGTCTTATCGCATCCGGTCATCCGTTCGATGTCATTAATTGTAGTCGCCGGTTGACTAGTATCGAGAAACTTAAGCGCATAATAGGCATCTATATCGCTATCTATATCATCCGACGTCCTACATTTTAACGGTGCACGTGAAAAGTAATCAGCTGGTTGGTTGTTATGGCTAGATATATACCGCACTACATAGTTATAAGCAGACAATATTATAGCGTACCTTTGTAATCTCAACGCGGTCGTTACTGGTATACCTGTTTTATTATTAAAAATTGACACGAGAGGTCTGTGGTCAGTTTTTAATACAAATGGTTGTTCGCGACCGTACAAGTACTGGTGGAAATGTTTAACCCCGAAAATTATCGCCGTAGCCTCCTTTTGTATTTGGCTATAATTGCGTTCGCTGTCCGAGAGCGAGCGTGACGCGTACGCCAGCGGGCGCTCGAGGCCGGCATCGTCGATCTGCGAGAGCACGGCGCCCAGGCCTTCGGGCCCCGCGTCCACCGCCAGCACCAGCTGCGCCGCCGGCTCGAAGTGCGCAAGCACGCGCTCCGACGCAAGCTCACGACGCACGCTAACCACGCTTTGTCGTTGTTTATCCCCCCACTCCCATCTTGCATCTTTACGTAATAGCTCGTGAAGAGGACTCAATATTGACGACGCGTTAGGAATAAAATTCCTGTAGTAATTTACCATTCCTAAAAATCTTTTTACTTCTGTTACAGTCGTTGGCTCCGGCGCGTCGAGTATAGCTCGCACCTTATCGGGGCTTGTCGTTATTCCCGCCTTACTGATGACATAGCCTAAGTACTTTACGCTGTTCTGAAAAAAATTGCATTTACTTTTCTCTAGGCGTAGTCCCGCGTGTGACAACCTACTTAAAACTTCTGTAAGTCTTTCCATGTGCATATGCCTATTAGGACCCGTTATACAGACGTCGTCGAGCCATATGCTTACTCCCTCTATGCCAGAAAGCAATGTTTCCATAGTTTTTTGGAAGATTGCCGGTGCGTTGGCTAAACCATACACTAGCCTAGTATATTTATATAATCCCTTATGAGTATTAATGGTAGTAAGCTCTTGTGAGGATTCTTCTAGGAGGCATTGATTGTAAGCGTTTTTTAAATCAATTTTACTATAATGTTCACCCCCCCCAATTTTAGCAAACACTTCCTCAATCCTCGGCAAAGGGTATTTTTCAATTATTAAATCTTTATTTAATGTTACCGAGAAATCGCCAGCAATTTTTACTTGGCCGTTTTCCTTTAAAACAGGCACGATTGGCGTGGCGTACTGTGAGTAATTTACAGGAACTAAAATGCCTAATGATACCAATCGACTCAGCTCTTTCTCCACCTTATCTCTAAGGGCAAAGGGTACAGTGCGCGGCTTAAAAAATCTGGGAATGGTTCCGTCTTTGAGATTTAAACGGACTTTAAAACCATGAAACGTTCCCAGTTCATCTCGCCATAAATTCGAAAACTTATCTAATAACTTATTCAATTCTGTGTCAACGATATAAGTTGAAGAGTAATTAATTTTTGTAGTAATTATTAAATTAAAAGTGGACATGAAATCTCTGCCTAGTAAGGGCGGGCCTCCATTTTTTACTACAAAAATTTTAATATTTTTTTTCTTATTATCAAAAATGGCTTCAACTGTAAAATGACCCAAAGGTGAGATTTTATGTCCATTATACAAACACATTTTCATATCGCATTTTTGTAATTTAATATTAGCTAGTACAAGATCGATTTCAATAGGCTTATCAGTTACATACCTTAGATTATAATTTTGGCATTCCTCACAAAGGTCCTTGGAATTATCCGCACTGCAATCCTCATCCGTTACGTGGTAGACACATGATTTTCTACCCTTATTATTGTTGCACACTTTTTGCAAATGTCCTTTCACGCCGCACTTTAAGCACTTATAGCCTTTAAAACGACACTTATCACTCGGATGATTTTTCATCCCGCATACCGAACACCGTGATGAATCGGCGAAACCTGAGCCGCTCGCGCTGAACCGGCGGCCCGTGTCTCCACTGCCGCGGCCCGTCTGGCCCTGGAACTTCGCCCTGTACACTGGTTCTTCCTTGATCGGCATAGCTCCACCGATACTCGTGTCCTTTGCCTGTTTCGCACAGGCCGCCTGCTCTGCCAGTTCAATAGCCCGTGTCAACGTCAATGTAGACGGACTCTGCTCGAACAACTTGTCGCGTTCTGGGCCTGCGCCCAGGCCAAGGACGAAACGATCTCTTAAGTTCGTTTCCAGGGCGTTGCCGAAGTCACAGTAGCTAGCCAGACCTCGTAATCGCGCCGCCCAGTCTCCTAATGATTCGCCCGGACTCCTGATCGCTCCGAAAAATTTCGCCTTGTCCACAAATGAGCACTGTTTCGGCTTGAAATGGCTGTCGAGTAGGTTAACTAGCTGCAGGAAACTCAATGATTCCAACTCTGCGGGGTAAGCTAGGTTCCGAACCAAACGATACGTCTCATCAGTAAGGTACGTAAGCAGGATTCCACTTTTATTTCCATCTTCATTTATTTTCAAAAACTGCGTCAATCTGCCCTTGAAAATAGACCATTCGCCCGTTTTATAATCAAAATTGGACAAATTTCCGAGATAAGCCATTTTTTTATTTTTATTTTTTTGATTTCGTGGGTAGTCCTCCTCGTCGCCAATGAGATGTATGAGAATGAAACACAAGTTTTCCGTTCACTGGTTTATTCCGTACTGCATGGTGGCGCGACTGCGGCTGTCCGCGCGCATTACATACAACAGTGTAGGTAGGTACATATCATCGATGCTTATGTTTTTAGTCAACATTGCTTCATCAAATCTTAGAAGTTTTCACCTCTGAGATCCGAAAGAAATATTTTTACAAATATATTTTTCAGTGTTTAAAATTTTACTTAAATATATTTAAGCGTTAATAAATCGCTAAAATATAAACCATTAATCTATAAACGCAGCTTCATCTTAACCGAATGTTCAAATATTTGTAAAATATTTCTTTCGGATCTCAGAGGTGGAAACTTCTAAAGGCCTATTCAAACCTAGCGGTATTCGCTGCCGCTGCGGGTAGAGCGGCAGCGAATACCGCTCAGGTCAATCAAGCCGCGGAACTTTATTTACCAAATAGCGACTGCACATGTGCTCAGCGTAAGAGGTGGTGAGCCCATCGCCGCTCTATGCTGTTGGATGTATGTGCAGTCTTAAGTCCGTTAGTCGCCTTTTACGACACCCAAGGGAAAAGAGGGGGTGGTAGTATTCTTTCACCGTCACGCGACACGGTTACGAACGTTACACATATAAGAACGTTAACAATTAAAACTATAATTGCACCGCTTTGACAATATCTTACTATATCGAATTACGTTTATGTGAGATTTTTTAAGTCTTCTATATTTTAAATGAGATAAATAATATAGGTATCAGTGACGAAGGTTCCATACAACTCGATTCCCACCGGCTTCCCTTCAGAAGTTTAGAACACAACCACTCTCTACCGTAATTGAGAAATGACACAATCAGTAATTATAAAGTAGATAAACATTACAAAACGCCTACACTATGGACATTAAATCAACAACATTTGCTTTTCAACAACATATTGATTTTTTTGGCAGTTAAACTTCTAATACAAAATATACGTCATGACGTCACATAGGTCAATAAACCCACCCGCGTATTGGCAGCTCCCGGTAAGCCGTCTCTAACCGAGTTACTTGATAGAGAAAGCAATACAATTTGCGTGCGGGTGAGCGAGATGGAGAAATATCGTTTTCGGTCGTTCTGTTGACAGATAATTTGACGTAATTGCAATTCACCATCCATCTTTGAATGCATGACTGTGTTTTTAAATTAATTTTGAATTTATTAGTTAGTTTCACTTATTAGAATTTATTTCTTGGTATAAAATAGTATTAGTATTTTAGTTTGACTTTGTTTATTTGTGTTGTGTGTAGTGTAGCGATGTGTGTGTAGTTACGAAGACGTACGTTGTAATTAGGTGTTTGCGGTAAGTAGATATTGTAATAAGTTGATATTACGTATTTAGAGTCAATGATGTTACAATTGTTTAGAGTAAGTAGATTTGCAAAGTAATCGGTAGAATTGTAAGATGTCGGCATTAATAGCTTTAGATTGTTGTTTGACAGATCATTTGCTTTGTGAGGTAACATGCTTTGCAAAGTTAATTTTTGAGTATAAGTAAGAAGTATTATTAGTACAGTCGATTAAGTTTTGTTTAATTTACATCATATAATTTTACCACAAACGGCTTTTATCAAAGCCACTTCTATTATGCTTGCAAGACACTGTTTCAATATCTCAGTGCTTACACGTATAGTAAAAGTGGACTGAAGATACATCTGCCTATACAAGACTGAAGCCAGGATGCCAATCACAGATTTTCGGTAAGGACTCAAGACTGCGTGCCCACACTCGGAGTAGGTAAGCATTTTTTTTTGCTCCGGCTTACCTCTCTCAATATTTCACGCTTCGCCACTGATAGGTATACTTATTATAGAATAACTTTTTTTAGCATATAACCTGATCAACTAAGGGCGGATTCGACCAAACTGGAATAAGGTCTTATACCTAGATTAAACGCCGAATTTGTATAGACTAATCTCGGAGTAAGTCTAATTGCAGTTTGGTCGAATCCACCCTAAAGGGAATAATATCCACCTATCTACTAATATTAAAAAAATATTGAATATAAGGAAACATTTTGTCTCGCTTATGATTGATGTTCACCTTCTTTGATCGATCAATTTTGACACACACCTGTATCCCCATAGGCTGTCGTCCCAGAAAACGCCGGTGTCCTCCGAAACAAAGGAGAAAACAACGACTCCATCTTTACTCGATGTTCCACCGATGCCGCACAAAAGTGAGTTTAAAATTTCTTTCACCAGCAGTGCGATCTCTAAAGCTCGATCGAAAACTCGCCTCTCACTTCGACGATCACGATCCGATCAAGAGTGATCTCTGTGGCGTTTGTTGCGTTGAATTTAGAGAATGCTTATTTGATAACTCACTGCGTATTCAGGAGCGAGTTTTGCATCGAGCCTTTACAGAATTCCACTACTGGGATGGTGTAATGGTGGATGCAGAATTTCTGACAATCGCAATTGCAGATTCTGTTTTTTTTAATGAGGTGCAGTCAACACCACAATCGTCCTCAACATCCCAGAGTACAAAGACCTGGTCCCAAATTTATTTAATAAAGTAGTTGCTAAATATATTAAAGAACTTCAGTACGTATATATGTTACCGGCCAAACCCGATTTCAGGACAAACTAGTTTTGCCTAGGCTAAACTAGTTCTTCTTATACGCGATAGGATTAACTAATATAGCCTAGTCCAAACTAATTTGTCCTAAGCCCGATAGGACAAACCAGTTTAGGCTAGTCCAAACTAATTTGTCCTAAGCCCGATAGTATATACCAGTTTACGCTAGGCCAAACTAGTTGATCCTGATATAAGTAAATACGCACACTCTAGGGCCTAGGGTATACTGGTATGGCCTAGTCCAAACATTATAGTATATCTAAAAAGTCAAAATAAATAGATAAACTGAATAAAATACTCCGTAATTGGAAAAGTAATCATTTTTATTAAAACCATAATAATTCGGCGTTAAAAATTATGAATAATTGGTAATACAAACAATCATACTATATCTTTATTATTGAATTTTTTGCATTCACAATACTATATAGATACTCGTATATGATAAAATGTTTACTAGAAAAAAAAAGCTTGCAGCGTATCAACTACTAGAAAAAAATCAACGAGTCTTCTGGGGTCTCAGTAGCTTAGCGTTTAGAGCAGTGGACCGGCAATCCAAAGGTCACGGGTTCGAATCCCGTTCGAGCTTTCCTGATACTGGTTGGTTTTTTTTCTAGTAAACCTTTTATCCTAATATTACTATAACAAATAATAAGTGTTTTTTTTATAGAAGCAATAATCATCTAATTCAATTACTAAAATTGTTATTTGTTTTTACATGGTTTGCTTCAGTGGCACTTAGAATTGCAGAGCATCATTGCCTTCTTGCACTGGCATCTGTTTGTGGAACAGTTTTTGTTGCAGCTGCATCTCACAAACCCTTGGCCTGATCGAACTGAATGTTTCGTAGCTGCAATCTTTAACGATATTTCAGAGCCTTGGCTTACATCTGCTACATCGAAAAAAGTTTGATTGCAAATGCCAAATTCTGATCTGAGAAATACAATTAAAAACATATTAGCTACTTTAGAATATCATTAATGGTCCAGAAAGATAGATAAGTAATTAAGTAAGAAAAAATAAAACCTGCAATTTAGTTTCTGAAGTACAACATGTTTGGTGCCAACTTTGTAAAAACCTTCGTCATTTCGCCGCGCAAGGCCCCCGCGCAGATCCAGACCCACAAATAGCCGCGAGCGATTTTACGAGCTACATGCTTAGGTGTCGGTTCTTTTCACGGTAGTGTATATTTTCTTTGCTCGGGGCGTGATTTGGGAACTCCCCCATGTACAAGTCCTGACATGTTTGCTCAATTACTTTCGACTCTGCTATATTTATTTGTTTAGACTGTTTAGACTAGGCCATACCAGTTTATCCTAGAGTATGCGTATTTATATCAGGATCAACTAGTTTGGCCTAGCCTAAACTGGTCTATCCTATCGGGCTTAGGACAAATTAGTTTGGACTAGGCTATACTAGTTAATCCTATCGCGTATAGGAAGAACTAGTTTAGCCTAGGCAAAACTAGTTTGTCCTGAAATCGGGTTTAGCCGGTAACATATACACGGATCTAGATACTAGTGACATGAACCGAACATAGTCAAAAAGCTATAAAGTAGAACAAAGTAGTGCCTGCATACTGTCTCACTACAGGATCATTGAAATAAAGTTATCACTACAATTGATGGGTATTTGGCATAAGCACCATGCTTTAGTCAAAACCTAATTTTATTTTTATTCAATTAAGGTTTATCTTCTCAACCCCTGATGTTTACAAAATGAATTTATAGTATGTAAGGTGACTGCTAGATACCGCAAGAAAATTCAAAGGCTGGTCAGGTCAAGGTCAGGGTGTTTTAAACATAACAGAAACGACAAAAAAGGAATTTATGTTTTTTTTAATTTTTAATTAAATAATCCATTCTGTGAATTTAAATTAGATAGGCTTTAAGTATCTAATTTATTTTAAAGCAATAACATAAGAAAAATAAAATGAAAACAATTAAAAACCATGATTATTTAGGCCGGTATTTAGCCGGCCGGCCGTCTGTTGACCCGTAAACGTAGATACTTATCGCCCAGCTGACGCGGACGGGTCAACAGACGGCCGTATGCTTTAAAATAAATTAGATACTCAAAGACTATCCAATTAAAATTTATAAAATGAATTATTAAATTAAAAATGAAATAAAAAACACGAATTCATTTTTGTCATTTTTGTCATGTTTAAAACAGGTCAGGTCAAGTGACATAACCAGCCCTTGATGTTTCTTGCGGTTTCTAGCAGTCACCTTATATTTTCAAAATGAAGTCTTACAATTATTAGGGTTACACTAAAAGCTATGCATAGGCGAAGCGGCGCGGGCTCGCTTTGTAAATTAACTAAGAAGATACTAGCAGCCCGCCCGCGACTTTGTCCGTATGAACACCCAGTATCCCGGAATGATTTTCCATAAATTTTCATTTACACAAACCTTGTTCTAACAAACAAACACTACAAAAAATATAATTAGGCAAGTATAGGTGCAGCCGTTCAACCTCTCAGCCCCCAAGTGTCCATTTATGGACGCACGTAAAAAACTCGCTATTCCGTCAAACCCCAAGCGGCCATAATTGGCTACTTGACAGTTTACGAAAAAGTATTAAAAAAATTACAAACGCTTATTTTTGTACCCCGTACAATATTTTCTTTCTTGTAAAAGCTTTATTTAACAAAAACAAACATATTTTTCTTTATTGATTTCAAACCTCTCAGCCCCCAAGTGTCCATATATGGACGCACGTAAAAAACTCGCTATTCTGTCAAACCCCAAGCGTCCATAATTGGCTACTTGACAGTTTTCGAAAAAGTATTTATAAAATTACAAACGCTTATTTTTGTACCCTGTACAATATTTTCTTTCTCGTAAAAGCTTTATTTAACAAGAACAAACATATTTTTCTTAATTGATTTCAAAGGGCCATGGGGGATTTTGTATGAACCCCGTCCCTACCCTTTAACAGTCATGGGATACGTGTCAATTTGTTCATTGGGACCCAAAGAAGCCTAAAGTACCTACCTGTGTTAGTTGCAAAAAGTATTGGGTTTATTTATAATTTTAAAAAAATATTATTGTGTTCTTGCTTTAGTAGGAGTTGCTCGAGTGTGTCATGCTCTTTCAAAGTGTCTCTGCGGTGGTGGGTGGCATGTGCGTCGGGTCGCTACGTTCCCTAAAACATGGTTGAGCGAAGCGATGGCTGATTCACATGCCATACTCGTGAACGGGTGCCGCCTGTGGAGTCTGGTTTGCTCTTGCAATCTTATTTTGTTGGAAAAAAATAATTCAAAAACAATATATTTTTTATAACCTAAATCCCGCGTATTTATTTGAAGATCGTCGCCATTGTAAAAAAATATGTATCCTTGACACTTAGAATAATAATGCTTTAGTTATTATTCTATGACTAGACCCTTCAAATGACACTAGTTTCAAATCTGTTGGATGGTGGGAACAAAATTTCCCATGGTCCTTTCGTGCGATAACGGTTGGTCACGTGACATTTTGCTCTGTGACGTCACATTTCAATAAATATAGAAACGTATCTTGAAACCTGACAGATAGTTTTTGTATATTTTGTGAAATGTGACGTCACATGAAGCTCAATCAAGGCCATGGACGTAATATATGGCTGCCCGTGTTTCGGGTCTTGTAATCCACAGATAAAAACCCCAATTTATTTTGTAAAAATAAGATATTTACAAGTTATCTTAATTTATAAAAACTATTGGATAATTATCGTTGAATCATAACCTACCATTTCCGACATATTTCATATTTTATTGTTAAAACTGTCAAATAGCCAATTATGGACGCGCTCTCCATTTGACTTTGTACCGTGTTCTGATACACTTAGAGACTACTTAAGTATGAACAAGTTCGATGATTTAGGTTCTTTGATACATTTTATGCATCGTGAACGCAAAATTTAGCATGAACTGCGTTCGATTTTTTTTTCCATTTCCGCAAATTTCAATTGCCGACAAAAAAGTTATGACGCACCTGCTGTCAAAATTTTTAGCCATTTCGATTCCAAGACAGAGGTTTTCGAGGCAATTGATTTTTATTATATTGACTAGATGACCCTGAACTTCGTATCACCTACATTATATTTGTGAAAAATATGGTCAAAACTTAATAAGTAAGTATGTACAAAATTTTTCGGTCAGCACATTTAGCCAGTATCAATTTAATAAGTAATTGCTTAAAGCATAGAATTATTCTAAGGCTTAAAGTATATGATAATGAGTGATAAATGATAATATAAGATAACAATGGTAAATGATATTCCCCCAAATCCCTTGAGACTCAATAAAGCCACATGAGTAAAGAAACCGATATTTACTCATGTGATAAAGTTATGGAACTTAATTGAGATCTCACACGGACTTCTTTAGAAATTTGCACGGTTTTGTATTATTTGCCAAAACATATGCACGTTCACGAACATGTAACCTGTGGCGTACATTACTATTATTGTTATTAATTATTATTATTTAATAGTATGTTAGCATTAGCATAAGCTAGTATTATACAGTTCTTTAGCGTAAACTAGTTTATATTCATTTTTATTTGTTTTCTGTAACTTATACATACACATTATATACTTAATAATTTATTAATATATTATATAAACAATAGTAGTAGTAGAATAAAATAGTGTAATCATGATAGTAAATTTAAATGTATAATAAATGTAACTTAGCGTTCAACAAACATACGGACACTACGATTTTGTTTTGTATTATGAGTTCACTAATGACCTCCTATCCTAAGTAGTTCTATTGTGTGGCGCGCGCGCCGGCACCGAGCGGCGAAACGGGTTTTGCTGCCGGCCGGCGGGCGCCCCCTCCGTCGCGCGTCTTCCCCCGCGTCGACATTCGCCTTTGATTTCACGGCTTAAGCGGATGCTAAAATTGCTTGTTGGCTATCTATTTATCAATGTTTATATGTTTGTAAAGCTTCACCTGTATGCCTTAAAAACTGTCTTTTCATCTACTTGTGTGCTGTGTAACTGTGAACTATCGCTAATCTTTCTTTTCGCCTTCTAATTGTGGATTGTACGTGTGCCTGTGCTTGTGCGTGAATAAACTGTTTAATTGTGCTTTGGGACTTATTTATTGACGACACCAAATTGGTGACCCCGACGTGATAGAAGAAACTACAGGATGTCGTTATCTCAAGGCAGCAAACCCGGGTACGAAGCAGCAGCGCGGACGGGAAGCGACCTACCCTCTTCGCAAGAAATATGTCGAGTTGGAGTACGAGTACCACCCTTTTGGCCAGAAGATCCTGAATTTTGGTTTGCTCAAATCGAAGGTCAGTCCGCGTTGTCCGGCATTTCATCAGACATTACAAAATTCAATTATGTCATCAGCAATCTCGACCACCAGTACTCTAAAGAAGTGAGAGACATAATTATCACACCACCCGAGAATGATAAATATTTAAAATTAAAGACTGAGATCGTTAAAAGATTTACGGCATCGCGAGAGAAGAGAGTCAAGCAATTATTGATGCATGAGGAGTTGGGGGATAGAAAGCCCTTCCAATTTCTTCGCCACTTGCAGAGCTTGGCAGGAGCTAACGTTCCAGAAGAGTTTGTGAGAACCATTTGGAGCAGCAGGCTTCCCACTAACATCCAGACAGTGTTAGCAGCGCAACCGTCTACGAGCTTGGAGGTACTGGCTGACCTGGCTGACAACGTACTGGAGATAGCACCATCATCACCACACGTCGCTTCAGCCTGCGCCCCGACTCCAGGTTCGTCATTTGATGTCATGGCCAGGGAAATCGCGGAGCTGAGGAAGCAAATGAACGAGATAAATATGAAGCTCAACGAAAGACCCCGCCCCAGTTCCAGGAAGCCCACCCATTCTCGATCCAGTTCTTGCAATCGGTCTAACTCACGTTCCCGTAAGCATCCAACATGTTGGTATCATTATAGATTCGGTAGCAAAGCTCATAAATGTATGAAACCGTGCGATTTTAAGCAATCGGAAAACAATTCGGGCGGTCGATAATGGCGACAAGCGATTGCCCTAGTTCCGGTCGCTTATTTGTAACTGACTATAAGACTAAGATGCGGTTTCTCGTTGACACCGGCAGCGATCTCTGCGTCTTCCCTCGGTCAGCATTAAATGATCGTAGATCGAAAACCGACTACACATTATGCGCGGCGAACGGAACAAAAATTAACACCTACGGTTATGCTCACTTAGTTCTGAACTTGGGGTTGCGCCGTGACTTTGCTTGGAGATTTATTGTGGCCGACGTAACTAAAGCAATAATAGGTGTAGATTTTTTATGTTATTACGATTTAGTAGTAGATTGTCGAAACCAACGTCTTACTGATAACAAGACTAGGCTTTCGACTACGGCTTTGCCTGTTACTTCCAAAGATAACGTTTCTTCTGTTAAAGTAGCATCTGGCGACACTAGGTATCATGCGATTCTTAAGGATTTCCCTGATATTACTCGCCCATCTGGTGTTCCCAAATTTACGAAGCACAATACTGTTCATCACATAAGAACAACTCCGGGCCCGCCTGTTGCTTGTACACCTCGTAGACTGGCTCCGGATAAATTAAAAATTGCCAAAGAAGAATTTGCTTCCATGTTACAAAATGGTACTGCTAGGGTCTCTGATTCACCGTGGTCGTCACCATTACATCTCGCGCCTAAGAAAAGTAACGGTTGGCGGCCCTGTGGCGACTATAGAGCGCTTAATGCCCGAACAATACCGGATAGGTACCCTATTCGCCACATTCAGGATTTCGCTCACAGTATCTCAGGGTGTACAGTGTTTTCAACGATTGACCTTGAAAAGGCTTTTAATCAAATCCCAATAAGTCCAGACAATATTTCTAAGACCGCTATCACGACACCGTTCGGTTTATTCGAATTTCCATACATGAACTTTGGTCTACGTAACGCAGCGCAATCTTTTCAACGTTTTGTTGACGAAATGTTGCGTGGGCTGGATGAGTTCGTGTATGGATATATCGACGATTTTCTGGTCTTTTCACCTGATCCATCATCTCATGAGAAGCACCTTTGTGAGGTCTTCACTAGGCTACGTGACTATGGGATGGTCGTAAACACATCAAAGTGCGAGTTAGGCAAGTCGGAGGTTACTTTTCTTGGGTATAGTATATCTGCTCAAGGTACTAAGCCACTACCAGTAAAAGTAGAAGCTATTAATAACTTCCCAATCCCTAAGACTGTGAGGGAACTGCGTAGATTTTTAGGTATGATAAACTTTTACCGCAGATTCATCCCTAATGCAGCTAAGTACCAGTCTTCATTAAACATGCTATTGAGTGGTTCAGTGAAAGGATCTCACCCAGTTCACTTCACAGAAGCGGAGCAGCAAGCCTTTGACGCATGTAAGCAAAGTTTGTGTCAGGCAGCATTACTAGCCCATCCCAATACTGAAGCAAAATTGGCTTTGGTCACTGATGTCTCAGACACAGCAATAGGAGCAGTACTGCAACAGATGTCGCAAGCGTCATGGCAACCATTAGCATTCTTCTCCAGAAAGCTAACGCCTGCACAGAAAAAGTATTCGCCTTACGATAGGGAGCTGCTTGCGATTTATGAGGCAATAAAATATTTTAGACACATGGTGGAAGCAAGGCAGTTTGTTATTTATACCGACCACAAACCGCTTTGTTTTGCGTTCCACACTCGTAAAGAGAAGTGCTCACCTAGGCAATTTAGGCACTTAGACTATATCTCGCAGTTCTCTACGGATATAAGGCATATCCCGGGTAAAGAAAATGTAGTCGCAGACACGCTGTCAAGGGTTGAAGAGATTGTTCAACCAATAGACCTTAACAAGTTAGCTGAGGCTCAAGTTCACGATTCAGAACTTCAAGGTTTATTGGATAGCGCTTCATCCTTACATTTAAGAAAGGTCAAACTGCCCGGATCTCGTAGTGGTGTATACTGTGAAGAGAGGAACAGTACGTTTAGACCTTATGTTCCTAAAATGCTGCGGCAACAAGTTTTTCAGAGCCTTCATTCTCTTAATCATCCGGGCACTAACGCAACAGTAAGGTTGGTATCCGAGCGTTATGTCTGGCCGGAAATAAGAAAGAACTGCAGAGAGTGGGTCCGTTTATGTCTTGCTTGCCAACGAGCGAAAGTCGTTCGCCATGTGTCATCACCCTTAGGTGCGTACAAGTTGCCTCGTGCTCGTTTTATGTACATACATATAGACCTGGTGGGGCCCTTATCCATATCGCAGGGATTTCGATACTGTCTCATAGCTATCGACCGCTTTTCGCGATGGCCCGAGGTAATCCCACTCCAGGATATTACAGCCGAAACGGTAGCAAAAGCGTTACTGAATGGTTGGATATCTCGGTTTGGCTGTCCCGTAGATATCGTTACTGACCGTGGTAGTCAATTCGAGTCTGCTTTATTTAAAACCCTTTCACATATAGTAGGTTTCCAGCACAAACGAACAACGGCGTACCATCCGGCATGCAACGGCCTAATAGAGAGGTTCCATAGACAGCTCAAAGCGGCCTTAATGTGCCACGAGAACAAGAACTGGATGGAAACGCTCCCAATAGTGCTTTTAGGTATCCGAAGTTCTTTTAAAGAGGATCTCAAGGCATCACCAGCTGAGTTAGTCTACGGGGAAACCTTAAGATTACCAGGTGAATTTTTTAATCCCATCACCGAAGGTACCACTGATGTATCAGATTTCGCGGCGCGGTTACGTAATTTCACAAGAAATCTGCAACCAACGCCCGCATCTCGCCACGATAAACGGTCAGTTTTTGTCTACAATAACTTATCTACTGTTAGTCACGTGTTTTTGAGACACGACACAGTACGCAGCTCTCTGCAACCACCTTATAGAGGACCGTACAAAGTTATCGAGAGAGCTGACAAAGTTTTTAAAATTTGTGTTAACGGAAAACCCGTCTCAGTTAGTATAGACCGTTTAAAGCCAGCCTACATTTTGTCTGACACACACAATACTGACCCTCAACCAGTAAAGAGCACACATGTCGAAAATAATAATAATAATACTGTGCTCAGAACGACACGGTCTGGGCGGGCGGTCCGCTTTCCAGAGTATTATCGCCCGTAGGACGGTCTCTGGAGGGGGGTGGTGTGGCGTACATTACTATTATTGTTATTAATTATTATTATTTAATAGTATGTTAGCATTAGCATAAGCTAGTATTATACAGTTCTGTAGCGTAAACTAGTTTATATTCATTTTTATTTGTTTTCTGTAACTTATACATACACATTATATACTTAATAATTTATTAATATATTATATAAACAATAGTAGTAGTAGAATAAAATAGTGTAATCATGATAGTAAATTTAAATGTATAATAAATGTAACTTAGCGTTCAACAAACATACGGACACTACGATTTTGTTTTGTATTATGAGTTCACTAATGACCTCCTAAGTAGTTCTATTGTGTGGCGCGCGCGCCGGCACCGAGCGGCGAAACGGGTTTTGCTGCCGGCCGGCGGGCGCCCCCTCCGTCGCGCGTCTTTCCCCGCGTCGACATTCGCCTTTGATTTCACGGCTTAAGCGGATGCTAAAATTGCTTGTTGGCTATCTATTTATCAATGTTTATACGTTTGTAAAGCTTCACCTGTATGCCTTAAAAACTGTCTTTTCATATACTTGTGTGCTGTGTAACTGTGAACTATCGCTAATCTTTCTTTTCGCCTTCTAATTGTGGATTGTACGTGTGCCTGTGCTTGTGCGTGAATAAACTGTTTAATTGTGCTTTGGGACTTATTTATTGACGACACCAAAAACCTCTCACCGTTCATGACCTTTTTGCTGACCTAATTACATACATACACCACCGCCGTTAATCTTAACTTAACATACTATTTAATTCTTAAAACTAATTAACATACAACATACCGCCGTTCAAGATTGCCATCAATTACGCCTTCCCTAACTCTCAACTAAAACTATATTATACTAACTCTTAACTTAACTAAAGACTATGCGATCTACAACGAATGTTTGTGTCTTTGATGTTTTGTGGAGTGCGTTGTGGTTGTATGATAATGGAACCTTAACCTAGACCTAACATAACTTAATCCTATTAGCAATATATTTCAGTGAAGCAATGTAATATTATAATATGATACTATTTTGGCCAGATCGTCTAGTGAACCCTCCGTTGTTAACCGCATCTAAGTAACTCAAGTCCTTTTCGTGAAAGTTTAGTAATTGGCTCATCCCTGCGTTTAATTATTTCCTATTGACCTATTAACCTAACCGTCAATACCTAATATCCTAGATATGTATAAGCCTATCAGTGTCTTCGTCTGAACTGTGACCTAAATCCTTCACAGCAGCTGCGGGAAAGGAATGTAAGCATTCCTTTCCCGCAGCTGCTGTGAAGGCTGTTGTCAACCACTCAAAGATAATCAGATGATAGCTTAGCTTGCAGGTATTATTATCATTTATAATCGATAGCATTATACATAAAAGAGTTTTGTGGTAGTTTAAGCCCCAACCGCCGCTCCATAGCGTGCCATACATCACATTGATTAATTATGGCCCCGACCGATTGAAGTTACTTTATCCTTACTGAGAATCTACATATTTCTTCAACTTAATTTCATCATACATTATGAAAATTATTTATTAGGTTTTACATTCTTATTATTCCTCATAAAATCAATAGAGTTTATCTTAGGGCTTGCTATCATCCAAATATCTTTTTCACATTCAGAACCCAACTATTCGATGCAATAACTTATGTCTTATGAAATCCCTTATAGAACAGAGGTGTGAAGCCAGCATTCAACAGATCCCACTTATTTCTCTGATCATTGTGTTTATTATAAAGCTATTACTATGTAACATTATTAACTGACTGTCTTTATTGCTTTATTAGAATATTAACCTCCAGTTCTATAAATGGTGAATAATTTATTCAAAACCCACTTTCAGGCAGGGGACTAATATAGAATGCCATTAATAAAGGTAAAATTACTTTTATTTACTCTTAGTATTTATTATACAGATCTCATAAATCACCAATTTAACTAAATTGTACTGACTGCCTTGACAGCATATCACTTCTCAAGTTTATTAAAAGATGCCTGATTTATTCAATATCCTCTAACTTTTAGGGAGTGAACTTAATCAGAATACTATCATTTAAAGTAAACTTACTTTTATTTACTCTTAGTGTATATTATACAGAGCTTATAAAGTACCAATATAATTAGATGGTATTGTCTGCATTGACAGGTTATCACTTCTCAAGTTTATTAAAGATGTTTAATTTATTCAATTTCCTACTCCTTTCAGGAGGTGGATTCAAATAGAATGCTATTTTGCTTGTAAGGTCTTTGACCATTAAGGTGAATTCGCATCTTCAGGCGAAATAACCTAGGTTCCAAACTGGTTCTTAGTTGTTTAATATTAGCTTAAATTTTACCAATAGGTTTCTGGATGTCAATTTATAACACATTGAAGAGTTGCAATTTAAGGCCGTATTGTACCTCAGGGAAAGCTAAAGAATGCCTGTTTGGTCATTTCAGTATCAGAAATCAAATATCACAGCACAATTATGCTTATATGCTATAACTTATTAGTATTTTTCTTGTAATAGGAAACCAGTCTAGACTCTTAGGTAATCCAAAGTGATGATGGTTCAATATTACCTCACATCTGCTAATTATTTAAAATGAAAATCTAATTGGTAACACCTTGAAGAAAGCAATTAGAGTCCTATTGACCTACGGTAACAGCTTACATGCCTAGATCGGTCTTTTCAGTGCTCATAATTAACATCACTTCATAGTAATATCTATTTAGGTACCATATCTTAATTATCCCTAACTTTATTAGTCGAAGCTAATCCCTAGCTTCGCGGCCTACGTACCTAGTCTATGTGGGCACAGTATGTACATACCGTGCTATCCCCAACTACCTAATAACATATATAGAGACGCCTACCTTTAGATTCCTACAGCCTGCCTCACTTGAAATGCCTTTATTCTGTCAAACTAACAGTCCCTAATTGTATACCTTTGCAATCTAGGCCCAAACTACATTTAAACTTAATTGTGTGGTGAGTTATGTAAGTCGAGTTGCCCCTGCAAGCAACAGACCTCTAAGTGAGCTATTGAGTCGAGCCAGTATACTCAGGGTTTAAAACCTAACACTACACTGTGTGTACGGAGGTAGACTCGAAATTGGACTGGGTCATACGTGTCTACCTCCAGCTTAATGGTGTCTGACCTATCTTCGATTTTCACTAAGGAGACAACTGTCTCTCCTCTGTTACTCTCTCGAATATAGGGTATTCCTTAGCGTTGTAATTTATAACGCCGGCATTATCAAATACAGCGAAATGCCTCCTGATCGAAATCAGTTGAAAATTATATAGTTTCGTTGACACCGTTACGCGTATCAGCTATATAACCCGGAATACTTCATTCCGTTAACAGGTTCGAGTTGCGACAGCAATAATTTTACTTTAATAATCACTTTCAATTTCACAAACAATTTTAATTAATATCGCAGCTCGAATATCACTTAGCGCGCTTTAAAGGCTAGGACGCTCTTTTTTCCCGCGTATGAGATCGTTACCGCCACTCGTAAGTTGGACCGCGCGTCCGACGACCTTGAATTGAATTCCTGTCTTCCCTCCAGTGACGCCAAAAGCCCTCCAATTTCGCGCCTCGCTCGCCTGACTTTCGCCTGCGCAAATCCACTTTCCTACTTTCACCCAATCGCTAGCCCTATCGCTTACTCGCCTCTACTTCACACTTGTTATCTTTTGTTAAATAGCCAACTTCACGTCCTTACACGTGGAGACAAAATCTCCTCTCTCTTTCTATCTTTCAATCTCAACTTCCGCCCGCTCATGACCGACACTCCCGCGTAAATTTTAGTGCTTACCATAAATCAATCAAATCTCTTAAGATAGCCAATATTACATGTTTGAACATCTAGATGTAGCCGTCCATTAACAATTCCCTCCTAATAAACACCCACTTATGCTAATAATCCCGTATTTAGTAAAATTATAAAAGTTCAGCATTCTGAACATAGATGGCACCTGGTTGTATGTGAAACAATTGTACCGACCCGTTTCCTGTCTCCGCAAACTCAAGTAAGTAACGCACGGTAGACGGCGCCTATGTCGCGAGGGACGCGCTGACCAATCCAGGCGAACCTCCAATAAATCCAAACCAATAGACAGCGTCTATTTCGCAAGCGACGCACGGAACAATCCCCGCAAAATTTAAATAAAAATACTTTAATTAAATTAAATACTTAATTCTTACAACCTTCAACCATAAAGCCACTTGTCCACATGGCAATTATTTTAAACTAGTTTATTTTCCCCTTTTTTATGCTTATCACAATAATGGTGCAACGCATTAATGTTGATTTTAGTGCTACACTCATGTATTCCTTATTAACGGACAGATACCATTCATTCTGTACCGTTACAAACACTTAACAGTTATTTATTCGTCATTTTTACACATTAATATTAGACGAAACACAAATTAAAGAAAATTTAACAAATTGTGGTGTCGTGAACCTCTATGGCCGTGTGGAGGTTCAGGGTTCAATTTCCAGGTAGGGCAAAGCATGTTTCGGAGTTTTCGATGCATTGTCCGGGTTTCTGATCACCCGCATTTGTCAATTAGCGTGGTGTAGAAATATCCACAGAACAGTTAAATTCTTTATCTATTCCGTGACAATACCTATATGTTTTTGGGAATACTCTTGGAATACTTGATTTCAAAGATATAGGGTAGGGTATATAACCTCTTTACCCGGCTGTGGGATACAGGCTCTGTTTTACTTTACTCTGTGGTCTAGCGGTTTGCTACGTGACGCGTTTTCTTAGTTGCAGACTCTAGTCACTTCTATGGAGACATAGCTGGTAACCAGCAACTTAAGAAGAATGCCGGTCATTCTTCTTTCGTCGCGCCAAGAGGGAAAAATAAAGGCCAAGGTATGAATTTTTTTTTGAAAATTAGGTTCTACTCTCGATTCTGAACAAACTAATTTCAGGTTTTGCTCAGTTTCAATAGCACATTGTATAATATATGATTTCGGAAGGGGGTGTGTAAGGAGTACTTGTAGCATGTATTTCATGTCATTCTCTCTTCCCTTCTGTGTCGCAAAAGGAGACTAACGGAGTAAAAACTGCACATATTTATCCAACAGCATAGAGCGGCGATGGGCTCACCACCTATTTCGCTGAGCACAGAAACGTAGACTATGGCAGTGGACTACTTCTGCGGTCTACATTGCCTCTGACTAACCCTTTGGCTATAATAGTCGTTTTATACAATTTGTAATGGCATGCACCGTAAAAACTTTAGGGGTGGATTCTAAGCTCAAATATATAAACCGCCTTTGCCCATATTAGCTTTTTTGAAAATGCTTACTCTTTGTGTATGTTTTCTTTATTTTTGTGTGTGCAATAAAGCGTTGTATCTATCTATCTATCTATGTATATCTTAAAAAAATATATATATATAATAAAACAGTGGAATTTACGTGGTAAATTTACCTACCACTTATGTGATTTTTTCGTCATTGTTGGTGTTAAAAACCGATATACTTATTTGTTTTTTTTCTCTGATGTTCGAACTTTTGGCTACTTTACAGATTGTTATTTACTTGCGACTAGTTTCACCTTTTCAGAGACTTTTTTTAAGTGAATATGATTTCAACTTTTTGTGATATTGTTTTTATATAAACACATGCAAAAATCGAAGATAACAAAATAAAAAAAAGCGGCCAATCGCGAGTCGGACTCGCCCATGAAGGGTTCCGTAGCAGCAAGTAACATCATGTAAAAGTTCTTGTAGTTCGTTGTAACTTTGATCGATGTTTTAATAATAGTGTATTTTTTTTTTATTAATTAATTTATGACGTACATATTAAAAAAAATCTACTTACTGGATATCGTTCAAAGCAATTTTTGGTGGAAGTTTGAATAGTAATGCATCATATATTTTTTTTATTTTATCATTCTCTTATTTTAGAAGTTACAGGGGGGGGGGGGGGCACACATTTTACCACTTTGGAAGTGTCTCTCGCGCAAACTTTTTAGAAAAAATGATATTATAAACCTCAATATCATTTTTGAAGACCTTTATCCATAATACCTCACACGTATGAGTTTGATGAAAAAAAATTTTTAACTTTCAGTTCTAAGTATGGGGAGGGGAACCCCCAAAATTTATTGTTTTTTTTTTCAATTTTTGTTTGAAAATCTTAATGCGATTCACAGAATACATCTACTTACCAAGTTTCAACAGTATAGTTCTTATAGTTTCGTAAAAAAAGTGGCTGTGACATACGGATGGACAGACAGACAGATATGACGAATCTATAAGGGTTCCGTTTTTTTGCCTTTGGCCACGGAACCCTAAAAAGGTTGTCATTTATAAACTACTGAGTTTAGATTTTTTTATGTATAATGTTATATTATGTATTTGTGGGTAGAATCCACCCCCAAAGTTTGTACAGTGCTTGCCAATACACATTGTATAGGTATGTATGATATGTATGTATTGTATGCCTTCAGGAATGGCTGCTCCGACCACGACTAGTGAGGTCTCCGAGTTGCCTTGGTGCAAATACGACGTCAACAGTGCAGGTAATTTACACGTTTTAAAACTACTAAGGAGCAGCCCCCCTAGACTTTTCCATGCTCCATTTCGACTATCGATCTAATCTTTTTTTGATTTGTTAATTAATTGAAAAAAAAAGTTGATTGTTAATTTAATGGACAAGTTTCGAAAATTTGATAGCTGTCACAGAATAAAATATAAACAACAAATAAGAAATTTTGTTGTAGGTTGATCCGTGCTTCGGCACGTTAAGCCGTTGTTGGTCACGGTTAGGGTTACCACCTGTCCGGACTATTCCGGATATGTCCGGAATTTTAGACTCTAGTCTGGACTTTGTCCGGCTCTTTAATTTGTCCGGATTTTGGAATATGAGTAACAAAACTACATTTTAAGTAATATCCAATAAGTCTATGGTTAACGGTTTTAATCTTTATTAACTTCGCAATTATCTAAAAACAAAACATAAAAAGTGAGTAATGTTTCCATTTTGTGACTAAAAAGTCCGGACTTTTATCGAAATGTCAGGCTTTTTCTCAGGACTTTTCAAATTCCTAAATGGTAACCCTAGTCACGGTTGTTGTCGTAAGATGACATTTGATGAAACCCGCCAACCCGCATTGGCCAGCGTGGTGGGTTATGGTCCAATATCCCCACGTGCTATATGCCCACGTGGGACACCTGTGCCCAGCAGTGGGACGTTTATAGCTGATGATGATGATGATGATTTGTTAGCATCTATCTGTACCTACTACCCAAAGAATTTAATTGGCACAATGCAATTTTGTGAGAGAACGGTGTCATAAATAAAACCATCTGGTTGATGTTATTATTTCATTCAGTGTGTTAACTACTGCCCCCTTACTCTCGAAACCGATCGCTATTAGATCGGATTGGTATTGTGAATTTTCGTATTTTTAAGTTACGACACCAGCGCTAATTTGGATTCATATTGGGTGAACTAAATCGCAATGAGTTTTGTATTTTTTTCACTCAATATCCATGCAATATGAATCCATATTAGCTCTGGTGTCGTAACTTAGGAGTACGAAAATTCACAATACCAATCCGATCCAACAGCGATCGGTTTCAAGAGTAAGGGGGCTGGTAGTGCCTAAAGCAGAAAACGTGTTATTCCATATTTTACAATTATCATCTTGTCTTTGCAGATACTGCTGTGAAACCTAGGAATGTGTCAGAAGACCAATTATACAGAAACGATGTGCAGGTTGGGGGGCACTTTACGCCGAAACAATGCAATTCGAGACACAAAGTGGCAATACTTGTGCCTTTCAGGTTAATATTATACTTCTCACGCCAGCAGTGGTCAACTTTCCCAAATCCCAAATTACATTACTATACATATATTCACGACTATTTATACCCAAAGACAAAGGCAAAGTCAGATACTAGGCAAATAGTACACCAAAAGCAGTGGACCAGTGTACCATAGTGGACTATGTCCACTTTTCACCAAACGCGACTGCACATGTACTCAGCGTGACAGGTGGTGAATCCATCGCAGCTCTATGCTGTTGGATGCATGTGCAGTGCAGTCTTTATTCCGTTAGTCGCCTTTTACGACACCCAAGGGAAGAGAGGGGGTGGTAGTATTCTTTCTCCACTACCCGACACGGTTATTTGATGTAGTAGATAGTAAACCATTTCGATCCTAATGTGCGTCAACAATTTAATGTACCTAATTATCCCGCTTGCGTACATCATCCATACTTGATTGACGCAAAACGAATGTAGTCCGCGATGGGTAGGAACAAAATATTATTTAACTGACATAATATTATTCAGCATAATATTTCTGAGTGTACGTAACTCACTCAGTAACATTACAAGTTCATACAAACTTATTCAGGAAGTTGAATTGTGGCCCGGAATATTCAGAGCGAAGAAAGTAGTTAACTAGATCTCGGAATAATGGACTAATGATTAGACTGCCTCGGGAAGTATATAGGGTCCGCTTTTGATTACTTAAAGGCATCATCTAATCAAACAATAAAAGGCTAATATACCTCCGTCATGCTACTTGCCCTTGACTGCCAAGGCGTCACAATAAATAGGTAGGTTTGATGACCTCATTAATATATAATAAATTAATAATTAAATAATTCTGTAAGTATATTCTTTTAAATTTTGTTTTATGCACTTTTTTCAGAGAGCGTGAGTCGAATCTAGCAGTCTTTCTTTACAACATTCATCCGTTTTTGATCGATCAACTTTTGGAATATAGAATATTTGTCATCGAACAAAAAGGTAAGTTTAAAAAAGATTTGTTTGATTTATCAAAGCTTAGCATAATTTGACCGTTATTACATACACATTACATTATTACATTTTTTTTAATTTATTTAGTTATTTCTACTATTAATTTCTTGAAACGATTATGGACTTTAATAATACCCGTTAAATAATTATTATTTGGTAGGTAATACATCACTACTTTCGTTTTTAGGCAAAGGATTGTTCAATAAAGGACGTCTCTTCAACGCTGGTTATGAGGAGGCCAAGAAGCTAGACCAGTGGGACTGTCTGGTGTTCCATGACGTGGACCTGCTACCGATGAGTAAACTAATCCAATACACCTGCCCGACCTGGCCCAGGCACATGTGCCCTACTGTGGTGGAAGAAGGAAAGAGCCAGTGAGTACAGACACAGTATAAAGAATATGTAAAGATGTCAACTGTACATTCATCATTAGACTATAATCGTCCCACTGCTGGCCTCATGACTCCCCACGTGGACAACAACACATAGGGAGATAACTGTACATTATATTAATAAGAAAAATGTTTTAACACCATATCTAATCGAGACGGCTAGAGTTCCACAAGGGTGTTTGTTGGGTCCGCTTATGTTAACTTCAAAATCTTTAAAATTCATCTCTGGTCGTGTGGCAAAGCGCCTGGCCATATCCAGAGATCCCGAATTCTATTCCAGTGTTGGTCATCATAGATGATAATGAGTGATAATATTAATATTGGATGGTAAATGATATTCCCCGGAAATCCCTTGCGTTTCGGTAAATATCACGAACTTTTCTGAGAGAATTTAAAAAGTGTTGTTGCACTGTTTTGTTTCTATTGTCAACACTCATGCGTGTTCACGAACACTTAACGGGTATACACCACCATTATTTCGAATAATTATTCGATAAAAAAAATATTCATTGGCTTTTATCTCACCTAATGATAATGCAGAAAATGGAAGCGTACATCCCCCGGATTTCTTATCTTGAAAGGAACACAACAATAGTATAGACTGGCTAATTCATACGTGACAGTTCCACGGGCTCCAGTAATAGGCCTAGCATGCGCATCACAAGAAAATGTTCTCGACCCGCTTTCTCGTGTTTTGGCTATACACGATATGTCAAAAATAGACATAAGAGTAGTTTTTGCTTGTCTATGGTATTTTTGTTTACAAACCCTAACATGCAACATAATTTTATCGACTTTTGGCAACTGTACCCGAGATAGTTTGTCGTTCCCGCCATCGAAGGAAGAGAGAATATCGTCCGCGACATAATATCTCGTGTTGCGCATGCTAGGCCGGCTGGACGTCGGACGAGAGGTAGCGGGGAAGAGAAAGAAGAGCACGAGGGGGGGCCGCGTAGTAGGAACGTCAGTTGTGTGGAGATGTCACCCCTCCCCCATCGCTGCAGACCGCAGACCATGAGACCGTCACGTACAAATTTGCCAACGTATAAATGAAGTACTACCAAGTCACATGGACGTCATAGCGACATAATAATATTACATACATACATACATATAATCACGACTACATACACTTGCCAACGTATAAACACAGTATGTATAAATGAAGTAGTCACATGGACGCCATAGCGACATATTATTTAGATAAATAAGCGCACAGGAAAAGAAGGAGCTCTTTAACATTCTCATTGTTTCGAGTAATCAAAGAATTAATCCTTTTTCAATTTCTACACGTAGGTACTGCCGTACTCAGAGACGTCAATTAAGTTTTAGTGACAATTAAATGTGTTTCCTTCTTTATATAAGGTGACTGCTAGAAACCGCAAGAAACTTCAAGGGCTGGTCAGATCAAGTATTTTAAACATGACAAAAATGACAAAAAAGGAATTCGTGTTTTTTTGTAGGTACTTATCGTCCAGCTGACGGGAGCAACGGCGGGCCGGCCGGCTGTCTGTTGACCCGTCAACGTAGGTAGGTACTCATCGCCCAGCTGACACAGACGGGTCAACAGACAGCCGTATGCTTTAAAATAAGTTAGATACTCAAAGACTATCCAATTAAAATTCTCAAAATGTATTATTTCATTAAAAATGAAAAAAACACGAATTACTTTTTTGTCATTTTTGTCATGTTTAAAACACTTGACCTGACCAGGCCTTGAAGTTTCTTGCGGTTTTTAGCAGTCACCTTATATCGCGGTCAGAAAATGTTTACCAGTTTTGAAATTAGATTCTACATCACACTTTTTTCAATAAAGTCTAAAATGCCATATCAAGTTACTTATTACCTTTCAAAAGTTATTATTCAATATGACGCATCGAGAATAACAAAGAGATTATTGACCACTTTTTGATGTTGAAACTCATTTCTTCATTTGTTGAAATGACATTTATCAAAAATTATTGTTTGAACGTCGTCGTTTGGACAAGAGCATAATTTTACGAAAGATATTTTTATAACGAAATAAAATGGCAAGTTTAACCCTGAAGCAAAGGGCTGAAATAATATTTCTCATCGAAGGTGGACATAGTATTAGTGCTATATCACGAGAACTCAATAAATCGCGATTCACTGTGAGGTTTTGGATTCGGCTGTTTTATATTATGATGATGCTCTGACGATCCGACGAGCTTTGCACCGTGCTGGACTACACTATAGACACCAATGATATTTATAAAAGGTCATTGATAGACACCATGCTATTAAAGTGGAGCTGGAACCTCACCACAAAACAGCCCGGCTTGACTTTGCGCGACAACATCTGAATTTTGATTGGTCGAATACTATATTTACATCGGTAATTTAAAAGTTTTAAAAGTTTTTTCTTCGGAAAAAACTTCTAAATCAAGTCAAATCGGAAGATTAACTTTATGGCGCTATAATCGCACTCGGTATGATAAAGCTCATATCGTGCCTCAAAACAGGTCTCGACGGTATCGGTCGGGGAACTGGCGTCGATAAAGAATAGGGCTTCATTATGAGTCGCTTTTAGAAGAAGTGATACTGCCTACTGTGCGCGTAGTGTATCCTGCTACAGAATTCCCACACATTACTTACGTTCAAGATGATGCACCGAAACACACGGCCCGTGCTACTATGGCGTGGTTCAACCTGCACCGTGACATTCGTCCCATTGAATAGCCCGCTCGGTCTGCTGATTTAAACACTATTGAAAACTAATGGTTCAACGCTGGGACATCATGCCATCACCACCATCAACCATCATTAGGGGGATATGCGTCCGTAGGTTTACCCTTGAGACCCTACACGTGACCCTGGGTGGTGCTAAATGAGTGACACTGACTGAGTGGTAGAGCCACGCAGCGTTGCAGCACGCATTGGCCCGGCGTAATACCACGCTCTCACGAATATCCGGCGTGAAACGACGGCACTTGGTGCTGTTATGTTTCGTCCGGCCAGTGAGGGTTCCGGAGGCCCATCCCCCCCCCCCTCACAATTCCTATTCCTTCCTTAAAGGCCGGCAACGCGCCTGCGATTCCACTGGTTTTGCGGGTGTCCATGGGCGGCGGTGATTACTCTCCATCAGGTGACCCGCCTGCCCGTTTGCCTCCTTCTACTATAAAAAAAGCTCATAAATCACACTGTGCTCGAGTATGGGAGGATATGCAGAGGGACTAATCTATGCGCGCGCCTTGTTGCATCTATGCGAGATACGTGCCGTCAAAGCTGCTGAGGGAGGTTATACTAAATATTTAATAAAGATTTTTGAAGTTTCTATTTCGTTATTTCTTCATATTTCTAGTAAAAAAAAATTAAAATATTAGTTTTTTTCAAAGAAGGTTTTCTATATATCAAAACTTGATAGTAGTCAGTCCATCTCCTAGAGCGATTACTTGTCATATCATTAGAAAAAAGATTATAATCTATGGTCAATTAAATTAATATGAAATAGATATTTAGGACTTGTGACCTAAATGTGTGCATGCAATTTTGATACTTAAGGTGGTAAACATTTTTTGACCGCGACCGTACATAAGAAAGTGACAGCAAGAGGCTTAATTGTCATTAAAACTTAATTGATGTCTCTGAGTACGGCAGATACACCTCTAACGGAATTTGATTTTACCTACATAAAAAAGGAACAAAACAATAAGAATATAAACAATGAGAATGTTAATGAGCTCCTTCTTTTCCTGTGCCCTTCTGATAGTGATATGGTTAGCCAGGCCTATAACCACACATTCCAAACCGAGTACAATATAGGTAGGCTGGGAATCGAACACGTGACCACTGAGAACATGTGGTAGACCACAGAGGCGGTTAGAGTGATGAGATGACTGATGTGATATTTCAAATTAAACTAATTTTAACCGCGTCGCGTAGCCGTGAAAGAATACTAGGGCGATTCTTTGAAAATGCGCATATTGCCTCATGTTAGGAGATTGCATAGAAGTTGTGACAAAACGCATTCTTTGAGTGAATTTTACATTGCTGCAAACATACCCTTACAGAAACTGTACAAGGGAATTATGTAAGTGTTTTACTTTTTAACTGACAAGCGTTTAAAATTTTTTGTGAATGGTAGTGATACTTACAGTAAATGGCAATTAGATAATGGTACAGGTAATGAGAAATGGTAATTATAAATCAAATAGCAAGAAGACAAAAGTCTAAACTGTTATTTCAAAATATAGTAAACCATTTTTTTTAACCAACTAAATGTACTTACTTATCAACAGTCGTAAAAAAAATATTTTTTTTTTAAATTTTTTAAAGTGAATTATCCGAAATAACAAAATTATCAGCTAAGACACGGTTTTAATAAACACATGTTTTCTATATATTTTAATAAGCCTTAAACATAATTTCTTACTTGGTAGGTATTAAACAAAGTAATAAAATTTTAAAAATCAAAATTCAATGAATTTCTTGGTAAGTAAGCGGTAAAATAGCTAAAAATATACACTTCAATATTAATCCGAAGATTTTGTTTTATACGAATGGTTAATTCTGCAAAAAAAATCTTATCTATTATCTATCAATGAAATGAACAAAAATCAATATAAAAGAAACAAAAAACCAAAACGTCTTGGGTAGCAATTGGAAATAAGCATCCAACTCAAAACAAAAATAATGACTTAATAAAAAAACTAATTAAAAAATGGACTTACAGGATTAGATAAGACCTTGAGACAGACATGATTGAGACCTTTAAATAAAAAACTTACAAAAATATTGCAAAACTAGTTTTAATGATTATTATTGATAAAATGTTTATAATTTACTTGAAAATCCGTTTTTAAGTCAGAAAAATATCAAAATCATTATCAGAATCATTATTTTTGTAAACAGGAGGCTTTTTGCTATATTAATTCGAGAAGTCGAGGGAGTCTGCGGGTCTAAGTAATAAATTATGATCATGTCAATTTGGTTTATGCTATCGTCTACACAAAAGTAATTCTTCCTATTCGTGATTCCCATACAATATGGATTCCACACAACTGCAGTTTACTACATTCGTGATTCTGCACAGCCGTTGTTTTAATACAATCGGGATTCTTCCTTTTCGTGATTCTACACAATATAGGTTCATCGCAACTGAAGTTTACTACATTCGTGATTCTACACAGCCGTTGTTTTAACACAATCGGGATTCTTCCTATTCGTAATTCTACACAATATGGGTTCATCGCAACTGCAGTTTACTGCATTCGTAACTCCACTCAATTTTATTTTAACGCAATTATAGAATTTTTTGGGGTTTAAAGTTACTCGCGTCCGTAGTAGGTTTACCCTTGAGAGCCGATAAGGCGTTGGTCCCGGTTGTTGTCGTAAGATGACAGTCGTTAAAACCCACCAATCGCATTGGGCCAGCGTGTTGGGTTATGACCAAATATCCCCACGTGCTATTGCGATGAACCCATATTGTGTAGAATTACGAATAGGAAGAATACCGATTGTGTTAAAACAACGGCTGTGTAGAATCACGAATGTAGTAAACTTCACTTGCGATGAACCTATATTGTGTAGAATCACGAATAGGAAGAAACCCGATTGTGTTAAAACAACGGCTGTGTAGAATCACGAATGTAGTGAACTGCAGTTGTGTGGAACCCATATTCTATAGGAATCACGAATAGGAAGAATCGCGTTTGTGTAGACGATAGCATAAACCTCAATTTAGTGCAGCTTTGATCGTAGCTTCAAATTAATACTAGTTGTCTTTAAGGTTAGTTTAGATTTCAATGATGGGATTCTCTAGTATCTCTTGTTTTGTTTGCATTGAGAAATTTTATGTCAAAAATACTTAGTTATAGTGTAATAGTAATGTAGTTTATAATTTTCGCGACTAAAACACATTGAAATAAAAAAATCATACGGATTTAAATCGCGAATTTTACTATCTGTGATTTCCGTATATTTTTTTACGGAACTTTCCAGATAGCTTCCTAATTTGTATTTGTTTTCGTTAGTGCACAGCACAAGAATTACAATTTAAAAAATATTAAAATTACCATTTCTAAAATGTTCTCATTACCATTTACTTTAGAGTAACGGAAAATACGGTAATTATGCAAGTGGTAATTAGGATTTCAAACATTTTGTTGATTAAACAGTTCTTTAGAAGAATTATAAATTTTTTACCTACGTTACTAAAAATGGAAATTATAACAACTTAAATAAACGTATCAGTTAAAAAAAAACAATCGTCTATTTACCATAAAAACGGAAAATGGTGATTAGACGATATTTCGACAAAAGCACTACGACGACGAGAGATTTGAATATGGTGCCAAAAATTCCGGTCTTTGATAGATGTATTATACTCGGGCACCGAGCGCAGACAGGTGCAAACTTGTTAAGACAGTAAAGGGTACGAATTTTCTAATTTGAAGGTAGTAAATTAAGGCGAATATTTTTTAAACGGTAATTATAAAGTTATCCGAGGACATATTTTAAGAGCATTCATTCTTAATAATTTATGTTATTTATGTTAAACAACTTGTGTATAGGGCTAAGGAAACTATTCCTATCTAAGAATATTGAACTATTATTACATTCTTCGAAAGGGATTTAGCTATATTGAATAAAAACTCAATGAAAATGTAAAATGGGACATGAATGGTAATTAGAATTTGGATGCTTGAAAACCATTTTCTCTAAATTCAATAAACAAATATAGTTTCTAATAGACTACTTTAGATCTGTAATACTTATATGCATAAGGTAGTATTATCAAAAGTAAAATATTTGCACTGTAGAAGATTCTTTATCATCCGCCGCGTAATATGCACATTCTTAAAGAATTGCCCACTACCACCCCCTATCTTTTTTGCAGTCGTCAACTTTATTGATAGTAAATTGGTCATGATGAAAGCGGAAAGAATTATGGGTTGAAAAAACTATTTAAATATTTGTGGGTAAAAAGGAATAGATTTTAGGTTGAAAACGGAATTAAATAGACGTGGGATGAAAAAGTTGGATGATAACGGAAACACTCCTTCTCTTCACTTGGGAGTCGTAAAAGGCGACTAACATACACTAAGACTGCACATACACCTAAAAATATACAGCGACGATGGGCTCGACCTGTCACGCTGAGCACATGTGCAGTCGCTATTTGGTGAAAAGTGGACTATGGCAGAGGACTGCTGTTGCTGTCCTCATTGCCTAGTCACTGACTAACCCTTCGGGGATAATAGTCGTGATTTATGTATGTATGTAAACTAATTTCTAGTTCTAGTTATCACACGTTCTTCGGTGGTGTCAGCGCCATGTCGATGAAGCACTTCGCAAACGTTAATGGATACTCCAATCTGTATTGGGGCTGGGGCGGTGAAGACAGCGACATGTTCTGGAGGTAATTAATGCCATTAGTAAGTATATTTTATATCTAGCCTTGGGTGTCGTAAAAGGCGACTAACGGACTAAAGACTGCAATACATCCAATAGCACAGAACGGCGACGGGCTCACCCATAGTTGTAAAAAACCGTTTAAAACCATTTATAATTATAATCAACCGTTTAAAACCGCAAAAAAACCGTGTTAAACAGCTTTGTTTTTAATATAACAAGCAACGGAGTCAACAGTTTGATTGAACCGTACAGCCAAGATGGTATATCAGTTTTTCTCTGTTTTTATGGCCGGAAGTGATGTGTTTTGACTATTTTGTACTATTGTAATTCTGACAAACCTGAAAAAACACAGTTCAGTGCTTCTTGGTATTAGGAAATTCAATAACGTAATGAACACCGAGCTTTTACTGAAAAAATATAGCTTTAAACCATTCTAAGCCGAAAATGTTGGTCTAAAGCGTTTTAAACAAAAAAACCGGTTCAAACGGCCCGGTTGATTTCGTTTTAAACCGGCTTTAATACTTAGTCTATATGCTCACTACCTATCTATCATGCTGGTTCTCTGACTGCAATACATCCAATAGCACAGAACGGCGATAGACTCACCTATATTTAAAAAAAACCGTTCAAAACCATTTAAAACTATTATCAACCGTTTTAAACGGCTTTATTTTTAATGTAACAAGCAACGGAGTCAACAGTTTGATTGAACCGTACAGCCAAGATGGTATATCAGTTTTTCTCTGTTTTTATGGCCGGAAGTGATGTGTTTTGACTATTTTGTACTATTGTAATTCTGACAAACCTGAAAAAACACATTTTAGTGCTTCTTGGTATGGGAAATTCAAAAATGTAATGAACACCGAGCTTTTATTGAAAAAATATAGCTTTAAACTATTCTAAACCGAAAATGTTGGTCTAAAGCGTTTTAAACAATAAAACCGTTTCAAACGCCCCTTTGATTTCGTTTTAAACCGGCTTTAATACTTAGTCTATAGGCTCACTACCTATCTATCATGCTGGTTCTCTGACTGCAATACATCCAATAGCACAGCTACCCTAAAAACGCCACTTCGAGCAATTCAAATAATTTTCATATTACGATTCATATTAGAAATCGTAAAATAGCCACTTGTAAGCAATTCACAATACGATTCCAATTCAATTCATATTTTGCAATTCATCTGTTTGACAAGTTTCTATGGAGATTCGTAAAATAGACCACAAAGCAGAATTGAATATGTGTCAAATAGCAGAATCATAAAAAGTGACTCAAGGGGCAAAATATTTCAATTCATTAAGTGCATATTTCCGAAAAATAATTAAATAATGGCAGATTTAGCCCTTTACGCAACGTTTATTGAGCATTCGCGAGTGTGGGAGAGCTTATTATATCGCCGGCGAAGTGCATCGCTTCGAAAAATGGAATTAGCGTTTGAAATGCCAGACTCTGAATTTGTTGGACTTTATAGACTCAATAAAAGCTTGTGTCTTGATCTCATACAGGAGATAGAGCCTTACTTATACTCTCGACGAGGGGGTATAAGTACTACGTGTAAGGTAAGTGGAAGAATCCCTAAATTAATACATTCCTTTGTAAATAATTCATCATCATCAACCTATAAACGCCCCACTGCTGGGCGCAGGCCTTCTCATGTAGACAAAATCAATAGGGAGGTTGGGCCATACATAACCAACCGCTGGCCCAATGCGGATTGGAGTGCTATAAGGACTGCCATCTTAAGACAACAACCGGTGCCTTCCGAAGCAATGCCTAATAATGAAACTTTTACTTATTGGATGATCATTGATTGGATGGTGTATTTTTTTCTCATTTCAGGTGTTAACTGCATTAAGTTTCTATGCATCTGGATCTTACCAGAGGTTTGTAGGGGCTAGTGCACACCATAAAATGCACCAAGTTAGTGTATCGAACTGTATGAGGTCAGTGACACGAGCTCTAAATAATGACCATTTCAGAAAAAAATATATTCGTTTTCCACAAACTCGGGAAGAAAGAAATGTGATCAAATCTGGGTAAGCTACATTGATTCATTCATGCAAACAGTAAATTAAAAAAATGCCTATGGTTGTTTATAAATATGTTCTATGATCCATTTATTTATAATTTTTAGGTTTTACAATAAGTTCAGCATGCCTGGCGTTTTAGGGTGCATCGATGGCACCCACATTGCTATTGTCCGGCCAGCAGAGTTTGAAGAGAGATTTTTCAACCGGAAGCGGTATCACTCTTTAAATGCTCAAATAGTAAGTACCTACCTATTTAGTTTTAACTTTTTACCTTTAATTTTGTTAGAACCACAGTTACAGATATTTGTGAGGTAATAAAACAATACATAAATTTTATAATTTTTACTTGTTTTTATTTAATTAATAATGTTTGGTAAATCATCTGGCTTAAAACTAATAAATAATATTTCGAACTAATAGCTAATCAAGACTAGTACAAAAAAGATATAAATTTTCGATGATGTAATTAATGTGGGCAAAATAATAGCTAAATAATTATTCATGTTAAAATGGAATTTAAGAATGATAACAGATTAAATAATAAAGAGCAATAATTAAGGTTTCTTAATAAATATATTTTATGAACTTTTCAGGTTTGTGACTCGGACTTAAATTTATTGAGCATTGATGCTAGTCATGGTGGAGCAAACCATGACTCATTTGTGTGGAACCATCATGTGCTGAAGCCCCATCTCGAACATCTTCGTCAGTCTGAAAATGAAACAGTGTGGTTCTTAGGTTGGTACTTATATTTTACATACTTTTAGGTTACTATGTCACTGCAGCTTGCCCAGTGCGAGCTGATAGGTGGTTTATTCTATATTTCAACTCTTTGGTTCTATTGGCAACATTATAATAAAAGAAAAAATCTGTTTCAGGTGATTCAGGATATCCTCTAAGGGCCGCAATGTTAACACCAATTGTGAACACTGAACCTGATTCACCCCAACGACTCTATACCAATCTGCACTGTAGAGTTCGAAATACAGTGGAGCGGTGTATCGGGGTGCTCAAGTCTCGTTGGCGATGTCTGTTGGTGGATCGGAAACTGCATTATCATCCGACCACCGCAGGATTAATAACCAATGCTTGTGTGGTTTTACATAACATTGCTAATAGTGCTAGACTACCTGTAGAGGCACTAACACCACCGCAGGAGCAATATGAAGCAACCATGCAGGTAATATAATGTTCATAATGAATTTGTTTAAAATTTTCTTAGATTTTTACTGTATAATACCAATAACAATTGCCAAACTTTGTTTTAGTTAATACAATCGCACAATGAGACTAACAGGAATAACGAGTTGGCTGCTGGCGAATCTGTAAGGAATGCTCTCGTAGAGCGACTGAGATCAGCACGACGTTAGCCTAGTTTAAGTTTTTACAGTACATTGTCCATACAAGGTCATTTGACTAAAAATATATTTTTTTTAAAATATTTTTCTTACTTAATTCAATCTTTTTTTTAAATACATATCACGATAAATATCTCAATAAGGTTATATACCTTCAATTAAATGTGCTAAATATCTTTCGGCTACATCTGCAAGCCGACCAAGATTCTGCCCAATCAGGTCAAGCCCATGAGCTGTAGCAGCGTCAGCTGCAGCCCGCTGCTCTTCGACCCGTGACAGAATCCTCATACACTCATCTAGAGGAGCCAGCGGACGATCTAAAACCATTAACATCTTAATAAAATATGACACACTGATAAAATGGTTCAGTTTTGATAATTGTTTCTCATTCACAATATTATAATTTGTAGTAAAATAAAATCATAAATTAACTAACACTTGAGAAAAGCAACTCGATTATCAATTGGGATTTAAACCCTTGACGCCTACCCAAGGACTCGTTAGCTCAGCTGTAAGAGCATTCGCCCGGATTGTGCAAGGTTGAGGGTACGAATCCCACCTGATGCCAAGTAGCTTTTTTCAAGGGATACTTCATTTTAGATATGATAGGGATATTATCAATAGCGTTGCATTTACGGCGTAATCTTGTTTGTTGGGGCATTTGTGGCCCCGCAGAACCGGTCGAAGCGACGTTAGATGCTTCTGCACCAGCCGGGGTCAGACTCCTTGTAATCTCAGTAATATGCTGGACCTCAATATTTTGCTGGCCCTCAATGCTTCTATTGATAGGGCTTCTACTCCTGCTATCCACATTATCTCCAATTTCTTGGTAACTATAAAAAATATCAATATTTAAGTAAAATTTTAAACACTGAAAAAAGACGACAACCTTAGGCGGGAATCGAACCACGCACCTTCCGCATTCCGGGCGGCTGCTTTAACCACTTGGCTACTGAGGTCTGGCTTTCAACCGTCGAAATTTGTCAGTGCTTGGTGCTTTTGTTTTAAAAAAAAATACTTAAGTATAGCGTTAATAAAACGCTAAAATATATAAAAACATTAATCTACAAACGCAGCTTCATCTTAACCGAATATTCAAATATTTGTAAAAATATTTCTTTCGGATCTCAGAGGTGAAAACTTCTAAGATTTGATAAAGCAATGTTGACTAAAAACATAAGCATCAAGCACTGACAAATTTCGACGGTTGAAAGCCAGACCTCGGTAGCCAAGTGGTTAAGGCAGCCGCCCGGAATGCGGAAAGTGTGTGGTTCGATTCCCGCCTGAGGTTGTCGTCCTTTTTCAGTGTTTAAAATTTTACTTAAGTATATTTTATGCGTTAATAAAACGCTAAAATATATAAAAAAAAACATTAACATCAATACTCCATTACGAAGTCAATCATCAAAAATAATTTGGGGTGGAATGTAACTTTTATTACGATGGTACAATGTAGGTTTATAGAAAAAAATACTCACAGTACATGTTCACCTACATTAATAGAAGCTGATCTATACTGGGAGGTTGAAGGTCCTGATACTTCCTAAAAGTAGAAATAAGATTTAATTTGATGCCAGTTTATTATTGTCATTATTATTGTCAGCCTATTTTGTCCCACTGCAGAGCAAAGGCTTCCCCTCCTTATTTCCACTTATTTCTGTCCACCGCCACAGTTGATGCCAGTTTACAATAACATTTTTATATTAATATTGAAATAAAGTTACCTCATCCGCAAAAGGATTTACGCTCACTTGAGGAGCTGCCTGACCAAACCGAGGACCTAGAATTGCTAAAAATCTTGTCTCAACATCTGACAATGAAGAGTTTCGAGGAGGTCCACCACCAGTGCCAATCGCGTCACAGTTTATATCAGCAACAATTTTTTTTAACTTGCTTTTATAATTGCTGATATACTGAAATGAAAATAAATTAAAAATGTATTAAAATAATGATTTTACTGAGTAAAAAACACATGAAAACACACACTTAGTATTATGTTTTCATTGTGTAACCAATAGCAATTATATCTTTAATACTTACTATGGACCACTCTTTCGGAGTTTTGGTTGTGCCTGATCCCTCAGCATTGAGCAAATTAGCCACCTCTTGCCAAAGACGCAATGATTCCACTCTTCCCCGGGCACTATTGTTATAGCCCTTTGCCCTGGCAAGGTTTGGATTACGCTCGAGAAAGTCGAGCAAAATGCACCACTGTGCTTCAGACACTCGAGCTGCACGCTTTTCCATGTCTATAATAAAACAGAATATAGATAGAAATCACTTTGAATATGTATGAAAAATAACCTTTAAAACGTTGATGCTCTGTTTTTAAGTACTTTATTATCATTAGTTGATGCACTTACCTTTAAATTCCAAGTCGCACTAAAACTAAACATACCTACGTTGCACAAATAGAGAAACATTCCCACAGTTATCCCTAATCCCTGTGGATATTCTAAAGAAACGTTTGCATGTTGGGCATGTAAGAAATGGTGATTTATTTGTATAAAGGAAAAGGTCAAAATGTGTAGAAACACATAAACTTACTGTTGGCGAATGTCTGGTGAGTTACAGGTCGGGCAGGGTGTTAATTATTATTGATTTGATATTAAAATAGCGAATAATAATAGTTTATTTAACAAATTACATACAATTGCAAACAAATTAAATGACGCGATAAAGTTGTGATCGTCGAATACGCGGGAATCTTGTCTTTGGCGAGCGCGCGGATTACGTTCCATTTTCAAAAAGACCGCCGCGCCGCGCCGGCCGGCCGCCGCTCTTCGCTTTCCAAATGACAATCAAAATGACAATAGCATTCAACTTGTTGCCAGCGGAATAAAAAAAATTAATTTTAAAAACAATGTTGAATTACTTTTTAGTGGCCTATTTTTCTTAATTTATTACGTAAGTGTGTTTTATTAGGTATTTTAGTTTTTTTACTCTAAAGTTCTTAATTTATATCTTCATAAAACAGTAGAAAATGTAAAGAAACAAAAACCGGTTTTGTTAAGTTTTTGTTTTTCACGTGTGGCAATTTTAATACCAAATATGAATCACAGTATGAATTGAATTGGATACGATTCACATTCTTGGATGGCCATTTTATGAATATTAGAAGAATTGCTAAGGATCTGCAAGGAATTCACAATATGAATTGTTTTTAGAAGAATTGCTTGAAGTGGCGCTTTTAGGGTCCCTGAACGGCGATGGACTCACCTATAGTTGTAAAAAAAACCGTTCAAAACCATTTAAAACTATAATCAACCGTTTAAACTGACCCCTCTAATTTTAGACCTATTTCTGTGCTACCCACATTTAGTAAATTTTTTGAAAAGTTGATGCTAGACCAAATTCAAATTCATTTTCATAGAAATAAACTTTTACATTGGAAACAGTATGGTTTTACTAGGGGTCGCTCAACAACTGACGCCGGTGTTGAGCTTTTAATCCAAATATTTGATACCTGGGAGGAATCACAGGATGCCCTAGGGGTATTTTGTGATTTATCCAAGGCTTTCGATTGTGTTTTACATGAAACTTTGGTCAGGAAGCTTAACCACTATGGAATTAGGGATGCTTCTTTGAGCCTTCTAATCTCATACTTGAGTAACAGGATTCAGAAGGTCGACATTAACGGTAAAAGATCTCCGGGATCAGTGGTTACAATGGGAGTTCCGCAGGGTTCAATACTAGGTCCATTCTTGTTTTTGGTTTATATTAATGACTTACCTTATTTTGTAAAAGACAGTCATGAGATAGTATTGTTTGCTGATGATACTTCACTTTTATACAAAGTGAAACGACGACACCCAAATTATAACAATGTGAATAATGCGATCTCAAAGATTGTTCACTGGTTTAGTGTAAATAACTTGCTATTAAACGAGGGAAAAACCAAATGTGTAAGATTTGTATTGCCTAATGTTTTAAGCAAGTAACAGCTAGTGTAAAAATTAAAGATAAGAATGTGAATCCTGTGGAAACCACTGTGTTTCTAGGCATCACGTTAGATGCCAAGCTTCAGTGGGGCCCACATATAGCTAAATTGTCGAATAGACTTAGCTCTGCGGCTTATGCAGTAATGAAAATTCGTCAGTTAACTGACGTTGATACATCCATATTAGTTTATTTCAGTTACTTTCATAGTGTAATGGCGTACGCCATTTTACTGTGGGGAAATGCTGCCGATATTCAAACTATCTTTGTGCTTCAGAAGAGGGCTATTCGAGCAATCTATAACCTAAAGGCTGGCGACTCTCTCAGAGAGAGATTTAAGAATATAAATATAATGACAGTTGCATCACAACACATTTATGAAAATTTGATTTATGTTCATAAAAATACTGGAATGTTTTCAAAAAACAGTGATATTCACAATGTAAACACTAGAAGTAAGAACAAATTAGCAGTACCTTATACTAGGCTCCATAAAATAAATAATTCTTTTAGGGGTCTGTGTGTAAGATTTTACAACAAAGTACCAAATGATATTCAGAAATTAGATCTTAATAAATTTTAAATCAAAATCAAAGAAAAGCTTTATAAAAAAGCTTATTATAAAGTGTCAGATTACACAGAAGACAAAACAGCTTGGATCTGAAATGCTCCAAGCACTCCAACAGCTATTTCTAATTGTCTTTATTTAATTGATACTACATTGTATGTATTGTAATTTTGTATTGCATCATTTTTTTTAATTTTTAAATTCATATTTTGTATTGACCTGGTAACGACATACTCTTTTTTTTGTTTGTAAATGTCGTTGTTTTTGTGCGCTGTGGTTTCTTGCGCCCATTCTTTGCCACAGTTAAAAAATTATGTCCTGAATGGGTGGTAGGTTAAAAAAGATTTGGACGATTCAAAGTACTTATTAATTGAGTTTATTGAATAAATATATTTTGACTTGACTTAAAACCGCAAAAAAAAAACCGTTTTAAACGGCTTTATTTTTAATGTAACAAGCAACGGAGTCAACAGTTTGATTGAACCTTACGGCCAAGATGGTATATCCGTTTTTCTGTGTTTTTATGGCCGGAAGTGATGTGTTTTGACTATTTTGTACTATTGTTATTCTGACAAACCTGAAAAAACACAGTTTAGTGCTTCTTGGTATGAGAAATTCAATAACGTAATGAACACCGAGCTTTTGTTGAAAAAATATAGCTTTTAACCATTCTAAACCGAAAATGTTGGTCTAAAGCGTTTTAAATGAAACAAAAACCGTTTCAAACGGCCCGGTTCATTTCGTTTTAAACCGGCTTTAATAGTCTAAGGATCACTACCTATCTATCATGCTGGTTCTCAGCGCAGTGCATTTATCATTATTTAGTGAAACATGAAGTAAAGCAGAGGACTGCTTCTGCGGTCCTCATTGCCTAGTCTCTGTCTAACCCTTCGGGGATAATAGAGATTTGATCAATTTCTTAAGTGATTTGATCAAATTACGGAGGATGTTAAAATAACAACACGATTTTATCATTTCCCTAAACAAATTTAGGGATTTGAACAAATACGAGAACTGGTTCCGTGAAATGACAAAAAATCTTTTCTATGGTATTTTAAACGTCGTTTATTTGTAATTACATTCATAATTAAAATAGTTAGTCAGTGTAGTAAAATTGATCAAATCATCACTAGAACATAAATTGTCCTACTCCTGGTAGGTCACGTGATAGGTCAGAAATTCAAACAATCGCTACGCTGCGCTTCGCGATCGTCTTTCGAGGTAATTTTTTTTATTAGACAACAGAAATACTAGCTGCTCTACTCCTGTAGGTTTCCTCACATGTTTTTTTTGTCATTTCACGGAACCAGTTCTGGTATTTGTTCAAATATCTAGATTTGTTTAGGGAAATGATAAAATCGTGTTGTTTTATTTTAACATCCTCCATCCCTCCTCCATGATCAAATCACTTAGGGAATTGACCAAATCCCTGTTTTTATTATATCCCCGCGACAGATCTATGTATTGTTAATGAGAATCTATATGGCATTGAACATTGAGCTTTATAACTATAGAGAGAGAGCATAAGTTTGCTATCTCTTTCTGCCTCAATCCATTACTATTTTGGTTCCGTTTCGGCACATCATGTTTACCCTAAGTAAAACAAAGACAAAACATAGGATGAAAGGACCGTGTCGGTGAAACTGTGCAACGTTTTACATGGAGCCAGCGACCCTTGGTCCCAAACAAATCGCTGTCATTATTTTACCTACCAAATAATTATTTGTTTTTTAGTTGATTAGGTGTATATTTTAGATGTACATATTATTCCGGCGGGCTTAATTGAACAATGAGTTGTTCAGTCAAATATTGCAGTAATAGAAGTGAGTGGCAAGTGCCAGGAATATCGTTTCTTACAAGGTTTGTTAATCTGGTTTTGTGATGATTATTAGCAATTTGCCATGCAATATTTGATTTGTTTCTATTCAAAATGCTAATAAATGTTTGCAAATCTATAATTCTAGTCTTAAATATGTGTGCTTTTGGTTTAATATGGAAATTTCATAAAAATATTTCAACATAACCTGTAATCAGTATTGTCAGGTACTTCGCAAAGTTTACCCCAAAAATACTTAGGTTTAATAATGAGCGAATAGCATAAAATAAATTATCTAATTGAGTTATATCCACCTGTACTTTTTACCTTTCCTATCTATTCGAGCGTTAGACTGAGCGTGGTAGAAAATACTAAATTTAGTTTTAAGGTTTTAGGGGCCTCACGAGAATCAAGCCAGCCTAGTGTAAATTAACGTTTATTTTCTATTTACTTTAGATTTCCAAAGGATGAAACACTCAAAAAAATGATGATGGAGACATAAGAATAAAGAAAAATGAAATCTTAGTGAAATCGCGGCCACTTATCAAAACTTGATAACACGAACATTATTAAGGACTTGAATATTAACAAAAAAAATAATCAAGAAGTAAGTATCACAAATCATAAAGTGTATCGCTTCTGAGATTTTGGTGTCAAAACTTAAATTTTTATTATTATTTCATATATTTTAACATCAAAATTTTTGTTTGTTTTCAACTTTTCTATTGGTTTTATCAGTGACCGCGATTTCGCAAAATTCTCCTTTATTTTATTATGAATTTTCGGTATTCCACAAAGTTAAGATGAAGTATCTACGTTACAGGTTGTTTAATTGTGCAGTAGTTGCAGTACTGAAGAAACATTAGAACCAAGGCAGCAATGCATCTTTTTCACTTAAGTAATCTGACTTTGTTATTCCTTATTTAAAAACAGGGATTAAAAGTAAAACTTACGTTTATATTAATGTTGGAAAGAAACAATTTCAAGAGTCATTATAATTTGGCTTCACGTGTTATTTTATTTTATATTGTAATTATAAAATTTCTCGAAGATTGATTGATATTTGATCCTCAATACATTGTTGTTGATTTTATATTTTCGTTTCTTTTATCCTAACCGTTCTCTCATCTCTCGTCATCCGACACAAAAATGAGAGGTGTTATGGCGAGAGGTCGAGACGTGGTATTTGTTCTTGACATTGTGTAACATTTACCCATATTTAGGGAGTGACAACTGTGAGCTGGCAACATTTTAGTAACGCACACATAGGCGCCTTTTTTGTGCATGTGTGAAAATTTTGCACATCGAAGTTACCTCTATTAGTTATCTATCTCAATGGCATTGAAGTAGCGCAACGCCATCTAGTGACATACGAGGTAGGTACTTAAGTAGCGATTTGCGAATTTGCCATAGAAATCATGGAAATTAATTAATTAACTGAATTAATGAATACGCGATAAACGCATTTAGGATTTAATTAAAAATGGAGTCTCACAACACGTGATGTTACAAAAAGAAGTATTTATTTGTTTTCGCTAACGTGTAGGGTAGGTAGGTACATTCATTGGCATGTTGGTTAACTTTGTTGTTTTCTATGAAGTCGGTTAAAAATCAATAGCCATGAATCTTTGTTCGGGCATCACTTCAGAACGGCTGTATCTATTTGGCTCATTCCGTTTTTGTTGTGTTCGTAATTGTTAGGACAAGGTTTGTGTAAAATAAATTTTGTAACAATTCGTCATGGGGGCGACGACAACATTTCTGCCCGCCTTCGAAGGCGGGCCGCTAAAAACGGGGTGAATAGGGACGATTCTGAACTTTGACTACAATTTAGACCTATTTCTATAGGTTTTAGGGTAACTTGTGTTATGATTGAATTCCAGGTCTTATGCTCTTCTTTAATGTAGTAAATGGCAACTGAAGCTAGTGTTGCCAGGTTGTGAGAAATATTCAAAAATATGCCTTGTCCCTATTTTGCCTGTATCCGGAGTCAATAGAGACGCCATATGTGAGAATAGGGATATTTGGGCAGGGCTGTCACCACGCTACAATACACACTAAAATATAGGACCTATATTTTATTGTGTACTAATGGTACTAAAATTGAATATACTACAATAATAATAATAACGTTAGTTATCAAGACGAATAACTTTAAAACGGAAATATATTATGAGGGACGGTACAGTCGATATCTGTCGGGCATGCCGCCGTCCAGGATCAATCACTCCGACATAATATTATTTCCGCTTGTTCTCATCTTGCTAACGAATTCACCAGCAACTTGCTCTTCGTTATGGCCATGTGAATCAGAGGTGCCGTACAATAAGTACGCACCATGTTGGTTCCCGAAAATGGTAATGCAACGCTCTACTGGGATGGCTTTATCGTCCATCACGGATAGCACTATCTATTGTCGCTAATAAGCCTGATATCGTGGTGATCGACCGATCTCAGCGCCGGCCGATATTGGTTGATATCACCGTACCTCATGATGAGAACTTCGTGAAAGCCGGGAAGGACAAGCTCAGTAAGTACCTTGACTTGGCTCACGAGGTTGCCGCCATGTGGGATGTGTATTCAACGAGTCGCTACCCGTTGACCCACCAGCTTGACCCACCAGTGGGTGCACGGGGAATCTCTGTTTACCCGTGCACCCACTGCAACCTTATGACGTTATATAATCAAAGGCATGGCAGGTAAAATATATATCGACATGAAAATATATATTTATTTTATTAGTCTATACAATCAAATGGCCAGTTTGTGCACGGGTGGCGACCGGATTGAATTGATTTCGATATTTTCCTGCCATAGTGGGTGCACGGGTAAACAGAGATTCCCCGTGAACCCACTGGTGGGTCAAGCTGGTTGGTCAACTTGTAGCGACCCGATTCAACCATTATTGTACCGATAGTCGTTTCGGCAAAAGGTCTTATAGCTAAGAGCCTCGATCAACATCTAGAGAGGCTCTCGCTAAAAGGTTGGGTCAAGGGTCAGATAGGTACAGAAGGCAGTACTCCTTGACACGGCACGTATTGTCAGGAGGTTCCTCACTTTGCAGCCCTAACCACCGATAGCTTGGGTCTATCCTCGCTGCCTGTGGCAACCTAAGTTAAGTTTTTTATAACATTTTATATTGTAAATATGTTTTCTTTTACATAAAATATTATAAAAAATTTTACTTAATTTAATAATGTTAAATACAGATAATAATAACATATTTATTTCAGGCAGTATATTATGTAAACTTGTATATACACCCATACACGGCTAAAGTTTAATATCTATGGTATTATCACCTATATTTAACATACCATATCTCCTTGTTCCATGTTTTTTTTGTATTTAAGTACCTAAAAATATACCATTAGAGCTAACAATTTAAAAAAAAAAAATTGTGCCAGCCCTGTCCCTATTAAAACATTAAGGTTTCCATATTATCTTCAGTCGTCTCTATCGAACCATAAGGCGTGCCTATTTCCCTCATTAGCCGTTCCTATTCACCCCTTTCCTATCCCTATTTTCTATGAAATTAAGTAAAAATCAAGTATGGTTACAATATTATATTTTTTCCAAAACTATTAGAAATGAAGACTTATCCACTTGAATACAGGTTCCCCGTTATATTGTCATCTATTGGTCACTGTCCAGTAATTAATTTATCGTATAGTTTTTCCGAAAATACAAAGTTTTGAAGCACTTAAAACCACACCAAATAATACCCTCACTTTAAATGAAGATTTTATCATGTTGCTGACATTTTTTTTCTTTTAGGTGTTGCCATTTAAAAAAAATAAACATTCTTAAATAATAAGAATCTAAAATTAAGACGTCTAGAGCCAGCTTTAAGTCAAAAATTGTCTGTATGTTTCATTCCCGGTGTTGTCCCTATTAACCCTGGTGTCTCTATACACCCTGTTTTACGGTACCTACCTACTAATTATAAAAGTAAAGTTTATAATACAAACCTTTTTTGATTTAATTTCAGGCTTAGAGCAGTGGGGCTTCCCATCATGAGATACCATAAGGACATAGCGAAATACATATCACTACCGCATTTGAAGCCACCGGAATGTCAAAATAGGTACCTATACGTACATACATAATAATATAATCACAAGTATTATCCCCGAAGGGTTAGTCAGAGAGGCAATGAGGACCGAAAAAGCAGTCCTCTGTCATAGTCTACTTTTCACCAAATAGAGACTGCACATGTGCTGAGCCATGCAGTGTGCAGCAGCAGCAGTGAGCCCATCGCCATCGCCAAAATAGGTATGTGGAGCAAAATCAACATCGTCATCAGCCTAAAAACGTTCCGCCGCCGTTGTTCCACACACTGCTGAGCACAGATTGACTTAATTTTGATTTGATTAAAAAAAAATCCCGGAAATTAATTAGTAGGTAGGTAGGTACTAGGTACCTACATTACGCACAAAATGCCAGTGAAACGTAACCGCGGACATACCACGACCGCAGCAGCGTATTATAATTATTTAATATTTAATCATTTTTTTCCTTCAAATATAATTAAGTACCTATAGGTACAGGATAATTTAGAGTTTTCCCTAATTTGGTTGATTAGGTCTGCCGGTTACTGATTAATTTCATTTATCATTCATAATTGGCTGCTAAATTGTTTATGTGGTCTTATGGTTTAGACCACTGTCTACGGTAAGGTCTATAAGGGCAAATGGAACTCGAACAGAAAATGGTGAGAATACACTGAAGGTCATGTTTGATACCCACTTTCCCTGGATCAAGCATCATTCAAGACGAACATGATCCAATCAGCTGGACGGAGCAGCAAGCTAAAACTTCCAAGTATGATTGGATAATAGCTAAAAAGGTGGTGGATGAATCTAAGGATAAATGGGCACTGGGGAGCTTTCAACCATTTAAAGCACCTGGATCTGACAATATTTACCCCATCCTACTACAACAGGGCGCTTCCATTTTAGGATCCCATCTCTGCAGATTGTATAAAGCCTGCATTGCATTTGGATATATACCCAGAACATGGAGACGTGTTAAAGTAATATTTACACCAATACCGGGTAAACCGGATTATGAAGAACCCAAAGCTTTTAGGCCAATAAGTCTCCAATCTTTTATTCTTAAGACCTTGGAAAAGATGGTAGACAAATTCATCAGAGCGGGACCGTTAAAAAAATTCCCACTTCACGGACTTCAATGTGCGTACCAGCCAGGGAAGTCAACAGAAACCGCTCTCCACCATGTTGTGAGCCAAGCGGAATCAGCCTTGGATAACAAAGAGATCTGCGTCTGCACATTCGTAGACATTGAAGGTGCATTTGATCGCACAACCTTTGACTCCATCAATGTGGCAGCCAGAGATCATGGCGTGCCACAACCGATCTGCAAATGGATTGAATACATGTTAAAGGGTAGAATAATCTACTCAGAACTGCTTGGGGACAGTTTACTAGCTCAAACAACTAGAAGGTGCCCGCAAGGGGGATCCTCTCTCCTCTGTTATGGAGCCTTGTAGTTGATTCAATCATAGCAAAACTGAACCAAGGACCACTATATACGGTTGGTTATGCGGATGACCTGGTCAACACAGTCAGTGGAAAGTTTCCCTTCACGGTATCGGAGCTCAAGCAACGTGCCCTATGTTTGCTGGAGGATTTGTGTAATACCAATCATCTATCCGTAAACCCGGGGAAAACAACCGTTATCTCACTAAGCTTTCTCACTACCTAAGTTTTAGGTTTCCCAGTTTCGTGAGGTTTTTCATCCTCGTGAAAGATCACGAGAATGAAAGACCTCACGAAACTGGGAAACCTAAAACTTTACGGCATCCAGCTTCCCTGGTCCAGAGAAGTGAAAAATCTAGGCATAACACTGGATAAGGAACTTATCTGGAAACAGCACATGGACACGACCGTTACCAATGCCTATAGGGTCTTTGGTATGTGTCGGTTCACCTATGTCAAAACGTGGGGGCTTAACCCCAAAATCATAAGGTGGATCTACATGATGATGGTGCGGCCGATCCTTACATTTGGCAGCATCGTCTGGTGGCCCAGAACCAGGCTGAAAACCTGTAAAAATGCTTTAAGCTAACTTCAGAGGACAGCATGCATGGCGATTACTGGAGCATTCAGAACCACACCAACGGCAGCTCTGGAGGTCCTTACGGACCTTCCACCCCTGCACAGCGTTATACAAACAGAGGCAAAAAAAAGCGCTACATAGACTTAAGGTGGTCGGGCTGTGAGATGCATCTAAGCCTCTGACCAGACATACAAAATGGGAACCTAATGATTCCCATGATAGAATCATTGAAATGGGGTGTGACAAAATTTCCCCCCAGTACGTGTTCGAAAAGAAATTCAGTATATATGTCCCAACTAGGGATGAATGGAAACAAGGACCACCGTCTCCAGAGAAGAACAGCCTAATCTGGTACACCGATAGATCCAAAATAGAGTCGGGTACTGGAGCAGGTATTTGCACTGGCACCGAGCACCATCAACAAGGCCTTTAGGGACCAAATCCAAAACAGGCATAAAACCGAATGGGACAAGCTACCCGGCATGAAACACTCAAAATCCTTCATAGGTGGAGACGCCCTAGGACGGAGTAAAATCATATGCGGAGGTAGCAAAAGGCAGGCACGAACAATCATCCGGAGCCCTGACCGGGCACTAGGACACTAAACAAATGCTCCATAGAATGCAACTAGCAACAGACAGCTTGTGCAGGGCAGATAGTAAGATAAGATAATAAGATAATTAATACAAATAACTTGCTTAGTTTCTCACAATAAATAGACCATATTTTTTAACATATTATTTTATTATAAGAATTCACTGTAGCTTAATCTCAAAACAGCCACATACTTATATTTTGATTTTAATCAATAAACATCTTTTTTATCTGATGTTATTAGAAATAAAGCTACAGTGTCTATAAAAACAAAACCTTACTGTACCTCATAAAAATAACACATTTAACACTCAACTCATACATGGCTCAATACAGTAAAAAGTTTGAGTAACACTTTGCCGAACATTCGGTAATTTAGCCGAATATTCGGTAAACCTACCGAATATGCCGAATACCGAGTATAAAACGAATATTCGGCCCATCCCTAATTATCTACTTCATCAGGTGAGACGAAGGCCAAGTGCTTTCATACCCGTAAATTCATTTTAAAAAATTTTGTCGCATTTAGTGAGCCGTTATTGATGACATGATAAAATGGTTTACTTATTTATTTTGGTATTTTGTTTAAGATTTAATTGAAATTAGCTAAAGTTAAATAATATTGTCTTATCCCTAAGTATCTATATTTGTTTGTTCTTGTGGAGATATAGGTAAGGTACATATATTTATTATATCTACATATAGTCAGAAAGAAAAAAAATGTTTATTGTAAAGTAAGTAGGTCTTAGATTAAAACAAAAAGGGTTTTTGTTTTAATCTAAGAAGTAGGTATATGAAACTTTCTACGTTTTCAGAAATGAGTTGGTGAGGACCGCCATGGAGAGGTACAGCAAGGACGGCCTATCGACACTAGCTTACGAGGTGATGTCCATGAAATTGCTACATCTCTACACCCATATTTTGGTTGACATTCAACCTGCTTCGAAAAAGGGCAACAAAACCATTCCGGGACAACACCAACAGATACAAAAACACAATAAACACAGATTAAATACTAGACTAGACTAGCGTAGTTTAAATAGTAATAATGAGTAATAAAATGTATTAAGCGTTAAACAGTCAAAGAAGTTCTCGGTAGATAGGGTTGCCACCTTTTTTTAGGACGAATAAAGTATTTTTACATTTTGTTAGGTCAAAATTAAAGTACACAGCACAAAAAAAGAGTATTTATTGATTTGTCCTTATTAAACATTGACTTATATGTACTACATACCTACTAGAGAAGACGTCTCAACTAGATTGTTTGTAACACGCGTTAGAGCCAGCTCGCTCCAACTGTAGTAGTAGTCTGTGGCAGGCGCTAGACGCAACAATACGTGTGTATTCTGTGTTCTATTTTATTAAAATATACCTTTATGTGTGCTAAACAACTCAGGAAATACAAATAAAACCAAAGGAATCACTTTTCACCTGGAAATACGTACTAAATTATCAATGCATGTTGCATTTGACTAATTATTTTATCAAATCGCCGAGACATGAAGCGGCGGCCATGTTTCGGTAAAATGCATAGAGTAACAATATTTCTGTTTTGTGCAGAAGTGACACTTTTAACGCTTTATATGTGAAATAAGTACTAGTGTTGGGATTATGGTGGCAGTTTGATTGGGGATTTCGTTATAATTAATAACCTTACCTAAAATATTTTTTTTTTAATGAACTTTCGAGATCATTACATATATTATTGTATATTAGATATTTACCTTCGGGGTATCACAGGATTTACACGGCGTGGAAAATAACTTTATTTTTTAGCTCCGACGCACCGTTTCTGTGATATATTTATTTATATTTTAGTACATACTGCCTAGGCAGAAGAAATAGTACGCATATATATAAATGTATTTGGTCATAAATAAACGCAAAGAGTTCCTTTCATTTTATCAAACCATTGTATTATCTGTGGTTTAATCTGAAAATAATAAAGTGTAATAAAGATTGAATTCTAATAAAAGGTAGTAGATGCACAAGAACTATGTCCGTTCTGCAGTGTAAAATCTATTATCTGTTGCACTACGTTGAACATGGTTGAACAAAACACGTAACCGCGCCGTGCAAATGGCGGCGCTTTTGACCTTTTGGCCGCGAGAAAACAACATTCTAGAAGCGGTCTAGCGCTGTATGTTTAGATTGTTCAGAAATACAATAAATTATTGTTTAAGCGCTGCAGCGCACTTTTGTTTTAACTTTTAATAAAATAGGACAAGACTTTTGCTTGGGATAGTTAGGGCCACGTTAGGGCTCCTCTAGTACGTAGTAACTCGAACATTATAACTCAATGTTTATCACCACATTTTCAGGCATGCTATCCTGTATTTTTATGGTTAAAGAGTAATATGTTGTCAAATAATACACAATTTCACTACCATTGTCTGTCAAGAAAACTCGTAGAGGTTACTAACCATTTAGGTGCAATAAACTAGGAAGACCTGTTTAGTCTTTACCTGCTGCACCTTATTTAGTCACTTCCCAGCGATTGCGGTGACAAGACATAGGAGTCTCAGATTAGAAAAATCCCTTCTTTTTCACAGAAGTGGTTTTCAATCACTCAAGAAAGATTACGTTGCCGATATACATAATTGTGAATAATAGGAGTCAAGGATATTTTTTCCCAAAAAGTCGTGTCCTAATTTTAAATAAAAAATTGGAACGCGACTTTTGTATTTTACTTTATGTGCTGTGAGTAATTAAACTACTATTCGTAAATTAAGTAATTCAGATGAAGCGGGCAGGACTCAAATATGTTTTTAAATCTCATCTCAATAATGCTTGAAAAATTTAAGCATCTGAATATTTGATACTCAGTAATATTTTTACACGTACATACTTAAATAAATATTTTTCCAATATAATAGAAAAAGATTTTTATTATTATTATGAAATGTGTTTTAACTAAATTATTTACTAACTTTTATTTTTGGCATTAATTTACTTATTTTCATTTCAATATTATAATTAACAACAATCAATTGTTAGAATTAGATATTAGTATTTTTATGTTTTGTTATAAGTCGCAATTATTTTATGTTTAAGAATTTCTTAATTCTTGTTTTCTTAATTACTCTGTGGCGAACGGCGCCATTAGTTCCGTCATCTTGACAGTTGTCTTTTGGGTGGTAAAAAAAAATTGATTCGATGGCGAAAAAAGGAAGAAGCAACAAGTTGTATTGTAAAAGGTTAACAGTGCATAAGTACCTACTAAAGTTTAAGTAGGAACTCCTGGACTTACCTGGTTTTATTAGTTCAGAAGTGGGATCTGGCCAGTATTGAAACAGGTTTGAAAAACAACGAAAGGTAAAGTGCACACATGTATTTTTCTTCGTTAACAAAATGTTGAAAGTATCAGAATAATTTGTAATAATGTTCTGAGATCCCGGGTTCAATTCCTGGTCGGGTCAATTTAGAGAACAAACTTTTCTAAGTTGATTTCGGGTCTGGGTGTTTCTCTTTATGTCGTTGTCTAGTTTAACCATAGTAACAGTTACAAAGAAAGCTTATTTTAGGCTAGATAATTGGTGTGATCTTGAATAAATAAATGATTTAAATATTTAAATGGGAATACTTAAGAGGAAACACAACGTCGAAGTGGCATGCAAAATTCTCATACAAAACACAGAAAAACGACGTTTCGTAGTCCCCTGTTTCCTCCTTCAGAGCTATACCAATTTTTATTACATTTTCAGCATCCGTTAAAGAAAGAGGTTTTTACCCAATCAAGAATAGCAGTGGAATTATCGTTGTGGTGGGAATAGGCTAAGGCGAAATATCCTTACGTAAAGATAAGATTCTAGCAAGGGGAATATTGATACCGCATACTATTCTAGCCGACGAAACTGTAAATCAGAGTTATATAATGAACATTAGACGCCTTTTTGTTGAAATAGAGGCGCTCATCGTTCCTATCTACAAAGCGGGAGACAGATCTATGGTCGGTAATTATCGACCCATATCGATTTTGTCTGTTTTCGGTAAGGTATTTGAATCTCTGATTTGTCCAATTATCTCATGGCACGTTAGACACATTTTACTGACCCAGCAACATGGTTTCACTAAAGCGCGATCAACGTCAACAAACCTTGCTTGCTTTGTGTCTAACGTTGTAGATGCGGTTGACAGTGGGACGCCTGTTGACGTCATTTACACTGATTTTAGCAAGGCGTTCGACAGAGTGAATCACAGACTCTTAATTTGCAAGCTATTTCAGTGTGGCATTACTGGTAACATTCTCAGTTGGTGTGAGTCATACCTAGTCGGACGGTCTTCAAAAGTTGTAGTGAATGGTTTCTCATCTGATGCGTTTGTGGCAACATCAGGTGTTCCGCAGGGGTCGCATATAGGTCCCTTATTTTTTAACATTTTTATTAATGATGTAGTTGCTTGTTTTCTGCATTCTCAGATATACCTGTATGCCGATGACCTCAAAATAGTTAAACGGCTTGAACACACTGATGATTGGAGTCTGCTTCAAGAGGACTTGAACCGATTTTCGTTGTGGTGTGAACGTAATGAGATGACACTTAACGCTGATAAATGTAATTTCATACATTTTTCAAAAAAAAAATCATCATATTTTCGTGGGTATAGCCTTGGTAGTTGTGTGGTGCGGGAAGTCGAAGTGGTGCGCGATCTTGGCGTTGACATAGACAATAAACTTCGTTTCCACATCCACATTGATAAAGTCGCTAAGAAGGGTTTTAAATTATTAGGTTTTCTTAAACGAAATTGTAAGGAATTTAGGCATTCTAACAGTAAAATAGCGGTTTACAATGCCTTAGTGAGCTCATCTCTGGAATACTGCAGTGTCATATGGTCTCCATTCTATGAAGTGCACAAACAACGTTTAGAATCCATTCAGAAGAGATTCATGTGGCACTTGTCTTATCATTGCGGAATGACGAAGCAACTGCCATCATATAGATCTAGGTTACAATACTTTAAAATGCTTAGTCTAGAAAGTCGTCGTAAAATCGCTGATTATATGTTTTTATTTAAAATTTACAACGGCCATATAGATAGTCTCGACTTATTAACCATGATTCATCTGAATGTACCCCGCAAACTGCCTCGACCTTCGAGATACTTTCTTTTTTGTGTTAAAGGCTTTAAAACAAATTTAGGTCATTTTTCTACCATCAATCGGATTCAGTCCCAATATAATCACTTGTCACGATCGTCAGCAGTGTCTCTTGATGTTGACATGTCTCATCCTATGCATAAATTTAAGTCTGTTGTGCACACATTTTTCACTAATAAACAGTAAAAGAACAAATATTCACATTTATAAGCTCGGAGTAGTAATTTTGCTTTGTATAAGTCTAGTTTTAAGATACTTTAAAAAAAAAAATATTTTTTATGATCTTTATGCATACCGTGGCATCCTTTAATTGGAGCAACATCACTGTAACAGACATAAAGTTTGTAATGTAAGAACGTGTTGGTGTATGCTTTGTTGGATGTCCTTTTTTAAATAAATAAATAAATAAATAAATAAATAGAATCTAGTCCGATAGACACTGATAGAATAAATGTTGATTCAGATGTTGATTTGAAAGTAAAAACTGAATTAACCAATTTATTGAATAGTTATCGAGACTGTTTCGCGTTGACGTCTAATGAGTTAGGCAAAACAAGTGTTACTGAAATTCGAATAAAGCTTAGCGATTCGACTCCAGTTACTTACTGTCCGTACCGTCTCTCCCTATCAGAGAGAGAAAATGTTAAGCAAATTATAAACGAACTTTTGTCTAACGATATTATACGAGAATCAAATTCCGAATATTCGAGCCCAATCATATTGGTTGCCAAAAAAAATGGAGAGCAACGACTATGTGTTAATTTCAGGGCTCTCAATCGAAGAACGGTCAAAGACAAATACCCTATGCCGATCATCGAAGACCAAATAGATAGGTTACAAGGTCAGAGGTTTTTTACTACATTTGACCTATGTCAAGGCTATCATCAAATTCCTATGGCGAAGGACTCCCGACACTTGACAGCGTTTGTCACACCGAACGGACATTTTGAATACAACAGAATGCCGTTCGGATTGGCTAATGCTCCAGCAGTTTTTCAGAGATTGATACATTCTCTGTTGAACAAGCGTAAGGTACAAGGAGTAGTCGCTTATATGGACAATATTGTGATTGGATCACAGACAGTTGAAGAGGGGTTTGAAAGGTTCAAACAGGTCTTGGAGTTACTGCGTGAGGCTAGCTTAACACTAAATATTGATAAGTGTCATTTCTTCAAAACTAGCATCGAGTATTTAGGTTCCGAAATATCAGCAGACGGAGTTCGTCCTGGTTCTAGAAAAACAGAGGCAGTTGCAGCTTTTCCCGTTCCGCGAAGCGTACATGAAGTTAGGCAATTTGTTGGGTTGGCCAGCTTCTTTAGAAAGTTTGTTAAAAATTTTGCAGCCATAGCAAGACCATTGACAACTTTGACTAAAGCTGATGTAAGTTGGAAATGGGGCGACGACGAAAATAATGCATTTAAAGAAATAAAAAAAAATCTTACTAATAGACCAGTCCTAACTATATACAATCCAGGGCATCAAACAGAACTGCATACAGATGCAAGCAAATTAGGAATAGGCGGAATGTTATTGCAACGCGAACATGAAAAAGCACCTCTGAAGGCGGTACCTTATTTCAGTCGACAGACAACGCCCGAAGAACAACATCTACACTTTTTTGAACTTGAAACGCTTGCAGTTGTAATGTCGCTTAATCGATTTCGACTATATTTAGTGGGAATAACGTTTCAAGTGATTACTGATTGTATCGCCCTGCGAACAACGTTAACAAAACGCGATCTTGTACCACGCATAGCTCGTTAGTGGTTGCTGGTGCAAGATTACGATTTTACTGTTGAGTATCGTCCGGGTACACAATTACAACACGCAGATTGCTTGAGTCGAAATCCGTTACCAAACACTCGTGATGATCCTTCCGAACTTCTTGTTATAAATATACAAGACAAACATTCTTTGCTTACTGTTCAGCTAAGTGACCCCCGTTTAAAACTGATCAAATGTGACCTGGATAAAAATAGTACCGAGGCTAAAGATGTCAGTAACAATTTCCTACTTAAAGATGGGTTGGTCTATAGGAAAATAGGCACGGAATAATAATTTGCAGTGCCACGAGACGCACGTTGGAAAATCTGTCAGCTGTGTCATGATGAGAGTGGGCATTTTTCTTTTGAAAAAACCATAGAAAAGATGCGCAGCGACTATTGGTTTTCGGGTATGACTCATTTTGTTAGAAAATATGTTCGTGCGTGTATTCCATGTGCATATGCGAAAGAGCCGTCCGGAAAAAAAACAAGGTTGTCTTCACCCAATTTCTAAGCCCCTTGTCCCTTTCGAATGTGTCCATGTGGATCATTTGGGTCCTTTCGTTAGGAGTAAAACCGGCAATACTTACATTTTAGGCATAATTGACGCGTTTACAAAATTTATAGTGCTACGAGCCGTGCGTAATACTAAAAGCAAAACGACCATACAGGTAATGCGCGATTTTATTGCTCTATTTGGTTCACCAAAGATATTAGATTAGATAGATATAGATTATATCCGATCGAGGTACTAGTTTTACCTCCGGTGAGTTTGCAAAATTTATAGAGAGCAATCAGATTAAACATGTAAAGAACGCTGTAGCTACACCACGTGCAAATGGACAAATTGAGCGATATAATCGATCTGTACTTGGTTCTCTCACTGCTTTGAACATAACATAAGGACGACCGAAAATTGGGATACTAACTTAAACAAAGTTCAATGGAGCTTAAATAACACTCTGAATAAGGCAATCGGTAAGATGCCCGTACAAGTTGTTTTCGGTAAAGAGACTGCTAATTTGTCTGAGTGTCACTTACACGAAATTTCCAACAATCTCACGCTGATATTCAGCTGATAAAATGAAGCGTTGGATACAGTTTGGTACAAATCCTAATGGTGAGTCTTAAAATGAAAGTGACACTGAGAGTGAATAAATGTATATCTTGTACATTATGTAGATTTCTGGCGTTAATTACAAATTACCTTACCTATGTTCCCATCTCGCCCATGATGTCCTACCATTATCCCCTTAACCTGTGAAAAAACTGAATTGGGCTTTGCGTTGTTGGCACCGAGGCATGATGTGGCTATGTTCAAGACTGATACCTGTAAGTGGTAATCTACAACTGATTCATTGGGACGAGGCCGATACACCCTGAGAGTGTACGCGGTAGCCCACAATAAGATTTACAGCCAGAGGTCGATACACCCTGTGAGTGTAAGCGGTATGCCCACAATATAATTCACTTAAAGAGGCCGATGCACCTTGTGAGTGTAAGCGGTAACCTAGAATATAATCCACTGAAAGAGGCCGATACACCCTGTGAGTGTAAGCGGTAGTTCACAATATCGGTAATTCACTGGAAGAGGACAATGCACTCTGTGAGTGCAAGCGGTAACCCACAATATAATTCAATGAAAGAGGCCGATGCACCCTGTGAGTGTAAGCGGTAGTCCACAATATAATTCACTAGTAGAGGACGACGCCCTGTGAGTGTAAGCGGTAACCCACAATTTTTATTTTCCTGAATCGAGGCTGATACACCCTGTGTGTACCTTAATATCTAAAGATTGTTTATTTATGGTTTTTTATTATGTATGATTGTGAGGTGTTGTTCTACATGTTGCGTTAAATTATGACTAATGATTGATAAATGGGGACATTCATCGCTAAGGATGGCCGAAATTATTCTGAATTGAGGAGAAAATGCAGCATAAATATTATATATATAAAGAAATGAGAGTTAAGTAAATTCTTTTAATAAATAGCTTTATAATTATTGATTTTTTTTAACTTTGTTAAACACTAATAACGTGATGACAATAAGAAAAAATAGATACTGTGATTATAATATAGGAATTGCAAGGTCCCAGTACAGGAAATTAAACACTTTTGTTTTTACATGTTGAATTTAAATTTAAAGTAGTAGCAATAACGCATTTACCATTGTATTAAATAAAAATGTAAATTACTGATTGTTTGAGTAGGTATTTAAAGTTAACAAATAATTATTAACATTTTCGTATTTTAGTTATGCCTGCGGACAGGCATAAGTCAGGATGGCCGATTGTTAGAATTAGATAATAGTATTTTTATGTTTTGTTTTATTATGTCATAATTATTTTATGTTTAAGAATTTCTTAATTCTTGTTTTCTTATTTACTCTGTGGCGAACGGCGCCATTAGTACTGTCATCTTGACAGTTGTCTTTTGGGTGGTAAAAAAAGATTGATTCGATGGCGAAAAAAGGAAGAAGCAACAAGTTGAAATGTAAAAGGTTAACAGTGCATAAGTACCTAATAAAGTTTAAGTAAGAACTCCTGGACTTTAATTACAATAAATATAAAAACTTACATGTTAGTTTTTAAACAACATTATCTTACAACTTTACAACTCTGTAATAAAACTGTATGAACAGTGTGTCGCATCTGCGCGCTTAGACATTTCTATGACAACTAGGTAAGCCGCGCACCACGGTCTTCGATGGTATTGTTGATCGAAGACCACGGTACAAGTATCATTGTAGCTGTGCACAACTGCAAAGGAAGAAGCAACAAGTTGAATTGTAAAAGGTTAACAGTGCATAAGTACCTAATAAAGTTTAAGTAAGAACTCCTATAAGTAAGAACTCCTGGACTTTAATTACAATAAATATAAAAACTAACATGTTAGTTTTTTAAACAACATTATCTTACAATTTTACAACTCTGTAATAAAACTGTATGAACAGTGTGTCGCATCTGTGCGCTTAGACATTTCTTTGACAACTAGGTAAGCCGCGCACCACGGTCTTCGATCAACAATATGACAACTAGGTAAGCCGCGCACCACGGTCTTCGATGGTATTGTTGATCGAAGACCACGGTACAAGTATCATTGTAGCTGTGCACAACTGCACATTTATTGTATGGGACGTAAAACGTATTTTTTGTTGCTCTTTATAAATCATAAATTTATTGTTTCTCATGTAGTTTAACAGGGTGTTACAAATATTAAAATAGAAGTATCATACATGACCCAATTTGGGCATAACAATATTGAATTGAATTTAAAATACAGTACACAATACCAAATAAAATAATTAAAACATTAAAACAACAACAATTATTAACATCAAAAACACACAATTTAAGTAGCTAACATGCACTTGAGTCAGATATATAGGAATAATTTAGGTTAGACTAGACAGTTCAGCAAGCTTTCTATCTGTGCCATAACGACAATGACGCCAAGACGCCAATACAATTATTTGTGTTGCAAGCAGAAGGAATGCTACTCTATGAAAATCCAATTACAATATGAGGTAGGTACCTACATACACTGATAACTGCATTTGTGGTTTAAGTACCCTTGTACTGAGTAAAAGCGGTGTGAAATTAGCCATTTATACAATTCACATTGGAATTTCCCTACAGATAATTCTTTAATTCCTTCAGGCAGCTGGTTATAAATCAATAAACACATCCAGAAGCAATTTTTTTTTAATCGAGTACTCCTAGGTGTTATATCAGACACCAGCCTGCTTCCATCTCTCGTATTTCGAGGATATATGTCTTTTGCCTGTTTGAAGCATTGAGGGTTTTGTTTAACAAATTTAGAGATTTCTAAAATGTACAGACAAGGCAGAGGTAATATATTTAATAACTTAAAAAGAGGTGCACACGGTTCATCAGGTGCAGCACCAAATATTGCCCTAATGCATTTTTTTTGTGCAATAAATGCTTTATTGATGTCGGTGCTGTTACCCCATATAATGAGTCCGTACCTCAGTACTGACTCAACATAGGCAAAGTAAGCTGTAACAGCTGTACTGGTTGTAGCTACTCTTGTTAATTTATAGAGCGCATAAGAAGATCTATTTATCTTACTGCACACTGTTGCAATATGCTGTTTCCAGTCCAAATACTGATCTATGTCGATGCCTAAAAACTTTGTTAAATTAGTATCACTGAATTTTAGTCCTTGATAATTTATGTTTAATGATTGATCTAATTTGTTGTTAAAGTTCATAAAATAGGTTTTGTTAATATTGATTATTAAATTATTATTTGTTAGCCAATTTATTATTACATTCATTGTATCATTAATGTCATTAATATGATGCTCCAATGTCAATTTATTATCAGTTGTGACTTTAATAGAAATATCGTCAGCAAATAGGATGCAGCGGCACAGAATAAATAATAGTACTACGTACAGAAGTTGCACTCCTTTGATGTTGAACAAAACCGCCGTTTTAATAACCTACAATATTATATAGGCACCGTGTGCATTCAAAACGTACCTACGCCTCGACTCGTGTGTTAGGGATGACAGCAATAAATAGACAAAATAAACATATCAACGCAACCTTAGTAAGTAATTTATTCTGTGATTGCACACCAAGTAAAATGTAGTTCTGTAAGTTACTTACTTACTTACCTATTTACTTATTTAACAAATAAGCACTCAAAGTCTTAGAAACAAGCAAACACTGCACGATATGACGAGTTGAAGATATAACGAAAACAAAACGGAAACCACATTTTATTACGTTATATTATATTCTATTACCTACGTCATGATAAGTACTGGCGATTTTAATTCTTACGAGCTCACTATAAATATAAGTTACGCAGGTAGGTTAGGCATCTTCTTCATCACAACAGTCACAGCACCAGGTCACAGACTCACGATCGCACGGCAAAATAATTTACATAAATAAGTAATGACATACCTACCTTTACTTTCGTATTACCTATTTGTTCTGTAAACCAACTTATGTTTAAAATAAATAAAATATAATTATAGGTACCTTTCAGAATGTTACGGTAACATAAAAAAAGATAACTTCGAATCTTTCTGCTTATTTCGAATTGCCTTTCACACAATTATTATTGTTGCATTACACCATTATTACGGAACTTGTAGATTAAATGATATCGGAGAGGTAGTTATTTTTAAACAAATCGAAATTGCGATCCAAAACCACTTCAAACTATGCCTGGGGGCTGTGCGTGTGCTCGAACGAAAGCGCGCTGGGGCCCCTGAGTCCCTGACCGATTTACAACGCCGCGTTATCGCGCGATGTAGGTGCATTTCGCGGTAAGTATGACGGAGTGCAAGATGCCTGGCAGCGGTGCTTTGTCAATTCAGGTAGGTTATTAATATATATAAGGAACAAGAGAGGTCCTAGCACGCTCCCCTGTGGAACTCCAAATTTATTTTCTCTAAACTCCGATTGATACCTTTGTGTTACATGTCTAGAGTCGAGGTTAACAATTTCGACCGCCTGCATTCTGTTGTGTAAATAAGTCTTGATCCAGCTTAAGGCTGGTCCTCTGATTCCGCAGTGCTCTAATTTTATCAGAAGTTGTTTATGTGGTACAACATCGAAGGCACGTGACATATCCAGGTAAATAGCTGTGGTAAACTTTTTTTATTTAAGCTAGTAAGTACTTCATTCACTAAGTGAAACATGGCCTGTGTTGTCTGTCGATTTGTTTCTTTGAAAACCAAACTGATCTTGTTGTAAAATCTTGTATTTCTCAAAGAAGAGTACAAGTTTGGCATGTAAAACTTTTTCATATATCTTAGACAGAATGGATATTAATGTGATTGGTCTATAATTCTCTATAAGTGCTTTTTTGCCCTTCTTAAATAAAGGCTTAACCAAAGAAAGCTTTAGTTTGTCAGGAAAGACACCGGAGGACATAGACAGATTTATAAGATATGCCAATACTGAGGCTATTTGTTCATTGCAAGCCTTTAAGTCATTTAACAAATATTTTGTCCTTCTTGAAAAGAAGGAGAACATAGACAGATTTATAAGATATACCAATACTGAGGCTATTTGTTCATTGCAAGCCTTTACGTCATTTAACAAATATTTTGTCCTTCTTGAAAATATTTACAGCCTCTTTGCAATCAAATCAATTTGTGGCTGTGGATAGGTACCAGTTTATTTAGTAACTCATAACCAGTAACAAACAACGAGCCAGTAACAATCAGTTTTACGTAAATAGAGTATTTTAGCGTACTTTATTGGTGTCATAGATTATAAAGTACGTCTACATGAAAAAGAGGACAATAAGTACTTACTTTAGAGTACGGGTGGCAACCCTACTGGTAGACCACTTTTCGGCGATATTCGCTTGCAGTTGCAGTCTTGCGTCTACGCGCACGCTACGGTTTGTAGGCGCGGTTGGAATGAAGCAGTCGACCGAGTCAAGCGAGTGGTCGACCAGGAATCGGGAATTTCCTCGACTGAACATAAATTAGAACTAGGGTTTCTCTTTTCCCGACTTTTTTTGTTCCCGGCTACCGAGACTTCTCGAGCACCATTTTCCGGGAATTCCCGAGAAGTCGGGTATTTGATTAACCTGAATAAAAATGTATGAAAATGGTTTTAAAATGGCATTTTCATATATTTTCTATGGACAAAGGGATATATAGTATAAATCTATACAAGGAGAACCCACTCATATACCATGGTTCGAAGATACCAACTTAAATAGAAACTATTATATTAAAGTTGCTTACGATTGTGTTCGGGACACTATCCATAGACGAAGTTTGCATATTTAATGAAAAAGCTGATTCACCTAATTGCAGTTCTTGTAATAAAATTGAAGACGTACAACATATGCTGATGGACTGTGTTAAGAACATAGCCGATAGGGAATCACTGTTTAATTAATTTAAATTAAATATTAAAGACGTTGGATTAATTCAGAACATTTTATCAAAACCAAAACCAAACCAGATCTGGCTAAAAAAAATGTATGTTAGTTAAAATAGCTGAACAGGGATTCCTGTAACAATTAATCATGTATTTTATTAGTTTAAGACTGTAATTGGGAAGATTCAATGGGGCTGGCATATCCATGTGGACAAAAATTAACAAAAAATTTAAATTTTTATTTTGTTAAAACAAAGAGAGGGAGTGTGAACATAAAAAAATTAATGAAAGGCGAGGGAATTTGCTGATTATTTCTGTTCTGTGTACAACCCGGAGGCAGCAGCGTTGGATGTGACTGCGGCGAGCGCTGCGGCTCCGGCTAGCGTGGCACGAGTGCAGGTGCATGCACTGTCACTGGCCGACGTTAAACTTGCTTTGGCAAAGCTCAAGCCCAAGCAATCCTCAGGGCCCGACGGTATTCCGCCTTTTATATTCAGAGATTGTCACAAGGTATTAGCAGCACCACTCCTGCATATCTATAACACATCTCAATAAAGAAATGTTTCCTGATGAATGGAAGCTGACCAGTGTGGTGCCGGTGCCAAAGGGTCGAGAGTGAGCGAATGCAGGTGATTATAGGCCGGTTGCTATTTTATGTTCACCAGCTAAGGTGTTCGAATCTGCAATTTATCAATCTGTTTACTCGCAGGTTAGTGCTCAATTATCGGACGCACTACATGGGTTTTGTCCTGCGCGTAGCACCACGAGCAATCTGCTGCAGTTGATGATGCAATTAATACCCACATTAGATTCTGGGGCTCAGGTCGATGTCGCATATTTTGATTTTCGGAGGGCTTTCGATACCGTCGATAATGACGTATTGCTTAGGAAACTGGCTCTATCGGGTTTTACGCCGAAAACGCTATCTTTCTTCGCCAGTTACTTAAGAAACAGACGCCAATATGTAGACTGGGGCGGGCAACAATCTGAGCCATACTTCACTAGGTCTGGGGTCAGTCAAAGAAGCAATTTAGGGCCATTAGAATTTAATTTAATGACAAATGATTTACCAGACGTCGTTTTGGAATCAACTTGCCTCCTTTATGCGGATGACCTGAAATTGGTACTGGAAATTAGAAGCCAGGCGGACTGCGAAATGCTGCAAGCGGATATTGACAGAGTGATCAAATGGAGTCAAACTAGCCGGCTCCAATTTAATGTTTCCAAATGTTCGGTAATGTCGTTCACGTTGTCAAGAGAGCCTTCAGAATTTCAATATTGTCTGAGTGGCACTCCGATGCAACGAGTAAAGGACATAAAAGACCTTGGAGTTAATTTCGCTTCGATCTCAATTTTCGAGGACACATAGTCAAAGTTTGCAAAAAAGCGTACCGGAATTTGGGATTTGTGCTTCGCCAATCTCAAGGATTCACCAATTTAAGAGCCGTAAGAGCTTTATATGAGGCATTAGTGAACAGCCACTTGGCATGCAATGCATGTATTTGGTCACCTCATGAAGCTAAGTATAGTTGATGGTAGAGCGAATACAGAACAAATTTACTAGGTTTCTGTATCTTAAGTTGTATGGCGTCTACCCCTTTTATCCATTGATGTATCCATCACTATTTGTACTCGGTATGGTGGGATACAATAGATTAGAAGTGGTTCGAGGACTCGGCCTAGCTACTTATGTGTTCAAATCATTGAGAGGGCGAGTGTTCAATCAAGCCGTGTTGCAGGCGATAGGGCTGTGCGTGCCGGATCGGTACGTGTGGCGGCGGCGGCGGCCGCCTTTATTCGCAATTCCGCGTGCGCGAACTAATATTTTGATGGAGGCGCCTTTCACCCGAACGTTGCGCACTTTTGACGAGATATCTAACGTAGTTGACGTACTCTGTTGCACTTTGACCGAATTTACTAAGGCACTGTTTGTCTTGTGTTATTTGTAAATTTAATTTATTTTATAAATTATTTTAATGCAAAAAATTATATTTCAATTTCTAATCAATTTATCTTTTTATTATTATTATTTTTTTGTTATATTATGTTATGAATGTGATTTTTATGGAATGTTTTCAAAATTTTTGTAAGTGTTATACTTAGATTAAAACAAAAAGGGAAGATACGGCATTAGCGTCTCGTGAGTGAGCCGCCAAAATTAGGCCTAAAGGCACAATTTCACTTCAGTCACAATTTGCCGAGCGAACAGGCTACATCGCACTATTTCGGATATTCTATTGTGTGAAAAAGAGAAAGACGCTACTCCGCAGTGGCGTCGGAATCGGTCGTACGTACTCGTCTGTTGCGAAGCGACCGAGACGTCAACGCGCTACTCGCTGACTCCCTCGCGCTGACGTTGAAACTTACCGCTTTGTCTCGCTCGCTCGATTTATACTTTATAGGTGTGCGTGTGTGAGTGTTTGCTTAAGTAGTTGAGTAGGACTATATTTTGAATGACTACAAGTAGGAGCATGCCGTACCTTCCCTTTTTGTTTTAATCTAAGGTGTTATATTATTAAATTCTATTTGATAATCTAACTCTGCTATCGCATTAGGTACCCCCTGTAATGATAGTTGTAAGTGTTATGCTCAATAAATAAATAAAAAAAAAGACCCAAACTAAATAAAGCGGAAAAAAACACATTTTCGTAATCAACAATATGTTCATTTTAATCAGTCTTCGTCAATTAACTAAAAAATATGCCTTCTTAATTTCCTTTAGAACCACAGAGTTTTGAAACTAGAATAAAATATAAGTAAAATCTTTAAAATTAACAATATATCAATTACAGGCATCATTTTTATTTTATAAAATAGCTGATACTGACAAATATCATCACTTTGATAAATACCTAATGTAAAAGTCAAAATGTTTCATTAAAATAAATAATGATGTTTAAGAAATATATATAACCCATAGATGAATGATTGGTCTCGCTGCGCTCGTCTAGATACCGCGCTACCGATAAACCACAGCTCCGTAAATGCGGCAACTCATTATTGTAGTGTGTTTATGACAATATGCAAGGATGCTAGTGTGCGTGAAAAATTTGTTGCCAGCTGCTCCAGCTGCTCAACTGTTACCCGAGTTAATGGGAAAAATATTTTTGCTATGATGTATTAGTTAAGTTGCTGGTTATAAATGTAGCACAGAAAATATTTAAAAATTAACAATTAAAAGCGAATATGTATCAATATAATTGTATATATTATTATGTAGGTTAGACGTAGGTTTCTTCTGTAAAAAATGGTAGGTATGTATAGCAATGATTAGACCTCATTTTATTAGTAGTTTTTTTTATTACTACCAACCCCGTTTTTCCCTTGGGTATCTTAAAAGGCGACTAACGGACTAAAGACTGCACATACATCCAACAGCATAGATCGGCGATGGGCTCATCAAAATAATACTACCAACCCCTCTCTTCCCTTCGGTGTCGTAAGAGGCGACTAACAGACTAAAGACCGCACATACATCCAACAGCATAGAGCAACTATGGGCTCATCAAAATAATACTACCAACCCCTCACTTTTCTTCGATGTCGTAAAAGGGGACTAACGGACTAAAGACTTCAAATACATCCAACAGCATAGAGCGACGATGGGCTCATTAAAATAATACTACCAACCCCTCTCTTCTCTTCAGTGTCGTAAAAGGCGACTAATGGACTAAAGACTGCACATACATCCAACAGCATAGAGCGGCGATGGGCTCATCAAACTAATACTACGAACCCCTCCCTTCCATTGGGTCTCGTAAAAGGCGACTAATGTACTAAAGACTGCACATACATACAACAGCATAGAGCGGCGATGGGCTCATCAAAATAATACTACCAAAGGGATGAAAGGGTTCTTCCCTTTGGTGTCGTAAAAGCGACTAACGGGCTAAAGGCTCACCACCTAAGCACATGTGCAGACTGTGCGGTTGTTTCTTGCTGAAGCGTGGACTGTGTGGGCGTGGTCTGTGTTGTCCATAGAATCAAAAATCAAAATCAAAATCAAAATAACTTTATTCAGTAAGCTTAAATTAAGCGTTTTGAATCGTCAATTATTTTTTTTAGATGGATGGATGGATAGGCACAGGAACCCACCCACCCACCCCACCCATTCAGGAAGTCTTTTAGCTGTGGAGAAGAACGGGCACAACAAACTCCACAGCTTTATAATAATATAGAGGTAACGACATTTACAAAACAATATGTCGTTACCAAATTATACAGTCAATAGTCATAAAACAATTATATAAAATAAAAGATAAAAACAAAAGTGAATCTACAAGTTTTACTCGGGCACTATGAACGCATTAGAACAATGTATGCGAAACTAGAGGAATGTTAATTCCATGCATTTTTGTCATTGATGTAATCGCTTACAGTGTAATAGCCCTTTTCTAAAAGTCTGTCCTTAACATGTGTCTTAAATTTGTCAAAGGGCAAAATTATAACATCGTTCGGGATTTTATTGTAAATTATGACACTTTGTCCCATAAATGATCCATAAACTTTCTGAAGTCGAAATTTAGGAATTACAAGTTTATACTTATTTCTAGTATTTAGTTTGTGTACGAGTATATCGCAATTTTTTTTGAAATGAGTAATGTTTTGACTCACGTAAACAATACAGTTATAAATAAATTGTGATGCAACTGTAAGAATATTTATTTCTTTAAACAGCTCCTTAAGGGAGTCACGTGATCCTAGGTTATATATGGACCTTATTGCTCTTTTCTGTAAAATGAAAATGGTTTCTATATCTGCTGCTTTACCCCAAAGTAGTATACCATAGGACATAACACTGTGAAAGTAACTAAAATAGACTAATCGAGCAGTTTCCACGTCTGTAAAATGCTTAATTTTCCTAACAGCATAAGCAGCTGAACTAAGTCTCCCCGCAAGGGTGCTAATATGAGGGTACCACTGTATTTTTGAATCTAAGGTAATACCTAAGAAAACTGTTGAATCAACAAGGTCCAACAGTTCACCATTCAGTTTAATTTTATTTCCTATAATATTCTTTACGTTAGGTAGAGTAAAATTTATACATTTGGTTTTCTTCGCGTTTAATTGAAGATTATTAGTAGTAAACCAATTCAACACATCTGTTAGGGCACTGTTGATGTCATCAAAACTATTTTTATTTCGATCAGTCTTAAATATCAAAGATGTATCGTCAGCAAACAAAACAATATTGCAAAAGTTTTCCGCATAAAATGGTAAATCATTAATATAGATTAAGAATAAAAATGGACCTAGTATTGACCCTTGTGGGACCCCCATTAGCACAGAAGATCCGGATGATATGGATCCGTTCACGCTAACTTTTTGGATTCTGCCGCTAAGATATGATTGAATCAATTTCAAGGCATCAGAGTGCACTCCATAGTGTTTTAGCTTAATTAAAAGGGTGTTGTATTCAACGCAATCAAAAGCCTTGGAGAGATCACAAAACACTCCAAAAGCATTCTGCGATCCCTCCCAAGCCTCAAATATGTGTTTTAGCAGAGCTACACCAGCATCAGTAGTAGACCTTCCCTTGGTAAAACCATACTGTTCACTGTGAAAAAGGTGGTTTATAGCGAAGTGGGAGCCGAGTTGATCTAAAATAAGTTTTTCAAAAACTTTACTAAGAGTAGGTAAAATCGAAATAGGCCTGAAATTGCTCGGGTCATCTTTACAACCCGATTTGAAAAGTGGCAGAACTTTGCTATGCTTCATGAGATCTGGGAAAACTCCTTCGTCAACACAGCTATTGAATATGACTACAAGAAAAGGCGCAATAGACTCGATAATATTATTAATAATTTTTGTTGAAATATCCCACAAATCACAAGTGTTTTTTATTTTTAAAGATTTAAAGGATTTAAGTACGTCTTTACAGTTTACGTGTTTAAATTTGAACACTTCATTACACATGGGTACATACTTTTTTAGCAGAATTTCTGCATTACTTGGTGAAGAGTTGAGTAACATAGTTGTGGCAATTGGTATATTTGTAAAAAACTGTTCAAAAGCATCAGCAACTTTATTGTCTTCACTTAAAAAGCTATTGCCTATTCTTAAAGAAAACTTAGTATCACGTGGCTTTATTTTACCAGTTTCGCGGTTTATGCAGTTCCATGTTGCCTTTATTTTGTTATCAGACTTTTTAATTTTTTCACTAATAAATAATGACTTGGCACATGCACAAGCCTTCCTAAAAGTTTTCGAATACTTTTTGATATACTCTAGAAAACTTGGACTATTATTATATTTTTTCTGCTCATATAAGTCATACAACTTAGCCCTACTTTTATGCAAACCAGCTGTAGCCCAATCCCTAAATTTTATTGAAATATTAGTTTTAAACTTTTTAATAGAGAAAGTTTTATTAAATTCACCGTTTATAAGATCAAAAAAATGCTTGTAAAGAGCATCTGGATTTTCCTGTATAAATGGTAAACATGCAAGTTTAGCAGTTATGTTATGCTTGAAAATTTTAACCCGTTTCTCTGTCACTGGCCTACAAGATATTTCTTCTGAGTTAGGGTGTCCATATTCAGTAAAAGCTATTTTTTGCCCACAGTGATCTGAAGATAAATTAGTTAGTATGAACTTAGACTCAGGAGCAAAGTTACAAAAAAAATTGTCTAAGCAGGTTGCAGTGGTTGCTGTAATTCTAGTCGGTTCTCTAAATTGGTAATCCAAATCAAATGATTTAAACAACGAGATTAATCTTACACTAGTTGAATGACTGTCTAATAAATTTACATTGAAATCCCCACAAATTACTATTTTCTTTTTAGATTTACAAATCTTCTTAATTACATCTTCCATAGTGGCTTCAAAGACACTAAAATTACCAGAAGGAGGTCGATATACACAAACAATTATAAATTTCTCTAACTCGACACATGACAGCTCAATAACGCGTTCAATAGAAAGGGAAACTACATCCTTTCGTTCCGTAATCTTATGTTTACTGTAATTAACAAATATTCAGGATCCGCCGCGAATTGCATTTGTTCTAGTAAAAGCACTGGAAAGCTGAAAGTTTTTAATATTAAAAATTAACTGATAATCTTTAAGCCAGTGCTCAGTTATATATAAAATGTTTATATCTTCATGTAATAAAAAAAGTTCAATTTCTAACTCTTTGCCGGCCAGGCCCTGCATGTTTTGATGAACTATTTTAATTTGGATAGGGCTGGCTTTTGTCTTACCTCTTAGTTTAAACTAGAGGTTGTGCAAGACTTATCAACTAAATTTACATTAGTAGAAATACTAACAGTGCGATAATTTTGGGTCGACATTGTTATACTACTTATAACTGTGTCTTTTAAATTATATGCTAGCAATGATGCTATCTGTAGCCTGTCTTTGTATATTAAATACATAGAATCAGTAGTCAACTTAAAACTAGATATAAATTTATTTGTATCAAAAAATACAATACTGTCACTGTGACGATAAGTGGAGTTATACAAAAGTAAGTTCAAATCAAAGATCTGTTTGTTTTGTTTCCACGATAAGTTACAGGCATAGGGAAAGGCACAAACTATTATTTTACAATGAGTTTTAGATTGTATATCAATAAAACTCTCTATGCTTTTTAAAAGGTCACGCTTTTTTATTGTGAGACTATCACCACACAGTATTAGAGCATTTGTTGAATGATTCAACTCCTGCTTGCTTAATGTACTTACTAAATTAGTGAATGTTTGGCCTGGATTGCAAAAGTTTATAAGCTCGTGGCTGAGTTTAGATTTAAGCTGCGGACCCAGGCCCTGACCTATCTTGTCAGAAAAGATAAGAGTTTTTCTAGACATTCCTTCAACAGAAGAATCTTTGTCTAAAGGTAGGTTGCGTTTTATTAACTTTCTATCACTCGATATATTATTATTATTAGCAAATGTAGCACAGGGTACCACTGGGATACCATTTATGACACTCTTTATGGGTGTTACGGATGGCAACAAATCTACTTGATTGTTCAAAAGAGAGTCATATCGTTCTGCATTGTACTTGCACAGATCTACTAACTCTGTGGCAGACTTAATGTGTTCTTCAATTTCTTTTTGCGACAACAAGTATTTTTTATTTAAAGTATCAAGAGACTCATGTAATCTCTGTATGTCAGATTGTAGTTGTTTGGTATCTCGATCATACACCTGTCTACTTTCTTTTAGTTTAGAATCGTAAATGTCTAGAGAGTCCATCAAACTCATGAGTTCTTTCCTAAGCGCAATATTTTTATAAAAACAATTATTCTTTTTAATAAGCTTTTCTGTTTTCCTAATATACCTATTAATTTTTACATATTTCTTAATTTTGTTAGTACCCAAGTAATTACATTTTACTTTACTATCATTGGTAGGTACTACTCGTTGCTTTGGTGAAACATATGATAAACTGGTGTTTGGGAGCTGTTGATGCTCTGCAGAAACAGCCGAAAATCCGCCAGGTGATGCCATCAGTTCGTCAAAAAGGTTCAGGGTGACTTCCGCTTGATTATATTGGGTTTGTTCATCCTGCTGAGATATGCGTTTGTATGCCCTTGCCAACTCTTGCTCCAGCTCAGTGATGCGATTCAGGGCCCTCTCATAGGTGGTGTTGCAATCATCAAATGCTTCAATAGTGCGTTGCAGCTGGTCTTGTTGATGAAGCACCTCGGAGTGTTCATTGTGCAGTGTATCAAGCTCGGTTTTCAATTGTGTGTTCTTCCCTATGATGATTTTTATTTCTTCCTCACTTTCATCTCTTTCCCGGAGTAACTGGTTGCAGGTATCCTTGGATAGTTTAAGTTCATGGAGAACTTGCCGAAGTTTCGCCTCTGTGTTTTGTGCTACCGTCTTGCGGGTCATCATATTGAGTTTTTTGTTTACACCTGAAATATTAGGAGCAAATATAAGAATACTGTTATTGTTATTTTGTTTATTTCTTACCTACGGTAAACGAGTCAATAAGTTTAATTGAAAACAGATTAATTAATTTATTGCCTAATACAACTTTGTTGAACAAAGAATCTATGTAGCTAGTTTAGAGTTAACTCAGTTAACTAATCTAAAAACGTTAAACATACATGAAACGTTAAAAACACTTTACAATTTTTTTCTCTTCGTTGTACTTATCAAATTTTATGTAGGAAAAAAAAGACTTGTATTCTAGATCATTTAAGCTAAGCAATGATATTTGTTTAAAATGTATCCTATCCAAAATTAAATTCAGAAACTAATAATAATAAATTAACACATTGAAATCGAATTTGTAATACCTATTCATACTTGTAACAAGGAGACTTTTAGTATTTTATAACATTAAACAGCTGTAACTATATAAAAACTAAAATAAAAGATACAACAATCTTAAAGAAAGATTTGCTGTTATGATGTGGGTAGGTCACTTCTATAAAAATATTTACTTAATAAGAAAACAACAACTTTTAAATGTGCAGTCAAGTTCTGATTGTAAAGTGTTGTAGTGTGTGAAGGTTTGTAGCAAGACAATGTAGATTAAAATGATTACTAATTTTACCATAAACTTTAATAATAACTATCTCAAAAAAGTTGTTGATCTAAGTAAGCAGTAATAAGTCGAGTCTTTATTCATGATTATTCTACATATGACTAAATACTTTTTCGTTTTTATAGGCTCATTGTCATGTAACAGACAAAAATTTTAAAAAAAATACTTTTTCCCCTAGGGCAAGAAAAGCTATCTTAGCCTCGCTTAGCAACGATACAATGACGGTCTTTTTGAGCAAGAACAGTGAAAATATTATTTCAAACGTTGTCTATGAATTTTTTCAAAACGATTACGTCCGTGATTTGCCGGTGGCGGCACTGACACGATGAGAGCATTATCACTGACAAGTGGGGATGCGTTCATAGAGAATGTATGAAAACACTGTGCCAGTACTGTGTCGGAACTGTGGCTTCACTGATATGTGTGAAGCAACCTTTAACCTATAATATTACCCGAATCATAAGCTATACACCTGTTCTCAGTTTCATTAAAATCCGTCCAGCGGTTTTTGTGTGATGCGCGTCAAACAAACAGACAGACAAAAATTCCAAAAATGTTTCTAATGTTCACGTATCCTTCATCCCCTAGATTATGTTTTTCGCAAATATTTTCAATGTAAGTACAGACAAGAAAAGTTTACATTTCAGGAACATAGGTCAAAACGAAAAAAAATTGCAGTCAATCAGCTGATTGCGCATTTTGTATAGGGAAAATAAATAAATTTTCGACCCATGTTCCTCATGGAAAGTTGTTCAGTTTCATCGGTAGAATCCCCTTGATATAGTGTCAGCTAATATTTTAACACATTATTATAGATCACATATATAAGTAAACATGAAATAACATAGAACTAGGTTAAGTATATTATAGTAACTTTGTTAGACAAATGAAATAGGTTACCTTTAAAATAAAAGACAATAACAATAAATTCACATAATAAAAATATCAACCACGGGGACTTTTTTCTTGTATAAGCGGTAACACTGAATGGCGTTTATTGTTCATATTATGTTATGATGAAATTTCGAAATTCGTATAATTTAATACTTACTGATGGTATATGATCCCAGTGTCCTTCTTATTTTTATAAGTATTATTTTTACACAGTTTTACTACGCAAACTGGCATTTTAGTTTGAATTAAGCCCAACATTGAATAAAACATTCGGGACGTACACGTCACCCACAGCTGTCAGTGTGACTGGCCCGGGTACGCCGATTTCGGCGTAGTATGTGTTGCCGCATTTGACAAGTACGACGGAGGTATCTAGTCGAGCGCAGCGAGACCAATCATTAATCTAAGACATAACTTATAAAACTTTTGTTATGGATAAATCAATGATATTATATACAACAGATATGTTATAAGCGCGCGCGATGTGAACACTCAAATACGTCATAATTGGGACGTTTTGTGTTTAGTCTGCGTCGAGCACAATCACGAGCGTGTCGCACCGTAGTTCCTGTGTCCTTACCAAAATAAATCAAAAATGCCATCGTGTGTGTTTCGAAAGTGCACCAATTATGACTCTAAAGTAAACAAAATACATGGGTTCTCTTACCACATATGAATATGCAAATATACTTAAATTATTTGGTATATTTCAATTATTTTTCCGAACATTAAAATAACTGACGCAAAGACGCTATGTTCAGGTGAAGAAAGAGAGAGCAATCTAGTTTTGACGCTAGAGCGATAAAGATGCGTGCGCTGCGGACATAGATTAGGTAGTGCAGAATCGAATATTGATGTTGACTTAAATGCCTACAATTAAAGATCAGTTGTTTTTTATTTTTACGTCGTTTTAATAAAGCTATCTATGGTATGTAATGGACTAATACAATAAACATTAAAATAGTTTCACTGAATTGGATAATTGGCTGTTATAACTATAAATAATGAAATATGTCGATTATGGCAGTTTATAATTTAACGATAATTATCCAATAGTTTTTTTTATTAAGATAATTTGTAAATATTTTATTATTACAAAATAAATTTGCAATTATTTGTCTGTGGATTACAAGACCAGAAACACTGGCCATGATTGAGCTTCGTGTGACGCCACATTTCACTAAATAAAGAAAAACTATTTTTTAGGTTTCAAGATAAATGTTTATTGTGGTGTGACGTCACAGACAATTAGCCAAATGTCACATTACCAACCGGTTCCGCAGAAACTTTAAATGAATAAAGAAAAATATGGCTTAGTGCACACATGTACTAATTACAAAAATAGCGATTTTTACTTTTTGACTGCCAACTGTATTAATTGACGTGCTCTACCGTTTGCACTTACACACGTGTCGATATTCCATCTCTTTCTATCAAAAACCCAGTGTCACGGTTGTATCAAGTAAGCTTCGGTTTTGTCCAAAAGCATTAAAATCCTTTATTTTTACTAATCTGCTACGAAAACTCCTTAAGTGATTTTAAGATTCCCTCCCGTGGTACTAGTTAACGCACAAAAATATTAAGTACATTTACGATATGTAATTTTACATATTACAGACAATCCAAATGTTGTAAGTGCAGTTAATACAAAAACAAAACTAATGCTTGCAACTTTTTTTAAGTGCACATATGTGCTAAGTCGCTATGATACAAAAAATAACTGTACATATGTTTACAAAATCATCGAAAATCACATATCTATTACACTTAACTCATTTTTGTTTTGTTTCTTGAAATGCTTAACTAACGACATTTTAAGTTAAGTGTGCTTTCGATAATTGTTTTGCGCGTAATTTTTACGTATATATACGAAGGCTAAGAAAAATCGGTCAATGTCACGTTCATATTGGCTTTTTCCCCACCACCTTTACTATAACAAAACGCTGTGTTTGCCAAAAATTTTTTTGTAACACGTTCAATATTAGCACAAGTATTATTAATATTTGTTCCAAAAATAGAGGAAATGCAGGCTCTTATGTTGGCACTGACAATCGAAAGGGTAAAATTCCCGCAAATATAACTTCCCTAGGCTACGAAATTTGTGAAAGAGCAATATTGACCAGTACCCTCGAATTGAGTCTTACTATTGTCGCAAAGACTCCAAAAAATTATATTTAGATAGTGATCTGAATCTGAACTTATCTCGCATGTACAAAATTTACAATTAAATTTTTTGCCCAGATAAACAAATAACTCCCGTATTATGTATATACCACAGGATTTTTCACTCCTATGAGCCAAAACTAGCATTTTATAAGCCCTGCAATGTGTATAAGCGATCAAATAAAAAGGCTAGTTTACAAGAAGAATATGATGCACACAAAAAACGCGAAAAAGACTCTTTGGATATAAAAAAAGAAGACAAAGAAATATGTTTAAACACAAATACATTCGACCTAAAAGCTGTTCTTTCTATACCCCTTACCGGTGATTGCAAAATATATTATTTACGAAAACTCTCATAGTGCAATCTAACTATTTTATATTTGATAATGGGTTCTGCCAGGATCAAACCAAAATATTATGATGTTAATATAATGAAACATGACGATTTCTATGACATAAAGGCATTTGAAAAAACTTTAAATACTTACACAATTAAAAACATAAAAAATCAGACTGAAATGGTTTAAAATTAAGTGGCTTCGGGTAAACAAAGAATCGCCTACTTCGATATTTTATAAATACGACTTGAACGATTCAGATTTGAAAGAAATCAATATTTGCAAGAAAAAAAATGGAGGAAAAAAGAAAGACTTTATTAACATATTTTTAAAAAAACCTGAAAAGAGCATACAAATTTGGTGCTACCTATTTCACTATGTAAGAAAAAAGATCTTCTTACTCTTTAAAGAATGGTGTGATCCCATCAGACTATGGGCAATACTATAGAGACTTACCATCCAGTTCTGCAAATATTCCTAATATCAATATCACTGACACTGTCTGATTAAGAAGTTAAGAATCAGGATGAGAGTATTATTAATAACCTACCTTATTCTAAGACTAATTACTGATCTAAAGAAACTTGAATTAATAAGTACTTTCCCTAATTTTGTTAGTGTTTAAGAAATACTGATTTTGGTACCTATACTATTCTTAATAATTAATTAAATGTTGTAGAACTTTAATAAATTATTTCTTACCTACTATGCAATGTTTTATTGATTTCCTATTTTATAATATTATAGGTTAGAACATAAAATAAAATTATTTTATATTCTAACCTGCACAAAATATCTTGAGTTGGTATTCTGTGGTATTTAATAAATATTTTAATTTTGATAAGTAGGTACCTGTTTATCTACTAGAATATTGACCCCGCTCCACTTAGTACATTCGTGCATTCAAATTACTAAATTTAAGGGTTTAAATGTACTAAGTGAGGGGGTTATCTAGAAATTCAGCTGATTTTGTTACCGCTTTGACGCAATTCGGTTATGAAATCTACTTATTTGTAGAACCAAAGAATAAGTCTTATGAATAAACGTAATTTGAATTCCATATCATACACAGTTTTTGTATTATTCATGCTTAAACTTTAAAATGCTCTCCTGAAAAATCCAATTTTTGTAATTAGTGCATGTGTGCTCTAAGCCATCGATATGTCTTTTTCTATTTAAATAAAACATTTTTTGAAAAAAAAATATTGTACGTGGTATCAATGATATTATTATAATAACTATAATATCATTGCGTGGTATAAAATAAGCGTTTGTAATTTTATAAATACTTTTCCGTAAACTGTCAAGTAGCCAATTTGTTTTTCTACTATATATTATACCTACATTATACTGATAATTAAGGATTATTAATGTTTTTTTCTTTTAATGAATTAGGTTTCTGAGTGATTAGGACAGTTCGTGAACAAATAAGCGAATTTGTCATAAAATCTCATTTAAATGAAAAAGGGTTACATTTTGCTAGCAATGAAGACGTAGAGAAATTAAAGTGCCGCATTTTAAAAAACGTTTGTGTTCTAATGTTTTGACTCATTTTTCGACCATTCATCAGACACCCATTTTCAATCATCGAGTACATCTCATTAAAACCTTAATTGATAAATACATAAATATTCATCGCCATTCTGCACATAAAAATAACCCCGAAATACAAAAACTTTCTAAAAGACAAAAAATAAATAAATAAAATCTTTTTAAAGGTATTTAAAACATGTATTTTATTTCGTTTCTTTTATTATTTCTTAATTATTTCATTGTTCAAATTTCCAATACGAGTAAATATGATTTACTTTTGTAAGAAGTTTTAATTCTTACTTATGTACTGACATTTCAATCAAGTGTCCACTCTACGACTAAATGTTACTCTAACCTCTCGTGCGTGTGGAGAGCCGGTCTTGCCGCGTTGCGTATATCTACTTGTCAGTGTGGATTGCTCGGGATAGATTTTATACGCAAATTACTATGAACGTAACTTATCTATAGTTTATAATATCATTGGGATAAATGGAATAATTTTTGTAATAAGTAACACAGGAATTAACGTCAAATTGCTACTTTTTTAGTGTTTTTTTTTAATTTCTCGACTTTCTGATTACTCAACCCAATGATATTATAAACTATAGATACGTTACGTTCAGGTAATATGCGTTTAAAATATACACACTGACAAGTAGATACGCAACGCGGCAAGACCGGCTCTCTACACGCACGAGAGGTTAGAGTAACATTTAGTCGTAGAGTGGACACTTGATTGAAAAGTCAGTACATAGGTAAGAAATAAAACTTCTTACAAAAGTAAATCATATTTATTGAAAATTTGAACAATGAAATAATTAATAATAAAAGAAACGAATTAAAATACATATTTTAAATACCTTCAAAAATATTTTTTTTGTCTTTTAGAAAGTTTTTGTATTTCGGGGATATTTTTATGTGCAGAATGGCGACGAATATTTCTGTATTTATCAATTAAGGTTTTAATGAGATGTACTCGATGATTTAAAATGGGTGTCTGATGAATGAAAAAAAAATGAATCAATACATTAGAATACAAACGTTTTTTAAAATGCAGCACTTTAATTTCTCTACCTCTTCATTGCTAGCAAAATGTAACCCTTTTTCATTAAAATGAGATTTATGACAAATTTGCTTATTTGTTCACGAACTGACCTAATCACTCAGAAACCTAATTAATTTAAAGAAAAAACATTAATAATCCTTAGTTATTATCAGTATAATGTATTATATAATAGTAGAAAAACAAATTGGATACTTGACAGTTTTCGGAAAAGTATTTTGAAAATTACAAACGCTTATTTTATACCACGCAATGAATAACTGTAATACCATTGATACCACGTACAATTTTTCTTTTCAAAAAGCTTTATTTAATAGAAAAAGACATTATTTTCTTTATTCATTTAAAGTTTCTGCGGAAACGGTTGGTCACGTGACATTTGGCTAAATGTCTGTGACGTCACACCACAATAAACATTTATCTTGAAACCTAAAAGATAGGTTTGTTTATTTTGTGAAAATCATGGCCCGTGTTTCTGGTCTTGTAATCCACAGACAAATAATCGCAAATTTATTTTGTAATAATAAAATATTTACAAATTATCTTAATAAAAAAACTATTGGATAATTATCGTTAAATTATAAACTGCCATAATCGACATATTTAATATTTTATTATTACAACAGCCAAATAGCCAATTCAGTAAAACTATTTTAATGTTTATTATATAAGTCCAATACATGCAATAGATAGCTTTACAAAACGAAGTAAAAATAAAGAACAACTGGTCTTTAATTGTAGGCATTTAAGTCAATATTAATATTCGATTCTGCACTAACTAATCTATGTCCGCAGCGCACTCATCCTTATCGCTCTAGCGTCAAAACTAGATTGCTCTCTCTTTCTTCACCTGAACATGGCGTCTTTGCGTCAGTTATTTTAATGTTCGGAAAAATAATTGAAATATACCAAATAATTTAAGTATATTTGCATATTCATATGTGGTAAGAGAACCCATGTATTTTGTTTACTTTAGAGTCATAATTGGTGCACTTCCAAAACACACACTATGGCATTTTTAATTTATTTTGGTAAGGAGACAGGAACTACGGTGCGACACGCTCGTGATTGTGCTCGACGCAGACTAAACACAAAACGTCCCAATTATGACGTATTTGAGTGTTCACATCGCGCGCGCTTATAACATATCTGTTGTATATAATATCATTGACTTAACCCTTTTTTTCCCGTCTCGACTAAGGCCAAATTTTCCGGTAATTCCCACTTCGAGACTTCTCGATGAGAAACCCTAATTAGAACCAAAGCAGGGCAGGAGCTAATATTAAATAATTCTTTTAGCTTTGTTTATTAAAAGTACCTACCTGACTGTGATATTTTCGTAAAATGGCCAATTTTGGCGTTCTTGATCTCAGAAACATAAACACATTAACAATTTTGACTTATTAAATAGTGTAGAATAGCTATTGGCATAGTTCATAGACGACTCGCTTTTTGTAAATTTTGCTTAATTAAACCCAAAATTGTAGAGAAAGATTTTCATAAAATGCGCGAAGGCACTTTTTTGAGCTCTTATAATTTAGTAATATAGTTTTATGAGATAACATTCCATTATTTTTATTTCATTTGTTTAGAATAGTAGTTAAATTTAGGAGCTCAAAAAGGTGCCTTCGCGCATTTCATGAAAATCTATCGTTATAGTTCGTAGCGGCCTCGGAATTTTTAGATACTTATAATTGATTTTATATAAGAAAAAAAATCTTATTGTAAACAAAAAAACATCGTAAATCGCTTGTGAATTTCTCCTATCTACGATTTTTAAGTAAGTAGGTACCAGAATAATCGTAACTTAATGAGGAATAAAGATTTTATCGGTAAGAATAATTATGAATTTATTATCCTATTTCGATAAAAATTATAAGTAAATAAGTACAACTGCAAAATTACTATAAAATGCGATGCGTTGGCCGTCCGAACTCAGCTCATTATCCTATTTCGATAAAAACGATACAACTGCAAAATTACTACAAAATGCGAAAATGGGCATTTTACGCAAAAATCACAGTGGAGATGTAATAGGTGTGTTTTGATCATTTAAGTATTATAACTAGAGACGACATCGCGAAGTAAGTTTTAACGCACTGATTTGCGGCCCCTGCGCTGCAAACGCCTCAGTGATTGTAAGCGATACAAGCGACTATGGACCTTGATTGAGGCCGTAAATCAGTGCGCATAAAATATCTTCGCGGTATCACATCTGTTTAATTTACCTCAATGGCTTTGATTTTGCCGAACCAGACTGTTCATTTATGTAATGACCATTAACATTATTTTCCCTATTATATAAAGTATTATTTAGGAATCTTGCAAATGAGCTTTAGTAATCATCACCACAGACATATATTATATGTCTGTGTTAGTAATTGATTTTATTTTTTTGTCTTTATCTAAAATAATACAGTAGGTATGCTTGAAACGGAATGTGCTCATGGCCAGTGTTGCCAGTAATAAAAAAATAAAACAGCGATCAGGGTTAAACGAGTCATTGTAAGACTTGAAGGAATTATTAACATTGAAAAAAAAATTAAGCAGAAGGTAAGAAAACTTTTTATTGTGCTGCCTTTGTGTCAGAGCTTAATTTCATTTCACTTTACCTCCTATTTACTTAGAAGTTTCTTTTAGAAAGTATTGTTAAAACAATAAGTTAGCAGGGTTTTAATTTGTAATGCAATTATCTATTAATAAAAATGATACACTAAGAGAGGCCTTTTCTAGTTCAGCAGTAAACTTTAATAAAAAAAATGTTTTTCTTCATTATTTTATGATTAACATTGTAGTTTTAAAATATTAAAGTTATTAATTGCACTCGTACTTATAATAAGTATAAGCTCTACATGTATTTATCAACGAAACTGTATCCTTTTAGGTTTTAGAGCATAAATTAAAAGTTGTCTATTAAGAGCTTTAAAAATATTTTGAGAGTTTACACGGTAGCTCGGTCGTAGGAGCTGGTAACACAGAAGCTGTCACTTTTTTTCTCTTCTAAGAAATGTCAGTTTGATATTGCGGTTTGCGGCAGATGGTGATGTGCCATAATTTCCTCTTGGATTAAGAGAATTTTCGCACTTTCACCGTAATAAATCAATTTTTAATTGTGCAATAGTTTATTAGACATTGTGTTGATTGTGATTTGAATGACAAAAATTTTTACAGTGTACCTAATACGATAAAATCGTGGGTGTTGTGTACTTTTTCTGGACAGACCTGTTTTTTGGTGCAATTTGTTCGCATTTTTGTTGTGATATAATTGGAATATCTAATCGAATGTTCTAAAAGGTATGTAACATATCCACAATGCATGAACCACTTCTACAGCTAAATTTTTATTGATTACAACAATGCGTGTATACTTTGTTCTAATTTTAGATAAAATTATTTGTGGCCTCTTCAGATTTTTTCATCTAAACTAAATATTTAAATATTTGAGTGTAATTACTCAAAATCAATATTATAAGTTAATTAAGTACTTTTATTTATAGTATGTAGGTACATTAAACCTACCTAATAAATATTATTTATGTACTCACATAATAAAATTGTCCTTACACACTATACTTATCTATGATGCTTTGTACCTATTTTTCTAATTTTTAGTTGATTTTAATATATTTTTAACTTACTTACCAACCTACTTTGAAACTTTAAAATTAAAACACATAAAGCCATAACAACCAACTAAAGTGCAACTTGTTTATCCATTATGTTTTATATTTTTATATTTGTATGTGACAGAGACTACTACAGGTAGATCAACACACAATCTAATATGAGAAAAGCTTTTTAAGAATTTTAAAACTTGATTTAGCTTAAAAGTTTTATCAAAAGGCAGTATCTGTTAGCTGATATAACTATAATCCTAAGAGATGGGGTTTAACCAGAAATACTACTTTGGCTAGATGTACAATATTATCATAGTCTTTTGGATAATAAAGTCCTTCAAAATATAATTAACTATGTAATTAATGATACGGTATGGATTGTGAACTTAATTTTCTAATTATACAGTGACGAGTTAATTCTGAATTTTATTTGATAACAAATCAACAGTTTATAATGACCTATAGTTGTATGTAATTAATAATCCTTAATCAGTCTCCATTCATTTCCTGTAAACATCGTAATAAAAGTCTCATAAAGTTGTAACCAACTCTATTTTTAATTGATTCTACCGCACCATTCAATCTTAAGTATAAATACTATTTGAAATCAACCTAATACATTTACTGCAAAGCCTTTAATTAATATAATTAAAATAATAACTCTTCACACATTCTATCTGATAAGTTTGGGCATCAACTAGCTCACATGTCAACCTCCTGACTACTGGTCCTAATGAGTAAAATTTTGTCTTTAATTGGGACAATAATAAAAAGTTTTTGGATAAGTGACCCAGTTAGGGACCATTCCTCATTGGGCCAGGTGGAAGAGGTCTGTGCCTTAATATGGGATGCTTAAAAACTGATGATGATGACTCATTTTTGGATGTATATCATTATCATCCTTGATGTAAGTATGTATGTAAAAGGTGACACTAATTTCAACATTTTTTTTTTCTTTTTAAAAAATCATATTTCATTTTTAAATCTTCAAACGTTTAAGGAAAAGTGGCACATTTTTTGGACTAAGCATTATTATATCAATAAAAAGGTGGTTAAACGAAACTGGTAGTACAAAGTAGATACCTACTTTATACCTGTGATTGTTGGTGACGAGTGAGATTTTGCCACTCCATTGAGTTGGCTCCTAGATATTGATATAACCTTGGGGCCTGGACACCTAGGCTGGCCAAAGGATGTGCTCTATTAACGTGTTGCTAGGATGGTACGTATGTCTGTCCTAGACACACCAATTTTTGCCAATGAAATACTTATTTCCCAGAACGTATATAAAATGTTTGTCGGATTGGTTTAAGTGCGTTAATAATGAACTTTAGTAGGGTAGGACCCAACTGGAGAAGGATTGCCTAGGATTCACAACACTGGTAGTTGCTGAATGAGGTATTTGTCTAAAAGCACAGTGAACTAAGAGACGTAACTCCTCTCCTAACGTATGGGATTATTTATTGGGGTAATTCTGTTAATTCACATACTCATAGTACTTTCATACTACAAAAGAAATGTAAGTATATGCATAATTTACAACATGTATTACGATGATACCCTTAGGAATGTATTTAGAGAAAAAAAATTACTTACTCTTACTGATATCTATGTTCAAGAAATTTGTGCATTTATTAAAAACAACATAGACTTGATCAACTGTAAATCTCTCCGTAACCAACGTTTTAAGTAGTTATAGATTTAATTTTAATTTACCAATTGTCAATAATAATGTTTATGATAAGAGTACATTCATACATGGTATTAAAGTGTATAATCATTTACCTACTGATTTAAAAGCATTGAATGGTCATATATTTAAATTTAAGTTAAAAACTTGGTTATTTAATCATGTTTTCTATACACTAAATGAATATTTTGGTTTCAAGACGAATTAATTGTTAAATTCCTGAGGAATTTTGTTAATATAAATGTTAATAATATTTATTTGTATTTGTAAAACTGTATATTCAGAATAAATGGCATATTATATTATCCTAACTAATATTGTGCGAAAGTGAGTTTGTTTGCTACGCTGTCATGCTTTAAACCAATCAACCGATTATCACGAAATTTTACATACGTGCGGTCAGCCCCCTTACTCTTAAAACCGATCGCTATTAGATCGGTTTGGTATTGTGAATTTTCGTACTGCTAAGTTACGATACCAGAGCTAATATGGATTCATATTGCGTGGATATTGAGTGACAAAAATACAAAACTCAATGCCATTTAGTTCACCCAATATGAATCTAAATTAGCGCTGGTGTCGTATTAAAAATACGAAAATTCACAATACCAATCCGATCCAATAGCGATCGGTTTCAAGAGTAAGGGAGCAGGGGCGAGGTGAAGAGCTCGATGGCGCAGCTGTTTAATCGTTCGGTTTACGATTGCCGCTAAGAAACTTTCGCAATGCCGCGTCACTAGATGGGTGGTCAAATTAAAAACATTTCGAGCTCCTCCGTGCTTCGGAAGGCACGTTAAGCCGTTGGTCCCGGTTGTTGTCGTAAGATGGCAGTCGTTAAAACCCACTAACTCGCATTGGGCCATCGTGGTGGGTTATGGCCCTGGGCTGCGTTCCGTCGCTTCACTCGAGTGCACTCGAGCGCACTCCGGCGCGCGCTCTAACCGTTCCGTGGCTTGGTGAAATTTTACTCTGATGGCTGTCAGAGCGTAGTTTCATCCGTTCTGTAGCTCCGGGCGCAGCAACCAAACAAAACAACCATCAAATCAAATGGTTATTTTTCACTCTGACAGCTATTTGACGTTTTTATCATTGTTATAGAGTGTCAAAGTTTGCAATTTAAGTCAAAACGTCTCGAAAAAGTCCGCCTATTTGTTTCCTATTGTTTTCTTTTTAATAATTTTGTTAAATAAGGTATAAAAGTGGAAAAAATAAAAAACAGAAGAAGAATTTTGTCACGTTTTGGACAGGAATACTTCAGAACAGGTTATAAAAACAACTCGATCGTTCCGTGGCTCGGTTGCAACTCAAACGGGTTAAACTTTAACCGAACAACTACACCCAAAACGACGGAACGCACTCCAATATCCCCACGTGTTATGCTACGTGGGAGGCCTGTGCCCAGCAGTGGGATGTTAATAGGCTGATGATGATGATGATGTGGTCAGGGGTATAGAAAACTACTTAGGGTACTGTTTATCCCGGTAAAAGGTTAATGTGGGATAATAATGTGTTGTATTAATTGTGTCAGCACACTTAAAGAACCGTGTGGTATAGCGGCTTACTTACTTACTTACTTACTTACTTACTTACTTACTTACTTACTTACTTACCAACCCCTCTCTTCCCTTGTTTGTCGTAAAAAGCGACTAACGGACTAAAGACTGCATGTCTTCCAATCCCGGTATACTGATATATCGAAATACCGAGATCGCGCACCATTTTGACTAGTGCGGTATCCCGAAATACTAGTGCGGAATAACGCGCGATTGAAAATTATCTTGAAAACGCCCTCTCGTGAGCGCTGCCCCGCTCGAATACTGAGAGTGTCCATCACCCTCTCGAATTCCTTTAATGGCAACAATCATCAAAACAGAGATGACTCTTTATGTTTAAGGGGGTCGATGGGCAAATATTTGATGCTGGCACACAATGCCCTAAAGTCTGTAGTGCCAACTAGTGTAGAAGCCGAGCGCGCATTCTCCGCTGCTGGATATCTAGCCAATAACTTAGGGAGTAGTTTGGCCGACGATAGGTACATTAGGAATGTTGTTTCCTGCAAAAAAAAAAACACTTACAAAATGTAAAATTTGTAACAATTTGCTTTTTTTCTTCTTTATTTAATAAATATATAATGCTAATTTTTATTTTGTTTTCATCCACTTTTTATTTTACTGCGGTATCCCGTTATACCGAGATCCCGCATCGCTGAAAATTTGCAATCCCGCCCATACCGAGATCCCGCTAGGCGTGCGGGATTGATAGCCCTAATCTAATGTAAATCTAGCAGCATAAAGCGGCGATAGGCTCATCACCTATTACGCTGAGCACATGTGCAGTTGTAGTTTGGTGAAACATGGCAGTGGACTGCTTCTGCGGCCCTCCTTGCCCAGTCTCTGATTAAAGGTTGCTTCACATATCAGTGAAGCCACAGAACCGGCACAGTGTTTTACATACATTCTCTATGAACGCATCCCCACTTGTCAGTGATAATGCTTTTTTTTGGGGATAATAGTTAATGTTTTATGTAATATTGTGTTGGAAAAACAGCCTTAAGAGGGTTTACGCATTTCGGTTTCCCATACAAACTTCCAAGTCGAAATTTTTAAAAATTAATCAAAATAAAATACAGGGATCTAAATAGTTTGTTGAAATTTTTTTTTAAAAACGTTTATTTAGCTGAGTTATTGCGATTTAAAGTCCACTATAGAAAGTTTACAATCGCAATAACTTAGTTAAATAAACGTTTTTAAAAAATGTTATCAACAAACTATTTAGATATCTGTATTTTACTTTAGCATGCCAATTGTATTATTAAAATTGACTCATTGGATTTTAAAAATTTGAACTTGAAAGTTTGTATGGGAAACCGAAATGCGGAAACCCTCTTAATCTGCGCACGCGACCTTAGTTATTGCGTGTTCGTGCCGTTCGTATTGTATATATTAAGGATGATTTATATTTGAGCGGGACGTGCACGGAGCCGTTGGGGCCCGGACGGGACACGGATCATGCACGGTGTAACATGAACTGCTTCATATAAAATGTATGCAACGTCTCAAATCAGTGGCGCCGACCGGGGGCCCAAGTCTGCTAATTTACGAATGGCATAATTGAATCGCAATTGTATCGCATTGTAATTGTTTGACACATTTGGTATTCTTAAATGAGTAAGAGAATACCAAATGTGTCAAACAATTACAATGCGATCCAATTGCGATTCAATTATGCCATTCGTAAATTAGCAGACTTGGGCCCCGGGCCCCGTGCGGGCCCGGTCGGGGCACGCTCCGTGCACGTCCCGCTCTAATATAAATCATCCCTTACTCATTTAGTAAGATTGCAATTTACCGCTAGCGTCGTCGTGGTCTTATGCCGTTCATGATTTGAATACGATACTACAGTTGGCCGAAGTTGGTACAACAAGCTGTTGCTTAGCTTTTAAGCTTAGCTTTTATAATGTAACTTTCCTAATAAGTACCGTAAAACTAGTGGATTTCATTTTGCGTTTTATACATATAATCACGACTATTATCCCCGTAGTCAGAGACTAGGCAATGAGGACAGCAAAAGCAGTCCTCTACCATAGTCCACTTTTCACCAAATAGCGACTGCACATTTGCTCCGCGTGACAGGTGGTGAGCCCATCGCCGCTCCATGTTGGATGTATGTGCAGTCTTTAGTCCGTTAGTCCGCGTTTATTATTATGGATAATCATAAATATTGAAATAAAAATTGTCAATTCATAAAAAGTTATTTCTCTTTAATTTAATAAATTTATTCGCATGGATTTTTGTTTCTGTTTTCTCTTGACTTTTATAATTCTTTAAAAGAATCTAATTTAAAAGGATCCCGAGCTCTTTCTTTTGCTGGAGAAAGAGCTCGGGAAGGGCTTGCGCGGGCTCCACGCGAATGACTGGCAGGAGGTGGCGCAGGATACACCCAGATTGGGGCTCTTATTATCGGAAGCCGAGACTCACTTCGAGTCGCTGCCGTCGCTGTGTCAAGTACCTAGTTAGTTTCGCACAATCGTCTCATAACACAAATAAAAAAAGTGTTTCAATTTATTGAGTTTATTATTAGCGTTTGCGCAATGTAGGTATTAGTATATCACGTAAGGTTTCGACAACAATATGGCTGAGATGTTAAAAAAAATGAGGAGGTGTTTTTCTTATATTCGTGTATAACTCAATTTTCATTACGACTTATGGTTATTTTATCGTTGCGCTCATGTCCGGCTTAAATATTTGCTTCGACCCCAGATGTACATACCTAGATAAATTTAATTATACTTACTTACTAAATCATTTAAATATCTGTAACGAGCGTGTTTTGTTATTACGTTAATTTTTAATTTTATGTTACCTATACGCAAACGTTTCAGTATCCCGTTTACTTTCTTTTCAGTTCCTGTCCTGTCCCGTCCTATCCAAGCCAAAGTTCCTGCATGATCACAACAAAAGCAAACCCTTGTACCTATTTAATATTTTTTACAAATCCTTTGGAAAACAGCAAACCAAAACGTCAACATTCTGCAATTGATTTGAAATTCTTTAACAAATTTATAGAATTTTGTCGGTTTTGTATAGCTTGAAATGCTATTGTATGTACATCTCTCTGTCTTTTGATTTAAAAATAATAAATGGCGGTGTTTAAATATAAAATATTGTGTATAACTACTTTCTTTTTTGCATGTCTTATAATTTACAGCATGTACCTATATATGTTCGAAAGATTGAACAGTAAAAGACATCTAGCTATATTCGGTTTATCTGTTTGATGTAACTTCTTTAAAATGCAATGTAGGTATATTTTTATTTAATTTATAGTTAATTTGCCAAATAAACGAATTTTATCGTCGAAGTCTTGTGTTATTGCAACAAGTAGTTAATTAAGTACCTATTTTAAAGAACATGTTCTAGCACACTAAAAAATTAAATAATCATGGTCGATCACCAAAAACATGCAAATTTATCTAAAGGACCATGGGAAGAAACGTCCCCATCCAACAGATTTGAAATTAGTGTCATTTGAAGGGTCTAGTAGGATAGATATTTTTTACTACGGCGCCGTTCTCCAGATACGAGGGATTTAGGTTATAAAAAAATATATTGTTTTTATATCGGTTTTTTTTTTTAACAAAATAATATTGCAAGAGCAGACCAGCCTCCACAGGCGGCACCCGTTCACGAGTATGACATGTGAATCAGCCATCACTTTGCACAACCATGTTTTAGGTAACGTAATGAATGACCCGACGCACATGCCACCACCCCGCAGATACACTTTGAGAGAGCATGACACACTCGAGCAACTCCAACTAAAGCAAGAAAACAATTAGACAACTTTATACGCAACGTTTACATTATCCAGTAATTTACGTCCCAAATATATTGGAACAAATGCTCAAATAAAAATGATTTTTGTTTAAAATAAATACATTTTTGCCGATATTAAATAAACTCAATACTTTTTGCAACTAACACATGCACAGGTACTTTTAGGCTTCTTTGGGTCCCAATGAACAAATTGACACGTATCCCATGACAGTTGTAGGGTGGGGACATGGTTCATACAAAATCCCTTAGGGTCCTTTGTATTTATTAGTATATTTTCGGCGTCGACCGACAAGATTGTCCATTTGTCGCACTACTAAGGCACATAGTATCATTATTATCTACCTTGGCTGGAAGAGATACTTCCACGATTTTCTCAATGTGTTTTGTTCAGTACTTAACGTTTTCAAAATCCGTCCGAAGATCGAGCTCATTACTTGAATTTATTATTGTTGTTGAAACAGTTATTAGCAAACTAATTACCCATTGTCTGTCCAGTGTCCTTAAGGTCCATAACAATTGATTTAACTATCATTGTGTTTTTGGACAGTGAACCGCATATGAAAGAGAGAAATTGCAAAACGAAATGTTGTGCTTAATTTCAAGGCACAAGTTACATTGAAAGAGGTATTTCAATACAAATAGCAATGATTTTTCACGCTCGTAAGACGTTATGCGCTCGTTTCGGTAGCCTTTCATGTAAGCATACTCGTTAAACAATTTTAGCAGTGTAACGAAATGTTTGCAGTTTAAACTGAAACTTTTAATACGCTGCCCGTAAAATATTTATTTTGTTTTGTTCTACTTTATTCGGAAAACAAATAGTACAATACATGGCAAAATACAGTTGCGAGCAAAAAAGACACTCACCTACCGACGACAAGCACGCCTTCAATTTGCTCGCGCCAATCTTAATTGGTAACTCGAGCAGTGGAGGCAAATTCTGTTCTCAGATGAGTGCAGAATGTAGGAGCAGGGTCTACAGGCGGCCTGGAGAGCGATTTGCGCTGTGCGCCTGTGCTGTTTCAGCGAAACAGTTTTTCTTAAGATTGCTCGGAACAAATCACAAGTACCTAGGTGATTCCATACTTTTGCTCGCAATTGTAGATGAGGACTTAACAAAAAGTCATGGTACAGCTCAAAAGCAGGGAAATGATAACGATGTACGGTCGGGGTCACCGTTACTTTACTACTTTGCAACGATTTTCGTATGAAGCGCACCGCCCGCCCGACGTGCTAGTACCAAAAAGACGACGCGATGTGCAAGGGATTTTGACCTTTAGACTGGTAAAGCGACGGAGTCCGCCATTGTACCTATACGGTTTGATGTATTATAATAATATTTAAAACCATGTAAATGGTATAATGACTTGCTCGTTCAAAACATCGGCAAACAAGTAAATCTAGGCACTGAATTAAGTTACGGTTAAATAGCTATCTTACAAAACCATCCTAAGTTATTCATCTAGATCGGGGTTGTGATAAATCTGCATTTAGCAAGCGTAGACTAACTACCTAGGTACTTAATAAAGGCATCCTACGCATACCTTTTTCTACCCGTTTGGACGTGAACGTGATGCTTGCCAATACCCATAAATTTTGTGGGGATGACTTGATTTCAACGATGGAGACTTGCCTAGCAGTAGATATGCCCTTTACTTACTATAAGTACTTGAAATGCCCCGATCGCAATCTCTGGCGGACCAAATCCTAACCTTGTTTGGATGATAATGTTACGGTGGGCCCACCGTCTCAGTGGTTTCTTTGCACACATATGTATTTGTTTATTTATTTTGTATCTTATTAATGTGGGCGTTTGCTATCCTGACAGTTTTCCATGCAAAATGCGTTGAAATTACTGTTAAGAGGCTTATTTCATCTCGACTTTGATTTTTGCGTAAAATGGCTAACTTTGGCGTTATGGATTTCAGAAACAAAATTACACTAACAATTTTGACTTATTGAATAGTGTACAATAGCTATTGGAATAGTGCGTAGCGGCCTCGCTTTTTGTAAATTTTGCTTAACTATTTTATTTTATATAAAAGAGGGAGGCAAACGAGCAGGCGGGTCACCTGATGGAGAGTAATCACCACCGCCCATGGACACCCGTAAAACCAGAGGAATCGCAGACGCGTTGCCGGCCTTTTAAGGGGAGGAATAGGAAGGAATATTAATTGGGAGGGGGGGTGGGGGGGGTGGGAAGGGGCCTTCGGAACCCTCACTGGTCAGACGAAACACAACAGCACTATGTGCTAATATTTCACGCCGAAAGTTCGTGAGAGGGTGGTATTACGCCTGGCGAGCCGGCCCAATGCGTGCTGCAACGCAGCTTGGCTCTACCACTCACTTTTTAATTAAACCCAAAATTGCATAGAAAGATTTTCATAAAATGCGCGAAGGCACTTTTTTGAGCTCATCGATTGAACTACTGTTTAGAATAAATGAAATAAAAAAAATAGAGTGTTATCTCTTATATAACCGTATAGTGCGTACCGGCCTCGGAATTTTTAGATATTATTGATTTATTCTAAACCAAAAAACTTCGAAAATCGCTTTAAGTTAACTGTGAATTTCTCATATCTACGATAATATTATTGAACAAAATGTATACCAGAACAATTGTTAATTCATGATGAATAAAGATTTTGTAATGAATTTATTATCCTATTTCGATAAAAACGATAAATACAACTGCAAAATTACTTCAAAATGCGATGCGCCGGCCGTCCGAACTCAGCTTATCCTCGCTGAGTGGATATTTGTAATATTGGGCATGATTTTATAATCCTTTTTCGATAAAAACGGCAACAAAATGCGAAAATGGGCATTAACGCAAAAATCACAGTCGAGATGTAATAGGCCTCTTAACAAGCTATACAACGTGTTAATTAAATGACTGAAATCCTCAGACACCCCAACTTTTTTTATTAAAAAAAATATTTAGATTATTAAAATAAGTGTTCGGGGATTATTTAATTATTTGCTTATTCTGTTTTTTTTTTACATTTCTTGCAAATTATAAACTATAGTAATTATAGTGTAATTACCCACGCGCGATCTAAGCCTGCATTATGCAAGCGATGTTGCCGCCGCGATAGATTCACTATGGCGATAGCATTCAAATTGTTTGTGTAACGTTGCTTAGAAGATGATAGAGTTAAGTTAAAAAGCGGCGTAGCTAAAAAGATGTAAAAATGTGACCCATATTTTTTATTAGTGGAGTCGATTCGTAATACTCGATTCTGAACAAACTATTTCAGGTTTTAAGCATTTTAATTCACACGTTATTTATAGAGATAATAATCTCAGAGTAAGGTCATGCTAAACATTGCCTAAGAATACTAACGATTGCTATAATAGATACTTACATTGCAATTGCAACGTTAAAGTTTACTTGATCTGAAATTAAAGGAGCTCGATTACGTATCGGCTACAAGATAAGGCATAGGCTTTCGCAATGCCGGGTCACTGTTGGGTGATCAAATAAAAAACATCTCGAACTCCTCCGTGCTTTAGAAGTAAATAAAGCTATTGGTCCCGCATGTTGCCGTAAGATGGCAACCGTTATAACCGTTATAACAGACCTACCCGCATTATGCGGCATGGTGGGTTATAGTTATAGCTCAAGCTCACATTATGCTGTTGTTCATGTAGGAAAGCTTGGGCCCATCTGTGGGCGTGGGACGTTTATTTTTTGCTGACTTCAATCATTTAAACACCTGATGATGATGAAACTAAAGGAGATTGATCAGTACAATAATTACACTAACTGCTTCAGCACTATGTGTAATGTTTTTATTACAATGGCACAAAGCTTATTATAAATCCAAGAAATGATTTGAATGAAACGGACGGAAACAATGGGCTTGTAATTAGCAGTTATCATAAAGAATTGTTAATGCTTTGCGACTCACTCATTGTTAATATCAAATGAGGATACCTAATGTATTTGCAACAATTTCATTAGTCTAAGTTAAAGCTTGTCATAGCAAGCGTAATCATTCGTCACGTTTTGAATAGGGGCAGTCCCTTTTTCGTGACACACCGTTGCGTTCCGAATTCCCGTGCGAAGACAGCGGGACGCAGAGTGTTGAGGTGAGGGTAATGAATGTTATTGCAACAATTTTACTAGTCAAACTGAATTGGGGCTTTAAGAACGTTATCGAACGTTTGAATGAGATAGGAGGATGGGACAGTCCCTTTTTCGTGACTCAGACTTTATGTCCCCGAACGCAAGCAACGGGACGCAGAATTGTCATATTGTAAGAAAGTTTGAAAGTCTCATCAAATGCGTCATCGAACGCGTGCAAAACGTCGCTGATTTGAACGTGACAACGTGAACGGTAAACTTTGTTCTTAATTAAAATTGTCCCAAACAATATAATATTAAATACACCTGTAATATCTTTGAGTTACCGATGTATTTAACATTATGTTACCGGTGTATTAAATAATGTTACATCTTAACATTACTTAACTTATTACGTCGGTAACCAATCAAGAGCAGTATTAATTTAATCTTACTATGCAAATTTTCATGCTAATTTTGTCCCCTGGCCCCTAGTCTCATTTTCCTTAGGGTCGGCGCAAAAAGTTTTTTGTTTTTCATTCCATTTTCTTTTCTTTCGTTTCATCTGTGTATATTTATATATACTTACTAGCGGCCGCTCGCAGTTTCACCGGCGTGGTTCCCGTTCCCGTAGGAATATCTGGATAAAAAGTATCCTATGTGTTAATCCTGGTTATAAACTATCTGTATGCCGAATTTCATTCAAATCCATTCAGTAGTTTTTACGTGAAAGAGTAACAAACATCCATCCATACTTACAAACTTTCGCGTTTATAATATTAGTAGGATGTCGTTTCTATATTCTGATTCATTATCAAATGTATTTGTGAACCTATTTTGATAAGAGAAGTGTGTATACATCAGTTTTCAGGGTTCCGTACCACAAAAGGAAAAAAAGGAAACTATAGGATCTCTTTGTTGTCCGTCTGTCTGTCAATACTCCTTTTCTCGGGAATGTGTAGAGGTATCAAATTAAAATTAACATCTAATACTTTAGTCTGCGTTCCCTTAAAGCTGTAAATAGATAAATCAAGCTTCTAAATCAACACAATCCAAATATATGGCCATTTGAGACTTATATATTACTCCCATAGACCTAAAATCATGTGTCAAGGAGGTCATACAGCACAAGAAAAATCTAAAGATCGTTAATTTCTATTTCATTCGATTCACTCGACTCGCACTTGACCGGCTTTTTTATATTGTGCCATTCTTGTCGCCTTAATGATGACGATGACCCATGTACGGGCCAGCACGTACATCGTCCCATCAACATATTACGCCACACGCATTAATTTGGTCATTATAAAGTCAGCTCGTCATCGGTAACCAATCACGCCGCGCGTACTCATATTATCACGTATCGTTGACATAAGTCAAATCACATACATTCATCATTCTATTCCATAAGTCATTATGTCACTGGTCTAGGCCCCCTCATTAGGTAGTTATTATAAATACATTATAATTTCTATCACTACTTTTCATTATTTTAAAACATCTTCTTGGTCCTTCGAGCCGGATCGAAACAAGCGGACTTATTATATTTTGAGTAAAACTCGAAATGGTAACGGCAGCGAAGTATGACTCGAGATGGGTGGAACGGCACGGGTATTTTAGTCATATTAAAAGGTAAATGCCCGATAAACGTCCGTTCAAGTCGTTTAGTGCGTCAGCGACAGTAGTTACCTATACCTCCTGCTTAGTCTATTTCATTATCGGGTAGCCGGCTACGCGTCGCGTCTCGGCCGCATTGCGTCTCGTCTATAATCGTGTTAGCGCCGCGTGTAGGTCAGTTAAACATTTTTCTGTGTCAGATTACGTCACAAGGTCAAGCGTGGCCATCTATTGTCGCGAAGAAAAACAAATGCCGCTACACTATACTCGTAATATTCGTTGTTAGGCTATTACGTTATTCTTGCTACACTAGGGCGGTACAAGGCGAATACACTGAGTACATCGGTCTTATCTTGACAAATTATTTTCGAATTTGTAATTTTTTACAATTTGTTTATTTATCAATATGACTATCGAGAATTTTCGGTGTCAATATTGTCACTTCGAATACGAGTGAAATAATGTAAGGACCTACTCATAATTGATATCATCAGTCTATAAACGTCCCACTGCTGGGCACAGGCCATCCTTCATGAACACGTTTGTAGGCTGATGATGAATTGATATCACAAAGCGAGGATCGTTGTCACTGCTTCAAAAAATGCAACTGAGTAAATTTTTCGGTGTTAAACTTGGCAGTTGTCATCCCCTCACTCAGGATCAGGATGGATGGGTCGGATGGCTAAATCACGACACTGTACGAAGCGACGACGGCCGCTCCTGCCCGGATTATTGATTCCAGCCGATTAAACAGGATCCCGTGAACATTTTGACGGGGACGAATTAACTCGGCACCGAAGCGACGTGACTTATCACTTATCACTTACGGCTCGGATTTGAGTTTCGTAAAATTATAAATTTAGTTCCTTGCTTTTTGCCGTGTGTGTAACGGCTCACTTAAACAGATACTACGAACCCCTCTCTACCCTTGGGTGTCGTAAAAAGCTAAGGGACTAAAGACTACTACTATTACTACTTATTTATATTTATAACTCGCGGCCGCTCGCGGTTTCACCCGCGTGGGACCCGTTCCCGTGGGAATATTGGGATAAAAAGTATCCTATGTGTTAAACCAGGTTATAAACTATCTGTATGCCGAATTTCATCCAAATCCATTCAGTAGTTTTTACGTGAAAGAGTAACAAACATCCATCCATACTTACAAACTTTCGCGTTTAAAACATTAGTTTAATAGGATTACTAGGATAGGATATTCATCATACTAGATCATACAAATATAATTATATCGATGTTAAGACACAAACACACTTACACACATTCACACACACCCACACACCACACACACTTACACTCACACTACACACTCACATTCACACACATTTAGCTCATAAGTAACAAAGTAACTTAGGTACTTAAAATGAGGATACTGTAATTCTAGCCCAATATTGTTACTGGCACTAGGCTAAGAGCGAGGCACACCCCACTACAAGTATGTGTATTACTCTCTGGGGTTGTCTCAGTTCTAATATGTTTATTTATTTGGGAAATAAAACAATATTTATTTTATTTATTTATTTACATCCAACTGCACAGAGCGGCGATAGGCTCACCAGTTCACCACTTATCATGCTGAGCACATATTGTACAGTTGTATTTTGGTAAAACTTGAACACGCGGAAACGTGGAAGTTTATGGCAGAGGACTGTCCTCGTGACGAAAAATGAGATAGATTTCATTATGACGGACAAGAGTTATGTATTCAGTGAAGTCTGTGATCAATGGGTTCAATACCGGCAGTGATCACCGACTCGTCAGAGACCTACTAAATATAAATTAGAAAGATCCCGCATGATGAAGTCTACGCTCCGACCGACGACTATACATCAGACTATCTGGTGCCGAACATTTTCATATGGAACTCAAAAACCGATTCGATGTATTGGAAATCACGAGCAGACGAATCTTATGTAAGCAGATACGGCGCGATCTCGGACACTACAATACAAGCATAATAAAACAGAACATACAGAGCCACATTAACCAGGCACTATACCGACGAACTGCCAGACATTAGCCAAGTTGAAATCGGGCACGCTCTCAAACAGCTTAAGAATGGGAAGGCCCCTGGTGGAGACGGGGTCACCTCAGAGCTTCTGATGGCAGGAAGTGCTCCTGTACTAAAGGAGACAGAGGCTTTTTAACTCCGTCCTACACAGCGGAATAACTCCAGAAGCGTGGCACAGGAGCGTTGTAGTCCTTTTCTTTAAAAAGGGAGACAAAACCCTGTTAAGAACTACAGGCCGATATAGGTCCTCAGCTACGTAACAAGCTGTTTTCGAGAGTGATAAAGAATTGTCTTGCGCGAAGGTTGGATGATTTCCAGCCTTCGGACCGGAGCAGGCTGGATTTCACGGTGGTTATGGAACTATAGAACATATCCACACATTGCGGCAAATTATACATAAGTCGAAGGAGTATAATGAGCCCTTGTGTCTAGCATTTGTGGACTCCGAGAAAGCGTTTGATACCATCGAGACCTGGGCTGTTCTGGAGTCTGGAGAGACACCCCCTCCCCCCCCCCCCACAAATGGAGCGACGATCTGCGCAGAGCGGCTGGCAGTAGCTGGATGCGGAGAGTCGAAGACCGGGCTCAGTGGCTATGTCCAGTGGCTGATGATGTTATTTTAGAATAGAATAGATATAAATTTATTCAGCATCAAAAAAGACAACATAATAAAGCTAATAATTTCGACTTTGTATAAGAAGAATTAGCGCCATATTATGTCATCTGAACGAAAAGCACTTTCGTTTAGTAAACAAGTAGAGTGTACAGCTAAACTACACTGGTTTACTTCAATGACTCAGTCTGTGTGTTGATAAATGAGTACTCTGTTATTTAATCAACTGAACTTGTCACTTGGCTAATGAATGTGTGTGTTATTTAGTTAACACTCGTATGCGATAAAGTGATCTGAGTGGCAGCATAATTTATACTGATTTCAGTCCATAACATTATTATAATTAATGAGAAGGTCAGACAATTGATTACTTTTGTTATATTTTTACTTTATCTTTTTTATTGAAAAATATGTTTAGATACACTGACCTCAATCTGTGCCGACAGGACCAGAGTCATTCACTGCCGTCGGGTCACACAATAACAATAGAAATTTGACCCGCGCGGCGTTGAACGTGCAGATTATATTTATGACTAGCCTGCCCGCGACTTTGTCCGCATGAACACCCCGTATCCCGTGACGAATTAACGTGACGAAATTTTTCTTTCTTATGCAACTTGTCCTGACCATGACAGCTTACACTTACCTTTACAGTATTCTCGAGTTTTGCGCTTAGCAACACATAGGTATGGCTCTTAGATGAATGATTGGACTCGCTACCCTCGCGCAGCGAGACTAATCATTCATCTAAAGTATAGCTATAAATTTTTCATATATTACTAGCGGCCCGCTCGCGCCTTCGTCTACGAACTTAGAATTGGCTGTCATTCTAAGTTCGTACTTTAGCCATTTTCTACAAAATATCTAAAATTTGGATACAAAAACAATCCTCAGTTATCGCTCTTTCAATTAGTGAAAACCGCATGAAAATCCATGGCGTGGTTTAGAAGAATAGTGCGGTGACACAGACTAAGGAAAACGGCCACACTTTATAATATGTTATGTAGAGTAAGTAGATGAAACTTACCTCCTTAAGCCAGAATATTATCTTAATTAGCAATCGATGTGAATCACCAACATCCGTCCCACTGCTGGGCTCAGGCCTTCTCACACGGCGATAGCGTTTACCAGGTGCCAATCTACCAGCAAGTTGGTAGGTTTTTACTACGCCATCTTACGAGTGCAATCGTTCGCGACACTACGCTAATGTGGCACTGACATAATTGGACACGTGTCCGTCCCCATTAGCTCCGACATTACGCAGCTGGTGGCTGTTCACTAACAGTACACACGGCGTCACATCAACCTACCCTAAACTGTCAAATTTCTCCAATAAATATTGATCTTTAGAATCAGGCAATAAAGTTCAAAATTGGGGTGTCACTCCGCAGTTTAGGTACAATGGCAGACTCCGTCGCTTTACCAGTCTAAAGGTCAAAATCCCTTGCACACCGCGTCGTCTATTTAGTACGGGCACGTACCAGGGCGGTCGGTGCGCTTCATACGAAAATCGCTGCAAAGTGGTAAAGCGACGGTGACCGGTGACCCCGACCGTATGTTCGGCCGGCGCGCCTCCCGGGCAGGCGTATCGCGTATGCAGTATTGCAGCTCAGCTCGCACGCTCCACGTCGCGCGTCGTCGCGCGTAAAACGAACGATCATTTCTGTGATTTTTGTGCAACGAACAATGACTACTAAACGATGTTATAATCCGTATAAAAGTAACTCTTGTGTTTACGGGTGTCTAAATAAAAGAAAGAACAATGAATCTGTTTGTCTTATCTGATTTACAGCTCTTTTATTTAGTATAATATACTTAATTTAGTTCTATGTAATAAATAACTTAAATATTATATAAAAAACTAAAAACTAATTAACTACAAAGTTACTAAAAGTAATAAAAAAAAAAAAAAAAAAAGGAATACTTACAAGTAAAAAATATGCCCCAAATCGCTCCCCAGCGGCATTGTGCCCAGAAGGCTGGTCGCATTCCCTCGCTGGATGGTCAGGCTTATTCGCTGACCCAAGAATGCCCCAGCCCGCTGGTCACCCGAGGACTCAAACAAACGCTTGGCGAGATCCCGGAATAAACGGTGAGCGCTTGGCCCCCACGGTCCGAGGGTCTCAATTCCAAACGGCTCAAATATGCAGGTGTTGCTAAGATCGACATATTTGCGCCGCTTGAGCGACTCTGCTGCTGCAGCAGCAGTTCCAGCCTCTATTGAGGTTTGGGGAAGGTGGGATGGGGCCAGGGTGTCGACACAGGTTGCGTCCCACACCAAGGGCCGGCCCATCTTCCACGGAACCAGGGTCATGCCATCGGGTCTCTAGCCATCGCTTCGTAACAAGCCATTCGGTTCTAGAACGGCTGGTATAGAAGCGCTAGCAAGGGCCCGGCGGATGATGTCATTAAGGCCGGCGTGGCGGGGAATTCTCCCCGCACTTCTGCTGCAGGAAAGACCGTGATGGCCAAGCTCATTCACCATGTCACCGCATGGGCAGCGATGTGGGACATTACACGGTGCCCCCAAACGAAGTGAGGAAGCTAGGCGAAAGGTATTGTTGTCCAGGAGTGTGCAAAGATGAGGAGAAGGAAGGGTGTGGAGCCATAATCCAGATTCCCATTGGGCCACAGCAAGGAGACGGGCCTGATCTGCAGGACTAGCTAGCGTATTAAGAAGGTTATTCCGCGCTAGTCTGCAAAGCGGCTCATCCCACTGCCTTTGCGATGACGGGTTACTGGGCACGTCATCGCCACACTGGCTCTTCCACACATCTAAGGCTTCAGACACGTGGGCTGTTGGATGGTGTCGCGGGGATTTCGATAGAATGCTTGTGATCAGCCCCTCCGTCTTGTGTACTGAAGCCAAAAAAGCTGGAAGAGCTACACTCGAAATTTTACGTATTCCCAGGCCTCCAAAACGGATAGGTAGGGAAGCCTGGGTCCATGCTTGACTGTCCAAAGGGATGTTTAGTACCAGAGATAATATGTTTTGAATCGAATCATCTAATTTTGATGTCAAACTTGGGTGATTCCAAAAGGGCGAGGATCGAACGCTATATATGAATTTGGGTGCAAATAAGCAAAATTTTATTATGGTGAAAGCCATGTGAGCGTTAATTTTGATTATGCGGTCCGAAACAAAATTTAAACTGGCTAATTTATCATCAACGAAAGGGGCGAACGATTCTTCTAGGATGGGGGACCCTAGGAGGCGTAAAGATTCTTTTTTAATGATTTTGATACTTGGAGCTATGGAGTTAAACTGTTGCTTAATATTGTCACTGTCATTACATGTCTCTGGTATAAAGAGCTCGCATTTAGAAAAATTTAGTTCTAAACCGGCTTTTTGAAAATTTTGAGTTAAAGATATTAGGTCAGCCAATACGGTGTTAGCGTCGCCTCCGAGGGTTCCATCATCTAAGTACCACACATTAAATTTAGAATCTAGTTGTTTTATATACGGATGAATTGAAAGTCCAAAAATTGCTGGGCCTAGAGGATCACCTTGCTGACACCCAACTGCGGACGTGATCAAGTTATCTTTGTATAGCAGATTGCTAGGTGTTCCGTAACATTGCCAAAGAAACTTAAAGGCGTCCGGGATTTGTTCCTTAACCTGTGTCAGCAAGGTACCTCTATCCACAGAGTTGAATGCATTTTTGACATCCACCTTCAGCAGAATGTCGTCAGGGTTGTTTTGTATAAAGCTCCTTACCGAGTGAATGGCGGCTTCGCATCCACCGCTCAGGCCGAAGCCTAATTGGACTGGCTGAAAGTATTCCGCTAGCTTATCGGACATATTTCTGCAGCATACCTTGGCAGCCAGTCGTCGAAGGGTGGTGCCTACGGCTATTGGGCGAATGCCGCCATCCTTTTTTTAAGGGCACATAGATTGGCACCGTATAATATGTCAATAATTTCTTGGTTGACTTTTCCTGAAAGCATTAAATTAATAAGGGCCGTCAATTCCTTCAAAAGAGCGCCGCCGGCATCACTACATCTACCGCCAACAAGGTCTTTTAAATGTTGTGCAGTGAGTCCATCTAGGCCACCGGCGGTGCCACTTCGGAAGGAATTGACGGCTTTAAGTATGCATTCTGGTGTAGTCTGTAAGCAGGGGTCTGAAAAATCGGGAGGGTCGGGAAATGGAATATTGGGGGCTGGAGGTGGATGTTTGCTATGCAGGGCCGAAAGGGTATCTGGAGAGTCAGGGGCGATCGAATCGTCGGAGAAAAGCAGACGTGCTGCGCCTTGTATATCTCCGTCACTGATTTTATTTTCTACTAAAAGATGGATATTTTTATCTTTTTTTCAAGTCTTGATGAATGGACTGAAGGTCGAAAATTGGGGAAAGGACAGGACGGAGAGCAGTTTTCTTTAATTTTTTGTGTCAAAGATGTATGATTTTGATCTTGTTTAACACTAAGAATTTTGTATGGGAAGACGAATAGATGCTCCCAGGCCCGGACGGAGTTTTCTTGGACAACTTTAGAAATGATAATATGAGAGAGAGTCTGGGCTACAGTTACGCGGGCTCCTCGTGGTATACGTTTTATTATTGGCAATGATTGTTTAAATTTGGCGAGTGTTTTCCAAAAGGGAGAGGAAATAGAGGATGGAGAAGGTGGCGAAGGAGAAGTGTTTGCGGAGGGTTGATTATCCACGTTTCTATGAACTCTACTTACGTGGATTTTCAACCCTCTTTGGCCTTTGAAAAAACGGGGCTGGGAACATCTTGGGCACTGCACTACGTTTTCCGACGATTCGTGGACGCTTGGTGGCACCGTGTTTGCACTTACATGGATGTTCATAGTAAAAATAAATAGCTAAAAAAATACATCCAAAATGCATAACTTTGTACATTAAAATAAATAATTGTTGTAAGGTTGCTTGTTGACCGGTGACTTTTTGTTGACGTCAGTCGTGTGACGGCTGCCGCAGAGTTTTTATTGGCTGAATTAAACAAATATTGACAGGCGATGGTTTGTCATTGGCGCATATTGCGCAACTCTTTCGGTGGTTGCCTTGGTGACCGATGGCAAGGTGTCAACAGTATGGTAAAATAACTGGCAGGATTCCTCGTCAAAACTTGTGTTCTGCAAGGCACAGGCGTAGGCCTTCAATGCTGCGAGTCGGCTCTCCAACAAGGAATCGCACAAGGGCTTATTTAGGGTGCTTTTCCGACGGAAACCAAATTAATTAATTAAATAAAAGCACCTCTTGTAACTTGACGTTATCTGTGTCGTCTTTCAGCTCTCTCTTTTGAGAAAAAAATAATAATAATATATTAAAATAAATCTATTTTATTTTAATATATACTTAAATATACCCATGAGTGAAAACCCTGCGCTCAAACTGACGTCAAATCGATATGGAGTCAGCGTTGCTTAACGGAATATGAACGCTCGGGTCACACGATAAGTTTCAATGTCGCGTGAAAATCGTAAGAGTAGGCGATTTTGTATACCTATACTTGGCTTTAGTTAGAGAGTGACCTTCTGTACTATTAGTTATTCTGTGACATAGGCAATGAGGAACGCAGAGCAGTCCTCTGCCATTGTCCACGTTTCACCAAATTACAACTGCACATGTGCTCAGCGTGATAGGTGGTGAGCCGATTACCGCTCTATGCTGTTGGATGTATGTGCAGATTTTATGTCCGTTAGTCAGTCCGTTTATTCCATCAAACACAGTTGTAACTGAAACAATACACAGTAACACACATAGCAGAGTAATATAAACACCTTATTACTGTGTCCACTATATCTATAATACCACCATTGCCTCTAAAAAAGGAAACATTATACCGCAGCTTCGTAATGACTCCGTATCACGTATTTAGGTAGTACCTACGTTTATATTTGCAACAAGACATAAATGGCAACTAAGACTAAATTTAAATACAAATAAAAACGTTTGTAAAAGGAATACAAAAAAAAATGTCATAAAAGTATAAATTAGACACCAATGCCAACAACCTCCTGAAGACCTAAATTATTATTCATTTTAAATAGGTAGTAATTTAAGACTTTGGTGGAAAAATTAAGCGATGATGAAAGAATGACTCGTAATAATGCCGCAAATTAGTTGTTTCGTTTCTGTACTATTTTCAGGTTTCAACTGACACAGTGGTGGTATCTTATCGGCGGTTTCCGCCGGCTCTTTGATATGCTGCAACATAAGGATGTTGCAGTATGCGTGGGCTAAGGAGCCCACGCAAAACGCGAATCGAATGAACCACACAAATGTTTAATTTACGAAACAATATTTTTTTACTATAGTGCTGTGCTTGCAGCGGCTCATTAAAAGAATTCTACCGCCCCCTAGTGTTGCCAGGTCGCAGTTTGGCCGGACATTTGGGTAAAAATCCCGGACCCCCTACATTTTCGATTGCAGGAGCGACCGAAAGTCGACTCGCCTGTGCTCGGCCGCGCTCGGCGCTCGCTCGTTTGCGAAATGTAAACATAAGCCGGGCAAGCCGGACACCGTTTATTTTGGCCGGACACGCATTCAAAAACCTAACTATGTCTGGCTTTATCCGGACGCCTAGCAACGTTAGCCCCATCTCTTCCTTTGGGTGTCGTAAAAGGCGACTAACAGCACAGAATAATACACTAGCTAACATGCCAAAGACTGCATCTACTACAGCATAGAGTGGCGGTGGGCTCACCCCCTGTTATCGGGGATAATAGTCGTGAAGTATGTTTGTGTATGTATAATTGTTACCTACTCGAAGGTAGGTACATAATTGAAACATAACGCTTTATGCGGGCGTTTGCTTGACATTATAATTTTTTTTCCTTAAAAAATGGCTTGGTTCAGATTGCATATTTAGCCAGTGTGAAAGGAGAAACAATGAAATATTGTCCTCGCTTAAAATAGACGACAATGAGTGATAATATGATTATTTAATGGTAAATGATAATCCTCCCAAACCCCTTTGAGTTTGAGTAAAGATCTAACTTTCCTACTATGACTTTACAATATGTCGCACAAACTTTTTGGGAGTTTTTGTTTTGTTTCATTTGCCAACACGCGTGCACGTTCTCTCTCATAGGTAACGTCAATAATCCACCATATTTCTAGATTTTGCAATATAAAACAATGCTGCTTGGCAGCAGAAATAGGTAATAGGCGCAGAATTGATAATAGTACTACGTATAATAGGTAACCGTGTCGATAAAAGAATACTACCCCTCTCTTCTCTTGGGGTGTGTAATGTTTGATACAAATACTTATGGTCTAACGTTCAGATAATATAATTTCATTTCATATAATTTCATTTTGATATAACGACTAACTTAATATAATAAACATTTAATATAATTTTAGATTCTATAATTTCATCTGATATAATGTACTTTTGAAATAATGTACATTTGATATAATGTACTTTTGATATAATGTACATTTGATATAATAATCAAATGATATAAAACATTACTCATGTAATAAGCAAGCAGTATGCAAGCAAGCAAGCAGCATGCAAGCAAGCATGCAGCATGCAGGCATGTATGGAGCATGCAAGCAGGCATGCAGCATGCAAACAGACATGCAGCATGCATGCAGGTTGCATGCATGTTTTCTTTCACGGCTCCGGCGCTGCGGGACTCCGGTGGTCCCACACGAGCTTATCGTCGCAGATGGCTTTCGCTCACCACCGCAGCTTCGGCTTGCTGGCCGGCTCGTCTCTCCGCGCCTACGCGGGATTAAATTACACTCTAGCGTAGACAAGTCTACGTGGAGTCGGTTTTGCCGCGATTCGTTTCTGTCACTGATGTTTTTAGCACAACCATAACGAAAACACAACATATTAACTTTTTAAGACAATATTTGAAATCAATTTAGGGTTATAATGGTATTCTTATTTTTAAGCAAAAATTATATCAAATGAATTTTTATTATTAAAATTTTGCATTCACAATGCTATATAGATCTAGGATAAAATCCCACTCGAGCTTCCTGAGACTGGTTGATTTTTTTTTCTAGTAAACATTTTATCCTATATCAAATGAAGTTATAGAATATGATTATTCTACCAATATAGCTTTATAGCATAAGTTGTTAGAGAATATGAGTATTATATCAAATGAATAATATACGTAATGTTGTTATAGGAAGTGTATTTAGAACAAGTAAATTTTATATCCAATGAACGTTATGTTCTTTGAAATTAGTTCATTTGTCATTATATGAAATGATACGCACCCCTTCTCTTGGGTGTCGTATTAGGCGACTAACGGACTAAGATTGCCGATACATCCAACAGCATAAAGCGGCGATGGGCTCAACATCACCACCTGTCACACTGAGCACATGTGCAGTCACTATTTGATGAAAAGTGGACTATGGCAGTGTACTGCTTTTGCGGTCCTCATTGCCTAGTCTCTAACTAACCCTTCGGGGATAATAGTCGTGATTATATGTATGTAGAAATAGGTATTAGGGTTATCGCCAATCAGTCAAATTGAATCAAAGATGTACTGTAATGTAACTTTATAAAGGGTTATGGATGTTATATGCCTAAGATCATAATGACCTTAATGAGTCACCGTTTGAAATAGATTCATTGACATATTCATTGGTCGTTAACTCCTTTGAAACGACTATTGCTCGGGAATAAGACATTACACTGTATACTTAGATACATTACCTACCTACCCACGCCGTGGTACAGTCACCATCAAAAGTAACTGAACAAAAACAAGGTGGCAAAAGTAATAGGCACGTGTAGTGTAAGTGTCTTTACATACTCATTATTTAACATTTCAGAATTATATGACATTTTTTGTGTTCATAGTAAATGGTTAAGGCAATAATGCAATAGTAAATTGTCATGTACTTTTGACTCAACAGCTATGTCAGACAGTTCTGGTAGGCTACTCTTGAAACAGAATTGCATTAATCAATTTCCAATGACAAATCTAAAAAATGTCAAATGGCACTTTTGTAAGCGACATGGAATTAAATTGCGTGGAAATTGATTGAACAAATTATTATCGAGATGGCGTTCCGAATTATCTTTACTTATCCCAATGTCGATACATATTAATCGCATTGGAATTGTATTAAGATTGAGTTTGCGTTCGAGAGTAACCCCCCTTGGTCATTTCAACCGTAACAATAATTTGAAAATTTAATATGCTAAGCTACTTTTGATTCTGACTGTACTAAGCAGGCCAACTATTTTTAGGTTAATGGCTTAATTATTTATTAGTTTATTTATTAACTATAAAATTTTAAGTGGCATAATTATTTATATGATGCAATTAAATATTTATTACTAAGTACCCACTAAATTATCGCAATCAAATGTCTATTGACTTTTTATATGTTTTTTTATGTTTATGTTATTTCTTTACTTTATGTATTAGTGCAATAAAAAAGTCTAAGCTATATAAGTCTTATATAGCGTAAAGACCTTTTTTATTGCACTAATGTAAGTTGACTGGATCTGGTATTCTGGACCCTTGCTTTGCGGCACAAATCAATGACAATCTTTGGGATCTCACAATGTCATACCACCACCACGTTGCCCCATGCTAGTTCTGGATTTTAACGACTACAACCCGACAACTACTGACGTGCCTTCCGAAGCACGCTAACCCCTGCCCCATCTTATCCTGGGCTTCCATTCAGCTAGATTAAAAATTTCTCAAATGTTTGTTGATTTTGACATTAGGACTATTGGATAAATGTCAGTAGGTATCATCCATTGAGGTAGCAAAATCAAGACAAGACTCTCCTTTGAATAGAATGATTTCCCGGCATAACTCCTTGTCTAAGTCCACAAATATAGCTACCTATACATTTTACTATTCTTTGAATAAAGTTAAATCATTGTTCATTTATCTACCTAATTTTTCAGTAAAATAGTTTATAATTTTTTTTACCGTTTTAGTATTTTATAGTTTTTTTGTCATTGCTGTTGACCTCATTTGCATGCAGTTGTCACCTATAATTAAGCTTACATTTACAAATTGTATCCCTATCGTTGTGTAACTGTATCTTGATTCAATGTAATCTTGTTGGTGATCTAATAAATAAATAAATAAAGACATGTTTATTGAATTTAAAGCCGTACTGCCTACAGTCTAGAATCTAGATTAAACCCACCAACCCGCATTGGGCCAGCGAGATGGGCTATGTATGGCACAATTCCCCATGCGCTGCTATCCATGTGAAACAGCTTGTGTCCAGCAGTGAGACATTTATGGCCAGAAAATCGGGTTTAAGAATCTTTATTTCTCATAAGAATTAGTAAATTCACTTACATGAGAAACTTATAATCGTAACTAACTTAAATATTAAACTAAAATTTAGATTTTTTTCCTCTTGAGCCATTATTCTACATTATATGGTAATACATTGCAATTTACTAAGGTAATTCAATAATTAGGACAGAACTTCATCAAAGTATTGTAGACCAAAAACTTAAATAACATCCATATCGAAAATAATAAAACCACTTAGACAGCAAACACTGGTTCAATGCGAAGAAAGTCTGACAGAAAGAGGGTCAAAAAATGAAAGTCATTCTTGAAAATATCTGCACTCAATTAATGGGAAAATTACTTGATTTATAATTTTGTATATAACAAAGACAAAAACACTTTCCATTTGCAGCGATCCTACACTTCTATTGCACCATTAACTTTTGTATAATTCTTCATATTAACACCACATTATTTTATTTACGGCCTACCGTTTGATTCAGCCAATTTCGTTGTCGTGTCGTAAACATAATTGTTATAACATAAATCACTTTGGAACAAAACATTTTCTAAGAGAGATTCTGCAACGAGGATCCTTTTGTTCCCATTTCTTAGGGTTAGTACAGAAATAACTAATTAGTGGCATAATTGAGTCCGTAATCTTGTTGCATAATTTAGGTACTGGACGTACGTACTTGTGGAAAAACCTTTGATGTTACAATCTTACAATAGAATAAGTTTTAAGTGCCCGTAGTATATATATTCCCTATGTTATTCGTTATCGATATTTTCTGTTAGTTACTACATCTCTTTCCACATTTTATCTGCTGGTGCGCTTCGAGCAATAAAAATATAATATTTAAATTACCTATTCTGAAGCGCACCCAACGGGTGCGCTTGGAGGAATAGTTTAGGTGCGCTTGGTCTGGTGCGCTTGGTCTGGTGCGCTTCAAAATGGGTGCGCTTCGAGGAATACCCCATTATATGTGGGGTATTATTACCACTACAAAATACTTACATTTTTTCTTGAATCCGAAATCTGTCGTATTATGATTATGTAGGTTAATTAAAGAAAAGTGTAGACTTTTAATAAAATATGAAGATTTAGGTAGGTACCTACGTAAAACAATAATTGCAGACTAAAATTCTAATAAGAAAATCTACGTAAAACAATTACAGACTAAAATTTAAATAGAATGCCCATTGCCATTGGCTCTACTAATATTATGATCAACGATTAAATATTTCGGAGGATACCTAAAGAATTTGTTTGGAGCAAATGGCTTATCTTGTTTGCAATTAAGCAGGACAAATGCGCCGCTTGCTCAAAATGTTTCTTAGCGCGACTTTGCCTCGAGCTGCGAAGAGAAATGCTAATTGACAATTTAATATTAATAGGAATAATCAGATTCTAACAGGTCATATTCTTTGAGAATGTAAATTAATCAAAAGTAGTGGGTCAGCAGTTCAAGGGCCCTACTGTCATCCCTTAGAGCAGAATGTGAAATGCGTAATTGCTATGGGAGTTTGCATAGTAATACTGCTTGGTTGGTTGTAAGGCCCCAGGACAATAGCAAATAGAAAGAAATATTACTACCCCTTTAAATGTACTTTAATATTTTTAGTAAAAGTTTTTAATAATCTGGCTCAGTACTGGCAAACGCAAAGGAGGCAAAGGCAATCAATAAAATCAAGTCACAGCTACAATTGAAACACGAGAAAAGAGTTTTCTTAGAACAAGAGCAAAAACAAAAACTGTGGAATACGATTCTTATCTGTGCCGAATAGACATTTTTAATCTGTGCTACTCTCGGCCCTTTCGTAATGATCGCTCGGAATTTCGAATTGTCAATTCGATCTCGTTGATTCTCGATGGCATGCATTGATTGGCTTCCGGTGGCATTTTGAAATTTTGCGCATTTACACGAGCGTTTGCGATCGCGAGCCGATTTTAATTTCGATTCAATGGAGTTTGAAAGCTTCGTTTGGAAAGCTTTTATTTGATTTCTGGCGCGTTGGAAACACTAATATGAATGGTGCGGTTTTAATCTAACGGGTGAGTATGTGAATGTGAATGGTAAGGTGAATTGAAAATGCTGTATGAAATCAGTTTTACATTATTTTCAATAAATATGTTTAGTAAAATACTTAATTTAATTATCATTATCAAATGTGGAACTATATAGGGTTTAACAATATCAATAAGCGAACGTTTAAGGGGAGCATCTATACATCACACTGAGCAGTGGCGGTACCTTCATACAAGCCGAAAAGCCTGGCTTGCCCTAACAAAAACTCAATATCACTACTGGTAAAACGCAATTATTAAAATCACTTAATATTTTTTACCATTGTTAATTTTCTTTCATCAGCATTCAAATTATCAATTTTATAAGTTTCTCATATTAAGAATCACCAAACAAATCGCATAAAGCTGCTTAAAAATCGTGCGACGCTTTACATCTCTCTCGCACAAGTTGGCTTGCAACCGGGCTTCGGATTTTAAGTATATCCGCTCTCTTCTAACTTTAACAAAATTGCTACTCTATAAACGTAATACTGCGTAAGTATGTATAGATTCTATGAGAAATTCATACTCTTCGTCAAAGCCAGCTTGCGTTATGAAGTTCGCAAGTAAGGCCTTCTCCAAATCAGGCTTTATTTCTACCGAATCACGTGCAACTTAAACGCGGGCGAACCAATCAGAGGCGACCGACGACAGCTCGAGCTCGGGCGAACCAATCAGAGGCGAGCGTTAATACGCGATTGTGCTGTGCAGCAGCCACAGGCAGCAGCCAGCCATTTTTTATTCTTTGTTATTGTCACACTTCACTTTGTTTGAGCGATTGTTTATAAGTAACAAGTGTTTTCGTAATTTGTGATAAAAAAAATGTGTTCCGAGTTCAGTTCGTCGCTTTATTGGTTTCTGTGACGAACTTAGATGTGTTGGGCATGTGATGTGTTTCAAACAAATGTGTACTTAAACGTGTTGATGATTGGCATACGAAAGGCAGAGGTAAATAAATTCTTTGAATATCACACATGATTTATGTATTTCGCAAACTATTAAAAGTCATCTAAGGCATTAATTATAATTGGTCTATGTAAAAAAACTCTTGGATTGTTGGTTGCTTCCATTAAAATAATTAAGTAATAATTAATAAATTAAGTGTAGAGGCTTAGAATAATAACGCTATAGAAACCAAGTTCGCGCGCCTATTTTGAAGCACATTAATTGGAGCCAGAAATGGCACCAAACGCCGGACCGCTCCGTAGTGTTCAATGTCACAGCGCGCCGAACGTGTCTCGCGAAAACAAAAAAAAAATGACGGTTTGTGCAGTTAAATTGTGTCACAACACATCTGAAAAACAAAAGAAGTGTAATAACATCACTTTTCACAGGTATATAAGCTTTCAGTATTTCATAGTATCTTGTAGTTAATTAGGTCAAAATATAAACGTACTGCAGTGTGATTCTCTAAGTTAAAGCCTCGGTAGCAGCGGCCTGCGCAGTGCTGTCTCTTTGATATTCATAGAATTGGAAAGAGACAGCAGATCACGGCCATGCGCGCACGTCACGCGTGTGTGAATCGGTTTAGTGCTTCATTTTTGACAGAGCGCTTGTATGAAGACTATCTTTCTATAGCGTTATTATTCTAAGTGTAGAGGCCTACATATCGACTGTGATTCCCGCGCAAAATGCCCATTTTCGCATTTTGTAGTTATTTTCCAGTTGTATTTATCGTTTTTATCGAAATAGGATAATAAATGCATGCTTAATATTACGAATCTCCACTCTCCGAGAAATGGCTGAGTTCGGACGGCCGGCGCATCGCATTTTATTGTAATTTTGTACTTAAGTAGTTGTATTTATAGTTTTCATCGAAATAGGATAATAAATTCATTATAACATTTTTATTCCTCATGAAGTAACAATTTTACTCAATAGAAATTTGAGTATAAATTTACATTCATTACATTCTGGTATAAATTTTACTCAATAGAAATTCACAGTTAACTTAACGCGATTTTCGAAGTTTTTTTGGTTTTGTTTCATTTTTTTATTTCATTTGTTTAGGACAGTAGTTCAATCCAGGAGCTCAAAAAAGTGCTCTCTCGCAATTTATGAAAATCTTTCTCTGCAATTTTGAGTTTAAATAAAAATTAAGCGAAATTTATAAAAAGCGAGGCCGCTACGTACTATGCCAATAGCTATTCTACACTATTCAATAAGTAAATACTATTAATGTATTTTTGTTTCTGAGATAAGGAACGCCTAAATTGGCCGCAGTAATTTTTTTTTTTTAAATTTCTCTCATAAATCACATTCAATATGTAATAGAAGGTAATAGCCTGTTTTTTTACCAACGACAAGAACGTTTGGAACGGCCTATGACGATTTGAGTAAAAAATGTGGCTAGTGTCACAAATGGGCACCAACATTGAATCTAGGTAGCAAGATTAGGAACTTCAGGTTTCGTGGCTTGCCCCAATCTGAAGCCCTAGGCACGCCACTGACACAGCATGCTCACCAAATTTAGTCCAAAACTACAAGCTCGTTACCGAGATAATCAACAAAACATTATCATTTCACCAAAAAATACACCCTTTCCAAACCCGTACATCTGTACTACACGCACACAAAGATAGCCAAACATGCACACTAAACTCGGAGCACACTGAGCTATCTTTTTATTGACGCTTGTGTGCGTGTTAGTAAAGATACAGCATGTTTCATGATGTGCATTATTTTATTTGATTTAGTTTGTTAGAAAACATAACTTTAAAAATTCGCTATAAAACTGGAGCCCATTTTTTATCATTGTATACAGAATGATGTATAGATACCGCCGTAAAACGTTCGCTTATTGTTAGACCCTGTATAACGAATCAGGAAATCAGGTTTCCCACTACGTTGGACCAAGGTGTGTTAAGATAATATGATGACTGCAATCTTACGACAAAACCAACGACCTCAGATTTCTCAATTTTCTTTTTAAAAACTCCTTTATTATTTATGTACGGGCACTTAACCACTCATCCAAGTAAAGTGGCATAGTAATAGCTTTATTTTTTATTTTTATTTTTCCTCGCTTCACTCGAAACTTTAAATATGCATCAGATTATGCCTATCGTGACCTAGTTCCGGTGAACTGAATAAATTGTACGTTGCGACTGTATAAAAACGAACAGTTATTAGCAAGGATACGCATAGGTATATTCTTTATTTGTTACTTTATTATTTAATTAATTAACACGCATATAAACACCGTCAACAGTTTTGCCTAGTCAAAGTCAAAGAAAGTGTAAAGATACATGGAATTCACGCAGTTCGTTTTCTAAAATAACATAAACAAGCCTATAATCCTACTAATCTTATAAACGCGAAAGTTTGCAAGTATGGATGGATGTTTGTTACTCTTTCACGTAAAAACTACTGAATGGATTAGGATGAAATTCGGCATATAGATAGTTTATAACCTGGATTAACACAAAGGATACTTTTTATCCCGATATTCCCACGGGAACGGGAACCACGCGGGTGAAACCGCGAGCGGCTGCTAGTAATAAAAATAATAATACAGGAGCCGTGGTATAGGGGCTCACTAAAAGAACTACTATCAAGCCCTCTCTTCCATTGGGTGTCGTAAAAGCCGACTAACGGACTAAAGACTGCACATACTTCCAATAGCATGGGGCGGCGATGGGCTGTGGCATGGTATATGAATGGTATGTACCTATGTATGAATGAGTCGAATATAATCCCTCGGGCGTAGGATAAGAGTTTTATGATTTTATCAAAATTGTTCGGGCGCACCAACCAATGCAACGCGTGTGATGTGATGACTGCCACCACCATTAGAGCGCTTTCACATAGGCGACTTAGCAGCGCGACTGTCGCGTGATTCCATTCAGTAAATGACAGCCGCGCGGCGTTAATTTAGAGAAGCAGAAGTAGTTATAGAGAAGAAACAAAACAGAACGCCAGACTATAGCTCGTTAGATTAGTTATTAAGTCTTAACTATATGTTAGTTAACTGTTTTTATTATTATTATTATTATTATTATTGACGTCAATAAGTGCCTGTAAAGGTTTACATTGAATAAATAATTTGACTTTGACTTTGATTGTTACCGTATTCCTTCCACTCTCATTCCCGCCTTCGCACACAGCGGCGTATCGTAAGCGTATCGTAATACGCGCGTAGGACGAGAGCAATACGAGCACGTACATTTTCAAAATCGTGGGAGACACCGCTTCGTGTGCGGACTTGTTTGAAAATGTACGTGCTCGTATTGCTCTCGTCCTACGTGCGTATTACGATACGCTTACGCTACCACATAATAAATAATAATACTACCTACGTGACGCTACGACACCTTGTGCGAAGGCACTTAGTGCCTTCGTATCGTAATCGTCGTAGGCGTCGTATCGTAATCGTATCGTAAGGGTATCGTAATACGCGAGTAGGACGAGGGCAAAACGAGCAAGCACGTACATTTTCAAACACGAAGCGTTGCAACAGCGAATCGTAGGAGACAACGCTTCGTGTGCGGACTTGTTTGAAAATGTACGTACTCGCGTATTACGCTTACGATACGATTACGGTACGACGCCGTGTGCGAAGGCACTTACACTCCTTCCGAGTAGGGTTACCATACGTCCAGATTAATCCGGAATTCCGGACAAGACCGGACTTTTAGACTCTAGTCCGGACTTTGTCCGGCTCTTTACTTTGTCCGGATTTTGTAATAAGAGTAACAAAACTACATTTATTTTTATGAAATTTTTTTACCATGTTTGAATTGTTGGTTTTGAGTCCCCGATATTTTGGCGCCCTTGTATGCGCCATAATCACGGAGTAACTATTCAGCTACAAATTGTAGTGACCATAAAAGTTTTAAAAACTACATTTTAAGTAATATCAAATAAGTAAGTCTTTAATCTTTATTTATCTAAAAACAAAATATAAAAAGTGAGTAATGTTTCCATTTTGTGACTAAAAAGTCCGACTATTATCGAAAAGTCAGGCTTTTTGTCAGGACTTTTCAAATTCCTAAATGGTAACCCTACTCCCAAAGATCTACTGCATGACCTGCCCTGTCCTATTGCAGACTCGCTGATTGGTTACCAGCATCGACAATGCCTGTCACGGAACGAAATCAACCATTAAACAAATTAATTAATATCTTAATTGATTTGTTATACTTACATTTCAGTCGGCCAATCTAACTCTTGATAAGGGCGTTAATCATTGCGTTTCCTGTGAGGTGGACGTCATACATAACATTACATAGGCGTATAGCGTTTTCACCTTGCCTCTTATCATATCACACCGATTAATTGTTTGAAGATTTTCGGCGACGATTTTTATCGCCGGTATATCGGATCAGTGTGTAAGTGTATTTGGGTGCGTGTGCTAGAATTCTTCTGTTCGGACTTCAGTGATCAATTAAAGTATATAAAACTGTGTTTGTTGGTGTTTACGTGGCAGTTTTGAACGACATTATCGTTTTACACAAATCTCGGAGAAGTGCAGCGGAGAGACATCGGGCTATCTTGTTTAAAACACATTATACTTTTTTACAAACGCACGCAGTATAATAAGGTAAGGTGCCAAAAAACAAGATAGTACTTAACAAGCAACTGAACCTATGTAAATTATACTAAAATTACATTTAATACACGTACTAAGTGAGTAGTAAAGTTTATAACATGTAAAATTGTTACTTTTGCATTTTTCTAAGTATAGTCGGTAGCACTAAAACATTTTACGGTTTCGGTTACGATTACGAGTAAGACATATACATGGGAACTCGTAAAACGTATGTCTTATGGCAGGAACGAATTGATTTACATTACACACCTGGCGCCCTACTGTCACCTCTTAAATCTTACTATGCAAAATTCGTATGAGATTTTGCATTGTAAGATAAAATTAATACTGCTCTAAGACTTGATGGTAAGATAAGTTTTTTGATAATTTGTTTCTTCACCATGGATACTAGTCCTTCAGTGGAAATAATAGAGTTCATTTATTATGCTTATAAGATGATAATGAGTGATGATATTAAGCTAAATGATATTCCCCCCAAATCCCTTGAGTTCCAGTAAAGATGTGGGACTTTACTGAATCTCACACGGACTTCTTAAAGGATTTGAAAAGTGATGTTGCACTGTTTTGTTTTATTTGCCAACACTCATGCACGTTCACGAACACTTAACGGTTAATAATCCACCATTATTTCACATTAATATTCGACAATACATAAATTTTAGAAATTAAGACAAAACTACAGACATGACGCTTCAATAATAAAATTTGTATCAAGTAATGGTAAGGTCCCTGCGGCCCTAGAATGCGCAACACGAGAAAATTTTCTCGACCCGTCTTCTCGTGTTATGTCTATGTCAAGTCTACGATATGTCAAAAATAGACAATAGTAGTTTTTGCTTGTCTGTGGTATTTTGTCTACAAACCCTAGCATGCAACCATGGACATAAATACTAATATTACGTCCATGCATGCAACATAATTTTATCGAGTTTTGACAACGTAACCGAGATAGTTTGTCGTTCCCGCCATCGAAGGAAGAGAGAATATCGTCCGCGACATATCTCGTGTGACGCATGCTAGGCCAACTGGACACGTATTGTGTTTTCACACCTGCCTCTAAAGCCTGGTTCGCACTACGTTAGTATTGTAATCGAGTAGCTTGAATGTACAGTCAAGTGCTTCGCTACTTTCCTAATTTAAAACGAATTTTAATGTAATGTGAGTTGTAACTTCAGAAGTGGGATAACCTCAGCTTCTTTCTAAGCGCTGCGTACATCCCAATTATTATTTTTTTAAATATTAAGATGACTTAACTATCCATCACAGCCCAATGTGGTCTGTACTATACTTACTATCTATTATAGTCCGAGAGATAACATGTTATGTCGAGCCACCACAAAGCTATAGTTATCATTTGCTTATCGAGTTTACGATTTAATAGGAAACTGGGACATGATTGTGGTATTGACTCATTCTGATTATAGCAAAGCGTGCAGACTGCAGAACGAATAGCGATAAGTGTACATAGATAGTACCTATAGATATAATTTGTTTATCAATAACCGAATTCCGATATGTTTTCTCTATAGGTCTAAAACAAGGGCATTTTGATCAAAATACGTCACGAACTATTTTTGGACATCACAAACTAAATCGGTCAGTTGTACATAACATTTTAGTTTAGTTTAATTTTATAAAAACATATTACTTACCTAAGGAGATTTTAGAAATATTATAAATTTTTATGTTATATCATCATGACATGATATAATCGTTTTCCTGTACATACCTATGTAGTTACTTATCATATACATGTGTCTCTGGCTAACTCTTCGAGGATGTCGTGATTATGAAATTATCAAATTAGTTTTTCACCAATTATATGATTGATTGATTTTGATATATAAGTAGTTTTTATTTTTGCCAGCTCTTTTCAGGTTGAAGGCTCTCCCAAAATTCGAACTGGTTCAGTAGTTCACATTTAAGTAATTTTAGTAATCTGTTATTTTATTAGGTTTCACGTCAATAAGTGTCTGTGAAGGCTTTTTTTTGCTAGCCTATAAAGTCCCACTGCTAGGCAATGGCTTCCCCCAATTCCCCCCATCTATCCCTATTCAGAGCCACCTTATGTCAGTCAGTCTGATGCGCGTCCAGATAGGCTGTGAAGGCTTATATTGAATAAACGATCCGACTTTGCAAATGTTGAACTTATATACAGGAATGTCATAAAATCAAAACGGTACTTACATACATATTTTATGTCTTTGATTATATACATGTCTAGATAGAGCCTGGCCGTAAAAAAACGTAGAAAAATTTATAGGCAAAAATTGGACTATCGCGCAATCCTGGCGGTCAGTGTCATTGTGCCGTCAAGCAGTGTTTACCTCTCGCGTTTCGGTGAAATTGTTCGCAAAATGACCGTTTGCTCAGTGAAATTCTGTCGAAACTACAAAAGAATTTTTTTTTCGAAAAGGAAAGTCACGTTTCATCCGTAAGTATTGATAAATTTTAATGAAAATTTAAAGTATAACAATAATAACGGCCATGTATGCGTAGTGTTGCTGGTATCAAAATGAAAAATTCCCATTATTGGTGGCAGAATATAAAAGGAGGTTTAAATATAATAAGTATGATAAAAAATACTCAGTCTTGTAAGTTAGTATTTATACATGGTCTTGTTGTAAATGAAGTTAATACATTGAATATAATTATTATTGGAACGCTTTCAAATTTTTTTTTTTAAACTGATGTCTAATTTTTAAGAGCGTGAATAAATGTCACGGTTCCTATTCGATGCCGAATTTTTGTAAACATATTACTGTCATTTGTGCAAATGTCTAGTTTCAGTAGGATTTTTACTGTTTTTTGAAAGAAAGACACAATAGTTAACTGTTTTCTTGTGAATGTCTCTCAAGAAAAAGTAAAATCCTAGTGCAACTAGGTATAACAGTAATCTGTTTACAAACATTCGTCATCGAATTTGGCTGGATTATAGGTTCCGTTCTAAAACAAGAAAAAATATAATACCTACTGTAATATTTTATAATACTATTATTATAAATTGTTATTGTGTTATGGTATCGTATCGATATTCGAAACGAATAAAAAAATTATTATTATTATTTTTTATTTTTTTTATATAAGAGGGAGGCAAACGAGCAGGCGGGTCACCTGATGGAGAGCAATCACCGCCGCCCATGGACACCCGCAAAACCAGAGGAATCGCAGACGCGTTGCCGGCCTTTAAGGGAGGAACAGGTTTAAGGAAGTAATAGGAATTGGGAGGAGGGGGGGGGGGGGGATGGGGCCTTCGGAACCCTCACTGGTCGGACGAAACACAACAGCACCAAGTGCCATTATTTCACGCCGAATATTAGTGAGAGGGTGGTATTACGCCGGGCGAGCCGGCCCAATGTGTGCTGCAACGCAGCGCGGCTCTACCACTCAGTTGGTGTCACTCATTTAGCACCACCCAGGGATCACGTGTAGGGTCTCAAGGGTAAACCTACGGACGCGAGCAACTTTGACCCCCAAAATATATGTTTTAAATGGAATGTACGTAAGTATTTATGTAAGAAGTGTGTGTTTAAGTATATGTATGTAGGGGATGGTAGTATGTATGCTTCAGAGCTCGATGGCGCATCGGCTAGCACGTTCGGCTTGCGATCTTGCCCGCTAAGCAACTTTCGCAAAGCCGGGTCACTGGATGGGTGACCAAATTTAAAACATCTTGAGCTCCTCCGTGCTTCGAAAGGCACGTTAAGCCGTTGGTCCCGTTTGTTGTCGTAATATGACAGTTGTTATAACCCACTAACACGCATTGGGCCAGCGTGGTGGGTTATGGCCCAATATTCCCAAGTGCTATCTCCACGTGGGAAGCCTGCGCCCAGCAGTGGGACGTTTATAGGCTGTTGATGATGATGATGACGATGTTTGAGAAAGTGCGGGTGTATGTTTGTGCCCCTAAAAGGTCAATATTTCTCGTCTCATGTAGGTTATCTCGTCTCACGGATATTGATGAGCAGTCATCACAATATGTAACCTTTACAACTGTTCGACCACATAGCAAACATTTCAATTTTCAGATTTCCAACTGATCCGGTAGAAAGAAGTCGTTGTCGAAATATTTAACTAGTTACAAGGTTTCAACATAATAAGAAATTAGAGAACATGAAAAATGATGTAACATCCAAACGAAAATTATTTAAGAAACGAATACAAAGAGAACGCCATTAATTGTTATGATTTTAATTTAAAATATTTAAATTTCTAATTAAAAAATCAATTTTGATTAAGTATTAAATGTAAATCATCCTGCCTGTTGCTTCTATTTCGTCCCTATTACAAACATATCACACGCACGTAGGCTTCCATTAACGCATTATTTTATTGTACTCGCCCTCGCCTTTAATCATCCATTTTTTCTAAACACACCAGCTTCTTTTATGCGTTATATCTACATATACGATAGACATACGTAATTTAAAAAGTAATGTTATGTTATGAATCATTTTAAAATTATATTGTGCATACATAGTTTTTCCCTACTTTATCGGAAATTAGGCATTCGCTGGCAACCATTCGCGCTAGTGTCAGATACGCGGCTGTCACGCACACTTCAAATTCAATACAAAAACCGGGCGGATTTTGACAAGCGTTTGTACCGCGATGCTCCGTCTAGACATGTATATAGTCAAAGTTTTATGTATATTTCAATCACAATTTGAATAAACATAACCTTCCTACCTTTCTACTTCAATGTTTAATAAAGTATAAAAAAACGTAAAAAAGGAAATTAATAACGCGACCTGGTAAAGAGAAAATTTACCGCTAAAAATATGTCAGTCTATTTGTACGCTGTCTCGGTATCTACGCTGCGTAGGAAATGAATGGAGACAAATTCCCCGCAATTTACAAAAGACCACCCTCTCGCTTAGTTTTCATTGGTAACAACGGCAAAGGGATCTAGCTCATACAGCCATGTCTTCAGTTTTTTTGTGAGAAAGAGTGATAAAAAAAGAAAAAGAGTAATAATACATCATTCATTCACGACAAATATCCCCAATAAAGGGTTTGTCAGAGACTAGACAATGAGGACTGCAAGAAGCAATGCATGTTTCTTTGCTCATGTGGCCACAGTCCACGTTTCATCAAATTGCTACTGCACCATGTGCTTAGCGTGATAGGTAGTGAGCTCACCACGCTCGCCACTTTAAGCTGTTGGATGTATGTGCAGTCTTTAGTCCGTTAGTCGCACTCTACGACATCCAAGAGAAGACATGGGTAATGAATGAGTTAAATTATATATCCCCAAACTCTTTTGGGTTTAAGTATAGATTTAGGATTTCTTAAATGAATTTAATAATTGACGATGCACTTTTTGGTTAATTTTACAAAATTCTTACGCGATCATCATTTAACCACAACATCCTTGACAAACAATTATCGAGTAACTATTTACTATTAATATTTGCAGATATTGTAAATATTGGCATGAAAGAGACAGCTGCCGACAGTATTTTCTCATCGTTCTCTCTCTCTGTGTTATTCTTGATTTAGTTGTTGTGAGTACTGTTGTTCAAAATTGGTAAAAAAATCTCTACTCGATAATTACAAATTACGGATCATCGGCCATAGCAATAGAAAGAATTGAAAGAGGAGAGAAGAACGTCTTCTCTCTTCACAATATGAGTGCAGCTCGGTCACGCCTTTTCTAATACTATACAACTGTAATTAATGTTTATGATTATGAGTTTTCTTATCACGCCACCGAAATCGATATAAAGTTAAGTGGTAATTAAGTTTGGAGTGCGGTAGGTATATCCTTTACCAACTGTGGCAACAGTTTTAAACATTACTTTGCGTGTTGGCTTGACGTAGCCATAGATATAGTTTGAGCGTTATCTACGCATTGAACCCTGAACCTTTGGTCATCGGGTAGAGCGCTTACCAGTCCGCCACCGAGGCGTAAATATTAGATTAACGAAATCTTCATTTTAATAACAGCTCAATAAAATTTGTAATATAACGTGCTGCAGGATTGTTTTTGATAAGTGTGCGTTTTATTAATGAGTTTTTATTGGCAAGATAACCGGCAAAAACAATTACCTTCTAGTTTTCACAATACATACCTAATTTGGAACAAATACATGACAATTTCGTACTTATATGAGCATTTTAATGGCGTCGATATTTCGAGTGACGTTCAGTTTCGTGGTCATTTGGAAGGTAAAGCTAAATTGGCTTCGAAAAAGCTGGGTGTGCTTAATAGAGCGGGTCAGTTTTTCACGCCGGCCCATCGCTTACAACTGTATAAAGCACAGGTCAGGCCGCATATGAAATACTGCTCCCATCTTTGGGCTGGAGCACCCCAATACCAACTCCTTCCTTTTGACCGCATTCAACGCAGAGCTACTCGAATTGTTGACGAAGTGGTTATTTCAGGTCGGCTCGATCTATTGGCTCTTCGGAGAGACGTTGCGTCTCTCTGTATATTGTACCGCCATATATCATGGGGAATGTTATGAGGAATTGTTCGGCTTGATCCCTGCCGCTGATTTCCTACACCGTACTACACACAATCGACTGTCATTCCATTCACATCACCTTGATGGATGGATGGCGGTCTACTACTGTGCGTTTTTCACGAAATTTCTTGCCTCGAACTACAGTGTTGTGGAACCAGCTCTCGGCGGCGGTATTTCCGGACCGTTACGACTTAGGAATCTTCAAGAAACGAGCCTATTCCTTCCTTAAAGGCAGGCAACGCGTCTGCGATTCCTCTGGGTTTGCGGATGTCCATGGGCGGCGGTGATTACTTTCCATCAGGTGACCCGCTTGCTCGTTTGCCTCCTTCTGCTATAAAAAACCTAGGTATTACTTTTTAAATATTAATAAAATATTTTTTCAATATTCTTATATAAATCTTGGATGTATTAATGGCGCTTTATAACAAATAAATCAAACCGAAACAATTTTATCTGAACATCAAGCTTTTAACACAGTTATCTTTGTATGATAAAATGATAAGATATTAAATAAGGAACTGACATAGTTATCTAAAATACTAACAGGTATTAAAAATATGGCATTGAACATTTCATTCAAGTGATAGCACACAAGTAACGTTGGCAAATTTAAAAAAAATGCATCTTTTATGACATAGCGACTTTTACTAAAATATATCTTAATAAAATTTTACGCAATTTTAAACTGACCTGTCAACTCTGCCTTCTAAAGTCGATATTTCAATAACACGAAATTATTTCGGTCTAGTGTTGGTGTCCATGTCTACAGCTTCCTCATTCGACATAGAGAAATTCTAAGCATGCCATATTTTTGTGCATATTATGTGCAATCAAACGTTTCAGTCCTAATTTTTGTGCCACCACAACTTCGTTACTATGAGTTGTTTTATGTGTGTAAGCTGGAGACACGTGTCACCAGCTCGCACACGCCCGTTAAGACAAACCAGTGAGGTTAGTGTTTTGGACTATAGCTAGAAATTTTGTGCATAATTTGTGCACTAGGAACAAAAAAAACTAACCATCACACTCAAATACTGTTGAAACTACGATCATAAAACTGTGTGCGAGCTGGAGACACGGGTCTCCAGCTCGCACATCTGTATCTTCGTAATTGTTCAAGCTACGGTTATGAATTATACCTCAAAATTTTGTGCAGAATTTGTGCATAAGGCACAAAAATTTTCGAAACTTTAACTCAAAAGGTTTTTGAGCTACGAACCGATAAGTATGTGTAAGCTGGTGACACGTAACACGGGCTAACACATGGTGAATTATTGTAACTGTATAAGATAGTGCTTCGTTTTAAAGATCAAATAATACGTTATAATTTGTGCACACACGAGGCAAAATTTCAAATCTCTGGGCCTCTTACTTTATAAATTATAAGCCAAAAACTGTTTTCCCGCCAAAAAATTCAAAATAATGGTTCGGAAGCGGCTAAGCGCGCCGTTGCCGTTCCGTGCGCTACACTATTGCCACTTTTAGACTAGGAGCCGTCTGTTAAAGCGATGCGCGACGCGACTAATTTAGTTTTACTATAGGCAGGTACCTAATAACCTACCCAACTTTTTATTTTAGATATCTCACACACGAATGTCTTAGTTATTTTTTGTTGTTGAGACAATTAAATAATTAGATTTGGCATAATGTTAAACATTATGGAGGAGTGCAGAACGACAAAATGGTTGAATACTTGAGCCTAATTCGATAAAGAACGGATGCTTTCCAGCAAACTAATCGCTATCGACCGTCACAGAATAAATTTTAACCATTGAAAGTAATTTATTTTAATATTAGATTGTAATACTTCCCATGGGTTAAATGTAAATAAATAAATAAAAATAAATGTACTCTATGGTGATCGATGACTTTGCGATTAGTCTGCTGGGGCATCCCAATGTAATGCTAGGGCCACATTATCGCGCTAGCGCGAAGATTTGCGTTTTCGCGACACGTCTGGCCAAACACTTCGCGTTAGCGCGTTGTATCATGGCGTTGACGCGCCGCGCTGTTGGTAAATTGCCGCACATCAAGGATTTTGTCGCGATAATGTTCGTGCGGCCACATTTCCTCCGCACACTTTAGTTGACTGCTAGCCGTATATACAAGTTACTTTGTGACTGCTAGACAACTAGAGGTGTGAACGTGTTGCAAATACGACTATCGATATTATTCTGTTTCGATAATTATGGTTTGGAGTAACGATAAAGTATTAAAAGTAATACAATATTACGAATTAATAATTAATAAAAATAATAAAGATGCAATAAATAGTAATTATTTGCCGACATGTAATAAAGCGCAATCACCTCTTCCATTTTTTCCGATAAAATTAGGAGTAGGCGATACAAATCGTATAAGGTTACTGAAACGTATTTATTGCATCAATATCGTCAAATCCGATATCGATGCGGTCTGAAACTATACCTATTTTGGAAAACACTATATCGCGTCAGGAATGCGGTGTGCGTTGAGATCACTATATTGTACGTGATCGAATTCAAGAATATTGTACCGTATCCCTGATATTTATTGAGTTATCATTAATCTGTAGTTTTTAACAAACAAATGTGCTTGTAAAAGTTTAATAAAATAAAATTATTATAAACGTTCGATGCGTTCTGAAACTATATAGTGGAAAAAAACACGATATTGCATGAATTTTTAATAGTCCGTAGATATGGTCGATACTGTTATCACCGATATTAAATTTATGTAGCTATAGTTTAACACTTTGCAAGCGGGCATTTTATTACGCGCATCTTCCTGTGCGCCGGCCTTTTTCGTCATTATTGTAAATTCTATAGAAAAAGAACTATAATAAAAATTAATTTAATTGTGTTCTATCTAATCGTTCTGCTGCTTACCTATACTAACCTCCAGTTATGGCTTCTTTATGTAGATGTTGTCCATCCGCAGTAGATCACCTAGATTCAGTAGTAGGCGTACCTTTGTTATCTTATGAGTAAGTACCTAAAGTTATTTTCAAATGCTAGTAAGTAGGTAGATGTTAAATTTTATATGTACCTATTTCAAACCCAATCCACAGATAACGAAAAAAAAGATACTTTTATTATTTTTAATAAAGCTATTTCAAATTTTTATTTTACCAGTAGTAAGTAATTCTTACTTTTTCTATTTACTAGTTAAAAAGTTTGCAAGTTACCAATTCTTCTATGTGTTGATGGCTGACCGACCCCTTGTCAGAATGGTTGATGGTTTAGTTATCGTAGCGTAGTAACTGTTTTTTAGTTGCCATAAAAAAATAACTAAAAATTCTTGGGAGTAGTTGTCAAGACGAATCAAACGAGCGCAAACTCGATGGGGTTGTGTGGTATTATTATAAAGTTCCTGTGTCCTTTTTCCGGCTCCATCATCAGACCCTGAACACTATTTCTCGATAAAGTACTCGTCAAGGCGATTCAAACGACCCCGAACTCGTTGGGGTAGCACGGTTTTATTATAGAGTTCCTGTGGGCTTTTTCCGGCTTCATCATCAAACTCTAAACACTATTTCCCAACAGAGTACTCGTCAACACGATTCAAACGAGCCCAAACTCGATGGGGTTGCATGGTTTCAATATCGAGTTCCTGTGGCCTTCTTCTGGCTCCATCATCAGACCCTGGACCCTTTTTTCTAACAGAGTATTCGTCAAGATGAATCAAACGAGCCCAAACTTGATGGGGTTGCATGGTTTCAATACTGAGTTCCTGTGGCCTTCCTTCGGGTTCATCATCAGACCATGGACCTCGTCTAGTCGTCTCCCGTCAGAGTGCTCATCAAAACTAATCAAATGAGCCTGAATGGGGTTTCATGGTTGTCTTACAGAGATCCTGTGGCCTTCTTCCGGCTGAATCATCAGATCAGCTCAATGACACCATAATATTGCATTGTCATCCTGTTCTGACCTATGTTCAAAGTTGCAAGTCTAGCTCATCGGGAAGCTAGTATAAAATCGTTTGCATTTGTCGACAAATAAATAAACAAATAAACGAGAAAGCTACCTAATAAAAACGTGGTAATAAAAACATACAGGCAGACTAATTTTATCACTACTTATCATATTAATGAGGTTATTGTAAATACTTAAAACTAAGCATAGCGATATTTTATGAACATTCATAAATAAAATAGACTGCTTTTATTTTAAATTAACCAATTTCCTATATCAGCAGTCTCCTAGTCTAAAATTCTCGGTATAGAAACGAAACGATCGAGAGCGCAAATTAAAATGACACTAAAATGAGCTTGCTCTCAAGTTCAAACTCGATTGCAATAGTGTAGCGCACGGAACGGCAACGGCGCGGTCGGCGCGCGTTTAGCCGCTTCCGAGCCATAATTTTGAATTTTTTGGCGGGAAAACAGTTTTTGGCTTATAATTTATAAAGTAAGAGGCCTAGAGATTTGAAATTTTGCCTCGTGTGTGCACAAATTATAACGTATTATTTGATCTTTAAAACGAAGCGCTATCTTATATAGTTACAATAATTCACCATGTGTTAGCCCGTGTTACGTGTCACCAGCTTACACATACTTATCGGTTCGTAGCTCAAAAACCTTTTGAGTTAAAGTTTTGAAAATTTTTGTGCCTTATGCACAAATTCTGCACAAAATTTTGAGGTATAATTCATAACCGTAGCTTGAACAATTACAGATACAGATACAGATGTGCGAGCTGGAGACCCGTGTCTCCAGCTCGCACACAGTTTTATGATCGTAGTTTCAACAGTATTTGAGTGTGATGGTTAGTTTTTTTTGTTCCTAGTGCACAAATTATGCACAAAATTTCTAGCTATAGTCCAAAACCCTAACCTCACTGGTTTGTCTTAACGGGCGTGTGCGAGCTGGTGACACGTGTCTCCAGCTTACACACATAAAACAACTCATAGTTACGAAGTTGTGGTGGCACAAAAATTAGGACTGAAACGTTTGATTGCACATAATATGCACAAAAATATGGCATGCTTAGAATTTCTCTATATCGAATGAGGAAGCTGTAGACATGGACACCTAGTGTTGGGCAAATTTCATGAAATATTTCAACCGCTAAAATTTTTCACATTGAAAATTTCAAGTTTACTTCAAAAATATTTTTATTTTTAAATATGAACCGCAGTCCTTTCAAAATAAAACAACGTTATAATTTATTGAGCGTTTAAGGCTATTTTAAAGTAAACAATGAAAAAAATCAACAAAGAATAATATTTACGACATATATGTATATATATAAGTAATATTTTAAATAGAGTAAAATCACAGTTTGTATCATTGTTGACAATATTTGGTTACATGTGTTTAATAATTACCTGACAAAAAACTTATAATATAGGTAAGTACTACATAATCAATGTAGTAATGTCAATGTTGTATTAACTGAAGTTTAATTAAAAGTTTAATAATGTTTATAACCTTACTACATAATCAATGTTGTATTAACTGAAGTTTAATTAAAAGTTTAATAATGTTTATAACCTTACGTGCTAAATAAATATTATCATAGTCTTTTTTTGTTATCATACATTGCGTAAAAAGAAGAAGAACGTATTTATTGTATGTTTGTTATTTCATTCTGAATCAGAATCGTCAGTTGAAATGCTAACCACTATATAGGACCGATTTGCTGATTGTGGATGATTTTCACTGTCCGAGTCCGTACCCTCGCTTTCTATACTCGGATTTATATTATAGACTAATTTTTTAGGTTCCAATTATATTTCAGGTAAGAAATTTTACCAGTTCGATTTGCTGTAAGTCTGTTTCTCGTTTTCGTATGGATTGCACCGAAGACACTAAAGGATCGTTCGGTTGCAGCTGACGAATTTAGAGCAGTCAAAATTCGTTCTGCCACGACACTCAAAAGATTGGACTCGCATATGCCTTTCCACCAAGATACAGGTTCTAAGTTTTCCGCAGCTGCCCAAACGAATTCTTTGTCAAATAGTGGTCCTTCTTTTGATCTACTCGTATACCCTAGCTAGGTGTGATATAATGTCAAATTTTTTGACTGACCACGCCGTGAATAAACTCCATTGCGGTTGTAGCTTCACCTTCATCAAGAACGATAAACAACAAACAAAAAGGTAGATGCAAACATTTCTATCTTTTGAGGTAGGTGTAAACATAAATATTCTGTTTTGATAATGGAACATATTTATTTAACACAAATAATGTCCGTTGATGTTATTAATATACAGTACTTATGCCAATCATTCATAAAATCATACAACATCAAAATTTTAAATTACAAAAATAAATTTCACCCAATTTGAATTTTTTCACGGTGTTTTGAAATTTTTCATATTTTTCACATATTTTACATTTCATTGAAATGAATTTTTTCATCTGCCCATCCCTAGTTCGGTCTATATTTTACTAAGAATGCGAGTCATTTTGTGCTTGATTGTACTAAGGATAAATGTAAAGCGAATTACGCCATCCGTACAAATAGGAAGTCAAACGTAATCTGGCTTGTTAAGAAGCTCAACGAGAAAGATAATTACTTTCTCTAAACTTAGAATAGTCTTCTGTAACGAAATTTCTGTTTCAGCCCAAATGGAAATTTGGGCTGAAACAGAAATTTCGTCGCGTTCCTAATTAGAATATTGTCGTTATCTATCCGTGTGAACGTCCGTGATAATCTGTATGCTGTAAGAATTTCGAAGAATACTTACGCCCTTATTTCTTGTCCTGGCGGGAACTTCTGTGCAAAAATTTAGCTTTCCAACTTTCAACGGATAAAACTTCCATCTGATAAAGTATTACGCGATCAATCTAAAATTTCACCTGTAAGAAAAGCAAACACATAACATGACAAAACATTATAAAATGTTTGTATAATACTTTAACAAACAAATAAGTTTTATCTGACAAGAAAAGTTGGTCCTAAAAGTAATGAAAAATAAAGACTAGATAGAAAGAACACCATCATCAGTTACTGCTTTGCTTTTAAACTGTGCGTTTTATTGACTTGCAAATAAGTCTCAAATTAGAATAAAGGAATAGCAATTCGTGACACGTAACCTACTAAGGTAATATAACACCCACGCACTCAAAAGCTTCAGCAGATAACGTTGTTAACAATCCAATATATTGAGTGGGCCCTTGAAGCAGACCCGAAAACCTTTTGATTCTGTATCTAACGTATACTCATTTAGCGTATATTCAAATCATATTAAATGTCTAACGTTTACTGATTTAGCGTATATTCAAATGATATTTAGTAATATATTTTATATCAAAGACTGAACCCGTAAACCAGTTAGCATAGGTACGCTAACTGGTTTGCGGGTTCAGACTCTGACGGACACTGGTCAGTTTCCTTACTTGTCAATTTCACTGATTCACCAGGTTACTTATTAGATTGTTTCGTTAGTTTGAAAATTTCGCTAGTTAGGCATTTTCCTGATTCTTCAATTTCCTCCTTCACTAGTTTTGTTAGGATGTCAGTTTCGTAAAATTGACAGTTTCAATTTGCTTGTTTCGTTATTTGTCAGCTTCGTTAATCGACCGGTTTACCTATTCGTTAGTTAAGCTAAGTAGACAATTTTGCCAGTTTGCTGTTTTCATAATCGTGAATTTTTATTGTTTAAAAATTGTACGAAATAAGAATTGTAAGCACAGCCCAAAACTGACAGCCTAAACTGTCTGACGAACAAGGAAACTTGCAAACAAGAAAAGTAACGGGTTAGGAACATGACATGACGGAGTAGCAAAACTGATTATACATAAACTAACTGATGAATAAAGATGCGAACCAGAAAACGAACTTAATAGAGAAACTGACAACTTTGTGATACTAACAAAAAAGAAAATTGGTGAATTCAGAAACAGTCTAAGAGTAAACTGGTGAATCAGTAAAATTGACGAGTAAGGAATCTGACCAGTGATACGCTAACTCCTGCAAACGCGCCGCCGTTGCGCCTGATCGTAAGCGATTACCGTAGGTTTGGTAATAGGTACATACATGCATAATCAATTACTAATAATAAAAATGCAAATAACAACAGCCTCGTATAAACCGATCCATAAATAGCTGGGGCAGGATAAAACATTTCTAATTTCAAATTTCATAATATGGCTCAGTCACTATACAGGTGGCCAAAACATTGACGTCCAAAAGAAAAAAATTAGGTCCCTCGTGTCGTGGTATCCGAATCACCTCCATGTATGTTCCTCGATTTTTCATAGTTTTCGAGTTATGATTTTTTTCTGAATTTTTGAGATATTTCGACATGTCCAACTTTAAAAAAAATATAAAAAAGTAGAAGACTGTCGAAACTTTTTTATTGCAACTATATCTTCTTAAGTGGTACTTTAATGGATAAAATAATCAGCTTCGTAACTGTGATGAAAGTTTTTAAAATGTTAATCTAAAGTGAAAAATTTACGTTTGGCGAATTATGACTTAAAATTTCAACTTTAAATTAAAAATCTTAACAGGTGGCTTTATGGTTCCTAAGTAGGCTTCAAAAATGCACCAGACTCTTGGCTTTCATTAACACTTAAAAAGTAGCACTTATTGGGGCTGCTTTGGCTAAAATTTGGCTTCAAAGACGGCAAAGTAGAAAATTCTTAAAATTAGCCTAGTATTGTTTTCTGAGGTTTAAGCGAGCACTACACATTGAAATGAAACACTTTTTTACGGATTAACTCGCGTTTAATTTACTATTTACATAGTTTTTATATTATCCTGACGTTTCGAACCCTTTACAGGGTCTGTGGTCACAGGGAGACTGACCGCTGTCTCCCTGTGACCACGGACCGGATAAATTAAACGCGAGTTAATCAAAAGTGAAGAGTTAATAAAAAAGTGTTTCATTTCAATTAGCCCAGTGATTAAAAGAAAGTTTTGGCCACTTTATCATTTTAGTTTGTTAACTAACCAAAAATGACTGCAGGAAAGCTAAGATCCAAACTTTTGGAAGTTTTTTTATTCGAGCGAGAACGGACCGCGCAAAATTACATTAATCTTTAACTAAAAACCCCACGAGACGACGGGCCTATTTTTTTCTTTTGGACGTCAATGTTTTGGCCATCCTGTATTATAACACCGGTCCTATTTCGAATCGGGCCAATGTAGGACAATCGTAGTAAGCCTTCCTTCGTACGTACGCCGAATAATGATAACGTGTTCATAACCAAACAATGTACCAGCAAAATCGTATCGAGCCCATTACAAATAAACGAACGAATAAAACATTATTTGATGATATCAGAATACGGTTTGCGAAGTGCCCGGGGGATCGGGGCCGAATAATCTGTGAAATATTGAATAGCATGACGAGGAAGGTATGGGGATCTGTGCGGACTGGCTTGCGGAGATACTGAAGTGTGAATCAATGGGCTTATGCGGGAAGCGCTCGCTTCGCTAGTATACTCGCGCGATGGGTTTTGCGATTTTTTGTGTTTGTTGAGTGTAAGTGATGAAAAAAGGGTCCGGGGGTCGTAGTCGCATCAAAAGTATCCGCTTATTCGTTTTTCACTAACTGACGTAAATTCACCCTTTTTTGACCAGCTCCATTTTGAAATAAATTAAAGCCCACGCCATTCAGCCTCACTCAATTGAGCGTCTCGTAGTTTAGGGCCGAATGGAAGGCAAGAGATCCCGTGCTTGCTCTCCAACCAGATGGGTAGACCTCATTAGATCCCTTACTCAATGTACTATTACCGACTGCTCCCACGACACCACTAATAGAACCGAATGGAGAATTGGAGACACATAACGAGAGCCGTCATTCACCCATAACCACGACCACTCTGTTAAGAGTGCCCGACTAAGAAGAAGATACTAGAGTATCTTGTAAAGTCCACTTCCATACATTTTGTTGAAATTCATATTTCACTGATTTTGAAAGAATAATTTTGTAAAAAAACATGGTATGATGAATTATTATAATTAGTCTGTAATAGAATTAATTTGTACGTGTACCTTGTTGACCGATCTAGTAGTTTAAACCACCGGTCTTAGGACCCCGAGGTCCCGAGTTCGATTCCCAGCGAAAGGACAGTTTTGTACTCGGTTTGGTTGGTGGGTAGAGCTTGTAAATATAAAAGTATTCCTGTCTTGTAGCGTTACTGTTTTGCGTTTGCGTCTTCTTACATATAAACCAAGCTTAAACCATAATTACTCACTTGGTGAACGTATCCTAGGTTTTCATGTTCATTTTTATCCCTATCTTATATCACAAACAAAGTTCTCTGCCTCCTGTAAAAAGGGATACATTTGGAATTGACAACTTTTCAGTATCAACTTTGCATTGTTTAAAAAATTATAAAAAGAGGAAGATCTTTTATATTATATTATATAATACTAAGTGTCGCATGCATTCAAACTGCATGAAAGTTAATAATAATAGATTTATTTATTTTTCTCTTTTTATGAGATGTATCACTTTTCCACAGTATGTACAGAAATATTCTCTATCAGTATAGTAGAGATTTCTCGAAGGTATCCATGACGGGTCACTCTTGCATTCTTTCGGGAGCCCCCAAACTATGATAAATCGCGGGCGACGCGAGTCGGTGGGTCGTCGGTAACTCACTTATCCCGTTACGTGGTTCGGTTCCTGGTCGTGTTACAAATTATATCTGAAGTTAAGTAAAGAGCAGGTAAAATGATAAAGGGCTGCTTTTGAGTTGGCTACAAGGTAATTTAAATGAAGATACATTTTATACCTTATTTATTTAGATTTGTATTATAAATATGTTTTCGATTTTATTTTGTTTATACCTAGTGGCAGTAATTAGCCTATTTACGGCCCCACTACTGGGCAACGCTCTCTATTATTGAAATAATGTCAACCGGACCCCGGCGAAACCTTGGGGCTAATTGTCTAACTTCAACATCTATCGCAATCCCTTTTAAGTACAAGTACATTGTTTTCCTAGTTTGCTATATATCAAAATTATTTTAAAGTAATCATACTAGCGAAGCAATGTACTTTTACTTGAAAAGAGATTGCAATAAAAAAACTCGAAAAATATTTTGCCCGAGTTTACTAAAATTGTTATTAATCGTTAGCCTATAAAGGTACTGTATCACTGCTAGGCAAAAGCTACATTGAAAGATGGTTGTCGTCGCAACAAAATAATGAATATGGGCCAGAGGCCAGAGCAGACATGCTTTTTTTAGCCGACTGAATCGCTAAAACGCGCGATTCCGATACTGCAATCGAACGCAGAGAGTCGCCAAAACGCGATGCCAGTCGCAAAATCGCCGATCGCTGATGCTAAAAGTATCATGTGGGCGGTGGCTCTAACACATTTAAAAAAAAATCAAAGATTTTGATTGCCATCCCTACGTGAAACTGTCTCGGGAAATATTCAAATCTTTTCCATAATAAGGGAATCGGGTATTCAATATATTCGAAACGATTTTAAAAGGTGATATCTCAATATTCGCGCACAAAGACTGCGGACGTGTGTCGACTGCTCAAAAGCTGGATATTTTCAGTCAGTAGAAGCGACGGAGCGCATGCAAAATATTAAAATCCACTTCAATTGAGCACTGAAAAGTATCGATACAATGTAGAATAATGACATTTATTCACATATTATTTAGACGGGATTTAACGCAAAACTACTTAGTAAAGGCATTCTACGCATACCTTTTTATACCCGACGTTTCGACCGAGTTGCACCGGCCGTGGCCGTCGTTTTGCGTTAAATCCCGTCTAAATATGTGTGCATAATGGAACGCGAAAGTTTAAAAGTGTATAATGACATTTATTGTTGATTAAATACACATTTTAAATATCGCGTTCCATTGTTTGAAATAAAGAAAGAAAGATAGAATAAAACATTTATTGACTTCACAAATAGAAGCAGAAACAAAAAGCAAGTAAATAAAGTAATATTTCGAGTTGAAACGTGGGTAGGCACAAAATGTTTGCGTAGGATGCTAAGTAGTTTTGCGTCAAATCTGTTCAAATATTTATTTATGTATTTTTGGCTATTCGGAAAAGAAATTCGGTTGTGATCAATGGGTTTTCATTAATTGCCGAAACTGTGTGTTTTGGTACGTTCTATGGTCTATAATAGTACAAACTGACACGTATCTATAAGAGTGTTTGATATTAGGTTTGTACCTATCCCCCAAAACTGACACGTATCTATAAAGAGTGTTTGACAATAGGTTTGTACCTAATCCCCCAACCAGACCATCCTAATAAGTGCAACAAACATACAACCTGTATATACGTATTTCAATATAGCATACTTAGAACTAATATTTAAGACTGATTGCCATTTAAGAGGAAACACTACGTCGAAGTGCCATGCAAAATTCTAATACAAAACAAAGAAAAACGACGTTTTGTAGTCCCCTGTTTCCTCCTTCAGAACTGGACCAATTTTGATTACTTTTTCAGCATCGATTAAAGAAAGAGATTTTGTATGTTTGATTTTTTTTTAAACCAGCTACTTTATGTTTCTGAAGACGCCTTAAAACGGAGTGATTTCCCTAAATTTAGAAAGCTCCGGTTATTAAAAAAATGACTTAGGTACCTAATGCAAAATAATCAAACATACAACTATAGAAAATCTCTTTCTTTACCCGATGCTGAAAAAATAATAAAAATTGGTCCAGTTCTAAAGGAGGAAACAGGGGACTACGAAACGTCGTTTTTCTGTGTTTTGTATGAGTTTTGCATGCCACGTCGACAGTGTTTCCTCTGCTTCCTTTATATATGGGCTAAGTACCTTACCTACTGATTGTGAAATTAAATGAAATATGTGTACTACTAAATCAAAATATTCTCTTTGAGGAATCTGCAAGCGCGTTGGTAGATAGGTACTTCTTAGTCAGTATTGTGAAACGAAGGATCCCAATGGGCCAACGTGCAACTGCAAGAGGAAGACCTGGTCAGGCACAACTAAGATAGGATTGTGTATGCTATGCATCTTTCATAATTTCGAATCTACTGGTGGGTTTTACTTAATCCACAAATTAGGAGGCCGCGATTAGATGGAGAGGGCAAAAGACCGCCGGAAGTGGAGAGGAGGAGAGTAGGCCTGCGTCCAAAGTCGAACAGAATGAGATTGTATATCTAGCTTTTATATGTGATAGAAGTAGAAATGGCAATCAAAATCTTTTTTTTTTAATGTCTCATTTTTTCTTTTGATGTAACGGCCAGCATCTTCCAAGGAAGCTTTTCCTAGCACTTCGATCATATATAAAAACCTAGCAATGGGACCACGGAATAGATAAATAAGTAATTAATGGTTGCCTATGCTGGTGGTGATACAAATCTTCCCATTTGTTTTGTTATTCTCCATTAAGCATGAATAAATGCAGGTTTGCCCGTCCATCTAATTTCAAATCACTTTAACTTTTTCTTTAACTACTACCCACTAATTTTATTGTTTCATTTAATTAATGTTACTATAATACTAACTTCATAATCGTATTTTAAAAGTAAAACGGAAAAATGGGTGCGTAACGGCCCCTAAGACGTATCTTACCCGTAAAACCTTTTAAAATATAACTTTTCGCTTATCCTTAGTCTGCGTGGGCCAAGTTTCGGTCATAACCTAATAAATTTATAAATATCCTGCCTACCTACTTATCTATATGCCTACAGGGTGTCCCAAGAAATAGTGTAAAGCGGAAGCTCACAAGTAGGGGGTTCTAAGGGCACCAGAAGTACCCCAATGCATGTTCCGCGATTATATGAAAGAATCTTTTAATAACCGTGTCGCGTTCGCGTAGCGGTGAAAGAATACTGCCACCCTCTCTCTTCCCTTAGGTGTAGTAAAAGGCGACTAACGGGACTGCACATACTTTCAACAGCATAGAGCGGCGATGGGTTCACCACCTGTCACGCTGAGCATATGTGCAGTCGCTATTTGGTGAAAAGTGGACTATGGTAGAGGACTGCTTTTGCTGTCCTCATTGCCTAGTCTCTGTATGTATGATGTAATTTTTGAATGTGATTTTTCGAAAAACTCTAGTTGGAATACTGATTTTCAGTTCATTTAATGTGACTCAATGTGAAAACAATAGGCACATTTGCTATTTATTCATCTTTGTTCATATATTCTTCTTAAATGTTCTGTTCTATCCTCGGTTGTCAAGTGGCTATTCGCTCGGCTCGATAACCTTTATTCTCAAGAAGACATACATGCATGTCACTTATTTGTTACTTAATAATATGCAATCGTACATTATGAACTACACAGTAAATAGTTGTTACATTACATAAAGTAGAAATATTGGGTTTCGAAGAAGTGGTGAGGGCGAGGGCGAGCTCAGCTTTGTAGCGGTTTATGGTCTTCCATAATAAACTTGTGTAATTTTGCTTTGAACCCACCCAAAGCGTCGGCAGCCTTCATATCAGATGGAAGTTTGTTATAGAGTTGTGTTTCCTCAGAAGTAATATACAGTCTTTTTTCCAAAATTAGTTCGCGTTTTGGGTAGTACTATGTGACTAGGTCTTCGAGTACTACGTTTATGAGTTTGGCTTATTGTAGTAAAGTTTATATTCGTCCGTATGATTTTATGTTTTATTTTCCAGATCTAGGGCAGGCCTCTGTCACTCCATATACTTGCGCGCTATAATTACCTACCGCCCGGCCGGTCTCGGGCCGTTAGCGGACCAAATTCAGTGCGGTTTTCGCAAGCGCAGCGCACGTACGTTGTTCAATTTTAATTGTTCGATGGCGTCTGGTGCCTTATGTGCAGTAGATGGGTTTGTTGTGCAGTAGTAGTTTTTTATTTTACCTACACACTGACTTCTATTTACTTTTGATGATGATGTCAGCACCAATTTCTAAAAAAATATATTTTATAAACGATACAATTTTAAACTACCACCTATTAGTCAGAACATATTCACAGTTCTCAATAAAATAGACACAAATAGTTATTTGTGTCAATTTAATTTTATCGAAGAGGCAGCCCTGCGATTGCTGTGGGATCGCGCGGTAGGTTATTATAGTTTAAATATTAGTAGGCTATTATAGCAGTAGGTATTAGTAATTTTCTACTGAGTGAAGTATCTGTTAACTCTTCTTTAATCTGTGTCCAGGGTTCAAGTTCCCAGGCCGGGCAACGTGTGTTTCGAATTTTTCGCAACTCGCATTTGACAAGCTTGGTGATAAAGGCAATACCGTTAGTAGAGGTGACTTGATTTCTATGAGGGAGGCCTTTGTCCTGCTACAGGTAGGATCGTACATAAGGCTTTTACTACTAACCAAAACATAACTAGATTTAAGGAAATATTACCTACTTAGAAAATAGTTCCTTGTGTCATAGGTACTAACAAAGAGGCAGGCAGGATCGTTGAAATGTCAAATTAAAATAATATAATATACACCCTTAATTTTTATTCGTTTAAAAGAAATTAGGGGTTATTATATTAATGTGCAAAAATGGCAAAAAAATTTCGACCTCCCATACAAAACTGTCCGATCAGCTAACAACAATAGTATGGGAGGTCGAAATTTTTTTTTGTCATTTTTGCACAGGTTTCTTAGGAAAAATCGTTCAGTTTCATTAGTGGAACTCACTCTTAACTTCATTAAAACGAATAAAACTTAAGGGTGTATACTTTTGTTAAATAATTCATTTACGTTAACTAAGCGCTCTCATAAACGGATAAACCCAGTGAGGTTTTTGTGTATGCATTTCTAATTTTATGTAGTAAGATGATTTGTTGTATTGGAAAATAAGTTTAAAAAAAAACATATCTATTTCTTCTACCGCATACCGCTTAAAACTATTTATTGGGACACCCTGTATATATTGCGTTTATGCCTTCTTTTTCTCTTATCTCCCTGACCATAACTTAGGCGATGAAAAGTTGGGTCGGAGGTAATCCCCGAATCTTGTTTCGCGGTCCCTCGAGTTTTTCAAATATTTAATTTAACTTTTCTCATTTAGCATGCATACTCGTTTATGATTGCTAGTAGATATTGATATCGTAATGTTATAAATTGAAATGTTGACTACACCAACCAATTTATCATCATTATTTGACGACCTCTTTGGTCGAGTGGTTTGTACACCGGTTTACATGGTGTCGCCATCTCTGAGGTCCCGGGTTCGATCCCTGGTCGGGTCAATTTAGAAAGTATTGTTTTTCTAAATTGTCTTGGGTCTGGGTGTTTTCTATGTATAATAAGTATGTATTTAAGTATCGTTGTCTAGTAACCATTTAACGAGTTTCATAAGGAAGCTTCTCTTGGGCTAGATAATTGATGTGAGTGTAGGAAAGTTTATTTATTTATTATCATCATAAGGGGGGGGGGGGGGGGGTAAACTACCACACTGGCCCAATGGCTTTAACGTGGGTTTTATTCTAATTGAGGTACTAACGAATAAAAGACGAATTGAAAAGAAAAGGCGTTTTGAGTTGCGTAATGATACAGTACAACAAATAAATCACTAAGGGTGGATTCGACCAAACTGGAATAAGGTCTTATACCTAGATTAAACGCCGAATTTGTATAGACTAATCCAGTTTGGTCGAATCCACCCTAAGGGTCATAATAGCTAGTACTTGCGACATTGGTTATATAGCTGATCATAACCGGGTAGTTCAGTCCCTAGTCCGTTAGTCGCCTTTTACGACACCCAAGGGAAGAGAGGGGATGGTAGTATTCTTTCACCGTTACGCGACACGGTTAAGAAAGGTATAATTATTTATATAGCTTCTAAACATAAATAAGTAACAAAAGCATCCAAATATAAATTTTATACGTATAGGAACACTAATTTGACGCACGTCGATTTTCTAAAAATACGACAGGTTCTAAAAATATACCTAACTTTGGTCTGATTCAAATAAAATTGGACAGTTTAACTGTTTTGAGTTGTTTCATTGTATTTTTAGTGCCTAATTGAACAGTTTGTATTTTTAAAATTTAGAACACTTAGGGCTGATTTTTCCATCCTCGAATAAAACTTATCCGTCTGATAAAGTATTACGCGACCAACCTAAAATGTAACCTGCAAAGAAATAAAGGATTTGACATATTACATTTGAAAATGGTTGTGTAATACTTTAACACACAAATAAGTTTTATCTGACAATTGAAAAATCGGCCCTTAAACTCTTTTACTGGATATTCTTTTGTTTTATATCTGTAGGTATGAATACTTACAGAGAATTTTTATTTTTAACAGTGACAATAATTTTAACACTAAGTATGTACATACTTCCACTACTCGTATTTTATGTCACCGATAACTTATATTGACACTAGGATTACAGTTAGGGTCATGATGAACAGTAAATTTTGCCGTTCGAGGACTTTCCTCATTTACTGTTCAATGTCACCGAATTACTGTCACCGCCATTTTACGCCATTCGGAATTCTACGCCATCCGCCGTCCGTCTTCAAGTATCCAAAGTGATGCCAATAAAATTAATAAAAGAAAAGACTCCAACAAATTGCAAACGACTTTTGGATTCCGTGCTCCGTAAATTGCGAACAACTTCTTCCCCCCAATTTCGAGCATAGTTTAAATTTTATTGTAATGCCCGCACTAAGACGCAAGTTGCTATCCTACGCCCGTCTAATTGTATTACATCGCAGTTTCCCTACCGAGCGAGTCTCATTACTGTGCATTCTCATTCCCTGTCTTCACATTCACATCGCATTGCCCAGGGTTTGTTAGCGATGCGTTCTGTTTGTAGGTAGGTACTTTTAAACGTTGGCGTTAATAAACAAATTATTTAAACGGGGTTTAACACAAACTGCTAATAAAAAGTATGCATACATACAAAACCTTTGCTGCAGTTTTCGTTAAACCCTGTTTAAATAATTTGTTTATTAATTTATTATTTCAAAGGATTTGAAAGAAAACGAATTATAAAATAAATCTTTATCAACTAATATAATTATTTTTAACTAGCGGCCCGCCCGTGACTTCGTCTGCGTGAACACCCTGTATGTATCCCGTAACGAATTTCCAAAAACTTCATTTTACACAAACCAAGTCCTCACAAATTACGAACCCAACAAAAAAAAAGCAAAAGAGGTGCAGCCGTTCTGAATTGATGCGCGTACAAACATTTCGGCAATTGATTATTTTTTATTAATATACACCCTCATTTTTACTCGTTTTAATGAAATTAAGGGTGAGTTCCACCCATGAAACTGAACAACTTTCCCCAAGAAACCTATGTGCAAAAATGACAAAAAATATTCGACCTCCCATACAAAACTGTCCGATCAGCTGACGACAGTAATATAATGAGAAACTGCGTCAAACCCATATAAATAATGGGGAGGTCGAATTTTTTTGTCATATTTGCAAGTAGGTTTCTAGGAGAAAGTTGTTCAGTTTCATTGGTGGAACTCACCCTTAATTTCATTAAAACGAAAAAAAATGAGGGTGTATAGTATACTTAAATTACAAAACCACCGAAGAATTTCAAAAACCTCATTGCTGCAGCACTAACGCTCCACCTGTCCTTTGCAAATTCACGTGTTTTATACTTAGATTGCAAAACACCGAAGAAATTCAAAAACCTCATTGCTGCAGCACAAACGCTCCACCTGTCCATTGCAAATTCACGTGTTTTATACTTAGATTGCAAAACACCGAAGAAATTCAAAAACCTCATTGCTGCAGCACAAACCCTCCACCTGTCCCTTGCAAATTCACGTGTTTTTGGAGCAGTCTCACTTTGTTACGTAATTTGCATATGTATCGGTCCCGCGATATGTAATTAGGGGAAAATGATTCTGATTAAAATTGATAAAACGGCGGCTTCCAGCCGTGAAGGAATTTGAATAAAACGTGTAAAACAGGCCAACGCGCCGTATATTACGACATGTTTGATGTCAAAATTGTAGCTTTAACAGAGAGAGAGACAGCATTGTTTTTGACAAAAATTTTAGATAACAAGCAGGCTTACGCCCGAAATTAATAACCCTATTAATAATAGGTATCAATACTTGTAATCTATCTATCGCCTACTGGAGTGAGAAATTTGACATAATTTGTATGGAGCTTGAGTAAATAAAAATAAATTAGAAGGGGTAATCAATCTATAGCACGTTTAGCCTGAAGAGTGCTTGGTAAAGTTTCCTACATGGATAACAGCACATGGGGATTGTAACAAGGCAACTAAAGCCTTGTTGGTTTTTGTTACCTTCTTTGTGAATGACATTTTTTTATATTTAGTTTTAAATTTTAAATTCAAATATTTACTTGCATTCTCTGTCTAGCCTCTGTTTTCATTATAGCTCTACTCTTTGATGTAAGGGCAGTTCAGATTCATCCGCGGAGCTAGAATGAGCTCCTTCTAATTATTGTTTTCCTTCCGAATTATTGTTATTGCGAACAGTGCATTATTATAACTAGGCAGTTCCAGGCATACGTCCTGATAATATTAATAAGTTATAACCTAAACCTTTACCTAGTCGTGTGTGTTACTAACGCTTAAATTGTGCTTCATATAATAACTAACCATTTATTTAAAATAATATACGTCTGAACTCATCGTGCTGTTATCTTCATTCTACTTCTCCTTATCGTGTCACCCTCCGTTCCTCACCAACGTGACACTGGCGCCTAATTTTTCACGATTTTTTTTATCCCTGAAGGGTTAGTTACTAGATAAAGACTAGGCAATGAGGACCGCAAAAACAGTCTCCTGCCATAGTCCACTTTTCATAAAATAGCAATTTACATGTGCTCAGCGTGACAGGTGGCGACCCCATCGACGCTCTATGCTGTTGGATGTATGTGCAGTCTTTAGTCCTTTAGTCGCTTTTTACAACAACCAACGAAGCTCCCACAGCGGGCTGCCACCTGCTACGGCTAGTATACAATATAGAATATGGAAACAAATAATGTTATATCTAAAGTGCGTCTAATATGTCTTATGTAAAACTTATCCGATAAAATCCTGATAAAATCCTTCACATACCTATCTACTTACTTACTGGCGCAGACATAATTGCAAACGATATGCTTTTGTCTATAAATCGATAATGAGCTATTCTCCATGACAACATTTGTGACCGTGTAGTTATTGCTCGAGTTTTATGTTAAAATGTTGGAATAAAGAACGCCTTGGTGTCCGTGTGGCAATGTGCTGGGTCTGATACATACGTCCTGGATTCAATTCCCGGGTCAAATGAAATATGTTTCGAATTTTTCAGCCCGAGTATGTAGTAAGTAGAAGCTAATACCAATGAATTTTAGGGATGACTTGATTTCAATAGTGGAGGCCTTTGCTCAGTCGTAGCCAGGGACTGAATAACCCAAAAATTAAGGTACCTTTATATAGCGGTATGGCGTCATACCGAAAAATAGCGGTTACCGGAATATTCCGATATCCAAATTTATATCGGTACCGTAATTTTGAGTTTTTAAATAATAAAGGTTTATTTCGGTATGAAAGAGACGGCTAACAACCGTTTCAAGCATAAGCGACTACTGGTTTGCTTAGAAAGCTTTAGTTTGGATTGTTCTCGTTGTCAAAACACGTGCGCCGCGCATAGGTGTCTAAGTAATTTTTTTCTTGTGGATAACAATGTCAAAAACACACGAAAAGATATAATATGAGCAACAGGTAAGTAGATACTTAAGTAAATTCCTTTAACTAGAAGTAAGTATACTTACTGTAATAAACACAACAAATAGTGTAATATTTTCGTTATTTTTCATTAAAATTATGTGGTATGTTTTCCATTTGTTTCTGGCTATTGCAACCATCCAGCACAATAGAACAGTTACGTAATTATATTTATTTAAGTAGAACCACAGAATAATATTGTAGAACAATGCAACTGCCGTGCACACGGACTTTTAAAAGTACGCTTGCTGGTAGGTATATTAACGCCAACTCAAGCTAGTGTCTGCTAATAAGCGGACGGACTTTTATTTATCCCATAACCGATTCATTGCGTATCCCACTTTTAATGACTTTTGTGCATTGCGGCTAACAAATATTCTGTGACGCCTCCGGGCGTCAGCCGCCACCCATTAAAGTGACGCGCTTGCGCGTCTTCAGCCATGAGTGAACATAAATTTTGTTTTTGTTATGATTTTGGCTTGTTTACACGTGATTACATTCAGTCGGCATCGGATGTCAAACGTGAAGGGTTTGCTAATTCGTTTAGTGTATTGTAAAGTGACTTATCTACGCGATTTTGCTGGAATGGCTGCTAAGTGATTTATTTGGATCAGTAGTTGTAAACCTTTTGTGTATTTTTAGTAAAAGTTTACAAAAGAGTGTGAAAGGAGTACCTTTATTTAGGTTCTATACCGTAGTGTTGCGATGCAGTCACTATAACGAGTCAAAATATAAAAAAAAATTTAAAAATACGCATGAGTAGGTGTCGGAACTCTTGTTCTCATTGTTAATGAGCAATGTAGTCCAATGAAATGGAAAATGGGTCGTGGTGGTTCAACTTCATATTGAATAATCGCTTGAATTTGCGAATAATCGAACTTACTTATAAAAGCAGTTTTCAATCTAGCCATTTTTAATAGTAGATTGATACACAAGTCGCTAAAATGACATATTAAAACGAGGTATTTTAACTCCCGAGCTTAATTCGATTGCGAAAAAATAAAATAATCCAATACAATATTTAAAATAAAGAATGTACGGCCACTCAGGGCTTGTTTATTCCCTTCCGGGCTGTTTAGAACTAATCTCGAAATACCCCATTACTCAATACGACCTAAGATCTAAAAGACCTTTTCTCATATGGAATGAAACCCGAATGGACTAACTACCAAAAAGAGCGGTTCTCAACATATACTATTAAGCCAATAAGACTTAATTTCAAATGAACTGAGTCTCATTGAAACTTATTCCCAAAACGTCTCATTCCCAAAATACACTAAAATATATACACATGGAAATATCAAAACACACGATTCCCATAATGACTAATTTTCAAAACGTCCTAGTCCCAAAATACACTAAATGTTTGATTCAGCAGGTTTGAGTGCAAAAATTGCTGTAAGCACCAGATTAGTTCTCTTTTCAAACCTTTTCAAACCTTGTCAGCAGCCAGTACATAGGAACCGTTTTATTAAGGTTTGGCTCTTTTTTTTTAAACAAGGAAAAATCCTATTTACGGATACACAGCGGGCCTGGGGAAGCCCGCTGGTTATGTGGCGACTCTCCCCCCAACGCCCGCTTCCCTGTCCAGGTCCGAAGGCCTCGACAGGGACTCGGGTGAAGAGGGGCCTTACCCACTAAAACTCCTTGTACCATCCCATCACTTGTCGTCAGGGTGGTTCGGGACCACGGACAGCAGACTCCAAATTCCACTCTACGACGGCCCGCCAGTGGGGAGGACGCCCAGGATAGTTTGGGCGCCCTCCAGACTCCCATGAGGCTCGTGCAATGCAACTATGGGGTCTCCCACCCCACAGTCACGCAAGCCTCACTGCGATGGAAGGAGGTGGGCAAAATGCCGCCTCCTCCTACCGACTCGCCTGCGTCGGATCGGGTCCGCATGGGTTCTGTGAAACAACCGCTTCACTGAACAAGGCCATGGCCCTCCATGATCTGTCGCTGTCTAGCATGGCTTTTACCACGCTAGGCAGCGAGAGGTCTTCCCCAACGACCGACATCAGACTGTGGCGCTGCGCAGCCCACGACCCGCACTCCTCAAGGGTGTGCGTTTCTGTGTCCTGCGCAGCTCTACAGCTGTGGCATTCTGACGTCGGCTTCCTACTTGCCACTCGGTGCAGGTAGTGTCCAAAGCATCCATGCCCAGACAGCATCTGCACCAAGTGGAAAGATAGAGTCCCATGTCACCGCTGTAGCCATCTTCCCAATTCTGGTTCGGTGGCTCGGCACAACCGGGAGACGTAAGTCGACGAACGCAAATCATCGGCCCATTTGGCCAGCAGCTCTTGGTCAGCCAAATCTCGAGCCCGTTTAAGCTCTTCCCGAGTATGGTTTCTACCCTGTTCTTTAGCCTCTGCCCGCTGTCGGTACAGTTCCGCCAGCTTCACTGCCTCCAACCTCCATGGCGGGATGCCAGCCAGCGCACAAGCTGCAGCATGAGACACTGTCCTGTACCCTCTGATGGCCCTCAACGCTATTATCCGCTGTGCGGCACGAAGATGTTGTTTGTTGGTAGCGTTGGGGGCAGTCACCCATAAAGGGGCCCCATAAAGGGCCATCGAGCCCACTACTCTAGCATAAAGCCGGCGAGTCAAAGCGTTCGGCCCACCAACATTCGGCATGTTGCATCCCAAAGCGGATGCCGCACTGACGAGAAGAGGGGAGAGTTCGCGAAAGTGCTCCTCGAAGCGCCAACGCCCGTCCAGAATGAGACCCAGATACTTCATCCGGACCCCAACCCGGATCCTATGCTCGTCTATTTCTAGGTGGGTTCCAGGCGGCGGTCCTCGTCGAGGCCCATGGAAAAGAAGAGCCTCAGTTTTACCGATCGCTATCTCGAGCCCCAACATACGGATTCTGTCCACCACCAGAGATATTATGACGGTGGCCAGTCTCCCTGCCTCTGCGCAATTTCCGCCCCGGGCCGTGATCAGAGTATCATCTGCATAACAGATTACATCGGCCCGTGGGCCTACACAAACCTTAAACAAACCTGTTTCTAAAAAAACAAAATGGGTTTTGAATCAATTAAACGGTTTAAAGATGTTTTTTTCTTTTTATAAGTACCTAAACACAACGGGACAACGCGAGCGCGCGAGTGGCAAAGCGAATAGCGACCTTCCATACGTAGGCATGAATTCTATTTGCCTGAAATACCGCTCTCCCAAAGCGAGCGCGCGAGTTTTAAATCGACTAGCGAGCTTATGATTACACACGAAAGGTCGCCATTAGCCTAATCGCCTCGCCAGCAGTAAATACATTTCGCAGCTTTGGATTAAACCGGTTTATTTAGGTTTTTGAAGCCCTCTCATATACATTGGAAGCAGTTTTTGTAAAAACCTTAATCAATAACCGGGATTTTTTAAACCGGTTCCAAGCCCTATCGTCACTAATTCAATTTATAATTAGAAAATATTAATAAAAGAAAGATGGCGAGCCAGTTTAAACCTTTACATCGTTGTTCCATAATAAGTCTTACCGCGTCAAAAACGTATGCCGCATAATCGCGTTTATCGTCCGGCATAGAAAAACGCGTAGCGAATTATTTATAACATCAAGCAAATCCGCAATATAATGAAAGTTCTGCTAATTAGAACTCTCTAAAAAGTAATTTTACAAAGTTTCAGTGGAATTTTCTTTATGACGCTAAGTATGTGGCGTCATACGCCATACACAAAAGAAGTAAAATTAGGGAACAAAAGGTTTGCAACCACTGAAGTTTTTTAACTGGCACTATCTCTTAAAACGATCCATACAGGCATAATCTACGTGTCAAATAATGTAAGTTCTGTTAATTAGAACTCTCTAAATAGTCATTCTATAGAATTTCAGAGGAATTATTTATGACGCCATTTGGCGTCAAACGCCATACGTAAAAGATATCAATGACGGTCCATGGTGTCATACGCAATGAATCGGTATGCATGGCAAATGGCAACACGTAATGATGGACTTATTATACTAGTGCAGTAAGTTGGTTTTCACAGACGAGTGGACTAATGTAAAGCTTACTATTGACATGAGTTTGTAAATACCAATTTCCGCATTAGTGTAAAATGATGTTTACACGCGCACATTTTTTACACATTTTTGCGCGCGACACGCAACAAAAACAGGTTTTTACTCGTCGCCTCGCAAGCAAAAGCAAGTCTCACCCCTCACCCTGCGCCCCGCAACTGTCAATGCAACGTTTTTCGGTACCGATATCGCATAAAGGTTAAATAACGGTAAAGCCTTACCTTTATTTTATTAAGGTACACTTATTTTTTACCGGTAACGTAACCTTATACCGTAACCGCTTTCAGTTCCTGGTCGTAGCACAGTAAAGCCTTATTACTTACGTAATCAAAGGATAGAGCTCTTTTCTTGGAGCGTAGGGTATAGCCCCTTCTGAAATGAGATTTACCAACTTATTTAATGATATCAAACACTTTTTGCGGTTAATCCCGTTTTTTTTACTTAAGCTATTAAAATGAAAGCCTAAACAACGCGAGTTCATCCGTTTTTTACGGATGTGTGTTTCATTACAATAAGAGAGAGAGAGAGAGAGAAAACATTTATTGACAACGAAAAAAAAAATAACAAAAGATCACATACAAAAAAAACAATTTGTCAATCAGGACCTCGCCTCAGCTTGTGTTGTTGCGAACAGAACGTATCGCAACAACGCTGGTATTCTGGAGGCCTGAATACCAGCGTTACTACAATGAGTAGTGTTCGCGTAAACCTCAGAAAAATTATTAAGGCAAGTTACCATATTTTATAGGAAATTCAAAGGACACAACTCTCCCAATAGTTTGAACCCGACCTCCAGCGTGTTTTAGGATGGCACATTAAGTGTATTTTAAACATTGCGAAATCGTTTTCTTTAAGTTTTAACTGTTTTATATTGCTTAAATGAAACATAATAACATACATACAAACAAATAAACATTTAATACCTATATTAGGTCAATTCGGTGACGTCTCGTTAAAGCTCAGGTTAAGAGTACCATAAACCAACGAGCACGTATGAAGAACGTTATGAGAGTAAGTGAAGCAAAGGACTTCTTTTCCCTTGGGTGTCGTAAAAGGCGACTAAGGGACTAACGACTGCACATACATCGAACAGCATAGAGCGGCGATGGGCTCAGCACCTGTCACGCTAAACACATGAGCAGTCGCTATTTGGTGAAAAGTAGACATTGCCTAGTCTCTGACTGACCCTTCGGGGATAATTGTTGTGTTTATAGGCATATAATATGTATGTGTGAAGCAAAGGATGTGTGTCAGGAATTCAGGATCGTAGCAAATGGACAGCTGTGGTCTCTGTTTAAGCTGGCGGGATGTGTGTATGAATGTATGTATGTGTAGAGTGTGTAGATTGAAATTTTGCATTCACAATGCTATACACCGAGATTTTTCATTGGTTTTGGAACCGAAACCTTGTTCATGTTTATCATCAGTAGAAGCTATTTAGCTTGTAAAACTAAAAAAAATAGCATAAAAAAATCATTAAAAAAATATCAATAAAAAATGAAGAACCGTTGGTACCGGACGATCTTATCAAAGTCAATGACCGAGGCACTTCAAACGCTCCGCCTACCCCCTGCCCCGCCGCCCGCGCAGGTGGCCGGCCGGGAAAGTTCATAGGGATCACGGTGTACGAGTGAATAAGGAGAACATAGGGGTCACGGTGTACGAGTGAATAAGGAGAACGTTACTACGTGTTTTAGACGAAAAGTCACTTTTACAACTTTTTTTTCTTTGCTCGTAAAGCGATTATTATTTCATAAATAGGTACAACACTTTTTTGTATTATAACGTTTTCGGCTCTAAAACCAACGAAAAATCTCGGTGTATAGTTAAAGGATAAAATGTTTACTAGAAAAACAAATTCAACGAGTTTTCTGGGGTCTCAGTAGCTTAAGGGTTAGAGCAGTGGACCGGTAATCTAAAGGTCACGGTTTCGAATCCCGTTCGAGCTTTCCTGAGACTGGTTGTTTTTTTCTAGTAAACATTTTATCCTATAATATTACAAATTGAAAAAGACAGTGTCGAAATAAAATTCCACGAGCAGGATTCGAACCCGCACCTTTCTGGCAATCCGGGCCAGGTGCGTTCCAGTTGAGCTACCGTGGTACTTATCCAGCCTGCGGAAATTAAGCAACACCATCTTTATTTTTTACTTTGTAAGCTTTATTACCTACATAATTTTACTCAATATGCAAGAATATTTATGTGAAACTCATTCATTCGTTCACTCATTCGCGTGTCCCTTTTAATATTCATGTTTCGTCCGAGACGTTCAGACGCAGAGCCTCCGTCTCCGCGTTTTTATGTAAATTCCATAGTTATGTGGCTAATAACGGCACGACTCGCTCCAAATGAAAACTCGGGCTTTTCCGAATGTCCCGCGAAATAGGCTGTAGGGACTATTGGCGAATGTACTGTAATATTCAGAAGGTAATCTTTGTGTACAATGTATTTTGAAATATAGGACAATGAGCTTTACATGAATTTATGTCTTTATGTAGGTATGGTAGGTAGGTACTTAGGAGTTGGTAATTTAAGCAACTGTCATGTGGGCTAACTTTCAGATCTAGAAAGGTTTGTTATTCTTTAGTAGGTAGGTTGGTATTTTTAAAGCAGCTCAAATTAATGTCTATTTAGTGAAATTTAAATCTATGGACAAATGGATAATGGTACCCCCTACGTCGCATGTATACATATATTTTTATTGCCTCAAAATAAAAACCTAAGTACCTACTTAGTTCACAGTTTGAGAATTTATGTTTATATTGTGAAATCTGGTGATAATAATGATTTAAGTAAAATTACTTTTTTTACAAAAATTACTTTTTTACTATACTTACCTACAGTATTTGCAGCTTCATCAGATTTCACAATAAAAACATAAGTTAACGTTGACGAATAACTTATTACAACAGTCATTACCTCATTAGTCATTACAAACCTTACCGAGTTTAGCCTCGGATACAAAGATAATTCGAGGATATTTATTATGTAACTTATTATCAGCTATCATGAAATCAACACAAGTCAACAGTTAATAACTTTATGACAACGTTAAACTAACTTAAAACTTTCACAATGTCATCTACAAATATTTGTACTTAATAATTTTACCAAATTACAACTTGGAAAATGTTGAAAAAAAACATGTAACCGTGTCGGATAGCGGTGAAAGAATACTACCACCCTCTCCCTTAGGTGTCGTAAAAGGAGACTAACGGACTAAAGACTGCACATACTTCCAACAGCATAGAGCAGCGATGGGCTCACCAGTCACCACCTGTCACGCTGAGCACATGTGCAATCACTATTTGGTGATAAGTGGACTATGGTAAAAAGACTGCTTTAGCTGTCCTCATCGCCTAGTCTCTGACTAACACTTCGGGGATAATAGTCGTGATTAGATGTTCGTATGTATGTATGAAAAAAACAACACTACTTAGGTACCTATATTAATTTATACCCACTCTTAGTTTGAGCGGTGTTAGTATTTTAACACTGTGGTTTGAGAGCCAAACGTGCCTTTATTCGAGTCAGTTATCTACTTGACAGTTTCGTTAATTAGTCACTTTCGGCAACTGGTCAGTTTCTTTAATTCGTCAATTTCATTAAAATCCTAAATTCGTCACTATCCCTAATTCGTCAGAGTGTATGAAACTCGCCAGTTTATGCATTTGGAATAGATGTACAATCGTTAATGAAAATCGTTGTTATAAATATTATTTAATTATTTTTCAAATTGATGTCAACCACGATCAGCCGTGGTTTGTGTATGCATGTGTGTCAATGTCAACAAATGACATCTAACTATTTTTTTAATAATGTTCAATTTGTTAAATTATAATAATTTATAATTATCAATTATAATTTGTCATGTCATCATCATCAGCCTATATAGGCGTCCCACTGCTCGATTTAGGCCTTCCCACGTCATGACTAATATCACACATGTAGACTGGGCTACAACCTACCTCTGGCCCAATGCGGGTTGGTTTTTTTTTTATAAAAGAAGGAGGCAAACGAGCAGGCGGGTCACCTGATGGAGAGTAATCACCGCCGCCCATGGACACCCGCAAAATCAGAGGAATCGCAGGCGCGTTGCCGTCCTTTAAGGATGGAATAGGGTTAAGGAAGGAATAGGAATTGTGAGAGGGGAGAGGGAGATTGGGCCTCCGGAACCCTCACTGGCCGGACGAAACACAACAGCACCAAGTGCCATTATTTTACGCCGGATATTCGTGAGAGGGTGGTATTACGCCGGGCGAGCCGGCCCAATGCGTGCTGCAACGCAGCGTGGCTCTACTACTTAGTCAGTGTCACTCATTTAGCACCACCCAGGTAAGTTTTGACGACTACTATTCAATTTTATTGCCGTCCAGAAAATATCTGTAGCTTCACGATGATTTGTACGGAAGTATTTGAAACCATAATTCACTCATTTCGCGGTCGTCGCAAACGTCGTCGTCCGCGACCGAATGGTTTCCTTTTGTCGTTCGTTCAATGATGTCAAAACGCGGCCACTTATTATCATTTAGGTAGGTTTTATTATTGCGCACTTAGTTGCGGCCCATGGGCTGCAAACGCCTCAGTGATTGTGATGTGAATGTGAGTGATCCGAGGGGCCGTCAATTAATCACGTGAGGCTCGATAGGGGCGGAGGGGGGTCAAAAAAAATCATGAAATATCATAAGAGGGGAGGGGGTGTAGTAAGATATCTAAAAAAAAACATCACGTCATCAATGGACGGCCCCTAGCAATTTGTAGACCTCGCGGCCGCAAATCAGCGCGCACAAAATTGCTTAGCGGTGGCGTCGTCTCTAGTTATATTACTTCAATGCTTATCATGGCCCCCTAACTGCGCTGAATAACAACATTAACTTTATTAATGTACGAAATGGGAAATTATACAGACAGCCATTTTTAATTTTATATTCGCTTATTTCCTTTTATTCGGCATCGACTGCTGCTTGGAGTTTTCCTGATAAATATATATTTATGCACTTACGTACAAACACTACTCGTATAATCACGACTATTATCTCCCAAGGGTAAGCCAGAGACCATAGTCCACATTTCATCAAATAGCGACTGCACATGTGCTCAGTGTGACAGGTGGTGAGCCGATCGCCGCTCTATGCTGTTGGAAGTATGTGCAGTCTTTAGTCCGTTAGTCGCCCTTTACGACACCGAAGGGAATAGAAGGGGTGGTAGTATTCTTTCACCGCTATGCGACACGGTTAATTATGTGATTAGTTAAATTCTAAAATATCTCCGTTTGGTCTAGTTAGTCACCAACTTCATCACCAGCAAACAAAACCTCTGACGACCTCCTTGGTCGAGTGGTTTGTACATCGGTTTTCATGGTGTCGCCATCTCTGAGGTCTCGGGTTCGATCCCCGGTCGGGTCAATTTAGAAATTATTGTTTTTCTAAATTGTCTCGGGTCTGGGTGTTTTCTATGTGTAATAAGTGTGTATTTAAGTATTTTAAGTATGTTTATCCGTTGTCTAGTAACCATTTAACGAGTTTCATAACGAAGCTTCTCTTGGGCTAGATAATTGGTGTGAGTGTAGGAAAGGAGATCGGCGAGATTGGGCCTAACCATTACAGGAATCAGACTTTAACTAAAATCATAGTGTAATTTTTAATAACTTGTGGAATAATAAACAACTAATAATTCTATGTGGAACAATTTTTTGTAATTAATTATAATAACCACCTAACCAAGGTGAGCGTCAAGTTGGCAGGCACACCATGGAATTAGATGGTTTTGACTATGTCAAAAAATTGTGTATAAATAGTGATAAATAGTGACGTATAGCATATAAATAGTGATACTATGGTTCAAAAGATATTTGAGTATCTTGGTGTGCCTGCTAACTTGACGTCAAGATAGCAGGCACATTAAGAAATACAGTTCGCATCAATGTGATTTATATGTCAAAAAACTGTGCATAAATAGTGAATCGAATACGCAAAATTTCAACAATTGTACTTCAATACAAACCGAGATATTACGGTCTCTAAGTGGGCTGCCAACTTGACGATTCTTGCGATGGCGATTCCAGAGAAACGGGTTGAAGTTTTAAACAAATAAATACATGAAAAAATTGTGTGTGAAATTGTGAATCTTTCAATATCAATAAAAAAAGAATTCTTCTTTGCTATTTTCCAAAAATCTAATGTAAACTTCTACCATACACATTCGATTTTAAGTACAATCGTGCACAATTTTATTTATTGACTTATGATACTGACATAAAGTCTAATTATTTTTAATTCAAGTCATAAAGTTACACTTAAATCTATCGTTGTAATGTCAGTTTCACGTTATTTATATGGAAACTTATGTCAAGCAATTTGTAATTCTAGTGACTCGAATTAAAAATCTCGAGATAGTGGTGGACGAGCGAGTGTCGCGAACGACCGAGAGATGGCGTGATTTTGTTTACGTGCGGTGAGCCGGTGATAAGAGAATGGTGCGCGAAAAGTTTTATTTGTTTGTGTTGAAATTGATAAGCAGTGAGTACATTTGCATCAGAAGTGAAAGTGTTTAAATCGTTTAATAACAACCTGCATTTTTATAGGTACGCAGCTTATTTTCTATTATGGTATTTACAAAAAAGATATACCTAGGTACGGTCGGGGTCGCCGTCGCTTTACCACTTTGCAGCTTTTTTCGTGTGAAGCGCACCGACCGCCCGGGTACCTACGTGCCCGTACCAAATAGACGACGTGGTGTGCAAGGGATTTTGACCTTTAGACTGCTAAAGCGACGGAGTCCACCATTGTACCTAATGTGAGGTAGATATTTTCTCAGTCATTCAAAACTTTTCATATTTACTGTTTGTTATTAAACGATTTAAACACTTTCACTTCTGATGCAAATGTACTCACTGCTTATCAATTTCAACACAAACAAATAAAACTTTTCGCGCACCATTCTCGTATCACCGGCTCACCGCACGTAAACAAAATCACGCCATCTCTCGGTCGTTCGCGAAACTCGCTCGTCCGCCACTATCCCGAGACTTTTAATTCGAGTCACTAAAATTACAAATTATTAATTGCTTGACATAAGTTTCCATAGAAATAACGTGAAACTGACATTACAACGATAGATTTAAGTATAATTTTATGACTTGAATTAAAAATAATTAGACTTTATGTCAGTATCATAAGTCAATAAATAAAATTGTGCACGATTGTACTTAAAATCGAATGTATGGTAGAAGTTTACATTAGATTTTTGGAAAATAGCAAAGAAGAATTCTTTTTTTATTGATATTGAAAGATTCACAATTTCACACACCATTTTTTTCATGTATTTATTTGTTTAAAACTTCAACCCGTTTCTCTGGAATCGCCATCGCAAGAATCGTCAAGTTGGCAGCCCACTTAGAGACCGTAATATCTCGGTTTGTATTGAAGTACAATTGTTGAAATTTTGCGTATTCGATTCACTATTTATGCACAGTTTTTTGACATATAAATCACATTGATACGAACTGTATTTCTTAATGTGCCTGCTATCTTGACGTTAAGTTAGCAGGCACACCAAGATACTCAAATATCTTTTGAACTATAGTATCACTATTTATATGCTATACGTCACTATTTATCACTATTTATACACAATTTTTTGACATAGTCAAAACCATCTAATTCCATGGTGTGCCTGCCAACTTGACGCTCACTAACCAAGGACGCATATCACGTGGTAGTCGAAGGACAATGCTGCCAGTAGAAAAACTGCCTATTGTTTGATTAGTACGAATTGATCATTGTATTTTTATTCAATTTAGGTAGTATTGAGATTGACTTATTCATTGATACTTCACATAATAAATAAATTACTGATTTTTTATTACGCTACGTATTACGGACTTTGACGATAGCTGCCATTACGAACAACCCGCGCCTGCACAACGGACATTGATCACTGCTTGTTTGACTTTCTAAGTACTACTACGTACTCTCTAAGTAAGTACTTTCTAAGTATTCTAGCAGTGGTGAGACACCGGCCATTGCTTCCGATTGTACTTCTTTTAAAGATAAACTTCATAAACTGTTGCGTTCGTTATACTCGTAACAATGCGTTAGGTTTGCATTTGACACAAGACGAAGCAATACTATCAGTTATTCAACAGAGAATACTCTTACGGTAAGTGCATATATGTAAACATTTCAGTAACATACCAAATACACAATATAAATAGTAAGTAAACACTAAACAGCTATTTGTTTAATTTACGTTATCTAACCTCACTTTGAGTTACTTAACTCCCAATATTTGTGTTATCCCGTAGAACAGATTTATAATTGTTGTATTGTTGGAATCCGCTGGTTTTGATCTACAAAACCGCATATAAATCATCAGTGTAACGGTCAAGGCCCAAGGTCCTAAGGAATTTCGCCGGTCTCCTTTATTTATTATTTAAGTATTTTATTTAAAACGGCCTACTGCTGTGCTCAGGCCAGAAGAAAATCAGCATTTGGGGAGATTTGGCCAGAACCTACCACGCTGTCCCCAATGCTGGCCTCTAAATATAATATAAAGTTAGGTACGTATGTCTAACTATCATTATTATTTCATTACAGGTAAATCTTCATCTATTTTCGGCTGTCGGACAAAGGTATTGTAAAAAAGATTTTAGTAATCCAATTTAATCAACGATTAAATTAACAATCACTCATTCTTCGTTTTAACGTCTAAACCTCTTTCAGTAAAACTTTTTTGGAAAATCTATTAACAATACCAATATCTAATTGCCTTAACATTTAACTACGATGATTATTGATGCATCATCAATAAATACTGTATGCTAAAAATCTCTACACGCAGAGATAATTTTCTAAAACCTTACTTAACTATATAGTTACTTTCTACACAAAATAGCGTATAGAAACTAGTTTAATAATTATTATTGGTGGCTTAATGGCTCGGCCCTAAACTACAGCGGTATTAATAACATAATGGGACCAAGGAACCCTCCTTGTGTAAGCCGTTTTCCTGTTGGGAGTTGTAAGTCGGCTAATACCACCACTGACAGGTTACTTGGAGCTCAAGCTTATACGTCGCCATATTAATTGGTAGCGATTCATTTGGTGATAACGAGGTGGGGGAAAACGGAGGGGACACGTTTTGTGTACAGTGTCAGTTGCAGCTGGAACAGGAAATATGAATAAATGAGGTGGTTTTATTAGTGTTTTGACGAGAAATTTCATCTACCTATCGTAGTTTCTTATAATTACCTTTTTTTTTTTCGACAACGGGTAAGCGCTTGCCTTCATCTCACCTGATGGTAAGTGACGATAAGGCCGAAGGTGGAAGCGCGCTTCACCCGAAATCCTCAACCACTGAGGAACTGGCTATCTTATCTCAAACTGTCGGAACACAACAATGCTATAAACATTGTTGCTATGGCGACAGACTTAGATAAGATGGTGGTAGCTAGCCAGGCGGACTTAACAGCCCTACCACCAACCAAATCGAGCACACAAAGATGTACCCCACGCTGGGAATCGAACCCGGGACCTCTGGGTCTGAAACCGGTGGCTTAGCCACTAGACCACAGAGGCGGTTGAACCTATGAATAGTTTTTTATTCTTCTCCAGTAAACACCTTTATATCACTTGATTTAGGTTATCAGGGTAGGGTTGCCAATTTTAAAAATAAAAAATAAAGTAATTTACGGTTAGATAAGGAAAATAAACGGTATTTTAGAAAAATGGACAGTATTTTAGTTTTTCAAAGATTTAAGCATGGCTGCGCTGCACCACGCGTACAACTTTCGCAACTTTTTTACTTTATAAACAGGTATATGGTACCAGTGCACAGTGATACTAAAACAGTATTCTGAATATAAGACTTTAAAATATCGCGTTGCATTGCATTAAAACTGTTTTAACGGGACCTTACACGATTAATTTTGTAAGTAAGTACATAATTACTTACTTTGACGTTTCGGCCGCGATGCTGCGGCCGTGGCCACAAGCGAACTGGCGGTGCGCGGCGTCGTCGGCTCGAGCGGGTATTTGTTTCTTCATCCACCCTCACACGTTCACTTAAATTGTCACAGTGCAATGAATCGTCAGTAACACGACTCCAGCAGTAAGTAGATATATGTACTTACTTACAAAATTAATCGTGTTAGGTCCCGTTAAAACAGTATTCTGGATACTTTATTTTTGTTCAACAGTGAAAAGTATAATGTGGTGAAAAACAGTATAATACTGTTTTAAAAGTATAGTTGACAACCCTAGATCAGGCCCATGGTGGATGCGCACTACACCTGAATTTCTCAACTACCGAGGAACTGGCTAACTAATACCTAACTAACAGACAAAGGAGATGCACAAAAAAAAACTCTCAGAGTCGACAGAAACAAAAAATGTGCCGATAGATTATCTATAATTAATGGTTGACGTTACCAAAAGGGCAACCCCGAAATCGATGTAGTTTATGAGCTATCAGCCAACAAAGATAGCATAAAAACCGGAGATTTTATGTTATTTTAACCACCTTAACTGCGTATTTTATCGAAATGATCGATGGAAACATGGACAGACCTAACCTACTTGGCGAATATGTCGAACAAAATCGTTTAAACGCACAAAGAAATCTTGCGTTCAGAGACCAGGCAATGAGGACCGCTAGCGCAGTTTTCTGCCATAGTCTACGCCACACCAAAGAGCGACTGCACATGTGTTCAGCGTGACAGATGGTGAGCCCATCGCCGCTCTATGCTGTTGGATGTACCTATGTGCACTCTTTAGTCCGTTAGTCGCCTTTTACGTAACGGTGTCGCGTAGCGGTGAAAGAATAAGTAGGTACTACCACCCCCTCTCTTCCCTTGGGACAGGTTACTGATATTATAACAAAATAAAATAAAATAATAACAAAACTACACATTATTTTTCTTTATCCATCCATAGCAGCAGAATAACCAACAATACTACAATAATAATTATCAGTAACACATGTTACTTTTAACTTTTTACAACAAAATAAATACAACATCATATTAAGCCACAAATAACGAAGTCTCCGATTTTTGGACGGACTACACCGATTTCGAGGTTGCCCTTTGGATAACGATAAAAATTTATCATTGTTAGTCTATTGACAAAAATTTCATTCCTGTCAATTCAGGGTTTTTGATTTATACATTTTTAGCAATCCTTTCTTCACCTTACGAGTTTTAAAATTACTTTTCACTTTACGCTAAACGACTATCTAAACACGTGCACCGTAGTTATCTACAACAACACACTACCAACTGCCTGAAGCCGGCATTTTAACCGACAAAACTCCATTACTTTGGTATTCGAAATAAACCCTGTGGTTTTCATTGGCTTGAAAATTTGTAAGAACGTGCCTCCTCTGCCACCGCGCTGTCTCGGAAACCTCTTTTGTGATATCGTAGAGAGCGGACTTGCGAGCTGAAATCCTGCGGAATAGCCAGTCTTTGCTGCTATTGTGGCGCGAAATAGGCTTGCATTTAGAATGAAGCTTCATAGATAGTTGCCCGTGTTTCGTTTTAATTTGTGAGACACTAAAAAAAGTACAACCAATATTCAGTCCCACTGCAGACCCGGGATATATTTCGAAGAATCTGAAAACACACTTTGCCAGAATATGTTATAATAAATATATATATATAATATATTTAAATATATAGGTATTTATGTTAATATATTTCTATTTCAGACGTTGGAATTGCCCTACGATTATTATTAGTATGTGATCGTAAAGCGATGAACTCAACCTTTATGCCGCGACATAAACATGCATTTAGAATGAAGCTTCGTAGGTTGACTGTGTTTCAGTTTTATTTGTGGTACACCCAGTATGCTTAGAGCAAGTATTTTCACAGTTTAAAGTCATAATAAAAAAATAAAAACTAAACTACATATTGTTTTTCTTTTCCATAAATAAATAAATAATATTCATGGTTAAAGTTACCTACAGTTATTATGAGATCGTAGTACAGTTTGGAAACTTTTTACGCTGCTACGATCCTTTAAATTGTTGTTAGCTAACTACATTTAACGTTCACTTTTATGAGTAAACTAGCGACCAGTTCCGGCCTCGCACGGGTTACTTTACTACCCGTACCCGTACCTATAACCTTCCTCGATAAATGGGCTATCTAACACTGCAAGATTTTTTTTAAATCGGACCAGTAGTTCCTGAGATTAGCGCGTTCCAGCAAACAAACAAACTCTTCAGCTCTATAATATTAGTATAGATTATGCATAAACTAACCAAAGATTGCGAGCCATTGACCTATGCTCAATTTCTTTGGATCGATCGGCAAAAGCGGCATCCCTCGCGCAACAATAGCTAAAAAAAATAAAAATACAACCAACAAACAGAACATGTGAATCGTAAACTACCTCGTGTGCCACCAACAATGGTATTGTGTATATGCGTTGGTATTCCATATAAAATAATAGCAATCGCAAAAGAGTGATGGGATTTCAGAGAGATTTATTGCGCCAATACGTAAAATCATCCTGCATATTCTGCACTGCGAGAAACCGTCTCAAATAAGATAAACATTGATTGAATTCTGGCGATATCGTACTTTGATGTTTCTTTTTTATTTATTTTATTTTAAATTTAGAAAATAGGTTAAAAAAATATAAGGCAATAACAATTAGGCTAGCGTGGCTGGACCCGATCCTATATTTTTACTTAATAAGCTAAAAAGTTCACACTTTTCATATTATTCTAATTTATTCGCAATAGGGTAATATATTTTAGTAATTAATTTTTATTTTATCTATTGTGAGCATTCATTTATTATTGTTACTGTTTTAATTACACGACCAGTTTGTGTTTGATGTACTGCAAGAACGAAGTAAAAAGGTCTTTACAGGATCGGAAAGTAATCGAAATTACTGTTTTACGCATGTAAACTACCTATATAGGTCTACTCTACAGATTATCCTTTATTTTCTGTTAACATATTTGTTATACTAGTAATAATTTCTAATAGCCCTTAAGAAAGCTTATTCGCTTGTCTATCTTCGAGTTTACGTGTTCTAGTGAAACGTGGATAAGAAGATTGAACCAGGATTTCTCGTTTTGAACCCGGACAATGCTTTTCGGCTGATAAATATATGTAGGTTATTAATTCCTCTTTGGAACGAAAAATTTAATGACAGGCTACAACGTCTAAAACTCGATCCGCACTTTCAAATAACACATTAAAGATTTCGCTCAAACTGTGCTAGTAATAAGTTAGCGGAAAATCATTTTTGAAGCGGAAAAAATGACGGTCTCGCTCACAAAATATCCTGCCAAAGAGTAGCGGAAAATTTCGGGCCGCCGCCGTGTGGAGTACGAGTGGGGAGGTGGGTGATGAATGGACCCCACCCCACTTGAACCCGGCATCCACTCGCCTCGGCCCTCTTATCTATTGTTTGGAGAACTGCAGTACACACCACCACTCAGATACCGGTTCACTCTTATTGTAACAATGGTAAAGTCTAATATTGAACGGAAAATCTCCCATGTGCTGCGTATGCGTTTTCCACGCTCAACCAAATCCAAATAAGGATTAAAAATAGCGCGGCGCTGTTATATAGCGCTTTAGAATGTAGGTTATGGCGTAGGTAAGTGGTTATAGATTTAAAAATCTTTTATTAGAAATTACAAGAGTTCATATTAAAAGAACAAACAGTTAAAATACTAAAATTATTTTATTCTGGTATTCCCCCTATTTACCTATTGAATCCTAATCAACGATGAGTGAGTTAAAGATCAGAATTAAAGAAAATAACGACATTTAAACCAATGAGACAAAAAACAGTCTTTAGCGAGAGGAATAAAATCAAATGATAAATAGCCGTAAATAGTCTGTCCGTGCTTCTAAAGGGTGTGTCCGTCTGGGAGTTGTTTCGTGAAGGCAGTCTTTAAAACCCACAAAAAACCAGCTCAATGACCCCAACTCTCCATATACAATGAGGTGTGGGGTAGACCCCAGCTATGGGATGTTCTTTGAAAAGGGCATTATTGTACAACAAGGTCGATGTATATAAAGCCTACTACCAAATAGAGCTAATTATTTATAAAATTACTTTGCGCACACTTTTGCTGCACATAAGTTATAGTTGACGTATTTAAATTAATTTTGGTCTTTGTTACATTACTAAAACAGAGTACGCAAATAACTCAAACTGTTTTAATCTATTGATAGTTTTGGCTTGGCGACGTATTTTTATATAGTAACGAAAATTATTTACTCGGAATGCTTTACATTCGCACATCTCTGTCTGGTTGACTTTATTAAGTGATAAAATGAAAATTTATATAAATACAGAAAAAATGAGATATAAGGACGCAACATAAAACGGGCGATTCATCAACAGTAAAACGAACGATAAAAAGTAATGCCTCAAAAGTAACAAACTTAAGTCCCTGGTGTTTAAAAATGAGTTGATCTCGAGCGAAAGCAATTTGCGTTAAGGCTCGAATTTATAATAGGACCTTATTTTTAATCAGCACTTCCAAATTTAGTCGCTGGGTTTATAACCTTGAAGACTAAACCTTCATTTGTTTTAAAACGTCGACCGACATAGACAATGCGTAATTTCCTTTACAATAGACATGTTGACTACAATAGCAATTAATTCTAAAACATTAAAAACACAAATAACAACATGACATGACAGCGCTTTAAAACATTGACTATTTTAATTTATTAAACGTGAATCGATGTTCTCTAACCTTAAAAGTGGCTAACAAAGGCACATTTGATAAAACATAGTAGTGACGGCATAACTTAATATTCTCATACAGTGTTTATTAGGGAACTCCTTTTTGGCAGGTGCTTAAAAATTTTCTTATTGATGAACTTGTCAAACTACCCTACACTTAGTCTGAAAGCACTGAAATATAGCTGTTGGTTAGTGGAACAGTTAATAAAAAAGCCTTTAATTTAACTAGAATTATACTTTTGATTAAAAGTATTTGCTTTCTGTAATTGCCTTGAGACTTTTTAATCTGAAATAACATTGAAAAGTTTTATAAAAATAACATTAAAAGCTCTCCAAAGCTTTGTTCGTACTTTTTACCGAAGAGTATGAAATACTTTTTTTATTAAGACAAAATTATGTAAGACGTTTCTTCGCAACTCCATTTCTGCGGTTAGCAAGTTTCGAGGAAACATGCAATTATATTTCCCGTCTTGAGGAATCTTCTTCCTACGCAATTTTAACGAGGGAATTTAATTTAATTTAACTTTCATAATGTATCCACCTCTGCGTTCTAACTGTTAGACCACCGGTCTAAGACTCTAGTTCCCGGCTTGGTTTTTACTAATGATGTTTATGATACGTAGTTATCTTTCAGCTGTCGATTCCCCAGTGCTTAAAAACAAAACTGTTCTACCAGTGCGTTCTACCTATGATGACATACTTACGGAGCAGCAACGTGGACTGGGATAGGGCTGGTCCACCAATTCAAGGTCGCTCAACGCGCGATAGAGCAAGCGACACTTGAAGTTTCTCTGGCGGATAAAATCTGCAACGAAGGTATTCCACATAGAACTAAAGTTGCCGGCATCGCTCTCAAAATCAGCACCCTGAAGTGAAGGTGCCCCGGTCATATCAGCACAAGGACGGATGACCGTTGGAGCAGGCATGTCCTAGAGTGGAGACCGCGTCTAGGCAAACGCAGAGTAGGTCGCCCTGCAGTGCGATGGACCGACGACATAAGGAAGGTGGCGGGTAATGGATGGATGCGGACTGCTCAGGACCGGGATAGCTGGCGTTCATTGGGGGAGGCTTACGCTGAGCAGTGGACGGCAATAGGCTAAAAAGGAAAAAAAGTTTATGAAACCTGGTCAGCTACTACATTATTATATTAGTCTGTAACAATGTTCGTAGCATTGTTCAGTAAGAGGTGGTTGGTTCCAGTTCCTCAACGTTTCCGGGTCAAGTATACTTTCATCTACAGCTTTATCGTCACTTCACGCCAAGTGCGGGAAGCAATGTTGAAGAGATACATAAAAATCTGCGATAAATAATACCACATTTTCGTGGCAGGAAATATTAGTGGCATTTCGAGGAAAATAATGATAATGTGCTCACAATTCGTCTTTAAGGGACAACGGACTCACTACCTGTGTGCAATAAGTACTATTAAAATGTGATTACATTATCGTCAGCCTGTAAACGTTTCATGCCGTGTGTATAGCATAGTATAGAATACTACCAACCCCTTTTCTTGGGTGTCATAAAAGCAGCTAACGGAATAAATGCACATACATTCAGAGCGGCGGCGATGGGCCCTCCACCACCGGTCACGCTGAGTAAATGTGCCGTTGACATTTAGTGAAACGTGAACTGTGAAAGTGGACTGCTTTTGCTGTCCTCGTTGCCTGGTCTGACTAACCCTTCGGGGATAATACATACATACATACATATAATTACGACTATTATCCCGAAGGATGAGTCAGAGACTAAGCAATGAGAGCAGCAAAAGCAGTCCTCTACCATAGTTCACTTTTCACCAAATAACGACTGCACATGTGTTTAGCGTGACAGGTGGTGAGCCCATCGCCGCTATATGCTGTTGGATGTATCAGTCTTTAGTCCGTTAGTCGCCTTTTCTACCCAAGGGAAGAGAGGGGGTGGTAGTATTCTTTCACCGCTACGCGACACGGTTAAGATACTAATAGTCGTGAATTTATAAAAAATCGTAAATAAATCGTAAATCTATTCTAATAATATTATAAAGAGGAAATATTTGATTGTTTGTTTGTATTGAATAGACTCCGAAACTACTAGACCGATTTAAAAAATTCTTTTATCGTTGGAAAGCTACACTATCTCCGGGTGACATAGGCTACTTATATTACATTTTCAAAAAAAATTTAAGAAATTAGGAATCCTTACTAAAACTCAAATAAATTCTTTAAATCGCGTGCGCTAAGAAAACTATTGATGATAGAATAAAATAATGTAATATGGCTTTGCAGAACACACCATTATCTACAAAAAGTGTCGCGATAGCATATGTCTAACTATTTTAGTTACGTCACAATAAGTGTTTTTGGGAGGGGAGTCATTTTGAAAATTCGACACGGGGTACGGGGTCCACGCGAACGGAGTCGCCGGCGGCGTTCGGTCTGCTAGTGTATGTATAAAAATCTGTATAAAGATCTGCAATTGATTTGCAACGCCACAATATGTATGGCGGAGCACCATTTGAGAGCGGCTCGAGCGATTTTGCTGTTTTCTTTTTTTTGTGTTCGTAGTTGGTTAGGGCAGGAATTTTTGAAATAGTCGGATATTTTATTTCATATTTTTATATCAAATAAAATATTTGTAATAAATGCATAATTATGCGAAACCATCACTGGATATAGATATTATTGGTGTTCGGACGAAGTATAAACAAACTCAAAAGCACTCAGATGAAAAATTTATTGAACAGTCCTAATGTTTCGCGATTGGTTTTCAATCAAAATAAAGCGGTTACTATAAATCCTGAACAAAGTGAGTATATACTCTATAGTCTATATTGTTTTTATGGTTGTAGGGCGTAACACCGATCCGCATTACGATTACGGCTATCAGAAGTAATTACCTAATTTCCCTAATGGTTTTAATGTCTTGTTTGATGACTAGCTCTGGTTTAGCCTGACTATTATTACTCTTATAACGGGATATCCCTGCGTAGAACGGTCTATCATGACAGTTACCTACATGACATTGACGTAAGAGACGTACTTATAAAACCTCGGTGGCGAGTGGCTGAACGCTTGTCCCGATAACCGGAGGTCCAGGGTTCAACTCCTAGATCAGGTAAAGTGCGTTACGGATTTTTCGTTACATGGATCTATGTTGACCAACCCGCTTTCCACTATAATTTCACATTAAAAATCTCCAAAAATACCAATAAAAAAGATAAATTCAAACCCTTAATAACGCGTTGTTAGAGAGAATGGTGAATCTGGTCAGAACGGAGTACCATTTGACGCTCATGTCAAATTCACAATCCCTTCTGATATAGACACATACCTAAATTACCATTTCCGATTGGATGTTTTGACGTCAAAAGACACGACCAAAAGCATCATGTAAAATATACCTACGATTCTGTTTGATCATAATATGATGATCAAACAGAATTGCATAAATTATACGAAATGGAGCATACAAGAATTTGTCATACATAACTTATTGAAGACTTGTGCGTTGGAGATTTCTTTTGTATTTCTACTTTTTCGGCTCCGAAGGTAAGAACGGGTACGGTATGACGCCTGGTTGTACTTTGTGACTGCTGGTGAGTTTAATTTCGAAGTCCAGTTTCGCAAAGGCAAATCCCAGACTAAATGATAGTCTAAATTTATTTTATAGATTCAAGATTCAAAATCATTTATTCAGGTTAGGCCATGTTTAGGTTACAGCACTTATGAATGTCATTTATGCCATCGGTTCGTAAGTCTAACTATGGGGCGGGAGCCTTGTACTGAGAAGAACCGGCAAGAAACTCAGCAAGGGCATTTCTTTTCTCCCTTTCTTTTACAGCGTCAATTAGAGTTGAAAAATGCCATCCCTATCATAGAAGGGCACTTTCCATTACAATAATAAAAACATAAAACAACTACAAGGACATAAAAAAATATATATTAATAAAAATAAAAAGTTCAGGTATTCATCAATATAAAATAATCAATGTAATCCATGTCTTACAGTACAGAAAAATAAAAGTAAGACTACTACTAATATACTAATAATAAAAATAAGTTAGCAAGAGCAGACCAGCCTCCACAGGCGGCACCCGGTAACTTAGTTACTTTTACTTAATCATTATGTGAATTCTTCTTATGTAATCGAAGGAATTCGTACAATAAATAAATGTTTTGACTTTAATACAAATGTTTATATTGTGACAAGGTCGTTATTGATAGGAAACTTGACCGACAGTTTGTTTTTGTGAAATACCGTCCACCATCGTAAAAGTAACATACTCCTAAGTTTTTCTCGGTGACCGGAAGGGAGACATGCTGTCATCTTTCACTCTCGCCGTAAATCTTTGGGCAGGAGGCCAAGCTGGCCTTACAAGGTTGACACGAACATTAATTTGTTAACGTTTTTATACCTACCCTCGTCAACTGCGATTTCTTTGGCCGACGAATAAGATGCCTCGGCTTACCTAATATGTATCCATTGTTTGGTGAAGGTGGATTATAAGTTTAGGCTAATCTCCGTCATACATAAACTCTGATGCAGTGTCCGGTAGCGGCCATTAAACGCACTGCAAATCGCGTTTTCCCGCTTTTAAAGGTTATTCATGTCGCGTAGCGGCGAAAGGATAGTAAGTAGTACACCCCTTCTTCCCTTGGGTGCCTTAAAAGGCGACTAACGGACTAAAGACTGCACATACATCCATCAGCTTAGAGCGGCGATGGGCTCACCACCTGAAAAGAAAAGTGGACTATGGCAGAGGACTGCTTTCGCGGTCCTCATTGCCTAGTCTCTGACTAACCCTACGGGGATAATAGTCGTGATTATTTATATGTAGGTTTACTCTTGGGACCCTTCACGTGGTGTGCTAAATGAGTGACGCTGTCTCAGTGTAATGACTCCTAAAAACATTTTTTTCGACAACCTTGCTAATTTTACGCATGAAACAATAATTCTTACATGAAAATATTTGTATTGATATTCCGCAGGTCGATGGGGGGTAAGACGGGGGCTTTAAAAAGTAAATTTTAATTTTTAACACAAGCGCGTGATGGTTTTTCACATTTCGCGGAACAAAAACATTGCTCTAATTAAAATACTAAACTTCAGAGCAGAATTGTTCTAATTTTATATATCATTATGATTGATTTTGCTTTGAAGTTCATTAAGAGACTTATGTCACTTATTGCGATCGCGCAGCTCCCCCTTAAATATTTATTTTATTTTGTTTTTTAGTATTTGTTGTTACAGAGGCAACAGAAATACCTTCATCATCTGTAAAAATTTTAACTGTCTAACTATCACGGTTCATGAGATACAGCCTGGTGAGCGGAGTCTTAGTAATAGGGCCCCTTTTTATTCTTGGGGTACGGAATCCTAAAACATACGAACACACACAAATATCTTTTATGATCACCACACCGCGATAGAGCCACAGTGATAGCGACAGACAACCTTCATGTCATTCAGTTTTTTGTAATTCTAATTGCCAAATAATGGTACTGTCCAAAATAAAAGAGTTTGTTATGTGACTCGCAGTGTTTTGTTGTATGACCTTGCGGAACGAAAACAAAAGTGACCAGTTGCGTTGCGGCTAATTCCAAACAATGTGACCGGCAATTAGACAGACTAAAGTTCGTGTTTATTTTGTTTAAAACAATGATTCATTATTATGACATAGGTACAGTCACCAGCATGACTATCGAACACCAGTCTATCGACGGCCTGCAAAAATATCTGATCATTGGTGGAAGGCATATATATGCCTATACAATGTGATACTTCTAAGCCGTTAAGGCTAAGTACTACAATTAAATTCATCGACAAAAAAAAACAATATTGGGGGTCCAACACCCTCCCCCTATAATTATGACCATTTTTACTTTATACGTTAACAAAGGTTTCATACGTCGGAGAAACCTGAAAAAAATGGCAAGCGGTAGCTAAAGACACTGGCTAACTAATAAATTACTTTGTTTTGTACGTTTGAGATTATTTTGGTGAGAAAAAAAATCATTACTTAATTATTTTGTGATTTAAAATCACTTTTTTTATGTGTATATTATTTTTTTGGTCGATGAATTTAGATGTAGAACTTAGCCTTAACAGGTAAGAAGTACCACCCCTATCACATTGTTTACAGGATTGGATTAATTTGGGAACCCCCCGTTAAAAGTGAATATGGGGTAAAAAAGTTATAATAAAATATTTGACGTAAAAATAATAAAAATGTTTTTTTTTATACAATTATTTGCCTGCTTTTTATATCCTATATTTGTAGGTGCGTGCGCTCACCCTCGCGGTCAAAGCGACGGCGCCCCGTCATTGGTGCAACGGGGTGAATAATAGCGGTCACGCGCATGCACTTTGATAACGAGGCGGCCGCGCGCTAGGTAACAAATAATTTTAATTTTCTTATGGAAGAGATGAGATAAAAATGTAAAAAAGTCCAAAATTAACCCTGTATATGCCTTCCACCAATGATCAGATATTTTTGCACATCTCATCTTAATGCTAGTGACTGTACCTAAGCACAATCGAGGAACTGAGAAGGATATGCGCTTGCACTCCATTCTGACCGCGCGTACGGTACCTACGTAGGTACAGTAGCATACGCGTAGATCGTGTGCGAGTGAATATCGGGAAGTTGCTCGATCGTACGTAGGTACCCATAATTTTAGATGATTTTACGGTAGAAGAACTGAGTAGCGAGACTTGGTTTTTTTTACAAGTATGTTTTTGATGGCATCTCATTTCTTTTTGTAGATAGTCCTACTTTTTTTTATTTTCCGGTACCTTCTACTTCTTGAATACCAATAACGGATATTACATTATATTAAAAAATGCGATCCAATCATTATATCATTGTGCGTATATTATGTCATTTTGCGTATGTCATTTCGCGTATATATCGTTTTGCGTATATGTCATTTCGCGTATATGTCGTTTTGCGTATATGTCATTTCGCGTATATGTCATTTCGCGTATACCTATGTCATTACGCGTGGCCAAAATATGTCATTATGCGTGTAACACGATTGATGAAAATAAAATAGAAATAATAAATAAAATTTGTTTACGCTCACGCGAATTAGCTACATCACACCAATTAATCTAGCCAAAGATATGTATTCTTATGAAACGTTAATATGGTAAGATAACGAATAAATATACCTACATAAACATAGAAAAAACACCCTGACCCGAAATCAATTTAGAAAAACAGTTTTTCTCTAAATTGACCCGACCGGGAATTGAACCCGGGACCTCAGAGATGGCGCGACGCCAGTCCCGCTGTACTAACCACTCGACCACGGTGGTCGTCAAGGAAATAAATAGTCACCGTAGTATTCTTTTATAAACAGACACTTTTCTTGGCTAGAGCTCCTCTTTCCTTTTTAGCTAGCACAGTATACTCGTATAGAAGCATTCTAAAGTGTGTAAGATACTTAATAAACAAATAAAAATTGCGCTTATAAAAAAGAAAACACTCCCGCTCAAATTAGAGGCGTCATCGCGGCTCATAACCACGACCGACGAGGTATGCATAGAATGCCTTTACTAAGTAGTTTTCCAGTTCCAATCCAGTTTTAATATTTTAAAATAATCAAACTAGCTAAGCAATGTAGGTAATAGATACTCGTATAGTGTGAGCTTTAAGGTAATTCGCAGCGGAAACGTATTGCTAACACTGCGCCAACGTGTTGCCGACACTGCGCCAACTTGTTGCTGACACTGCACAAACGCCGACACTGGAAACATCATAGGAAACCGTAATTGCTATATCTAAAAGTGGCGACTGGACACAGGCGCCGCCGGTTATCTGTTACCTACTAGACATACCATGAGAAACCGTAGCTGCTATGTCCGGTAGCAGCTTTTGCAGCGCCGCCGTACAAGTGTAAGGAAATTTGTAAATGTTGCTTGAGTCGGCAACTGACTATTTTTGAATACTTACCAGTTTCCTAAACCGAACACTTTCTGAATCACGATCGATATGTGTCAGGTGGAAGCGACAGCGGACTCAAATAGCATATACGTCTGCACAGCAAGTGGTCAATTACATATTTATTATAGAAAATTTAATATTCTTTGGTAACTATAGTAGCTAGTATCCCACACAATTCACCAAAAGTGTATTCGTTTGCGCAGCGCCTACTTTGCACAGAGTGGCGAGCTCATTAGGTTTCTCACTTTGCAGTGAATTACGACTGTTCTATGTGTAGGCAACACTTTCTAAATGTGCCTTTACCACAAAGCCTCTTTTTCGCCTCGAAAGAATGCACTTTTTTCAGGCCATGTGAAAAGAGCTGTTTGCTACAAACAGGTCCGTTTACATGGTAATTAGGCACACATTTTCATCCACACAGTATTATCACCAGCAGCCTTTAAACGTCCCACTTCTGGGCTTAGGCCTACCCACATAACGCATTCTTAGTAAAATATACACCGAGCTCAGAATTTTGATTTAAGTACTGAAATATCGACTTTGAAGATGAACAAAGTTTACAAATTAGTAAAAAAAAGTTAGGTCTATATTTTATTAAGAGTGCGATAAGATACGATAAAACCGGAACAGTTTGGGCCGTAACCCACCACGCACCGACGGTGGTGGGTTTTTATGACTTCCATCTTTAAGAATAACAATAAATTTTATTTTCTGTATAAAACTTAGTCTAAATACATAAAAACTTCTAAATATCATTCGTCTACAATGTAGACGATATTTAGATAGTGTCATTTCGCGTATGAGAATATGTGCCAATTCGCATATGTCATTTTGCGTAGTCGTTCCCGTGTGTCATTTCGCGTATGAGAATATGTGTCAATTTGCGTATGTCATTTTGTGTAGACACTATGTGTCATTGTGCGTTGGGCTACCAAAATGGGTCATTATGCGAGTAACCCATCACGACTTTTATCCCCGAAGGGTTAGTCAGAGACTAGGCAATGAGGACCGCAAAAGCAGTCCTCCGCCATAGTTCACTTTTCACCAAATAGCGACTGCACATGTGCTTAGCGTGACATGTAGTGAGTCCATGGCCGCTCTATGCTGTTGGATGTATATGTGCAGTATTTAGTCCGTTACTCGCCTTTTACGACACCCAAGGGAAGAGAGATTCTTTCACCGCTACGCAACACAGTTATTTAACTACTTATAACCAATCTTTATGTATTTATTCATTTCTTACGTAAACAAACCAGTTTGCATACCATTACGGTTAATTGCTATAACAACATTGTTAAAACAACCAAAACATGTGTACACACATGCTTTACAATCAAGAAACAGGTGTTACAAAATGTTGTAATACCTACTAGTTACAATGTCATTGAAAAATTTTTACATGTCTGCCTAATGTTATATTGTTTATAAAATTTTGTTGCGAACAAATTAAAAATTGAAAATGAGTGTCGAAAAAAATTCCACGAGCAGGATTCGAACCCGCACCCTTCTGGCACACTGGAAAGGGCACCTGCGGGTCTATCGCCTAAAAAATATGAATTCATTTGACATTTGAAGCCCATATTTTGTCCTTATATGGGCATATTATGGGCTTCAAATGTCAAATGAAGCCCATGTCCATGTTCATATTTTTTAGCTGATAAGGTAGCTGGCCCGGATTGCCAGAAGGGTGCGGGGAATTGCTACCTATTTCCACGGTAGCTCAACTAAGCTACCGTGGAATTGGGTTGGATAAAAATGGTTCCACGGATCCTGCTCGTGGAAACATCTAACATAAATATTGCTCTAGTCAAATTACTAGGTCTGAAACTTTAAAGCAGAATTGTTCTACTTTTAAATATCATTATGATTGATTTTTCTGAAAGTGCCGGCCAACAAAAAAAAGGACGTATTGTTAGAACTAGCCATTTGGAGTAATAATTAATATGGTACAAAAGTTGTTGGAATGCTCTGAGCCAAGTTATACAAAGATACTTTATTTGTTTGAGCCATGTGTACATAGGTGTCAGGTTAAATTTATAGTTTCAACATGTCGTACCTTTGCGGAAATCGAATGAACTTGAATAAGATAAAGATTAAACAAACACAAATAAAATTAGAATTAATTAGGCACTTATTACAATTGAATTTATGTAACATTATATGATGTCAAACAGTTAATTTATTCAATAATTTAAGTCAGTCCCTATTTAAAAAATTTGATGTTCCGATACAAGTTCGATGAATCATCATTTTCACACATTTGTTGATTTCTGAAAGTGCTGGGACTGGGAAACATAAAATAATGATAGATATTGCTAGAACTAATGATCTGAAGCGATTGTCATTGCAGCGCAAAAGTTGTGGGGTCATCATCTGTTCTGTTTTTTCAAAAAAAATTAGGAATCGTTAAATGTATGAAAATGATGAATCTTCAAACTTGTATAACTTGGCTCGGAGCAATCCTACAACTTTTGTGCCTTTATTAACTATTTCTCCAAATGGCTAGTTCTAATAATACGTACGATTTTTTTTGTTGGCCGGCACTTTAAAAAAGGCCCAAAAATTATGTCCTTTGCGATAAAATTTTATAAATAATAACATTATAACATAGCTTGGCTATTTCTTAACTGATCGGTTGTTGATAACGTAGTTTGTTGACATTGAATAAGTTCCACGGTAGCTCAACTGAAAAGAGCTGGCCCGGATTACCAGAAGGGTGCGGGTTCGAATCCTGCTCGTGAACATTTTTTTGACACTGACTTTTTGAATTTGTAAATGTCTGGCTAACCACTTCTTCTTCTTCTTCAGCCCATGATCACCCACTGCTGAGTGTAGGCCTCCTCATTTGCACGCCATCCTGTTCGGTCTTAGGCTTTCTGTAACCACTTTTTGCCCGTTACTTTTGTGATGTCATCCGCCCATCTAGCCATCTGGCGGCCAACGCTTCTGGTTCCGGTTCTCGTTCTCCACTCAAGCAACTTTCTCTACCGGCCATCGTCTCTGCGGCTTATGTGACCCGCCCATCGCTATTTCCTTTGCGCAATGATACGCCCCACGTCGTTTATTTTAGTGCGACTCCGGATTTCTGTGTTTCTTATTTTGTCCCCAACATGGCGCGTTCCATCCATGGTGTGGTGTCTAACCACAGAACAGAGGAAACCAATACCTCGGTGGCGGAGTGGTCAACGTAGCCGCCCGGATTGCGGAGGACGTGTGGGTTCGATGCCCACCTAAAGTAGTAATTTATTTTAACGGTTCGTTATCTTTAATTTAAACTAAATATTTGTGAGTGGTAGAGCCACGCTGCGTTGCAGCTCGCATTGGGCCGGTTCGCCCGGCGTAATACCGGGTGGTCTCACGAATATCCGGCGTGAAATAATCCAAGTTCGTCTGGCCAGTGAGAGTTCCGGAGGCCCATCCCCCCACCCCCTCACAATTCCTATTCCTTCCTTAACCCTATTCCTTCCTTAAGACGGCAACGCGCCTGCGACTCCTCTGGTTTTGCGGGTGGGTGTCCATGGGCGGCGGTAATTACTCTCCATCAGGTGACCCGCGTGCTCATTTGCCTTCTTCTATTATAAAAAAAAATATATATATTATAGTAATAATACTGTAAATAGGTCCTGGGCAGTGCGTTCTCTCATTACCATTTCTACGGAGTTCGCATCCGGCGCAACATAATTCAAAACGCGTATTTTTGCGTAATTAATGAACTTCCTCTAACGAAGAATGGGGGATGAGAGAAGGTGGCTGGCTCAAGAACAATTGACTGTTTTGTTTACCAACGTGACGGGTTGAACGAGTAATATATTCCCAGCGATAATATAATACATACATTCCCTATTATCCCCGAAGGGTTATGCAAAGGCTAGGCAATGAGGACTCCAAAAATTAGTCCTCTACCATTATCCACGTTTAACGAAATAGAAACTGCACATGTGCTCAGTGTGATAGGTGGTGAGCCCATCGCCGCTCAATGCTGGTGTATGTATGTGCAGTCTTTAGTCCGTTAGTCGCCTTTTACGACAGTCAAGGGAAGTGATGGGTTTGTAGTATTCTTTCAATGAGCAGCCAATACACAGCTCAATAATAAAAATAATGAAAAAAAATTGTATATCTCACACCAATTATCTAAACCAAGATATGGTAAGATAACGGATAAATAAATATACATAAACATAGAAAAACACCTAGATGCCGAAAAACCCGAAATCAATTTAGAAAAACAGTTTTGTCTATTTTGACCCGACCCCGGACATCACTTTTCTTCGATGTCGTAAAAGGGGACTTACGGACTAAAGACACATCCAACAGCATAGAGCGGCGATGGGCTCATCAAAATAATACTACCAATCCGTCTCTTCCCTTCGGTGTCCTAAAAGGCGACTAACGGACTAAAGACTGCGCATACATCCAACAGCATAGAACGGCGATGGGCTCATCAAAATAATACTACCAACCATTCTCTTCCCTTGGGTGTCGTTAAAGCAACTAACGGGTTAATTTTTAATAAAATAAACCAATTCATATTGTATTGGATTGTTTTATTTTCTCGCATTCGTAGTGAAAATCAGAGTGTAACACTCGGCGCTAAAAACCCATTAAAACTCGGTTTCTATATACTAACTAAAACTACCTCGTATATAATGGGTCATTTTAGCCCCTTGTATAACAATCTACTATTTATCACTTTCTTTAAAAGGAACCTATAGACAGGCTCATTACTAGCACAAAAGCATGCCACTATTGAGCAATTGCTACTTAGTAGTACGTGTGTCAAAGCGTTGCTAGTAAGTAGCATGCCTATTATGTATGTGCTTGAAATAAGCATGCTAATAAGCATGCTTATTTAGTAGCATGTCTATCAGTACCTTTACAGCGTCAAATGTAAATTGGAAAAACGCCCTTCCTTATATCATTAAAAAATCATAATAAGAATTAACTTTTCTACTTTTATCATTGCTGCAATAAATAAAGCAAAAAAGGATGTTCTTATCAATGTGAAAGCAATGACAAAGTTACTATCAAAGGAGTCTTAATACATATAAACCCAGAGGCTTACTCCAGAGGCCCTACTACGGAATTACGAAACACGAGTTATGACGAATTACGGGCAGACGAAGTTTCGGGTGCGCTTAGAGAGTAGGGCCTCTGGAACTGTTAAAAAAAATAAACTTACGGGCTGTGAGGCTTTGACAGAGCTGCACTTTGAGCCTGTAGCAAAGGCTTCGGCGGACCCTGTAGCAAAGGCTTCGGCGGACCCTGCCGTTGGCAATTAGTCAGGAATGCAACGACAAATGGGTTAGAAAAAGCTATAATTATATGGAATTGTAAAAGGTTTTTGCATAGAAATTTCGGTGATATGAATGTACATCTTTGTGTTGGTGTATGAGATGACGTAAATGTATAAGAGAGTTGTTCGTAATACATTAGTATTAAGATTCTTCATCCGTATAATAGAGCCAAATTTTATAACAAATGATTGTAAACAAGTCATTTACTGCATTTATTTTTACTGTTTATTGAGAGAAACTAACAAGAAAACGACTATAAATAATGGTGTCATTCTCTCAAGAAATAGTAAAATCTGCTTGATACTAAATATTTTCACAAAGAATTGTGAATAATTTGTTCAAACATTCTTCATTCTTCATTTGTCCCTAGTACCTATAGATATACATCTTGTGGTGGTTATCAACGTTTTGTATTAATAATTAATACAAAAGATGTAAGTATAAAGGAAATAAAATAAATGCCATTACGAGTATCTATAACCTCTGATTCGTCTTTTTCCGTATAAAAATATGTTTTTGTTTGGTCCAGCCACATACATCGCGATCGGCACAAACAATTTCATGTCCGCCCTTAATTGACCCTTTTCACAGCATGTTATCGTTTCTCGGAAATGACTTACTCAGAAAGAAAAATAAAATATATTTACGCTCTTATTACCTTTCGTGAAACTTGACGCGTTTGTGTTGCAATCTAGCAAGTGAAGATACTTTAGCAATGTTTACTCTACGGTTGAGTGACCAAATTCAAACTCCTCGAGCTTTGCGTATTTTTTTTATAAATAGCATGGTAAATGACTCCACTCACAAAAAAAACTCACCTAAGTAGTTATTTTTTTTACATTTCAATATCTTAAAGTATGTTTGAGCGATTCAATGCGAAAAAACATTACACGCAATAATAGTTTGATTTTATTAAATGCTTCCTACTTATATTTAAGTTTGTTGTATGCAATAAAAAAGAGATACCTGACTTATTGTCCATATTATTTTAGGATCGGCAACGCGTCAGTGATGTAACCTATTGTTTTGTAACCTTTAAAAGGTAATGTATTTTACACATACACAGGAAAACTGCTACTTTAGAATAATGAAAATGAAGAATTGTCTCTTCCCTTTAAATCCTGGGTACCGAACCTGGTGGTAATTACCCCCTCGGGGGTAAAATTGTTATTTTGAGGGGTATTAAGGCGTAGGAAAATTTTTGTAGTTTCGAATTTATCTGCAGTAATAGATTCACTTGAGTAATATTTTCTGAACATGGATAATCGTCAGTCCAACTCTTGGATATTAAGATAATTTTCTGCAAGATTTTTTACGGAGTGGTAAAATCAGTTTCTCCAATAGATTAAAGAGGTTAAGAACCACTGCTCTAAATGTATAAAGTTCTAATATTGTCGTATAAACGGTCGGATGAGTAACCGCGTCGCGTGCCGGTGAAAAAATACTACCACCTCCTCTCTTCCCTTGGGTGTCTAACGGCTAAAAAAGGCGACTAACGGACTAAAATGTCACGAAGCGGAGGGACGGAGGAGTGAGACAATGAGGAGGAGTTGGATGATTATAAACCCACGACGTGTTTAGAATTACCTATACCTATTACAATAAATAAATGGTTAGTTTTTACTTATATTGTTAGTTATAAGTAGTTATAAAAGTTAATGCACTGTGATTGTGACTAGGTGTAGGTTTAGATTATGAAAATGTGTTTTATTTCAGAAAATCTTTAACTTAGTTGCCGGGGTTTCCCAAAAAGTAATCAAACGATACCTGTGTTAGGAAAAAAAGATTATAATTATATTATCATATAGGCATAATATGTCCGCCTGGAACTGCCTTGTTATTATAAATTCACTTCACTGGTAACAATATTTCTGAAGGATAACAGCAATTAGAAGGAGCTCATTCTAGCTTTGCGGGTGAATCTGAACTAATTACTTTTACAATCAAAACAGAGGCATAGACAGAGAAGGCAAGTAAATTTTGATGTAAAACTAGATACAAAAGAACGTTATGCGGAAACGAGGTCAGAAAACCAACAAAGCTTGAGCTGCCTTGTTACAAAAGACTGCACATACATCCAACAGCATAGAGTGGCGATGGGCTCACCACTTGTCACGCTGAGCACATGTGCTCGTTTGGTGAAAAGTGGACTATGGCAGAGGACTGCTTTTGCGGTCCTCATTGCCTGGTCTCTGACTAACCTTTCGGGGATAATAGTCGTGATTATTTATCTATGTATGTATGAATGAACAATTTATTGTCAAAGTCAAAATCAAAATATATTTATTCAATAAACTCAATTAATAAGTACTTTGAATCGTCCAAATCTTTTTTAACCTACCACCCATTCAGGATCAAGTATCAATTGCAAGTTCCACTCTGAAATGTTTGTATTTTGCACTAGTAGATTCAATTTTGGGATATGCTCTTGATAGTTATGGTCTTACATTTAAAACATATATAGACAGACTAGAAGCACTGCATATTAGATTCCTAAAACTACTTGTCAATGAAAAAACAAAAGCTAAGTGTAAAGGTGATTATTCAAAACTATTTAAAATTTGTAAGATACTCCCAGTTAGTCTAAAACATAAATACTTACTAGCCTTAAACAATCATGGCACTCAAGAGTTATAACCTGTCGTTAATTAAGCATAACCATGGCACTCAATCGGTGTCCACGGGCAGACTCGTAGTACCTCCTAAAGTTAATAACTACTTTGGTGATAGAACTTTAAAGAAACGTTTATCGTACCTGCCAAATAGTTTGCCCAAGAACATCCGTCGGGAGTGTAACAAAAATAAATTTATGATTTTGTTAAAAAAGTATTTATTGAATACATTAATTTAAAAATTAGGTACCTAAACAATTTGTAAGTATATAAGTATTTTGATATATAAATTCGAGACTCAAACTCAACCGATCCTGCAGACAAACTGTGTAAACAGCTTTGCGGGACTATGTGTAGCAGTAAGGCATTTTTGTATTTTTTTAATAAGAAACAATAAAAATAAAAAAATTGGTTGCCTGTAAAGTCGGTATACGGGCGAAAGTTTTACGTGACAACGACTTTGAGTGGTAAAATAATTTTAATGTGAATATTCATTCGTATAGTAGGAAGAAGGATGAAATAATATGGAAGGGACGCGTGCCTTTCACTTTTTATGTCTGTCTCTCTCGCTCTTAGGCGGGCTAACCATGCCCGAGTGGAAGGGACGCGTGCCTCTCACTCGCTCTCATTGTGAGCGCATAACGTGAGCGGAGCGTAACGCAGTTTCTTGAAGTGTCACCCGGCAAACCAATTTATAAGACGTTGTCACGTCAAAATCATTGTATCAAGTATTCTCTCGTGTTCTCTCTACTCTTTCTCTTCTTCAAGGGTTAAGCACCCCAATACCCGTTTCACCCTTCCACCACCCGTGGCGGTCGTTAAGAGGGTGATAATTAATCACAATGTTACGTAATCACCACAATAGAAGTTCCAAAGATCGCTGGACCCCATAACACATCTTGATTACCGATTAACGAACACAGCTTGATGTGTGAAGATGCTAATTAATTACTGTATGCGGGTAATATTGACATGTTTAAGATCATTTCCACCTTAAATCCGGTCGGGCAGAATGTTACGTATCTTTCTTTCTTATGTTAGGAGTTAAAATTACTTTCTAGAGTTATAAAGGACATACATTTTTTTGGGCCTTTTCTGAAAGTGCCGGCCAACAAAAAAAATGGTACTTATTGTAAGAACTAGCCATTTGGAGAAATAGTTAATATGGCACAAAAGTTAAAGGATTGATAGAAGTTCGAAGATTCATAATTTTCATACATTTAATGATTCCTAATTTTTTTGTATAAATAGAACAGACGATGCCCCCACAGCTTTTGCGCTGCAATGACAATTGCTTCAGATCATTAGATCTAGCAATATCTATTATTATTTTATGTTTCCCATTCCCAACACTTTCAGAAATCAATTAATGTATGAAAATGATGAATCATTGAACTTGTATAACTTGGCTCAGAGCAATCCTACAACTTTTGTGCAATATTAACTATTACTCCAAATGGCTAGTTCTAACAATACGTACTTTTTTTTTTGTTGGCCGGTACTTTCAGAAAAGGCCCAAAAATGTATGGAGCCCGAAACTTAATTTGTATAGAGCTTAAGTCAACTTTCTAACTTTAGTAGGTAAATCTACAGATAGATTATTATCAATACTTAGGCTATTCACTTCCAGTTTTTTTTCACTAGCAGCGTTTTGTTGTAAAAAGTTTTTTATGAACGTATAAAAGTCCTAAGAGCTTAGCACAACGACTGTGGTTGTTAACGCAAATAAATGAGTAGTGATCGGCTCAGGGTTCTGACATTGACTGCCACAACAACCAGACAAAAATGAAATTTATAGTATACTAATTATGTCAATCTTAACGATTGTAGCAAAGATCACTTCAAAAAAGCTGCTTAGTTTAGTAAATATTCTTACTAAATTCTTATCTTTTCAAACAACGCTTCAAACACACAAGTTTCGTTATAAAACTTGTTATCTGAAAGAATATCCGTAAAGGGAACCTCTTCCTGAGTGTGGTCGAGTGCCGGCTCAATGCTTAGAGCCTTGTTAGTGACTCTGTTATGCTGAATCGCTGACAAAGCTACCTTTTATACAGTACTCTCGTTTTTAACCGCGGCTTTGCTCGTTTAAATTTTTCCGGGACTGAGTATCCTACATCTCTCTTCAGGGCTTCATCTATCTACATACACAAGTTCATCAAAATGATTTTAGTAGTTTAAGTTTAAGTAACAAACAAACAGAAAAAAATATTTGGAACTTCGTCATGGAGTACGAGGTCCACGCGCACGAAATTGCTAGCAGGTCGATAGTAAATAATACAAATAATTTGATTTACGAAGTTAGATATTTTACGAAGAATAAAATGGCGTGTCACCTAGCGGTGAAAGAATACTACCACCCCTCTCTTCTCTTGCACATACTTCCAACAGCATAGAGCGGCGATGGGCCACCTTGTCACGCTGAGCACATGTGCAGTCGCTATTTGGTGAAAAGTGAACTATGAATGTATGTTATGTATAAAACGCCATATTCTATCTTGGCGACTCGAACAGATTTTACATACTATAACATATTATATGCGATAGATATCCTCCCCATTTTTCTCCAAAATGAGGTCGTAAAGCTAGGAAAACGAATTGAAATAATATGTCTCCACACAAATTAGACTCTATTCTTATCGTGGTAGCATTCAATATCGATTTACGAATAGTATATGGAGTAAGTATACACTTAAATGCAATTACTGGAACAATATGTTACATTGGTATTGCACGGTCGATGAATGGGAATTGCTGAATTGATCCTTATCTGGGAACCGAGGGAATGATGGAGACCAATCGGTGCAGCTGTTTTTGGTGGCTTTTTTATAAGGAGAGTCCGCATTGCGAAAGTTGATGGACTTTCACGATTACGACCCTAGCCACTGCAAAATATATGAACTTTTTGAAGACAACGATACTTATGGGCGGCGTGACAAGGTTTGTTCAGAATGGTCCCTAGCCATCGCTGGCCTCTGGACGTCAGGAACGCGCCCAATTTTTCTCAAGTATGTTCTCTTTTACGGGCCGCTCGCTGGTAAGGTAACCAGATAACCAGAGATTGCCAAACCGGAGGTCTAACACCCCAACTTAGGCCCAACCTCCTATGATATAATCATCATCATCACATCATCATCCGCATCAGCAGAAGGAGGTCTACCGTTGGACAAAGTCCAAAGTTGTAATAAAAATGTTATTATTTTGTTTGTTGCAGGTAATGATGCAGTTGAACTGTAGTTTCATTAAAGAAATATAACGATTGAAGCTTTTATTAAAATCGGCTACTACAAAAAGTAAGTTAAATTTTGTTAAATGTTTAAAAAAGTTTGAGATTTTAAGCTTTTAAACTACAAGTACAATAGTAAGAATATATTATCGTGTTGTGTATAAGCAAGCTCTTTTGAGCTGAGAGTGATACCCGCAGATTAGGCACTTACAAAGGCCTACCACCTAACTACGTGACAAAGTGACCGGTTATAGTTATCAAACTTCTAAAGGAACCGTAGTGATTCTTTAGAAAACGGCTCAGTGAAATTGTTAAACTTTTATAATCTTCAACACTTTGGAAAAGGTGAAGTTAATGCTTAAAACGAATACCCTAACATGTTCAAGGTTTGATGATGCACCAAAGCAATCCATCTTCCGGATACATTGTAAGGTCCATCCACTATGTATTCTGTCTGAAAAACACACATGTCAGAGTAAAGTTGGTTGAGAAAGCATAAAAATAATAATAATTTAATTTTACATACATACTTATAATCAAGACTATTATCCCCGAAGGGTTAGTCAGAGACTAGGTTCATTTTTCACCAAATAGCTACTGCATATGTGCTGAGCATGACAGGTGGTGAGCCCATCGCCGCTCTATGCTGTTGGATGTATATGCAGTTTAGTCAGTTAGTCGCCTTTTACGACACCCAAGGGAAGAGAGGGGGTGGTAGTATTCTTTCACCGCCACGCGACACGGTAATTGAATTTTAAAATAAAAATAATAGTTTAAATATGCTTTTGCTCATTATAAGCCGCAGCAGCTATTAAGGCGTTCGGTTTCCAATCTTGCTACGAGTAGTTAAGAGCATTACAGGCTTTCCACTCGGGTCCAATTCGGGTTTGTGAATTTTAATGACTGCCATCTTACGACAACCACCGGTACCAACGGCTTAACGTGTCTTCAGAAGCACGGAGGAGCTTGAGATGTTATTAATTTGGTATGGCAGCATTGCAAATGTTGTTTAAGAGGGTTAACGCATTTCGGTTTCCCATACAAACTTCCAAGTCGAAATTTTTAAAAACCAATGAGCCAATTTTAATGAAACTTTGCACGCTGAAGTAAAATACAGGGATCTAAATAGTTTGTTGAAAACATTTTTAAAAAACGTTTATTTAGCTGAGCAATTGCGATTTAAAGTCCACTATGGAAAGTTTGAAATCGCAATAACTCAGTTATATAAAAGTTATTTGAAAATATTTTCAAAAAACTATTTAGATCTTTTACTTTAGCATGCAAAGATTCATTAAAATTGGCTCATTGGTTTTTAAAATTTCGACTTGGAAGTTTGTATGGGAAACCGAAATGCGTAAACCCTCTTAAACAACGTTCGCAATGCTGCCATACCAAATTAAAAACATCTCAAGCTCCTCTGTGCTTCTGAAGACACGTTAAGCCGTTGGTCCCGTCCTGGTTGGTGTCGTAAGATGGCAGTCATTAAAACTCACAAACCCGAATTGGACCCGATTGGAAAGCCTGTAACTAACACGATCAACTCATAACTCGCAACGAATACAATGGAGCGTCTCGTAGTTCAAGGCCAAATAGAGGGCAAGAGATCCCGTGGTAGAGTCAATGGAGGTCTCGTAGTTTAAGGCCAAATGGAGGGCAAGAGATCCCGTGGTAGACTCAATGGAGGTCTCGTAGTTTAAGGCCAAATGGAGGGCAAGAGATCCCGTAGTAGACTCAATGGAGGTCTCGTAGTTCAAGGCCAAATGGAGGGCAAGAGATCCCGTGGTAGACTCAATGGAGGTCTTGTAGTTCAAGCCAAATGGAGGGCAATTCCCGTGGTAGACTCAATGGAGGTCTCGTAGTTCAAGGCCAAATGCAGGGCCAGAGATCCCGTGGTAGACTCAATGGAGGTCTCGTAGTTCAAGGCCAAATGGAGAACAAGAGATCCCGTGGTCGCTCTGCAACCAGATGGGTAGGCCTCATCAGATCCCTCAGACAATCTACCATGACCGACTGCTCCCACAATTCGACACAGAGCCGAATGGAGACGCATAGCGAGAGCTGTCATTCACCAAGACCCACCCATAACTATGACCACTATGTCAAGAGTGCCCGACTAAGAAGAGGAAAGCCTCAGGCGTGGAAAGTTTATAGCCTTAATCGCGGTTCCTATTCTTTGCAACCGGTAGCTTTTTGCGTAGTCGGACCGCCGCCGCGAAGGAACAGGCGTCGCATCGCGGCTAAGCCTGCTAAATAAACAGATTATTGCGATTTTGGTAACTTATTGTTACAAAGAGAAACTGAAAATAAAAAAATATTTTGTTGGTTTCTTCAGTAAACAAATCTTTCTTCTTTTTACGGTGTTTTCAGGGTATTTTTGATGATTTCACCTGATGAGAAGTTATTACCGCCGCCCATGGACACCACCAAAACCAGAGGAGTCGCAGATGCGTTGGGGCCCTTACGTAAGAAATGGGGGTGACAAAGGACTCCGGTACTTAAGTACGTTTTCAATGTTCGGTTTAAAGATTATTTATCCTACTAATATTGTAAACGCGAAAGTTTGTAAGTATGGATGTTTGTTACTCTTTCACGTAAAAGCAACTGAATGGATTTTGGTGAAATTTGGCATACAGATAGTTTATAACCTGGATTAACACATAGGATACTTTTTATCCCGATATTCCCTCGGGAACTGGAACCACGCGGGTGAAACTGCGAGCGGCTGCTAGTTTCTCATAAAAACTTTACAGTTTGCTTAAAATGAGATACAAAGATTTGTAAATAAAAAATATGAGCACTGCGGTGGTTATATAAAACAGAACAAGGGTTGTCTGGCAAAAATCGCATTTAAGCGATAAAAATAAAAAAAATAAAATATAAAAATGTGTTTATTTCAGTAATCTTAGATACAACACATTGCTGAGACATCCCATTAAGTAATCGAAAGATATTTGTATTGGGAATGACCTACTACTTTCCCTATGGATAACAGTAGATTACAAAAGTTAAGCAATTTGTGAGTGTGTGTATGTGTATGTACAAGCCTCAAGTTCGTTCAAGTTCGTCAAAATTCATATTGGGTTCATTTAGCTGGTTAGGCAATTCGTGTGTGTGAGTATGTACAAGCCTCAAGTTCGTTAAAGTTCGTCAAAATGCATATTGGGTTCATTTAGCTGGTTAGGCAATTCTAGTTAAGACTGCCAAATTAACATTGTTTTTATTTTTTATATAGGTATACAAATGTATTGTAAATGTTTGTGTTATTATGTTACAATAAAAGTATTATCTATCTATCTTCTTTCACTCACCGGACGAAACACAACAGTAACGCTTGCCATTGTATTTGTTTACTTAAATAAGTAACAATTTGTATATGGTTTTTTATTTTATAACAAATATGATAGGTACTAAGGTGGACTGTATTACGACGACTCTGGAATACGACCAATCTGGAATATGACGAATCAGGAATACGACGAATCCGGAACAAATCTTTCGCGCCGATATAACGTGTTACGGCTGGCGAGCATTCCTAATTTCGTGCTAGCAGCCGCGTGGCTCTGCCACTCACAAAATATAATAAAAAGTATTAAAAATAACCATGTCGCGTAGCGGTGAAAGAATATTACCACCCCCTCTCTTCCCATGGGTGTCGTAAGAGGCGACTAACGGACTAAGGCTGCACATACATCCAACAGCATAGAGCGGCGATGGGCCTCACCGCACCTGTCACGCTGAGCGCATGTGATGCAGTCGCTATTGTGAAAAGTGGACTATGGCAGAGGACAGCGGTCCTCATTGCCTAGTCTCTGACTAACCCTTCGGGGATAATAGACGTGATTATATGTATGTATGTATTAAAAAGCGCAAGGTGACCGCTCAAGTGAAGACGGATAATGTGATCTACGGATAAATTACGTTACGCAGTATCCCCGTTATCCCGACTAATCCTGCCAATCCCGTTGGTCATTTGTTATTCGTTGATTTGGGGCTTTGGCGGATTTGGGGGGCAAGTTTTGGGGACAGGTCATTTCTAAGGTAGATTGGGCAGCGGCAAAAACGGATGACCTGTACGTGGGAAAGGTTAACGCTTCGGCTACCTCCGTATTCCTTGTAACTGAAAAGGCCTTGAATTCAGGTCTTGCCGTAGAATGCGCACAACATTTCCACAAGTCGTCATCATCAGCCTATAAACGTCCCACTGCTGGGCCTTCCCACATATAGAGATAAGCCATAACCCATCATACTGGCCCCAATGCGGGTTTTTGGATTTTTAGACTGCCATCTTTAAGAATACAACTGGGACCAACGACTTCAGTCCTTTCCAGGCACGGATTTCCACAAGTGAATAAACAAACTGATAACCGTGCCGCGTAGCGGTGAAAGAATACCTACTACCACGCCTCTCTACCCTTGAGACGCTACACGTGACCTCTGGGTGATGCTAAATGAGTGACACTGTCTGAGTGGTACAGATTTGCAGCACGCATTGGGCCGGCTCGCTCGGGGTATTACCACCCTCTCACTAATATCCGGCGTAGTAAAATAATGGCATTTGGTGCTTGGTGAGAGTTCCGGAGGCCCCTTCCACCCCCCCCCCTCTCACAGTTCCTATTCTTTCTTAACCCAATTCCTTTCTTAAAGGTCGGCAACGCATCTGCGACTCCTCTGGTTTTGCAGGTGTCCATGGGCGGCGGTGATTGCTCTCCATCAGGTGACCCGCCTGCTCGTTTGCCACCTTCTAATATAAAAAAACAGCATCAGCGGCAAAGGGCTCACCACGTGTCACGCTGAGCACATGTGCAGTCGCTATTTGGTGAAAAGTGGACTAATGGTAGAGGACTGCTGTTGCTGTCCTCATTCCTAGTCTCTTACTAACCCATCGCGGATAACAATCGTGATTATAATATGTATTTAAGTATGTATGTAATAAACAAAAAGGTTTCTGGATTGAGCAATAGGATGAACAAGCCGTCTAATGCATTGTACGGACCAGTAAATCAACCTTTCGCAAAATGTCATATTTCTAAATTTTTTTATGTTATGATTCGGTTCTAATGAGCAATGTTGATTGGAGAAATTTGACAGTATTGGATAAATTAAATAAAATCCTACTAATATTATAAACGCGAATGTTTGTAAGAATGTTTGGATATTTGTTACTCTTTCACGTAAAAACTACTGAATGGATTTGGATGAAATTCGGCATACAGATAGTTTGTAACCTGGATTAACACATAGGATACTTTTTATCCCGATATTCCCACGAGAACGGGAACCACGCGGGTGAAACCGCGAGCAGCCGCTTGTAAGTAAATATACAATTTGTTTAAGCTCACACCAATTGTCTAGCCTAAGATAAGCTTCTATTGAAACTCGTTAATATGGTTAAACTAGATAACGGACATAGACATAGAAAAACACCCAGATCCGAAATCAATTCAGAAAAACAGTTTTCTCTAAATTGACCCGACCGGGAATTGAACCCGGGACCAGTCCCGGCGCGCTCACCACTCGACCACGGAGGTCGTCAAAATAGGACAGGAGGACAGGTTGATCTGAGGCGTGTGTACGTTGAGTTAGATGGCGCTGTTCCAGGCTTTGCTTATCGGCTGATCCAGCACTGTCTATAATTAACCTTATAAAGGAGAATGACCTTTTTACTATGGGAGTTAGGCTAATTCGTTCGCTCTAGTAGGGCCCCCATTTTTGCTGGAAGTGTGTTTGCCCCGTGGTATATAGTTGTTTAGGGCCATGAGAACGTATGAAGGCTTAAAAGACGCAGAATTTAAATGTCTTTCAGATGATGTAAATTTTTTTTGTAAAAGATGAAAACAGTCATAGCCCTGTGGAACTTCGCAGCTTTGAGATACGAAGATCTATTTAGGCTTTAGGATAGTATAAACAAATTTTGGAAAAGTCGATAATTTTATTGAAAATAAAAATAAAAATTGTATAATAGCTAGGTTCATTTTCAATGCCCTTTCAAGTCGTGTAGAGCACGAGATCTGTGATTTTTTTAGCTAGCCAGCGTAACACAGCGCTTTAATGAAATTAATAGTAATCAATAGCAGCAGTGCTCTGAATTATGAAGGAAAATTACATAACAATATCATGCGGGAGTTTGAAGCTATCTTCATTTTTAGCTTAAGACTTTTTAGGTATTTTGAGGACAACTGTTATCGTATGACTATCAGTTTAGTTAAGCATTTATTTATCACTTGACTTTTAACGCGGCGTTCTATAGAAAACCTTTTTTAACAGTAATCATTATAATTTAAGAGAACACTTTTGATATGTGAATGATTAAGACGCAATAGATATCGAATAGGCTGGTTTGGTCATTCTCCTTTTATGTTTCCATAAGCGAATTTTTTTTTCGTATCCTCCGACGTGGGTCAAGTTGGAGATTTTATTAACAGTCTTAAAACTATCTAATGCCGCTCTATAGCAGCTCCTTTTCCTTAAAATGGCTTTACGCCTGCATTTCCTTGGCACTAGTCCTATTCTACTCTATTCTATATAATTTTCCATAAACCAGCTATTTCCATTTTTATTAATTTCTACTTATCTATTTGCTTATTCTAATTACATTTTTGTTGCATTTTATAATGCCCTATTTCCTATTTTAACTCTTATCTATTTCTCCGGTTACCCGGTACCATTTTTATTGCATAGTTGCACTATTTCTTAATTACTATTCTTATATCTATCTTAATTCTATACAATTACTTACATCCGCTACATTTATTACATTATTATTTATTGCTAACTATATCGTCTACATACATGAATACATGACACACTATTAACATTGTTGAGTAATTTTGCTCATTGCTTACATTTTATTTTTCGTATTTTAATATGTTACTCCTTATATACTCAATATAATTATGAGAACATAATAATATATTTGGCTAAGTCTTGTTTCTACCAATTACTGGCATACTGATTTTGACACAAAATTCCAAAAATTGTGGTCGTGTTTGTTTGCCTGTTACCATTTCGCTGATAAAAGCGAAAATTTGGTAGTAAGACTGCAAACACACGGTAGCATGTCAATATTTATTTTTCATGTCACTGTTTGCTCTCGAATAGTTAATTTCGCTTCAGGACAAAAGTTTTTCGCTATTTCCTACTCTGTTCTTATGTGACTAACGTCGTGTTTTGTGGAGCACTCTCGTATTATTAAAGTATTTGATTGTGTAGTGTTCGCGTTATACATCCTCATACATCAAAGGGTCAGTGAATTTAATTTTGAACAGTCGAGAGGCTGGCGCTCGATGCAAAATGAAATTCGCCGAATCGCGCGCCAATTTATTCGCCAGCTACGACAAAGGCGACAAACTCAATCGGCTCTGCGTATGAGCTGTCGTACGTAGGTGCCGAGGTGTGTAATAAGTGTTCCGCTGTACGGCAATCTAATAAATTGTCAAGTGTGCAACACATTTCGGAGGGCGAAATCGACTGAGGAACTCCATGGCGCAGCGTTTAAGACGTTCGGCTTACGATCGTTGTTTATTTGTGTAAAAGTGTCGATATTTTATACAGTGTATTGTTTACTTTATGAAATAAAGAAATTTTCAAAACAAAACAAAACAAGAGGGGGATTAGGCGGTGAAAACGGAAAAATTGGCTGTTTTCTATAAGCTGTTCTTCAAAATATTTTAGATATTTCGTGTGTGACGGGAATGATGGGAGGACTGATTCCGAAACACGATTGGAAACATTTTGCTCCATAGAAAAAGATCCTGAAGTTACCTTTAAAATTTCATATAAATGCACATTACGACAGTGTTTTACAATAATAATACCTATAAATCATAAACACATAGGTATTAAAACCTTTTCGATTTCGTGACGGTTATGGATTTCCAAAAAACTAAACGTTTTTTTTATTAACTGTTTGATAAAAATGTGAATGACGCTTACGAATTACCGCGGACCCCGCACCGCGCAGCACCCGCGAGAGCCCGGAATTTTCGCTGACCGCCTAACCCCCCTTAAGCAACTTTCGCAAATCCGGGTTGGGATGGGTGACCTAAATAAAAAATCTCGTGCTCCTCCGTGCTTCGAAGACACGTTGAGCTCTTGGTCCTGGTTATTGTCGTATGGTGGCAGTCGTTATAGCCCACCAACCCGCATTGGCCCAGCGTGGTGGATTATGACCCAATCTTCCCAGAGGCCTATGGCCAGAAATGGGATATTTATAAGCTGACTAGCGGCCGCTCGCGGTCTCACCCGCGTGGTTGCCGTTCCCGTGGGAATATCGGTATAAAAAGTATCCTATGTGTTAATCCAAGTTATAAACTATCTATTTGCAGAATTTCATCCAAATCCATTCAGTAGTTTTACGTGAAAGAGTAACAAACATACACACTCACAAACTTTCGCCTTTATAATATTAGCGTGATAGTGTGATGATTAATCGACTCGTAGATATTTACAGAAATACTAGCGATGTCCGCGAAATTACCAGTGTCCTGAAATCCTGAGAACATTTTAGAATCTCTTTTCTATATCGTAGCGGTTTCGGCGTCGACCAGTCTAGCTAGACAAGTGGCAGCAAAAAAAAAAAGTGCTACAGAGCTTGAATAAAAACTTTACTTTTAGCTTATAAGCTCCATTACTTGACTCGACGTAATATTCTTGTGTTAAGATATAAATCTATAGGCTTATCGCGTATAAACACAAATAGGGTTCCCTATCTCTACCCGCCAGTAGGGTTGCCATTACAATCACGATGAAAAAAGTCTTATACAGTCACAGACGTTGCTACACACACTGAATACAGTTCTGTCTTCTGAGCGTTATCATAAGCTGAACTTATATTATCATTCGTAATTTTTAATGTTTTTGCGTTAATAACTTACTAGTTTTCACCATAACATATCTTGAAGTACACTTGAGGGTTATTACCTTCATAGGTACATACATATAATCACGACTATTATTCTCACGAGGTTAGTCAGAGACTAGGCAATCGGCAAAAGCAGTCCTCTACCATAGTCCACTTTTCACCAAATAGCGACTCACAGTGCTCAGCGTGACAGGTGGTGAGTCCATCGCTGCTGTAAGCTGTTGGATGTATGTGCAGTCTTTAGTCCGTTAGTCGCCTTTTACGACACCCAAAGGTAGAGTGGGGGTAGAAAGGTAGAGTGGAGGGGACCGTAGCGGTGAAAGAATACTACCTACCACCCCCTCTCTTCCCTTGGGTGTCGTAAAAGGCGACTAACGGACTAAAGACTGCACATACATCCAACAGCATAGAGCGGCGATGGAGTCACCACCTGTCACGCTAAGCACATGTGCCTTCGCTATTTGGTGATAAGAAAATTTGCGAAAAGAACATAGAGTTATAACTTTACTATACAGTCAATAATTATGTAGATTCACCGTATTTATTAAGCAAAGTTACATTGAAATACTCAAGACCCACCAGCCGTTCGCGTAACACATTTTCTGTACCATTTTCCCGCACAAATTGTGCTAAGAATAGATTTATTTCTAGAGCTTTGGATACCTATAATAAGAGATGTAGTCACCACATCGATATCTACCATCAAAATTAAAATTTGAACTCAAAGTTTCTAAACAATCAGGTGCCTGCTCGTTTGCCTCCTACTATTATAAAAAAAAACAAATATAAAATATAATAAATTGTTTGTGGTCGGATTAACTAGTTACTCAGTGTTGTTTGTACTAAACAAATTTAATATTAAGTGTTAAAAAAATTAAACTTTTCTACAATCACACCAATTATCTAACCCAAGAGAAGCTTCGAAGAAACTCGTTAAATGGTTACTAGACAACCGATAAACATACTTAAAATACTTAAATACATACTTAATAAACATAGAATCAAAAAAAAAATAGAAAAATAAAATAGGAAACACCCAGACCCGAGACAATTTAGAAAAACAATAGTTTCTAAATTGACCCGACCGGGTATCGAACCCGGGACCTCAGAGATGGCGACACCATGAACACCGCTCGACCAAGGAGGTCGTCAAGTGTTGTGTTGTGTATGTATATAGTGAAGTATTTTAATGTCTGTAAGTGGAAACTCTTTTGGCAAATGGAAAACCTAGATTTAGTTATTATCATGTAATATAAAAATGCTGTTTGTTTCCCAATAAATCAATAAATAAAAGTGGACTAAGTTAGAGGACTGCTTTTGCTGTCCTCATTGCCTAGTCCCTGACTATCCCTTCGGGGATTATAGTCGTGATTATGTATTGTATTGTAGACAACCCTATCACATGTCAACCAGCAAAATAGGGAAAAGTCTGTAATACCCCGGCACTTAGTTTGGATTCAATGCGAAACTCTCATAGGCTTTTGTTCCACGCCAATGTAGAAGAACGCGTAGATTATAGAACTTTGTCATTTACCCAATGATAAGATAAAAGATAAAATATGCTCTATTGTACACCACAGAAACATATAAAAACACAAACATATAGTACATACAATTGGCGGCCTTATCGCTAAAAAGCAATTTCTTCCAGGCAACCATGTTGGATTGGATAGAAGAAATAGTTAAAATTGATAGGGCAGTCATGGTGTTTTATATAAGTACCAGTATTATATTATTCATACTTATGTATAAACTTATACATATACTTAATCATATAATCATATTACACATATACATATTTACATACTTATATATAATAATACATAACTACTGCATTTACCATATTTTTAGATGGTAGGTATTCACCACGGAACAAATATTTTAAGGTCAGCCAATGTAGTGTTACTTACGTTTATTGATAACCAGCGTATAGCTTTTTTAATATTCAACACACGTTTAACGCATTGTGCTATGCTCTGCGGGTAGCGCATAAACAAACCGAGCGCTTTAGTACAAGGCTGCTTTTCCACCAATAGAATGGCTTAATTTTACACCGCCTTAGCAGGGCGAGCGATCATATTGGTGGATTTCATTTTTATGTACCGCTAACCTCGCACAGTTCTGATGGAAAAAGACTCTTAAATGTGTAGATGCTACTGACTACGGAGAGGAGGTATTCACATAATACTACAGCGAAATTCGGTGATGAGTGTTTGTAAACAAAATTATTGTCATTTATTTATTTTTACTGTTTTTTTTTTAAAGAAAGACACCATTGTTAAATCTTTTCTTTTGAATCTCTATCGAGAAAAAAAATCCGCGTGACACTTGATATAAAATTTGCCCAATGAAATGTCAATCATTTGTCAAAGAACATTCTTTTACGAATTCGGTCGTAGTATAGGTATCTCTCAAGCAAGTTCTCGTAGCACGTTCTTGTGGCTCTCGAGATCCGTAGCGCTACGAAGCATGATCCAACCACTGACCGTCTACGACTCCGTTACGTTACTGCTACGCTTCAAAACTGACTTGGCAACGTTACAAAATGTAAATGATTGCTGAGGACGTGGTTTCGATTCCCATCTAAGGTATTAATCTCTTAAACGTTTCGATCATCTTCAATATTTTGAGCGTTATTAACGCAAAATTCAAATATTACGAAATGTAGCTACACTTATCATTCAGCTCCAAACTAAGCATATAGCTTATATTATCGCGAATGAATTACAGATAAACATACATAAACACTAACTGCTCGTGCTCAATATACAAGCATCTATACACAAAGATTTTGCTCCTAGCGAGATCCGATCCCGCGACCGTGGGTTTTACAGTAAATGTGTATGTAACAAAGATTTTGAAAAACACAAAACCTCTTTTCGAGTAGGTACCTTAATAATTAGGACCGTATTCGGTTTCAAAGGCCACAGGGAGGCATGAAATAAACATCCTTCGTTATAGAGGTCACTTCTTTTTTATCGGAGGGACCTTTGCCCGCTCTCTCTTAATGAGAGATTCGAGGAAATGGGAAGCTCTTTTGAAGATTGTCGTTTAGTTTGCGAGGCTGACATAGTGCCGATAACAAGCTTCAAAGGCCAAATGGCCAAAGTTGTTGTAGAAGTTATCGTGAAATAGGAATTCAATGGTATTGAGTTTGAAAGAGGTTGGATTATTAATGCCGGCTTTGGAATAAATAAACGGATAAACTTTTTAACTATTAGTGTTAGTAAACTCGCCTCAAAGTTAACTTCAATATATACATGTGCTGTTCCTGTGCCCAGCTGTGGGACGTTTTGGGTGCGTTTCCACTTTGGATGAGCTGAGCGGAGCGGAGCTGAATTAACCAATCACGATGCTCGAGTCTTGTGGAGCGGAGATTTCGAGCATCGTGATTGGTCAATCCAGCTCCGCTCCGCTCAGCTCTGCCTCAGTGGCAACCCACCCTTATAAGCTGGTGATGACGATAACAAACCGGAACAGTGTATGAATCCTTGTGAGCATAATATACATATTATGCTCACAAAAGATTATTAATACATTACATTCTCAAAATATTACATTCGCAAGATATTATATTCGCAAAATAATACAAATAATGAAATGTAGTGAAATATTGTTATTTTTTTTCCGTTTTAATTTCCGTTTATTACAAGTCACAAATTTAATAAACAGATGTCATAGAGTTAAGTAAGGCACAAGTATCCCAGCCCGGTGGTGAGGTAACAACCTATCGATCAAATGTACCATCGAAGAAAAGACCCGTCGAGGAAGAGATCCTTCGAGGTACTTATTGACCTTTCGAGGTAACGAGCCATCGGTGAAGTGTACCTTCGAGGTAGAGACATCGAGGTAACGTCATTCGAACTAGAGTATCAGACCCGTCTAAATAGCCATCTGTCAGACTTTTGTTAAATCATTAAAACGTGACTTACGGCATATCTTAGGCCTGCCTAATTTATACATTACATACATAATCACGACTATTATCCCCGAAGGGTTAGGCAGAGACTAGGCAATGAGGACCACAAAAGCAGTCCTCTGCCATAGTCCACTTTTCACCAAATAGCGACTGCACATGTGCTCATCGTAGTGTCAAGTGTATGTGTTTCATTCTGTATGTTGTTCGTGTACCATGCACCGACAGGCCCCGCCAGAATACCAGCGTTGTTGCGATACGTTCTGTTCGCAGCGGCATAAGCTGAGGCGGGGTCCTGATTGACAATTGTATTTTTTTTTTGCATATTTGTTTGTTAAGTATATTTTTTTTATGTTTGTCAATAAATGTTTCTCTCTCTCTCTCTCTCTTATCGTGACAGATGGTGAGCCCATCGCCGCTCTAAGCTGTTGGATGTTTGTGCAGTTTTTAGTCCGTTAGTCGTTACGGGAAGGGAAGAGAGGGGGAGGGGGTGGTAGTATTATTTCAACCGTTACGCGAAACGGGAAGCTTTCATACATTTTATTATGTAAGTAAGCATTTTTTTTATTATGATATTCATCATCATCATTTCCAGCCTTTTTCAACCCACTGGTGGGCGTAGGCCTCTCTGTTTATACCATTCGCCTAGGTCTTGTGCTAGCCTGTTCCACGTGCAAGTGCAACCCACCGACCAACCAACTTTATTATTAGAAGCCTATAATTTAGCGGTGAAAGAATACTCCCCCCCCCTCTCTTCCCTCGGGTGCCGTAAATGGCGACTAACGGACTAAATACGGACGTGATCAACATAAATAAGTTTGGTCTCATTAGTGTGTGTTAAGACTATGTATTAAGATGACATTGTACGCCTTTAATAGGTTAATTGTGAGGGACCCAACTAAATTTAGTTTGATAAGACCTTCTTTATGTAACCACAATTAGAACAATAAAGATTATTATTATTATTAAGAAAAATACTGCACATACATCCAACAGCTTAGAGCGGCGATGGGCTCACCACCTGTCACGCTGAGCACATGTGCATTTGCTATTTGGTGAAAAGTGGACTAGGGTATAGGACCGCTTTTACTGTCCTCATTTCCTAGTCTCTGACTAACCCTTCGGCGCTATTCGTCGTGATTATATGTGTATGTTTGTATGAGAAGCTTTAAAAAAATTCCGCAGCTCAACCTTTTTGACCTTCACCTTACTGTGAAGGCCTAAAAGCACAGTAGTTGTAATGTTCCGACCATTAACTTAAGGTTTTGGCGGTTACCCTTGGTAATGTAAAGGTCGAGCACACCGAGAGTTCACTCAAGGTCATAATTAATCCTTGGAAACCTTACCTAACGTAATTGGTCTTATAGCGTGCTTTTAATACTAATTTACAATAATTATTTTTCTGGAAGTTAGTGACTTTATTTACAAGAACCCAGTAAATTCTGATGTAACATTAAGTTTGTGGCAGAAATAAGCATCCTACTTCAATATTAAATTATTGAGTGCTAAGTCGCACCTTTAGTAACTTTGTAAAAATTATAGAAGTCAATAAAAATGATTGGTTACAAAGAAAACTAACTAAAACTATTTAAAAAAATACTAAAAGGAATAATTAAGTCTAAAAGAATCGTTGCGTGTAATTTAAATGCATATAGATTAAAAGATTTTTTATGCTATACTAGCGGCCCGCCTGCGACTTCGTCCGCGTGTGACGGATTTTTCTTTTATACAAACTTTGTCCTGACAATTACAAAAACAACAAAAAAGAATTAGCCAAATCGGTCCGAGTCGTTCTGAAGTGATGCGCTTACAAACATTTCAACAATTGATTTTCATTAATATAGATTTAAGATGCTTTTGTTTTATATATTTTTTATTATACAATGTGATAGGGGTGGTACTTCTAACCCGCTAAGGCTAAGTACTACATCTAAATTCATCGACAAAAAAAATAATATGGGGGGTCCTACCCCCTCCCCCTATGATCTATGACCATTTTTACTTTATGCGATATCAAAGGTTTCATACGTCGGAGAAACATGAAAAAATGGCAAACGGTAGCTAATGATACTGGCTAACTAATAAATTACTTCGTTTCGTATGTTTGAGATTATTTTGGTGAGAAAAAAAATCATTACTTAATTATTTTGTGATTTAAAATCACTTTTTTATAAGTCCATTTTTTTTTAATGAATTTCGATGTACTACTTAGCCTTTACAGGTTAGAAGTACCACACCTATCACATTGTATAGTGTAGTAGTTATCCCTTTTGCAAGTTAATAAATTAAGTTAAAAAAAATCGCAAAAACGCAAGACTTAAATGTCAATCACACTTAAGTCTTGCGTTGTCTACATAATATTTAAATCTAGGCCGAGATCCTTCTGAATCCGACCCTTTTCTAATATAACAACAAACTGCTCGGTGGAAAATATATACCTTGAACCGCAAACCATACCGTAACTTAATGTTAGAGTTGTTTTATTTTCTCATATGTTTGTAAAGTTACATTTATGATTTGTGTATTTATTTTTAAGAAAGGCTACTCCCGATATAGCTTTATTCAGGCTACTCCCTAGCTTTATTCGGGTATCTTCATGATAAATGATTACGTTCCAAAACCATGGTGAATAATTTACTTAATGTAAAAATGTAAAAAAGACACTCAGCTTATACTTAAATTAAATAAAAAATACCTTCCTGTTACCAATTTCTGATAGAAAGCAGCATTGTTTAACATTGCTGTCTCATGGAATTGAAGTTCCAGATAGATCTAGACAAATCACAGGGCATAGGGACATAAGAACCAAAGCTTTAGGGTCGTCAACGCGCGCGTAAAACCCTTGGAGTCACAACCACAAGCGTGGACTACGGTGACAAAAGTGTATAATCTAAGAAGTTTCTGGTCAACCACTTTTATTTATTAATTTATTTATTTATTTATTTAGAACACCAACGTATTTTACCTCAGCTATACATAGGGACAATCATTTAAAAATAAAAAACTAGATGCAAATACAATTATAGGTGAAGACCGCACGCAATTGCACATTAAATACTTAATCTAAAAATTTACCGACATTTATAAAATATTATAACATTAGAATTTAATTAGGGCGAAAAATTAATTGACAATAAATATACGCTACAAAAAATTAAAATACCGCTATTAAAATTAAATTGATATTGAATTGAAATAAATTAAATTAAGTTAAATTTTTGGCGTTATTCGCTAACACACTAGCTACGCGCACACTACTGAGTTTTATATTAACAAAAAAGTAATAAAGGCGAACCACAGAATAAATTGGCATTACTACAAGATCGGTAAAATTTTGACAAACGTAATAAAAATAGGAGTTTCCGATGGAGATGTGCAAACAGACAGGAGTGCAGTACTACTTTGACGTTATATAGACAAACACCAAAAATACATTGTCAGAGATGGGAACCAGACTTATATGCCAGCAGCTATTGAGAATAAAGTACTAATAACACTAAATGCTTGTAAGGAGGAAGTTACTAAAACTTTTGTCCTAAACCTAACTTACTTTTACCTTACAATGCTGGGGTAAATGGTTGACCAATCCAGAAGTCGACGAATACAGAATAGGCCAAAAACTAATACAGTTACAATAAGAAATGGTCCTAGTTAAAAAAACTAGTCCTATATCGTCAAATCCGCAATGTTTTATCTAACAAACACATATTCTTGCCAAAAAAGTTTCTCTATCTCATTCTCGTAATATCATACGTAGTGCCATAATTCAGCTTTCACAACAATTATTCCGCGCTTTGCCGTTATAGCGGTTCCAGAGCCTTAATAAGAGCCTCTATATACAATACAGGATGTTTGCGTACAGGATGTTTGCGAATGGGTAACGTACTGGAAGCGGATATAACAACCCGTCTCGCGTCGATTTAAGCAACTTTTACTGCTATCTTAATCATTATTAAAACCTACCAACTCGCATTGGGCCAGCGTGATGGGTTATGGCCCAAATTCCCCACGTGCTGTTGTGCATGTGGGAAGCCTGTGCCCAGTAGTGGACCGTGTATAGGCGGATGATCATAATCATTATTATGTATCCCATTTTACCAATTTTAAACAGTTTCTGAACGTGTCTACGAAGTTCTCTATTGAGTCCTATTCTTTTTAAGTACGACTTCCAAAACAAAAGAAGCTTCATTCTAATTGGTATTGTGCAAATTGAGGTCCACCATTTGTGAAGGAGACTTGCGAAAAATGGAAAAGAAAAATAATAAGAATTACATAGGTGATTTTTTGTAAAACTATAATTTAATAAAAAAGGCGTATACTCCTATCTATTAAAGAAAACACACCGGGCCTTATAAATATAGAACGACGACAACAAACAAAGTGGAACAATAAATACATCGTTGACATATTAAACTATAAAAATGTAACAGCCCTTCAACCCTTATATTGTCCCAAAAATTAAAAAGAAGTAAAAAAATAAAAAAAGAATTTATTCCTCTTTGAAGCGACTGTGCAATACCGAGGCAAACGTATCTTTCCCACCACGCACAAACATTTCCTCTAAAATAATATCTGCATTCCTCGAGTGTGTAGTTCTAGAGACGCGTGACAATTGACATAACATAATTACCGTCTACCCCGACCGTACTTACGAGAGCTCTTAGCCTACACTAGAACCTCCTTAAGCTTCGGAGGACCACAAGTGAGGCCTATCAAATAACTAAGTAAAAGTAGCGAGCGAAATCTGAAAAAGCTCGGATCTAATGACCGAATCGAGCTTTAATGTTTGGATTTAGAGAGCTTTCGAAATGTTTTTTTTGCCAAAGCCCTCCTTTAGAGTGGAGGTCAGTTTTGATTGGAGTACTTTAGGAGAACGTAATAGGAAAAACCATTTAAGTGGTTGGAGAATAGTTTGAGGTACAGCTATAGAATACAAATCACAAGTCACATTTATAGAAGTAATGTTGCCAGTATTCTTGGGACCGTATCCATGTGCCCACATAATAAATCCTTTATTTTTAGTTTTCATAGTTAATAATTTTAGATATCTAGTTCTCTTGCGTTTCCGGTTGTGTATAAATAATTGAAAAACATTTAAAAAATATATATATTTGAAGTACTTCTAACGTTTCTGTTACCAAAGCTATAGATAATACATCTGGTGAGTGTGCCCTCTGCCAACTAGCCTAGGGCGAATCACTCACAACTGGACAGAACCCTCGAACCCGCATCCCCACCTCAAGAAAAGAAAAGTAAGATAACAAATGAATAATGATTTGCATGCATAGATGTGGAATATATTCCATCTTTAATTTAGATGACTGTGTCGGAGTGGGTTCACGTCAGTTGTGTAATAGTCTAAGATCCGAGTATAGAACGACCTTCACGGGGCTGGCTAATGGATGAAAAGTGTTTTATATTAAATTTAATATGTTAAAAAATATATTGCGAATGGGTTGGCTGAAAAATTTCAGTCCAGTATATGATTAATTAAATATTTAAAAATTATTTTTTAAACATTGCACTGGTTTGGATAATAGAAAAATTACATAGGTACCAATCGAAAGTATGAAGCCTATATAGAATGTGCAAACGTTATGTTGACTATTTTTTCCCCGTCACAACTATTGGTTAGGCAGGTGTAAACAGGTAAGTCCAATATTAATAATTTGCAACCGCTGGTTAATAAATAAAATGTATGTATAAATAAAGATAATCTTTTTATAAACACACACACACAAAACGTCGTGTCGGTCGTTGTATACTCGGATCTACTACTATAACGGAGTTCTAAGGATTGAACCACGGGTTGAACGCGAGAAATCTCTCGCGTTCAACCCGAGAATCTATACGCTCGGCGGCCTCATGTCTGACGTGAAATTGTGTTTTCTCATGTAAGTGAATTTGTTTATAATGAGAATAAATATCTTAAATCCTAAACCTAAATAATTAAGTAATAGCTGTATTTTTTAGTTTGTGCCTTCCTAGCTTAAATCTACCGACCTCCTAACGTCTGTTTTCCACCCACCCTTAGATTTACAAACCTCCGGTGCTTTTTGGTGTATTTACATATCCTCGACTCGCGATAAACTTCGCGAGAACGAATCCAAATGAGTTATCCATACACGGCCGCTGATGCATATTCAAAAAGGTGGTGTAACCGTTCATAAATATGGATCGTTTCACGTATTGTTCGATCTCGTATACCAAACGTAACTTTTAGCAGACTGTGTCAAGATTATACGAGTATACATACATACCTATAAAACGCCCGTAGAATTCAAAGACCACAACTTTCCATTTTTTACGATCCTGAGTATCCTGAATTCCAGACACTCATCTTTTGCTTTTTTTTTTCATACATTTTTATATGTTATGTGCTCTTTGGTTTTGGGTAATCTTGACCCCTGAAAACCCTTTAACGAAAAACACTTTGCTACCGAGGTCTAGTTTTTTTTTACCCGTTGAAATTTGTCAGTGCTTGATGATTATGGTTTTTAGTCAACATTGCTTCATTAAATCTTAGAAGTTTTCATCTCTGAGAATAAAAATTAAAAACACTAAAATACATTAAAAAAAACATTAAATGTTAACTTAACAAAATTTGTATAACCTGAGTTATCTAAGTACTTATTAAACGTAATAGTGTGTAATACACATACTTACAAATCCTAATTGAAAACCAACACTACAAAGATGTTAAGATAATACACATTGATACTTAGTTGCCGTTTTTGGACACAGACAACACAGCACTTCCAAATTTTCAAAATGTTTTATCTACAAATCTTAAACATTGCACTCAACAATACGTTTTACGAGCAAACTGCGCAAAACGTCGCCGTCGTCGTTCAAAGAAAAACGTTCTTGCGATGAATTATGGCGATATTTTATTTTACGTAAGCGTAAAAACCATTGAGGTATATTATAACTAGAGATAAAGCACCGCGAAGCAAATTTTTTGCGCACTGATTCGCGCCCGCCAGCTCTACTAAAGATGGAACAAATTATTGATAGCAGTGAATAATCATATGATTTAGTTTATCATATGACATCCCTGCTATTGTGATTTGCAATCACAGTGATTATGATTTTTTATCATTAGTGCGTGTATGAATGAAATAAGATACAATTTTATTTCACGTTTCATATGATTTTTATCGAAACTAATGAAACGAAGTGACATTTCTCCTGTGCGGGGGTGGTTGTACTCGCCAAACGTGTCCTGTTACATCATAATCATTATTCAATTACCATGTCATTTCATTTTAATATTTTCAATGATAAATAGTAGGAAAATCACTCTCAATGAAAAATAGCAGGTGATTTCACTGTGATAAAAAAATCATATGATCATATGATAATGATTTGTAAATACCAATGATTTCCATCTCTAAGCTCCACACCACAACGCTTTGATCGCTCACAATCACTGCGTTTGCAGCCCATGGACAACTCAGTGCGCAAAATCTTGCTTCACGGTGTCCGTCTCTAGTTAGAATATCTCGATGGTAAAAACGTTAAATTGCGCGTGGGCGAAACTTCCGTGGGTTAATCTCGGTCTGAGGGAGGTTATTCAAAACAAATGTATACGCCCGACCGCCCGAGACAGGAAGACGTGTAGGTACCTACGTACGGTTTGTTGTTTATGCGACTCTCTGTATAGTCATTTAAATCTAGCGTGGATTTTGGTTGGTTTTACTATCTACAGTCGTAAATAAAAGAAGAAGTTACAGGATTATAAATTGTACATTGTGGGGGTTGTCAGATGTCCTTTATTTTAAAGGACGTCCTCATTTTCAGCCCTTAATATGGATAGTGTCCCTTATCTTGAAATAAAGATTAGAGGACGATACTTCGTCCTTTATTTGGATAAATATGAACGGGCGGTATGGTGAATAGTCGGTCGGACATTTTTGTTCCAGTGTCTAATGCCCAAGCCGAATCAATTTTTTCCTTATGCACGAAGCTTAGCTTTATATTGACACTGTAAAATCGGAATTACAAATAAAATCAAATTTCAATATGCAGTGTAAAGAAGTTTATTATAGAAAATTAAGAAGTTCTTAAAGCAGCAAAAAGTAATACAGAATATATTGTAAAATATAGTAATTTTGTCTTTGTTTTATGATACGTATAGTTACCTACTTATTTGATTTTTTGATAGATTTTTTATTTAAATATCTCTACTGTCCTTTGATTCCGTCTTTAGTCCTATAATTTCTACTAACAAATCCTCTGCAATACAAAACGGGAGCTGGTAACCCTATGTGGTAGATAATTATGTAGCGTGTTGTGTTACATGTGCGTGTTATGTGCCGTGTGCGTGTGGTGCAGAAGCTGTAAAATGCAGTACTAATATACATTATGATACATTTGTGCTACAGGTATGTTGGTCATCACAATCGAGGCGGGTTATGTATTAGATGGAGAATATTACTACGGGTATATATTAACGCAGCCGAGGATTGTAATTACCAATGCACACGCGTTTCATAATTATATACGACGTTTTTCAACACGTTTGTGGGGCAAACACATTTTCTGAAAATTACTGCGTGTTTTTATTGTTTTCTAGTGTATAAATCTTTGGTAAGCCAACATATATTTTTATTACTAGAACTCTACATTTTTATTCTTAAACTTTCAAAGTCATATTGAACAAGAAGCCGCTGTATGAATCAACAAAATATAGGTATTTAAAAGAGATGGCACATTTTATTACGCACGCTGTTTCTCGCGCGCATTAAATGCTTACTCGTATAATAATAAGGTAACCGACAACAGCCAAACAGCCTATAGATATTAAAAATAAAATAAACTAAACAATTATGTTTCGTATTAAGGTTAATTTATTGACTAAATAAATAATTTGGTGAAAATACTCCGTGTTTATATAAAACAGTTTTTTAATTCACATTTTAATCAAAATGGTTAATTTATTCACAAAAAAATGCCTTTTTGAAAAACTTCTACTTATAAAAACTATGTTGAGATTCTATTTTTAAACTACATTACCGCACTGGTGTGTAATAAGCTAGATTACGATGCTGAAATCGGTGTAATAAGAGCCACTTTACGAGCAAGTGTGTTGAAAAATCGATTACGAATGATTTTACTGGATTTTACCGCCTCTGTACTTTGCCTTGGCTTTCTGTTAAGTGTATGTACACTTTTAAATACTCTTAATCAAACCATACTTTATCCAATAACTACGGAAGTAAGTAGCCACAAAAAGTAGTTCCAGAAAGTTCTTTGGCACGACACCCCGCCGACCGGTAATTACTGCGGTGCCTCCTTTATACCGCAGCGCTGATAAATCTTGGTAATGTATCGAAATGAACGATGTTAGCGGAAGGGCAGACGAAATCACATATGGGTAGCTTTTTCATGTAAGCAGTGTCCCTACAAATTGTAGTCTGTATTAAGCCTCGAACATGGGCTCGAGTGTTTTGCGACGCGGTAAGCGGATTTCTTGTTCATTGCGCGTTACACAACGGCAACCTTAGTAAGCGGTAATAGAACGAACGCAAGGAACAGATAAAGCGCGGGTCGCGTCGTGTCGCAAACCGCTAGTGGTAGTGGCCGAGTTGTTAGGATTGTCCTCAGTATTTCAAGTAACATGTTAAGTGCGCATTCGTTCCAGGGGCCTTAACATTAGGCTTGTATTCTAAAACCAAACTCACACTCAAATCTCTGCTTGAGTACAGTTAGAAAGGGATGGCGCTATTCATCGCATATATAAGATGACTGCGAAGAACCGCAAGAAACTTCAAGGGCTGGTCAGGTCAAGTGTTTTTTTATAAATGACAAATAAGGAATTCGTGTTTTTTCGTAGGTACTTATCGCCCAGCTGACGGGGGCAACGGTCGGCGGGCCGGCCGTCTGTTGACCCGTCAACGTAGGTACTTATCGCCCAGCTGACGCGGACGGGTCAACAGACGGCCGTATGCTTTAAAATAAATTATATACTCAAAGACTATCCAATTAAAATTCACAAAATAAATTATTTAATTGAAAATGAAAAAAAAACACGAATTCCTTTTTTGTCATTTTTGTCATGTTTAAAACACTTGACCTGACCAGCCCTTGAAGTTTCTTGCTGTTTCTAGCAGTCACCTTATATATCGCCATCCTTTAAAACTGTATTCAACTTAAAACTGAATACGAGCCTTAGAGAAATATTAATATATTACAATACTGCTCTAAGAGGTAGACAGTAGGGCTTCTAGCCTTATCCTCAATTTAACCATTAAGTAGTTCGGATAAAGGTCAAACGTTTTTATGTAAAAAAACAGTACCTAGACCTACGATGTGTTGGTATTCTTCGTTCCGTGCGGCGAAGGTACGTTAAGCCCTTGCCAGTTGTATTGAGGTAACAGTTAATAAAACCTATTGACCCTCCAGTGTGGTGGTTTTATGGCCCGATCAACTGGCTACAATAGCAGGCCTAGCGCACTCCGCGCTTTAGGTCTGAAGCTCAAGTAGCCGACCGAACGAACTCCCGCGAACACCCTGCAGTTGATAGAAGAGATAAGAGCTACGCGATAGTACGCAATAGAAAGAGAGGCAACTTCTAGATGAATTTAACTGTAGGTATGGGAGCGGTGTGCGTCCTGAATTGCACTTTATTGTGTCTTAGCAAGAGTCGGTATTTATTTAAATTACTTTGTATAGTTAATCTTCTATACTTGTATTATGATATGACATTAGTACCTACTACTTGTGTTGAATGAGTGTGTCTTCTTCTTTTGCAGCCCTTCCTCAACCTTTCAACCTCTCTCTCTGCTTATGCCATTCGCCTCGGCCACAGAACAGAAGATCTCTCTTCTGTACGGCGACCTCAGCTTTACGCTAGGCTGGGCCCTTTGCAACTCACTGTCTTCTAAGTATCATTGACCCATCTCACTGGTTTACGTCATTCATGTAGGATGAATGACATGTGTGTAACGGAACGTGAGAGTCGGTGAACGGAACTGAAAGGTGCGCGAGGGAGAGAAGACGAATGGCGATTCTCTTAGAACGATGAACGGAAAAATACTGTACTTACTTACTAGATGTAAGTCAGTATGTTACACAATAAAATAAAATTGAAAAAAAAATTATAAATGACGAAAGACGTGTAAGACTAATAAATTACAAAGTAATAAATAAATAAAGGGTTTTGTTTTCCAACCACGTATCCCACATTTATAAGTAGGATTTTGCTATAATTTGCGCGACTTTCGCATAAAAAGTGGATTAAGGCAAGTAAGTGGCTATCTTCACCAACTCGATACTGAAATACTCTGAAGTACCTACACATTCAAAGTGTCTAGACCAGAAGTTAAACACTCCACTCAAAATTAATATAAATTTCCCAACTATCTAAACAGCCCCGCGCTGGTTGCGAAGTTGCTGAGTTGCTAACTCAAATAAAACGATACAGGACCCGTCGCTGTTTGACTGAGCACTGGCTAATGAGATATGTTGGTGACAGACAAAGCTGACGTCAAGCTTCCTAATTAATTCACTATATCACCGCGGTAATTTAAACTAAGATACATTTCAGACATTAGTATTAGTAACTGTGCCGTTAAGAACACGCCCCCTTATTACGCTTTAGCATCCCGCTGCAACTTAAGGATCCCGCTGCAACTGAGAGAAGTCGAAGCTGAAGTGGTTAGATTATTATTCACATAAGATTAAGACACAACTGAGTCACTAATGTCAAAATCTTGACACAACTCACCCGCTCGCGTACAGACATAGCTTACACTACACAAGCAACACATTACACAACACACAATAAAACACTTTTTTCACACCACCTGCTCGACAATGTCAAATTATATGTCATGCAAATAGTAATATTATTTATTCTGTGCCTAAAGTAAGTCATTTAAGACCTGCGGTCTAGCAGGGCATTAATATTGTACTGAATTTCATTATATGACCCGCTGGTCATTAATGTGATTTGAATTTGGAACATTTATACATAAATAATACTAATTCCATGCATTCATGCAGATCTGCACTAAAAAATAAATGGTTCGAAAATTGAACTGGCCACCACGAGTAGATTAAAAATAAAAGAAAAGTAGAACACAAATTTAAAAGAGGCGCGAATACTGAAAATGGCTTTGTTATTTACAGTACTATTTTATTTTGTGGTTATACTATTGCTTTTTATTGTCTCGTAGATGGTGTGAAAAGTAGAGTATAATATTCTCCTCAGGGATAAAGGTGCCTTCGTCTTGGGCGACCTTTAATCCCACGCTGCATTCAGGATTTTTGCCTTAACTCCCTCGCATTGCTCGGGAGTTAACGCTAGAATCCTTCGTTTTGCTCGGAATTCAATACGGCGCCCGCTAAATAAGACACTACTTTATCCCCTTGGTGCGTAATCTACTATTAAACTATTATACATTCTCAATTACTCACTGCCAAACATGAAATGTACTTAACTGTTTCTGATTTCCAAGGGTCAGGCATAGCGTAGTTTGGGTACTATAAGAACTTTAATTCATGTCGGGTCAATTTAGATATTATTGTTTTTTTTTAAATTGGCTCGGGTCTGGGTAATTTCTATGTATAATAAGTATATGTATTTAAAGGTATTTAAGTATTTTGAGTATATTTATCCGTAGTCTACGAGTTTCATAAAAGCTTCTCTTGGGCTCTAGATAATTGGTGTGAGTGTAGGAAAAAATATTTTATTTATTTTTTTAAACATGTTTCAAAAGACGCTTAACCTGGCCAAGATAGGAGGTTCTTTTCAAAACTTGACTATTCCACTTTTGACAAAATATGTTTTATTTTTTTTGGGTTGGTTACATTGAAATCTACACGATGCGAAAACAAGAATTTAGCTAAACGCGATAGATCCACTAAAAAAATAAATAACAAAACACACGATTTGGTCAAAAGTTGATAAATCCTCTTCGAAATGACATTACTTACCCATTTACATTTTTCTTAAATTCTGAACAAAATAGAAAAGTGGAATAGTCAAGTTTTGAAAAAAACCTCCTCTTAGTGTGAGGGTTCAAAGTTACTTATTTATTTATTTGTGTCTTAAAATTATCTCCAAATAAATGTCGGAGATTTTAATATCGATGTGTATGAAATTGTTGAATTTGCATTGCCTTAACATTCTTCCTATCACCATATTATGGTGAGTTGAGCACCGTTGTATTTATTGAAGTGTACTCAAAGGAAATGCGAACATTATTTTTTGATGACGAGCTTTATTTTTTCTCCTAGTCTTTAAACACGAAAAGAAATATGAATATTGTGATGACGAGGTTTACTTTATACTACGGCCAAATTCGATGAATAATGTTTGTAAACAATTACTGTAAGTAACTTTTTTGTGCAAATACTAGGTATCTAGTAATACTAGGTTACTAGTAATACTAGGATTTTTACTGTTTTGTGAATAAGTAATTGGTTAATGCAGAATTGTTTTTATAGACTTAATGAATTTTTAAATTTTAATAAATAATTAATTAATACTATGTAATAATAATAATATGGATCTACTAAATGTAAATTTTAATATAATTATAATAATTATCGTAAGAAATATATATAAGTATCTAATAAACATTGATGTAATTTCAAAATAACTTTATGTAATATTTGCACGCCTGCATGCAGGCTGAATACATTGTCTTGAATTTATTTTTAAGAACTTTATTCTATGTAAGTATGTATTCTAGCAAATAAACAATTGATTGATTGATTGGTTGATTGATCGATTGAAAGAAATACTGTTTTCTCGTGGAGTAAGTAATTCGAGTGACAAAACTGTTTAAATTTTAATGTTTTATATTTTAGCGTTTTATTAACGCTTAAATATACTTTAGTAAAATTTTAAACACTGAAAAAAGATGACAACCTCAGGCGGGAATCGAACCACGCACCTTCCGCATTCCGGGCGGCTGCCTTAACCACTTGGCTACCGAGGTCTGGCTTTCAACCGTCGAAATTTGTCAGTGCTTGATGCTTATGTTTTTAGTCAACATTGCTTCATCAAATCTTAGAAGTTTTCACCTCTGAAAACTTCTAAGATTAATAAGAAATATTTTTACAAATATTTGAACATTCGGTTAAGATGAAGCTGCGTTTATAGATTAATGTTTTATATTTTAGCGTTTTATTAGCGCTTAAATATACTTAAGTAAAATTTTAAACACTGAAAAAAGACGACAACCTCAGGCGGGAACACTGAAAAAAGATGACAAACCTCCCGCCTGAGGTTGTCGTCTCTTTTTTCAGTGTTTAAAATTTTGTTTAAATTTTTTTATGATTTTTTTATAATGTTTAAATAATTACACAAACCGTCCATTGTAGTGTTACATAGTTATACATCTATGTAACACTAATATGGATACCAGTGACACAATAATATTCCATATTTAATTTATGTTACTGTTTAATAACAAAGGAACTTTTTGTTGGCAGATCTAACAAATTTTTAACGGGGCTTGTAAAAACGTCAAAAGAAATGTTACTAAGTAGGTAACGAAAATAATTAATGTCAGTAACTTAATCTCTTTTACTGGCTTTCCATCATGCCGCTGAGACGTCACGTGTCCTTTAACTCCTAAATCAAGACGAATCCTTCGGTTTATCTTAGCGAGATCCGTTTAATCTTGATGTCAGACCCACACTATCCACTTAGCAGTTAGGTGAAATGTGAGAATTTATGTTAGGTATACCCTAAAAATTGAGAATTAGATTAAACTCGCTGGAGCTGTGTGTTGTCAGCTCCGTAAAATAATACTACCAGTACCAACCCATCTCTTCCTTTGGGTGTCGTAAAACGGGACTAACGGTCTAAAAGCTGCACATACATCCAAGCATACAGGGGAGCTAGGCTCTTCACATATCACGCTGAGCACATGTGCAGTTGATGTGGACGTGGTCTAGGGCAGTGGAGTGATTTTGCGATCCCCATTGTCTAAGTCTCTGACTTTTTATTAAACTTTTTTACAAAATTTTGATGCATCCTTTTAATTGCTATGCACTTTTAATAAAAAAAAGTGGTATTAGATGAGTATGCCAATATTTAATAAAATACCTGAATCCATAAAAGAATTGCCATTTAATAGATTTAAAAGGGCCTTATACAACTGGCTCATGGAACATGCTTTTGATACGATGAATTAATTTTTTAATAAAACTTAACATTTAATAATTATTAATGTATAATAATAATATTAATTTAAATTCAACACAATAATTAAATTTGTATTCTTTGACATAAATTAGATTTGAATTTTAATGTATAATTAAAGATATTTGCATGCTGTTTGTTAATGGCTGAATAGGCAGATTTATGTCTTTTGCTACGAACATCTACTGTGTAGTTACCTTATTCTTACGCAAATAAATTATATTTCTATTTATATTGTTTTATTTTACGGGGACTTTAGATAAAGTAGTAAATTAAAAAATAGTCAGATTACCTTGTGGTGAGTACCTAATGATAAAGCCGATGGTGAAAAGCACACTTCACCAGAAAGGAGATTGATCATTTTTCTATGGACGTTGGACCAAGAGTGCTGCCCAACATTGAATCATAGTGCATAATGTTCCTTAGACTAATACTAGTATGTAACCCAAAGCGCTTCAGAATCTATCCGAGGAGTATTGAAAAAAAATCTGTTGTATAGGTTTTACATTAACGAAAAGTAATGACAAACGTCTTATTTATAAAATAAAAAATAGTAGTTATGTATAATAAACAATGGATTTTATTAATAGAACAACACTTATTTAAGGATAGTCATTCAATCAATCAATCATATAAAGCCTAAGATAAGTTTTTTTTATAAAAATCTCACAGTTGTCCCCCGTGTCACCGGTAGATAGAGACAATTGAGACATACATATTTAAATATCCCAGTCTCCCCCACTTAAAAAAATATACGGCAACATCTCAAGTGGGGGAGACTGGGACATCTAAAAATTAAAGTTGTTGTTGTCACCCGTGTCGTTAGTAGAGGGGACAACTGGGAGGTTTTTATAAAAAAATCCCAATTGTCCCCCAAGGGAGAAAGGCTAGAGAGGACTACTGGGATACACTGGTTTTTAGTTACAATATAATCCCGTCGTGGATGGTTTTTTTAAAAATATCTTTTCATTGTAAGGAAAGAAATAAAAGTATTCCCATGCTTGGGCAGCATTTGGTCCAAAATAGTCAATCTCCTTTCCATACAACATACACACACTCAAACGTACAAACATAGATAGGCAGTGACCACAGCCTTCCATTTGGTACGATTCTTGCACAATTTACATACATACATATCTAAATATCACGACTATTATCCCCGAAGGGTTAGTCAGAGACTAGGCAATGAGGACCGCAAAAGCAGTCCTCTACCATAGTCACCTTTTTATTAAATAGCGACTGCACATGTGCTTAGTGTGACAGGTGGTAGGTCCATCGCCGATCTATGCAGTTGGATGTGTGTGCAGTCTTTAGTCCGTTAGGCGAATTTTACGACACCCAAGGGAAGAGACGGGGTGGTAGGTAGTATTCTTTCACCGCGTCGCGACACGGTAGATCCTACTATATATAATATAATATCCTACTAATATTATTAACGCGAATGTTTGTAAGAATGTATGGATATTTGTTACTCTTTCACGTAAAAACTACTGCATGGATTTGGATGAAATTCGGCATACAGATAGTTTTTAATCCGATATTCCCACGGAAAACGGGACAACGCGGGTGAAACCGCGAGCAGCCGCTTGTATACATATAATAAATGTTACCTACTGATTTATTAATATAATGATAAGACAATAGTTTCGTTACTCCTAACACAACTTATATACAAATAATTCGAGGTTCCCAACCCAGAATCGGTCGATACACTGTCAGTGTAAAGGGACAGAGCGCCACCGAACTGCGCTCCAAGAGACGTTAGGAGCTCACAGCATTCAATATGGAGCAACGCAAACTTCCGACATTGGCAGACTATTCAGCGGAATCGGGTCTTTGTAACTTGCGCCATTATCGAGCGAACTAGACGCTTTCAAACGTAATTTGATGTTTTCAAAAGTCCTCAGACTCGGGAAGTCTTTGTTTTAAGTATATGTCGACGGTTTGGTAGTTATCATTGTGTTGTTTTCAAAAGATTAAGCGAAGTGTTTATTGAAATGGAACGTTTTATATGTAGGTATGTTGTCGGATAATAGACAACGAATACGTGTTTAAGTTTATGAAGCCTGTGTTCAGGCAGTAAGAGATAAGAATGCGAGTACTTCTGTGGTTGAGATTTTGATTTAAGTACTTAAAGCAAAGTATAACCGTGTCACGTAGCGGTAAAATACTACCACCCCCTCTCTTCCATAGGGGTCGTAAAAGGCGACTAACGGATTATAGACTGCACATACATCCAACAGCATAGAGCGGCGATGGGCTCACCACCTGTCACACTGAGCACATATATGCCGTCGCTATTTGGTGAAAAGTGGACTATGGCAGAGGACTGCTTTTCCTGTTTTCATTGCCTAGTCCCTGACTAACCCTTCGGGGCTATTAGTCGTGATTACATGTATCTATGAATTAACTCTTAAAAATAAAAAGATAGTGAATGAGCTGTGTGGTAGCGTCTCATTACTTATTAATGAGAAGAACACTACCAACCCGTCCCTTCCCTTGGTTAAAAGGCGACTATCGGACTAAATACTGCACATACATCCAACAGATAGAGCGGCGTAGGGCTCATCACCTATCACACTGAGCACATTGTTATGCGCAGTTGTTGTTAAGTGAAACGCGGACTGTGGCTGTGATTGTGGACTGCTTTTGCAGTGCTTTTTGCCTAGTCTCTGACTAACACTTTGGGATAATATTCGTGGCTATTATGTATGTACTTATGTAAATCTAAGTTTACAAACATAATTGGCTACTTGTACACTCATACGCACCAAGCGTTATTCGTCTTCATTCATAATGCGTACAGCCAAGGTATGGAATTCCCTGCTGGCGTCTGTGTTCCTAAATGCATATAGCCCCAACATCTTTAAAGCCTAGGTGAATAGGCTGCTTCTGGGCAAGCTCGCTCCATCGTCGGCCTCTTCTTAATCCTACGGATAAGAATGTGGCCAAGAGCAAGCCCATCTATTATAAAAAAGGCCCTTCTCCCCCCCTCCCCTCACAATACCTACTCCTTCCTAAAAGATCCTACTTCTCTTTCAAGGCCGGCAACGAATCTGCAAGTCCTCTGTAGGCCTAGCATGCGCAACATGAGATATGTCGCGGACGAGAGACGATAAATCATTTTAAGTTGTCATGTTAAGGTTTGTGGACAAAAATATCACAGTTTATGCAAAAACTACTATTAAGTCTATTTTGACATATTATGTAAAGTTCTAAGCGCATCCATGTGTCTTTAGTGTCGATAGACATGAGAGATAAATTAATAAAACACGAGAAAACGGGTCGAGAGTTCTCGTGTTGCGCATGCTAGGCCGGCTGGTTTAACGGGCTTCCATGGGCGGTGATTACTTTTGTCTTGGGTTCAATAAAATAGAGAATTTCTGACTGACCGGCCAAAGAACGATCAGCACCTTACAGTCACAGTCCAAACCGCTCTAGAAACGTTCAAATCACCTTTGCTCAGCAGTGGAAGAAATAAGCTGGAAGAAAAATTTAAGTGACTTATTATGTGGACGACTGGACGTGAAGTGTGTGTGTACTACTCTTCTTCCTGTGTCTTCTTACTACAAGGGCCTCTATCTTATTATCGGAGGCCACGACTCACTTTGGGTCGCTGCGTCTTAGTTAATTTATGTGGACGAAGTCGCGGGAGAGTCACTAGTGTATCATAAAGTTACACATCTAGCTAGCTAGCTACACCTGAAAAGAAAATAGTCAACAAGTAAGGTGCTTATGGAGAAGATGTAGAACTTTCGTTGTGAACGACCCAAACTTGCTACTTCGAACATCGAAGACTCGCCCGGGCCGGCCCCGTACTTTTGTAACTTTTATCGATGTCGAGTTCACTGAACCGAGGCGATTGTAACTTTGGCGCTTTGGTTCATTAACAAAAGTGTTGGTAGGTGTAACATTAATTAATTAATCGCAAAGTAATGATACGTGACGTGACTTCTGTATTTTTTTTAGCAAAAAGTGTTTATAAGGGACTTTATAAGGCGACTGCTAGAAACCGCAAGAATCTTCAAGAGCTGATCAGGTCAAGTGTTTTAAACATGACAAAAATGACAATTCGTGCTTTCTTTTACCCTTCCGCGTCAGCCTTAGTCTGCAATGAGACCATTTATTTTCCTATTACGAAATGTGCGTATTTCTCTTATGTTTATTGTTTTAAAATAAATTTGATACTCAAACACTATCCAATTAAAATTCGCAAATTGAATTATTTAATAAAAAATGAACGAATTTCTTTTTTGTCACTTTTGTCATGTTTAAAACACTTGACCTGACCAGCCCTTGAAGTTTCTTGCGATTTCTAGCAGTCACCATATATATTATTATCGGCCTATAAATGACCTACGCTGGTCACCGGCCTTTCCATATACAGATTGGGCCTTAACCGCAATGGGCCACCGTGGTGGGTTATTGACCCTATTTCCTCTTGTGCTTATTTCATGACAGTAGGCCTAAGGCCAGCGGAGGGGTTTTATAGGCTGTTGATGTTGGTGATTATTATAACCTAGGTCATCTTTGTGTTGCTATGAAAAAAAAACGCAAACCAAACAAACAAGCCGTCTCATTAATAACATTAATTAAGATTCCCCAATCAATAACACTCCTTTGCCCACCATAAACAACCTCCAAATTCCTTAATTACACGGCGAATTTAATCTAATTCACCAAACGAAATTATTAAATTTCACGAAGCAATCAGCATTTATCTTAATTATGAACGAGACGTTGTATAATAAAATTGTACCTTAATTTCTCACGTAAATCTTGGACAGAGTAAATAAGATTCATCGCGAGACGTCACCTACCGGGCTTGTCTGCGATTCATTTGTCAACTGTCGTTAGATTGAAACAACTAAATTGCTGCCGTATATTCAATCCACTGTTCTTTCATTTGAATCGTACTAATTCCTTAATGGTACGTAGATTACTCGGGTTGTAAACGTTTACCGGTTTATGTGAGATATCGCTTATCCATTATTAATTATTAAGATTAACACCTCCGTAGCCAAGAGGGTAGGCGTTCGGCCAATAACCGGAGGTCCAGGGTTCAGTTGAGCACGTAAAGCCATTAGTCCTGGTTTTTATCATAAGATGGCAGTCGTTATAACCCGCATTGGGCCAGGATTGTGGGTTATATGCCCAACCTCGAAAGGCCTGTGCCCAGCAGTGGGTCTTTTATAGATTGATGATGATGATTAATATATGTGCGATTTTGAGGGTAGCGTTTTTAAAACCGTGTCGAGTAGCGGTGAAAGATTACAACCACAATCTCTCTTCCCTTGGGTGTCGTAAAAGGTGACTAACGGACTAAAGATAGAGCGGCGATGGGCTTACCACCTGTCACGCCAAGCACATGTGCAGTCGCTATTTGGTGAAAAGTGGACTATGGTAGAGGGAAGACTGCTTTTGCTGTCCTCATTGCCTAGTCTCTGACTAACCCTTCGGTTAAAGTTGTGATTGTATGTATGTATTTTAATACCTACGTTAAGAGACCAGTGAACACACCATAAAACTACCAATAAGTTAGCCTTTAAGACTACACTACTAAACTCCTAATTACCGTAACATATATCAGATTACGGAGTGTTTATGGTGTTTATTTCCCACTCACGACCCAAGGCAGTTTCGCAAATCCACCGAGCAGAGAAACCGCCTGAAACTGGATTAGGTCGCGAATTAGAGAAAAGTTAACCAATTAATAATTGATCCTGTAATCCTGCACGCAAAGCCTTACCAACTATGCGGATGCTCCCGACCGTACAGAGCTGAATATTTCAACGTGCATGGTCGGAGGAAACCGCGATATTTCATTAGAATCGCCAACTTTCGGCAGACAATGGCTGCGCGCTCCGTCGCTCGCTTTTCATAATTTAATTTTGTTGCAGGTAAGCAGATGCTGGTGCCGTGAAAACTGCACCCAGTTTTCGGTAAGATGATAAATTAGTTTAGAGTCTTACGTTATTATGATTTGCAGCAAAGACACGTAGTTTCAGTAAGATAAATAGATATTAACGAAGAAATTCTGGCGTTACTTTGCGAAAATCTATGGCATACAAAAATTCTATTGAAATATGTGTAATATTGTTTAATTCAAAGACAGACTTATTAGGTATATCTTTATTCAAGTTAATAATCACTTTTGCATCGTTCAAAATCATTATTTTTTACCTTTCACCCATTAGGACGTTTTTAAGCTGTTTCGCTATTTATTCCATTAACGTAATCGTTTATCAAGCCTGGATGAAGCATGTAAGCACTGCCCACCCACCTGCAATTATATGCACATGCAAACGAAGCGATAAAAAAAAAACCGACAAAACCAAATTTTTGTTACAATACGAAAATATGCATATTGTAGAAACAAGATGATCAGATAGAACTTTCGATGTTCGAGATTGCCAATCAGCTTAAATCTACTAGATATATCACAGACTTTCGATTTGGTCTGGCACCTAGGTATTCGGTCGAAGTAGACTTACATCATCAAGAATGATTATAGATTGTTCATGGTAGTTGCTGTAACTGCGCTGAAACTATCCGTATATTGATACCGCAAGGTTCAGTGCTGAGACCGCTAATGTTCCTACTGCATATCAATGATTATGTGTTTATTGCGGTGAATACTGCAATGAGCACAAATCTGCTTCCTGTTGCAGGAAAAACGTCATGTTCAACAAGTGAAAACCCGCTTCGTCATCAACTCTTTGAATATGTAGGTACATTAAAAAGTAATAAAAAACTCTCATTACACAAACGGCAGTTTTCGAATACGTTTTAAAATAATGATGTCATACAGCAACAAGTAAACGATGATCTAGTTTGTCCCTGCGGCGTCGCAATACACGACACAATGCATGACAAAGGAGCGCCGAGTTGTCTCATAAGATTAGCGAACAATGCGCACACTAAACTTCGCAGAACACACTCAGGAATCGAGAACTCGTCGTCACTCCGCGAAATTTAATCCGACAGAGGCTTTTTAACCGAGACGTCTTTGCATAACCTCTGCGCGAATCTCCCGAGTGACTCCCTAGTGATGTGCTACGCTATGTTAAGTGAAAATAAATGAAAGGTTTTCTTTTCGGAATTAAAAGTAGTAGATCCTTAAAAAAGGCGACTTGCTTTAGGCGTTTAGCTTTTTCTATTCTACTACCTATATTTATTTTTTTATTCAATTACTGTTAGGTAAGTACTAAATCTTAATTTAATAGACTTTAGTATAAAAAATAAAAATAAAAATTAATGAAAAAGTAGATGGCATTAATGCCCACGTATAATAATGTTAAGTAAATCAATGTGCAATAGTACAATCTAATAGCCGGCACCATAAACAACGCAAGTTAACCACCAACTCAGCCAAGCCGGGCTAAGTGTAATAGATATTTCATAATAATCCAATTGAGCGAGCATGCCGCCATCTGTTCGACTTCCAAAGCGCTATTCGCAATGCGGTACCCAATAAGTATCGACTTGTCACAACACTAATGCGGTTTTACGCTTTTGAATCGGTGAATTCGTACAAACTGAGCCATCTCATTTCCATAGTAAAAGCTGTCGGTCGGTCCTTTTCTCGTATATGTAATGCGACTTAAGAATTCATATAACACGTCATAATATGTTAAGACTTATTTTTTTATACAACCTTAATTTTTCTTTATACAAAACCATGTAAGGGTAAGTTCCGCCCATGAAACTGAACAACTTTCCCTAAGAAACCTTGCAAAAATGACAAGAAAGAGATCATATAACTATGAACTATGAACTATTTTCGTCAGCTGGATCGGACGTTTTGCATGGGAGGTCGAATTTTTTCTGTCATTTTTGCACATAGGTTTCTTGGGGAAAGTTGATCAGTTTCAAGGGACGGGTGAGTTCCAACCCGTAATTGGTTTTGTATAAAGAAAAAATAAGGTTGTATATTTATCTTAACTTATTTTAGTGGGGTCTGCAGTGGTCTCCCTCTATGTTGTATATCAGCTATGCCGGCGGCTATTTAGCATAGCTTATATTTTTATCATAACTGCACTTAAAGCGTACCTAGATTGTATACTATTGCACATTGATTTAACATTATTATACGAGGGCATTAATGCAATCTACTTTTTAAATTTTATCTTTTTTTGTTACTTATACAAAAGTCTATTAAATTAAGATTTAGGAATAAATAAGTATTTATTCATTCCTTATATTCAGTAGCCCAACTATAGCCTTTACATAGGAAATATGTTATATTATTTCTATGCCTTTTATTCATTAGTAGTGCAGTAGTCATAAGGGGATAGGAGAGCATAATCATGACTTTTTTCTGGATGCTGGTAGATATACACATAGATTTACAACTTTTATTCTCAATCCAAGTCCAATGCCATAGTCCACGTTTTTCCACAGGATACTCAGGATCAAAACAATGTTAGGAAACCGCGTCACATGACGTCATCGACCAAAAAGTCATTATAAATCAAAATTTATTAAACTTGTTTTTTAGCGTTATCGTAATTGGCGTCTGCAATTACGACAATATCATTACATGGTGCTCATTAATAAAATATCCTCCTCATTCGAATTCATAGAAGGAAAACTAACTAATTATCCTGTAAATCACCCAAATTGTTATCGGTAAGTAGATAAACTCTTTAGTAAAGGCGAAAACGAAGTTTTTATAAGGAAAATAAAGATAAAAACGCCATAATATATTGTTATATTTTTGACTCAAATTGTTAGAAGGTTCAAATCCCGATTGTGGTTTTTTTTAACTGCCGTACTCAGAGACGTCAACTAAGTTTTAATGACAATTAAGTCTCTTGCTGCCACTTTCTTATGTATAGTCACAGAATACCTAATAGTACTACGTACAGAAGGTTCACTCTCTAACGACTTTCACGCGAAATTGAAACTTATCGTGAGACCCGAGCGTTCATATTCCGTTAAGCAACGCTGACTCGATATCGATTTGACGACATGACTTCACAGAGCATAGGGTTTACGCGCGCGCGCAGGGATTACGAGTTAAGCGACGACGCGCGACGTGGAGCGTGCATCGCGTGCGGCAACCTTTACTGCCATACGCCTAGGCGGCCTGCCCGGGAGGCGCGCCGGCCGATTGTACCTAAACTGCGGAGTGACACCCCTCTGGTATAGTGCTAAATAGAGTAGGAAAGACATTTAATTGTCATTAAAACTGAATTGATGTCTCTGAGTACGGCAGTTAGGTACCTAATTATATACCGACTCATCTCAGCGTTCCCGTTTTGGTGACGGGATATCCGCGGGCCTGGGTTCAATTGCCAGTTTAGACCAAAGTGTATTTTACATTTGTCAATGCATAACATGGTTTGTCGTCACCAACCCGCGTTTGATAAGCATACCTTTCAATTAGGTGGGTTTACCTACGCCTTTCGGTTTTCCATACAAACATCCAAGTCGAAATTTTTAAAAATCAATATGCCAATTTTGATGAAACTTTGCATGCTGAAGTAAAACACAGGGATCTAAATAGTTTATTAAAAACATATTTAAAAAATGTTTATTTTATTGCGATTTTTAACTTTCTATGGTAGACTTTAAATCGCAGTAACTCAGCTAAAAAAACGTTGTTTTTTAAATGTTTTCAACAATCTATTTAGATCCCTGTGTTTTACTTTAGCGTGCAAAGTTTCATCAAAATTGGCTCATTGGTTTTTAAAAATTTCGACTTGGAAGTTTGTATGGAAAACCGAAATGCGTAAACCCACTTTATTTCAATAATGGAGGCCTTTGCAAAGCAACAGGTTTATTTACTATAATTACTTCACTAAAAAAACTGAATCGTGAAGTTTCAATGTCCAAATCGGAGGCATTTAAAGGACAATGCTCAAAAAAAACCCAGGCCCGGCGCAAAAGAAAAGTAACTCAAATTATAGGTAAAAATAAGTAATTAAATACTGCATAGGAGGCATCATCGAAATCAATGGCTATATGTGTAAAATTGCTATTCGAAGTTTTATAGGGGTAACATATTATGCAGCTGGGAGCTATGGTTTAAAGTGCCATCTGCAACACTGAGCAAGTAAATATCTTTTACATAAGAATAATCAATTCCGAGGTACCTACGGCTCGTGACTTTGGGACGCGGGGGCAAGACTTGTCGAAACCGGGCTAACTTCGCTTTGACAGCGTAAAATATAAAAATTAATTAATAAATTGCTCGGTCATCCCGCATCATTTTTGGATCATGTCGTCTTAGACCTAGAAAATCGGTAACTTTTGTGCGTAATTACTTAAATAAAAAGTACATTTGAGTTTTTTCTTTTATCTGACATTATTTTTAATGATTAACTTTTAAAAGTAGGTAGTAGAGTAGTAGAGAAGTTGACGAAATGTAATTATTTAGCCATTATGTTACCCCTGTAAATCTTCGAATAGCAATTTCACACATACAGCCATCGATTTCGATGATGCCCCCTATGCAGTATTTAATTACATATTTCTCCCTATATTTTTAGTTACTTTTCTTTTGCGCCGGGCCTGGGTTTATTTTCCATACTTCATGAGCATTCTCCTTTATTTATTAAAATCTGCATAGAATCAAATTTATATCTGACTGTCGAGCGGTCGATGACCTCTGTTTTACGTGCCCTAACTCCAACGCCCGTCTCGTAACATCTAATGTGTTTATTATGTAATGTAATGTCCCTTACATATGTCACCAAAACCAACTGGCTGAAGACTGATTGTTGGTAATCTTAATACGACTTCTAACTAATATTATAAATGCTAAAGTGAGAATGTTTGTTTGTTTGTTACGCTTTCACCGCTAAACCTACTATTTAATAACTATTTATTTGTGAATTGATGAATTTTGATAGATTGGAGCTCTGAAGGCGATTATTGTAATTTGAAACACAGAATAAAAATCGATAATTAAAATTCCTGTTGTTACTATGATTACCTAACTTATTAATTGGCTCATTTTTATATCGAAAAATATAAACACTTCCAAAAATGGATTGCCAAGATTGAATTTTGATTACAACTAGATTGGATAACTTTTTCAAAACTCCGCGACTAACTTAAACTTTCATATCTTATTAAAGCATTCTCAAGTTACTGTGCATAGTTGACGCCAGAATCAGCTGTTATACATTCTCCACTGTAGAAATATCGACGACTTCTGCTATGCGGAATAATGCAAAACTTTGAAGGAGCGCAACGGAGCGATAACGCTGCAAACATTCTGATTATATTCAAAGTTCTGACTAGAATTGTAATCATGTTTATCGAACTTTAGAGACGAAACGAAACAGTTTCTATTTTATTTTTATCACTAGCGACCCGCCCCGGCTTCGCTCGGGTTACTACCCGTCCCGTACCCGTACCTAAACAAATTATAACCTATAACCTTCCTCGATAAATGGGCTATCTAACACTGCAAGATTTTTTTAAATCAGACCAGTAGTTCCTGAGATTAGCGCGTTCAAGCAAACAAACTCTTCAGCTTTATAATATTAGTTTAGATTTCACTAAATCACTTTAGGGATTTGATCAAATTACTGAATTAATTGCTGGAATGACACTACAGAGTTGAAATATTTAAATCCTTGGTTGGTGGGATTGGCGATCATAAGTAAACCCAATGTATCGAAAAATCCGGAAAATCCGAAATTAAATTATTCGCAATTTCAAAAGTCTCTGAAAACCCACCAACCCGTATTGGGCCATAGTAGTAGGGTATGGTATGACCCTTTCACGTAGCGGCGGGATGGAGGAGTGACACGACGAGGAGGTGTTGGATGAAAATAAACGCACGACGAGTTCAGCAGTAGATATATTGTTGTCGTCAGCTGATCGGAAAGTTTTGTATGGGAGGTCGAAATTTTTTTGTCTTTTTTACACATAGGTTTCTTGGGGAAAGTTGTTCAGTTTAATGGGTGGAAATCACCTTTAATTTCATTAAAACGACTAAAAAATGATGGTGTATTACAATAATCAAAAGGTTAGTTATATGAAGCACTCATGAAACGTTAATACATTATCCTTTGTGACTAGGTGAAGGTTTAAATTATATTATTATCATGTCACTTGCCTGGTACTGCCTGGTTATAATAATAAATTGCATTTCACTGTTCTAGCAATTTAACAAACTGGTAAATGTAATTTGGTGTAGAATGGAAAGATTATGATAATTTGAAGGAGCTCATTCTAGCTCGGCAGTTGAATCTGAACTCCTTTTTTACAATAAAAACAGAGGCTAGGCTAGAGAAGGCAAGTAATTTTTGACTTTTGAATTTAAAACTTGATACAAAAGAACGTTATTCGGAAAGGAGGTCAGAAAACCAACAAGGCTTAAGCTGCCTTGTTACAAGCCTATCCCCAAATAAGCTATGAGCCCAACAGTGGGATGTTTAAAAGCTGATATTTCGGTGACATCAGAAATAATGAGAAAAGTTTAATTTAATTACGTCCCGTCTCTGCTACGATATAACGCCGGTTCCTACTTTTAATAGCTTTTGAGCTTGGCTCGATCTAATCAAACTTTCGATAAAAAAAAGTTTGTAGGTGCCACAGAAAAGTGTACTTCCTGGTTGTGTCTTTGAACTATAATGATTTCTAGAATGATTGTTTCTCCACAACTTTAGTTAGTTATTGACTGTACAAGTAGGTACTTGTAAGTAAAATTATTTTTTGGTATTCTGTCTTTTTGCTGGTAAACTATTGGCAGATTTTCATTGCGCTTGCAGATTATTATTATAAGTAGTGAAACGTTGAAAAAACGACTACTCCAGGTTGGAGTCGGACCCACTCTTCCTTCCTGCGGGCTGCGTGACCTCCGCCGCCGAGGTATTGATATAAACAGACCTGTCGAAATTCTTTATAGCAACATTTTCTCATCAAACTCATTAATTTGTATCTAGACTTATGCATGTTCCATTTGGCAGACGGTCCACATAATACGCTCTCAGAATACAGAACAATGTATTCTGAGAATAGACATTACAAATGCTGAGCTGAAAGATACACAGCTGAATTTATAGTTGATTTTGATAAGATATTTTATCGGTAAGGTTGATGAGTTAGACCTGCGACCCTTTTTTTCGAATGCAAAACATATGGAGGTTGACAATTAGGATCCCAAATGAATAATTTATATTCCTGTTAAAAGTTATCCTAGTTGATCTTTCTGGCAAACAAAGAGCATGCAAAATTACAATAAGCTTGTTAACATTTCTGTCTAATGGACCATCTGCGCAATGAAAATATACCTAACGTTGTGTGCAATAATGATAATCTACCATTTGTTTATCGGCAAGACGGGAGCAAACCCTTTTTATAATACAATCTGTACATAGATTTAAAAAAGGTTAACAATGAAAAACAGAGCGAATCGAAATCCCAAAGGGCTTATGTGTAAGATAGTTACGTAGGTAATATTAGAGGGGTGTCACTCCGCAGTTTAGGTAAGTACGTTCGGCCGGCGCGCCTCCCAGGCAGGCCGCCTAGGCGTATGGCAGTAAAGGTTGCCGCGAGCCGACGCACGCTCTACGTCGCGCGTCGTCGCTTAACTTATAATCTCTGCGCGCGCGCGTAAACCCTACGCTCTGAGACGTCATGACTTCAAATTGACAAAATATCGAGTCAGCGTTGCTTAACGAAATATGAACGCTCGGGTCACACGATAAGTTTCAATTTCGCGTTAAAGTCGTTAGAGAGTGAACCTTCTGTACGGTAGTAATATTAGTTATACGGTGGTAATACTAACTATCCCACAACTGGGCATATGCCTCCATAATTGAAATTAAGTCATCCCTACAATAAACACTCTGGCCTAAACACTTTGGCCAAATGGGGGTTGGTGATCAGTGATCACAAACCCAGGCTTATACAGTGAATTCCAAAACACACTTTGCCTGACTTGGGATTTGATATCCTGGAACTTCGGATATCGGACAGAGTGCCACTAGGCCACCGGAGCCATCTCGGGGTATTAACAAAAAGTTTAGCTGATAACCCTTATATATGTAGGTATGCACAGTTTTTGATTAATTTTAGTCTTTTAAAATAAAATTCAATTATAATGTTTGCACCTCCGTGCAAACCGTCCTTAACCTCAAAAGTGTATAAGTTTTCTCCATCCGACTGGTTGTCTGGAAGAAATCGCTTTATAGCGATAAGACCGCCAAATTGTAACGGTATGTTTAGTGTATACCTAATGTAATGTAATGTAATGTATATAACTGTTGCAATAAAAGTATTATCTATCTATCTTATTCCAATTATCGATAAATTCATATCAGTTCGAGTGTATACAGCGCATATCAATTGACTAGGAGCGTCTTGTCTTAATTAGGACTCCCTAGTCCCTAGTAATGCCTTACCAATCTGATTTAATCCCTTAAAGAAATACTGTAAAACTAAACCAGTCCTTTCGAATATATAAATCAAGTATAAGATTAACACTATAGGGATCTATTGAGATCTGAGAAAAAACCAAAATCAATAAAATTTTACTTCATGTTAATGATATCCCCATTTTCGATTTACGGACCCTATCAAATACAAGTGGCTCTCAGCCTTTGCCTCTTTACCCTTTTCCGTCTCGTTAGAAACGGACAGTTTTAACAAAATTAGGGTCGTCAATGTTATTATAACCCTTGTAATTGCTTTGATCTGATTACAAGTTCTCATATGACTTCAATAGGCTACGGACTGGCCCATTAAGAGCTAGTTTTGGGAAGTCATACTATTTCTAAAGACATTGGTAATATATTTTTTATTTTTTATTCTTCAGCTCTTGGCCTTTATCTCACCTGATGGTAAGTGATGATAAGGCCGAAGGTGGAAGCGCGCTTCACCCGGAATCCTCAACCACTGAGGAACTGGCTATCTTATCACAAACTGTCGGAACACAACAATGCTATAAACATCGTTGTTATGGCGACAGACTTAGATAAGATGGTGGTAGCTAGCCAGGCGGACTTAACAGCCCTACCACCAACAAACCGAGTATACAAACATGTACCCCCTGCTGAGAATCGAACCCGGGACCTCTGGGTCTGAGACCGGTGGCTTAGTCACTAGACCACAGAGGCGGTTAAATAATCTATCATTGTTACAACAAGCCTACTACTGATGAGTTTTAAGAGTTTTATTGCGTTTCAATGTTAATCCAAAATAATTACAAAAGACTTTTTTTTTATTCATCATTCATCATCAGCCTATAAACGTCCCACTGCTGGGCACAGGCGTCCCCACAGACAACATCACATAACCCACAGGGTGACCCAAAACTGGTTGGTGGGTTTAAATGACTGCCATCTTACGATTACAACCGGTACCAACGGCATCACGTGCCTTCCGAATCACGGAGGAGCTCGATATGTTTTTAATTTGGTCACCCATCCAGAGACCCGGCATTGCGAAAGTTGCTTAACTTGCAAGATCGTAAACAAAACGCCTTAGCCGCTGCGCCATCCAGCTCCTGAGTATACTGTATCATATTATACATACAAAGAATCACGATTATTATCCCCGAAGGGTTAGTCAGAGACTAGGCTATGAGGACAGCAAAAGCAGTCCTCTACCATAGTCCACTTTTCACCAGATATCGACAGCACATGTGCTCAGCGTGACAGATGGTGAGCCCATCGCCGCTCTATACTGTTGGTAACATGTTTTTTTTAAATTATACTTTATAGGCAAGTATTTGACCGCGATCTCACCTGATGGTGACGATGCGGCCTAGGATGTAGCAGACTTGCCTAGATAATGCCTGTTCAACATTGCCTTAAAAATGTCCAGGTTGTACACACGGCGTCAGATAAACCTACCCAAAACTGTCAAATTTCTACAACCAAATTTTGAACTTTATTGTTTGGTTCTAAAGATCAATATTCATTAGAGAAATTTGACAGTTTAGGGTAGGTTGATCTGACGCCGTGTGTACGTGTCAGGAAACAGATCCGCAGAAAGGGAAGTGCAGTGCAGTCTTTAGGGTGGATTCGACCAAACTGGAATAAGACTTAATCTGAGATTAGTCTATACAAATTCGGCGTTTAATCTAGGTATAAGACCTTATTTCAGTTTGGTCGAATCCACCCTTAGTCCGTTAGTCGCCTTTTACGACACCCAATGGAAGAGAAAAGGTGGTAGTTTCTTTTCACCGCTGCGCGACCCGGTTGTATACTGTATCCCTTCGTCTTTAATGTGTTCCTACCTAGCACGGCCCCCGAGCAATGTACCTCTAGAAGTTATCAACATAATTCAATTTACCTCAACCGTTTTGACAGAAAATACAATAAAATGCCTGATCTTCCCAGCTGGGCCCTCGGCTGTATAACGCTCGAAATACATAAAAAAAATATACCGATCTAATGTACTTTCAACGTACCTCCCGATTTATGTAATAAATTCCAGAAATCCTAATTAGAACAGAAGATATTTATTTATTTATTTGAACAACCAACAAGATCGAACATTAAACATGCTAGTAACTTACATTTAACATTTTCTAAGCTTTGTGTTGCCTTAATTATAGGTTGTCACGGCATGCATATTCAGCTCTGAAGTTTTGTCTTCCTAGCGGGGCCCTCTGTAAGTGAATACAAATAAAAAAAGTATACCATTTTTATGCTTTTCCAATGTACTTCTTAGTTCTTCGCAATTTACCAAATTAAGATACAAAATTATGATATTGGTAAATAACAGTACCTACATATTGTTTTCTGAGGTTTAAGCGAGCACTACACATTGAAATAAAACACTTTTTTACGGATTAACTCGCGTTAATATAAAAACTATGTAAATAGTAAATTAAACGCGAGTTAATCCGTAAAAAAGTGTTTTATTGCAACAGTACCTACCTACAGCTAAACTATTCACAGCTACCCTCATTGCAGCAAATATTACCTGTTGCTGACCTTACCTTACCAAGCGTGTAGTGTTATTTGGCAATATCATAATTTTGTATCTAATGGAGATCATTCGGGCTCCATACATTTTTGGGCCTTTTAAGAAAGTGCCGGCCAACAAAAAATATAGTACGTAAGTATTGTTAGAACTAGCTATTTGAAGTAATAGTTAATATGGCACAAAAGTTGTAGGATTGCTCAGAGCCAAGTATACAAGTTCGATGATTCATCATTTTCATACATTTATTGAATTCTGAAAGTGCTGGGACTGGGAAACATAAAATAATTATAGATATTGCTAGAACTAATGATCTGAAGCAATTGTCATTGCAGTGCAAAAGCTATGGGGTCATCATCAATTCAGTTTATATAAAAAAAAATTAGAAAATGATGAATCTTCGAACTTGTATACTTTGGCTCGGAGCAATCCTAAAACTTTTGTGCCATATTAACTATTTCTCCAAATGGCTGTTCTAACAATACGTACCTACCATTTTTTTTTTGTTGGCCGGCAATTTCAGAAAAGGCCCAAAAAATGATGTCCTTGGTACATTGAGAAACTGAAGCATTGACATTAGTTTTACATGCCTAGCTCGGGGGGCCGTGCTAGGTAGGAACACATTCTTTATTATTAAATTTTTGCATTCACAATGCTATATAGATGTAGATAAAATGTTTACTAGAAAAAAATCAACCAGTCTCAGGAAGCTCGAATGGGATTCGAACCCACGGCTTTTGGATTGCCGGCCCACTGCTCTAACCACCGATCTACCGAGACCCCAGAAGACTTGCTGAATTTTTCCTAGTAGTTTGATATACGCTGCAAGCCAGCGGTATTACGTCACTGTGAAGTCTACCCTTACCCTCACAGTCGAAAGATATACTATTGCAATACTATTGGACCTGCAATCCAAAGGTCGAGGGTTCGAATCCTATTCGAGCTTCCTGAGACTGGTTGATTTTTTTCTAGTAAACATTTTATCTAGGAACACATTCGTCTTTATTCCACGTTTTAGATAGACGGGGCAAATGTTTGCTCGTATATCGTTCAATTATTCCTCTGTACCCGGATCGTTCAAACACCACGTACGACACCTGGCTTATTACATACTCCATTGGAGGCATCGCCGCTATGTAAACACGTCTCCTTAAAGACCCCTCGCCCTAACGACTTTTTGTAGGACCGATTGCCGGTGTCCCACTTTTTTGCGACTTGTCGACATACTCAACGCATGAACCACTTCGAAAGTTTCGTTTCTATCCGTCAATCGAGTCGGACGAGAGTCACATAAGCGCTTAACTAGCAAATTAATGTCAAGACTACTTTTATTTTCACTTATTAGTAAAAGACGCTACAGCAAAGTTCCTACTTCTTACTCTACAATATTAATTTTGAACCCCCCGCCCGAAGTAAATATGGAGTAAAAAAAGTAATAATAAAATATTTGACGTAAAAATAATGAATATTTTCTTTTTTTAAATACAATTTTTGCCTGCTTTTTATATCCTATAGTTCTAGATGCGTGCGCTCACACTCGCGGTCAAAGCGACCGACGCCGGCGCGCTGTCATTGGTGCACGGGGTGAATAATAGCGGTCACGCGCATGCGCTTTGATAACCGCGATAGGCCGCGCGCTAGGTGACAATAATTTTAATTTTCTTAAGGAAAAGTTGAGACAAATATGTAAAAAAATATAATTGTCTTTTTATTTCATTATGTGGTTGTACTGCTATAGGATCACGTAAAAAAATGGGGTATTCCTCGAAGCGCACCCATTTTGAAGCGCACCACACCAAGCGCACCTAAACTATTTTACCTTTAACTTTAAAAAAAAGGTATAAAGTCAAAGTCAAAGTCAAATTATTTATTCAATGTAAACCTTTACAGGCACTTATTGACGTCAATAATAATAATAATAAAAAAAACAGTTAACTAACTTATAGTTAAGACTTAACAACTAATCTAACGAGCTATAGTCTGTGCCAGACAAAATGCGCATCGCTACCCCCAGTACCACTGCACGCCGAAACAGAATCGCGTCGAACCGAAATTTAAGCCGTGGTCATAGAATTGTGTTAACAAACGTATCCTGGTACGAGACAAAAATAGCGGGCAAGTGTCTCTCCCCTAGCGACACAAACGGCTAATATTTATAGGTAATTTATAAACGTCGCCGCACCTAGTCCTACTCGTTATAAACGAGTAGGACTAGGTGCTGCAACTTACTATGTCAATAATAAATTGAATCATGACAGTTATTTTGAACTAAAAGAACGGTATATTACTTATTCTGTGCTAAAAGTACCAGGGTGACATAAATGGAAAGTGGCAGATACTCTAAAAATAAACGTACGTTATTCGTTATCGATATTTTCTGTTAGTTACTACATCTCTTCCCACATTTTATCTGCCGGTGCGCTTCGAGGAATATAAATATAAAATTTTAATTACCTATTCGGAAGCGCATCCAACGGGTGCACTTGGAGGAATAGTATAGGTGCGCTTGGTCTGGTGCGCTTCAAAATGGGTGCGCTTCGAGGAATACCCCAAAAATTGGCGGGGCGTCCCAAATTAACCCTGTATATGGGCGGCGGTAATTACTTCCCATCATGTAAACCCACCTGCTCGTTTACCTCATTTTTACAAAAAAAAAAAAAATGAATACTTTTATAACCGTGTCGCGTAGCGGTGAAATAATACTACCACCCCCTCTTTCCCTTGGGTGTCGTAAAAGGCGACTAACGTACTAAAGACTACACATAGGTACATTAAACAGCATAGAGGTTCGATGGTCTCACCTGTCATCCTGAGCGCATGTGCAGCTATTTGGTAAAAAGTGGACTAGTATGGTAGAGCACTGCTTTTGTTGCACTCATTGCCTAGTCTCTGCCTAACCATTCGGGGATAATTGTTATAAAACATGCATGTACGTATGCAAATCTTTTATAAGAACGTTCTTATTAAAGGTAGACGTCCATTAGCGGCGGATCGGGCCGGGGCGGATCGGCACGGGTCGCATCGCATACGTAACACTGCTATCGCGTTGCGGCCCGCCCCGCCCCGACCCGCCCCGACCCGCCGCTAGTGGACGCTATTTCATAATAAATACAGGCAGGCGGATTTTTGCGTTGCGATGCGCCCCGGCCCGATCCGCCTAGTGGACCCGAGCCTTAAGAGGGCACCGCGCGGAGTCGCGCGATCGCAAAAACTGACGTAAGTCTCATAATGAACTTCAAAGCAAAGTCAATCATATTAATATTAGAACAATTCTGCTTTGAAGTTTCAGACCTAGTAATATGATTAGAGCAATGTTTTCTACGAAATGTACAAAATCATCACGCGGAATAGAATAGAATAGAATAAAATATTATTTATTTGTGAAATGCAGGTTAGGTACAATGGGTACAATACAATACAATTAGGTACAATGCGGTTGTGTTAAAAATTAAAATTTACTTTTTTAAGATGGGGGTGACCTGCGGAATATCAATACAAATATTTTTATGTAAGAATTATTGTTTCATGCGTAAAATTAAGAAAGATGTCCAAGAAAGATGTTTTAGGAGTCATTAGATTTATGTATTGTTTGTTATTGTTTAAAAAATTTGTTTTAAATTTCAACATGGCCACGGCCTTGTGCAATAATCAGGCTAACTTACGTAAGTTCTTTTAATGTATTAACTTATTCAGCGCATAGTACAAGTGACTTAAAAATACGTAAATTTTCACAATTTCGTGCAGGATCCCCTTAAATATAGACTTATAATCTTTCTTTGTAGGATAACTTTGCTTGTTTAACAGAGTCCGTTTATTTGCAGGGCCGTATTTTTGTAGGACATCTGCGACCATGTTTCATTCTCCGACAGTTTAATAGGGACATCGTTTGTCTTTCGTGTGCGAACTGCGAGCTCGCTTACGCACACCGTACCAATAAAGAAATACGTCATCCCTCAACCCACGTGACATAATCGTCCATTATTCTGATCGACGCCGGCGTTTTCAATAGATATTGATAGTGGGGAAGAAAGGAGACTTAGTGAGAAAATTTATTTTATCACTTTTACCCTTATAGTCTTCCGAATATAGTATCGAAGTAATAGAAGCATTGTGGACATTGAAAGATCGAAGAAGGAATTGTGTGATCAGAGATAAGTGTGAAATGAATGAAGATGTAGTACCAAATATTGAGAAAGGTATGCTTAGATGGGTTGGCCATGTAGAGAAGATAGATGAAAAAAGAATAACAAAGAGGGTGCATGAGGCAAGAACGAATAGGATATTTGGAAGAGGAAGACTGCGGCGAACTTACTTTGACCAGTTGGCTTACTCTTGAAACACAATTGCATTAGTCAATTTGCAATCACAAATCTAAAAAATGTCAAATGGCACTTTTATAAGCGACAATTAATGCGACAATAGCGCCACATTGGAATTAAATTGCGTGGAAATTGATTAAACAAATTATTATCGAGATGGCGTTCCGGAATTATCTTCACTTATCCCAATAGCGATACATATTAATCGCATTGGAATTGTATTGAGATTGAGTTTGCGTTCAAGAGTAACCTCCCAGATCGGAGACGTTCTCGTCAAACGTCAGGTTAAGAGTACCTTAAACCGACGAGACTAATGGAAAGCTTCTATCCTGTTGGATGTATGTGCAGTCTTTAGTCCGTTAGTCGTCTTAAGGCACCCAATATTAGAGATTTGGTAGTATCCTATCAGTTATTCGCTACACACATTACATACTTTCTGTTGTGAAGAAACTGTTCGTTCCTAAAATAACAAAATCGTATGGAGATTAAATCAAATTTCGAACTCTATAGTGAGCAATACAGCTAGATTGATTAATTAATTAATTACGGCCGTAAAGCTGTGTCGCGGCTGCTATCTGAGGATTGCACTCGTAAATCCAAGCCATGTCAGAAGCCTAAATGGGGTTGGCTTAGAAACTCCGCCACTCAAAAGCCTGCATCGACCGCGACTTGAGGGCATAAGATTATTTTTATAGGAGACAATATCAGCCTGAAACCGGGCTTAACTCGGTCTTAGCTTAGTCCATCTTTTATGTTGAACTTCGGAACTGGCTACCTCGCGAAATAAAGATAGGAAAAAAAACCAAAATGAATTAAAATAAATTATGTTAATGCAACATTAGGTCAATTGGCTACTTGACAGTTTTTGGATAGGTGTTTTAAAAATTACAAACGCTTATTTTATACAAAATTTTTTTCTCGAAAAAGCTTTATTTAATAGAAAAAAAACATATTTTTTCTCATTAATTTCATATTTCGCGCGAAAACGGTTGGTCACGTGACATTTTGCCCTGTGACGTCACATTTCACTAAACAAAGAAATTTTATCTTGAAACCTGACAGATAGTTTTTGTTTATTTGTGAAATGTGACGTCACACGAAGCTCAATCATGGCCGCCCGTGTTTCGGGTCTTATAATCCACAGATAAAAATCGCAAATTTATTTTGCAAAAATAAAATACTCACTTAGAAATTATCTTAATAAAAAATAACTATTGGATAATTATCGTTAAATCATAAACTACCATATCCGACATATTTCATATTTTATTGTTACAACTGTCAAATAGCCAATTACTTAGATGCCAATTTCAGTTCACAGTTACCTACAGCTTTTTTCATTATGTATCGAAGAGTCTAAAAAGGTATTTTTAAGTCTTCGATCATGATCGAAGTTTGACATCAGCTACAAAGCCGTTTGACATCAGCTGTCAGCATATAAGTTTCGTGGTTTCAGGAGAAACATATTATATCTACGAAGTTAATATACGACGAGAAGTTCAATCGTATGCAAATAGGGTATCTAATATCGAAATTGAACTTACATTCCGTGTGGACACGGCCTGAGCTATAACTATAATGCGTTTCGTAATATTTGATTATTTGCGTTAAAACTTTATTTTACTTCAAAAACTCTCCAATTTATATTACTTACCACAGTATCAATACGATAATTGGAAATCATATTACACAATTCTATGACCACGGCTTATATTTCGGTTCGACGCGATTCTGTTTCGGCGTGCAGTGGTACTGGGGCTAGCAATGCGCATTTGTCTGGCACAGACTATAATAGCTCGTTAGATTAGTTATTAAGTCTTAACTATAAGTTAGTTAACTGTTTTTTTATTATTATTAGTATTGACGTCAATAAGTGCCTGTAAAGGTTTACATTGAATAAATAATTTGACTTTGACTTTGACTTTGAAAAAACGCTCAAATAAACTCAAAGATAACGAACCGCATTATATATAGTTACAGAGAAGGCCGCGCTCTTAACTGAATGTTTTTATAATATATCCTACTAATATTATAAACGCGAAAGTTTGTAAGTATGGATGGATATTTGTTACTCTTTCACGTAAAAACTACTGAAAGGATTTGGATGAAATTCGGCATACAGATAGTTTATAAACTGGATTAACACATAGGATACTTTTTATCCCGATATTCCCACGGAAACGGGAACCACGCGGATGTAACCGCGAGCGACCGCTTGTTGTAAAATATTTTCGTTCAGTCAGATCTCTGAGCATGTAAATTTGAAAGAGGTTTGTTAAGAGACTGTTGCTATAAAAACATAAAGTGAAAAGCGTTGAAAAATTTCGTCAGGTCTCACCAATACTTCGGTGGCGGCGTGGTCAACGCAGCCGCCCGGATTGCGGAGAACACGGGTTCGGTTCCCGCCTGAAGTAGACTTCTTTCAACGTTTCGTTATCTTATAATGCGTTTGTAACTATAAAGTTAATTAAAAATAGTTGGTGGTATAAATTGTTTTAAGTCCGCCTGGCTAGGTGCCACCGCCTTGAATTCTGAAGTCGCATAACAATAATGTTAATTTAGTATGTGTATGTGTTCATTAAACTAATACTACCACCCCCTCACTTCCCTTGGGTGTCGTAAAAGGCGACTAACTGACTGAAGACTGCACATACTTCTAACAACATAGAACGGCGATGGGTGACCACCTGTCACGCTTAGCACATGTGCAGTCGCTATTTGTTGAAATGTGGACTATGACAGAGGCCTGCTTTTGCTGTCCTCATTGCCTAGTCTCTGACTAACCCTTCGGGGATAATAGTCGTGATTATATGTATGTATGTAAACACACATATATACGAGTATATATAGTATTGTTGTGTTCCGGCGTTGCAATAGATAGATACTTATAGCATATTATAATAGAAGTGATAGGGTAGGTAAGTTTCCTTAGTAGTTAAGTAGGTACTCTGAAGTGCGATTCTTTGTAAGTCCTTATCGACGCTCACTATTGGGTATGATAAAAACCAAGTTCGTCCGATGTGGTATAAAAATAACCTTAAAATTCCTCAAGCACCAACGATGATACCTACCTAAAATAGACCTTCTTTCAGATTTTCTAAACTTATACAGAGGTGAGCTTGAATTTCAAAAGTTGCCAACATAAAATGCGCCAAAGCACGCGGCGTTGTCAAATCCCGTGCCAATTTTCTATTTGCATTTAAAGTGGTCATATCGACGCATTCCGGAATGCTATTTGACGTCGCAGAGGCCAGCCACGACTTGTCTTTGCTTTGAGAAATCTCTTTGAGTTGGTCCACCGCTAAGAAATGCTCGTAGGATTTGTTCTATGTGTTATTCAAAGTTACTATTGAATAAAAATAAAATAAAAATTACTTATTTTCAGATCGAGATCCATGTAAAAGTTGAGCTACCGTGATACTTATCCAGCCTGCCGAAATGAATCAACACCATCTTTTTTTATTTTTTAATTTATTGCCAGAAGGGTGCGGGTTGGAATCCTGCTCGTGGAAGATTTATCGACACTGTCTTTTTTAATTCGAAATTTGTTCAACAACATTTCAGCAACAAAATTTGAATTAATATTATATAAACAATAACATATAAAAGCGTTAGTATACATAATTATACTTTGTAAGCGAAAATGAAGTCATAAGAATTATTATAATCACAGAACAGCTGTTGCCTTATTCTTTATCTGTTCGATTAGAATAAGGTTGACTGCCCATGTGCTGTATTCCTGAGTGCTGTTGTCCATACCGGAATGAGCTTGTTAGATGTCCGGATTTTTACACCCGTGTTCGGATTTTTACATTCGTGTCCGGATTTTTACATTCGTGTCCGGTCAAATAAATATGCAAGACCGGCCTGTCCGGCTTTTGTTAGGCTTTGCGTCAATCCCAAAAGATGCCGAACGAACGCACTTGAGGTAAACGCAGACTCAGGCGCGGAATTAACAATTACACATACCTTTTTTTTTTGTTAATCTATGTCAGGCTTTTATTTATTATTTATTTATTCTTTATTGCAAAAAATACAGCAAAGGCTTTTAGGTCCAAATGACCAGCTAAATATGAATCTGTGTCCGGCTTTTCTATTTTTTGGCCTGGCAACCCTATGTGGGAAGGCCTGTGCCCAGCAGTGGTATGTTTAGAGACTGATTTAAAATTCACGTATGTATTTATTTAAGTAGTTTAATAAGTCTTACTATTATTTATTTCTTATTATGATATCCATGGTGCTACCAGCCTACTTTTAATTTTAAATCAATCTTGTCCATCTAAAGGTTGTCTGGAAGAAATCACTTATAGTGATAAAACCGCTATTTATACGTCTACTTGTATATGTAATTGTATTTTTTTTCTTTTCAAAAATGTTGTTCTTATGGTGTACAATAAAGTATATTTATCTTATCTTATCTTATCTTTATCTAACATTCTCCCAAAGGGTTAATCAGAGACTAGACAATGAGAACCACAAAATAATTCACCGCCAACTAATAACAACTGCTCAAATGCTCAAGTGATAGATGGTTAGCTCGTCGCCACTCTGTGCTATTGGTATGTGTCTTCAGTCTATTAGTCTCCTTTTACGACACCCAAGAAGAGATAGATTGGTAGTATTCTGTTAAAGAGTCGCCACCACAGCGTACTTTACGTTTACGATTTTAAATCACTATTTGAGACTTCAAACGATTCGTCACTAGTTTGCCCAACGTTTCATACTCCTTTGGGAGTACCCCGCAAGTTGAAAACGCGAACAAAGATACAAAGAACTCACCAAAAATCACCAACTTCTTTTTAAAAGGGTTGATTTTGTTGATTTCTATGTCGACACTGTTGTAGAACACTATCGGATGTGATTATATAACGAAATCGTGATTTGGCACGATTGGTTTTATAAATGTTTATCAAACCTATCTAAGTTTGAAATGGGAGAAATAAATGAGATTTTTATTTTTATAAATATCTATCCGCACATTTAAAAAAAAAGATGTCTTCAGTGGTTTTGGAGATATTCAATTAAATAAAGTGGTATTGATAATACCACTTTGTTCAACCGAAGAACAACGTCGCTCGTTCCTATGGGCTTTTGTTCTTTTCATGTTGTGGAGGCGTTTTCGCCTGCCACCACCCGACGCAATTTCGTTGTTGCTTGCGACTATGTACGATGGCAAGCAGTCACGGTAAGGTTGTTAATTGCCTGCCAATTTTATTTCAGACCTATTGTTACAGTTCCACAAGATTTTATTATTTTGATGAATATAACCACTCACTTAATTTTAGATTTTTAATATTTTTTCAGCGGGCAATAAGTAACTGTAATTTTTATTACGGTACTTACAGTAATATTTAATAGCATTTTCGTTTATTAAATCGTTGATTATTTAATTTTGGTTTTCTTTTTAGTTAGTTTTAGTCTCTATGTTAGGTGGAAATAGAGTCCAGGCGCTAAGACAACTGGCGGGGGATGGCATCTCGCAAGCGAGACCTATTCCCGGAGAATCTCTAGAGGCAATAGCATCACGCAAGCGTGTCGTTACACTGTCGTACCCTACTCGATTCTCTGAGGCGATCGAGTCTTTAGCAGAACGAGAAGCATAATATTAAAGTTACCGAAAAAGAAGTGCCAAAAACAGTTGCCACTCTTGTGAAATATGAGCTTCATGTTTATAAAATATTCTTTGGAATAAAGTCGTGTTCATTTGCGAAGTGTTTTTCTAATATGCGGAAGAGGTTGTTGCTGGTATTTGCGAGAAATAATATTGAAATAGTGAAAAATTAAATTTCTGTTTTTTTGCATACATACACATCGATATTCGGTACGTTGCTTACCGGATGTAAGTAATTATGCTTGTTCTGATTTACGTAATTATGATTAACGTTAAAAATTAAGTACATACTCAAAAACATAGTAGGTAAGTATGTTGTAGTCATCATGACGTAAATAGGTACTTACCTACTTACAATTAAAAATAATTATCTCAATCATTTATTTATTTAAAGTTTAAACTACCTAATTATATTAATTATATCAACTAACAAAAAAATTGATAAGTATATAGATTTGTCGGTCTTATCGTTTTAAAGACATCCGTTTTAGACAACCTGGCGGATGTATCTACATAACTTGGTTATAATCTCTTACAAAAATGTAATAACTCATAGCTTTAGGCAAATCTCAAACTTTGAGTCCCAAAAATACAGGATTACCTCGTTTTAGGACTTTATTGTAACCCCTATGTTGTATAAACCTTTTTGTAATAAACTATTAAACTAAACTATTAACTTAATTAGACACTGGATAAAAAGTTTACTAGAAAAAAATCAACCAGTCTCTGGAAGCTCGAGTGGGATTCGAACCCACGACTATTACGGTTATATAGCATTGTGAATGCAAACATTTCAATAATCAAGATATTTATAAGCAATTACGTCTTTATCGATTGTTATAAATACTTGCAATAGTATTTCTTTCGAATGTGAGGGTAGACTTCACGGTGACGTAATACCGCTGGCTTGCAGCGTAATCAAACTACTAGGAAAAATTCAACAAGTATTCTGGGGTCTCGGTAGCTCAGCGGCTAGAGCAGTGGACCGGCAATCCAAAGGTCATGGGTTCGAATCCCACTCGAGCTTCCTGAGACTGGTTGATTTTTTTCTAGTAAACATTTTATCCGTTATCTACCTATATAGCATTGTGAATGCAAAAATTTCAATAATCAAGATATTAGTTAGACACTGTAAAATTGATAGTTACATGTTTTTTTTTATAGCTAGCTGCTCCCGCTTTTTGGCAGGTTTTTGGTTTTCAGTTTTTGTTTTCTTTTTTGGGATTTTTTTTAATAAACTGAAGCTTAACCCTTTAACGAGCATAGCATGTTAAAAATTGTCATTGGTTTTCGACCTTATCTCAATTGCATAAAGTTCAAAATATGGTGTCAATATATTTGACACTGCCCCTTAAGGGGTTAAAGAGCTCTACTCTCATTTTTCTTTTCTTACTTTTATCGTTTCTTTTCTTTTTTTGATAGTTACATGTTATTGTAATGAAATACACACACATACATATAATTACGACTATCATTCCCGAAGGATTAGTCAGAGACTATATAGGCAATGAGGACAGCAAAAGCAGTCAGTGTAACGAAATGCTACAAAAAAAAATCACCTCTCAGTGTTGGCAACAAAATGTCAAAAAATTTCGACAGCAGGTGCAATGTGGCGGGAATTTAAATTTGCGGAAATGGGTAAAAAATAATTTAACAAAAATCGAACGCAGTTCATGTTAAATTTTGCATTCACGATGCATAAAATGTACCACAGAACCGAAATAGTCGACCTTGTTTATACTGAAGTAGTCTCTTAGTGTATCAAAATATGGTACAAAGTCAAGTGGAGAGCGCGGCCAAATATGGGCGCTTGGGGTCTGACGGAATAGCGAGTTTTTCAGGTGCGGCCAAATATGGCCGCTTGGGGCTTAAAGGGGTTAATAAAATGTAGGAATAATGGAAAATTGAAAATTTTCATGCTCTGTCGACTCCTTCGATATAAAATAGTGAATACCATCATCGTCATCAGCCTATTGGTTAATGTCCCACATGGACAAACTGCACATGGTGAAATTGGGCGCACTTTTTTGGTGAATATAATGAAGTCTAATGTAAATGACGACCGCATGAATGTTTTAACCGCCTCTGTGGTCTAGGGGCTAAGCTACCTGTTTCAGATCCAGAGGTCCCGGGTTCGATTTCCAACGGGGGGTAAATCTTTGTGTGCTCGGTTTGGTTGGTGGTAGGGCTGTTCGGGCTTCGGAAGGCACGTTAAGCCGTTGGTCCCGGTTGCTGTCGTAAGATGGCAGTCGTTAAAACCCACCAACCCGCATTGGGCCAGCGTGGTGGGTTATGGCCCAATGTGCCCACGTGCTATTGTCCATGTGGGAGGTCTGTGCCCAGCAGTGGGACGTTTATAGGCTGATGATGATGATGAGGGCTGTTAAGTCCGCCTGGCTAGCTACTACCATCTTATATAAATCTGTCGCCATAACAACAATGTTTATAGCATTGTTGTGTTCCGGCAGTTTGAGATAAGATAGCCAGTTCCTCAGTGGTTGAGGATTTCGGGTGAAGCGCGCTTCCACCTTCGGCCTTATCATCACTTACCATCAGGTGAGATGAAGGCCAAGCGCTTACCCGTTGCCAATAAAAAAAAATAAAAACACGACCTCCGTGGTTAGAACGCCGGTTATGAGGTCTGAAAGTTATAGCGTATAATTTTTTTCTCACAAAATGTATTAAATTTCCACTGAACTCTAATTAGATTCTGTGGCAACTTCCAATATTATATTCAGCCGTATTAATGTCGGTCTACTTGACCTTACGCCCGCGATAAAGGTGAGCCTCGTAAATTCGTAACCGAAACGCCTTTTAATATTGAGGCGAACATTTTGTTTGCTTTACCTGAATTTCTAAAAGTTATGATGAAGCATCAACTTGTTACAAGCAATTTGGAAGTAAAAACTAATAAAGACGGAAATATAAGCAAATACCTAACTAACTAACTAATTGACACAGCGACTCAAGTGAGTTTCAGCCTCCGATAATAAGAACCTCCGTCTGGGGTGTCCTCGAACACAGTGTCGGAAAAGAAAAACGACTACGTCATCATTATAAAAGGATTTGTAAAGGACTAAAAATGAAAGTCGCAAATTCGTAGATTCAATGTTCAGAAAGCACAATGCCCACTTTGTATAGTGCATTGGGCCTGATTTATTTTCATTATGCGGCCACTAATGAATATGGTCTTAAATTAAAGTATTAGCTAGCCTCATCACAACAATGTATGACACAATTTTTTAAAGTATGGGAGTCAAGAGTTAAGGACTTATATACACTAGCTATGTTATTGTTTTATGTAAAACAATATACCTTATACTTAAATCTTTGGACAGCGACACTTGAAACGATTGTATCATACGTTAGTTAAATGGGGTAAGACTATTATAAAAACAATTTCTGTATTTTTTCTTTTGATTTATGTTTTTTCTTAGCTAGTGTATATAAGTCCTTATGTCTCTTGACTCCCATACTTTAAAAAATTGTGTCACTCATTAGGGTTAGCCAATACTTTAATTTAAACCCACTTTCATTAGTGGCCGCCACCCTAGCCCAAAAGTGGGCATTGTCCTTTGAGGAGCGTCTGTTCAAAAGGAGATAACTCCACCCTAAAGGAATTTTCAGAAAACACAAAAAACTGATATCATGCTGAGTTTAACTTGTAGGTTTTTCTTTTTAAAAGTGATAGGTAGGTATTACCACCATAGTTCAGAAGTACTTATGTCAAAAAAAAAAAAATTATTCACCACGGTATTTTTAAAAAAAATTTGAAGTTTTCAAATATCGCCTTTTAATTAGAATTTTAGATTAAAACTCTTTTTGTTCAGGACGCTTTGTAAATATCTCCTTTTGAACCAGATTAATCTGTTTTTCCTCTTTTTAAATTGATATCTTTGACAAATTAAAGAAAAATAAAACAACGTTTTTATATGGTTCTTTAAAAAGAAGGGTTTTCAGTAGATTTCATATGATCCGGTAAATTATTAAAGATATTTATCACCATAATCACAGTACTTTTGCTTTGCCATACATATTTACCATAATGTTGAATGATACAAACATCATAAGCATATTGAGAGCGTACCTATAATTCATAATTTATTTCTAATAAAATATGGTAACATAAATAAGATGGATCAGTAAAAATTTCGGTATCACATATTTTGCCGTAAAACAGCGTAGAAATGTTTAGAAATTAAAAGTTAAGACAAGTAAAACATAGAATCATAACAAAATTAAATAGTTTAAATATATTTGTCATGCATGTTTAAAATAATAAAATAAATAAATTATTATATAAAGAATTTGATTGGATATATTGCATTGAATTTACATAATACAAAAATAAAAAAAAGGTAAATTAAAATATTATAAATCATCATTTAAAAAGTCACTAACAGAATAATAACATCTGTCCAACAAGATGGACTTTAATTCTCTTCTTAAAGAGTGACAATGGCAATGCCCTAATATTATTTGGTATCTTATTATAAATAACTGGTGCCATACCAAATATGCTCTTTTTCAACAGTGCTGTGCTATATCCACCAGTAACTAGTAAGTTTTGATATTGAGCACGCAAATGTCTTTTTGTTGCATCTGTTCTTTTTACAAATTGATGTTGGTTTGTTTTCACAAATATACTAACTTCTAAAATATAAATAGATGGCAATGTTAATATCTTTAGAGATTTAAACACAGGCACACAACTTTCTCTGGGATTTATACCACAAATAGCTCGTATACATCTTTTTGTGACTTGAAAATGCTCTCTCTTTCACAACAGTTACCCCAAAAGATAACTCCAAACCTCAAAGTTGATGCAACCAGCCCATGGTACGCCACTACCACTGACTCAAGTTTTACTTTTCTGGACAAAGAATAGAGAGCATAAGCACATCTATTAAGCTTCTTACAAATTTCTTCTGCTTGGGGTTTCCAAGTAAGCTGACTGTCCAGTACAACTCCCAAGAATTTAATCACATATATTCTTTTTGGATTGATTTTTAGGACAAAAATGATTTCTATTTTCCCTTACAAATATATAAATTTATAGTGTATAAATACACATTAGAGTTAGATATTTAAAATCTTTAAAAATATTCTTTAATGTTCATCAATTATTAATATTATACATAGTTCTGAGGCATTTTTTGTATTATAAAGGTGGATTGACTATTTACTGAGTTACCACAGAATATTATGCCTTGTTTGACATCACAAATCGATTAAAAAGATAATAATTGAAACAGCAATAAAATAACTCTTTTTGTACAAATCGTTTTGGCACGGTGGTCATTTTGTATGAAATATAACTCCATTTGTCAAAACATTTTATTGTATTATTTTTCTGTTAATATTCTTTGGAAATGTCTCTCTTTGATTGAAACTGTGAGTTTGAACGTCGTTTTTCTATTGGAAATAACGCCTTTTGAAGCTAATTTTAAGCACTAAGTTGTGTATTCGAATATAGAGAGCAATAATACCAAAAAAATGGAAAGTGGATTTATCTCCCTTTGAACAGACGCTCCTCCTTTGTAAGAACTTATTCATGGCGTGCAGTTAAAACATGGAGAACCGCGCAGATAAACGGAGCATAATATAGGTCCCATTATTTTTGCTTTTCGTTGATACGACATTATTCTTCTACGACACTGTGCCCGAGCATCCTCTCTCCTTACATCACTAAGTTTATTTGTACTGGCACCTCGAGACCAACCGTTAGGTTATGCAAGAAGTGCCAGACGTCCCTGCGCCAGTAGAACACTCGCGCAGGAGACCATCTGCGTTAGGTCTTGACGCCAAATCAGCGCCCGCCGCAGCGCGCTCTTCATTCGGTACTCATAAGACTTGTGTCTCGGGAGAGTATCCCCGTGAACACGAGTAGTTCACTGCCTATTGTCCAGATAGGTAGCCGGAGCTGTCGAGCTCGCTTACTTCTCGTTGCACGAAGGGCACAACTCGCAGTTGCCACTGCTAGGGTCTCAAGTGTCCACCTTGGTAGCGGAGTAGTAAGCACACTCACTTCTCGGAACCCATCCAGGCGCCTAGCCAGTTCCCACGTCCTACGCTGCTGGCTGGACCGGAGGCTACGGCATCTAGAAGGCCGCCTCCACTAGTTATCCAGACTAGTACCGCAGATGTCAACACCAATGTCCAATGAGAACCACCGGACAAAGCTGCCAACTATAAGGGAAACTCACGTTCCCCGCAGGACTTTTCGCTTCTGGCCCCTCAGAGACCGCTACTAGGCCCCGCTCGCTGTGCACGAGTTTGAAAGTCCTGGCACACAATACCAGGACAGACGAACATTCCCAAGCTCTACAGCTAACCACTACGAGCCACTACGAGTCCAACCCACGTCCGGATCCCGCCGGAGGCGCCGGTCTAGGCACCACCAGTTGGGGGCTTGAACCGGAACCCCGTAGTACCCCTAAAATCACAACCGGACCTGTAGTTCCAGTTGCGATACCCTATCTATCGGGGTCAGTAGATAGGGACGATAGGGGATAGGGACGAGCAATCGAATCGGCACCGTCTGGGTCTGCCCTGCGCCACCTCTTGCCAGTCATCCGCGTGGAGCCGCGCAAGCCCTTCCCAACCTCATCCTGAAGTAAAAGCACAGAGTAACTAATAATAGGTATACAAAATCGCCTACTCTTACGATTTTCACGCGACATTGAAACTTATCGTGTGACCCCGAGCGTTCATATTCCGTTAAGCAACTTTATTGCTTTTTCTAAGTATCAGTCCAAAAATTAAAAATTTTATATTAGAAGAAAAACCATAAAGTAAAAATTATGGAAAACCTGCCGCTATCGAGAAATCGAGAGATGACGTTGTTGGTTTTTTTTTATAAAAGAAGGAGGCAAACGAGCAGGCGCGTCACCTGATGCAGAGTAGGAAATCACCGCCGCCCATGGACACACGCAAAACCAGAGGAATCGCAGACGCATTGCCGGCCTTTAAGGAACGAATAGGCTTGTTTCTTGAAGATCCCTAAGTCGTAACGGTCCGGAAATACCGCCGCCGAGAGCTAAATGGCGAATATTAAAACCCAGGTGCTAGGAGAAGCAGGAGCCGGGTGTGGACGCAGCCGAGTGCTCCGCCCCCACACACGCGGCACCCGTTAACGTCCATGAAATACGAATCGGCCATCGATTAAAAAGATAAACAGTGACCCAACCTTTTTTAATATCGGTATGGAAATGATATTATGATAATACATTTCCATACTTTCGCTGCCATATGAGCTCCTGATACATTGTTATCATCAATTCCGTGAGAGTTAAGCCTTTTACACACTGCGACTATATAGCAGCGATGAAACTTCAAGCTTTCTTTTACGAGCAAGCGAGATGCAAGACTGTTGGAAAGTAATCACCGCCGCCCATGGGCGTCGCCAAGGGGCGCAGTACTGTTATTTGCCAATATCATAATTTTGTATCTAAATTTGGTAAATTGCGAAGAACTAAGAGGTACATTGGAAAACCTTAAAATGGTATACTTTTTTTATTCGTATTCACTATGATTAGTCGATTACAGAAGGCCCCGCTTAGGAATACAAAACTTTAAAGCTGAATATCTTCTGCTCTAATTAGGATTTCTTGAATTTAATATATAAGGGAGGTACATTAGATCAGTATATTTTTAATGTATTTCGAGCGGTACAGCCGAGGGCCCGGCTGGGAAGATCAGGCATTTTATCGTAATTTCTGTTAAAACAGTTGAGGGAACATTGATTTCTGTTGATAAATTCTAGAGGTACATTGAGTAACTGAAGCATTTTCATTAGTTTTACGTCTCTAGCTCTGGAGGCCGTGCTAGGTAGGAACACATAAGCAACTTCTGTAGAGGCTGGTTACTGGGTGGGTGATCTAATTGAAAAGGTCTCTGTGCTACGGAAGATACGTTATGCTATTGATGCTGATTGTTTTCCAGAAAAGATGGCAGGCGCATCTGCTGGACCGTCTCGAAAGAACACAAACATACTTTTATTTTAGGTTTTACCCATTTTCAACACCAGCTAGCTCCTTGCTTATTAAATTAGATATTTTATTCATTGTATCTACTGTTCTCTTAACTGTCTGTCAGAAGAAATAACTACATACATACATATCATCACCAAATAGCGATTCCACATGTGCTCAGCGTGACAGGTGGTGAGCCCATCGCCGCTCTATGCTGTTTGATGTGCAGTAAGTATGTGCAGTCCTTAGGCCGTAAGTCGCCTTTTACGACACCCTAGGGAAGCGAGGTGGTAGTATTCTTTCACCGCTACGTGACACAGCTAAAGAGGAGAAATAAACGTTATTATTATTATTGTTGTACATTCGCCAAGAACGACAACCTGTGTAAATTATTAATAGATGTTTTTCTTCTGTTTCAGGTATCATCTACCTAAACCAGAATTCATTTCTAAGGTACATTAAAAGAAAATTACTGTCTGTGACTTTAACCTCCAACTGTTCAAAACTGTTCAAAAATTGAAGTAATTTAAGATTTTAGGTAGGTTGGTTGCTGGCATCTGAACCCGCTGCTTCACTAAATTCCTCGTCTAATGCGAGCAAGGCTTAACCGCCTTAAGTTTCCTTCACCATAGTGCCTATTATCTAATCTGCGTTTTCATTCTAACTTAGCCTATCAATAATAGGACTCTGAAATTTCACCCGGATTGTTTCGGAAGTTGAGCAACAAGACAGGCGGGCTGCACTCGGATGTTAAAGCTGCATCGTTATACCAGGGTCATACCTATATACAGTGACTGCTAGAAACCGCAAGAAACTTCAACGGCTGGTCAGGTCAAGTGTTTTAAACATGACAAAAATAACAAAAAAGGAATACGTGTTTTTTCCGCGTCAGCTGGGCGATAAATACCTACGTTGACGGGTCAACAGACGGCCGGCCGGTCAGACGTTGCCCTCGCGTTGTAAATAATCGTTATTTTTAATTGTTTTTATTTTATAATTCTTATGTTATTGCTTTAAAATAAATTAGATACTCAAAGACTATCCAATTAAAATTCACAAAATGAATTATTTAATTAAAAATTAATAAAAACACGAATTCTATTTTTGTCATGTTTAAAATACTTGACCTGACCAGCCCTTGAAGTTTCTTTCGGTTTCTAGCAGTCACCTTATATACCCAGCTGTTCGCTTTTCAACGGTAGATTAAACAACAAACGCCCGAAATTAATAAAGCCTTGTAAGATAACGAATCGTTGAAAAAAAAATCTACCTCAGCCGGGAATCGAACATATTTTTTTCAACGTTTCGTTATCTTTGACTTTATTTGAGCGTTTTTAACGCAAATAATCAAATATTACAAACGCCTTGTAAGTTCAACTTTTTCACTTAAACTCCATACAATTCATGTCCAATTTCTCAGTCTAGTAGGCTAAACAATAAATTTATAGATATGTTAATTTCGGGCGTAAGTAGGTACTTAGGTGAATATGAACTTTGGTTTTAATTAAGTAGGCTTTTTGCTGCTCTCGACCTAGGGTGCAGTAGAGAGAAGCTCTCCTCCTCTATATTACTCGTATTGCTATTTTTTTATTTATTTTTATTTATTTATTTATTATCAGGCAACAAAGTTACAATATAACAGGCCCATAGATACATACCTTTAAACCACAAATGCCTTAAAACTGACATTATGTCGCGATTCCAGCGGCTCCACCCTCAGAAGGAAGTTGGTCTTTGTCTTAATGTACTCAACCACATCCTGCACTGTGATGGTGTGGTGCAGGCGCGACAGGTACATCGGCGTAGTCGGCGTCGCAGCACGCAGCAGGAACTGGGGCCCTGTCAGTGCGGTACCGCAACGGTTCTGATTCGGCCGGTGATGGCGTGCCCTCTTCCTTTGGACCTTGACGAAACCGTCGTCGTCTCGTTCCACGGCGGCATGCTTTAACACTCTCTGAGCGCTTAGGTTGGAAGCAGCAACAGAGGCGTAGTCACGTCGGCTGGGCTTCGTTTGGATGGTGACATGGGTGGACGGCGGAGGCGGCGCGAGGGGCGCGACGACAGCGGGTTGCACGGCACGGGGGGCCGGCGACTGCAGGGCGCGGGGGGCCGGCGCCGGCGTCTGCGGGGCGCACCGAGCCGGCGTGCGCGCGGGGGCAACGGCTGCGTCAGCGTTGCACGGCGACGAGGTCGGCGTCGAAAATGCTGACTCGAAACTCAGCCGCGGCGCGTTGACGAATGCACCGCGCCGCGTGTTGACGTTTGAGTCATCGACTGACCTACTTACTGCGAGTGATGCGCGCAAACTATCCACTTCCTTGCGCAACTCACTCACAGTATTCTGTGATGCTTCGAACTTTAGCACCACGTCCGCCAAGCCCGCCTTTAAGGTCACAATGTCCTTCAGCAAGCAGGTTACGTCGACGTGGTCGAACGTGACGGGAGGGAGCTTGTTTAGGTCCCTCGCCACAAACGTCGGCACGTCGTCAGGGTCGGTCTCCTTCAGCAGCGTGATTATTTCCTGCAGGCTCTTCGGTGCCCCATCACGGCGATGAGACACCATCTGGTCACTCTTGTTTACAGATGCAAACAGAAGCTTCTTGGCCGCAGATATGTCGTCCTCGCTGAAGCTGGACTTGCATATCTGCACCGCACTTACTTCATCCATCACGTCCAGCTTCTGTTGCAGGAAGGCGAGGAGCTCGTTAACCACCAGTTTGTCGCTCATGGTGGTGGTTCGCGCGGCGACTCGCGCCGCGTTACGTGTCTGATATACGATTTAAATTAAATTGCAATCGCTGCGTCCGCACAGAACGGCGCGTACTGTGAGACTGACTGACTTATTTACTAGACTTGTAGTTTTTAAAGACTACTTTGAAAAATTAACGATTAGGTAAGTACTTAAATACTGTTTAATTTTATTTTGATGAAATACTTAGCAATCCTATACTTGAAATAATATTATTTCCTTAAATTCTTAAATTCATGGTTTTACCCAGCTAACAAAATACCTTTAGAAAAAATAGCTTTTAAGAGAGCTATCAGACAGCTATCATTAATCAGACAGATTCCCTAATAATGGCATATCATAAGTCTTTTTAAACTATTTGAGCATATATACTTGTAAAAAAAACTTTTAGAAGTATATAAGAAAACGAGAAATGACATCAATAAGAACAGTAGTGTTATAAACGCGCTCTTTAAGCCTAATTCTTAATCAAAAAAATCAAAATCAATATCTCTTTATTCAGTAAACTTAGAATAAGCATTTTGAATCGTCAAAAGTTAAAGGATGGACGGGCACCCGCCCACCCACCCCGCCCATTCAGGAAGTCGTTTAACTGTGGAGAAGAACGGGCGCAAGAAACTCCACAGGTTAATAATAATATAGAAGTAACGACATTTACAAAACAATATGTCGTTACCAAATCATACAACATACAATTAAACAAATTATGAGCGTCAATACAAGTTGGAACATGCCCTCCCTGTCATAGAAGGACATTTTCCATTACAACAACACAGTTAATAACCACTTATACACATGTAAGTCCTCTCGATCTTAGAAGTGACTTAGTATTTTATTAGATATCGGCTGTTATACTTATAGTAGAGGATCCGAGTATACAACGACCTTCACCGAGCCGGTTAATGGATGAAAATTATTTTATATTAAATTTAAGGTGTTAAAAATTTAAACACTGCACTTGTTAAGATAATAAATAAATTACATAGGTACCAATCGAAAGTATGAAGCCTATAGAATATGCAAACGTTAGGTTGACTATTTTTTTCCTGTCATAACATTGGGTAGGCAGGTGTAAACAGGTAAAAGTCAATATGAGTAATTTGCAACCGTCTGGTTAAATAAATAGAATGTATGTTTACATAAAGATAAGCTCATTACAAACACACACACACAACAAACCAGTGCAATGTAAAAAAAATATTTTTATTGATATTAAATTAATCATTAAAGGTTACCTTTAATGATTAATTTAATATCAATAAAAATATAAAGGTACTGGACTGAAATTTTTCAGCCAACCCACTCGCGATATATTATTTAACATATTAAATTACTTTTCATTTTTCAAGGTCGTTCTATACTCGGATCTTAGACTATTAAAACTTATTCTTACAGACGTATATAAGCAAACTTTATATAACATTTATAAAAGCAATAGTATAATACACGCACTTTATAAGCCTAATTGCCCTTGAGTCTTAATTAACACTTTTACATGCACTTTGTAGGACCACTCGATCTATAACTTATTCTTAAAGATGTATATAAGCTTACTTTATATAACATTTGTAAGAACAGTAGTATTATACGCGCACTTTATAGTCCTAATTACCCTTGATTCTTGATAAACTCTTATAAATGCATTTTGTAATATCACTCGATCTTAGAAGATACTATGTAAAAGGTATTAAAGAGTACTAGCACGTCAAATGTCTTAGAAGATTGCATAAATTGCAATTACAATTCTAATGCATTGCAAAAAAGTCAAAAGGTGGTCTACCAGGAACTGCCCTATTTATCTTTTAGCCTACTTTTACTTTAATAAGGAACCCTAAAGTTTATGAGTTATGACCGCGTTCATTAAAAAATATGATTAAATTTGATATAAGAAGTGCGGTATAAACCTTAAACAATTACAATGCACTTATATTGTTCTGTTAAAGCCCTTATAAGGTATGATTGGCGGTAATGGCGACATTTCATTATTTTTCATTTTGAATATAATATTTTTTTATTATGAAAGATACATTTTTATTATTTCAAAATATTCGATAAAATCGGCTTCGCAATTTAATAACCGTTAGTAATGCGTAACAAACATGAAATTATACTTACACGTTTTGTAGGAAAGTTAATTAAACAGGACAATACATAATACTTACGTTTTTAATACTCTTCTTATTATACAAAAAAGTTTCACGAGCCCTTGGCAATCCTTTGGCGGATTGTGATAACACTCTTACTAAAAGTTCGCAAAGAGCACTACTAGTGATATCACACTTAAAACAGCATTAGTAAGTGCATTATAAGGGTAAATGCCCATAAACGATGCTTTTGTAAGTCATTTGTAAGTTTGTTATTATTAAAACAAAGTGTATTTCCAATCTTACAAGAATTTTGTAAGATTAGAAATACACTTCTCATGACCATTTTAAGGTATATTTAAGGGTGAATAGACTTATTAAGTGCGCCCAAATCCACACTTATAGCAGTCTATCGGAGTTATATAGGACTGGTAAAATCATACTCTTGGGATGTGTGTAAGAGGAAATTTTGCTAGTTGGGTATGTAAGGCCGTAGCTGTACTAAGATCTTCTGCCAGTATGTGACTATAAAAAATGAGGTTCATTCTTTTAAAATTGAGGCTGTACAAAGGATCTCCTCGGGCTGCGTACGTAGTACGTACCCCATATAAGCTCCGCAAAGGCTCGTGAGCTTTTATCTGCACACAAAGAGCGGGACCGCCCATTCATTCGAATGAAATGGCGAATGGGCGACGGCGGATGCCTCGCTAAGCGGATTTTTGGCTTAAAACTGCGGACGCGGTTTCGTGATATTTTGAAACTAGCCGGGACTAAAATATTTGTAAAGCTGTATAAATAGCTATTAAATATTAAAATCTGTCACTTAACTGTAACCATCCGCCTATAGACGTCCCACTGCTGGGCAGAGGACAAGATAGCACATGGGGAGCAATACGCCGTTTACTCACGAACGAATAACACATTTTTTTAAATTCGAACCTGTACTTGAGATTAGCGCGTTCAACCAAACAAACTTTTTAGCTTTATAATGTATTAGTTTAGATATTTTTTACCCATTCAGGTGTCTCAAGTCAAATGTCATCAATTTTAAGCGTAGGTACATAATGTCGTGTCTGCCTAACCTTTCTATGAAACAGGCATAAGGTTCATATGTTATTCTGTTTTTTTTTCAATTATCATTTACTTACACATTCCCGGGAATTTGGTATTCCTCACGCACAACCTTCTCGTTTCACTCCAGCTCCTTCAGGAAGCTGAGCAAACATCTGTTAATGAACACTTGAACTTTGTGTTTTACCTCTTGTGGTAACTCGTTTCTATATTTATACCAGCTGTGCCCCGCGGGCTTACCTGCGTTAATTTGAGGAAAAAACCTACTAAAATATAATCCATTTAACTCTTTATGCAGCTCTTAAAAAGAAAATACCCGTTTGTGCAACATGTTTCATTGATGCTCCGCTCCTATTGGTCGTAGCGTAATATTATTAGCCTATGCCTTTCACCTAGAAAGCTATGTAAATGGATCCTAAACACAGAAAGTTTTTTTTCATTTCGAACCAGTAGTTCTTGAGGTTAGCGCGTTCAACCAAACAAATACTTCAGCTTTATAATATTAGTATAGAAAAGAGTATACAGTAGACCGCTCAACAAGCTATATAAAATACCTGCTATTATAACTCTCTCAATAATTCCTCAATCGATTTGTAATTTACGATTAAAATGTTCCGATTTATTTTTCAAAATGTTACAAAATAGTTAAATTTTAACGATACTTAAACACTTAGAACGCGGTGCCATTAGACATCATAGAAATTCAATTCATTGAGCACTGATCAGTGCGCGACCGCAGTTGAAATGTAGGAAGTGGTAAGAGGAAACACTACGTGGAAGTGGCATGCAAGATTCTCATACGAAACACAGAAAAACGACGTTTCGTAGTCCCCTGTCTCCTTCTCAACTGGACCAATTTTTATGTTTTTTCAGCATCGGTTAAAGGAAGATTTTCTATGTCTGTATGTTTAATTTTTTTTTGCATTAAGTCATTTACTTAACAACCAGGAGCCTTAAAACTTTAGCGACATCACTCCGTTTTAAGGCGTCTTCAGAAACATTAAGTAACCCGTTCAAAAAAAAAACATACAAAATCTCTTTCACGGATAAAATGTTTACTAGAAAAAAAATCAACCAGTCTCAGATTTTTTTTCTAGTATTTCGGATAAAATATTTATCCGTTATCTATATAGCATTGTAAATTCAAAATTTCAATAATAAAGAAAATCTCTTTCTTTTACCGATGCTGAAAAAGTTGATGAAAATTGGTCTAGTTCTGAAGGAGAAAACAGGGGACTACGAAACGTCGTTTTTCTGTGTTTCCTATGAGAATTTTGCATGCCACTTCCACGTAGTGTTTCCTCTTAACAACTGATGAATGAGTTTGCGGTGCAAACGTGAGTACCGCTAAAGAATATAACAATTTATTGTCTAAACTGTCTCTCCAAACTGAACGATCTTCAAACACAGGATAAACACAATTACCAACTTTCTAATTCCCCCATCATCAATCTTGATACTTGCCCACGCAAAACCTAAAAAGCAATTACATTTGTTACATAAAAGTCATCCTAATTAAAAAGCGATTACAGCTCATACTAATTGGTATTCGCTGGGCAGTATTTTTATTAGCTTACGTCGTCGGTCGCAGTACAAAGGCGGTCGCTAATGAATGCAGCCGATGGCATCTGCAGCCGGCCCATTATAACCCGCCCGCTATGGCCGCCGAACGCTGCGGTACATAGTGGAAATTAGGGCATTAATGTGAGTCGTAGGTACTGCAAATACCTATTTTTTTTATGAGAATAACCGTGTCGCGTAGCGGTGAAAGAATATCCCCTCCCTAGTCCCCCCCGTCTTTTCCCTTGGGTGTCGTAAAAGGCGACTAACGGACTAAAGACTACACTTACATCCAACAGCATAGAGCGGCGGGCTCACCACCTGACACACTCAGCACATGTGCGGTTGTAACTTGGTGAAACGTGGACTATGGCAGCGGACTGCTTCTGTCAGCATTGCCTAGTCTCTGACTAACCCTTTGGGGATAATAGTCCTGAATCTTTGTATTACATACATACAGAGAAGGGAGAGAAGAGGAGGTAATCGAGCTGGCGGGTTACCTGGTGGGAAGTTTTTTTTTTTAAAGCAGGAGGCAAACGAGCAAGCGGGTCACCTGATGGAAAGTAATCACCGCCGCCCATGGACACCCGCAAAACCAGAGGAATCGCAGACGCGTTGCCGGCCTATAAGGAAGGAATAGGCTCGTTTCTTGAAGATCCCTAAGTCGTAACGGTCCGGAAATACCACCGCCGAGAGCTGGTTCCACAACACTGTAGTTCGAGGCAAGAAATTTCCTGAAAAACGTACAGTAGTAGACTGCCATCCATCAAGGTGATGTGGATGGAATGACAGTCGATTGCGTGTAGTACGGTGAAGGAAATCAGCGGCAGGGATCAAGCCGAATAATTCCTCAGAACACTCCCCATGATATATACGGTACAATATACAGAGAGACGCAACGTCTCTCCGAAGAGCCAGTGGATCGAGCCGACCTGAAATAACCACGTCGTCGACAATTCGAGCAGCTCTGCGTTGAATGCGGTCAAATGGAAGGAGTTGGTATTTTGGTGCTCCAGCCCAAAGATGGGAGCAGTATTCTATATGCGGCCTGACCTGTGCCTGGAAGTATTCTCCACAAAACCAGAGGAAGACGACTTTAAGGAAGGAGTAGGAGTGAGGGGGAGGGGAGGAGAGATGGACTTCCGGTAATATACCAATGGTTCGAGCACTTAGACGTGATAATATTTACATATCGATCGTCTCCCTGCTTTACAGTATTCTGTTCAACCCCTTTTCCCCACCTTATCTCAAGGAACTCTTTAACTTCCTTGATGACACGCATTTCCGTGTATTGAGATCATCGGAGAACTTGAAGTTGGAAATACCTATGTACTCCAAAAGTTTTTCGAGAAGTGTCTTTTACCGTTCAAGCAGCCTGTCTGTGGAATGCATTGCCTACAGATATTAAGCGTGCCCAATCCTTGGACAGCTTTAAACGACTGGTTAGAACACTATCTGTCACTGTCAACGTCTTTAAGATTTTAGTATATTTATATAGAAAACTTTATATTTATAAACTTTAGCATGTATATTTTTTTTGTTTATCTAATTATAATTATTTAAATTGAAACATCATAACTGCCCTTTAAAATTTCACTTTCTATCCAGTCCAACATGGTTGCCTGGAAGAAATTGCTTTTTAGCGATAAGGCCGCCAATTGTTATTACTTTGCATTTGGCCTTTTTTTAATATGGTGTACAATAAAGAATATTTTATCTTATCTTTTATCTTTATCGCGTCACCGAACACTTGTAGCACATGAGTAAAGAAACGGAACATAGACAAAGCTTCATACAACGCGCCGTCGCGTCTCTCCGTTTGTCCACTGGCCGAGCGAGCGTAAATACTGTGGTAAACCGGTTTTATCCAGTGGCGGCGCACAACGACAGCGGCTAGTGGACACGCACACATGCGCCGTATGCTTGTAGTAGTTGACTCGCGACGGCGCGGTTATATGAAGCTTTGTCTCTGTTCCGTTTCATTACTCATGTGCTTGTAGTACTGGAATTGCCGACTTTGAGGAAAGAGTAGAAATTTTGAGGGTGGAGGGAGGAGAGATGGCCTCCGGTACTTTCACTCACCGGACGAAATACAACAGCGAAGAGTGCCATTGTTTCAATGCAAAGGTTCTACCACTCAGACAAGTAAGTAACTCGAAGATTTGACATTTTGAGTTACAAGCATTTGAAAGAGAGTGAGATTTTGTGAGTCATTTGCAAGTTCTAGTGTTGAAGGCTCTCCTAAAATCCGAAGTGTTGGTAGATTTAGTAGTAATTTCACTAAATTTCAGTTATTTATCTGGTTTTTTATTAGTTTTGACGTCAATAAGTGCCTGGGTGAACTAGCGGCCGCACCCGCGTGATTCCTGTTCCCGTGGGAATATCGGGATAAAAAATATCCTATGTGTTAATCCATGTTATAAACTATCTGTATGCCGAATTTCATCCAAATCCATTCAGTAATTTTTAAGTGAAAGAGTAACAAACATCCACCCATACTTACAAACTTTAGCGTTTATAATATTAGTAGGAAGTAGGATAAACTATTTGACTTTCACTTTGAAAGTACAGCAGAAAACTTAAAATTGTTACATGTAATTTCCTTGTATTGTCGATTTGCAGTGATAAAAATTTTCGATTTACTTGGTGTTCATAGTACACGACGAATTATATTTACTTGAATAAATTGGTGTACCTACCTATTAAATAGTACGCAATATCTACTCGAACCCCATGAAGCATCTAATAGGGAACAATACCCCACCAGAAAACTTACGACGATGTTATACAGGCGGTCAACAGAAATAATATCACTCTCCAAAAAAAAACGCAATGTCCATTTTCGATGAAAATTAAAAAGTGTTACTATGTCTACTGACTTCACTATGGCTCTGCTGAGTTGAACAAAAACCTAGACACTATTGGAAAAACGAAGGGAAACTGTGAAAGAAAATAGTACCAATTTAATTACTAAATTCGAAGCAAGTCTTATTAACGAATATGCCAGCTGTCCTCGCGTCTTAGCTCCACTCCTGACTAAGACCACAGAATAACTTATTGCTAAGACTAAGTTAAATGGGAGCCCTTTCGGTCGAATAATCTCTTTCGTCATAATGTAGTTTATCATAATAGCACATGAGTAAAGAAAACAGTTTCAGCATAAAGTTTTTTAGCATTAATTATGATAGCTAAATGGTATAAACCCATTATGGTTCATCGGCATAATTTTAACTTACCTACTATAATTGTCAATAACATAATTTGAATCAGCATAAATGTGAAGAACATAATTCCTATACGTCTAAATTTAATCTAACATAAAATACGAAACGCATAATGGATAAAGCGCAGCGTAGCGATTGTCTTGAATTGCGAAGATATTTTATTTATTTGACAACAGAAATACTAGCTGCCATATTAGGTCACGTGGTAGGTAGATTAGGCGTTATACTCTTATGATATGTTAACATTATGATATTCTATACGCATGACTGCCAATAAATGTTATGATTAGTAATCGTTATTGTAAAAACATTTGTGCATGAACATTTGATGCTGATATATCATTATTATAAAAGAAGTTATGGGGAAGTAAAGTAAGATGCTTAATGTATTATTCTAAATGAACGTTATGTGAAACGAAGATAGTGGCAAAAATCGTTAAGCAGCCTTAAAATATGCCTCTTTAATATGCAACCCAATATGGACCCAAGTTAAATCTGATAAATTAAGCAGTAAGCCACGTGGCTGTAGTGCTACTGATGCGCTTCTGCTGCGCGGCTCTCACAAGTAATAAAGCACAGCCTGTATACTGACCCACTTCAGGGCGAGTGTGGCTATGACTTTTTGAAAATCGAGTTTTACTGCATGCGATTTTTGCATTCGCATGATTTCCTAATCGAATCGTTTCCTGATATTTTTTTTTTCAAGAGGTTGATTTTTTTAAAAGCTTTTTTTCTTTTCGCATTATTTCCCACTGTAATCTTTTTCTGATAGTTTTTTTCCGAAGGTTGATAAAAAAAAATGACTATGAAGTACCTACTTTTTTTTAAATAGCATAGAAATTAGATAGGAAAAAATGCTTATAGTAATCGCGTAGTAGGTAAATCGCGTAGTAATAATTATTAATAATAAAAAGAAAATATGTAAAATATATATTATATATATTTTTGTAAATGTTACTTACTTACCTACTTTTTTTAAATAGCATAGAAATTAGATAGGAAAAATTGCAAAAAGTAGTATTTCAGTGATCACGTAAGCGAATGAGTAAATTACGTGACTAGGAATATTTGAGAATTACCATAAGTTAAAAAAAAAATTCAGTAATTTCACCACCGGGAAAAAAAACGCACAGAAAATAAAAAAAAATGGAAAATTAGGCAAATGCAGTAAAATTCGATTTTCGGAAATTCGTCGCTACACTCGTTTTTATTTGACGTTATTTAATTGTAAAAATGATAACTTGTTAATCAATTTTAAATGGTATTTAGGTAATGTAATTATTTATGTCATTGATTTAATTTTTTTAATTCCGATTTTTACTATTATTATTTTATTTTTTATATAATTAATTTTATTCGCTAGATTGTTATCTTTAAATAATGTAATTGGTTTTTGATACCGTTTTATTTAAAGTACCTAAAATAAAAATAAAATAAAATAAACAAAACGCGCAGCTGTCGCACTGCTATTTTGATGGCGCCCTTAGAACGAGCCCTATAACTAACTAATCACACCGAGCGCAATAAGTAGGTTCGCGCTGGGAATACTACCTACAGCTTTTGGCTTTTATAGGTGGTGGACACTAGACTACCAAGTTTTTTAGATAGAAGCGTGGCCGTGCTGCATTGGTCGAATGCTCTAAGTTACAGACATGACCACTGCCTTTTTCGGCGCCGTGACCGGGCTATATCAGCCCAGCCACAAAAAATGTGCTCTAACTGGCGAAATACTGCGGCACAATTTTTTCCTCTTGAGCACCGTAAAGCACGCAACGCACCCGTACGGCTTACCTTACAGACCTTAGAGCATTGGTCGAATGCTCTAAGTGAATGCTCTAAGTTACAGACATGACCACTGCCTTTTTCGGCGCTGTGACCGGGCTATAGTACGTGACACACCTATAGAGGCAGTTTGTACTTACCCACCAATTTACATAGCATATTTTTGCATTTTGTATGCCATGGACTTTCTCAAAGTCCTGCCAAAGATACGACTAACGAAGAACGAGCTCTACCAATACCAATCAGTGTCCAGTACATCCAGAGATTAGTTTACATCGTCCTTTAAAGACCCCCGTTCGGCAGCGATGATGCCCCAAAAACACGTCCGCACGGCGAAGTGGCCCCTGAATAATTCCACTTCAGCGTTTAGGCAATTATTTGAGCCGCGGCGAGTGGCAGTTTTTGCGTCAATAATAAAGTTCGAGGGTCCTATCACTCGCCCCAAAAGGGTTGTTCCGCAACTTACTTTTTCGCTCGAAACCCGATCTGAATCGCAAATAAGTTCATGTTTACTAGGCTAAGTTGTAAATGATGGGTCTTACGTGTATACCATTATTTGGGTAAATGTATTAATTTTTGGAAAGGAAGTGTGCGTTTAATTTTGATTACACCTTTTGTATGTTGCCAACCATGTAAGGAACTATTACTATTACTAAGGGTGGATTCGACCAAAGTGGAATAAGACTTACTCCGAGATTAGTCTATACAAATTCGGCGTTTAATCTAGGTATAAGACCTTATTCCAGTTTGGTCGAATCCTCCCTTAATTAAAATAAAAATCATCGAAGAATAATATTTCCTGCCTAAAGGCCTATTCAAACCTGAGCGGTATTCGCTGCCGCTGTGGGTAGCGGCAGCAAAAATACCACGCAGGTCGCTCTAGCCGCGGAACTTTATAGTAAATACCTGAGCGAAACCCGCGCGGCAACCGCGCGGTATATACCTTTAACCTTAGAGCATTCACCTTTACCCACAGCAGCAGCGAATACCGCTCAGGTTTGAATAGGCCTTTATGGTAAATAATGCAGAACTCTCTATAAACAAAAATACAGATTCTAATGAATATTGGGGGATAAAGGAGTATTACAAAATGTGCTTTGAAACAGAGACCCTCTTTTAATTTTACTGAGAATTTTTATCTTCGACCGTTGACTTAATTTGCTATAATGATCTATCAAATTCTTAAAAGTGTCCCTCCAGAATAATAAATGTTTTACCTTTACCTGTAATTCACTATATCACAACCAGCAACAAAGTTCTTGTTGCAAACGAGAGAATAAAGCACTTCCTTTAAGTGCACCCAGTATAGCATGACAGGCATAAAACCCATAAGTCCCATAATGACCTCTCACGCCGTCAAACGTCACAATTTCAGACGTGACTGTAGTACGTTAGGCACCCCATATTAGGCCATTAATTAAAAGGAGTAAATTGATTAAATATGACCTCTTTCGCCGGGTCTCCTCTCTGACAGCTGTCAAAGTGTCAAACAAGTATTTAAGCTGGGCCCTGGCATGCTCTCGAGTCGGCCATTCATACATTCCAAATTGGGCCTAAAATTTATAGTGTCTATCCGAATTTAAACCTACGAACGATATATATTTACACACACACGATACGATATATATTTGCACATTATGATAAAAATTATTACGATACAGTGTATTCTTAACTCTAAGTAATTCATTCTAATCTAAGGGTAGTAAGTTTAATTTAATTATTTAATTAGACGACCTCCTTGGTCGAGTAGTTTGTTCACCGGTTTTCATGGTGTCGCCATCTTTGAGGTTCCGGGTTCGATCCCCGGTCGGGTCAATTTAGAAATTATTTTGTTTTTTCTAAATTGTCTCGGGTCTGGGTGTTTTCTATGTATAATAAGTATGTATTTAAATATTTTAAGTATGTTTATCCGTTGTTTAGTAACCATTTAACGAGTTTCTTCGAAGCTTCTCTTGGGCTAGATAATTGGTGTGATGTAGGAAAGATTTATTTTATTTTTATTAATAAAATTCGTGACCACCAAGTCAAATAAAATACCTACTCAATCCATTTCTTAAGTCAAATAGAGTACATAATGCTATTTATATTTTAGTTTTAAAATGTATGCCTTCACTGTGATCACGTGTTTTGGTTCACGTAGGTATTGTATGCATATATGTCGGAGAATTATGGTAGTTTAATCACAAAACCGTTATGCAGGTGTGGTCTCGTAGTAGTTTGACAGCTGTCAGTTGAATCTGATGGATGCTATTTCCGTCGATGGTACATTTGAGTTTGACAGCATGACAGCTGCTGTGAAATTGACGTTTGTTAAGACAGTGACAGTGACGTTTCCTGTGACAATGACGTTTCAAGTTAATTTTATTAAGTCTGTCAGTAGTAGGTACGGCTTCACTTTGCTCCTGAACGTCGTCGGTGCCGGACGTGCACACTCATACGACGTTACAACATCACGCTCGAATCTCCAACATATATGATTTTTTTTATAAATAAATTAAGCTTAAAATATACATAAACATAAGTACATTATGAAAGTCAATGTAGAATTAATTATAAATCCAATTGTTGTGTAGGTACAATGTTTTAATTGAAACAACAAATAAGTGAGGTACGAGTATGTTCAGCACGTTTGGTTAGCGGTTGTTAACTTGTCAAAGTTCAATTAACATTTCTACTGTAAGTAAATTAATTAAAACGTTTTACAAGGGGCGACTACTTTAACGGGATTAAAATAATTTAGTATATCCTGTTTCTAAGTATAAACATAGGGGTTCTTCGTAACGTGTTAATGTTAAAATTAATAAAGTTAATGTAAATAAGTATGGTGTATTTTTTTTTTAACTGTAACACGCCTTTTTGTAATTTTAATTAGGAATAAAATCCTTTTCCTCTTCACTTTTCTTGTAGCTAATATATGTATAGAAGAAAATGTATCACTAACTATCTAATATACTAATGGACATAGGTGCAAATACAGTCAAAAAATCGTGTACCTACGCCTGGCGCATTAACCATGGAATTCTGTTATTTCAAGAATGCCAAAAACTGTGCCCAAATAGTACCAAATAGTGCCCAAAGGAAATAAATAGTACCCTTATGGTTTAAAAGTTATAGACATAGTTTGGTGAGTACGCTAGGCGTAGGTTACGCCTAGCGTAGGGGAAGTCAGTTCAATGCGGCCATAGGAGGCAAAGCGGCCACACCCAATTTCTCGGTAACTAAAGACGATAGCACGACGTTGCCCTTCTGCCATATGGCTAACTTCCCGCCCCACACCGCAGGCAGTCGTTTGGTTGCGATCGGAGCAAACGCGTGGCCGCGGCGACATGTACAAGGGATTTGTGCATTTTATTAAAAAAAATCCAGGGTAAGTTCAACCTGTTTTGATCAAACCTCTTTAGAATTCAATCTTTTTATTACACGTCTTTTGTTACATATCTAATTGGCTTTGAATGTGTAACATTTGTTCCGACATGAGATAAATAATGTGAGCTGTGTTTATTATTAAAATAAAATTGTGGAAAAAGGCAAAGCGGTCCGGGCAAAGTGGCCAAGTGACCCCTTTGCCCGTATTCAATAAGTGAACCGCGATGATGGCAAAGCAAGCAATTAGCCGCTTATAAAAATATACGTATTTGTATTATTAAGATTAGAATGTTTTATTTAGTTAACTATTATTTTTTAGATGGTCAACAACTACAAAAGAAAAACTAGGCAGGGGGAACTTTTGGTACATAGATTTAAGTAAGAAAACATTAAGACTGAAATGATTGTTCCATTTGAAACTTTATTGGTTACTAGGTATTAAATTTTATCTTAAATATATATTTTTTTAAATTATTATAGGTGTTTTTGTTTTTTAAAAATGAATTTCTTGTAATATTTAGGCATGACCACTTTGCCCTTACCCCGATGGCCGCTTTAGGCGCCAACAGGGGCAAAGCGGTTTTTTGACTAGTCTTCGTAATTTACAAATTAAAATAAACTGTTCAAGTTTTTGCAAAATGTGCCTCCACTTTATGAAAGCTTATTAAGTTCCCTTTCATTTGATATAATATGTTTTTTATATATCGTTTCTATAGTGGCATTTTTTTAAAGTCAAACTTAAGGTGGCCGCTCTGAGCTGACCTCCCCTACTCACCTCAGTTTGGGAAATCTGAGAAAGCTACAACTTTAATTAGTATGTCAAAACACTGTACCCAAATAGTGCCCAAAGGAAATAAATAGTACCTTTATAGTGTAAAAGTTATAGACATAGTTTGGTGAGTACGCTAGGCGTAGGTTCTACGCCTAGCGTACTCACCTCGTTGCGCGAAACCAGAACCAGCAATGGCTCTCATTTCTATCTCAATAAATAGTACCGGAAATAGTACCCTCTAAGAGTGTAATTGTTATTTGACTTTTACACTAGAAAGTCATTAAATTTGATAGCAAACTTCTACATACATTGACATGAGGTACAGGCGAACTCATAATAATTTTAATATTATTAAATTTCGTATTATGAACCTACTACATATTACTTTTACTTTTGTTAAAATTAATAGGTGTATATACGTAACGAGGAAGTTTAATATCAGTTATATAATTGATTATAATTATTTTTCTTATAAATAAGATCCATGTTTTCCAAAATATTGACTATCGTATTTTTGCCGGATTTCATAAAGTAAAAGCACCTTCTATATACGAGTAAGGAACTATTTGCCTTATGTCTGAAATTGAAAGCTCAATATTGTGCGAGAACAATCTGTTACTTTTGTTGATCATAGTGCAACTTATCGACGCGCGACAGCGATGCATCTTAGTATGAACAAGTTACAATAGATGGCGCTTATTACACTTCTTACTTTAGTTACTTACAAACTGACCTGTATTATGAAAGTGCTAAAGATCAATATTGCAATTCACAACAATTTGCTTGACGCCGCGGTGGGAACGCATAGTTTTCTGGAACCGTTTTTTTTGGTCGTTTACTTTGCCTTGCCACCGCAACCGCAAAGGTTTGCGAATAGTTAATTTGTGAAACAATTAATGAAAAAACTTGTGAATTTTGTTTCATTGTGATGGGAGTGATCTTTAAATGAGTAAGTACCTACCTATGTATATTTCATCTGTAATAGCATTTTATGTTCATGTCGATTTGCAGTTGATCTTTCATTAGCTAGGTAGGTACCTACTCAGTTTGAATATATTATATATACTTACCTACAGAAATACGTTATTGTTTTTTATGAATCGTAGAATAACAAATCAAATCATATTCTTAGTTTTCTGGACTGTATAAAGTGTTTAACTGTGTCGCGTACTTACCGGTGAAAGAATACTACCACCCCCTCTTCCCTTGGGTGTCGTAATAGGCGACTAACGGACTAAAGACTGCACATACATCCAACAGCTTAGAACGGCGATGGGCTCACCACCTGTCACGCTGAGCACATGTGCAGTCGCTATTTATGTAGGTATGTATCTATATTAATAAAAATCAATTGCCAAAATGTTATTCAGAACGGCTGCACCAATTTGGCTAATTCTTTTTTGTTGTATTTGTAATTGTCGGGACAAGGTATGTATAAAAATGAAAATTTTTGGAAATTTGTCACGGGGTAAGGGGTTCACGCGGACAAAGTTGCAGGCGGGCTGTCATTTACGATCAACAAATCATAAATAAGCAATGCTTGATACATAGATATAAGTTGGAATGTGTCTCATTCTCCCTCGACTACAAATTTTGTGATTTATAACAGTTATCACTAGATTTATAGTCGAAGTAAGAATCACCGCTAAAAACCAGCCTTCATATAAAAAAATCCGCATCCAAATCTAGGATATTTAGGAGCTACGGTGCCAAAGACAGACACCAACCTCAGGACTCCCCTTTTTTAGCCACCCTTGGTTTACTGTTATTAAATAAGTACCTACCTATTTTATTTTAGGTCGTCGTCTATTAATGAACTCCATAGTTATTCCAATCTCAATTCCTTTGGTAATAAAAATAATATTTTACCATTCACTGTGCTCGACTGTACCACACGTAATTTTTGTATGTAGAAGTTTGCTATCAAATTTAATGAATTTCTAGTGTAAAAGTCAAATAACAATTACACTCTTAGAGGGTACTATTTCCGGTACTATTTATTGAGATAGAAATGAGAGCCATTGCTGGTTCAGTTTTCGCGCAACGAGGTGAGTACGCGTAGGCGTAGAACCTACGCCTAGCGTACTCACCAAACTATGTTTATAACTTTTTAACTATAAAGGTACTATTTATTTCCTTTGGGCACTATTTGGTACTATTTGGGTACAGTTTTTTGACATACTAATTAAAGTTGTAGCTTGCTCAGACTTCCTAAACTGAGGTGAGTACGCTAGGCGTAACCTACGCCTAGCGTACTCACCAAACTATGTCTATAACTTTTGAACCATAAGGGTACTATTTATTTCCTTTGGGCACTATTTGGTACTATTTGGGTACAGTTTTTTGGCATTCTTGAAATAACAGAATTCCATGGTGAGTACGCCAGGCGTAGGTACACAAAAAATCATCCATATAAAACGTGTTTCACGTAATCTCACACTTTTACGAGAGTATTGTTTTTTCTTCGCCAGTTCTTCGATTCCTATTCATCTTCCGTATGAACCTGGTAAAGAGCTAAAAGGTGCCCAAACTTTTATTTTACGACGGCCTATAAACGCGCTGCCTACCAATCTGGCCAATGAGATTACGGCGCGTCTGCATCTGCCTCCACGTCAAATCGGAACGCGGCGCTGACTACATCCCGGGATCCCGGCAAGGAAATAAATAGCCATAAGTGAATGCTCGTTGTTGATTAGTAATCACGTGTCGGTAGGAGAAACTATTACTCTTGTTAGTCTGCGAAATCTTATGTGAAATAATTGAACGTGGAATAGCTCGAGTCGAGATATTTTAATTTGGCCAGTCATCCGGTAGACCAGTGTATCAGGCTCTCGTTGTCCAAAAACTATGACAATAGAAAATTAATTGTTGTGAAACACATGTGATTTATGGGACAAGGAAGAGCTTAATTCCCTCTTTTCCCGTTTTTAACAATTTCGATTGAATGTACCGCCACCAATATAAAACATTACAGTTCTAAAATTCATTTATAGATAATATAGTTGAACATATTATCTAATGACTCTTAAAGACAAGAAACATGATTGGTAATAATACTTCACTCGACAGAAAAAAAGTTCAAAGATATCTCTGTCAACATTTTAAAAGAGCTGTACATAAGTCAGATAATACATTAATAAATGACTTAATTTTTTTACCAATAGAAGAAACTTTTCATTATCCAGTGAATGCAATCAGAAGGTCTAAGTAGCAAAATGTCCAACAGCGCGAAACGTCTAATGAGCAGTAAGCCTAATTAGGAAAAGGTCCGTGTAGCAAAACGTCCAACTCTTAGATGGTCTGTATAGCAGAACGTCTATTTCGCATATCGTCACATTTTCAAAATGTCTGGATATCCAGGCTAGCATAAGTCCTAGCTATTATAATTTTCGCAGAAACAATGTTCTAGAAGGTTGGCACAGGCGGCTCAACACGAATATAAAATCAAAGCCAACCCTGCTTCTATTCCTCAAAGCTCTCAGAAAAAAAAGCCTTGTGACAAGATCGCAAATAGAAGAATATGTTATTTGAAGGAAATAAGCGAAGAAACATCGATATAATGTTTAATGCCAAATACAAAAGAGAGCTGCAAAGGCTTGAAGGTCAAAAAGTTAATCCCTTTGAATTTTTGGTAAATATGGGTCATATCAAAAGGATTTTAGGTGCATAAATTTAGGGGAATATGTGCGCCTATAGCACTTCAATAATGTTTTAAAAGCTAGTGCTTCTTAATTATTTTTTTAACAAATAAATTTTAAGTACTTTTCAAATGACTTTTATTTTCTGTCATGAGTGTACACATTTTAAAATAGTCGATTTGCGAAATAGACATTCTGTTATACAGACCATCTGAGAGTTGGACGTTTTGCTACGTGGACCTTTTCCTAATTAGGCTTACTGTTCATTAGACGTTTCGCGCTGTTGGACGTTTTGCTACTTAGACCTTCTGATCATGAGGCGCAAAAAAGTACATATTTTTTATTTCACTTGTTTTTTCCTGTAAAGGCAAAAAACCTATAAAACACGCCTATTCGTACCGCTTCGCTAATATAGCCGTCTCGTACCTACGTACCGTCGAAAGAGCGAGAGAGAAGCGTTCGGAATACCTCGCCTTAAGTTGCAAAATAATAACCTAAAAGCTCTCCGCTGCGCTATGAAACACTTCCCATTCGTTAGTGTTTACCGAGTGCTGAGTCGTTAATTCCGTTTCATGTCGTAAGAAGACAGTCGTTAAAACCCACCAACCTGCATTGGTCCAGCGTGGTGAATTAATGTCCTGTGCTGTTCTCCATTTTGAAAGGCTTGTGCCCAGAAGTGGGACGTTAATGGGCTGATGTAGAGTACCTATTTACGGCTGTCAATCTTACGACAACCACCAACAACAACCAACAACTTCAGATTCAAACCATAATTTTACTTTTTTGAAATAGCATGGACCTCCCTTATAATTTGTGTTCCTTTATTGGAAAAAAAGTTTCTTTAACCTGGTTATACTAACCCTTTTCAATTCAATTCCAATTTGAATATTTAATTCCCTCGAAAGTGTACCTGACTTGTTACAACGAAATCTGCTATGCGATTCTTTAAGCGACACATATACGCTGCGCGCATGGCTGTGATCTGATGTCTCTTTCCAATTCTATGAATATGAAAGAGACAGAGTCATTTCCCAGCGCTGCGGCAGCCGCAGCTATCAAGGCTTCAGCTTAGAGAATCGCACGGCTGTACTAATGCATTTTCCGACCGAACCAATTAAATTGAAAGAACTTGCGCTACGTAGAGACCGAATCCGATCTGCCATCTGCAATGTAAAGTAGCTCTTGATATCGCAACCCGTAAATGTTACGATTCTATTCCAACGTAAAGGGGCGGTGTTTCTTTTATTATTTTAAATAAAGATAAATATAAAGAAACATTTATTTACCACAAGCACAAATTATCATATAAGAGAACATATACTAGATGAGAGAAAAAAAAAGGCAAAAAAAAAATTAAAAAAGCAAAAAATAGAATAAAATGGAATTTATGTTGTGGCATGTGCAATTAAGTCCCGATCCCGACGTCGGCTTGTGCTGCAGCGACATGCAAACCGCTTCAGCTTTCAAAGCAGCTTTTAAGTCTGTGATCGTAAGGGTTAAATGAAGGAGAATATAAGTAGTATAATATAGTGTAAAAAAATTGAGAGTTTGCATCAATCTTATGGGATAATAAAATTCAATAAGGTGTACGTTCTCGTGAAAGGTCAGATCAAGAGTAGGTACCTTAAACCGACAAGGAAGTATGAAGACCGAGAGAGTAAATTAAGCAACGGAAGTGTGTTAAGAATACAAGATCAAAGGAAATGGAAAATTGTGGTATCTGCATACCCCTCCGGGAAATGAACGTAAAGTTTGTATGTGTGTAAGACTAGCGGCCGCTCGCGGTTTCACCCGCGTGGTTCCCGTTCCCGTTGGAATATCGGGATAAAAAGTATCCTATGTGTTAATCCAGGTTATAAAGTATCTGTATGCCGAATTTCATCCAAATCCATTCAGTAGTTTTTACGTGAAAGAGTAACAAACATCCATCCATACTTACAAACATTCGCGTTTATAATATTAGTAGGATAGGATGACTGCTAAAAACCGCAAGGAACTTCAAGGGCTGGTCAGGTCAAGTGTTTTATACATGACAAAAATGACAAATAATTCGTGTTTTTCGTAGGTACTTATCGTCCAGCTGACGAGGGCAACGGCCGCCCGGGCGGCCGTCTGTTGAGTGTTGACCCGTCAACGTAGGTACTTATCGCCCAGCTGACGCGGACGGGTCAACAGACGGCCGTATTTAGATACTCAAAGACTATCCAATTAAAAATCACAAAATGAATTATTTCATTAAAAATGAAAAAAAACACGAATTCCGTTTTTGTCATTTTTGTCATGTCCAGCCCTTGAAGTTTCTTGCGGTTTCTAGCAGTCACCATTTAAACGTACTATGTTCTATCGAAATGACGTTTGTCGATGAGGTATGCTTCCATTTATAGACTTTTTGGCTCAGTGCCAATTTCCGAACAAAATTACTTTTTTACGCTCTGATGAGTGAAACGTTTTTCGTAATTGGACAATCGATCTGAAAGCTCTCGGGTAGTGTCGCATACAAGATTAACATTCACAAATTAGGATTGTTTTTTTTCGTGCTATATTGACAATAAATAAAAGCTTCAAAAATTTACTGACATCTCATAATGGACTCTTGAGAAAATTTTAAAAGTGATGTTGCACTGTTTTGTTTCATTTGCCGACACTCATGCACGTTTACGAACACTTAATAGTAAATAATCCACTATTAGTTTACATAATATTCGACAAATCCTAAATTTTAGCAAATAAACTGTAGAAATAACGCATAATTTTCCGTCCAAGAAGTTCCTACAGTTTTGTTAATTCATTATTTTGTTGCTGCAAGAAGTACAATGCCAGCAGACAGCAACGAAAATGGAGCGCTCTAAATTTTTTAAAGATGTGTATTTTTAGATGCAGGTTCTCATATCCAATCTTGGGCGACCTTTGCATGTTGCCCGCATCAGGGAAGCCAGACAGCCGACAATCCAATTGCCCTATATGCATATTTAACTCGGACTTTAAATAGAAAACGAGATTACACGGACTAGAAATAGGTATTAAATTGTAGAAGGTGTCCGTCATACGTCCACCCACATGCCAGGGGCCTTACCAACGAACTCTAAAAGCACGATGGTAGGATTCAGTTCATACATCAACAACTGGATAGCTTTGTTTTAGATTGCTACAACATAAAACCACCTCAAAAAGCTGGACGGTGCGGTGGGAGAAGAACACACTATAGCTATTTCCATCCCTCCTCTAACAGGGGGATGACTAAAGACCACGACAAATAGATATCTTAGGCTATCTTAATACATTTTTAAGTATCTTCCCTTCTTTCACTAAGTTAGTGTAAAACAAACACACCATTTAAATTAACGCGTGTCTTAGCTTATGAACCACTATTTATTGCTAATTATACTGTTATAGTTAGAAGCATATCAATAGTACTTAAACACACATGTGTCTACATTTTTATGTAACAAAATATTAATGCGAGAAATCCATTCCGTTCACTACTAGATGCCAAATACCTAAGCATTATTTTTCGACTCGTAACATATTTCTTTACTGAATGAAACTTTTTCTCGCTCTTCTCAATACTGAAGCAATTGTTTCGCAGAAATCACAAATAATTGAGGCAAAAAGTTACCTTGACGTTGCAAAAAATAAAGCTATACTAACGTCAGCACCGAAGAAACACGCAATAAATCAGCTTCTCCACAAATAAAAACGGTCCACGAGAAAAGTGAATTTCGATACTCAAGAGTGCTTTGAAGTTTTGAAGCAATGTATAAAAATATTGTTGCTTACTTTATAATTTTGGTGAGTGAGCACAGGATCCAGGCGAATAGTATAAACGGAGAGAGGCCTCTGCTCAGCAGTGGGCTATGAGACTTATGTGAAAGACTGAAAAGATGATAATGATGAATGATGGTGAGTTACATAAATAGATAAACACTTTATTTATTATATGTAGAAAAAAAACCAGTAACACATAATTTTAATCTGGAATCGGCATCAGCTGTTTTATCGCTATATACAATCTCTTCCATCCAGGTCCGTCCGTCCAAACTTTTGTTAAACACTAACAATAAATGTATGAGATTAGACATTAATTTATTGTGCTCTGCTCTTAGTACCTACTAACATCAATCATCAATCAACAATCGTATTTTGACGACCTTCGTGGTCGAGTGGTTAGCACACCGGGTCTGGCGTCGCGCCATCTCTGATGTCCCGGGTTCAATTCCCGATCGGGTCTAGTTAGAGAAAAACTGTTTTTTTACTGAATTGATTTCGGGTCTGGGTGTTTTTTCTGTGTTTATGTATATTTATCCATATTAACGAGTTTCAAAAGAATACTCATCTTGGTCTTATTGGTGTGAGCGTGAACAAATTTAATTTAATTTTAATTTAATCAATTGTTTTAAAAGTTTACGAGTATATTTCTGTTTACACTGTGAGTATAAAAACTTCAAAGCATATCTAAAAACCTGCCAAGTGCATAGGCAAAGTAGTTTTTGATTCATAATAACCTCCTATACCTAACTTAAGTATTCATAATTCATATTCTATTCATATAATAGAATAGATAAGCAAAACTTTTAAGATAATAAAATATTTAAAGAGGAAGCATTTGGTGCTAGAGAGAAATTTTCCGTTCTTTAACTGGGGAGAGAAATGGCTGTAACATATTTTACATTAATTCTCAAATAAATGCATTTCTTGCAATGTCTTAATCACATTTTACATAACTTCCGTACTTAGATAATATATAAACACATAACATATATAGAAACATGAACTGATGAAATCCACCTAAAACGCAGACGCCCACCATAACTCGGAACATGGTTTAAAACAACGGGAAAATGTGTTTTTGTTCCCCTTTGTAGTTCAGTCTCAAGGCTTTGCTGCGACTTTCATTGTGTGAAAAGTTGAATGCAGTCTTATCACAGGAAAATGGGGGGAGATTCCTCAACGATATTTCACTGTATTGGCTTTGGCTTTCCTTGCCCCACAAAGTAATTGCTTAAAACCATTGTTTGGGAGCGACTCTTCAAAACGATTGTCAAATGTTTCTCGTCTAATTGCGCTTTACTTTTGTTTCAGCGTTTTCCTGTGGGTGGGTGTAAGGAATTTAATACATTTCTGTACTATGAAATTCTTTTGGAAATCATAATAGATTTTCCGTCCTACTTTTATGAATGTGGGCGCTTTCACACTTTCAGGCGGAAATTCAGATATTTTTTATGTTGCTTCTTCGATTTTTTAAATTAATTCTCGGTTGTTACCTCATATAAAAGGAAGAGATAACATAAAATTACTTTGATTGATTATCACACAACTGAAGAAATACAAGTTGGATATTGTCAAAAAAATTGATACTTAATGTCCATTCAGGGGATAAAAATTTATATAAATGTTATAGAGATAGAACAGGACCGCTAAAAACACACAAGCGTAGTATTAAAACGTGTGGTGGATTTATAGATTCGTTTGCGAATGCATTACTCCAGTTTCATAGAAAACTTAAAGATACATAATATAGAAAGAGCTGATATTATTTTTATAATCCTCCATTTTTTATATTTATTTTTTTGTTACATGCATACAAGAGTGCATTTGCACTGTGTGTGATTAGGGCAATGTAAATATTATCGATATATTATGATTATTTCGTTTTTGCTGCTTGTTTATTTATTTGTAGCATTGTATGTAGAAACTATTTCAGCTTAATTAACGCAAAAAATCAAATATTACGAATTCTCTAATCAATATTGTAACCATTGCAGTTGAGTTTACACTAAATAATAAATTGTACTATTATGTTAGTTTAGCTTAAGCTATATTGTAAACTTGTTTGTGGTTCTATAAATAAATTTTAAAAAAATATTGTTCCTTAAACCCTAAAAATAAGGAAGTAAGGTGCTCGCCTCTGTACTGTAATGCTTTCTTGTAGACTTGCTCGTTTCCACTGCATCTGATTTATTTTTTGTGCCGGAGCAAACTCGGTGATTCCAGCCACGTCGCCCGCTAGATACAGCGACTTGCACAGTCGCTTTCCAATTCCATGAGCTCCCTCTGGATCTAGTGTGGTCTACGGAAAATTACTTGCGTTGGAAACCGACAAAGATTCTCGTTGTACCCGCTCGAAAAATATTTTTCATTCTTATTCTCAATCCGACTGTAAAGTTTATATTTTGTGAGAGGCATTGTAAAGCGAGAGAACACAAGGTAGGTATTGGTGTATGGAGGTTTTTTTTAATCTCCACCGCTGTACGCTTGGCCACCCGATCCTGGTTACCACAAGGAGGGTCGGAGTTTTAAGCTGTGTATCATTGGGAAAAATTACCATAAGCGCCACGCTTGGCAGGCGGGTTAGGATCGCTATATAAAAATGAATCTCATTGTTAATGATACTTAACACGTAAGGTACAGGATGTTTGATGTAGCTGTAAGCCAAGAGTCTTGGCTTAATGCGAATACTGAGACTCGCCAAGCTGTCTTCATTATCTACTGCTTTTGACTGAAGGCATTGTTATTGAGATGACATACGTATATCATAGATGACTGCATCTAAATATGTCATCTTAATAACAATGCAATATATCTCATAACTTCCTGGACCAACTCCGGAAATATCCCAAGTTATTATTAACAAGGAAGCTCGGCAATTTATAACGGAACCAATAAAGTGTGGTACCAGATAATGTCTAGCCTCCAGAGCTTCGATATTATAAGTAAAGAATGTTTCATTAAAACACAACAGGAGCTATCAATCACTTGTACTGTGAGCGACGCAGTTAGGATGACATACCTTGAGGGAAACTAGGAACACAATACTCGTAACACATAAAACTGCTTAAAGTTTTTGTGCGTGTCTTCCTTAATAGGTCAAGGATCATAAGACCGCCGGCGGTCGCGAAACAATTGATTTTTAATTGTGTCTGGTTTTACGATCCTCAAGGGGTCAAGACGTATACGTGGCAAAATTCTATTAAGTTCTATTTTCAATTGAATAGATAATTTACTTATTAATGCTTCAGTGTTTACAATGATTACTAAAAACCTATCATAATGAAAAGAACAAAGAATCATTTTTTTGAAATATTGTAATAATTTTCCTACAATATCTAATGTTAAGAAATTAGCAATGCATCGGGTAATTAGGTCCTAAAGTACTAGGTTGAAGCTTTTCCGTAGTAATGCTGCCTCTTCCATTAAAAGGACGAATTTACAAACTAAATTAATTACTAAAGCTATTGACTATACTCCAGCCAAATTCGATGACAAATGTTTGTTAACAGATTACTGTCATAACTTTGTGCAAATGTCTAGTTTCACTCGGATTTTTACTTTTTCTTGAGAGAGATTCACAAGAAAACAGTTAACTGTGTGTCTTTCTACCAAAAATACAGTAAAAATCCGAGAGAAACTAGATATTTGCACAAAGAAATGATAGTAATCTATTTACATTTGGCTGGAGTATAGACATTAATGCAGTGCTATGTATTGTATATTTGTGTGCAGTAAATTATCAGTGCCGTGCCGTAATTATCAGTACATTTGGCTCATATGATTTTGTACGGTTTATTATCGCATAATAAGTTTGCAATGTCGAAATTATGGTCATATTGCAAGTTATACATACGAGTAGAGATGGGAAAAAGTGCTTATTTTTTTCACGTTTATTCGTTGTACGATTTTGAAAAAGCATGCTTATAAAAATGCTTTTTTACTTTTTTGCTTTTTTTGCTTATTACTTACAAAACGTTGTGTTGAAACGAAAAATGTAATGCTTTTTATTACTTTTTTCGTTGTTAACACAATTGTATTTCGTTGTCATTGAAACAAAAATTTAATATTAAGTTGTACGACGTAAATCACGTAAATATTACATAATTATGTAGAATTAATGTTTTTTTTAATCAACGAACTTTCCTTCGTACTTTTAATTACATACAGGCTTAGGAATGTCTGGAAACAACACTTGTGTCGTGATCCAGGTGTACTTAAAAATCATTAATTTTTTTTTTCGTTAAGTATTTAATTTTATTTATATTTATGTACATTAATTCTATACAGGTAGTGGTTTTCTTACTATTTATAAATTTAAATTTTTTTTGTTGTCATTTGTACATAATTGTTGTTTTTTAATTTTTTTTATTACTATTGTTTATTTTTTTTTATTAACATGATTTAGAAACATAAGTTTTTTTTTTACAACATTTATTTAAACAAAGTTTATTTACACTGAATGAGTTATCTATTTACACTAAACAGTATCTAATACCTACTTACACAAAATTTTAAAACTTTATTATGTTATGTACACATCTCCAAGGCACGTAACGTATGCAAGCACACCGGACGGCGGACACCACACAAGAAAACGCACTTACCGCTTCACACTGAAAAACGTACTACTTTTGACTTACAAAAGCAAGACAAAATCGTTAACAATAAACCGACCAAAATAAGTACAACTCTGTGCAATGCGTTTCGTTGCATAATAATACGCATACACGGTGCTGCCTCTTGTGGCAAAGACTGAAATACTGGAAGTATTGAAGTATTTGAAGTAGTTTTAGAGATCTCATAGATGGCGGGACGTGCACTTTTTAAGTGAAAAGCCTTAGAATAATAACGCTATAGAAACCAAGTTCGCGCGCCTATTTTAAAGCACATTAATTGGAGCCAGAAATGGCACCCTACGCCGGACCGCTCCGTAGTGTTCAATGTGACAGCGCGCCGAACGTGTCTCGCGAAAACAAAAAAAAAATGACGGTTTGTGCAGTTAAATTGTGTCACAACACATCTGAAAAACAAAAGAAGTATAATAACATCACTTTTCACAGGTAAGCTTTCAGTATTTCATAGTATCTTGTAGTTAATTAGGTTAAAATATAAACGTACTGCAGTGTGATTCTCTAAGTTAAAGTCTCGGTAGCAGCGGCCTGCGCAGTGCTGTCTCTTTCATAATCATAGAATTGGAAAGAGACAGCAGATCACGGCCATGCGCACACGTCACGCGTGTGTGAATCGGTTTAGTGCTTCATTTTTGACAGAGCGCTTGTATGAAGACTATCTTTCTATAGCGTTATTATTCTAAGTGAAAAGCATAATTAGTGTAAACCTAAAAGCATGCTTATTACTTTTGTATAAAAGTATACTTTTTTAAGTGCTTTTGCTTTTAACGCCCAACTCTCGACTCTGTGTACTCGTATCAACAACTCGTATGATACGAGTACACAGAGTCGATGGCGAAGCAGCTAGCGCGTTTGGCTTGCGATTTTGCCAGCAAAGCAACTTTTGCAACGCTAGCCGCCGGGTCACTGGATGGATGAATAATCTAAAAAAACACAGCTCGAGCTCCTCCGTGCTTCGGAAGGCACGTTGAGCCGTTGGTCCCGGTTGTTGTCGTAAGATGTCAGTCGTTAAAACCCACCAACCCTATTAGTCCCGCGTGGTGGGTTATGGCCCAATATCTCCACGTGCTATTGTCCACGTGTGAGGCCTGTGCCCAGCAGTGGGACGTTTATAGGCTGATGATGACATACATACGTCACGCTTGCTTCCTGGAGACATAGACCACAGCTGCTGCTGTCCATATGCTATACGATCTAACATAACAAACGCATCCTTTACTATATTAAATAATTATTCATGTACGTTTTTTTACAATTTATTAACGCACATGTTGTGAAAATGAGATGAGATTAGACGGGCTGCACACGCAGACAAACTAATACTTAATAAATATAATATAATTATAGCTAATAAATTTCTATCTTTGTTGCAGGTAAGACGCAGACAAATAAACACAATATTCTATTTTGTTTATTCTTCAAATTGGAAAGGTAAGCTACTCCGAAAATCGAAGCTGACTTATCCATTCGTGCTTTTCTTCCATTACGTTTTTGAGTAGCTCCGGGCCATATAACAGTCAGTACTGATACTCTTTAGAGATAGGTATACTTACTTTATACAATGTATACTCTGTGATATACATAAAGTTCCGTTATCCCACAGAAACGTTTTGGCTGTTACTTACGTTCTATTAATTATCTAAGATACAGCGACGTGTCGTAATTAATATTATCTGTATCAGAGCAGCTTGCCCTGTCAGCCGCGTTGAAGACGCATGTTATGAAAATCGAAGTACCTACATATTTGTACTAACAAGGAGTGTAATGGGATTCGTTACCGAGAACCTCGAGATATGCATGGAGTTTGGTAAAATATACACATAACATATTGCGGGATAATATACCTATCAAATTGTGATTTTGCGTTCACAGTGCTTATAATACTTAATCATCATTTTGTCCGTTACGGTGATTAAAAATTCAGGAAGGCGAGGCATAGTTGAGTAGAGTTTGTACCCATGTCAGACCGCACATTTCACAAACTCTATCGAGTATAAAATCAAAGTTACCACTTGTAACGAAAGTATATCTTGAATTCCGACAAACAAATAACGTCTATAAAACATACCGGGAAAAATATATAACGACAGTTGTGAAACTCGTCCTACTTTAAATCCATACAGAGAGTGCTCTTACATTTCAAACGACTTTATTTCCACCGGGCGACAAGGCGATAACCGCAGGATATAAATATGCAGAGGGACATTTTATTCTTATTGAAATCGGCAAGCGCTAGATTTACAGGGTATTGGATACATACATACATAAGCGCCAGTTTTACAGTTTATTTGATACATATATACATACATATAATCACGACTATTATCCCGGAAGGGTAGTCAGAGACTAGGCAATAACAACTAATCTAACGAGCTATAGTCTGTGCCAGACAAACGCGAAATATTCGCTTGCACACGATCTACGCGCACGCTACTCGCGTAGGCTACTCTTGAAACAGAACTGCATTAATCAATTTCCAATCACAAATCTAAAAAATGTCAAATGGCACTTTTGTAAGCGACGACAGCGCCACATTGGAATTAAATTGCGTGGAAATAGATTGAACAAATTATTATCGAGATGGCGTTGCGGAATTATCTTTACTTATCCCAATATCGATACATATTAATCGCATTGGAATTGTATTAAGATTGAGTTTGCGTTCGAGAGTAACCCCTCTGTACGCACGCGCGGTCGGTATGGAACGCAAACGAAATTCCTCGTTGATGGTATGTATCGCTGTAAAACGGGCCTTTTCCCGTTCCTGCGCGATGTATGACGCCGGGAATCCTATTCGGAACGCGTGTTTCAGTGTAGTGCCGTGAGTGGCGCCATCTGTCGACAGATGGGGCTTTTAATAAAAACTTTGCGGAAGCGCGAATTGGCACGGAGCGGTTGCAACTGCGAAGCGATCACCTAAATGGGCAAAACGTCCCCCCTCCTTGTAACACTTACATCTATGCATCAAATAAAAGTACTTGAAAAGTGAAGCATTTTATTGTAGGTATGACAGCAAATCTGTCAGGTATTGAAGAAAAAAGTTATTGAGAAGAAGAAAATTAAAATAATAAATGATAATATAAAATTGAACTCAAGATTTTTTTCTTGAATTTATACTTCTCCCTCGCAGATTCCTTTGATTTATATGAGTCGTATAAAATGAAAAAAAAAATGAAATACTAGTAAAAATACATTTTTTTTTCATTTCCTCTTTTGATTCTTTTTTTCCATTTATTCATTCTTTCGTTCATATTTGTTGTTCTTACAACAAAATTCACTATTTATTTCGAAACTTACCATGTAGGAACTTACAAGGGGTGGGACGGGTTTCATACAAAAACGCCCATTCTTCTTCATGAATTGACTCATAAATGGGTTTTTCCCGTAATATATACATATTTATTATCTTGTTTCATTATTACGTTTTTACTTTATAATAATAATACTGAGGCCTGCCCGCACCTTTGTACAAACTAATTTAGAAACCCCGTCATAGTTCAGCCAATTCAGCAAAAGCAAAAATGTACCTAACTTAAGTAAACATTACAAAATTGTAGGTATGTATTTTTCAACAAAAATATTCACAGCTTATTCTAACCGTTTCTCCTTAACGCAAATGTTTGCATATCCGTACGGATAATGTAAACTACACTGCGGATAAAATATTTATCTATTCAAATTAGGGTTGTCTGGCGCTACAACTTTTTAAAGTCACAAAGTTAAAGTCTCAAGAAAAAAACAGATAGAAACCTGGATCGTGTAATTTGCTTATAAAATACATGACAAAAGAAAATGTTAACCCTTCCTCTATTACTCTCCTACTTGTCACCAGTAACATGCGTTGCATGAATGTTGGGTCGGAATTGACGGTCTTTTAGGACTAGCCGAGCGGCAACATGTTTCATACCCAAGTGATTATTTCAAATGGTTCGGATCGACTTGTGAGACACAGAAAGTTCAGCGGCTATCTCTCTCAAACTTGAATGAAGATTTTCAGTCACCATTTCCTTCACTTTTGCGATGTTAACTTCAGTTGAATACGTTGATGGCCTACCTACCAGAGCGAAGCAAATCTTCCATCACATCTCGACTGCTTTTGAACGCTTTGTACCACTCATTAGCACGTGTTTTTGATAAAGTCGATTCACCGTAAGCCTTCTGTAACATTTTCAGTGACTCCGAACACGAAATTTCATTGGCGACGCAAAATTTAAGACAAACTCTTTGTTCGATGTTTTTATCCATTATGAAATTCGCAATACACACTCGATATAAACTAACTAAAAACAGCACGGCTGTCCCAAAAATAAACACAGTAAGGGACATTGTACTCAAAATCAAGATTTTGACACCATGCTACTAACACAGTAATTCCCTACAATATGCAAAGATCCTTGTTCAAAAGAAGGCCGTAGTTTCGGAATTACAAAATGAGAAAACACAGTAAGGGCACGGACTGACACAAGTTTCCCATAACAAAATCACAGTTAGGGACAGCTACCAATATGAAACACAGTAAGTCGCATGACTTACTGTGTTTTTTGTTGGTAATTGACACTTGCTGGGTTTTTTATTTGGGGTTTATAATTGACAAAAAAACATTACAACCACGTTTTTCACGGCAAAGCACACGCGCATCGTCATTCAACATGAGATTTTGTGTTTCGTATTTGGCGGGAAATTGCAGAGTGCGCACCGTTTATTGGAGACGGGTGCGGGGCGTCGAGGGACAAAGATAGCAAGCGTCTGCCGGTCATCACATCGGCGTAAGAGCGCGTTGAAACCTGTGGCAGTGCCTGTGGTGTGAACCGAATACAGTTGTGAAGCGGACTCACAGATTGTTTTGATCTTTTTATAATTATGGGTCGAATTAGAAAGATTTTAGAAGCTGCCTATACCTATAATTATTTTTTGTTACACGTTAACCAATTCATAGTAAAATTATATTTTAAACTTTCGTTTCTGTTATATTATACATAATATATTGATAATAACGAGACTCAAACGCGATATTTGTTATGTAGTACTTAAGTACTTACAACGGGCGTAAGACATAAGTACTTACTTCGGGCGGGGTTGTAAATATAATTCTTCTGCCACCCTCAAATTGTCCCTTTTTATTATGTACTACATAATAAATATAGCTTTTGATTTCCGTTATTTTCCGTGTTATCTTAATTGACCTGTTCGGCGGAGTGGTTAGGATACTAATTGTCTTCTGCGCAGAGATCCCGGGGTCGATTCCCATAAAAGACAAATTAATGTTTGAGTGCATGAACGTGTCTATTTGTCTTGGTCTGGGTGTAAGTTTGCTGTGTTAAATAAGTATAGGTTTTAAAAAAAGTATATTTAAGCATGTTTATCCGTTATTTAGTATACATAACACAAGTTAGTAAGGTCTCATGCTGTGTTTTCATTTGGTATGTTGATTTATAATAGGTCAAAATAACCATTTGAAATTTAGTAAGTCGCATAAAACATTGCACACGTACATTAAATTGAATTATTTATACGCATAAACATAGGCAATAATCATCTCTATGACATACAATAGTTACTTTGGTGCATTATTACGTAATAATGTACAGTCGAACCAACTGAATCATGACCCACTTCGCCGATCATTCCTTTAAAATCATAAATGTAGTTAGGTTTCTTCGCTTTTATTCATGTTGCACTTAGTACGTTTTAAATATGAATAAAAATGCGTCATTACGGGTCAGAGATGTATGCAATTTTAACCTTTGTTATCACTGCACTAGATATGTTTTAGACAAAGCAGTCTTAATTTGAATTTCTATTAAGATGTCATTCATACATAATCCAAACTCTTTTCACTACGGAGAAAAGGTATTATAATTTTAAAAATAAAGTGACGTTGCGTCTGATGTCAAGTTGTAGTCTGTCTAAAAAATTGAAACAATAATTGAATTGAATTAAAACAAATCGTATAATGGCCAATTTGGCAGAACAAAGAGCTCGGATAGTAGTGCTCAGTGAACACGGCTCTAGCATTCGGGAAATATCACGAGAGTTAAATATAAGTCGGAACACAGTCAGAACCTGGATCAGAAGGCACGCTAAAGATGGTACCCTTGAAGACAGACGACGATATAATCATGGCGTTCGTCGGATCACGAACCAACAGAGAACGGAAATGCAACACCATTACGAAGAACATCCTTTTACTGATACCCGGTATTTTGCGGCACGTTACGACGTATGTCTACAAACAATAAGAAATAATTTGCACCGCACTGGGCTGCATTACAGGTATTATGCTAAGAAAGCTCACTTTACGAATGCACACAAAATTGCGAGATTAAATTTTGCACGAAATTACTTAGACTTCGACTGGACAAACACCATCTTTACAGACGAAAAATCGTTTTGCTCTTCTCAATATGGTCGCTTAACTTTGTGGCGTTACGATAACATTTGATACACACAGGATCACGTAGTGCCCAACCAATTATCTGGCCGAATTTCAGCTAACATGTGGGCCTGTAAGGATGCTGGAAGTGTAGGCGAACTTGTTCAAATTTATCCTTGTCAAAATGCTAAGAACTATGTCGATTTATTGGAAGAATCAATGTTACCGACTTTGCGAACAGTTTACCCGCGTGAATAAGTGCCAGTATTCTCCTACGTTCATGATAATTGTCCAGTGCATACTGCCAGAATTGTCTCCAATTGGTTTACCCAACATGAAGATCAAACCCACAATGTTTTTATAAAGTTATTTTCTATTTTTTCAGTTTACCAAGTGAATGCCATTTTTTTAAACTTAATAAAACCTATTGATGATATTAATAAAATAAAGTTTATAATTCTTCAACTTTACTATTTTATTATATAGTGACCACCACATGTTCCAAATGTGATTTTATAAAGAAACTGGGCCTGTTACAGACTAGGGATGTAAAGCGGTAAAATTACCCCGCTAAAATACGGTAATATTCGGTAAAAAACGTTTTAAACGTACTCATACCCACTAGGTCACTAACTAACTACTATTACGATTACACTATTATTACGAAAGTGAGTATGTTTGTGTAAATGTCTTTACTCTTTAACAAATAAATGTATTGAATGAGATTTGACAGATATATAAGAAATTTTGGAATTTTAAAAGACAGACAATGGGCCCGTTCGTACTATAAACCCCAAAAATATTCGAGATACGAATCACATCACACCTTTCGTGCGTTCAACATGTGAACTGTCGGTGTCGAGTGGAATTTCAAGTACGAATTTGTCTAAAATATGTTGCCAAAATACCATCCCAAATTAGCTTGATTTTGTGGCATATAAATTTTTACAAATAATGTAGGTAATTTTTCGAATAGACGTTCAGATAATTTAGTTTGTTCAGTCCTCAGAACAATAACTAAATATTGTTCTGAGTTTCAGTCGCTCACCGTTACCGACAGCGGAACGGCAAGAGCGCTTATCACCGCACAACACAGCACAATATGGTCAATTGCACTAATCGGCAACGTCGCATAATGGTTTTCATATTTGCCTTGTCAGCTGTCAGTGTCTTATAAAATGATAACAGGTTCGTTACATGCGTTTCATGTAATGTATGTTCAAGCGAATTTCAACCTACTCGTATCAAAATGACTGTAGGAAAATGACCTTAAGGTGGGTCATGATTCAATTTGGTCGACTGTACTTCTGGCCAATAATATGTTTTTTGGCTCTACTGTAAAAAAGGTATTTTGTCCCTTACTGTGTTAATATTTGGTACAGCCGAGCCCTGTATTTAATCTAAATAACAGATGCAACTCAAACTTCGCGCCAAAATGGATAACAGTTGTGCCAATCTAACAACAATAAAAAAACAAAAAATTTAATTTGGAATCATAAACAAATCATCCGGTCCCGAAACTTTTTTGACAGAATGTATATAAAAAAACGTGATGCCAAGAATGAGTTTAGTTTCATCATTAACATAAGATACTAACATTAAACTCGATATTATGATTTAATGGCTGAAGCTATGTGGGGCTGAAATTAACCTGTCTTTCGACCAAGTCAATTGGCGAACGATACACAAAACACTCAGTTTAAACGACAAGTCCTAACTGATTGACAGGACAAGTCAAATTATTTGTGATCAACATTGCACAGTCGAAACTGCTGAACCTTAAACTCTGTAATTTTGCAGCCCTACCCTTTCATAAGCCGGAGCGGATGGCGTCAATACTGATGGCCGAATATAACAAAACAAATTGAAGAGTAGGATGCATGACCATTGACAACCCTGAGATTGTTGGCTGGACGCCAGAAACTCCGGTTAGACTGCAGCCAGTTACTGCGAGGTACTATTGGGATTGGGAACGGCAGATGGTCACCGTCTGTGCAATTTGAACCAACTTTGCTTATTGTTTATTTATAAACGTTTGTCAACACTGGCTTTGTATTTATTATTAACAGATTCATTTCTAAGTAGGTACTACTAAGGTGGCAATTATTCATTTAGTTAGAACATACATACTTATAATCACGACTATTATCCCCGCAGGGTTAGTCAGAGACCAGGCAATGAGGATTGCAAAAGCAGTTCTCTACCATGGTCCACTTTTCACCTAATAGCGACTGCACATGTGCTCAGCGTGACTGGTGGTGAGCCCATCGCCGCTCTATGCTGTTGGATTTAGGTGCACTCTTAAACCGTTAGTCGCCTTTTACGACACCCAAGGGAAGAGAGGGGGGGTGGTAATATTTTTACTCCGCTACGCAACAAGGTTTATAAATATAAAAAAATATATTGGAAAATCCGTTATGGGATACGTATGGGGTGTTCACGCGGACAAAGTTGCGGGCGGGCCGGTAATAAATAATACAAAGTGGCTAAAGACATTTCACACGGATTTATACGAACAAAACGATTTAATAAAGTTTAATAAAATTTCATTAAATAAAAGCACATTAATATAAAACCTACAACATTATATAAGGTACATTTTTTATGGTTTATTTTTTATAAGATTTTGCTTACCAATGTTTATAGCTTCGTTTTTACATATTTAGTTTTAAGGTGACTGCTAGAAACCGCAAAAAACTTCTAGGGCTGGTCAGGTCAAGTGTTTTAAACATGACAAAAATGACAAAAATGAAATTCGTGTTTTTTTAATTTTTTATTAAATAATTCATTCTGTAAATTTTAATTAGATTGTCTTTGAGTATCTTATTTATTTTAAAGCAATAACATAAGAAAAATAAAATGAAAAGCAATTAAAAATAACGATTATTTACAACGCGCAGGCAACGAAGTTCAACGAACTGCCGGGAGGCCGTCGGTTGACACGTCCGCGTCGTCAGCTGGGCGTTAAGTACCTACGTTAGTCTGCAATCATGAGACCCCATTTATTTTCCTTTAATTGAAATGTGCGTAGGTATAAGGTGCAGTTAAGTCCAACGACTATCGATTGCATCAAGTTATGGCCACATTTTAACTGTAATTATGATAAGTGTTATGTATGAGCGTAAATTCAACTCAATCCTACCCTACGTCTTACAAAAAAAATCTATCACACATTATGAGAAGATAGGTACAGCTACTTTTCCTTACAAATGAAAGATCAAATGTAGGTAGTTATCTAAGGTACGACCAACGACCGAACGATGACCTTTCATGTCTACGACAACTAAACTAAAATACATACTATTACCTATTTTGTGTTATTGTTAGTCAAGCGTTACTTCACTATTCAGTCTTGCCTACTTACACTAAATTAAGTTAAACTAATTTATCGCATTAAAGGCAACGTTGATACCTAAACTGCTGCGTAATTGATAGATATCCAGGTACTTACGTGGTGTTATAGAGCATTCCAGTTTATTACATTAGCGCACAGGAAAGGTGATAAGCTTCCCACAGTCAAACTAATGTAATAATGATTAAATAAAAGTAAAAACCTGTGCTAAAATTTTGTAAATAAATTAAAATTTATTAAAGGATAAACTAGAACAACTTTTGTGATCGGCACATAATTATTATTACACTAATTCGGCGTGCTTTAGGCATTTTTACGCACACGCGACGCGAATGCACCAGACAGAATGCATAAGTTGACTGCCGAATAAAATCAAAGATGCAAGATGCGCAAGCGAGCGACACGTAGACGATCTGCTGTCTCTTTCCAATTCTATGAATATGAAAGAGACAGAGTAAATTCTTATCGCTGCGGCAGGCTGTGTACCAACGTTACGGCTTTAACTTAGAGAATCACACTGTGGCACTGCCGTGCTGAGTCGAGTCACTGAACTCACTTGAGTCTCTTGCGCAGCGCAGCACAGCAGGTGTGTGCAGTTTCCTCGGGAAAGTTTTGGTGTGTATGTGAGGTGCATTTGTGTGTGGGTGATTAAACTAATAACTAGTATGAGTTAATTAGTAAAGGATTAGTATTATTATGAATAGGCTACCGTGAATAAAGTAATCAGTTTAGTAACAAATTAATGTTTTGTGTAACAAATGGGTGTTAAGTCGTATTAGACTTGTAGGTAGAACAGGTGGTGTTCTTTTAAACACGTTAAATAAGTGTAATAATAATGTGCCGATCACAAGAGTTATTTTAGTTCGTCCTTTAATAAATTTTATTTTATTTACGTTATTTTGGCGAAGGTTTAATTTTTATGTAATATTACGTTAGTTTGACAGTTCAAAGCCTGTGAGGTGTGATGGGAAGCTTATCACCTTTCCTGTTCGCTGATGTAATAAACTGGAATGCTTCTAACACCATGTAAGTAAGTACCTACCGACACCTATTAATTACGCAGCTTTTTAGGTATTAACGTTGCCTTTCATGCGAGACATTAGTTTGACTTAATTTAGTGTAAATAAATAAGTAAGACTGAATAGTAAAATAACCGCTTGAATAACAACAACATAACATAGGTAACTTATCACAATGCTTTAGGCTGTTTAGTTGTCGAGGACATAAAAGGTCATCTGGTCATTTGGTTTGGAGTTAGCGGCAAGTGCTTAGCGTGCGGACGCGATATTAGATAACTACCCAACTACCCATTGATCTTTCATTTGTAAGGAAAGATAATTGTAACTTCTCATAATGTGTGGTGTGATAGATATTTACTAGGATTGAATTGAAATTACGTTCATACATCATAACACTTACCATAATTACAGTTAAAAAGTGGCGTTGGACTTAACTGCACCTTATACTTACGCACATTTCAATTAAAATAAATGGGGTCTCGTGATTGCAGACTAACGTAGGTACTTATCGCCCAGCTGACAACGCTTACGGGTCAACAGTCGGCCGGCCAGCCGTGCGTTGCCCGCGCGTTGTAAATAATCGTTATTTTTAATTGTTTTTAATTTTAGTTTTATTATGTTATTGGTTTAAAATAAATTAGATACTCAAAGACCATCTAATTAAAATATACAAAATGAATTACTTAATTAAAAATTTAAAAAAACACGAATTTCTTTTTTGTCATTTTTGTCATGTTTGAAACACTTGACCTGACCAGCCCTAGAAGTTTTTTGCGGTTTCTAGCAGTCACCTTATATATATATATATATTTAATTTTATTACGTTAAGTTTTCTGTAATTAATTGTGAAATGTGAATGTAGTACACGCCTAGGTATCATTGGTGTTCGCATTTGCACCTTTCTCTCTGTAATTTATTTAATGTGTTCACTGTGGATGTGTCATACAATAAATAATAAAACAATAATAAGTTAATTAGACACACGGACCGCCTGATGGAAAGCTGTATCTGTAGCCATGCCAGCCAGCCCATAGACCTTTGCAACAACAGAGGCGGCAAAAGCCTTTATCATGTGTCCCGGACATCATTGTATTTGACCGGGGTAAACAATACTCCCTCCGACTATTTCCGTCCAAAAATCACGAAGCAACAGGCTTATATTGACGCGAAGGAAGGACGAACAAACACAATCGCATTTATTCTATTAGTAGGTACGGGGGGTTATGTCATCATTCTTCTAATACCAAAGTCACGAAGCATGACTGTGTTGTTCGTAATATTTGTTATTTTTTGCGTTTATACATACATACGTGACCAACGTGACCAACGTGACCAACCATCGTGACCAACTCATCGAGAGCGTCCAAACGGCGACAGACTCCCTTCTCCAACGGATCCCCTCTGCCGAGATTGTGGTATTTTGAGACTTTAATGCCCATCACGTCGAATGGCTTGGTTCACGCACAACTGACCACGCGGGGAGAGCCGTTCATGACTTCGCTTTGGCCTACAGTCTGTCCCAGTACCAGTGCGTTCAGAAAGAGGTACAACATTGCAGCCAGGTTCTTTAAGAAGCACATTGCCAAGGCGAAGTCATCATTCATAGGTAGAATTGGCGATAGGCTAGTGCGTCTTCCTTCGGGCACGCGTACGTTCTGGTCGCTCGCAAAAGCTATCTTAGGGAACTTTTGTCAGCCGTCCCTACCACCATTGCACAAGACTGATGACTGCCTGGCCCATACTGCAAAGGAGAGAGTCGATCTCTTGGGCACTCTTTTCGTATCAAACTTGACCTTGGACGATGGGGAAAACTCTCCACCAACCATACCGCATTGCGCTTGTTCAATCCCAAACGTTCAGTTCCTACAAAGGTCAGTCCGTAAGGCTCTCTTTTCCCTTGATACCCATAAGTCGAGTGGGCCTGATGCAGTTCCTCCCATTGTGCTTCGGACGTGTGCTCCTGAGTTGGCGCCGGTTCTAACGTGCCTTTTCCGGCTCTCTCACACTACTGGCGTCGTTCCGAGCTCTTGGATGACGGCCCTTGTCCACCCGATTCGCAAAAAAGGCGATCGCTCAGTTCCGTCTAACTACAGGCCAATAGCTATCACCTTTTTACTGTCCAAAGCAATGGAGTCCATTACAAACCGCCAGCTCTTAAGGTACCTAGAAGAGAACCAGCTACTAAGTGATCGCCAGTATGGTTTTTGTCGCGGTCGTTCGGCTGGTGATCTTTTAGTGTATCTTACTCACCGATGGGCGGAGGCAGCCGAGAGTAAAGGGGGGCCACTGGCAGTTAGCTTGGACGTAGCGAAAGCCTTTGACAGGGTATGACATAGGGCTCTTCTCTCTAAACTTCCATCATACGGGCTTCCTGAGAAATTCCTATCTATGACATATGGTCCTTCAAACAAGGCGTGAAGAGGCACTTTCTGGGCCGGCAGAGTGAGGGTGACTGATGCTACGTCTCTTACGCTGTACCAGTTGTCCTCGCGCCTGGACTTCATTTCCACTTAACATCAGGTAAAGTGGGGTCATATGCCGGGCTTAGTATAAAAAAAAAATGTATTCGTGGGTAGCCAGCTTTCTTACTGGGCGTAGCATCAGAGTCGTAGTCGACGGTTCGTGCTCCAACATGAAGCCTTGTGAATGCTGTTGTCCCTCAGGGGTGTGTGTTAGCCCCTACTCTGTTTCTTCTGCATATCAATGACATGTTGCATAACAACAGCATTCATTCAGCATAGCAATGCGGACGACAGTAATGGGGAAACGCTCTACAGCTAATATTTTTCGGGAAAGGGTCATCGTGAGCCGGTATAAGCTTGTGACTGACACCGAGAACAGTTAAGTCATGTCTTGAATTGGGGCCGAAATAACCTAGTCCACGTTAACCCCTCCAAAACACAAGTTTGCGCATTTACCGCGAAAAAACATCCTTTCGTCGTACCTCTGAACTTTAAGGGATCTTCTCTTGATACCAACCCGACTAATGGAATCCTTGGCGTCGATATTTCGAGTGACGTTCAGTTTTGAGGTAATTTTTCCAAAAAAGTAAAGCTTAATCTCAGTATTTCACGCCGGACCACCGCTTACAACTGTATAAAGCACAGGCCAGGCCGCATATGAAATACTGCTCCCATCTTTGAGCTGGAACACCCCAATACCAACTCCTTCCTTTTGAACGCATTCAACGCAGAGCTGCTCGAATTGTCGACGACGTGGTTATTTCAGGTCGGCTCGATCCATTGGCTCCTCGGAGAGACGTTGCATCTCTCTGTATATTGTACCGCATATATCATGGGAAGTGTTCTGAGGAATTGTTCGGCTTGATCCGTGCCGCTGATTTCCTACACCGCACAACACACAATCGACTGTCACTCCACCCACATTACCTTAATGGATGGCGGTCTACTACTGTGCGTTTTTCACGAAATTTCTTGCCTCGAACTCAGTGTTGTGGAACCAGCTCTCGGCGGCGGTATTTCCGGACCGTTACGACTTAGGGATCTTCAAGAAACGAGCCTATTCCTTTCTTAAAGGCCGGCAACGCGTCTGCGATTCCTCTGGTTTTTCGGGTGTCCATGGGCGGCGGTGATCACTTTCCATCAGGTGACGCGCTTGCTCGTTTGCCTCCTTCTGCTATAAAAAAAAGAAGTATAATTACGACTATTTACATCGAAGGGTTAGTCAGAGACTAGGCAATCAGGACCGTAAAAGCAGTCCTCTGCCATAGTCCACTTTTCACCAAATAGCGACTACACATGTGCTCAGCGTGACAAGTGGTGATCCCATCGCCGCTCTATAAGCTGTTGGATGTACATACATCCAGTAGCAGTATTTAGTCCGTTAGTCGCCTTTTACTACACCTACCCAAGGGAAGAGAGGGGGTGATGGTAGTATTCTTTCACCGCAACGCGACACGGTTATTAACGTGTACTTGCGTTAATAATGCTCAAATATGCTTTTAAAGTTGACTCGAACCCACGATGAGAGAGTACAAAGAGGTTTAACCACTCACTCGTGGAAATTTTCTGACACAAAAATTGGCGCAACTGTCAACGTCAAATTTGACAGAATCGAGCATAGACTATGCGATATTTTGCGATCACGATGCATAAAATGTACCACGGAACCGAAATAATCGAACTTGTTCATACTAAAGTAGTCTGTAAGTCTATGAAAACACGGTACAAAGTCAAGTGTGTTTTTGTAGGTGCGGTCTCATGCGACCGCTTGGGGGCTGAGGGGTGAGACACAGTTGCTATAAAAACATAAGTTAAAAAGCGTTGAAGAATTCGACAGATCTAAGCAAATACCTCGGCGGCGGAGTAGTCAACGCAGTAACCCGTATTGCACAGGACGTGGATTTGAATCGAACCGTTCGATTCCCACTTATGGTAGTCAACTTTTTTTAACGTTTCATACGCATTTAATAAGTAGTTAGCTTTATTAATCCGTATAACAGACGGCTAAATGTTTGTTTTTCCGTGAATCATCCATGATATAAAATAATAAACATAAAATTACGTTTAAAAACTGAATGTTATTATTTAACGAGTCGCAACAAGGCGCAGCTCATCAGATTTCCATTTTATTTGTATCTCAACGTTATTGAGACATGATTAATGACTTTGTTGTGATTATATCCGACCAAAGGCGGCTTAGTTCTATAACGACTATAAAGAAATAATATAAAAACTTTACGATCTTGTAGATACAACAAAGGTTTCTTATGTTATTTATGTTTTTGTATTATCCACATGAACTATAAGTCTGACCGCTACCGCTGTACCGCGCCTTGGGTATGCGAGCGGCGAGGCGAGGGGGCGAAACAGTTGCTCCATTTTGTCATTCTGCCGTCATCGCTCACGGCGGCGGCAACTACCAACTAGTGTGTCAGACGCACATGAGATAAAATATCTAAAAATGGGTCGTGCATTATCTCGAGATATCAAGACTGTCATTTTCAAAGTGGCCGAATATTTTAAGAAAAGAAAATCAAGTTTATATTTCCAAGAGTTAAAGATTTATTTCATTTATATTGGTTCTTTAATTTGTACTTATCTAAAAATCATATTGGATAAAAACGGATTGGATGTAATTATACTCGTAAATATAAAGCTTCAATAAACTGTGCTTCGATATCTTAAGATCTGTCTGACACTACGAATCTCATGTGAGTTCATGCTCTTTACTTCCCACGCCCCTCCTCCCCGCGCATACCTAGGGCGCGGTACAGCGGTTGTGGTCAGGCTATAACATTTAAGTACCACAATTGCAACGTACAACTCCTCTTTTTATTATAATATCTTGGTTCAATTTACTTATTTATAGACATTGTTGTTATGAAGTAATCGTAATATTTTTATTGTTCCAAGTACCTAAGTAGCTCCTGTATATCTGCAGAAATAATTTTGTAGCAAAATTTATCCTAAATGTTTTAATGAAAAATTAAAATCAAAGAATAATGATGAAAAATGTATCTAGTCAATGGGTTGAAGTAGGAATAGAGCAAAAGTATATTTAAAAAGGCTACCTTTACATCCATTTATGAAAACAATAACTAAAAATTAAACTTCTGGTTGAGAGCGATAATTCCACTAACAAACAGATCGAAAAACTTTCTATTATAAAAATAGTAAAACATGTCGATCTAAATCTAAACAAAATAAAAGCGCGGACGATCAAGTATTTCCTTAAATATTCGATAACCTAGAAGAAGAAGTTATGTTTTTTTTATGACGCCGTCGTTAGCAATGAAGCATCCTAATACGTCCATGAAAGTAAATAGAACGAGAAAATGGCGCAGACGATAAGTCTTCTAAAAGGCTGTAAAATTCAAACTCCTTTGCCACCTTGAGAGCATCTGTCGCCAAGATGGCCGGCATAATTTGTCGAATAGATGAGTTTTACAAAGTCATATTATCATTATCGCTGCGGCAAGGGTCAGAGATTGAGGTATTTATAACTAGAGAAGGCAGCCATTACATACAGAAAATATGCACAACTAGATGACAACGGGCAACGCGTGTAGCTTGGGAAGCGCGGGATATTTTTTTTTAAGAGGCCTATTACATCTCGACTGTGATTTTTGCGTAAAATGGCCAATTTTGGCGTTATGGATCTCAGAAACAAAAATACATTAACAATTATGACTTTATGAATTATTACTAACATTATGAATTATGACTTATTGAATAGTGTAGAATAGCTATAGGAATAGTGCGTAGCGGCCTCGCCCTTTGTAAATTTTGCTTAACTTTTTAATTAAACCAAAAATTGCAGAGTACAATTTCATAAAGACAAGTGCGCGAAGGCACTTTTTTGTGCGCATCGATTGAAGTACTGTTCTAAACAATTGAAATAAAATATAATGTTATCTCTTATATAGTCGAATAGTGCGTAGCGGCCTCGGAATTTTTAGATATCATTGATTTTATATAGGAAAAAAATCTTATTCTAAACCAAAAACACTTCGAAAATCGCTATAAGTTAACTGTGAATATCTCTTATCTACGATAATATTGTTGAGCAAAATTTATACCAGAGTAATTGTTACGTCATGATAAATAAAGATTTTATAATGAATTTATTATCCTATTTCGATAAAAACGATAAAACCGACTGCAAATTTACTACAAAATGAGAAAATGGGCATTTTACGCAAAAATCACATTCGAGATGTAATAGGCCTCTTAAGCGTTTGCGTCCCATGGGCCGCATTTCGGTGCGCAAATACTTGCTTCGCGGTGTGGTCTCTAGTTATAGTACCTCAATGGTGTCAGGTTTGTTCACTTCGCTCCTCGCTTGATGTCTTGTGAAGTTGTGACGTAAGACGGTGACGTCATAAAAGTTATTTTGCTCGTGTTCTTACTGTTGTTGTTTGTGCGCTTTTTATGTGTTTAACTCGTTATTGGAACTAGACATGGGCGCCGCCGTGGCTCGCCGCCGCCGTTTAGGTATGGCGCGCCGCCGCCGCCGCCGACTGTTCAAAATTTCGCGCCGACTAGACTGTTCCAATGTGTAGGCTCTTGTAACAATAATCTCAGTTTATTCTTTACTCATGTGGGCCGTGCGGGCGCCGCGCGGGGCGTCAGCTCAGGTGCTCGATGAGGACGAAAACGACCCCGTTTCCGATCAAGAGGGAGAAGAATCAGAAGAACATTAAGACGTCCACACCAACGCGTTGGCATAGTATCTTAGAAATGTTGGGGCGTATGGCACACTGCTGTAACTGTAACCGGAACCCCGTCAGCTTTCTTAGCCTGAGCTAATGCTCGAGCGCGCAAATCTCGGGTACTCAGACCCTGAGAAAGCCCCAGTTAAAGAACATTACGTAGGGCACGATTCAATCACATCGGCCCCATCGGTGTTAAACATGCTTCGCACCCACTTGGAAATACCTTTATTTCCACGGAGAGCTTTGAGTAACTCCCCGCCGCGGACATGAAGCTCCCCCCTAGAGGGGTCGGCTATAGGTAATACAAATGGGTGCGAAACATTTGGAAATACCTTTATTTCCACGGAGAGCTTTGAGTACCTCCCCGCCGCGGACATGAAGCTCCCTCCTAGAGGGGTCGGCTATAGGTAATACAAATGGGTGCGAAACATTTGGAAATACCTTTATTTCCACCGCTGATAAAGCCTGACAAATCTGGAGAGATCGCAATATTTCCGTAAAAACCAAAACCAGACTGGTACGGACTCGTGTCTTCTCGATCTTCTATACGGCGCTGAGACTTGGACACTAAAAGCTGCAGACCGCAAACGCATTGACGCTTTTGAGATGTGGTGCTGGAGAAAGATGCTCCGTATTCCTTGGACAGCATTTCGGACTAACGTGTCTATATTGCAAGAACTCAAAATCTCCTCGCGGCTGTCATCCTCGGATGTCTTCGCAAAATTTTAGAATACTTCGGTCACATTGCAAGGAAAGACGGTGACAAACTCGAGAAGCTCATAGCGACCGGCAAAGTAGACGGGAAACGGCCTCGAGGACGCAGTCCAATACGTTGGTCTGACCAGATCCGCACCACTCTTAACTCATCAGTTCACAGCGCCCTCCAGACCGCCAAATACAGAAACAGATGGAGAAAAACCATAAGAGAGAAAGTGATGCAGAAGGGACGTCACGACCCTCAGCATTGACGAACACGACGCAAGGAGGAACTCCATTATCAATTTTAATTACTTAGTGACTTTTTGCTCTACAGCGACGATATAATGTTTTGTTGTTGAAATCTTTGTGAAGTGTTGGTTTTATTTATCACTCTTATTTCTACCTTTAACTACATAACCAAAAACGACTTCAGAAATCCCACGCCGCCGGCTTCACGCCGCCGCCGAGCATATTTTTAAGGCGCGCCGCCGCTGGATTTTTTTTACTCGGCGCCCATGTCTAATTGGAACAAGAAATCTGTTATTCACTTAGTAAAAAATTACGATACTCTTTCAATACTTTTATGGACGATGACTTTGCAAGAAGCGGGTTCTTTTGTAGGGTTCCGTAGCCAAATGGCAAAAAACGGAACCCTTATGGATTCGTCATGTCTGTCTGTCCGTCCGTATGTCACACCCACTTTTTTAACAACTATAAGAACTATACTGTTGAAACTTTGTAAGTAAATGTTTTCTGTGAACCGCATTAAGATTTTCACACAAAAATAGAAAAAAAACAATAAATTTTGTGGGTTCCCCATACTTAGAACAGAACCTCAATTTACCCTATGTCACTTGGGAAGAATGTAGCTTTCTAACTGTCAAAGAATTTACTAAATCGATACAGTTTCGGAGCCTATTCTATTAAAAAAAAAAAAAAAAAAAAAAAAGCTCTTGTCACCTGTCACATCATTTTTATTTCAAGTATTTTATTTTATTTTGTAACAAGTCTTTTGACAAATTACAACAGTTTATAAACTTATTTATCGAGAAAACCAGCTAAAAATATATCAAAAACATATAAATATAACTACCACAATAATTTAAAAATGAGAAAATCAACAATAACAAAATTGAAGAATGGTGACGTATGTCAACACAATATGCCATACAAAAATTGATCAAACATACAATCACGGACCTGAAACAATAAACATAATGTACTAAAATAAAAATGAAAGTATGATACTACGAAGAGCAAGACGAAGCGCACGCCCTCCATCATCGCCCGCTCCGCCGACCGTAAGCTCCTCGTCTGATGATTTTACCAGAGACGAGTCGAGCAGCGTGAGCGGGCGATCGCCGTCTCCGCCGCCACAACGACCTGCGCGACGTGGACGACCACCGCTGCCGGCACGCTTGGGATCAGTGGGGCCATCTGCCCCGCGTACGACCCCCGCTACCGGTGGTGTAGTGCGCCGCATGCGATGGACTCAACAAATAAATGAGAACTGCATGCGCGCCTACTACAGGGCAACAGAGGGAGGAACTAACCTTACTGCGTATCGTGTTAGGATGCTGTCTTTGTTTCAGGCCCTTGAACCGACCATAGACGTGTCTGCCCAACGATTGTCGGATCAAGTGCGGGTGATCCAGCGTAACAACTTGCTGGATCAGTCAGCACTTGATCGGCTACGCCTGGAGTCACAACGTATTTGTGCGGCTTCTTCTTCGGTGCAGGATCGCCCTGCCCCACAATTACCGGCCGTGACGCCGGTTTTGGTGGCGCGAGTAGATCCGGTACCCGACGATGAAGATTTCATAAATACGAATGTAAGTACGCAGGCGAATGAGCAAATGAGGAGCGCTTTGAACGATGCTATTCTACAGTATCGTGACACGCGTAACTCTAGGCCGCGTATACCTTGTTTGCCCACGAATAGACATAATTTGGCGTTAATGAGTGCCTTGAACGATTTACTGGTTCCTTATCTTGGAACCAGTGAAAGTTTAATTGATACCCACTCGATCCTTTATTGTGGGGCCATCACGGTGTGTCGCGTTGCTCGTGTCAAATTCCAGGATTCTGACCGAGTACCGCGGCGAACCGGGACTGCCCCTGCTTGGCAATTGAGGATCGAGGGGCGTATTAATAAGTTCAGGACACTCATTGCAAAGCTAATTTGCTTCAGAAATGGCAATAATCGACCTCGCGTCATGCGATTCGTCACACAAGCCTTTGTTGGGACTGATGTTCGTCCGGAAAACTATATGGCTTGTGTGACGGAACGTATTGACTTTCTGAAGCAAAAAGTCTATGCGTGGGCAAACCGTATACGTCGCTACAGAGTGCGTGTGGACCGATACCAACAAAATCGCCTCTTTCAAAGTGACCAAAGAAAAGTATACAGACGTTGGGAAGGAGCTGATCAACGTGTGAGCGACGGACAGCTACCAGATGTTGATGCCATGACTAATTTCTGGCGCAGCATTTGGTCGGTGTCCGTCGAGCACACGGAAGGTGAATGGATGAGTGTGGTCAGTGACGCGTGTGAACCTATCGAGACCATGCAGCCTATAAATATAAGTACAGCTGACGTAAGTTGTGCAATCCGTGCGGCCCAAAATTGGAAATGCCCAGGACCGGACGGATTGCACAACTTCTGGATCAAATGGTTTCGATGTTCACACGAGTTACTGGCAACGCAATTCCAAGAAGCCATAGAGCTCGGCTCACTCCCAAGTTTGTTGACTACTGGCAATTGTGCAATCCGTCCGGTCCTGGGCATTTCCAATTTTGGGCCGTACGGATTGCACAACTTACGTCAGCTGTACTTATATTTATAGGCTGCATGGTCTCGATAGGTTCACACGCGTCACTGACCACACTCATCCATTCACCTTCCGTGTGCTCGACGGACACCGACCAAATGCTGCGCCAGAAATTAGTCATGGCATCAACATCTGGTAGCTGTCCGTCGCTCACACGTTGATCAGCTCCTTCCCAACGTCTGTATACTTTTCTTTGGTCACTTTGAAAGAGGCGATTTTGTTGGTATCGGTCCACACGCACTCTGTAGCGACGTATACGGTTTGCCCACGCATAGACTTTTCTGCTCCATAAATCAGGTAGTACCACGGAACCGAAAAATTATAGACCCATCACGTGCTTACCTACTTTATACAAGCTCCTTACAAAAATTAATACGCACATTGTTGCAAACAATATTTTGGACATGACTCAGAATGGATGTAGGGTTGGGTCCCGTGGTACTAAGGAGCTTCTCCTCATTGACATGACCATATGCCAGAAGGTCCGGCGTGGCAGAGGGACTCTCTCTACAGCCTGGATTGACTATAAGAAGGCTATGATTCGGTGCCGCATTCATGGTTGGTGAGGATTTTAGAGTTATATAAAATTGATATAACTTTAAAATCCTTTTTGATATCATGTATGCGGCAGTGGACCACGGTCTTGAGTCAACCAGGATGTCGAGATAGTGTTTCTGCCACGAAGGATCTTATAAGGATAGAGCGTGGCATATTCCAGGGCGACAGTCTGAGTCCTTTATGGTTTTGCCTAGCTTTGAATTCTCTCAGTACTTTGTTGAGAAATTCAAAGTTAGGCTGTCAACTGCGGAGAGGGGGTGAAGTTATATCGCACTGGTTGTACATGGATGACCTCAAGCTTTTCGCACCAAACCGCCAAGACTTGGTGAAACTGCTGAACATTACTGAGACTTTCAGCAGTGCCATCAAGATGGAGTTTGGTGTGGATAAGTGTGCGGTTATGCATGTACAGCGTGGGAGAGTAGTAAATTCAACCAATTTACAACTCTCCGAAACGATAAACTTCAGATCTCTCTCCGAAGTTGAAACATATAAATATCTTGGTATGTCACAGTCTTTGGGTGTTGTGGATGGGGACATAAAACAGTCATTACGGGAGCGATTTTTTTGCCGCCTAAGAAAAGTACTTAACAGTCTTTTATCGGGTGGCAATAAGACGCGTGCTTTTAATGGCTGGGTTATGCCTCTACTCACATACTCCTTTGGCATACTAAGATGGACTCAGACCGAATTGGACGCCTTGGATAGAAGAGTCCGTCAAATGCTCACGACTTCCAGAATGTTACACCCGCGCTCATCTGTTATGAGGCTGTACATCCCGCGGAGATGTGGGGGTCGCGGCTTTTTAAATGCCAAGGACCTACATAACCGTGAGGTGTGCAGTCTCAGGGATTATTTCCTTAACAGTGAGTGCGGGATGCATTTGGATGTCGTGGCAGTTGATAGACACTTTACGCCGCTCTCCTTGGCAACAGAAAACTGGCGCAAACTAGTGGTGCTAAGCACTCTCGATCGCAAGGACATATGGAAGAGCAAGGTACTACACGGGCGCTACTATCGGGCTCTAACTGGGCCTGATGTAGATTTGCCTGCCTCGGTGAACTGGCTACGTTTCGGTGACCTCTTTGGGGAAACCGAAGGTTTTGTCTGTGCTATTGAAGATGAAGTTATCATGACGAATAACTACCGGAAATATATTATGAGGGACGGTACGGTCGACATCTGTCGGGCATGCCGCCGTCCGGGAGAATCACTCCGACATATTATTTCCGGTTGTTCTCATCTTGCTAACGGAGAGTATTTGCACAGACACAACCAAGTAGCCAGAATAATTCACCAGCAACTTGCTCTTCGATATGGCCTTGTTGAATCAGAGGTGCCGTACTATAAGTACGTACCTGCGCCAGTTCTCGAAAATGGTCATGCAACGCTCTACTGGGATCGCTCTATCATCACGGACAGGACTATTGCCGCTAATAAGCCTGATATCGTGGTGATCGACCGATCTCAGCGCCAAGCAATATTGGTTGATATCACCATACCTCATGACGAGAACCTCGTGAAAGCCGAGAAGGACAAGCTCAGTAAGTACCTTGACTTGGCTCACGAGGTTACCGCCATGTGGGATGTGGATTCAACCATTATTGTACCGATAGTCGTTTCGGCACACGGCCTTTTAGCGAAGAGCCTCGATCAACACCTAGAGAGGCTCTCGCTGAAAGGTTGGGTCAAGGGTCAGATGCAAAAGGCAGTACTCCTTGACACGGCACGTATTGTCAGGAGGTTCCTCACTCTGCAGCCCTAACCACCGATAGCTTGGGTCTACCCCCGCTGCCGGTGGCAACCTAGGTTAAGTTTTTTATAATATTTTATATTGTAAATAGGTTTTTATATAAAATATTGTAAAAAATTAAACTTAAGAATTATGTTAAATAAAGAGGATAATAATAATCTTTATTGTTCAAAACATCAATTTGATACATTTTGTATAACACTTTAGTATCTAAACTAGGTCAAACCTGCTCTTATAGGCACTTACGCTCTTCCAAAAATTGTATGTAGATGTAAATGATGTTGCTCATGCATAATACTATAAACAATATAGAAATTATATAATAAGTAGGTATTAAAATAAAGCTATAATAATAAATAACCAATGCATGTATACTATTAAAAAAATATAAGTAATATAATATAAATTTATAGAAAAAGTAAAAAATGATATTCAAACAAACAAACGAACTAATCTTCCTCTTTTTAAAATTAGTATAGATGTCCCCAGGATTGCGAAAGCACGGGTTTCAATTCTACTAGAGGCTAACTGTATTTTTAAAGGGCAAATTACAGTGGTTTTTAGCCAAGACCCGTAAATTGAAGCTATGAATTTTTGGAAAGGAGATTGACCATTTTGGACCAAATGCTGCCCAAGCATGGGAATACTTTTTATTTCTTTCCTTACATGAAGATATATTAAAACATATAATTTAAAAAAAAACATCCACGGGGTTATATTGTACCTAAAAACTTATCTTAGGCTGTATATCATTGATTGATTGAATGACTATCCCTAAATAAGTGTTGTTCTATTAATAAAATCCATTGTTTATTATACATACATACCGTTATTTAGTTTATAAATAAGACGTTTGTTATTATATTTCGTTAATGTAAAACTTATACAACAGTTTTTTTTTCAATACTTCTCGGATAGATTCTGAAGGCTTTGGTTTACATACTAGTATTAGTCTAAGGAACATTATGCACTATGATTCAATGTTGGGCAGCACTCTTGGTCCAACGTCCATACAAAAATGGTCAATCTCATTTGTCACGGGGGCTTGTACTTCCATTATAATTGTTTATAATACAAACATAATAATCACGACTATTATCCCCGAAGGGTTAGTCAGAGACTAGGCAATGAGGACTGCAAAAGTAGTCCTCTGCCATACTCCACTTTTAATTAAATAGCGACTGCACATGTGCTAAGCGTGACAGGTGGTGAGCCCATCGCCGCTCTATGCTGTTGGATGTATATGCAGTTTTTAGTACGTAGTCGCCTTTTACGACATCCAAGGAAAGAAAGGGGGTGGTAGTGTAGTATTCTTTCACTGCTACACTGCTACAGTTTCAAGATATACTAAGTTGAACGAGTTTATTTTGATCTCGTTTAAGTTACAATATCTCGTCCTATATCAGAGGTCACTGCCCTTTCTTCCCTTCAAATCTTTATTAGTCTCATGTAGGGACTTAAAATTGTCGTAATTGCACAATTAATTCTTGCGGCGGATTCGTTGTTTGCGCCGCGACACGGGCGGTAATTAAAGCGGACAAAACAAGGCGATTTATGGCAACCCCGGCCGATAAATTAACTCCGCGGCGCGACCTTTGTAACGGTGGCAACACTGTTTAACTTTTTCAAATCAACTGGCCGTTTGTGGCGCGGAAAGTTCATATTTACTCTTTTTGAATTGTGGTTACGGCCCTGTGACACGGCGCGTGTACTTTTTTTAGGTAATTATTTTTTATGCTTACAAGCAGAAAGTTAATAAATGTAATTTTAAGCTACGAGGCATGGTCTGTAAAAACAAATCGTTAAGACTGGTTAGACCACCGACCGATGTAGACACAGAGCTAATCGCTGGAAAAAACTGAATGCAATCGGCTCAAAACAGCTCCACCTAAACACCTATATATCTAGCATAGGGCCAGCGTGGTGGGTTATGGCCCAATATCCCCACGTGCTATTGTTCACGTGGGCGGACTGTGCCCAGCAGTGGGACGTTTATAGGGTGATGATGATGATAATGATGACGTAGCGAATTCGTCACGTTCGTCACGCTAGTTTTACATAAAACAAGCATTTTCCCGTGACTACCTACGCTTGGGCGTCATTATTATCCCTCAGGAAACTTATACCGGGACAAAAAGTATCCTTTCGGTGCGGTGAAAGAATACTACCACCCCCTCTCTTCCCATGGGTGTCGTAAAAGGCGACTAACGCACTAAAGACAGCACATACATCCAACAGCATAGAGCGGCGATGGGCTTAACACCTTTCACGCTGAGCACATGTGCAGTCGCTATTTGGTGAAAGTGAACTATGGCAGAGGACTGCTTTTCCGGTTCTCATTGCCTAGTCTCTGCCTGACCCTTCGGCGATAATAGTCATGATTATAATGTATGTATTTTCTGTAACCTTGACGACGTGTTTGAAAAATGTCGTTATAATCGGTTAAGTAGATATGGTGTCAAAGCGTAACAAAGAAATAAGTAAACTGATTTTCGTATTTTGCGCAGCGCCTTACCGTCAACTCGCGTCATAGAGAACATAACCGCAATATCGTTTTTATGTTTTATTCAATACGACAAAGTAAACCAACGTTGTTCGCGAGTGTAGTCAAACGGAAAGTTAACTAAACTTCGTTTATTTTATACTCGTATATTGTTAAAGCTCAAACGCTCATGCCAATAACACGATACAATATCTGAGCAATTTCAAATTGACAGACGGATTTCAAACTGAAAAGGAGCCGTCAATAGGTCATAAAACGTGAAGCTTTGCGTGGATAGTCACTTGGATACTACGTAAATAGAATAGCATAAAGTAGCGTTTCGCGAATTCGTTTTTTTTATCCTCTACGGGTAAGTGCTTGGCTTTTTATCTTACCTGATGGTAAGTGACGGTAAGACCGAAGGTGCAAGCGCCTTTTACCAGGAATTTTCAACCACTGACGAACTGACTATCTTATCTCTAAACAGTTGTTATGGCGCCAGACTTTAGATAGGATGGTATTAGCTAGTCAGGCGGACTTAACAAGCCTATCCTACTAATATTATAAACGCAAAAGTTTGTAAGTATGGATGAATATTTGTTACTCTTTCACGTAAAAACTACTGAAAGGATTTAGATGAAATTCGGCATACAGTTAGTATATAACCTGGATTATCACATAGGATACTTTTTATCCCGATATTCCCACGGGAACGGGAACCGCGGGTAAAACCGCGAGCGGCCGCTAGTTTACTATATGTCAGCGTTTCCCATTTGCCGGGTCGCGACCCGGTACCGGGCCGTCAAAATAAAATACCGGGTCGCAACATTCCCGCCCTGTTTTAAAAATAATACTAACGCTCGACGCATCGTAAATATTCGTAAGCGGTGAGCGACGCGCGCCACAATGACAAAAGAGATTGGACACACAAGCAGCAGTTTGCTGTCGACGTATGTAACTGCAGTCGACGTTAGGAGTCGGTAGCTAGCTGTCGACATGTTCTCGGCAAGCTGTCGACGTTTAAACTGCTTGCCGCAGGCAGGACATCAGCTAGCTGTCGACCTGCCTGCGGCAAGTAGTTGAAACGTCGACAGCTTGCCGACGACAGGTGACGGAGTCTGCCGTCGTCAGCTAGCTGTCGACCTGCCTGTGGCAAGCAGTTGAAACGTCGACAGCTTGCCGACGACAAACAACGGTATCTGCCGTCATCAGCTAGCTGTCGACCTGCCTGCGGCAAACAGTTGAAACGTCGACAGCTTGCTGACGACAGGTGACGGCGTCTGCCGTCGTCAGCTAACTGTCGACCTGCCTGTGGCAAGTAATTGAAACGTCGACAGCTTGCCGACGAGTTTCCGACAGCTAGCCGCCGACTCGACAGCTAGCTGCCGACAGGTGACGGCGTCTGCAGTCGCCTCTGCCGTCATCAGCTAGCTGTCGACCTGCCTGCGGCAAGCAGTTGAAACGTCGACAGCTTGCCGACGACAGGTGACGGCGTTTGGCCGAAGCTATTAATGCTAGACGAATGATTTTCCAGAAACACGTTTCCAATATTATTAAAATACAACATTTCAAATAATTGAAATCCATAATATCATCAAACAACTTGTAATCGTAGTAACGTTTAAGCATGCAAACAAGCATGCAGCATGGAAGCAAGCATGCACCACGCAAGCAAGCATGCAGCATGCATACAAGCATGCAGCATGTAAGCAAACAAGCTTGGAGCTTGCAAGCAAGCTGCGGCATGCATGCAAGTATGCAGCATGCAAGCAAGCATGCAGCATGCAAACAAGCAAGCAGCAAGCAACCAAGCATGCAGCAAGTATGCAGCAAGCATGCAGCATGCAACCAAGCATGCAGCAGGCATGGTTTCTGTCACGGCTCCGGCGCTGCGAGGCTCCGGCGGTCCCACGCGAGCTTATCGTCGCAGATGGCTTACGCTCACCACCTGCTCCTCAGCTCGCGGGCCGCCTCGCCCCTCCGCGCCTACGCGGGCTTGAATTACACCCTAGCGTAGGGCAGACAAGACTACGTGGAGTCTGTTTTGCCGCGATTCGTTTCTGTCACTGACTTTTGAAACACAATCTTACCGGAAACATAAAGTAATAACTTTTTAAGACATTTAAGATTATTCACCTAATAATATGAACATATGAAAAACAAAAAAAAACTGGGTATGAGTATGACATTTTAGAGGAAAAGTTACTTCGAATTTTAATACTTCTAGATATTAAATTTATTGTAAACAAAACATCTTCCAAAAGAAAAAAAGTAGTTTTGATAATCGGCTAATAGTTTGCTGGAAAATGAAACGTATGTATGATAAGTTTATGGATTAACAAAATTATGTAAAAGCAACGATCTGGTATTTAAAACTTCGTCATACCGTTTTCGAACAATTGAAATTCGTACTGGAAAGTTTCGAATTTATGATAGGTTACCCCTAACAATGACTTGATGATTTCAATGATGACATTTGCCCAGCAGTTGGACAGGGCCTATACCCTGACAGCCTATGCTGTTTACCATTTTTATTAAAAAAAAGTTGTGACTTTTTAATAGAGGTATATCCGAAACCGAAAAAGAGGTACATTCACACGTACTTTCTCTTTATAAAAGTATCCAGAATGACTCCATTAATATCCCAAGACGTTTGCTTAATCCCGGCCAGTTCAAATGTTAATTGATTCAGCATGCCCATGTAGGGATGCCATTGAGTGATATATGGGTAAGGGAAGTTGTTCATAGTTCAAATGGAACGGTAAACAAAAAGGAAACCTTTTACCGGTTACTCAGCGACATTGGCTTCGTCTGCGTGAACGCCCACAATCGAAATTCCCTGTTTAATTAAAAAAAAAACCTTTTTCTTACAATTACGAACACAACGAAAAACACATCAGCCAAATCGGTCTAGCCGTTCACAATATGTGATGTTCAATTGTGACATTTGATTTTTATTCATATTAGTAGAATCTTATACAAGGGGCTAAAATGACCCATTATACACCGAGATTTTGTATTGGTTTTGGAGCCGAAACCCTGTTCATGTTTAACATCAGTAGAAGCTATTTAGCTTGTAAAACTAAAAATATCAGCATAAAAAAATCATTAAAAAAATATCAATAAATAATTTAAGAACCCTTAGTACCGGACGATCTTACAAAAGTCAACGACCGAGGCGCTTCAAACGCGCCGTCTTACCACATGAGTAAAGAAACGGTACAGAGTGAAAGCTACATACAACCGCGCCGTCGCGAGTCAACTACTACAAGCATACGGCGCATGTGTGCGTGTCCACTAGCCGCTGCGTCGCGTACGCGCCGCCACTGGATAAAACCGGTTTACGCTAGCTCAGCCAGTGGACAAACGGAGGGCCTGCACGAAGCGCGCGTCTTATTTGTTTTGTGCTTCTGTATATTTTTTACGAAATTGTTTTAAGTTCAATAAACTGCAAAGAGTTATGAAAGTGTAAATAATTAGTTCTGGACTTGTAAAATGGTTGTTTACTGTACCATTTGTATGAATAATAATAGAAAAAAAATCAATTACCTATCCCAAGGAGTCTACTAGGTAAGTAAATCGAAACCAGATTATACCTATTTAAAATTAGATATGTTTAAGTAGGTTGCACAAACCTTTATGTTATGTAGGTATGTATGTTAAACCGGGTCACACACAGGTCTCCTGCGACACTGTTTAGTGTTTTCTATCAATTAACATCTAACAAAATATGGTCGTTTAATTTGTTAGAGGTTTTTTGTTAGGTTATGTTATCAGAAAACAGTGTCGCAGGAGACTCTGCTTAACTTAAGTACTTAATTGTTTTTTTTATTACATATTATAACTAATTGGGTGAATCTACAAATATTTTGCTGTTTTGTTTCCGAATCATCATTACCTTAACCTTACCTATCACCGACTGTCGTTAAAATAGTTTGCATACAAGCTTGAAATTATTATGCGAACGAAATAATGCAGTAGGTATGTCAAGTGTTCCTCAATGTAGGTAAATATTCCTGGTCTGGTCTGGCCTGGTCTGGCGTCGCGTAATCTATGAGGTCCCGGGTTCAATTCCCGGTCGGGTCAATTTAGAGAAAAACTGTTTTTCTAAATTAAGGTAAGGTTTCAGGTCTGGGTGTGTTTTTATGTTTATGTATATTTATCAGTTATCTTACAATATTAACGAGTTTCAATAGAATCTTGGTCTAGATAATTGGTGTGAGCGTTAACATATTTTTAATGATGAAATTCGTCTGAGGAAGCGGACAGCGTTGAAAAAGCAACCTCATTTTTTTTTGTAGGTTCACCCATTTTCACACTTTTATCGATTTAATTATGCGGTAATAATTGTAAATAATTGTATTTCAATAAGAAAGTATCTCATTTCAAAATGCTCGAACGCTCGCGTCAACATAAATTAATTTCAGAGTGTAATTTTTTTTACATGGGCCGCCTTTGTGTCAAATATTTGTATGTATACTCAAGTGCACACAACCTTTACACATTTGTTACAATATCACCTTTAAGCCAATGGTCCGGTTGGTAATACTATTTCTTATGCAGTAATAAAATAATATACCTACTTAGTGTTCGGTTCGTTCGGCTTGCGATCTTGCTCGCTAAGCAATTTTTGCAATGCCCGGTCGGTGGTTGGGTGACCAATTAAAAACATCTTGAGCTCCTCCGTGCTTCGGTTGGCACGTTAAGCCGTTGGTCCCGGTTGTTGTCGTAAGATGACATTTGTTAAAACTCACCAACCCGCATTGGGCCAGCGTGGTGGATTATGGCTCAACATCCCAACGTGCTATATTTAGAGTATCAATTTGTAAATACTTATACTTACTTAATATCTTATCTTGTCTACATACCTAATAAAAAACTCATAAAAGTTTGTTTATTTAATTTTATTCTCTTTGGCAACCCTACTACTTTAGGTAAGGATTTTCGTATGCTCCTAGAAGCTTTCTCTCTGTACCGTTTCTTTACTCATGTGGTCTTACTATGTGAACTAGAACGTTACTATGTGTTTTCGACAAAAAGTCACTTTTACAACTTTTTTATCTTTGCTCGTAAATCGATTATTAATTCTTAAATAGGTACAACACTTTATTTGTATTAGAACGTTTTCGGCTCCAAAACCAATGAAAAATCTCGGTGTATACGAGGTAGTTTTACTCCCGAGCTTTAGCGAGGGAGTAAATAGAAACCGAGTTTTAATGGGTTTTTAGCGCCGTGTGTTCACTATTCACTATAAATAAAGAAAATAAAACAATCCAATACAATATGAATTAGTTTATTTTATTAAAAATTAACCCGTTAGTTGCTTTAACGACACCCACAGAGAAGGGTTGGTAGTATTATTTTGATGAGCCCATCGCCGCTCTATGCTGTTGGATAGTAGGTATGTGAACTCCTTCCATCTCTTCCCTTGGGTGTCCTAAAAGGGACTAACGGACTAAAGACTGCACATAGGTACATCCTACAGAGCATAGAGCGGCGATGGGCTCATCAAAATAATACTACCAACCCCCCTCTTCCCTTCGGTGTCGTAAAAGGCGACTAACGGACTAAAGACTGCACATTCACCCAACAGCATAGAGCGGCGATGGGCTCATCAAAATGATACTACCAACCCCTCCATTCCCTTGGGTGTCGTAAAAGTCGCATTGGGCCAGCGTAGTGGATTATGGCACAATAGCCTCACGTTGTCCACGTGGGAGGCCTGTGCCCAGCAGTGGGACTTTTGTAGGCTGATGATGATTATGTAAAAATGTCTCGTCTCTGACTAACCCTTCAGTAATAATATTCACGACTATTACCCCTGAAGGGATAACCAGTCAATGAGGACCGCAAAATCAGTCGATTCCCACAGCCCAAATGATTACTGCACATGTGCTCAGCGTGACAGATGGTGTGCGTACAAACCGGTATAATTAACAAAAAAAAGATCTAGGACAAAAATGTTTACTTACTAGAAAAAACATCCAGTCTCAGGAAAGCTCGAATGGGATTCGAACCCATGACCTTTGGATTGCCGGTCCACTGCTCTAACCGCTAAACTACCGTCCTACCGACACCACATAGGCTCGTTGATTTTTTTCTAGTAGGTAGTTTGTGATTTACGCTGCAAGCCAGCGTTATTACGGTCACTGAAGTTTACCCTCACAGTCGAAAGAAATACTATTGCAAGTATATCGATAGACGCGTAATTGCATATATATATCTTTATTATTGAAATTTTGCATTTACAATCCTACATATTTTTTCTAGTAAACATTTTATCCTATATCTATATAGCAGCATCTTGAAATTTAAATAATAAAAAAAGATCGTCTACTGCCTGTTTGTTGATAGAGCCTCCAAATCGATGGTCGCGCTCCCAAATCCGCAACGATGGCGGCCCCGAGAACAATCCGATCGTCTCAATAACTCTTGACCGTGTGTCGTTTGCGATGGCCCTCGTATAAACTACACAGCGCTCGAGTTAATTTATAACGTTAGTAGAAACGCTAACTTAGAAAGACCGCCATACTTCGGCCAATTTGTACAAAATATTTACAAATCATATTAAATAACTATCGTCCTGTATCGTATCGCTCTTTCTATCAATGAAAGCCGCATAAAAAACCAATAATAATTGCAGGGTTTAGCCAGCGATATATAAGATTAAATTTTATCAACCGCAAATCTTTTAAGGATAAATTAAACTGCATAAATAAACTATTTTTAGGATTACTTGTGCGAGTACAATTCGCGAGTGTTTCGCCCGGACCACTTCCAACACAGTTTTAGTGTAAATGTGTGCAAAACAGTGTTTGTGTGAACAAGGGCGATATGTCCAACATATGTGATTAGGTTTAGTTAGGTAGGACTAAACTTGTAAATGTGTAAATTGGAACCTGTAATCAACAACTTGTAAATATGTAAATCTGTAAATATCAATGAATTTAGACTTAAACACGCTAAGTTAATGTAAACTTTACATAGCTACATTACTTATTTCAATCTGGGTAAAAGCTAACTAACGAATTGTATTAACTTGTCAGTCCAAAGCCTGAAAAATGTGATGGGATGTCAATTCGTTGTGAATAGTTAAAGCATTTAAATAAAAACAGACAAATTATCTATGAGTTTCATTTATTTACAATACCTAGGTACCTACCTACTCACATCATAAAACTATTTGCATTTCTACTGAAGCGAAGCCAAGCAGTAGGTACTTACCTTCCCTGTTTACGTTAATTTTTATTTCGCTCATTACTTTACATAGGCAGTCCGGAACCGTAGATTGTAAATTAATTTTAAGTTCTACACGGATTCGCTCCCATTTTTTGGAAATGTCCTCCGCTCGCTATTAAACTAATCGTGCTAGGTAGGCAATTTGTAATTGTGTAACTATAACTAAAAATGACGGCCGGGTGGTCGTGTGGGTCAGCGACCCTGACTGGAAACCCACGATAATCCAGCTAGCAACACATGTGTGATGAGCACGAGCAATTTGTGACCGAGTTATGGATGTTTATTAGTATTTATGTATGTTTATCTGTTTTTAGTCGCCATAGTACAGGCTACGCTCAGTTTAGGGCCGAATGAATGGTGTGAAAGTTGTAAATTTTTTTTAATAATTTCAAATACGCCAAATTAGCGCATAGGTGAATTTTGTTTCTCGCAGCAGAGTATTAACATGTGTTACGTACGTGTGATAGTTTTGGGTAACGTTGCTTGTGGTGGAGTCTATCCCGATGTCACAGAATAATGTAGGTACCTACCTACAGCGCTTAGCGGTGCACTACTACTGCACTGCCGCGCCGCGGCCGCCACAGTTAAACTTATGATATGAATGAAATGAGGAAAGAGTGCAGAAAGAGTGAAATGAGAGAGACGGGCGGTAAGAATAAGCCATGTTTTAAAACTATTTATGAATGAAAATTAATGTCAGGATGCTCTAAAAATATTAATACAAATATTGTGTTAGGAAAAGTAAAAATAAAAACTAGCCTGAATTTTTTTTTTTATATGTTAGGGCCTTATTTCTCTGGTATAATTAGAAACATTTGCAGTTGATAAAATTTAACCTTATATACGTTACACTCTAGATAGGCCGTTCCGAACACGCACTATCCACCACCCACTCATCTGCGGAGACGACTCGGCACCTTGCTTTAGTGTGGCTTTGACATTCGCGCGTGCGGAGCGGCGAAAATAATTCTTTATTTCCTTTCAAAGTATACACCTAGACGTTTACTACAATTCAGTTGTCAAGTAAATGAAATGATTTGTCATTCAAGTCATAATTATTAGAATAGAAAATATATTTTTTCAATTATTGTTAATGACAATCTATTTGGGACGCCATCTTGATACACACTACGTTCACGTTGCCTTCGAACGAGACCCATCTGGAGCTGCGGCGCTGCGATGTCTGTTGGTTGATTAGACGACATAAATGTTTAAGCGCTGCAGCGGCTGCAGCGAACTTTAGGTCTCTCATTCCAGAATTTGAACAAATGGTTTGTATGAACGTTCTTGTCTATACTTATAAGTCAATGGGTCTAGCAGGAGAAAGCTGAGCCACAGACACATGAAAGTAATAGAGAACTACCTATTGAAGAGTGACAGTTCGAAACTTCGTGGTGTTCGGAAAATGACTACAGTGACTTTCGCTATGTTTGTATTTATTTATTTTGTGATAAAGCTGTAGATGAAAGCTGACTTCACTCGGCGACCTGGCACCCTTAATTACTGAATAACGCTTACCTACTTATTTCTTAACTTAAAGAAAAAATATTTTATAGTAACAGTCTTATCGTGTCGTCAGCTGTAAGACCATCTCTCATCCAGAGGTCCCGGGTTTGATTCTCATTACATATTGTACTCGGTTTGTTTGGTGGAAAGACTTCATTATTGTCTTCAGATGAAATGAAAGCTCTTATACCGGTTGTTTAAAATAAGTTATGATTTTTTTAGGGAAGCGTAGCTAACAATGTTATTACAAATTTTTGGTATCTTTATAATTGAAATGTTTGCATTCACAATGCTATCTAAATAAAGGATAAAATGTTGTTACTATAAAATGTTTTTTCTAGTAAACATTATATCCTTTACAAATTTTTGCATTTCAAAATATAAAGACATAAAACAAATCCACGGAAATGTGAAGTTGAACATGTATGTTTAAACATTTGCACGGCTGGCTGGGTTGGGCCGAAATGCGAATCAACGCAAGGAGTAGAGGGGGGACATGAAATCCTGTAGCATTATGTTTGATGAAACATTAAATAAGCCCATAATTCACGACACAAATCCCATTTAACTGATGACGAACAATTTATGTTTTGAAATATTTATTACGTCTGCGTGTTATTAGATTTGAAAAGACCTAGAAATTATAAGAAGGAAGTTTACTGAACCGTGACAATGATGATGATGGTGATGATGTCCTCCCAGACGTATCCGTCGACGGCGACACCCTTAGCCTAGTGTTAGCGTTAACCTGGATCCATAGGCGCGAGCGTGACTTGCAAAACCAAATTTGGTTTTGAAAGTCCTGAAAACATTTTTACCACTGTTATTTATATGTGCTTACTAAATGTACTATCGGGGTCACCGTCGCTTTACCACTTTGCAGACATTTTCGCATGAAGCGCGCCGCCCGCCCGGGTGCGTGCCCGTACCAAATATACGACGCAGTGTACGAGGGATTTTGACCTTTAGACTGGTAAAGCGACGGAGTCCGCCATTGTACCTCTATGAGGATTCACGACTTTTACCCCCAAAGGGTTAGTCAGAGACTAGGCAATGAGGAACGCAAAAGCAGTCTACTGCCATAGTCCACGTTTCACCAAGTTACTCATGTGCTCAGCGTGGTAGGTTGGTTCTCTTAACCCTTTATAAGGCAGTGGCACATATATTGCCACCATATTTTGAACTTTATACAATTTGCTATTTGACAGTTTGTAACAATAAAATATGTCGGAAATGGTAGGTTATGATTAACGACAATTATCCAACAGTTTTTTTTATTAAAAGAATTTGTAAATATTTTATTTTTACAAAAAAAATTTGCGATTTTTTATCTGTGGAATACAAGACCTGAAACACGGGCGGCCATGATTGAGCTTCATGTGACGTCACATTTCACAAAATATACAAAAACTATCTGTCAGGTTTCAAAATAAGTTTCTATATTTATTGAAATGTGACGTCACAGAGCAAAATGTCACGTGACCAACCGTTTTCGCACGAAATTTGAAATCAATAAAGAAAAATATGTTTTTTCTGTTAAAAAAAGTTTTTTCGAGAAAGAAAATATTGTACGGGGTATAAAGTAAGCGTTTGTAATTTTTTAAATACTTTTTCTAAAACTGTCAAGTAGCCAATTGAGATAAGGTCGAAAACTAATGAAAATTTTGAACATGCTGTGCCCATTAAAGGGTTAATGCTGTTTATTTATTTATTGTTAAAGGTACAATAACAGAATACAAATTGTTACATTGCAATCTACATCAACCAACACTTTTTAAATTTGTATCCCAATAAAAATTGTACACAGGATTGACCCAAAACAACCGTAAACAAAAAATTTAAGTAACAACATAATTTAAACTAATTTTAAATAAAAAGTTAACAACTTTCGAACAATTTGGAAAATAAAAGAACAGTAATTGAAGCAAAGCAATAAGTAAGTGCTACTAACAAACAATTTAAATATCAGAAGCCCATACTTTAAATGAATTTAAGCTACAATTAAAAATGTGTTTTTGAGAACATAAGTTATTATATTATGTTGGATCTATGTGCATTCTTTAGCCCGTTAGTCGCTTTTTACGACACCCAAGAGAAGAGAGTGGTTGGTAGTATTATTTTAGTGAAATGAAATGTCAGTTGACATAAAAAAATCCAACATAAAAAATCTCACACCAGTGTTCGTTCAACACAAATTAATGGTCCGAATGAGTCAGCAATGGGCATACGCGCGCAATATCAAAGTTAATCGGATTCATTTTCCAATTTTCCGCCCAAAATCGTAGCATCATTGCCGGGCGTCGCGCCCCGGGCGCTGCGTTTCAATATGCGACGGTGATATTTTGGCAATTTTTTTGTTAAATAAAAAAGAATTTTATCACATATTTGAGCATCAACTCCACAGCCCAAACATTCTGTGCCTAATTGTTTTCTTATTGGGTAAAATAAATTTATTTACGACTGAGGACGACTAGGACATATATTTACGACTATTATCCCCGAAGGGTTAGTCAGATACCAGGCGATGAGGATCGCAAAAGCAGTCCACTGCCACCGTCCACTTTTTTATACTAAGCCCGACAAATGACATAACTCCACCTGATGTTAAGTGGAAGTGAAGCCCAGGTGCGAGGACAACTGGTGCAGCGTAAGAAACGTCGCATCAGTCACCCTCACTCTGCAGACCTACAAAGTGCCTCTTCACGCCTCGTTTGAAGGACCCTATGTCATAGGTAGGAGGGAATACGTGTGCTGGTAGACTATTCCATCTTTGGGTGGTGCGACAAAGAAACGAGTCACCAAACTTCTTTGTGCGTGATGGAATATTAGAGACTGTAAATTAGTGACTCCGCCCAACTAGCCAAATTTCCTCTTACACACATCCCAAGAGTATAATTTTACCAGTCTTATGGTACTCCGATAGACTGCTATAATTTAATATTATATTAAAAATGAAAAATATGGATATGTCGCCATTATCACCAATCATGCCTTATAGTGGCTTTAACAGAACCAATATAAGTGCATTACCATTGTTTAAGGTTTACACCGCACTTCTAAAATCACATTCAACCACATTTTTTAATCTACGCGGCCATTGCTCATAACCTTTAGGGTTCCTTATTAAAGTAAAAGTAGGCTAAAAGACAAACAGGGAAGTTCCTGGTCGACCACCTTTTGAATTTTTTGCAATGCATTAGAATTCTAATTGCAATTATCTAAGTTTCTAAGACATTTAACGTGCTAGTACTCTTTACTATCTTTTACAATAGTCACTTCTAAGATCGAGTGATCTTACAAAATGCATTCATAAAAGTTTATTAAGAATCAAGGGTAATTAGGCTTATAAAGTGCGCATATAATACTACTGTTCTTACAAATGTTTTATAAAGTAAGCTTATATACATCTTTAAGAATAAGTTATAAGTAACAGACGATATCTAACAAAACACTTAGTAAAGTCACTTCTAAGATTGAGTGGTCTTACAAAGTGCATGTATAAGTGTTAATTAAGACTCAAGGGCAATTAGGCTTATAAAGTGCGTATATAATACTATTGCTCTAATAAACATTACATAAAGTTTGCTTATATAAGTCTGTAAGAATAAGTTATAAGTGTAACAGCCGATATCTAATAAAATACTTTGATAAGTCACTTTTAAGATTAAGTGGACTTACATAGTGCATGTATAAGTGTTAATTAAGAATTAGGCTTACGGAGTGCGTTTATAACACTACTGGTCTTATTGATGTCATTTCTCGTTTTCTTATATACTTCTAAAAGTATTTTTTATAAGTATATATGCTCTTATAGCTTAAATAGACTTATAATATGCCATTATTAGAGTCTCTATCTTAATCAGAACGTATATAAAATTTATTTAAGGACATAGCTCTTAAAAGCTTTCGTTTCTAAGGGTATTTTGCTAGCAGGGCGGATAGCAGCACGCTACGCATACTCCTACGGAGGAAGGGAGAAGGAGGGATGAGGTCAAAGAGTTCTTCATAGACTCGCCATGGTATAAACGGTTTCACCAATAAAATAAACAGTTACATTTCACTTCACTAAATACTACCAACCCCTCTCTTCCCTTGGGTGTCGTAAAAGGAGACTAAGACTGCTCGTAGGTATATCTAACAGCTTAGAGCAGATGAGCTCACCACTTATCACGCTGAGCACATGTGCAGGTGTAGTTTGGTAAATGGTAGTGGACTGCTTCTGCGGTTCCCATTGGCTAGGGGCCGTCCATTAATCACGTGACTCTCGAAAGGAGGAGAGGGTTCGGCAACAATCACGAAATATCACAAGGGGGTAAGTAAGGGGTGTAGTAAGATATCACGTGTATTTTTTTTCGTTAAACGCGCGATTTCTAAACCGAAAGCAACGTGTAATGTGACCTTGACTCGCCGTTGAAAAAAAACAACCTGCAACCTTACAGTCTTGACATTTTTATCATGTTCCTTAATTTTCTAGAATTAAATTAGATTATGGGGGGGGGGGGGGGGGTAGTCTTAAACCTCACCACGTATTCTGTTTGCTACGATCCTGACACCCCAAGAGAGGGTGTGAATACTACTACCCCCTCTCTTCCCTTGGGTGTCGTAAAAGGCGACTAAAGGACTAAATAATGCACACAACACAACAACCACCTATCACGCTGAGCACAAGTGCAATTGTAATTTGGTGAATGGTGGACTAAGGCAGTGGACTGCGTCTGCGGTCCTCATTGGCTAGTCTCTGACTGACACTTTGGGGACATAAATCGTGATTATATGTATGTATGGTATGCTGACACACTTCCTTTGCTCCATTTACTCTCATACACACATTTTTCATACAAGCTCGTCAGTAGTAGAAAATATATTGTACTTTTGCACAGATTTCGTTCCGGTCACTTTTCGTCTAACAAGTTTGCTTTCTTAATGAAAAAATCAGATTCCACGAATTGTAATGTGTGTAATAAACTAGAGGACATGCAGCACTTGTTGATGGAATGTGCCAAAAATCAAAGAGAGCGACAATCATTGACGAATCAATGAAATCTTAAAATGTCTGATGTAGGATTAAGTATATCAATCTATTTTGGCAAACTCTACATCAGACGCAGCCAGACTTGTCTGTGATATGGTCTTGGTGAGTCGTCAATGATTGGTAGATATCATTGGATAGATAAGTGCTAAGTATCTAATAACTATTACTAATTAATTAAGGATTGTATAGAATCATATTAACAAAATCAAATGTTGTCAGCTAAGCTTAAGTTATGATGGGACTGACATAACATAGTGTAAAGTCCCAAAAAAAAAAGAATAAAAAAAACTCGTTAGTAGAAAAGTAATATCTTCTATGATTCACGCCATGTCCTTTACTCAAACACCTATATATAAGTGTACTTAACTAATATCACATGTTCCATAAAGCAATTAAGTATAATTAAGCAAGGACCGTAATTGCAATTAATTATGAAATTGTGGGACAATATGAGCTGTCTAGCCCGATGTATAATCGTGTTGTAGCAATATGGTAAATGTATATTAATATATATCAAATAAAACTATAGTTAATTCATAATTAATACAGATAATATATTGAAACGATATGTTATTTATTTAAGTACAGACTTAAAATTCAAAATCTGTTGCTGTTTGTCATTGGTTTCCCAAGAATCAGGCGGCTTGTTTGGGATCCCCTGTTACTCTACCAAGATAAGTCTTAGACGTAAGATTAATTTAATAACATGTTTTAGTTGTAGTTCTGTTTAGTCTAAAGGGCCCCACAGACGATCAGGTCGCCTGCAGGTATCGGCCTGTTAGTGAGTAGTACAACGCACGGGCGGCTAGTACTAACTGACAGGCTGATACCTGCCGGCGCGCGCCAAACACGGGCGGTCTTTTAAATTTTCTTTTTACAATTTTAAAAACAATAAGGGAAATGTACCAGTCATAACACATTATTATAGACTTCATTTGAAAAGTGTTGTGTATATTACGTATGTATTAGCTTCGGTTGCCTCCAAAAAGCAAAATAAAAGTGCAAACCTGCGATCATTTGGCCGTTTCCTGGTGGTCATACTAATTTGTCATATCAGTATGACTACGAGGATATACATATCCTCCTAGTCATACTGTAACACGATATCGACCGAAGATAAAAACGGAAAAAATACACAAATACAAAAGCGGCGCAAAGGAAACTGTTTGGGCCGTTCCACAGAAAATAGCACCGGTTTGCACAATCCGCTCCTCCATTCATGAAGTTTTATATCTTCATCTGATTTGCATATAACAAAGTTTTTATTAACCCTTTGGATAAGCGATTTGGGATTATACTGAGTTTGCCGACTCTAGCGAATTTGCGAATAACTCTGCTCCGGTAAAATAATCAGAGAAGGTGAAAGCTTAGATCTTTGGTACAATTTGTAGCTGACTTAACAAGGCTTGTGATCATTGTTTGGCTAAATATGCCACTGTTGGGTTCCTTTTAGAAATCCTACTTCTAGACATTCTATGAAAATGTACATATTTTTATTAGTGTCAAAATAGTCAACGGTGATTTCCAACAACATAGTGAGATTTTCGATTGATAATTATTACCAAAAAATTGGGCCCACAGTAACTTATTCAGATCAGCAGGGGGCGTAGAACAAAAACTTTTTATCTCGTATATAGGCATTAGTGCTTATAACTATGACAAAGTTTTTAGGCACCCTCTTTTGCTGCTTCAGTGATGTTGGCGGTTAAACCACAGTGGAAACGCCGGCCTTGGCCAGAAGATAATTTTTTAAAGATGTGTGAGATTGGCTGTCAGAACTTGCTCCACATTTTGCCATAAGGATACAATATATTGAGACTCAAGAGACTTTACTCTCAGAAGGAAAATAGTCTTCATTTTGACGGAAAACGAAAAGCGAATTACCTAAGCTGTGCCATTAAATATCTGGAAATCGTCTTAGCGAAAACGCTGTGCAAAATTAATCGAAGAACTAGGTAAAAGGATGTAGCAAACAAATTATTCACTTCAAAGTGAGGATACCCAACAGATCCCATAATGGATTCCCTGAATAGGGCTGTCACGCCGCGAATAGTTTCATTGTAATATGGAGAGTTGTTTCAATGTTGCATTTCAAAATTATGTTAATTACTTATGTAATTACAAGTACTACCCTGAACACAAGTATTCTGGGTTCCTGAGGGTTTAAAAAGAATGGTATCTTATCTCTTACTTACGTGTTCTAGCTTTAGCGGTTTGAACTGTGCGATGTTGACTCTTCAGTCAGTTAGGACTTCTCGACACTGTAGAGTTTTACGTTTATTTGACATTATATATATCATATTATTTAGGGATACTTCTACTATTTTTTTCTGCTCTTAGTACTATCTATAACTGAGTATTTTTATTAAAATTATATTGTCACAACCAGAATGCTAGTGAATGCTATAGGCTACTTTTTGTCCCTGGAAACTCTATGTTTCACGCGGGCTAAATCTAGTTCGTGACAAATAAAATCCATATTGTGTAAGTTTCGTAGCCGGATTGTGTGCCGAATGAAAAAGTCATTACAAAACAAACAGTCACCGCTCGCACCGGTTCAATTTGCACGAAATAAAAAATACCTACACACCGTGAGTTATTCTTCAAAACGAATAAATTGTGATAACTGTGGGTGGCGGCATATTAAAATAAGACCACCAACCCATTTCTTCTCTGAGTCTCGTAAAAGGCGACTAACGGACTAATGACGCGTATGTGCAACATCCAAAAGCATAGAGCTTCGCTGAGTTTACACCTATCACGCTAAGCACATGTGCAATTGGTTTTTATAATGAACTAGCGTCCCGCCCCGGCTTCACACGGCACCTAAACAAATTATAGCCTATAACCTTCCTCGATAAATGGGCTATCTAACACTGAAAGAATTTTTGAAATCGGCCCATTAGTTCCTGAGATTAGCGCGTTCAAGCAAACAAACTCTTCAGCTTTATAATATTAGTACTTATAGATAAGTTTCAAAATCAACCACAGAGCACATTAGCTTAGCTATACTAGCGTAAGATAACGTTAGAGTTAAGCTGTCTTTCAAGTTTAAAATCAAAGTTACGTCGTGAGATATTTTCATTAGATAGGTAGGTACTCCCACTTAAATCTCGGAGCTCTCAGCTTTCGTTCACTATTCTCTCAACTGTCAACCCTAGCCGTAAATAAATTGGACGGGAATCCAGTTAGGCACCTCCAAAGATCGCCAATATTTGCACACCGTTTTAGGGCTATTTTTCATGGGGAAGGGTTTCTTGGCAGGTTTATGGGAGGCACTCTAGATACCCGTTTGATAGCTTAATTTTTGAACGGAAATTAATTCTATTAAAGTTTAATGGAGCGAACCTTTGTCGTGTATGAGTGTGCTGAATGTAGGGTAGATTTTTTTTAGTTAAAAGCAAATGTAAAAAAAGTCTTCTTTTTTTATTCGTCAAAAGCTTTAATTATTATTATACAATTGATTTAATTAACAGACAAAAATAAACACTACTAGTTTATTTATCTTTATTTTATGCTCTTTTGAGCGTGTTTACTAAAATACAACATTAATAATAATGTTACACTTACCCGAATTCAAGTGCTATCCTGTTATATCACATCACACTAATATTATAAAGGTGAAAGTTTTTGAGTGTGTATGTTTGTTACACTTTTACGTAAAAACTATTGAATGGATTTGGATGAAATTCGGCATACAGATAGTTTATAACCTGGATTAACACATAAGATACTTTTTATCCCGATATCCTCACGGGAACGGGAACCAAGCGGGTGAAACCGCGAGCGGCCGCTAGTTGGTAATAAATAGCAAAATGAGATAAGTAATTATATTTTTTGAAGGTTTGGTTTAAATTCTTGCAAGAGATAACATTTATGTGGTGATATTTTGTTTTAAAAGACTTTTAGAAATAAAAATTAACATTATCTACTATGGGTAGGTACAGGTAGTTCCTAATTGCATACGTTTAGTCGAGTGTTACTTTTTAACTTTTTTTCACCGGTTTTTCAGACACTACTTCTGAAACACTGTTCCGAATCGTATCGCGTGACTATTACTCCTGCATTGTACCATGTTTTACATAGTGTCTTTATTGCATACGAATGGAAATTCGTGGCAGCTCAGTGCAGTGCCGAACTGGCAAATTGTATAATTGCACTCGCTGGAAACGCGAACAGGCAGGGGTCGGTATAGTTCCGCTCGGCAGCACTAACAATCCAATTTACTGTGTGAGTGTAGGAAAGTTTATTATTATTATTATTATTTATTATAATAGTCGTGATAATATGTATGTACCTATGTACTCGCATTGGGTCATCGTGGTGATTAATAGCCCAATGCGTCCCTGTTCTGTTGTGGATGTAGAAAGGCCTGGTGCCCAACAATACACGACTATCATCCCCAAAGGGTTAGTCGCCCGCAGAAACAGTCCAATGCCATTGTACACGTTCTTCCAAATTACAACTGCACATGTGCTCAGCGTGATAGATGGTGAGCCCATCGCCGCTGTATACTGTTGGATGAGCCTTTTCCTCGTGGCCAAACTAAAATTCCATACTAATTTGGCCACGAGGAAACTTAATTCCTCGTAACTTAACCGTAGTCATAGTTTAAAAATAGCACACACTGTACATGTAATAGTCAAATTACGGAGAAGTAATGCCCGATATACACGTATTAAGTAGTTTAGTAGTTAACTAAATTTTAACTAAATTTTAAGTGACTTATCTACTAAATTGTGTTTACATGCAATTAATCACTTAAAATTTAGTTAAAATTTAGTTAACTACTAAATTACTTAATACGTGTAAATCGGGCTTAAGTTAAAATTTAGTTAACTACTAAATTACTTAATACGTGTAAATCGGGCTTATGAGACCAACAGAAATAAAAAAAATATTTGTATTTGACAAAAAAACTTCATGCAATAGAGAAAATGTCATTGTCATTATAGGTAATGATTATTAATAAACGCATCTATAGACTCGTTGGTACCTACGTATGTGTCTAAAGAGTCTTTCCTCTTTACAGGCGGATGATACCTAATTAAACTATGACTACGGTTTGGCTACGAGGAATTAAGTTTCCTTGTGGCCAAATTAGTTTGGCATTTTGGTTTGGCCACGAGAAAATGTGTTGTCTTTAGTCCGTTAGTCGCCTTTTACGACCCCCAAGGGAAGAGAGGAGGTGGTATATTCTTTTAGTGAACCGATGTACACACGGCACCGCCGGTGGGACGTGATGAGTGATTCGTGTTTATTAGTAGTAAGTATAATTAAACATACATACTTATAATTACGACTATTATCCCCGAAGGGTTTTCACTGAATAGCGACTGCACATGTGCTCAGCGTGACAGGTGGTGAACCCATCGCCTCTCTATGCTGTTGGATGTATGTGCAGTCTTTAGTCCGTTAATCGCCTTTTACGACACCCAAGGGAAGGGAGTAGAGTGGTAGTATTCTTTTACAGAGCTACGTTTAAATACTTATATAATGTACTAGCGGCAGCTCGTGGTTTCACGCGCGTGGTTCCAGTTCCCGTGGGAATATCGGGATAAAAAGTATCCTATATGTTAATCCAGGTTATATATACTATCTGTATGCCGAATTCCATCCAAATCCATTCAGTAGTTTTTACATGAAAGAGTAACAAACATCCATCCATATTTACAAACTTTCGCGTTTATAATATTAGTAGGGTAGTAGGATAATAAAAGTACCTACCAGAAAATAAAACTAAACTCTACACAAGACCCTACATTCGCGCCTTTTTACCAATTTCCATTTCGCCATCGCAATCGGTTCTACGTCGACTGTCTGTCGTGTCAGCTGCTCATAACTAATTTTAATAAAGTGGTTCGAAAAGAAAATTCGCCGCTGCCGCCGCGCTGGGGAGCAGAACTCGATTACAACGAAGTTTGGGATTTAATTCCTTTTTTTATCTCGACGATTAACGCAGCGACTAGTAACTTTTTCAAATACAATACCTGTAAATTATACCTTTTTATGCAAGAAGTGGTTAACGAGCCAGCTTGTTACCTGAGAGAAAGCATTACCGCCACCCATGTAATACCATGCAATACCAAACGAGTCATAGGCATCTGCCTTACGCTGTTTTGTTTTATTTGCTAACACTCATGTACGTTCACGAAAACTTTATGGATTATCCATGGTAGATTTCACATTAATATTCGACATACCTACATACATAGGTACATTCATACATACATAAATACATACATAAATAGGGTCATTCTCATAAGGACAGATTCTCATAAGAACAGATTCTCAAAAAGACAGATTCTCAAAAGTACAGATTGTCAAAAAACCGAAAATGGTACAGGTGCACACACAAATTAATAGAAGGAAATATCTCGCACACTTATATTCCACTTTATAAATTAATATTTTTTTGAGAATCTGTTCTTATGAGAATCTGTCCTTATGAGAATGACCCCATAAATACATACATACATACACACTTACATGCATACATACATACATACATACATACATGCATACATACATACATACCTACATACATACACCACGCCCACTTCCCGGAGGGGCAGGCAGAGACCACAGTTTTCCATTTGCTACGATCCTGACTAGGTTTGCCACCCGTAGGTACTCTAAAATAGAGTATTGTTCTCTTTTTCGTGTAGGCGTACTTTATAATCTACTAGCGGACCGCTCGCGACTGCGTCCGCGTGGACCCCGTACCCCGTAACAATTTTTGGAAATATTATGTAGCCTATGTCACTAGGAGAAATTATAGCTTCCCAACGGTGAAAGAATTTTTCAAATCGGTCTAGTAGTTTCGGAGCCTAACCAACTAAGCCAATGCAAACAAACAAACAATGAAGTCTTTCCTCTTTATAATATTAGTATAGACAACACCAATAAAGTACGCTAAAATAGGTACTCTTTTTACGTAAAAGACAAGTGTTTGTAAAATGTCGCAAAGAGCAAAAAAAAAAAGTTTTTATGGACAAATAAATGAATACTCTTTTTTATCCTATGTACTTTATTTTTTTTCTAACAGAATGAAAAAATACTTTATTCGGCCTAAAAAGGTGGCAGCCCTAATTCTGACGCATATTCTTTGCTTCACTCACTCTCCTAACGTTTAAACATGCTCCTTCTTTTTATTTTTCAACAAAATTTCGAAAATAAAACTAAACACTGTAGACATGACGATACACTTTCCCATCAAGAAGTCTCGCGTTATGAGGGTTTACGCATATCGGTTTCCCATACAAACTTCCAAGTCAAAATTTTTAAAAACCAAAAGCCAATTTTAATGAAACTTTGCACGCTCAAGTATAATACGGGGATCTAATAGTTTGTTGAAAACATTTTTAAAAAACGTTTATTTAGCTGAGTTATTGCGATTTAAAGTGTACCTACTATAGAAAGTTTACAATCGCAATAACTCAGTTAAATTAATGTTTTTTAAAAATATTTTCAACAAACTATTTAGATCCCTGTATTTTACTTTAGAATGCCAAGTTTAATTAAAATTTTCTAAAGTGTTTTTAAAAATTTTAACTTGTCAGTTTGTATGGAAAACCGAAATGCGTAAACCCTATTAAGTCTTGTTTTAGTTACTAACATAACTATACTGCGGTCTCATCTTATTTCGCTCGCGAGTGTACTGGCGGCATAAGATTGACAAATTTACCTCAAACACTGGCCCTAAGTGAATTAAAATCCCAAAATGAATAATTTACCACCGGATAATGAATAAAAAAAAGTTGTAAGAGTAAATTAATCCATCACTCTCTAGTAACATTAATCTTGCGCCGTTTACAGTATCCACATTTAAATTGAAAACTCTGCAGGGCCATCCATCATATCTGTATATAAATCTAATGAAATCCTAATGGGAGCGGATCGCGTTGCAAGCGAGTTTGCTTAGTCATTTAGATGGACCTGGAAACTAACTGATGAGCTTGTTAGTGCAGTGACAGCAGCCATTGTGAAAGATAAGCAAACATTTGCATCGGTGGGTTCCTATAGGTAGCCAATTTAGTTAAGATCCTTATGCTTCCCTCAAGCTCCAAGCGGCCATATTTGGCCGCACCTAAAAAACTCGCTATTCCGTCAGACCCCAAGACAGCCATATGGCCGCGCTGGCCGCGCTCTCCACTTGACTTTGTACCGTGTTTTGAAACACTTAATACTTTAGTATGAACAGGGTCGATTATTTCGGTTCTGTGGTACATTTTATGCATCGTGAATGCAAAATTTAACATGAACTGCGTTCGATTTTTTTTAAATTATTTTTTCCATTTCCGCAATTTTAAATTCCCTCCAAATCGCATCTGCTGTCAAAATTTTTTGACATTTCGTTGTCAAGGTTGAACGAAATCTTAGTACTGGATCGCAATGCAATCGAATTAGTTAGTACCTAATTTAACTGGGCCTACCATGCTCACCACCTGTCACGCTGAGCACATGTGCAGTTGTTGTTTTATGAAACGTGGACTTAGGCAGTGGACTGCTTTTGCGGTCCTCATTCCTAGTCTCCGACAAATTTATTTATTTATTCAAACAATAACACAACATTGCAGTATGACACCAATACGCTATGCTATACTTACATTTAATCAGAAAATAAAATTATAACAGGTAACTACTAATATAAAACAACAGCAAAAAATAAAAAAGCTAAACATAAAGAAAAAAAATCTGAACATAGTAATGTAAAAAAGCCTTTGGGGATAATAGTCGAATCTATGTATGTATGTAAAAGCATGTATACTTATATATTCTCTGGTAATATCGAAAGACAGTTTATACCTACAATATTATTGACTATTTGACGCAGTTGTAACAAAAATGTAATGTAATATGAAATATGTCGGATATGGTAGTTTATAATTTAACAATAAATTGTCCAACAGTTTTTTTTATTATGGTAATTGGTAAATATTTTATTTTTACAAAATAAATTTGCGATTTTTAACTGTGGATTACAAAAACCCGAAACACGGACGGCCATGATTGAGCTTCGTGTGACGCCAAATTTCACAAAACAAACCTCGGACCATTTGGTCCGAGAAACAAACAAAAACTATCTGTCAGTAAATTTGTTTGTTTGAATGGTGTTGTCACAGCCTCACAGGGCATAATGTTAAGCGACCAACCGTTTGCGCGCAATATTTGAAATTAATGAGGAAAATTATGTTTTTTTTCTAATAAATATAGGTTTTTGAGAAAAAAATATTGTAGGAAGTATAAAATAAGCGTTTGTAATTTTTAAAATACCTTTCCGAGAACTGTCAACATGTATTCAATTAGTGTGAGACACGATACCTGGAGAAACTCTAATATGGATAGAAACCAATTTTGGCATATCTCTTTTGTAACTCCCAAGGCGCTTTTTGAACTTACGTGTGAATATTGCTAAAGAGTAACTGAAAGCAAGTCAAAATTCAATTTGTTTACCGACTGATGTACTATTTGCGTGATATTAGACCGACGCACCCCGAGGGAGCTATACTTTTGCTGTTACGACTTGTTCTATCATCTCCAGGACGTGGAATGTTCGTAATAATTTACCTGTTGGATCACATGGGAGGTGTGAAGCCACGATTATGCTTAGAAATAGATAAAATGTTATTATAAACAACCCGTTCATAATAACATTTAATCTATTTCTAAGTATAATCCGTTAACCGTGTCGCGCAGCGGTGAAAGAATACTAAAGTCTGGCCAACGAAAGCTGAACCTCGTAGTTATTTGATTGGCAACACTTTGTCTCTATGTGTGTCTATCTGAGGTGTCATGTCGTATGTCAAATTGGAATTTTTCTGAGAAAATTGCAGCTGTGTGAGTGACCCTATGTTACCTATAACACAGTATAAATATGAGCTAAAGCAGTACGGAAGCTGGGCCTGTTTCTTGTTTTATATACCTACGCGCCAATTGAGCGTTAGGGTTGTCCTCTTATTTTTGTAAAATTGAAAAAGTTTTGTTTAGTTAGCGATGTATCTCAGCTAGTTAGCGCTTTTTTTTAAGATAACTAGCAAAGCTTAAGAGTTGTCACTTTTAATTTTTATAAAATTATAGGGTAATTTTTATATTATTTATCAAAACGTTTGTTTGGGTTCTATAATGATCAAATAATCGAATGAATTGACTAGTTTACAAACAAAATTGTGTAATTAAAAAATCTTTAACATTTTAAGAAGTCTTTATTTTTCGTTAGTTATTATAAATTACTCACTGAAAAATACTTTCGCCTGCTACGACACGTTCGAAAAGCTTAATTATTAAATTTTATAGTGTAAAAAAATCTCATTCTAATGAATAGCTTTTTTAAATAAATTATCGGAAAACATGGACACGGCACTATAAAACTAATTTTGTCTACTTCTTTATAAATTAATACAGCTACTTTACAATTAATGTGTTCTTTTTAAAAACAACAACGAAAACTTTCGTCCATTTTCTCGATATATTCAACAAAATCATCTGGTGGTACAATTAGTAAACTCCGGTTAGTATCTTTGCTGTATTCTCTGTATCTCATGTAGTGACTTTCTGAACTAAAGTTCCAAATATCACCTAAACAACCAAACGATTTATTTAAAAGAAAAAGCTCTTTATTTAGTAATAATAAATCATTCTTACCTTTTAACATCAGCAGGAAGTCTAAAAAACGAAAGCTCCGGTTTTGAAGCAGCCGTATACTACGCAATACACTCGCGGCATTTTTAAAAATCGCGCGCACAGCGCCCGCAACATGCAACAGTGAACACTCGGTTCGACGCCACACGCGCTACTGAGAGCACTGCGATGTCCGCTTAGGGGCCCTGTAAAGACGTGCGTCTGTGGGCGTGCGTCGATTCGAGCGTTTGTACGTAGCTTCTTTACTGCTTTAGCTCATATTTATACTGTGCCCATAGTCATGATTTTTTTTGATTTTGCCGCGTTTTTCCTGGTTCAGCTTTCGTTAGCCAGACTTTACCACCCCCTCTCTTTCCTTGGGTGTGTAAAAGGCGACTAACAGATTAAAGACTGCACATACATCTAACAGCTTAGAGCGGCGGTGGGCTCACCACCTGTCACGCTGAGCACATGTGCAGTCGCTATTTGATGAAAAGTGAATTATGGTAGAGGGCTGCTTTTGCGGTCCTCATTGCCTAGTCTCTGACTAACCCTTCGGGGATAATAGTGATTATACATATGTATGTATGTATGTAAGTTTGTATGTATGGTTGGTACCGCGATGGCCGAGTGGTATAACCGTGTAGTATAGCGTATCGCTAAAAGAATACTACCAACTTCTGTTCCCTTGGGTATCGTAAAAGGCGACTATCGGACTAAATACTGCACATACACCCAACAGCATTCAGCGACGATGGGCTCACCACTTATCACGCTGAGCACATGTGCAGTTGTATTTTTGTGAAACGTGTGTGGACTTCTACCCTGATCTTTTGCACTGTTTAAAGTATTTAGGGAGTAAAGCATAGCAATTATAAAATAAAACCAACATTTCGTAACTCACGTGTATTTTCCATAATCCATATAATGTTTCAAGAATCTGCACTTAAAAACCACACACTGTTTATTTTTATTTATTTAACTTTGCAACATTACATTACATGGCGGACTTAATACCTGAGGCATTATCTACCAGTCAACCGTAGGGTGGTGCAGAGATGACATGGTAGGTGCAATTATCTGCGGTGACCAAAGTTGGATGGGACCATTAAAAATATTAAAAAATATAATACGTTTATAAATAAACATAATATACATACTCGCAATACATAAATATTTTATAATATACCTATATACACTGCATAATATTATAATATATAAATAGGACGTTATTGAGATGATTCTGCCATGGTTCTGTCGAAAAGGAGCAAATGGACTTAGATTAACCCTCCCTCTTTTATATCGTCCGTACCACCACGTCAAATCAACTACTCTGTTCTACCAAATCTATATCTGTGGTTCTACCGGATACGGATATACACAGTAACCATCTTTGTTTGTGATAGCAACGCCATCATTCAATAGATGGAAGTCGAATCTATGCTTAAATACAAATTATAGTAGACTTTAAAAAATACAAAATCATTATTCTAAACGGTCATGACAATATATTAAGTAAGTGGACTATGGCATAGGACTGCTTCTGCGGTCCACCTTGGCCTGCCTATCTCTGAATACCTGAGTATACTATGAGTAGGTATTTTTATCAGGGGTTGGTGGGGTAGAACACGGACTAAACGAACCTTCAAGGAAACAGTTGTGATTGTCACAAAGTCATGACAAGCCAATCAAACTTCGTCGATTCCATCAAAATTAGGGATGCCTGTCGCGCTCGATGCGCGCTTTGTAATCGATTCCCAAACTAATATCTGTGTTAACACAAGCTATCCGTGCGTAAACCTCGATAATCCGGGTTGGAGAGGCATAATGGCGGTGAGGCGTTGACACTGGCTCGGATTATAAACGTAAACCGGTTACGTATCAAAGTGATGGGCTCTTAAATATTATATTAACGTCAAGCATTCATAACACTCGTACCATGGCTCCAAAAAGTGAGTTGAAGTTACATTTGTTTTAAAACTGATACTGGCTTTATCTGCCTTTATTTAAAAATACAGCTTTAAACCACTATTTTTTTTTAATTTCCATTCTATTCTATAAAATCCTTAATGCTGGCTGTTCTACGCAACAAACCTACCACCACTTGAACTAGCTCCAATAGTATATATTAGCCATTACGTTGGTATTCCGGATAGGCTATGAGGCCGTAAGCTAAACCCACATTAATAATGAAAATAGTAAGTAGTATGATTGTCGTAGCAGATTGCACACAATCCGACCGCACCTGAGTTCTGCGGGCGAGCCAGAACCCGCCACAGATGTAGCGAGCTGCTAGATGCTACTGGCACAATTAAATAGATAGATAGATAATAGCGAGCTGCTAGATGCGACTGGCACACTTAAATTGATAGATAGATAAAAAGATAACATAATTACAAAGTGTATAAAAAAACAGCTGTTACAAATTCTACTTATACGTACGGAACAGCTTAAATTTATTTATTTTTTAATTCTGTGTTGCTTTCATACAAATTGTTTGTTGCACTTAATATATGATAGACAAGTTGCGGGAATATAGCTAATTATTACCAACACCCTGTATTATATTAATATTACTATTCATTTACAAGGAATGAATTAATATGTATATATCTATCTATGCATTCACGGAATATCGCTCCTCCACGATATCGCCTCCTAGAGGCGTCTGTTACAAGGGTATCATATTTTACTAACTTTCACTTACTTGCTTATGTAGAGAGCAGAAAAAGGAAAGAAATAGGTACTTAGTGTCAAAAAAAAAACAAATAAAGTCACCAGGGTTAACAAATCAATTTGACGAAACGCGCAACATGTTATAATGAGAAATATAAAAAAAATTGTACCTAACACTCACAGGGTAGCAGACTAATTGTATTTTTCAAAAGTGCTTACATATAAAGTCTTCTTAAATAAAGCAATTTTTACTTCGACTTACCTATCAAAACAAAGATGAAATGTCTCTTCCAGCGTTCCCCTACATCCATGTTGCCGCATTTCTGCAATGCGTTAGCTTGCATAACCGTACACAATACCTATATCTGAATACTGCATAGCCTTCGTGTATAACCCACTACAGGAAGTTTAGCAAGACATCAACATCATTTGTTAAACAACCAACTGTTGGGCTTAGGGCTTGGGCTTTAGCCCACCACGCTGGTCCAATGTGGGTTGGTAAGGCCACCATTTTACGACAACAACCGGAACTAACGACTTTATGAGATGTTTTTAATTTGGTCACCCATCCCCTGACCTGGCATTGCAAAAGTTTCATAACTGACAAAATCGGAAATAATTTGCCGTAGCCACGGCGACATCAAGCACCTCTGGATCTCCCATAGACACCTCACTGATAAGTTTAGACGTTAAAACCTTATTTCTATGCAAATACTGCAGTGTTTTTAATATAAACAACAGGTTCATAACAATCAGATAATGAAATCTTTTCTGTATACTTTTTAAATGTTGTCTAATAATATAGAGTTCCAATCAATCCATATTGAGGAACCAAGGCTTCATTTATGCTCCTTTTTAATAAAAACTTTAAGGAGATCACGATTTACTAGCTCGCAAGTGTAGGTAAATTAGCAAAAGCATAATTAAACTGTAATATGAACTCATATTTTACGCACAAAATACGTAATATTATACCATTCCCATTCAACGTACTTACATAATTTAAATATTTAATTCTTATCTTTGTTAACGGCACGTGTTATAATTGCTTGTGGTTTATGTTTCAGGTAATTGTTCGAGATAATTTACTGCGAGGCCGGTGAAGTACAAATTTACCATTTATTTTATTCGAGTCGGTCGGTGTCAATGGCTTTTACCTTGCAGCGTGTAAACAATACGATTGGTATATTATTCATTTCATCTACATAATTTATGGTTAATTAGTATGTACTAAGTTCAAGTAGAACGAACATCGGTTCCTTTTAAAACTCAATTACAGTTTTCAGTCTGTGTGCCTTATAAACGCTGCTAGGTTCAAACCGTGACCAGTGGTATCTGGACAGATTGGGCCATCATAACCTATCCCAATGCGGGTTGTTGAGTTTTAACAAGGCCGGCCATCTTACAGAAACAAAAAACATAGATATCGAATCGAAACGACCGAAGCATTGAAAAATCTGAAACACACTTTACTCGAAATAGGAATTAAACCTATGTTGATAACTTCGTTTCTAACAATAATTTTAGTAAAATAAGTATGGCTAAGTACTAGAAACTAAGTTATTTCTCCTAAACCGTTTGAATTCGGAGTTGGTAGCTGCAAACGAGCGATATTATGGAAGTTTCCATTCTGCTTATAGCGTCTATGCCGGCGCGCTCGCGTTGCGGTACCTATATGGAGTTCCCAAACAGTTTCTGTGAAATTTACAATGCTAGATTTCTATTTGGAAGAATAGCCGAGTTGTCTGCAGATTTTGGAACGTAGTTTTCGTTTCTTTTCAGCCATCCAGCTTTTTGTTTGAGTGTGCTTATTTTTTAGCATCAGTGTGGAGAATTCCTCTCTTCCCTTGCGTGTCCTAAGAAGTAACTAAAAACTGCACATACAACCAACAGCATAGAGCGAAAGTCTCACCACAAATCATGTATGTAGAAAAGGCGAATTGCCTGTAGATTTTGGAACGAAGTTTTTGCTTTTTTTGTTCTTATACAGCCAGCCAGGGGGGCGATCACGCTAAGTAATCTCAACCAAACCACAATAAACCTCAGCCGTTAGACCTACTTTTATAGTGCTATCGCGTTTGACACATGCGACGGCGCTATACGAAGTCGGCGGAACGCTTACGGTTCAGTTGTGGTTTGGTTGAGATTATTTAGCGTGATCACCCCCATAGGTCTTTATAAGAGTTGGTTTATTTTTACGCTTTACGTAGTCGGTCATTGTAGTCAAAGTTTACGTAGCAATAAGGCGTATTGCTTGTTTGCTTTTGGGCATTTTCCTTTTAACTATAAAATATCTTTTTTTGGTTTGTCTTCAATATTGTGCGGATTCAAATTATGTTGTATTTTTATGTTATCGCTATTGTAATTTTTTTTTGGTATTAGTTTCCTTATTTGCCATACCTACACGCCACCATGTACTCCACTCATAGTTTATTTATATCTCTATTCCTAAAATGATATAATTACCTACTTAAAAAAAATCTCATTTCAACAGAACAAAGATGAAAGCATTTCTCGTATCGTTAGGTAAATCACGGACGTAATGTTTAGAGTTTTTGACAATAAATCTTTCTAATTAACTTAACTTTTCTTAAATGCGTAAAGTTATATTGTTATTTATTACTTCGTACGCAAATAGACAAGAGAAATGATTAACATTTTCGAGTAGAATGTACAGGAAATGTCTGAAAATAAAGTTATGGCCATGAGGCAAGCGAATCTTTTTTTAAAAGCCTCCAAAGAGTTTTATCTCACTTGACTTTTAGGGCTAGGCCATTGTTTGAATTATAAATGCAGGTAAAACGACTTAACAATTTGTTAAAAAGGATACTGCAAATATTTAGTTTAAACTTTTTGTCGGGAAAGTGGAACATACAAGTGCAGTTTTTTAAAGTTTAAACGTTATACGATGCATTTAACGATTTTACTATGTAGTGATGGGTTTTTATTCGGATAAATGCTCAAAATGGATAAATCCTCATAATTATCCGTTTTTACTCGAGTATTTATCCAAAAAGACAGATCTGGTCGCTGACAAAGCAATTCGTCTCAAATGCATGTGATCTAAATTGCTGATCGCCTACGAAGCAACTCGTCTTAGATCCAACGAGTATCCTTCCATAAGTGGCCTGTTAATTCCAGATAACAAACCTCTTTGGAGTGTTAAACGCTGCATAAAATTTCTGACGAGTTGCTTTATTGACTAAGTACTTTTAACCTATTTGCGAATTCGACTAATCTAAATGATCTTAAGACAAGTAATTAAGAGACCGGTTACATGTCGTACAAACCACTTATTTGTCCGGTTGATTTTAGACGAGTTGCTTCATAGACCGATTACGTAATTGACTATCTGCAAATTTACCCAAATGATTTTTAGGTGAGTTCATGCCGTGAGTTGAGGTGAGTTCAAAGTGGTCGTCCGGGAAATACCTCGACTGTATATAAGGTTTTTCAATCCTTAAAGAGCTTTCAACACCTTCCGTTAAACTGACGGCGCCGCTCACTGAAGCAATTTTAATTAATACAATAATAAAACTCAACTTCGTAAAGCCTCCGCTTTCGTTTATTTAAATTTAATAACATCACACAGAGATACTGCTGTGTTTCGCCGAGACAATGAGCACAGCGATTGAACTCTGTATGAATGGGCCCGTACCGCGGGTTTACGAATCATGCGGGCAATATTTTAAGAGTGATTATTTAATGAGCTCACCTCTTTTCTTGTCGGCTGTAGAAGTCGGAGGAGAAAGGAAACAGGCAAAAAAAGGTCTCACCAAACTCTGGATGCAGGTGCAGGCCAGCTGGAAAAGAATCCTGACCAGATAGGGACGGGTTGATCTTCTTATATCGCACAAAGGAGACCCGGCGTTTTATGCTTAAGTTGTATACTTTTTTAAATTTTTACTCTGTTATTCATTATTTAACTGGCAATATCTGTCAACAAATGACAGTTTTTGACAATTGACAGCCGCTAGCTGTCAAATCAAACATGACGCGACGGCAATGTTGACATTTCCCTTTTTTAAAAGCAAAAGAATTATGTTTATGCAGCCACGTTAGACATTTTTAAAGTAACTGTCTGTTTTTTGAAGATTCTGATTAAATAAGTCTTATCCGCGATTCGATAAAAATAAGACAAAACATGGTTTAGGTAGCAAATAATATTAGCTTTACTTTATGACCAAATTCTATTGTATACAAATTAAGCATTTTTTCTATGAAAAGTGCCAGCTCTCCTTTACTTCAAGGGATTCACTGGATGCGAATGTTGGTCCGCTTGCAGCGGGGATTTATTGCACACTTTTAAACTTTCGCGTTTTTGTTATGCACACGTTTAAATATGTGGGGTTTAATTATTTATGCTGAAGTACTACTTGATGATTATTTTTTCATGCGAATTAATACTATTACGTTAACGTAAGTTTACGAAAATGAGTGAATTGTGTGGCATTAAAGTACCGCCACCTGACGACAAACGAGCAATACAAAAGATGAAATGGTGAAAAAATATTTTACTTGCCTCTTTGGTCTTGTGGCTAAGCCACCGGTTTCAGGCCCAGAGGTCCCGGGTTCGATTCCCAGCGGGGGGTACATCTTTGTGTGCTCGGTTTGGTTGGTGGTAGGGCTGTTGAGTCCGCCTGGCTAGCTACCACCATCTTATCTAAGTCTGTCGTCATAACAACGATGTTTATAGCATTGTTGTGTTCCGACAGTTTGAGATAAGATAGCCAGTTCCTCAGTGGTTGAGGATTCCGGGTGAAGCGCGCTTCCACCTTCGGCCTTATCTTCACTTACCATCAGGTGAGATGAAGGCCAAGCGCTTACCCGTTGTAAAATAAAAAAAAATAAAAAGTCGCAGTCGGCTTTCTCAAATAGTAGGGGGCTCTACTATTCGTAACTGTAATATCGACGTGTATACATGGTGGAGCTTAAATTAAACTGGCGAGGCAACAATGGGTGTTAATTACGTTACCGAACATAACGCCCGCGTAGGAAATTGACTCGCTTGATCCTTTGGAGGCATCGTTTTATTAATCTGACACCTTATTGTTTTTGTTGCGATCGATGGTTCACTATCAGAGTGGCTCGCCTTTCAACTGTCGCGCAACACATTTAAAACAAATTAAGTGAAATGAAAATAATTTCCTCAGTGTCACACATGCATAAAATAATTGACTTGACTAAAATGTTGTCTAGTGAGAAAGCCACAGGTTTTGATCCAGAGGTTCCGGGTTCGATTGCCAGCGGGGTGTACATCTTTGTGTACTTGTTTTGGTTGGTGGTAGGATTTATAGGTCCGCCTAACTAAGTAGCTATCTGTTATCTAAAGTATCGCGCCATAAGTTTAGAGACAAAATAGTTAGCCAGTTCCTCAGTGGATGACGATTCCGGCCATCAGCCTTATCGTTACCACCACCAGGTAATCACGACTATTATCCCCGAAGGGTTAGTCAGAGACTAGGCAATGAGGATAAAAGACTGCAGTCCTCTGCCATTGTCCACTTTTCACTAAATTGCGACTGCAAATGTGCTCAGCGTGGCAGGTGGTGAACCCGTCGCCGCTCTATTCGGTTAGATGTATGTGTAGTCTTTAGTCTGTTAGTCGCCTTTTACGACACCCAAGGGAAGAGAGGGGGTGGTAGTATTCTTTCACCGCTACGCGACACGGTTTTATGAAGGCGCTTATCCGAAGTGAATAAAAAATTAAACTTATTCAGCTTCAAAAACTGCATTAGACCTGCGGATATTAGGCAAGGCTTTAACGAAAGCAATCTTATAAATGGTTTTTTTTCTTGAGTGTTTTTTACTCAGACTTATTTACCTACTGTCGCAATTTAATCTTAGTTTTATTTATTTCCCTAATGTACCTATGCTATTTGCATGATCTCTTTTTATGTTTTTTATTTATTTATTTATCGTTGTACTAACCTATCTATTTTATATCTCTATTTCTTATTTCCCTTATTCTTGTACCCATTTCTATATTCTTTTTATTATATTTGTATCAAGGTTGCCTGGAAGAGATTGCTTGTTAGCAATAAGGCTGCCTGTTTTGTACTTTGTCACTGTATAAATGTTTTCTGTTATATATGTTCTTGTTTGCAATAAAAGTATATTTTATTATTATTTAATCCGCACTTAATTCAATGCGATCTTGGTATTTTTTTATTTCCAGTGCGGACAGAGTCCGTTCTACGGAAGGTACGGTAAGCCGGATTTTGTCGTCGGACGCCTCAGCCCAGCCGAGGGAAATTTTGAGGGTTAAAATATAAATGTTGGTTGTAAACAGTTTAACCTTCTTTAACTATTCCGTGGTTGTTAAAGATAGACCGTTAATATATTAACTGTCTTGAAATGAAATACTGTTATAGCTCTTTACTTAGATAAGTGCCATAAACGCTTGTGGAATAGAATAATTAACGTTTGAGATTGACATGAGCAAACGAGACGTCATTTAATTTTAGCAAACTTACTTAACATATTATGACATTTCGATTTTCGAGAAAAATACTTTACTTACAGGTGGATTTTCTCCCGTGTTCTTTTAGCAACAACATGTGTTGTGAGATTCCATTTTATTTCAATCAAAGTCAAAGTCAAATTATTTATTCAATGTAAACCTTTACAGGCACTTATTGACGTTAATACTAATAATAATAAAAAAACAGTTAACTAACTTGTAGTTAAGACTTAACAACTAATCTAACGAACTTAGTCTGTGCCAGACAAACGCGCATCGCTACGCCCAGTACCACTGCACGCCGAAACAGGATCGCGTCGAACCGAAATATAAGCCCTCGTAATCTTACGTACAATACTGAATTTACTTAAAAAATATAAGTTTAAAACATGAAATTGGCTTAACCCCCTTAACTGGTACAGCATTAAATATTTTAAATTGGTTTTCTATCCTTTTACAATTGAATAAGGTTCAAATTATGATGGCATGTATATTGCCAGCTAAACGGACCACTCACTCTTGGATTTTTTTTGACACTTTTTTGACAGTAACTGTCAACGTCAAATTAGACAGAATGGAGCATAGACTATGCGATATTGTGCGATAACAATACATAAGATGAACCACAGAACCGAAATAACCAAACTTGTTCGTACTACAGTAGTCTGTAAGTCTATGAAAACACGGTACAAAGTCAAGTGTGTTTTTGTAGGTGCGGTCTCATGCGACCGCTTGGGGTTTGAGGGGTTGCTAAACGCGAAGCCATTTATTAAGATTAGATGAGATTAGATAACATAATAATAAATAATATGCTGTACTCATTGCTTAGTCTCCGACTTCCTCTTAGGGGGTCATAGTCGTGATCAATTATGCATACTTTTAATTGGTAATTTTAAAACTTTAAAGAACTTATTCATGAACATTTTTTCAGTTATATAGCCAATTACCTTTTATAAATAGACTAGTTAGACGTGAATGAATTGCATTAATGGCGAAATTGTTTCTATGACGTAATACACGTCGAAAGGGAAAATCACATCATTAGCCTATTGTTAAAAAGAGATAGACAATATTTTGACTTTTGTTAGTTGACCAATGAGCTCATAGAATTTATGCGCTATCTCGGCCGCCATTGTTTTTCTCTTTCACTCTTACAGAAAACATAGTATACGCTCCTCACTCATGCATATCGGATTGGCAACATGGCAAATGTCATCACTTAATGAAAATTTGTATTTGAAATTTATATTTACAATACTTACGAATGAAATAAGACATTTTTATTGTCTCTTACGGTTGCAGTATAATTTTTACAATTTTTGGATACACAGGAAGTCATTTTAACCAATTAGCAAATCAAAAACTTATAAAGGTAACGATCGTGTGTCAATCGTGTTGACGTGACTGAGTGAAACTCGGGCAATTACCTTGATTTGTCCTTGCCACTACGGAGGCCAGGCAACGTATCTAAACATAAAATATCATTGTATATAGCTAATAAATATCTGTGATAGCGGTCTAATAGAGTGACCCCGACCATCGATTCTATAAATATGTACCTAGTTTAAATCCCGTTTAAACTCGACTTTAATCTCAGCCGGCAGCTGTTCGGCCCGATCTGAATCAGCGGGTAATTGCTCCATAAACTAACCTTTAAGGCTCGCGTACAACTCGCCGAGACCAATTTAATGAAGATCATAAACCTCCCTTTTAATTATTACAATCATTACTGTAAGGAGTTTTGCAATGGATGGTTCGAGGGTGTTACGGGCCGTTAAAGTACGGTGCGGAAGGGTGAAGCTAAACATAATTATGTTGTGCAACTCTCTGTGTTATATATTTTTTCGCAAAAACGATTAGCCTAGGGAACTTACTCACACACTTAAACGTTCAATAAATCGATGACATGACAATGGTTTATTATATTACGGTTTGTGCAGTCGGCGACGAGTAAATGATACACATAATACGACACAGTAATAACCGCTTAATATCAGGCGGGCCGTATGTATACATAAATATATAAATATAATATAAACAATCCAAATAGTATTACTAATTCTGAGAAAATTACAAAAAATACCTCCAAGTGCGTAAAGACGAACAGTAAATGTCAGACAGTCAACATCGAAAATATAAGATCCACCTTTGCACCTTACTACATAGAAACAAGGTGTATGCGACATTAAAAATGTTTTCATATTTTTAATGTTAGCTGTACATTACTTGAATAATTGAGCAGTGCATTGACTTCCCAACATGTTTTTCTTCAATGTAAATGTATTTTCTTACCCCAATTACATTTCTGTACCCTGTTTATTCTATTACACATTTCCTGTTTTCTGCTGATCCGTAAGCAATTTTGCCAAAATACACAGTTGTTAGATAATTTGCGTTCCCTGTTGACTCAATCAAGATAAAAGTAATCATTATTTGGAAGGGGAAAATGTAAATAAACACGTAATTATTGTCTACGTAAACTTCCGGCAGTGTTTTACTTTCGTTCAAGACATTTAAGAAGGAAATTGGCGTTCAGACTGTATATCTTTATTACAAGCCTAACGTAGGCGATAAGTTGATAATTTGGAAGTCGTTTAAGGGTATCTACTAAAATTACTATCATTTTCATTTTTAAACACATAATGTCGTAGTGTGATTTTTTTTGCAGATATTTTATTTTAAATACAACGGTAAAGAAAGGAATACGTGTCCGCTTTTCTCTGTTGACGTCATTACCAGCCTATAAACGCCCCACTGCTGCACACAGGTGTACCTACCCACATTAATAACAGTACCTCTAAAAGGTGACTGCTAGAAACTGCAAGAAACTTCAAGGGCTGGTCAGGTCAAGTGTTATAAATATGACAAATAAGATTGCAGGCTAACGTAGGTACTTATCGCCCAGCTGACGCGGACGGGTAAACAGACGGGTGGGTCAACGGCCGGTCGCTGCCCGCGCGTTGTAAATAATCGTTGTTTAATAGTTAATTCTTTCATTTTATTTTTCTTATGTTATTGCTTTAAAATAAATTAGATACTCAAACACTATCAAATTAAAATTCATAAAAGGAATATTTAATGCAAAATAAAAAAAGCACGAATTTCTTTTTTGACATTTTTGTCATGTCTAAAATACTTGAAGATCATAAACCTCCCTTTTAATTATTACAATCATTACTGTAAGGAGTTTTGCAATGGATGGTTCGAGGGTGTTATGGGCCGTTAAAGTACGGTGCGGAAGGGTGAAGCTAAAGATAATTATGTTGTTGTTCTCTGTGTTATATATTTTTTCGCAAAAACGATTAGCCTAGGGAACTTACTCACACACTTAAACGTTCAATAAATAATATTTAATGCAAAATAAAAAAGCACGAATTTCTTTTTTGACATTTTTGTCATGTCTAAAATACTTGACCTGACCAGCCCTTGAAGTTTCTTGCAGTTTCTAGTAGTAATAAGGAGACTGCTTTTGCTGTCCTCATTGCCTAGTTTCTGACTATCCATTCGGGGATAATAGTCGTGATTATATGTATGTTTAAAAGGTGATTGGGCCATATCTCATCCCACCATGTAGGCCAAGTTGGTTTGCTATGTTTGTAATAATGTCCAGTACAGAATTTGTGCCAGTGGCGTGTAAGTGTAAAAAATGAAAGTTGGAGGACTGCAATTTAAAAAAGTTTCAACATTTCACCCCTACTGCACCCTCCTAACGTAGGGGCGGGAGAACAATTAAACTTTTTCACCCTTAATAACTTAATTAAACGACAAGATTTATGCTGCTTACCCGTCATGACAGATTTTTTTTAACTTACAAATGAGAAAGTTAGGTATTTGTCTTATCGACTGATAAGCTACAAGGTTTACTAGTATATATTTTTTAAATTCATCATTATCACCCTAATAAGCGTCCCAGCGCTGGGCTCAGACCTCACCATACAAACAAACTTATGGATATTAAGAGGAAACACTACGTCTAAGTGGCATGCAAAATTCTCATACAAAACACAGAAAAACGACGTTTCGTAGTCCCCTGTTTCCTCCTTCAGAACTGGACCAAGTTTTATTACTTTTTCAGCATCGGTTAAAGAAAGAGATTTTCTATGTCTGTATGTTTGATTTTTTTTAAACCAGCCAATTAATTTTTCTGAAGATGCGAAGATGCGAACGGAGTGATTGCGATAAATTTTAAAGGCTCCTGGTTATTCAAATAAATGACTTAAAAACTGCACTGACTGACTGCAAAAAAATCAAACATGCAGACAGAAAATCTCTTTCTTTAACCGATGCTGAAAAAGTAATAAAAATTGGTCCAGTTCTGAAGGAGGAAACGGGGGACTACGAAACGTCGTTCTTCTGTGTTTTCTATGAGAAATTTGCATGCACGCAACCACGTCAGGCGGGTACCCGCGCGGGCCCATACAAAAGTGCTCCGTGCGTGGCCCAGCAACGGGGTCTGTCGCGTACCTAACGTAGTTTTTATTAAAGGCCTCAAATTACTAAGCTTCTTACATCTTGGAAGCCAGTTTAGCAATTGGTTTATTTTTCCTTAGTTATTGTTGGTTATCACGGTCCTGCTGACTCGCGGTCGTGCCGTTGTAGAGCCACGCGCGGAACACTTTTGTATGGGCCCACGTACGGCATGGCTTAACGTAGTTTCAGTCCTAAATCAGCACGCCCATATATCCGGTGAGTTCAGAGTCAGCATAAGTTTTGGTTTACACAATTAGACAGTGTGCTTTCTTGTGAGAACTGGGTCAGCTGAGTAGAGGACATTTAAAGGATAAAGCTAATAATCTAGCCAGCGGACACGCCCGATCCCAGAATTTGGTCACTTAGCAAACTGTCATTACGAAAGTTGTTTGTCAATGTCGATCGACGTCGTTAGCTTAAGTTCGAGTGTCTCTACCATAGTAATTTGGTGCTTCTCTGTGTCCATGGGTGTTGGTGATTACATTCATTTAGGTCACCCGACAGCTCGTGTGGCCCCTTTTACATTAAATTAAATTAAATTAACATCATCTGACTGCTGCCAGCCACTTTGCTTATATAGTCGCTTCACCTAGCTGACGGCGTCCCATACTGCCTGTGAATAACGGTTTCCACTTCAAAACATGTTTAGCGACAAATAAAGGATTACTTAGAGTATTTGAAAGTACTGAAACGAAGATATATCAAATATTTAAAGTCACATTTACTTTAGCGTAACACATTTCGCGTACGCATTTTGTTTTCAGACAAATCCACAAAGCCCTAGAAAATACGTCGTAGTAATAGTTACCACTGCTACGGTTCGTAGCAGTAATACCCTCGCCAGTGCTACGGACCGTAGTAAATGTAGCACACTCGTAGCGAGCAGCGCCGAAATCAGCTACGCGCAAACCACAGCAACGTCCTATCGCAAATCCTACTAGCTTAATTGATTAACAGCATAATATTAATATTTTGGTGCTCTTGTTAAACAAAAACAACGATTAGCTGGAACGAGTTTTCATAATAGAAATGTTATCTACTTTTAACTGTTTTATGTTTGTCTGTTCTGGCTAATAATTTTCACTAAAGTAATTAATAAAATGAATTTTAATCTATTTGTTCGAAACGTGGGATTACCTCTAATTACTGGTTGATTGGTGAGTTTCATGTTGTTGTTAAAATTATTGCCATAGAAATGGGATTCGACTACATACATTAAAACATGTTAAACATTTAATCATTGCGTTTTACTCGTTAGTTTTAAATAATATTTACAATTCTAACCAAGTTTTACAAATAACAAACAAATTAGAATAACAACAACAAAAGTATCAGCTCAACACGCAATCTCATCAACGTTAAGGTACTTTATTTTGATTTTATACCGTCAGCATCACACAATAACACAACAAAAATCACAAGTGTATACATGTTTTTGATGATACTCGTAATTATACAACATTTGACCCACCAATGAGTCGTCATACACCTACAGGCACAATTAACCCGATAATTATCAAGCCTTCTTCATAGCAATGTAGGTGCCCAAATTAACCTTTTACATTTGCGTACAGGTAATTTGGGAGCCCTATGTGCCCTACCGACGGCCGTATCAGCCTTACCCATTGTTCTGGCGCCCTAACTACGAAACTTGCCGACCGGTATTGTTTTTTTAAACTTCTCTACTGTCTCTTTCTGGGTATACATACATACATAATCACGACTATTAACCCGAAGGGTTAGTCAGAGACTAGGCAATGAGGACAGCAAAAGCAGTCCTCTACCATAGTCCACTCTTCACCAAATAGCGACTGCTCATGTGTTTTAGTCCGTTAGTCACCTTTACGACACCCAGGGGAAGAGAAGGGGTTACCACCCCCTCTCTAGAATACGACCGTAAGACCTTAAGAATACTACTCATGTGATACTACCGTATTCTTTCACCGCTACGCGGCACGGTTCTGGGTATAATGTGAACTCGAGGGGATCGGGGAGCATCATATGCAGTCCAGTCTGCCTGTATCATTATTATCATCTACTTCACATTCACTTTAATTAACACTGAAACAAAAATTAAGACCTGGCTGTATCGATAAGATATTATTGCTTTTATTGACAGAAAAAAAAATTATAACAAAAACAAATGACACACTTCAAACTCAAATGGACTTAGCCGCGTTTTCTTTTGCATATTATTTTAGCCTAACGTGTCTTCCGCGGTCACAGAGAGACCGGATAAAATAATTATGTAAAATAAATGAGGGAAGATCCGTATCCCAAAGCGTTTCAATTGTCAACCAGTGGCTATAACAAAGTAATTCTATTTGAATGGTATGAGATTCTGTAGTATTACGTGGTATCACCGAACATAGAGGAGAGGTTTAATAGCAATGTCTCGATGTTGAAAACGCGCGAGTTATTTGATTGCATTGTAAGCTTTTCATATACCTAGGACTTCTTGGCGGGAAGGTGAAACGTCATATCTGCAGTTTGGTTTTGTGTTTATAGAATAATAGAATGGAAAAATCTTTATTTGGTACAATACATCACAATATTTAAATTTAAGAAACAGGAATATAATATGCTTGTACCAAACTGGTGTCCGCTCAGCATATGTCCTGGTGTTACCCCGACGCTGGTCTTCCGCGGATACCATTATTAATAAAAATAAAAAGTATAAAGAAATATATGTAAAAGCGCTACATGACAGTGTTCACATCAAATAAATACAGCTTTTTAAAATAATTGTTTTGTCGACTATTAATGTGAATAAACGTTAAATGTTCGTGAACGTGCACTCATGCGTTGGCCAATAAAACAAAACAGTGCAACATCACTTTTCAGATTATCTCAAGAAGTCCGTGTGAGATCTCAGTAAAGTCCCACACATTTACTGATATTCAAGGCAAGGGTTCATATTATCACTCATTATCATCTACTCTAAACAAAGAAAATATTTACCATTATCTCTATTACTAGGCCTAATGTGCAAAACGCACAAAGCCATTATATAAGAAAAAAGAAGCTTTTTAAAATGCGGTTAATGGTTTCTATCGACTTCTTGGCGGGAAAGTGAAGCGTCATGTCTGCAGTTTTGTATTATTTTCTATAATTTCTGTTTTGTCGAATGTTAATGTGAAATAATGGTGGATTATTTACTGTTAAGTGTTCGTGAACGTGCATGAGTGTTGTTAGCAAATAAACAAAACAGTGCAACATCACTTTTCAAATTCTTTCAAGAAGTCCGTGTGAGACCTCAATAAAGTCTCACAGCTTTATTGAGCTTGGGGGAAAATTATTTACCATTAAACGTTCATTATTACTCATTATCATCCACTTAATGTAAAGAAAATAATAATTACTCAAAAACTTGACACTAGCTAAATGTGCTGATCGCACGAAGCCATTATTTATGAGAAAAAAAATGGTTCCTATCAGCTATGACAAAAATTGCTGGCAGGTTTTATTATATATTTAAACTTAAATATAAAGTAATTGCCACATGGTGCTATCGATATTTTTAAATGAAAAATGCTCTATTGTTAAATATTTACGTTACCTACGATCTTGATAGTCTACTGTGAAATGAATCAAAAAATGAGGCACAGTTTAAGAGTTCGGCTATCACTTCCATTCTCAACCATACAGATATGAGAGTTAAATTCACGCAGACTAAGTCGGGGACAGACACGGAGCAGGTAAGATAAAAGAAAAAACTGCTCGCAGCTGTTACCATTCTACGCCTCAGCAGGTTGCACGAGGCGTTTGTTTTTATTTATTCGTTAGCTTCACTTGCAAAAAGTTACAAACTCCGTTCCAGTATTATTTTTTGTCATTGGCAACTTTCTAGGATCTAAGTTAGGTAGAGTCTGCAAAAAAGACAAGTTATCGCAGACTTTATCTTAATAAAAAAAAATATATTGAACTTGAAGTGAAACGTTATTAGAAAGGAGTAAGGCAAGCGAACATGTGACAACATTTTTAACCAATAACTATCTACACAGTGATAAAAAGAACCGCAAAGAATGGAAGAATTTTTTTTGAACACAAACAGCTGTTTTTTTACGTCTTTTCCTTCTCTTTCTCTCTATCTCTCTCTCTTAAACGGTAACGGTAACGCATAGCAGCCCCGGATGCTACTTTATGTCCATGAGCGAATATGACTTTGCCGCTGGACTCCACTTCCATTAGGTGGAGTGGGATAATTTGCAGGGCTTGTTGTATAAAAAAAATGTTATAGATAAATATCGGCCCCCGATTCCCGGTTGGATGAATTTAGGAACATAGTGTTTGCTACGTATAATAAGAGTATTTATTTACCCGTTGTCCAATAAAACCAAGTTTTAAAAGATACTTAACTTGAGCTAGATTTTATTTTTAAATAAAAATAAAGGGGGTCCAGACTTACTCGGTGTTTTACATGGGTATTTTATTTATATTGTTGTTGTTTGTTATTTGTTTCTTATCTAACAAAGTTACTAACAAATATTGGATCAAGATATCTGTATGAACAAAGTAAAATAAACTCTTTTCGTTACCTCATCAGTGATTCGGTCGCACGACCCCGCAAATTTCCTACGTAGTTTGGCGATTGTCAGGGGAAATAACGTGGACCGGTCGAAGCCACTCGGTCACGCGCTCCCCCGATTCCTTCATCAAGTTTACATGCATAATATTCAAGACTTATCCCCGAAGAGTTAGTCAGAGACCAGGCGATGAGGACCGCAAAAGCTGTCAAGTCAGTTAACCAAACGACAACTGAACATGTGCTCAGCGTAACAGGGAGCCCATCGCCGCTCTATGCTGTTGGATGTATGTGACGTCTTTGGTCTGTTAGTCGCCTTTTATGACACTCAATGGAAGAGATCCGGGCCGGTAGTATTTAATTAATGAGCCGACATTACACAGCTCGATGACTTTGACATCTTATAGGAAGGATACATTAAAAAAAAACTTTCCTTACCCCATCAGTGATTCGGTCGCGCGACTAACCCGCAAAACTCCTACGTAGTTGGCCATTGTCAGGGGAAATAACGTGGACCGGTCGCAGTCACTTGGTTACGCGCTCCCCGATTCCCTCATCAAGTTTACTGGACGGAAAATCGCCTTCTTGGCTCCCAATAGCTTGAGGCGTTTTACGACGCTGTCGAAGCATGACAACCTTAAGGAGTTGTTATTTACACTAATATAACAAAGAGAGAGAACCTACCAACCCGCATGGGGCCAACGTGGTGGATTATGGGCAATTACCCCATATACTATTGCATGTGGGAGGCCTGTGCCCAGTGGGATATTAATAGGTTGATGATGCTAATGATGAATAAAGAGCCTTTATGTTTATTATTGAAATTTTGCATTCACAATGGTAAGTATATAGCTATTGGATAAAATGTTTACTAGAAAAAAACAACCAGTCTCAGGAAACCTCGAACGGGATTCCAACCCGTGACCTTTGGATTGCCGGTCCAGTCACACACACACACACACACAGTGGTCACAGTGGGGTCTCGGTAGCTTAGCGGTTAGAGCAGTGGACCGGCAATCCAAAGGTCACGGGTTCGAATTCCGTTCGAGCTTTCCTGAGACTGGTTGTTTTTTTTCTAGTAAACATTTTATCCTAAATTTATGTGTTGGAGGTAATGTCTGATACTACATACATATAATCACGACTATTATCCCCGAAGGGTTAGTCGGAGACTATGCAAAGAGGACCGCAAAAGCAGTCCTCCGCCATAGTCCACTTTTCACCAAATAGCGACTGCACAAGTGCTCAGCGTGACAGGTGGTGAGCCCATAGCAGCTCTATGCAGTTGGAAGTATGTGCAGTTTTTAGTCTGTTAGTCGCCTTTTACGACGTCCAAGGGAAGAGAAGAGGTGGTAGCATTCTTTCACCGCTACGCGACACAGTGTCTGAAACTACGACGACTAATGTTCATCATCATCATTAGCCTTTAAACGTCACAATGCTGGGGGGCTATTCTGTATTTCATTCAGCGCTGCTGCTGAGAGTGGACACTGTCTGTCTCATATTCATAGAATTGGAAAGAGACAGAGTCGATTCTCAGCGCTGTGTCAGCCCCGACTGAGAATACAGTATTGGCCCTCTGAACACAGGCCTCCCGCATGGACAACAGCGCGTGGGGAGATAGGGCATACCTCACCACGCTGGCATTTGGCAAGCGTAGTGATTATTGTTTCGCGACCGCCGGCGGTCTTATGATCCTTGAAGGGTTAAGCCAACACTCATCAATTGCAGCGATGACTTGATTTCAATGATAAAATCATCAAAGTACAATAAACTAGAGAAGACACCGCGAAGCAAGTTTGTGCGCAACTAAGGTGCAGCCGCAAGGTTCACAATCGCTTGAGTCACGCGCAATCACAGAGGCGTTTGCAGCCCATGGACTGCACCTTAGTGCGCACAAACTTGCTTCGCGGTGTGTTCTCTAGTTTATTGTACCTCAATGGATAAAATACAACAATTAATACAGCTTATACAGCACTATGCTATCCTCCTTATTTTAAACAGTCAAAGTCAAAAGATATTTAATCAATAAACTAAATTAATAAGTACTTTGAATCGTCCAAATCTTTTTCAACCTACCACCCATTCAGGACGTCATTTTATAACTGTAGCAAACAAGAAAGAAGAAATCACAGCGCACAGAAGCAACGACATCTACGAAAAAAAAAATATGCTGTTACCATTACCAGGTCATGAAATACAAATATGAATTTGAACGTATGTGTAAATGATACTCTTTAATTTATATTAATTATAGACAATAAAGATAATATACAAACAGCTATAGACAATATAGAAACAGCTGTTGGAGTACCTACTTGGAGCATTTCTTACCCAAGCTGTTTTGTCTTCTTTGTAATCTGACACTTTATAGATAGACAATACTTTTATTGTAACATAACACAAACATTTACATTAGACAAAAAAGAGCAAAAATACAAAGTTACAATGTGGCGGTCTTATCGCTTAAAAGCGATTTCTGCCAGACAACCAGTCGGATGGAGAGAACTTATACACTCTATGTTCGGAGGTGCAAACATTCAAAACATGGTTACACAATTAAATGCAAAAATAAGTAATAAAATAAAATAAATAAAATAACATTACTTATAAAATAAATAAATAATAAGGTGTAATAAATATGTGTATATATATACATACTTAAACATAATAGTCTCAGGTAGGAAGTAGCGGACAACGAAAGCAATGCAGCAGGATAAGGTTAAAGAGAAAGGTAGAAATTCTTCACGAGCTCCTTGAATGCGTGAATGGTTTTAGCTCGCCTGATCGCAACTGGAAGCGAGTTCCAGAGACGAACAGCTTCAACAGTAAAGGAGCAATCGTAAAAGGTGGTGTTGTGAAGAGGAGTTTTAAGGGGTAGATTTTCTGATGACCGTAACGAGCGCGAGTTCGAACAATAAAGGAAACTGAAGCGTTCCTTTAGATACGAAGGATACTTGGGATTGAACAATATGTTATAATTATAGAAGGGAGAGGATGTGAGTATTCCGGCGAAGACGAATAGGAAGCCACTTGAGTTTAAAGCGGTACTTAGAAACATGATCATACTTGCGCAAGCCAAATATGAAACGAATACAAAGGTTTTGAAGACGCTCAAGTTTATTTAGCTGGTCCTCCGAGAGATCAAGATAGCAGGCGTCAGCGTAGTCTAAAACGGGAAGAAGCAGCGAATGCGCTAGCGCAATTTTAGTGGCAGTGGGTAAAAAGTTGCGTAGTCTTCTTAAAGAAGCCGAGGATGCGTAAAGCTTGCGACTGACAGCTTGCAGTTGCGGCCCCCAACTCAAGCAACTATCAATAATAACGCCCAAGTTAGTAACTGATTTGCTGAAAGGGATGTCCACTCCATCAAATGTAACCTTAGGGAGGGTTTCCCAGTTTATTTTAGAAAGCAACCTGGAGCTGCCGACCATAATGGCCTGCGTTTTGCTTGGGTTGACTTTAAGTCCGTAGGCTCGGCTCCAATTAACAATTTGTTTTAGATTGACGTTGGTAGTTTCTATAGCTTCGGCGAGATTACCAAGTGGTGCCTGGCAATAAATTTGTAAATCGTCTGCATATAGGTAGGTGGTAGAAAGAAGAAAGGTTTTGAGATATAGAAGTGATAAATATAGCAAAGAGGAGAGGAGATTTTTTTTTTTTTTTTTTTTTTTATTTATTTATCTTGTAAACAAACAATTACAATGTAATGACATGCGATACATTTAAAAAACCACTAAGGTTTAAACTTATGCTATCGCGAGTTTACAATTTGTGTAAATATGATTAATATTTAGGTGTAGGTATAAAATAATAAAAAGTTAATTACACATAATATTAAGTTAATAAAAAGAAAAAATTAGTTACATTAAATTATAAAAATGTTGTTTCAGTTTAAACTTGATGTTTTTCTGAGTGACACCATCTATTAATTCGGACGGCAACCCATTGATAAGACGAGGTACTAGGAAACCGGCTCTGCGCTCGCCGTACGCGTTGTTCGCGCGCGGCTTGCAAAGCCGGTTTCCAGACATTGCTCGAGTATATACAGCATGCTCTATTGGAATCTGCAAGGATTTATTAAAAAATTGTTCTTTCAATAAAGTATATTGTACTTGTATATGTATTGGTAATGTTTTACAGTGTTTGAAGAGACCAATTGCATCGTCCTGAAATTGATATTTAATTTTTTTGGAAACAATAGTTTTAAGTATTTTTAATTTTAAGTTATTTATCGGATCCAGATATGATTTGTAAGTTCGTCCGTAACTACTGAGACCGTATTGGATGCAGGATTCGGCTAGTGCATTATACAATATTAATTTTACTTTAAATGGAATGGAATTTTTAAGTATGATAATGTTTGCCAGAAACTGCCTTAATTTAGTACAGACATGCTCAATGTGATGATTCCAATTAAATTTATTGTCTATAACTAACCCAAGATATGTGTGTTTGTCAACTGTTTCTATTCCCTGACAGCAACATGCGATGTTAGTATGTAAGCAACTGTGATTGTGAATCACCAGTCTAATGACTGGCGAGTGCCTGACGTACGGAGATTTTATAACTAACAATTTAGTTTTGATAGCATTAATAACCAGCCCAGCGTCGTGACACCATCTTGAGAGGGCATCCAGGTCAGACTGCAGAAGATCGCAGGCAGCTTGGGGATTTTTATTACCGATTACCAGGCAGGTATCATCAGCAAACTGATAGCACGTACTGTTAACAATGCAGTTGCCCATGTCGTTAACATAGGACAAAAAATGCAAGGGTCCTAGCACCGATCCTTGTGCTGTGCCCTCTGTTATTGTTATGGGTTCACTATAGGCATTATCGATCTTCACCGAGAAAGTTCGGTTTTTCAAATAATTTTTACACCAATTTAACAAAGGGCCACGCACTCCACATTTGTCTAGCCTGTCTACCAACTGATCATGCCCCAAAGTATCAAAAGCACGTGAGAAATCAATAAACCGGGCTAACACCTGTCTCTTCTCATTTAAATGACTATTGACTTCATCCGTGAATTTAGATAAAAGATCTGCTGTGCTCTTGCCTGATTGAAACCCGAATTGACACGGGTTTATTACAGTATGTTTCCTATAAAAGTTATGTATTTGCTGACATACATATTTTTCAACAATTTTATCAATTGAAGAAAGCAGTGTAATTGGCCTATAATTTGCATAATCATCCCTTTTTCCCTTTTTATGCACAGGTCTGACACATCCATCTTTTAATTTATTTGGGTACAAACCAGTTTTGATGCTACGGTTAATCAGGTCAGCAATAGTTGGGGATATATCTTTTCCTATCAGTTTAATGTCTGAGATCCTAATATTGTCAATGCCTGGTGCTTTACTTGAATTTAAGTTTTTAATGATTTTATAAATACTATCAGAAGTTGCATTTTGAAATAGAATACTTGAGTCTAAAGTTTTACAAGTGTTAACTGAGTTTAATAATTTTATTTTACAATTTGGGATTATATTTTTCACCGCTCGGTCAAAGCTATTTGCAAAGTTATTAGCTATAGCTTTAGAGCTGAGACCTTGCGCATTAAATGCCTTTAGTATAGCTGCATCAATAGACAGAATCCCTCTCCCTAACAGCTCGTTAACAATAGCGTAAACTTTTTTTATGTTATTAAAATTATTATTTATTTGTTTTAGGTAATATACATTCTTTTTGTTCTCTAGGACTTTGTGCACTTTATTGCGTACTTTATTATATTCTAGTCTTAACTTAGCATTATTTGGGTTATTTTTCCAATTGTAATACAATTTGTTTCGTTTATCACAGAGCCTCGTGACGTTGTCGTCAATCCAGGGTGCAATAAACCGTTTGGTATTTTTTTTTGTTAAATCAATTGTTTTAATACTTGTTGCTGAATTTTTTGCCATTTGAAATGAGTTACATATTAGGTTAAAATTTCTTCTGGGGAATTCATATCATTAGACTTTATCCATTTCACTTTTTTAAGTTCCCTATAAAGTATATCAAAATCAATCAAATGCTTAGGAACATGCCGTATACGCTCGGGCTCTGTGGGCGCGTCGTCGATGCACGTAAAAATGACACCTCGGTGATCGGCCAGTACGGCGTCTAGCGCCGCCGAGAACGGATGTGATGTGGGGAAACGAGCAAAAATGTGGTCTATACAAGATTTAGTGACAATGTTTTGTTTAGTTTCGATTCTTGTGTAATCTGATATTCCACACATCAACCCGTGCTCGCTAAGTGCCACCATGTATGCATCTTTGTATGACGTTATGGTTTTAAGATCGATGTTAGTGTCACCCATTAAAAGGAAGTTCTGTTTCGCATCAAACCTAGAAATATATTTACTCAACTCGATAACAAACAAGTTTTTATTGGTAGATGGTGGCCTATAAACTGCACACACAACCGCGCTTAGTTTTGAATTTAGTTTTACAGTGCCCGAGAGACTTTCAAACGTGTTGGTTTTATGTTGAATAACTGTAAACTTAAGATGGTTTCGTACGTATATAATTATACCTCCCCCTTTTTTATTTATTCGTAGTTGTGAATGCAGGTTATAGCCCGGTATGTTGTATAAGTGAACGATATTATCCGAGATACCAGCTTCTGTTAATACTATTATATCTAATGGATAGTTACAATTATGAATTATTTCTTGTAATTTTGTGAAATTCCTTATAATTGATCTAATATTAAAGTGTAAACAAGACAAGCTAACAATACTTTTAGGAGGTAGCTGTTGGAAAAAATGATTAGGAGAATTAGTATTGAAGATTTCACTTATTTGTGTATCCATTTAGTGAAACGTAAGATTAGGTAAAAAAGAGACTAAAAAGAGATTTTTTTTTTTAAATTTTAGTAGGAGCTTAATAATTTCTTTAAAGTGGCGTGGAAAAAGATGTCCTAGGTTGCTTCTCAGATTGATTGGAGCTTTGTTTTACAATTTGGTTAATGTCATGCATAGTACGGATATAATATATTTTACTATTGCCGGTTTTACGGGCACATACCCTCCCATTTTTACACCATACATATTGACATGACTTATTCAATAATTGAACTTTAGCATTATACAGAAGAGTTTTCTGGTACTTAGTCAAGGCTTCCCTAATAAAAATACGCTTATCTACTTTCTCCCTCGGGGCATCCGGCGCCACCATACCCACGGTTAGGCACTTGTCCTTGCCAGCGTCGATCCACTGTTGTTGTAAAATGTTAGTCTTCAGTTTTACAAGTATCGATCCCGGTTTGTCCTTTGTACCCGGCAGGCGTTGTGTTGACTGTACATTCTTCTTATCCATATCCAGTTTCAGAGCGATAGTTTCTATTATTGCACCTATCTCATTGGTCGATACCTCTGGTAATCCAGCAACTTCTATCGAGGTCGAAAGAGACTTTTGCTCGAAATCTTTAAGCCCTTGTTCTAAAGCAGTCACCCGAAGTTCCAGGTTCTTATTTTTGTTTAGTAGATCATAGTTCTGGTTTTCTACCTCTTTGATACGTTTGTCCTGTGTTTTTATAGACTGCTCCATGGTGGTAAGTTGTTCACTGAGATACTCGAGTGAATTCTCAAGACTCCCGATCTCCTCGCGAAAGGTTTTTTTTACTTCTCGACTGATGTCCTGTACTAGTTTTTTAGCATCAATGATTTGGGCGTTTTCGCTGTGACCCGTTTCACCGTCATCCTCGTCGTCATCATCTTCTGGGATCACAAACGACGACCTACGAGAAATATTTTTCAGACACTCCTGACAACTCCATTCTATGCCGGATGAATTTTTGATAGTGTTCAGCTGTTTATTAGATAGCTTAGAACAAGTAGGGTCTGCGTGTACTATAATTTCGCACCTGCTGCACTCCAATCCAGGCACCTTTTTAGTAACATTTTTCTTGCATTTTACACATTTTTTAACAACCATTGTTAATGCGGGTGGATATAACTTTTGTAGCTACTAGCGCGTGTCGTGTCCTTACGCTACGGCGTTCAAACGTAAACTGAATAACTACTGATAAAACGCCACCCTGCGGTACACCAGCCGTCGAGTCACACCACGCAGAGAATTTCTCTCCAAGGCGAACCCGCTGCCTGCGTCCGTACAGGTAGCTGTGAAACCACTCAATTACCGTTGGAGATATGTTAAATGGGCGCATCAAAAATAACAGTATGTCAAAGTCGACTGTGTTGAAGGCATTGCTGAAGTCCTGCAAAGTTAGCAAAGTTAAGTGACCGTTTTCCATGCCAAGGCGGATGTCGTCAGTGATTTTGACTAAAGTATTCACAGTGCTGTGGCCAGGGCGAAAGCCGGATTGGAGTGGGTTTAGAAGATTATGATGGGAAAGGAACCTGCTGATTTGATTGTGGACAAGACGCTCGAGGACTTTGGATAGGAAAGGGAGAATGGAAATAGGTCGATATTCAGCAATATTTTTTATTTTATTTTATTTATTTATTTATTTTATAAACAAAACTTAGCATAATATTACAATTATTAGTGCAACAGAAACCAGAAAGGTTTATTCGTACACTAAGATCGTCTTTACAAATTTCGTACGCAACAACTTAATAAATTGATAGGTAATAAAGTGTTGTACCAAAGGCGGTAAACACAGAAAAATCAGGAAACAATAGGCTAACAATAAGCGCAATCTCACGCGCACCTAGACGAGCATTGCCGACAGTGACCGAGCCGCCCGTCGCGCGATCACAAAGAAATAGATAAGCCGCAGGTTAGGTCGCCCATTTCAAAAGCGTATACAGTATGTTACAATGTAAATGTAAAGAAAAATGTAATTCAATTTATTCTCGAACAGATCATTTAAAAAACAAAAATAGGTCGGTATTACTCAGTTAATTTTGATATGAAATATTTTTTTAGGACGTTTTTTTGATGAAATGATTTAGGATTATTTTTCTTAGGCAAAGGAATTATTTGAGCGTCTTTCCATGAGGATGGGGATACAGCATTAGAGATGGAGTTGTTAAAAATAAAAGTGACGACATTAAGGATCGGTACTAACATATTACGGCTATTACCGTCCCCACCTACCGCATTGGAAGTAATTGACAGCAAGCTCTTTTTAACATCACAATCCAATAATTGGTCAAATGCAAAGGGAGAAAGATCAGGGATTGATACAGAAGACAATTTGTCTAATGTAGTCGCTTTATCAGCATCATAGCTTTATAGCTTTTTTAAAAAGCTTATCATATCTCTCTTTCCGTTACACTAAGCATCCATCCACAAAGTAATAAATAACATCAGTGACGTCATCCAGATTCATCGCGGTATATACGTAGTCCAATATAGTCGGAATTATCCGAATACACAAATTGCATAGCCTCCCAGTCAGTGTGTAGGCTCACTTACCGGCGCCGGGCCAATTGTGTCGCTTTCATTTAGTTATTATAACTAGAGACGATACTTCAAAGCAATTTATTGCGCAATGACTTGCGGTGTAGAGGCTGTAAACACTTAGACACTTCTAAACAATTGCGGTGCTTTTGAAGCTCATGGGACGCAACTTAGTTAGCAAAAAAATTGGTGTAGTCCTTTGATCACATATAAAAACTACATACAATCCCATACTAAAACATATCGGAATATTGGCATCGTTGAGATATACATTTGACAAACCTATATTATTATGTGTTTTGGCAGAATAGCAATTTTTAAAGGATCACGTTCGTCATGTCGAAGCTTAGCTCGCCCACTACTATAGTCCGGCAACTTCGTGCGCGACCGTCCTGCGGGGTACAGACGTTGGCGGGGACGAGATGGCACGTCATTATACACCGAGATTTTGTATTGGTTTTGGAGCCGAAACCCTGTTCATGTTTAACATCAGTAGAAGCTATTTAGCTTGTAAAACTAAAAATATCAGCATAAAAAAATCATTAAAAAAATATCAATAAAAAATTTAAGAACCCTTAGTACCGGGCGATCTTAAAAAAGTCAACGACCGAGGCGCTTTAAACGCGCCGTCTTACTATGTGAACTAGAACGTTACTATGTGTTTTCGACAAAAAGTCACTTTTACAACTTTTTATATTTGTTCGTAAAGCGATTATTATTTCTTAAATAGGTAAAACACTTTTTTTGTATTATAAGGTTTTCGACTCCAAAACCAATGAAAAATCTCAGTGTAGAACACGGCTTCACACAGTTGCACGCGTTGCCATTCCCCGCTACACCACCCGCTACTAGGGTTGCCTGCCACCCGTATACTCTTTAATAGAGTATTGTCCTCTTTTTCATGTAGGCGTACTTTATAATCTACGACACCAATAAAGTACGCTAAAATACTCTATTTACGTAAAAGATAAATATTTGTTAAATGTCGCAAAAGCAACAAAAAATACGTTTTTAAAGACTAATAAATAAATACTCTTTTTTACTCTATGTACTTTTTGTTTTAACAAAATGAAAAAATACTTTATTCGTCCTAAAAAAAGGTGGCAACCCTACCCGTTAACATCTTGGGTACCAGGGTACCTCGTCCCCGCCACCGTCGAGCACGAAGTTGCTGGACTATAAACGAAATAAGCAACAAAACATCTCTCTCTCTCTCTTTGTGTTGATTGTGCAACTAGTTTTTATTTGCGATCGAAGGTGCGTCTCTAGTTATAATACCTCAATGGCCGCCTTGTCTGGGGAAATTACCTGGACAAGCACGTACCGGACGTCCGGAATGGGACGGGTAATCGACAAATAGTGACGGTGGTGCTCTGAATCTTTTCGGTCTTCGACGTGTTCGTGACTGGCCAATGGCACTCTTGGGTGTTCTAGCTGTCTCTGTGTCTGATTGTTTGTGCTTGATCCGATTTGACGTGTAGGAAAAGCAGAGAAGGAGTTTCTCCCGTGTTCTTTTAGCAACAACACGTGTTGTGAGACTTCATTTTATTTCAACCTATCGTACAATACTAAATGTACTTTAAAAATATATACCACTTGAAATTAGTTTAATACTAAACGCGAAGCCATTAATTAAGTTATAATAATAATCAAAGGCAGAGAAACTTTGAGTATGTAACTAGCAGGTAACGACCTGACGCTCGGACCAAATATTGTCCGAGGCCTGACGGCTACCTTCTAGAATATGAACTGTCAAATGTCGCACATTTGACAGTTCATATCGTATTCCATCGGCTGCAATTTGTATGGTATGACATAATTAGGATACAATATGAACTGTCAAATGAATACTATTGACCTCAGAACAATTTATTGTTCAGAGCGATTGACTTTATGAAATCACCTAGCTTGTCCGTGTAAACAGAACAAATATAAGTGTTCTGAAGTGATTCGCGAACAAACATTTGTGGGAATTGATTTTTATGATACGAAAGCATACCCGTAGTTGGTAATGCACCCTGTCCCGGAATTTCAGGACGGTGCAGGGTCGAATCCTACTTGTGGTTTTTTTTCGCGTTCGTTGGTTCGCGTAACTTACAAAACAACATCGCGCCCCAAACTTTTTTTAACGAGTCCACGTGCAGTGATGTTTTTGCCAAACACTCCGTCCCTGGACAATTCGCTGAATCCAATCAAACCCATTTGCATTATTCTCTCTCTTATCGGTCTGTTTGTTTGCTTTGAGCCAATCTAAATGTACAAAATAAGATTGCTTACCTACTTGTATGCCGGAAAATAAGTATTCCGTTTGCCTTTATTCATGAGTTCTAGTAAATCTCGTTTCGTGTTTATCAGCGATTCATGTGACTACCTCCGTGGTCTAATGGTTAGCACTTCGGTTCTGGCGTTGCCATCTCTGAGGTCCCGGGTTTATTTCTCGGTCGGGTCAGTGTAGAACATTGACCTAGAAGAGACAAGAACGTTCATTTGTTCAAATTCTGGAATGAGAGACCTAGAGAGTCCGCTGCAGCCGCTTACAGCACTTAAACATTTATGTCGTATAATCAATAGACAGACATCGCAGCGCTAGCTGCGCCAGATTGGTCAAAGACAACGTAGTGGCGTCCCAAATAGATTGTTAACTGATTGTCCCAATCAGAAATGAAAAAAATATCTTTTCTATTCTATTATTACTACATATTAATGACTAGAATAAGAATTAATATCACTCACTTGTCAATTGAATTGTAGTAAACGTCTATGTGTAGCTTTGATAAGAAATAAAGAAATATTTTCGCCGCTCCGCACGCGCCTAAGCCGTGGGAATGTCGAAGCCACACTAAAGCAAGGTGCCGAGTCGACTCCACAGATGAGTCGAACATAGTGCGTGTTCGGAACGGCCTATCTAGTGTAACGTATACATCGCTGGTTTAGAAATACTTAACTAGATTTTCTAAAAGATAACGTTAAAAAAACTGTATACCTCAGGCGGAAATCGAACCTGCATCCTCCGCAATCCGGGCAGCTGCGTTGACCACTCCGCCACCGAGGTATTGGTTAGACCTGACGAAATTTTGCAACGCTTTTGATGTAATGTTTATAAAGCAACAGTGTCTTATTAAACCTCTTAGAATTTATATCCTTAGAGATCTGAACGAAAATATTTTACAATATTTTAAACATTCAGTAGAAATAAGACTGCTTTATAGAATCGTAATATATGATTTTTTTTAACGTTTTCGTTCTTGAGTGTGTTTGAGAGTTTTTTATCGCAAATAATAAAATATTACGAATGGTTTTTCTAAATTATTTTTATCCGTTATCTAACTAATAAAAACAAGGCTAGATAATTGGTGTCAAAGTGGAAATGTTATATTTTCAAAGTAAATGTTAACAATGGGACACTTCAATCATTATAAAAAAATTATAAATTATCCTTACCATAAATGTCAGTGTTTATCGTGACATATATTATAAGGTATTAACGCCCGATTTGGTTCCATAAACTGTTAACCCAAAGATCCTAAACAAAGATTCAGGTGAATAGATAAGCAGAGATCTATGAAGGTTCTTTACATAAAGGTTTCACTTCGATTTAATACGACTACATACATATAATCACGACTATTATCCCCGAAGGGTTAGTCAGAGACTAGGCAATGAGGACCGCAAAAGCAGTCCTCTGCCATAATCCACTTTTTACCAAATAGCGACTGCACATGTGCTCAGCGTGATAGGTGGTTAGCCCATCGCCGCTCTATGCTGTTAGATGTATGTGCAGTCTTTAGTCCGTTAGTCGCCTTTTACGACATCCAAGGGAAGAGAGGGGGTGGTAGTATTCTTTGGTTGATTCGATTTAATGTAGCTTTTTTAGGTGACCGAAGAGAAAACACGATTTCAATACTGGTGCGAGTAATGCTGTTATAAAGTCTTACTTTAAACTACTCACGCTAACTTTAGCTTTGAATTAGATAATCCAAGCAGAAGAAACATAATTTATGTACTTACCTTCTTAATGTTTCGATACGGTCTCTGCATTTTAATACGGAGTTTCTTAAGTGCTAAAATATAGCTTTATTCATAATAAAATTTCTGTGCCCGGTTATTTTTTGCTTGTTTAAACCTGCTTTAAAACAGCTTCCTATTCCTCGCTGCAGTAGTGTTCAGTGCAAAACAAACTATCTTTTAACTCGATATAATTTACGTTTTTTTATATTCTTCAAATTAGAAAACGTGTAGTTATTGTATGCTAAGTAAAGATAAGACGGAACGCTTCCTAACCACAGGCTGCCGAATTTAATAACCGATTTATCGACGTATTAATTCATTAACCGTGTCGCGTAGAGGTGAAAGAATACTACCACCCCCTCTCTTCCATTTGGTGTCGTAAAAGGCGACTAACGGGCTAAAGACTGCACATACATCCAACAGTCACGCTGAGCACATATGCAGTCGCTATTTGGTGAAAAGTGGACTATAAATAAATAAATAAACTTTCATACACTCACACCCATTATCTAGCCCAAGAGAAGCTTCGAAGAAACTCGTTAAATGGTTACTAGACAACGGATGCACATACTTAAAATACTTAAATACATACTTATCGTACATAGAAAACACCCAGACCCGAGACAATTTAGAAAAACAATAATTTATAAATTGACCCGACCGGGGATCGAACCCGGGACCTCAGAGATGGCGACACCATGAAAACCGGTGTACAAACCACTCGACCAAGGAGGTCGTCAAATATGGCAGAGGACTACTTTTGCGGTCCTCATTGCCTAGTCTCTGACCAACCCGTGATGAAAAATGCCTCACGTAAACTCGGTGTCCTGAACAAGGTGCGGCGATTCTTCACGCCTGATCAGTTGTGTCTATTATACAAGACACAGGTGCGGTCTTGCGTGGAGTATTGCTCTCACCTTTGGGACGGCTCCGCAAAGTACCTTCTCGATGCCTGGGACAGATTGCAGCGCCGCGCTGTGCGCATTATCGGCAATGCAGAGGTCACTAAAACTCTCGAGCCTTTGCAATTGCGTAGAGATATTGCGTCACTCAGCGTCTTTTACCGTTTATACCATGGCGAGTGCTCTGAAGAACTCTTTGACCTCATCCCTCCTTCTCCCTTCCTCCATAGGAGTACGCGTGCTGCTCTGCGGAGTCACCAATTTACAGTCTCTAACATTCCATCTCGCACAAAAAAATTTGGTGACTCGTTTCTTTGCCGCACTTCCAAAAGATGGAATAGTCTACCAGCACACGTATTCCCTCCTACCTATGACATAGGGTCCTTCAAACGAGGCGTGAAGAAGCACTTTGTGGGCCGGCAGAGTGAGGATGACTGATGCTACGTCTCTTACGCTGCACCAGTTGTCCTCGCGCCTGGACCTCATTTCCACTTAACATCAGGTGGAGTGGGGTCATTTGCCGGGCTAAGTATAAAAAAAATAAAAATAAAAAAAAAACCCATCGGGATAATAATCATGGTAATATGTATGTAATGTCATGCTGTGTACGCTAATTTTGGGTTATTGTCTAGTTTTATCTTGTGGAATATCTTTGTATGATCTTGTAATGACAGTAACCTGTCAGTGTACCTTTTAGAAATAAATAAATAAATAAATAAATATATGTAATGAGGACAGCAAAAGCTTGCATAGTCCACTTTTCACCAAACAGTGACTGCACATGTGCTCAGCGTGACAGGTGGCTCACCACCCATCGCGGTTACTCATACATATCATATCTAGACAAGCTAAACCCAGTGTGCACAGATAATATAGACCGTTTAAATCCACATCATTACCTTTGAAACCGACCACTTGCACTAATTAGGACTATCAAAGGGTCTTGTAATCCGGCTTGTGACAATCAACTCTAATGAATTATATAGCACTCCTTTTTAAATGAAAGAAACGAGGGTGGGTTTTATGTCATATTAAAAACGTATTAGAACTGACGAGAAAGGGACAGTGACATATAGCGCAGCTTAAAAAGCTCAGGGCCCTTATTCTGTAACGATTCCTTGTTTCAAAACCACGTTAATTCCTTGAAAAGTTACGATACGAGTATCTCCCAAAAACGTATGCGTTTGACGTTTGTGCGCGGTAAGGTTTAGGTGTGGAATCTATAGAGATTGCGATACAGTATCAGGGCCCTGAATGGATAATGAATTGTGTTATTCATTATACATTTTCATTATCATGTAGGTGTATGAGGGTATTGATTATGTAATTGCTATTCAATATTTTAGAAAGCTGTGTTTCAACAATCAATCAATATGGTTGTGTGTAATGATAGGCTACGCCTCAACGTATTTCCTTAATGAGAAAATATAAAAAGACCAATAAAATTTCGGAAAGTAAAAAGAAATTGCTGTTCTAAGGCTTTCATGGTAAAGTTTATCAAAGTTATAAGGCCTTTTTAAACCTAGGTTTTAACTTTTCATCGTCACACCCCGGTCCGATTAATTTTAACCCTGACGCCTGCTGCGCGTCAGAACGGAACAAACGTGACATACGAATGACGCATGACATGACGCTCACTGACGGAAAAAGTGACATAGTATACTTGATTTGTTTTCATTGTTTCATTCTCGTATTCGCTCTTGAATATGGACGTAATATGCAAATGTTACGTCCATGCTCCTGAGAGACTCGAAAGTCTGTGTCTGCAACTGACACGAGTGAAGTTTAGTGCAGCAACATGAAATGACAAAAATAAATCAGCTCTTCCAAACATTTAGGTAGAATATTAGATGCTGTTTTGTTTTTTGAAATAGCTGATTTTTTTTCGTCATTTCTGAATTGCTTTCATACAAATAGTTATTATTTGCACTTAAAAGTACATTACCAAACCCTGAAAAGCGTCTAAGCAGCGACTCCTGAAAAACGAGGTAAGCCTCTATTGTTTATTATGGAGGTAAATAACTAACTTTTTTTGCTTGAACATTTTATTTTATTAACGTGTCAGGGAAAAGATATATATAGGAATAGGATATATGTAGGATCAAGCTGGATCCCGTAGATCCACCAGATTGACCTCAATCTAGCCTATTACCGTGAATGTGAGTCTGTTTTACGAGCTGAGGCCGTAAAAAACAGACATACCACGGTCCTCGCGTTGGTACCGACATGCTGACTTAGTTATGTTATTGTGCGCATGTGACGGCAGATTGCGATTGATTAAATCACCTAAAACATTTTTTTTTATAAAAAAAGATGTAAAAAATAAATATTTTCAAAATGAACTTCATACAAAGTAAACCTTGACGGTGAAGACTTTGTACCAAGAGGAAGCCATAATACACTCGCCGAGGGCTTGTTTTTTATTTCGGTTGAATATTATATACCTACATTACATAAATACATACATACCTATATACAAGTCACGATTATTATCTCCAAAGGGTTAAGGGTTAGCCCCAAAGGGAGACTGGGCAATGAGGAACGCAGCAGCAGTGCTCAGCATAACAGGTTGTGAATCTATGCTATTCAATTAAAATTAAAATTCATTTATTCAGATAACATAGATCCATGTTGTTAGTAACAGTATGCACTTCGTAATTATGTACGTTAGTATCACACTAATATTATAAAGGCGAAAGTTTGTGAGTGTGTATGTTTGTTACTCTTTCACGTAAAAACTACTGAATGGATTTGGGTGAAATTCGGCATACATATAGTTTATAACCTGGACTAACATATAGGATACTTTTGATCCCGATATTCCCACAGGAACGGGAACCACGCGGGTGAAACTGCGAGCGGCCGCTAGTAAAATATAAATCTAAAATAAACAAACAAAATTAATTAATCATTAACAATTCAATTCTTAATATTAGAATAATTAGAGTGATTTCATACATAAATCATGATTTACAATCTAAGTAGGTATATATCTATCTATTTCATACTTATGGCAATGCAAATAGGAACTAAGTATTATTTGATTATTATTATTATTATTTATTTCAGGCATTAACCAACCAACTTATTCTAGTGCTAATACCTAACCTATGTAGCTATAAAAACAATCACTTTGGCGCAATTTCGTAAGAGATTGCATCACAGTGATTGATGAACACAATCCAACCTACTCGAAATCATGCTCAGAATGCTGTTGACACTGCCACGGACTCTTCGCACCAGGGACGCGCATCGCTTACGCATTGTAGTATATAAACAATCTACGTGGTTTTCTGCGAACATCCCTGACAAATGTATGTTTAGTCTTTAGTCCGTTAGTCGCCTTTTACGACACCCAAGGGAAGTGATGTGTTTGTAGTATTCTATTAATGATCTACTCCCTCACACATTCCATAAATTATTTCATTAATTCATTGGCTAATTTGCAATAAATGTTTTCCCTTTGTCGTTCCGCTAAAGAACTCCCGAAAATCGTCCTCTCGTTTTCGGCTCAGCCACCCCTTTTTGGGACGTGAAAACTCACGAAGACAAAGGCCTTTTCCACCGTACCCAACCGTTAATAAAACATTAACGTTTGATCAACCATTTGCCGAATAATGGAAGTAATGGACTCGCTTGTTGCGAGCTTGTCGTTTCTGTTTTTCTAATTTAATTCTGTCGCCGAATGGGATTGGTGCAATTCAATTGGTATGTGGACTACAATAAAATTCTTCATCATTATCAGCTTTTAAATGTCCCACTGTGGTGCACAAGGCATTTCCATTTGGGGAAATTGAATCATAACGCGTCCACACCAAAGTTACTTTTTGAGGAGTATACTCGACATTTCGCAACATAATAACATTGAGTAACCTTCTTAAACCAAATGTTTCCACGTGTTAGAAAATGTTGCTCCACAATAGATAATTGGGGTGTGGATGCACCGTAAAAACATACCAAGCTGGGCCAAGTTGGATGCCTTACGACAACCACCGGGACCAACAGCTCTACCTTCCTTTCGAAGCACGGAGGAGCTTGGGTTTTTTTTTCGGTCACCCCTAAAGTCTAACCCGTTCAGTGACCCACTATTGCGAACGTTGCTTAATTGGTAAGATCGCAAACCTTATGAGTTCAATAGAGCTTCTCAATAGTCCACTATTTCCATTACAATTTCTAAAAGATATGTTACGATGTTGCGCGGTTCGATACACCCTCCGGCCGGCCGTTCAGAATTTAGTTATCCAACGAGTATATTATATTATGCTTATTTATTTAAGCTAATAGTTGAGTTGTGTTTATTTTTACGTTCATTCAATCTGGGTTGATCAAAGTTTTGAAACAAAAATGGTTAATGCAATTTGCTTAAAATGTAATTAGAATATTAGTTGTAATCGTATCAAACTAACAATAAATTTTGTAATAGCAGAATTATAATTGGATCGTAAGTAGTGGTTCATTAAATAAAGTAGCCAAAATAATAGAAATCATCATTCAATATTGAATAATGAACAAGGAAAACCACTCTAAAGGGAAGCCAATTCTCTTTAATTTGACCGCTATTCGGCGAATCTGAGTCACCACCAACGAAATCAATCTCTTCATCGGCGTCCGTGAGAAACTTACTGCCTATTATCGAGAACTATAAATCTGAAACCACAGAACAGTAAAAAAACAGTAGTAGGTATCCTCGACACGCAGAACGGTAACATTGTTACAATTTCAGTCAACGGCAATCGGCTATATAGCCTTGAACATCTTCATAGCTACTGCCGTAGACGTATTTTTATAAATATACTAGAAAACTATTGTTACTTACCAACTAGTAAACCAGTGTGGTGGGTTATTAGTAGGTAGCTCAAAACGGAAAAGAGCCAAACCCAAAAGATTTAAGAAAATGTATAGACAAAAATGTTTATTTTTCTTTTCCTAACCTAGAGTTTCCGAGTATTCAGAGTGCTATTTTAACATCATTGAAACAACAGTTTTGATTTTGATATAACTTATTATCATTTTGGCTAATAGCGTAAGAAACAAGCACTTATGATTGCATGTAAGTCTAACATCTCCGGGAACCCAACTAGCAAAATTTCCTCTTACACACATCCCAAGAGTATAATTTTACCAGTCTTATGGTACTCCGATAGACTGCTATAAGTGTGGATTTGGGCGCACTTAATAAGTCTATTTACCCTTAAATATATCTTAAAATGGTCTCGAGAAGTGTATTTCCAATCTTACAAAATTCTTGTTGATGCTTTACTAATACCAAACAGACTTACAATTGATTTACAAAGGCATTCTTTATGGGCATTTACCCTTATAATGCACTTACTAATGCTGTTCTAAGTGTGATATTACTTGTAGTGCTCTTTGCGAGCTTTTAGTAAGTCATGTAATCAGATGTAATCACAGTCCGCCGAAAGGATTGCCGTTAAATTCACTTTCCTACAAAATGTGTAAGTATAATTTCATGTGTATTACGCATTACTAATTCATAATTAATTGCGAAGTCGATTTTATCGAGTATTTTGAAATAACAATCACAATATTTTTACGGGCCATTTCAACAATGTATCTTTAATAATAAAAAATATTATATTAAAAATGAAAAATATGGAAATTAAAAGTAGGCTAAAAGACAAACAGGGAAGTTCCTGGTCGACTACCTTTTGACTTTTTTGCAATGCAGTAGAATTCTAATTGCAATTATCTAGTTTCTAAGACATTTGACGTGCTAGTACTCTTTACTATCTTTTACAATAGTCACTTCTAAGATCGAGTGATCTTACAAAATGCATTCATAAGAGTTTATTAAGAATCAAGGGTAATTAGGCTTATAAAGTGCGCATATAATACTACTGTTCTTACAAAAGTTTTGTAAAGTAAGCTTATATACATCTTTAAGAATAAGTTACAAGTAACAGACGATATCTAACAAAACACTTAGTAAAGTCACTTCTAAGAGTGAGTGGTCTTACAAAGTGCATGTATAAGTGTTAAATAAGACTCAAGGGCAATTAGGCTTATAAAGTGCATGTATAATACTATTGCTCTAATAAACATTATATTAAGTTTGCTTATATACGTCTGTAAGAATAAGTTATAAGTGTAACAGCCGATATCTAGTAAACTACTTTGATAAGTCACTTTTAAGATTAAGTGGACTTACATAGTGCATGTATAAGTGTTAATTAAGAATTAGGCTTACAGAGTGCGTTTATAACACTACTGGTCTTATTGATGTCATTTCCCGTTTTCTTATATACTTCTAAAAGTATTTTTTACAAGTATATATGCTCTTATAGCTTAAATAGACTTATGATATGCCATTATTAGAGTCTCTATCTTAATCAGAACGTATATAAAACTTATTTAAGGACATAGCTCTTAAAAGCTTTCGTTTCTAAGGGTATTTTGCTAGCTGGGATATTTAGTTGCTAGGTTTCAAAAACCATAATTTTCCGGGTGTTAGACTTCATCCCCGGATATGCTAGATTTATATGCATTTATAAGTGCTTGTTTCTTACGCTATTAAGAGGGTTTACACATTTCGGTTTCCCATACAAACTTCCAAGTCGAAATTTTTAAAAACTACTAAGCCAATTTTAATATAACTTTGCATGCTAAAGTAAAATACAGAGATCTAAATAGTTTGTTGAAAACGTTGATTTAAGTGAGTTATTATGATTTTAAACTTTCTATAGTGGACATTAAATCGCAATAACTCAGCTTAATAAACGTTTTTTTTTAAATGTTTTAACAAACTATTTAGATCCCTGTATTTTACTTTAACATGCAAAGTTTTATTAAAATTGGCTTAGTGGTTTTTAAAAATTTCGACTTGGAAGTTTGTATGGGAAACCGAAATGTGTAAACCCTCTAAATAGCCGGAATAATTGTATGTTACATCAAAACTGTTGTTTTAATGCTTTAATGGACTTATTTCTCTTAGCACTCCGAATACTCGGACTTTGGTTATGAAAAAAAAAACAAATATTTTATTATCTATACATTTTCTAAAATATTTTGGGTTGGGTTCTTCCTCATGTGGAGATTGAAGCACTCTGCTACTGGTTTTACTCATATTTTACGGCAAATTCTTTCCATAAAAATACAAGTCGCCTGGTTTACAAAGTGCGTAGGTTTAATGGCATTCAATAAAACCAGTCAAGTATTCACCCGCCGAATACATTGGGAAATTTGCCCTACTGCTTATTATATTTTTTTGTAAAAGGCGTGCCAGAACTCAATTAGATTCACCCTGATTTCTCCTGAAAAAATTTCAGCGTCTCCTGTTCAAATGAATCGTCTGGGATCGCTGCTTCCTTCGGATGTTACGTTTGTTCTTGCTAACGAACGGACATTCCGCTATATAAATCGGCCAGGTAAATGAATATCAACATTTACGAAACTCTTGAAACTATCTAACAAAGGCAGTAAGTAATTGGACACATTATTATCGGTTGGGCGCATTATGTCGCAAAATGTCCAACTGTCTGTCAAATTCCAAATTCTGTTGTCTAATAAAACCGTGATAGTTAGATAGTTGAATATTTTTCAGATGATGTTGTTCTGTTGCCGCTATAACAACAAAATATTAAAAAACAGAATTAATAAATAGTTAAGGGGGCTCCCATACAACAAACGTGATTTATTTGCTCGTTTTTGATAACGGCAACTGGCTTGAAATATTTACATTTTTATATTATTGTCGTCAGCTGATCGGACGTTTTATATGGGAAACTTTTTTGTCATTTTTGCACATAGGTTTCTTGGGGAAAGTTGTTCAGTTTCATGGGTGGAAATCACCCTTAATTGGTTTTGTAAAAGAAATAATTTAATTACAATAAAATAAATATTTAAGGAAAACTCCCAAACAACAAACTTGATTAATTTGTTTTTCCTGGTATTTGCTCCGTTTTAATACATAATGGTACGGAACCCTTCGTGCGCGAGTCCGACTCGCACTTGACCGGTTTTTTTTTACAATCTTCGGTGGCGGCTCATAAATAGAACACTGCCAACCCATCACGCTGAGCACAAGGCGGCTCATAAATAGAACACTGCCAATCCACTACGCTGAGCACATGGCGGTTCATAAACAGAACATTGCCAACCCATCACGCTGTGCACAAGGCGGCTCATAAATAGAACACTGCCAACCCATCACGCTGAGCACAAGGCGGCTCATAAATAGAACACTGCCAGCCCATCACGCTGTGCACAAGGCGGCTCATAAATAGAACACTGCCAACCCATCACGCTGTGCACAAGGCGGCTCATAAATAGAACACTGCCAACCCATCACGCTGTGCACAAGGCGGCTCATAAATAGAACACTGCCAACCCATCACGCTGAGCACAAGGCGGCTCATAAATAGAACACTGCCAACCCATCACGCTGAGCACAAGGCGGCTCATAAATAGAACACTGCCATACCCATCACGCTGAGCACATGGCGGCTCATAAATAGAACACTGCCAACCCATCACGCTGAACACATGGCGGCTCATAAATAGAACACTGCCAACCCATCACGCTGAGCACAAGGCGGCTCATAAATAGAACACTGCCAACCCATCTGAATTCATTTTTTCCAGTTCCACTTTCATTATTCGGCAAATGGTTGATCAAACGTTAATGTTTGATAATGATAATTATGACGAGGATTATAAGATAATAAAATAACATTTTAATGCTCTTAAAGTCACAAAGTAGTAAATTGTCGTCACACGAAATAAACTGTCTCTATTTTATTCCGCTTGCACTGCATTTTATTCAACGAGCTTTGCTGCAAGTGCCAGCTCAAATCTAATAAAACCTACTTTTCAGCGGCGTCTCTTGTAAACTTGAAACTTTTCTTGAAATTCACAATTTTTTATGCTTAAATAGAATGTGTTTAAGGGGATCCTGCACGAAATTGTGAAAATTTACGTATTTTTAAGTCACTCGTACTATGGGCTGAACTAGTTAAATACATTAAAAGAACTTACGTAAGTTAGCATGATTATTGCACAAGGTCGTGGCCTTGTTGAAATTTGAAACAAATTGTTTAAACAATAACAAACAACACAAAAATCTAATGACTCCTAAAAACATTTTTCTTCGACAATTTTCTTAATTTTACGCATGAAACAATAATTCTTACATGAAAATATTTGTATTGATATACCGCAGGTCGCCCCTATCTTAAAAAAGTAAATTTTAATTTTTAACACAAGCGCGTGATGGTTTTGTACATTTCGCAGAATAAAAACATTGCTCTAATCAAATTACTAGGTCTGAAACTTCAAAGCAGAATTGTTCTAATTTCAAATATTAATATGATTGATTTTGCTTTGAAGTTCATTTAGAGACTTATGTCAGTTTTTGCGATCGCGCGGCTCCGCGCGGTGCCCGGTGCGCGGTGGTGGTGATAAAAAAGTGTTTAAGAACACTTTTTTATCATTTTATTATTGCATTTAAATCTGTGATCTCCTGAAATTTAAATAGACGATCATCGTCAGGGGCTAAGACCAAAAGTAATACTACTCTTACATTCTCATTAATAAAAATGGCCAAATGTAACACCTCGGTTTAAAGTGACGCTGCCTCGTTTTTGTTAAAGAAGACAGATAGAGACAGCGTCAATTTAATCCTAAGTGTAACTTTAATCAATGTTTATTAATAATAGGGTTAGAGTTTATGGCAAGCTATCAATTCTTAGAGCAGTATTATACTTTAATCTTACTTTTTTTATATAAGAAGAAGGCAAACGAGCAGGCGGGTCACCTGATGGAGAGTAATCACCGCCGCCCATGGACACCCGCAAAACCAGAGGAGTCGCAGATGCGTTGACGACCTTTAAGAAAGGAATAGGAATTGTGTGGGGGGGGGGGGGGGAGAAGGAGGGGCCTCCGGAACTCTCACTGGCCGGACTAAACACGACAGCACCAAGTGCTATTATTTCACGCCGGATATTCGAGAGGGTGGTATTACCTCGGGCGAGCCGGCCCAATGCGTGCTGCAACGCAGCGTGACTCTACCACTCATGCTGGTGCTAATCAATAAATGTTTGATTGTCTATTTTGTATTGCTAAAGGTATTTTAAATTAGTTATTGATATAAATAATTGTAGGTATATAGAAATTCTATTATTATGATATATGTTACTATGTTAATGTTTCAACTAAAATATTATGATTAAGATAAAGCATGACGACAAAAAAAAATTTTTTTGCTTATCGATAATTCGGTAAAACATGCAAGTGCTGTAAATATTACATTAAGAACCAAAATTGTACCATGTTTTCTGCAAATAAAAAATCTCTATCTCTATCTCAGTCAGTGTTACTCATTTAGCATCACCCAGGGGTCACGTGTAGGGTCTCAAGGGTAAACCTACGGACGCGAGTAACTTTAACACCTAAACCCCCTTTACTATGCACATTCCCATACGAATTGGGCATTGTAAGATTCAAGTAGAGGTGACAGGGAAGTTCCTAGTCTTCTTACATGGCCAACAGCACAGGAGATCGCGTAAAATATTCATCAGCTGATGGAAACGTTTTATCCGAGGATTCAAAACACACATACATGGATACACGGCTAATATCCCCGAAGGGTTAGTCAGAGACTAGGCAATGAGGACCGTGAAAGCATTCCTCTGGCATAGTCCACTCTTCATCAAATAGCGACTGCACATGTGCTCAGCGTGACAGGTTGTGAGCCCATCGGCGCTCGTGGTGTTGGATGTATGTGCAGTTTTTAGTTCGTTAGTCGCCTGTTACAACACCCAATGGAAGAGAGGGGTGGTAGTATTCTTTCACCGATGACACGGTTAAAATTTTATATATTTGTTTGTTGTTTTATATATTTTATAATTTGCTGATAGCTTTGGGTTACTATGTTATAAAGCCCTTTTGTATGATAATAGTAATGTTAGTAATATATCTAAATAACATCTAATTCAATTTGACTAATAAATTTAATTTGATTATTATAAAGGTGACAATATGACGTGTAATTTTTTTTGACATAAGCTTTTTTTATATTATTGACAGTATGTATTTTAGTTTTTAGTATTTTAGATTAGATTCTGACATTTCTTCTAATACAGACCTCAATTTACTTGGATTATTGTGTTACATTTACTACATATTTTCGACGTGCAATTTCTATTGACACGAGCTCTTCATTGATTGTTATCTTAGATTAAAACATTTTGTTTTAATCAAAGATTGTTATACTATTACTGCGAACCTGTTTTTTGGATTAGTTTTTAACATTTATTTTGTATTGACCGTAATTTGTTTATTCTGTATGACATTGATAATTCCTTTTTAGCATGCTGGCGTTTTGGGCAAACTGTAAGTTAGCATGTGCACTGTTTAATAAATAAATACTACTTACTTAAATAAAACTTTAACCGTTTGAATAGTATTTATTCATTGAACCGCCTCTGTGGTCTAGTGGCTAAGCCACCGGTTTCAGACCCAGAGGTCCCGAGTTCGATTCCCAGCGGGGGGCACATCTGTGTGTGCTCGGTTTGGTTGGTGGTAGGGCTGTTAAGTCCGCCTGGCTAGCTACCACCATCTTGTCTAAGTCTGTCGCCATAACAACGATGTTTATAGCATTGTTGTGTTCCAACAGTTTGCGATAAGATAGCCAGTTCCTCAGTGGTTCAGGATTCCGGGTGAAGCGCGCTTCCACCTTCGGCCTTATCGTCACTTACCAGCAAATGAGATGAAGGCCAAGCGCTTACCCGTTGCCGAATAAAAAAAAATGCAAATATTCTATTCTATATACGCAGTATCTGGTATGACATGGTAAAACGTCAAGCTACTTCTGACGCCGTCCGTACACAACAATAAATCGTGGCACAACATCTTAAAAGTTAGATTTATAGTACCTTTTATGAGTGACTTGGAACTTTCTTTGCCTGATGTTACATCGTAGAGAGGCATATTTTTATGGCCTCGTGAAGGGAGTTTTTATTCATTACCTAATGTTTTTATAAAAGCTTTGAAGGATAGGTTGCACATGGGCGCAGCGGTTACCGCGATCGTGCTTGTTAAGCCACTTTCGTTGTGCGGGATTGGTGGCCAAATTATAAATATGCAAGTTTTCTGATGTAGGTATGTTCTGCATTCCACTTAAGATTATTGTTGTAGTGAACCTATCCCTGCAACGGTGAAACACTGAAACGCATTATGTTTATTGCCACAATTTTAATTGACAATTGACATACATCATATGGTAAACAATTCAAGAAGCATAATAGCTTGTAGCAAATTTATGGCCATACACATTATGCATTGTCAGTTTATGGCGAATGACGTTATACGTTTTATTACGTAACCCCCTGCAACAAATGCTGAGTGGAATCTTTCGTAAGAAACTTTTTCTTTTTGTACAACTATGTGTCCTGTTAGTTCTGAATAATTTATTTGAATTTAATTTCAAACTGAAATATCTCAAGTACTATCGTAAGGCACAATGAACCCCTAGCCTTCTTTTTTGTCATAAAGATGACATCATTCACAGCAACCAGAATTAGGCCAGCGGCAGCGTGTTGCGTTTTGGCCTGATCTGTTCAAGAATTGAAATGTTGACTAGTTGCAATGACGGAGTCCTTTGCGCAGCAGTGGAACAGCATGAATAGAATAAAATATAATTTATTGCCAAAACTGTTACAAAATGTGTAGATGGTAATGCATAAAGTTGAAAACAATATTATACCCGTATCGGAAATATAAACTTAAACTTTCCTACACTCACACCAATTATCTAGCCCAAGAGAAGCTTCGTTATGAAACTCGTTAAATAGTTACTAAACAACGGATAACACATACTTTAAATTACTTAAATACCTACATACTTATTATACATAGAAAACACGCAGACCAAAAACAACAATTAAATAACAAAATAAAAAGTAAATTGTAATGTAATGAACTAAAACATAACGTAAGGGATAACAATAATACTACAATAACAAACTACAAACTTAAAATAATTAAAAATAAATTACTGTAATAGAAATACTTTACAAACATTTTATGGATCAAAATATTCGGCTATATAGGCTGTAAAAGGGGCTTTTAATTTAATTTTAAATTTGAATGTAGGTAAGTTTAATGTTTTAATATGTAGGCTATAGGTTCTAAAAGGGTAACAATATACTATAATAACAAACTACAAATTAAAATAATTAAAAATGAATTACTCTAATATAAATACCTACTTTACAAACATGTTTTGTAGCAAAATATTCGGCTAGGCTGTAAAAGGGGCTTTTAATTTAAATTTAAATTTGAATGTAGGTAAGTTCAACGGTTTAATATGTAGGCTATATTCAAATTTACATCGCTCCACATAATTGCCATGGTTATATTTGCCATTGTTTTTTGTAACCTTGTGTATGTGTTGAGTATGAGATAACAATAAAAGTTATTTATTCATTATTCTTGACCCACCAACCCCCAGTGGGCCAGCGTAGTGGGGTATGGGCTATGTCGCAATCTTCCTATGTGCTGTTGTCCATCTGTGCTTATGGCCAACAATCGGACGGTTAAAAAGGCTGATTAATGATTTTCATCCTACTAATATTATAAACGCCAAAGTTTGTAAGTATGGATGGATGTTTGTTACTCTTTCACGTAAAAACTACTGAATGGATTTGGATGAAATTAGGCATACAGATAGTTAATAACCTGGATTAACACATAGGATACTTTTTATCCCGATATTCCCACGGGGACGGGAACCACGGGTTATTCATTATTGTGTATTAACCGTGTAGCGTAGCGGTGAAAGAACCCCCTCTCTTCTATGATCGTGTCGTGATTATATGTACGTATGGATGTATGTATGTATAATTCTGTGTTTGTTTAACAAAATGTTTGTAGTGAATATAAAATACGAAATACTTACCTTAGTATTTCGTTGTAATAGACGCCGTTTGGTGATTCCCCACCTGAATAAAATATTCCGTAGCACCCAAATGGAATTTTTTTTCCGGAGGCCCCTTCCCCCCCCCCCCTCCCAATTCCTATTCCTTCCTTAAACCTATTCCTCCTATAAAGACTGGCAACGCATCTGCGATTCCTCTGGTTTTGCGGGTGTCCATGGGCGGCGGTGATTACTTTCCATCAGGTGACCCGCCTGCTCGTTTGTCTCCCTCTTTTATAAAAAAAAAAAAGCAACCGGAACCAACGGATTTACGTGCCTTCCGAAGCACGGAAATAATAAATGACATTCTCAAATCTCTTTTACCCCTCATACCCCAAGCGGTCGCATGAGACCGCACCTACAAAAACACACTTGACTTTGTACCGTGTTTTCATAGACTTACAGACTACTTTAGTATGAACAAGTTTGGTTATTTCGGTTCTGTGGTTCATCTTATGTATTGTTATCGCACAATATCGCATAGTCTATGCTCCATTCTGTCTAATTTGACGTTGACAGTTACTGTCAAAAAAGTGTCAAAAAAAATCCAAGAGTGAGTGGTTAAAAAAACTGACTTGTGTCTGGGGTATCGTTCTTCAATGCCAGCTTTCATTCTGAAATATTTTATTAAAAATATAGTTTTATTATATTTTATACATCGCATGAAACAGGATATAATACTTTTTTAACTCTTCATCTCTAACGTGTATGGTTGAAGACTTTTCTATTAAACGTTACACTTTTCTATGAAACAAGATAACAGGTTCACTGTCTAAAAAATATAACAATTCATCAATTGTTATGGCCCATCATTTGTGGGCAGCGGCGGACTGTGAACCGGTTAACTCATTTTGCGTGATACAGTACTCATACGATTAAAGTGGCAAATTAATTTACAGACACCTACTGAGGTGTCTGGGCTTCATCTGCCCCCTTACTCTCGAAACCGATCGCTATTGGATCGGATTAGTATTGTGAATTTTCGTACTCCTAAGTTACGACACCAGAGCTAATATGGATTCATATTGCGTGGAATGAGTAAAAAAAATACAAAACTCAATGCCATTTACTTCACCCAATATGAATTCATATTAGCGCTGGTGTCGTAACTTAAAAATACGAAAATTCACAATACCAATCCGATGCAATAGCGATCTGTTTCGGGAGTAAGGGGGCTGATCATAGACACTGCAATTAATTCGAAAAGTTGGATAAAATTATATTATGTACCTAAGCTTCTTTTTATACAACTGAGTGGGTGGGTACCTAACACAAGGAAAAAACAACGAATAAAACATCGAAGAATGACATCTCCGCACGTCATTGTTTTAGATAAAATTGCCTTTTGTCCAAGTTTGTCGATTCCATTAGCGCAAACCTTTGTTTTGAATGAAAAGTAAAGAAAAATAAAAGTTTCTGTAAAAACAAAAGCGCGTCATCCGTTTCGTGTTCCCTTTATTCAAATTGCTGTGTTAAGTTTTATGTTTTCTTTTTAACGTTTCCCGCTGCCTGCCTGTTTACGTAAGAGCGTGAGTTTGTAATCTAATTACCTAATAGTATACATGTCAGACATGTGTAATAAGATGTTGGCAGGGACGCAGTGACGGCAAAGTAAAACTTCGTAGTTGTCTGAACGAATGCTTTTATTAAAGTAAATGTCGCTCTGTTGGCACAACGGTTTTATAATGAAAAGCCGTTTGAGAGACTAATATAAAAGTAGGGATGTTACACAAAGTAATCGTATAGTATAATCAATAGATACAATTGAATAGAGTATTTTCGTATATTCCAACATAAGAACATTAAAAATGTATACTCTTAATGCAACGACCGTGTCCCGTAGCGGTGAAAGAATACTACCACCTCCTCTCTTCCCTTGGGTGTCGTAAAAGGCGACTAACGGACTAAAGACCGCACATACATCCAACAAGATAAAGCGGCGATGGGCTCACCACCTGGCACGCTGAGCACATGTGCAGTCGCTATTTTGTGAAAAGTGGACTATGGTATAGGATTATTTTGCTGTCCGCCTCGCTCTCTGACTGACCCTTCGGGGATAACAGTAGTGTTTATGTTGATGAAACGAGATAAGAGTTATAAAAAAAAATAGTTTATGTAACTGTTGCTTTTGAATTTACATATTGTTCTTATTTTTTTTTGTAAAAGTTACAATCAAATATTTTTTTCCACTTTCACGCCAATTATTGTCTAACCCAAGTTAAGCTACTTTCGAAACTTGTTTTTATTGGTGAGATAACGCATAAACTTACTTTTAAGATTGTTATTTCTAAATAAACCCGACCGGGAATCGATCGTGTAGGTACTTCAAAGATGGCGACGCCATAACCGGCGCGAACCACACGACCACAGAGGTCGTCAATCTTTTGAACGCCACGGTAATTTTTCTTGTCGGCTATACACGACGGTGGCGTGTTGGGCAAGTTTTCATTTGTCGGCCATATCAGACCGTGGCGGTCAAAAGGTTAAAACTTTATATTGCTTAAACTCTTTATAAGTGTTCGTACATATTAACAGTTTAAGCTATCTTTAAACAGTTTTATTTATTTGTTAAGCATGTTTATTGGTTCGAACGGACTCTCTAGAATGCTTCCACAATATTTTGTGTTTCGCCGGTGTGCCGTCGTTGGCATGCCATGCCTGAACGTACCGTGGACGTGATCATTTTAACAAGTGACGACTTTCCCAACTAAATCTAATTATCCAATAGTTTAGATGTTGGGCTCTAGGTATGCCTCCTTGGGGCACGCAACGTCACTCTAATGGAGTTATTAATTGTGAAAATAAAATGAACTTTTTCCACGAGCAGGGTACTTTTTCTGAAATTACATGTTTTATCTTTATGTGAAAAGTAGGTGAACGGGCAGCCGGATCACCTTTTGTGAAGTTATCTCTGCCGTCCATGAACAACCGCAAAATCTGAGGAGTCGCTGATGCTTTAATTTTGACTTTGACTTTGTTACCATCCTTGGGGGAAGGAGTAGGAATTGTGGAGGGGGGGAAAGCGAAACTATAGATCCTATTCGAACCTACACCTTTCTGACATTCCGGTCAGATGGACTACCAAGTATGCTATGGTGGCCCTATCCAGCCCACGCATATTTATTTACATTATCAACTTGATAGCCAAACGCGCCTTTTTATTCAAATTAATAACGTGATAAAAATCCCTAAATATTTAAGTAAAATTTTCCGATTTAAATTTTGTTCGCAACAATAAATTGCGATAAATTTTATATAAGTACTCATAATCATTATGTTCTTAATTGGAAGGGTTGTGGTCTAGTTAGATAGGTACGATTTATGTCGTTCGTGTTTTTTTCATTAATTCAATAAGGCCGCAAAAGCAGTCATCTGTCATAGTCCATTTTCACCAAATTGCGACTGCACATGTGCTCAGCGTGAGAGGTGGTTAACCCATATCGCCGCTCTATGCTGTTGGATGTATGTGTAGTCTTTAGTCCGTTAGTCGCCTAAGGGGCGGTAGTATCTTTCAATGAGCCGCTACACGACACGGCTGCACGGAAATTCGATGTAAAATGTTTGTAAAAAATATATTTAAAAAAATATCTAGTGTCACTCGGATTTTTACTTTTACTTGAGAGAAAACCACAAACAATGGTGTCGTCCTTTCAAAAAACAATAAAAATCCGTGTGACAATAGATACACACATCAAAAGTGTCTAGGGATCAAGCATTTTTATGCGGATTTCTTGAGATTGAGATGTGGCTTTGTAATAAATTTATGATTTTATAAATTTATATGGATCCTTTTTGGTGCATTTCATAATTTGAAACAGGAACTTTCAATCAATTTCTAGTAAAAGATGAAAACCAGCTGTCAATATTTTCCCTATAAAAACATACAACGCATTGAAGACATTATTAGTGCTACTGTTTCCCTACTACTGATTAAAACCAACGTTATTATGGAGCGGCGACGTCATTTAAGCAGGGAAGAAATGCTCAGAGCCGTGGGAATGATAGAAGCTGGTTCCCGGCAACGTACTGTGGCTTTTGCTCTGAATACAAGTCAGAGTGTTATCAGTCGACTTTGGACACGTTACCGAAGCACTGGTACCGTGGCTGAGCGCCATGGAGGACGGTATCGCTGCACCACACGGAGACAAGACCGATACATTCAAATCACAACTCGAAGAGCTCCAACAATAACCGCCATGATGTTAGCCGTGAGGCTTCATCACTCTTCAGGGAACTTAATTAGCGACCAAACAGTCAGAAACCGCTTGCATGAAGTGAACCTTCATTCCCGAAGACCGCTAAGGGTACCACCTATAGCAATGCACAATCGTAGGATTCGATATCAATGGGCTCTTGAACACAGAAATTGGGCAGAAGAACAATGGCGTTTCGTGTGCTTTTCTGATGAGTCTCGTTTTGGTATGAGACCGGATACAAGACGTATACGACACTGGAGAACCCCTGGACGCCAACAGCGATTAAAATCCTGCCAGGAAGTCCATCCTTATAGTGGTGGAACCATCATGGTATGGGCGGGTATTTGGATCGGCGGAAAACTGAGTTGATTTGGATCAGAGGCAACCTCAACGCTCAAATTTATGCTGAGACGATTGTATCAGACGTCATCGTTCCTCTACAAGTGCAAATCGGTCCCTTATTTCAGTTAATGCATGATAATGCACGACCGCACACCGCAAGAGTTGTAAGACAGACTCTCGCCGCAGCTAACATCAATGTCATGCCCTAGCCTGCTTAGTCGCCAGACTTGAACCCGATTGAGCATGCATGGGATATGCTACAGAGAAGAGCTCTGCCGAATATGGAGGGTATCCAGTCGCAAGAAGACCTTTTTTTGTTGTTGCAACGAACATGGGCGGCCATTCCACAGCGTGATTTGGATGAACTCATTTTGAGTATGCCAAACCGATGTTCTTGTGTTGTTAGTGTTCGCGGTAGAAACACGGATTATTAATTGTTTAAGTTACCCAATAAAATTTTAAAGAAAACTGTTATTTCAGTCTTTTTTTCGAACTTTAATGTTAGTGGTTCAAATGTCAAAAATCCCTTTATTAGGAAAATGGCAAATTTCTTTATTAATGCAAAGGTGACTTGGTTTATCGTTACTGTAGACAAACGAAAACACTTTATTTGATGAATCCTTAAAGATAATTTTAATTAATATCAATCAGGAGAAAAGTTATTGCAAAAATATATGTTGATCCCTAGACACTTTTGATGTGTGTATTTGCACAACATTTTTTGTCGAATTTGGCCTCGGTGTAGTAACAGCCTACATACTGTCTCACTGCTTGAAAAGAGAGGATTAATAATTGGGTTCACTCATTTCGCTATCCAAAACAAACTTTGCGAGGTTATGTGATTTCAAACTTTCTAATACTTAGTTAGAAAGTTTAAAATAATTGTTTCGTATGAATTAAGCTGTGTAAACTTTTTTTTTTTTATAGCAGAAGGAGGCAAACTAGCAGGCGGGTCACCTGATGGAGAGTAATCACCGCCGCCCATGGCCACCCGTAAAACCAGAGGAATCGCAGACGCGTTGCCGTCCTTTAAGGAAGGAATAGGAATTATGAGAGGGGAAAGGGGGGGGGGGGGGATGGGCCTCCGAAACCCTCACTGGCCGGACGACACACAACAGCACCAAGAGCCATTATTTCACGCCGGGTATTCGTGAGAGGGTGGTATTACGCCGGGCGAGCCGGCCCAATGCGTGCTGCAACGCAGCGTGGCTCTACTACTCAGTCAGTGTCACTCATTTAGCACCACCCAGAGGACACGTGTAGGGTCTCAAGGGTAAACCTACGGACGCGAGTAACTTTAACCCCTAAAAATGATGTGATGTTCTGATATTTGTATTTTGCTTTAGCTTAAGTTTTACTAAAATTATCTTATTGGTTTGTAAAACTTTGAACTTAGAAGTTTGTATTGGTTGCCGTAAGGTTGCCAAATGTGGATTGGTAATCACAATTCTGATGCTTGACTGCTTTTGCCGTCTCATACCAGAAACTGCATTGCATAGGTACCTACGCATTATTGTTTAACCCGCTAGCTAAAGTAGATAACGAATGCTTCCTGCAGAAAACTCTAGAACAAACTTTATATGCCAGTTGCTGTTTTGTGGCAAAGTTGGTAGCGCTCGTGTTTTGTTTAGCGAGTGCATTAAAGTTGGAATGAGGTTCGTTCCATTATTTCAACACACTTTATTTTCTACCTAAATTAACAGGTAATTTATGTTTTCATTGATGAGATTAACAGATTTTATTATGCTGATTATGTTTTTGCGGCTGTGACGTCCCGGATTAACGGTTGCACTTTGACATGACTTTTTCCCACAGATCTCATAAGTTCATAACCAATTCCCTAATTACAATCTTTATGAAATGGTTTACTAACCATAATTAACTCTTAAATATGCTAATAAAGAAACAGAGACACGACAATATTTCAAAATAATACTAATTTTGGGCTAGATAATTATTATTGTGAGCGTTAACAAATTTAATGTAATAATTCCCCAACTAAATACACTAAGTATGCAAAGCCCAGGACACAGGGTGCACAATCACTGTATTTTGCTGTAATATACATAGGAATGAGAACAAATGATTTTACAATTGAATTGTTTCATCAATATAAATGTCTTTAACTAACTTTTTTGTTTGTCACTGAACCAGCGAACGAACAATACGAGACCTAAGTAAAATTTTAAACACTGAAAAAAAGACGACAACCTCAGGCGGGAATCGAACCATGCACCTTCCGCATTCCGGAATTATTTTACTTAAGTATATTTAAGCGTTAATAAAACGCTAAAATATAAAACATTAATACGAGACCTCCCAATGCACAGTGTGGGATTTGGCTTGAGTTGCGGCCATGCTTTTTTATGTTTTCAAAAGATAGCCTGAGCCAAACAAAAGCTTCTAGTGAAACTCCCATTAATTTACTATAGGTAGATTTCGAGATATTTTTCTGAAAACCCGTGAAAAACGTTTTTGGGTGTTTATGTGTATGTATTAACTAAGTTAAAAGTTATATCGAATTTTGAACCTTGTTGCTTAGGGTTGTCACCATATAACTCGGCCGTCCTGCTCTTTCTTGATTTATTATTTAGTACATTTATAAACCGAAATTAAATGTTTGGCCCAGGCTATCTGTTGAAAACATAAAAAAGCATGGCCGCAACTCATGCCAAATCCCACACTGTGCAATGGGAAGTGCGCGCGTTGCCGACGACATACCTGGATTTAGTACCCTTCTTGCCGAAATACGCCCACATACGCACAGCTCAAAAACAAAATAATGTTGCTTGACAACAAAAATAGTTGTAAAAGGTGTTCGTCATACCCTTCAACCGCGGCAGCGCACTGATCAGTCCTCAATAGAATATCTATTGTGTCTAGTGCCGCCGCTTTCTAAGTGATAAGCCTTATTCGTGGCATAACCCTACTGACATATAAAGCCAAGTTGTTTATTTCTACGTACAGTCACGAGCAAAAATATGTAAACAATTGTAACTCTTAATACAATGGAATAAGTGTCAAAATGTATACATATTGGTGCTCGTGACTGTACATACATACATATAATCACGACTATTATCCCCGAAGGGTTAGTCAGAGACTATATAGGCAATGAGGACAGCAAGTGCAGTCCTCTGCCATACTTTTCACCAAATAGCGACTGCATATGTGCTTAGCGTGACAGGTGGCGAGCCCATCGCCGCTCTATGTTGTTGGATGTATGTGCAATTTTGCAGTCAGTCCGTTAGTCGCCTTTTACGAAACCCAAGGGAAGAGAGGATGCATTGTAGTATTCTTTCACCGCTACGCGTCACGGTTACTATACTACTTAGGTACTAATGAGAAACTGCATTGCATGCCTACGCAGGATTGCTAACCCGTTATACTTAGTAGATAACAGACGCTTCCAACAGAAATCTCTAGAACAAACTATATCTGCCAGTCGATGTTGTGTGGTAACTGTTTTGTTTTGCGACGCGCCGGCAGTAAAGTTGGAAATTAAGTGCACGAAACGAGGTTTGTTTCAATATTTGAACAAAGTCTTCTTGTGTACTACTTTTTCATGTTACTGAGCCAGTAAATAAAAATACGACCCGTTTGAGGGTCTAGACATGTGGCTTGTAGAATAGAAAGATTAATGTATGGGATTGGACTTATGTCATCATCATCATCATTACCAGCCGTTCTCAACCCTATTTATGCCATTCGCCGCAGTTGGAACCACTCACAAGTAAAGACAATTGGTTTATAACTCACGAGATACTTACTTAATCAATTAAACTACATTTAGGTGAAGATTTCTAAATGGCATTGATTAACTTACATAGCTATTTAATATTTGATTTTGACAATAAATCTTCCAATTAGCAAATAAATAAATAAATACTGCATTGCATTGCCGCTGCAGTTTCAGATATCGTTAACCAGTTATTGTGGATTACTAACATCTCTAGCAGAACACTGTGAAACAAACTTTAGGGTAAAGGCACCAAAGATCATGCACTACCAAAGAGTACGTACGCAGTGCTCATAATGTTCTAATTGACAATAATATTGATTAGCAACATATACTTGCCTGTTTGTGGCCTTGGATATATTGTGTGTTTTGTGTATGGATTTAAGAAGAGTTAGCACCCGAGTTCATTTTCTAGCAACACATATTGTGTTGTGAGTTTTCATTTTTATACAGTCTACCGTACAATTACAAATAGTACTTGAAATGGCTAAATTCGTTTACGTAGCCATTAATTATGATAATTAATTAATAAGATTGTACGTAGTAGGTAGTTACGGTCGGCCTCAGAAGTAGTTAAACACCATGGCATACCAGCTACTGCGTCCATTCATCCATACAATAGTTGCACGACCGCAATCGTTAAGAACGAGTTAGTGCTACATGATACTATAATGTTAAGTATAGGCCTAGGCCTACTATATTTTATAAGTCTATTGTGTGTGTGCCAATCCTGTAAGTACTCTTTGGCAGTGCTGCGCTGGTAGCAGCTCGTTATTAGAATACTACCGCCCCATCTCTTTCCTTAGGTGTCGTAAAACACGACTAACGGACCTAAGACTGCACATACATCCAACAGCATAGAGCGGCGATGGGCTCACCACCTGTCACGATGAGCACATGTGTAGTCGCTATTTGGTGAAATGTGGACTATGGTAGAGGACTGCTTTTGCTGTCCTCATTGCCTAGTCTCTGACTAACCCTTCGGGGATAATAGTCGTGATTATATGTATGTGTTTACGTGTTATGAGACTCTATTTTTTATTCAATCTACAATACCGTACAATCCTTAGTACCCTTACAAGTACCACAGAAGCTATTTTATCTATTCCGTAAAAAATACTAAGTACTTGAAATTGGCTTATTGCATAGTAAACCGTGAAGCCATTAATTATTATTTGGTAAAACGTGGATTGTGGCCACTGCCAAAAGCAGTCCACTGACTGCTTTTGCGGTCCTAATTGCCTGTTCTCTGACTAATCCTCCGGGGATAATAGTCGTGAGTATATGTATGTGCTCTTTGGTAGTACGTTTGGTTTACCACCTCTGTGGTCTAGTGGCTAAGCGACCAGTTTCAAGACCCAGAGGTCCCGATTCCCAGCGGGAGTACATCTTTGTGTGCTTGGTTTGGTTGGTGGTAGGGCTGTTAAGTCCGCCTGTCTAGCTACCACCATCTTATCTAAGTCTGTCGCCCTAACAACGATGTTTATAGCATTGTTGTGTTCCGACAGTTTGAGATAAGATAGAGTTCCTCAGTGGTTGAGGATTCCGGGTGAAGCGCGCTTCCACCTTCGGCCTTATCGTCACTTACCATCAGGTGAGGCCAAGCGCTTACCCTTTGCCGAATAGAAAAAAAAAAAACGTGCTCATAAGTGGCTTTACCCTATCTGCGGTGTTGTGTAGGGACAGCTCATATGCGCGCTGCGTCGCCCAATAAAGTTGGGAATTAAGTGCGCGAAATGAGGTTTGTTTCAATATTTGAACAGTCTTTTCTTTCTCTACTTAATATTTTGTTACTGAACTGGCAAGCAAGCGAGTGGAGTCAAATTGTTTATTTCTATGTACTCATAAAACGCAACTTTGTTAAACGAAAACGAACACTTCTAACTGAAAACTCTAAAACGTTAGGCACTGTCTGCAGATAATTTTAATTATAACTACTTTCTACTCTGGTACTATTATATAGTCTGTGACTCTGGTCCCATGTTAATTTGAGTTAGCGTAAAAGGTAATTTTCTTCCACTCTCTTCTTTCAGCCGTCTCCTATACAGTCATTTTCTTTTTGTTTATATCTCTGTCACACAATCTATCTTTTCATTCGGTCATCTTTTGTTGACACAATGAATTGCTAGCGATTTATAAAGTTTAACGCGAGGAGCTAGTGTAACTAATTCGCCTTACGACGCGCCAACTAGCAACGTCGAGCGACGACGTAGCGAGCGCTCGTGTGTTTTGTTCTGTTTTGTGACGAGAATAAAGCTGTGGATTAAGCACGAAACAAGGTTTGTTTTAATATTTGTACAAAATCTTTAAATCTTTCTCTTTTTTTGACTCAAGTTGTTTGTTTCTGAAGTAAATCTGCAAACCTGTTATGTTAGCTGTATTATATCAAGCGACTAACGGCTAAAGACTGCACGGTCATCCTACAGCATAGAGCGGCGCTGGGCTCACCACCTGTCACGCTGAGCACATGTGCAGTCGCTATTTGGTGAAATGTGGACTATGGTAGAGGACTGCTTTGCTGTCCTCTTTGCCTAGTCTCTGACTAACACTTCAGAGTGATTATATGTATGTATGTATAAATATAAAGTGTACTGTCAAACATAAACAAGCACAATATTGCGTGCCAATAGAAAAATTGCGTTTCTCTCGATTTATTTTTGTGACAACACGTGTTGTGAGACTCCATTTTTTATTCAATGTACAATACCGTACAATCCTAAGTACCCTTATAAATACCACAGACCCTATTTTATCTATTCCGTGAATAATACTAAGTACTTACTTGAAATTGGCATAATGCATAAACCATGAAGCTATTAATTATAATTATCCATATGTTAATGGCTAAGTAGATTTATATAAATGTATCCATATGTTGTTTATGTGCTGTTGGTGTTCTGAACAAAATAAAATAATAAATAAAAATAAATAAATAGATTAAATTTACAGTGAGGCTTACTGCAATTAACTGTACATCGCACAAGTCTGCTCAGTACTCACGTGCACGTGTACGCACACCTACCCATATCACTTTCTGTTACAATTATCGTCAGACACAAGTTAATTAATCACATATAATGAATCACATCAGGGTTCGTTAGACACGACTTGCCGAACTAATCTATCGAACACGTTCACATGAATACTCCACATTCAGCACTTTTTGCGGTACAACGTTGTCATTAATCAAACTGTTTTTACATACGAGTACATACATACATACTTTTTTTTAAATTCTACAACGGGTAAGCGCTTGACCTTCATCTCACCTGATGGAAAGTGACGATAAGGCCGAAGGTGCAAACGCGCTTCACCCGGAACCCTCAACCACTGAGGAACTGGCTATCTTATCTCTAACTGTCGGAACACAACAATGCTATAAACATCGTTGTTATGGCGACACTTACATAAGTTGGTGGTAGCTAGCCAGGCGGACTTAACGAACGAAAGCACACAAAGATGTACCCCTCGCTGGGAATCGAACCCGGGACCTCTGGGTCTGAGACCGGTGGCTTAGCCACTAGACTACAAAGGCGGTTATAAAGTCATACTCGTTTATTTCGTCTAGAACTGCACATGTGTTCAGCTTGATAGGTGGTGAGCCCATCGCCGCTGTGCTGTTGGATGTATGTGCAGTCTTTATTCCGTTAGTCGCCTTTTACGACACTCAAAGGTGAGAGGTGGGTTGGGTAATAATGATATAATCTCTTATCTTATCGTGGTGGGGCCTTCAGAGGTCTCCCTCTCGTAGCACGTCTACCCAGCGGTCCGCTATAGTATGTAATATTCGACAAAACACACATTTTCTAAAATAAAACAAAATTACTTTCCCGATAAAAAGTCCGCATAATGGTTTATAAGACTTTACCACCATAATTGTTCTATTTGTCCCATAAACACTCAAATGCTTATCATGCAAGTTTCAGTCAGAAGTTCGCCTCACACTCCCCGCGTGAGTTATCACCTGTCTGCCGCACTCGCAGGTTATTAAGCCCTCCCCCCATTGTAATTTATCGCCATTTTTGGTTAACTAACCCGGTAGAAGGGAATCTGCACAAAAATATATCTCAGCTACCTATAAAGTTGAATAATTAATAGTCTATTAAATATTAGTACATAGCCTACGTGCATGTTTTATTTTATGTATAGAGTGCCACAAGCGGCACTGTATCTCCATCGGTTAGGGAACCGTACGTTTTGCGGTATAATAGTGACGCCGCCTAAGCTGCCGTAAAGTTTTTGTTAGACAACAGAAATACTAGCTGTCCTGTTACGTTACTTTACGTTACGAGGTTAGAAATAAATCTCTTGAATTTCGAGGTTATTTTTTTTTATTAGACAATAGAAATCTAACTCCATACATAAATATCTTTTGAATATTATGTCGTCTGAACATTATGACAAATAAAAAATATGTTACGGTTCCCGAACCGATTGAGATACAATGCCGCTTGTGGCACTCTATACGCTTCGTACTAGGATGCCGTCAAATTACGGCATCGTAACCGATCGTACTATGTTGCCGCTTGTGGCACTCTATCCACTGCCTACACTTTGTACTAGGATGCCGTAATTACGGCATCGTAACCGATCGTACTAGAATGCCGCTTGTGGCACTCTATCCACAGCCTTTATTTTATTATGTCGCTGCCTGCCTGCGACAAAAATAAATTAAAGTAAAAATCTAGTAAAAAAGAAGAAAGAACCACCCCCTCTCTTTCCTTGGGTGTCGTAAAAGGCGACTAACAGACTAAAGACTGCACATACAATCATCAGCATAGAGCGGCGATGGGCTCACCACCTGTTACGCAGAGCACATGTGCAGTCGCTATTTGGCGAAAAGTGGACTATGGTAGAGGACTGCTTTTGCTGTCCTCATTGCCTAGTCTCTCACTACTACTTCGGGGATAATAGTCGTGATTATATGTATGTACTATGGAACTACTATGAATGTACTATGTAGTATAGAAATCGCTAGCCAAGAGGTTAAGGCAGCCGCCCGGAATGCAGAAGGTGCGTGGTTCGATTCCCGCATGAGGTTGTCGTCTTTTTTCAGTGTTTAAAAATTTTACTTAAGTATATTTAAGCGTTAATAAAACGCTAAAATATATTAAAAAAAAAATTAATAAGTATATGTATATATGTAAAAAGTAAAAATCATGAATTCCGATTCTCTCTAAATAGAAACGTTAACGACCAGCCCAATTAAAAATACAAACGCAAATGCAAAGCTAACTAACCGCCCGCAAACTGCTTCGGAAACGGCGCGTTTATAACCAGGTCCATCATCATCATTATTAGACTATAATCGTCCTACTGCTGGGAAAAGGTCTTTTCGGATGGACAACAAGTGTTAAGGTCCTAACTGGGGACTTTATGAAATAATAGGCGGACTGTATAACATAACATAGGTTTGTACTCGTTCGTTACGTTAAAACAATATGCTTTATTGGACGCGCTCGGTGCCTACGCTGGTCGAAGCTGATCTGTCTTGTCTGTCTCGTTCGTTGCAGTGGTGGTAGGGATTCGTGCACGCCGCGGCCCGACAACCGACGATAGGAGCCGATGACTCCCGAAGACGCTCGCGCTCCAACAACAGCACAGAGAATGGGCCATAACCCATCACGCTGGCCCAATGCAATTGGAATTGGGTGACGACTGCCTTCTTACGACAATAACCGGGACCAACGGCTATACGTGCCTTCCGAAGCACATAAGTCCATACATAAACCTATTACCGCAGTCCGTCACAAGCTTACCCTTAATCTGATTAAAATATTAACATTATTTCATTAATAACGTTGCGAAGGCCGAGTAAGCCTTCAGATGTCAGAATCATAATCGCGTTTGACGGACTGCCCGAAAAGGATTCCGAAGTTGATATAATTGAGTCTACCTATTGACCGCAATACTCTTTTGTTCCAACCCCTAAAATTTTCTCTTAGGTTTGTTGGCATGAGAAGACAGACATTTTCTCTTAGATTAGCAATAGATTAAATCGATGTAATACAGCAAAATAACGCAGGGTGTTCGGTGTTCAGCTCAGCTCAGCAACATGCATTAGTGCAATTTGTACATTTAATTCATTACATACATACATATACATACATACATATACATACATACATACATAAAATCACGTCTATTGTCCTCGAAGGGTTAGTCAGACACTAGGCAATGTAGCAAGGACAGCAAAGTAGTTCTCTACCACTGTCCACTTTTTACCAAATAGCTCTACGCCGCTGGATGTGTGTGCAGTTTTTAGTCCGTTAGTCGCCTTTTACGACACCCTAGGTAAGAGAGGGGGTGGTAGTATTCTTCCACCGCTACGCCACACGGTTACTTATTTATTTATTACATTAAATTGTATTCAGTACGTTTGTACGTAACCAGATACCATGCGCGACGCGTGCTCTTTATTACCATTCCAAACCATTTTCGTGTTATCTTTAATATAATTGACTAAGTTATATCTACCATTTCTGCTATTTATATGTGAACAGTTATTTTACCACTTTAACCCTTTAACGGGCACTGTATTTTCAAATTTTTCATTGGTTTTAGACCTCTCAATTGTATAAAGTTTAAAATATGGTGGTAATATATGTGCCACTGCCTTATAAAGGGTTAAGGCAACTCTCAGACTTATTTAATACTATACTATCTACAAAAGTATACTGAAGCTAATCTCCGAGCTATATTAGTATAACCCTTTTCACATGGCGAAGTTCCAAAAGTGTAATCGGTACATATTAATCATACGTTCACACAATCTTTTATTTGTACAGGATTTGTTGATAACCCCAATCTCATTTTATTAGCACTCAAAGATTAATTAGGAGAAAGCAAAAAAAGCACCTGAATTTTTCTATAGAAAAAAATGTTAAAAAGAAAAATACAATAATACAAACGGGCAAACGATCTAAAGTCCCTCGCGTACGGAAGGGTCGGGTCATTTTCCGGTCGAAAGGGTCATTCGGATGCGGGTTTTTATGTTACGGCGCGCGTACATTTGTCAATAGCCGTATAATGTACGGTTTCATCGATACCTATGCAAATACTACCCACTTTGAAAACAATAACAAGAAAAAGTACAGCCTATAAACTGTTCCGCAGCTGGGCAGAGGCCTCCATCATTGAAATCAATGACTTGACAAATGAATGGGTGTTGGCCACGCTTGCCTTAAGCCGGTTAGCGATCACAAACCCGGGTTTCAGTAAGGATCCCTAATTTTTTTTGAAAATATAATATAGCCTATGTCACCCGGAGATAGTGTAGCTTCCCAACGGTGAAAGAATTTTTTGAATCGGTCTAGTAGTTTCGGAGCCTATTCAATACAAACAAACAAACAAATGTTTCCTCATTATAATATTAGTATAGTTTATTATTAGGAAACATCCTGTATGTGATCGGAGCTATAAATATCAGACATAACAATAAAAGCAAGCACTCATACCGCCCCCAAAATGTGGCGAATCATTGAAAAAATGGCGCGGAATTGAAGTTATGAATGGCTGGCGGAGGAAAGGATTCTTCACGATTACAGTTAGTTGCGATCGCTGTGTCTGAAACTGAGGTAATTTTAACCGGCCGATGGTGAGATTCAGTAGAGACTGATAGATAATGCCTTGTGGCGTTAAGTCCGCCTTTTGCTGTTTAATTATTAAAGAAAATTAAATAAGTAAATAAAATTCAGGTGTGGTCTTAGGTTGGATTCAAAGCGGAGGGGAGGGGGGGATGTTTGTTTGTACTCGGTTTATTGGAGAGCGTTGTAGAGTCACCCTCTTCTTTCCTTCAATTCATACATACATATAATCACGACTATTATCCCCGAAGGGTTAGTCAAGAGACTATTCAATGAGGACCGCAAAAGCATCATTTCATTAATCAAAAATCCTACTTCTTTCTCAAGGTCGGCACCGCATCTCTCTCTATCTCCTCTGGTTTTGCGGGTGTCCATGAGCGGCTGTGATTACTTTCCATCAGGTGCTGCTCGTTGCATGGGTATTCAGAGACAAGGCAATGAGGACCGCAAAAACAGTCCTCTGCTATAGTCCACTTTTCAACAAATAGCGACTTAACATGTGCTCGGCACGCTTTAAGTTAATTAAGCTACCATATCTTATCTAAAATATGTATTTGAGGGAGCCTCATGAAGTGCGCTTCAACCGTCAGCCTTATCATACATCAGGTGACATTGCTTAGTCGTAGAAGAACAAAAAAAGTACTTGAAAAATCTGCAGGCTAATTTAAAATAATAACATTTGTGCGCCTGCGTTACTTCATGGCCGGCACGTGACCCGGTTTGTAATAAGCCTTAAGCGCGCACACTTTTTTATTGCGCCCCCCCCTCACCCCCTGTTATATTTTATGGAGTTACACCACTTATTGAAATATTGCCCTTTTTTGGAGCGCACTCTGGACTGAGAATTATGTTGGCGTAGCGTCGGTTTCGTTATTTTATAAAGTTCTCAATTGTGTCGCAGCCATTACTTAAAAAAATGAAGTAACCGTCCCACAGCTGGGCAAAGGCCCATCATAAATATAAATAAAATATATAAATAAAATAAAAATAAATAAAATAAATCATTGAAATTAAGTCATCGCTACAGTTGGTGGGTATTGGCTTAACACTTTAGCCCCTTCGTACACTAGGCTACGCAAATCTTTGATACTCGACGATTTTAGTCTCCAAGCGACTACCACCATACAAATCCATTGAGGTTCGAACACGAGTCGCGTCGCCGACATTTGTCCCGCGACTCCAATTTATCGTTGAGTATCGAAGATTTGCGTAGCCTTGCAGGAAGGGGCTGCCCCGGCGCCGCCACTATAGCGCGACAAGTCCGTGCGCGACATTTACGCGGATCAATTTCTTCCGTGGTAGCGTCTGGCACTGATTTGTCTGACTACAAAATCATACATAAAATCTCTTATCCTACAACTTGGTTAATATTATTGTAACTAATATTTGTAAAGATAAATCAGTGCGACGCTACCACGGAAGAAATTGATCCGCGTAAGGTGGCGCACGAACTTGTCGCGCTAAAGGCACAATGAGGTTCTATCCTTTCGGATTATAATGTCAAACTTGCAAAATGATGAATTTTCAAAATATATTGAAATCCCAAAATGTTGGATCCCAAAATGTTGAATTACCAAAATGTTGGATCCCAAAATATTGTTTTTCTCTAGAGGTTTGTATCCGTCGTGGACATGTCAGTTGTGTGTGTGTATCAACAAGTATCATTGAAGCGACATGCTCCGCACTCGTATCCGAGCGAGCGTTCTACGCGCATTGATCAGTACGCGGCCGCAGTTTGAAAAGTTTATCACAAGGCTTGTCAAATGCTGGGGGGTGATCACAAACTCGGGCTATGCATCGAAAAACCGAAAAAAAAACTTACCCGACATGGTAGTTGAACCCGGGACCTCTGAATATCGATCCGATCGCTTGACCACTCGGCCACAAAACTATTAGCGGGGCGTTAGCTAAATTACTATTCATTTAAATGAATTGAACTGTACGGAAGGGACATTGTTAACAAACTTAAAAAAAATTACAACTGTAAGTAAATTACGAAAGAAAAAAAATTTTGGCGGTCACTCACTCTTTTAATCTCACTTATAGCAGTTTAAAAGCTTCTGTTCCATTCTTTAGTTGCTTTGACAAGGTACTAAGGGGGTAAAAGCTACTCGAACTTTCATTGCTGACTGTGATTGTACCCT